>JAVTVJ010000055.1:4800000-6120092 GCA_034509425.1 Eopsaltria australis | reverse complement strand
AAAATTTAATGTGTTTCTGCTTTGCATTAATGAACTGTATTGGCTACTTTATAGAAACTGCTGCTTGTGGCACTTCTATTTACCACACAAAACTATTGCTTTGGTTTCATTGATGTGACGTATCATTTCCTGTGGAACAGGCCTCCTTATTTCCTCGTAATGGAATATACATTTAAGAGCTTTTGAGCGGTCTCTATGATCTGCTTTGTGTTATCTGTATCCTAATTTTCCTTGGGGCATTTCAGTCTCACATCTAAGCTGTTTTTGTATTTGTAAAGTGAGCATCTGTTGCTTGACAACCAGATCCAAAATGTTTTCATACTGAAGAATCTTGCAGACAAATAGGCTTTAAAGAAACAATTAAAAAGCACAGGGAGATTGCCACATCTTGAGCATTGCACCTCTGCAGCTGGGTATTGTGGATTTCAGTTTGCCCATGTAACAAAGATGTAGCATAGGTGGGGATACTCCAAGAGAAGTCCAGAAATTTTAACGAGACAGCTGGGAGCTCTGCGCTGCTGCAGGCACTGCTTCACAGCTAGGAAAATACAAGTTTGAGGCTTTGGTCACTGGTTGTCATTCAAGTTGATAGAAAGTTTCTTTTTAAAAAAGAGCTGCTGGGAGTTTCATAGATTTGATCCTCCGTATTTGTGCTGTTCCTTGCAAAAGAAGAAGCTCTGTGTCTGCCCACCCTCAAGAATTCCCCGCTTCCAGAAGCAGATGCAGCACATCACAGGACACTGGTGATATCACAGTGGAAAAGCACAGGGTGATGGGGATGAAGAGACACTGTCAGGCTCTGTAATGAACAGCAATGGTGGTTTTCCAGTGTGGAGAACAGGAGCAAGCATGGCCACATCTCCATGAGGGGCAGTTCAGGGCTCAGGTGAAGCACCTGTGACAGCCCCTGAGCAGAGCAGAGCAGAGCAGAGGAATCTCCTGAGTTGAGTGGTCCAAGTGGTTGTGCTGCTTGACAGACTCCATAGATTCTGGTGAAACCACTTCTCTGATCTGATCTACCTCCTCCTGATTCAGATTTTAGCAGGCCGAGCAATTTTTGGAGTAAAAGTTCAGGTTCATTTTCTGCTTGAGAGAATTAATGGTCTGGTGGTCTTTGGTTCACTTTCCTTTCTGGTCACTCATGTACATAGCTTTTTCCAGCTTGTGCCAAAGCAAAACTGTACCATATTAGAGTATCTGGGGTTTGTAAATCAGTACCCATTTTTCAAAAATATAGCTGATACTAAAAATGCACTAGTAAAACATTTTATAGTATCCATAATACTAGAATGAGAGTCCTCAGCATATATTTTGGATTGGCTTTTTCTTTAGCATTTTTGTTTTGCTCCATGGTTGAAGATAAGAAGTTTTGAGTGACCTGAATTGAGAGCTACTTCTGCATTTCTCTCATGAATTGAATGAATTTTACAATTTCAGAGGCTTTGCTTCAGTTCCAAATGAGCATTGTTTTTGAGATCCTTTATAATGCAGGGTGGTTTTGTTGCTGAACACTTTTGAGGATTTTTAGGGAAAGATTCTGCTTTTATAGTTATTTATATAGTTTCAGTTGGTCTAATAAAAGACTCATAAAACCATATCTCATCAAAATCCTGCTGCATAAAATTGAATGTTCAGCATATGCATTGCTCCATTTTCTCCCTGTTTTTAATTCAGTCAGTCCATAACCCCTGTGGCTCTGCAGAGCTGTGGAGCGTTAGCGTGGCATAGGGAAATGTGGTGTGGAGATGGAAGAGTCAGTGACAAGGAAGATACAGACACATTTTGAGGTTGGATTTGGTTGGTTGGGTCGGGATTTTTTGGTGGGAAATCCCTCCAGTGGATGGCAGCAATCAGAGTTATGTGCACATAAATTGTGTTCACCAGGATGGGAAAACGCTGCCCTGCATTATGTGCTGTGAGGAAGCGGATGTCAAAAACATTTTCATGAGAGGCCTCCTTGGATTTTTCTGTTGTGTGGCCTGTAAAAGAAATTATATCTTCTGTATATTCTCTTCCCTAGGGAAATATATTCATATACAAGCCCTGCTGCCAAACTTGTCAAATCTTTACTCTTGTAAAAAGGAAACTTAAGCCAAAGCTCTCTCCCTATGAAATGCCAAGCTGTTTAACTCTCAAGTTTCTGTGGCCTTAGACAAGAAAATTACCATTTGAAATAATGCTAAGGTGGTGATGTTCCCCCCAAAGACAGGAAACTCTTAGTTATGGCTGAGATTCCAGCCCGACGCCCCCGCTGTGCCTGGTGCCCACAAGGGCTCTCAGCAGCAGGGGCCTGAGGCACTCAGGTTTGCTGGAATAGCAGATCCTGGTGGGACAGCCAAGGGCAAAGGTTCAGCTGGAGTTACTCCATCCCCTTTTACCCTTGCACTTTTTCAATCCTGAGACATTTTCTATTCTCTTCCTCCAAGGAGGGGCGACCTCTGTGTTGAAGAACAGATAAGTGACACTGTGTGGCTCACAGGAGTGGAAACATGAAGTTCTTCCTCCCTTTGAATGGCTTGTTCTGATCTAATCTCTCTGCCTTGACAAAAGGGTGCCCAGAAAGTCACTTACTGAGCCTGATGAAAGAGATGGCCATTGAGACAGTCCTGGAGGTGCAGCAGGCCTGCAAGGGAGGCTTTGGCAGGAGCAGAGCTGTCAGCTCTGCTGCCCTCACCCACAGGCAGCAGCTGGGCTCTGATAACCTGCAGTGCTGGGAAACAAAGGCTCTGGGTTATTTTAACTTTCCTCCATATAAAACCCCCTCCGTTTCCCTGATTGGTTGTTTTTTTTTTTAGCATTTTCCACAAACTGTAAGAGCCCTCATAAATGTAAAATCCTGGAACTGATTAACTGCCTAGTGTTAATTCTGCCTAGTTCAAGGAAAAACATTGCACTTCCAGACTTACAGACTACTCCATTGGGACCTTGATGTAAAAGGCTTCTTTACCATGAAATTGTAATATTCCTGAAAGAATTTACTATCTCTGTTTAAAAGCTGATTTTTTTTAAACTTGACACACTGTATGGATATCTATTTTAATGAACAGATGCTAAATTGTTTCATTAGAGTTTACTAAAAAAAAAATCTAATACATTAAACTTTAAAAATTGCCAGCTTGAAAAAAATTTACAAAATGCTTCAGGTCCAAAAGTTTGCCCCGAAATGTTGCCATGAAGCTTTATGTTCCCTTGCAGCTTCATGGGGATAATGGGATGTTACTTAAATCTTTGTAAGAAAACACAACACCAATCCCTAAACAGGAGGAACAGGGAATTTGGACCTTTATTAGAACACAGCAGCTTAGGAAATAGTTGTTTCCTGCATGGCTCCATTGTTTCCAACAGCCACATGAAATGCTGTCTCACACTGCTTCACTACTGAGTCACTGCAAAGTTTTCATCATTGTCTCTGGAATTCATCTTCTCCCTCGGTCAGCTGGAACCCAAGTTTGATGACCTTCCAGTCACTCAGCAGACTTCATTTTCCTTCTAAGCTTTTTGCTGGGAGAATACAGACAAACAGTCCCAAACTGCAGCTCTTTCAACATGTGGTTCCATCCGGGTCCCAAGTTGTATGTTTTATCTTTTAATTTCAGGCCTCATATCTGGCACATTTTGAATGCAAATCAAAATAAAGAATCATACGTAAGCAATAATGTAAAGACTCCCTCTACTACATAAGGACCAGTAGCCAAATGTCATCAATTATTCTGACATTTCCCTGAGCATGGAATGTGTCCTAATACTGAGCAATTTATGTTAACAATCCCAAATGAATTGTTACTAATGGTAACTCCACTGTGAACCATTACTGTGATAGTATTTAATAATGTCATTTTTAATTGCATACATCCAAGCTGTCTCAATCCTTTTGTGGAAGGAAAATGGTGTTACAGTCACATAAAAAAATCACCAGCACAAAGCCACTCTTGTTGCTTTTCTTTAAATGGAGAGAAAAATTTCTGTTCCCAAACTGAGACCTTGTCTTCCAAGTTGCAGCCTGGAGCATATTTTTATGGCTGAGTTATAAACCCCTGAAAATGGGGTTTTGTAATCAAAAAGCAAGACATGATGAATGTATCACTGTATTTAATTAGAAGTCTTTAACCCCCTCCGTGACACTTGCGTTGCCACAAAAGATGGTGCTCCAGCTCTTCTTTCCTCTCTGCCTCCTGTGATCCTCTGGCTCTGGGTCAGCAAGAGGACATGTTTATTAGCAATAATGAGCTTGAGACAGGAAAAGAAAATATTCCTTATTGATTTTTATTGGAGCAGTTTGGTTTTGGTTATTCATGGTGAAGGTTTTCTAACTCTCATGACCTGTGGATGGTCCCTGCAGAATGCAAATGACTCCGAATGTGACCAGTGTCCCTGTTCTGTACCCACCTGGAAGATCTTACTGTTGTGGTGGCTCCAGACACATTCAATTCCCATTTTTCTCCTCTCTATTACTCCTTCCTGAGATTTCAAATCATGAAGAATTTAACCTAACAGTCAGGATCCAGCCTGGGACTGCTGAGGGTGGATGCAGAGCTTTGTGCCATCCCTCCCTTGGGTCCCTGTACTCTGCTCAGGCTGTGGCACACAGGAGGAAGGGAAGGAAAAGTCCTGCAGCTTTCTTCATAGATTCTGAAGAGCTCCTTTTCCTCCAGGGCCTTCACCATCTCCACCCCATGACACCTGCACAAAGCAGGATCACCACCTCATGTCCCCTTTGTCCGTCGCAGCTGAAAACAGCACCCTGTAGCTATGTCTGCCTTGGAAATTCTCCTGCTTTCCAAAAGCAGTGGATGGCAATTAGTGTGACTGCTGTGGTGCTTTCTGGTTTTCATCCTCATCCATCAGTAGTGCTTTTTATTTGTTCAGTTCCTTTTCTGCCACTAGAGCCTGCATAAGAAAGGAAATGAACAGCAGAGTGAATGTGTAGTTTGGACTGGGACTCCAAACATTTTCTGTGACTACTGAACAGCAATGCTGGCACTTCAAAACTGACACTTCAAATTGCTGGCTTCTCAGAAGCCCCTGATATTACTGGAGCACTTAACCCATGTTTTTAGACTCTCTTTTAGGAAACTCTGGCCTCCACCTCTTCATCACTTAGAGATAGTTTAAAATATAAAGGTTCTGTTTGTAACCGTAGCTTCTAGATCTAGAGAGGAAATGGAGATTGAAAAAAAATCAAGCCATTCTTCAGCCATTTAGTTTGCTGCACTCCCTCTAGGGACCATACATCACACTCTTGTGAGATAAAATGTCTAGTGCAATTATTCTTCACTAGTGTCCACATCCTCACAGAGCCATTACTAGCTCTGCCATGGTCTGTGTTTTAGTTGAATTATCTGGGCATCATCAGCTTTTCTCCAAATAGATTTTGGAGGAGCTGCAGACGTACTGAAATCTTACAGCACTTGTAAAAGCAATCATTCCCAAACATTTCTTGTTTGGACAAGTGACAAAGCAGTAATGGGAAGAAAACGTTCACGTCTGTAAACTCAACTCAAGCTGCTGTTCTTTGAAGAGACCAAGGTATCTGAGAGCTGCCAAGTTGTCCTGTGATTGTGCAGCCCTCAGCAGGCAAATGTCCACATTCTCACAGAAACATTAACAGGGAAGCCAAGGATTTGAATATTGCGATGAATGTTTGCTCTCCTGCCCTGGAGTTGCTTACTTCAGCTAAGGGCCAGAGTTATCAATAAAGCAAGCCAAGGCAGCATGGCAGAGGTTGGCTCCTGAGGATGGTTTTTGTCTCCTGTAAATAATTACATGACCCCAGGAACCATCAGACTGCATCCTTCAGCAAACACATGGAGTTCAATTGCTCTGTGCCTCACAGCAGCAGTGAATTTGGCTCCAATTGCCTTTTATATGTTTTAATTTCAGTTTTATACCTCAAACCTCCTGTCCCTTTAGATCCATGCTAACTTTTGGTTTTTTCTTTCTTTCTTCAAAGCTGTTCTTGTCTTCTTGGGTATGAGGGGGAGAGGTGTGAAATAAACCCAGATGACTGTGAAGATAATGACTGTGAGAATAACTCTACGTGTGTGGATGGGATCAACAACTATGTGTGTCTCTGTCCTCCTAATTACACAGGTAAGAAAGGGCCACAACCAGAGAACAGGAATCCATGAGAAGTGCCTGGAGGGAAGGGTCCAAATTCATGTTTACTTAGTGCATGAGCAAATAATTAACTGAAAATCTAGTCCCATTTTAAATAATTTGAATCTCTTCCTGGAAAAATGTTAATTCTGCTAATATTGCAATATATGTGCTCACAAACATGGCCACTTTTCTGAGTCAAGGTACTGATGCCTCATTGTAAAATACATTAAAATACAGTACTTAAGGGATCAGAGAAACCTGTACATCAGCATGCACATTCTCAGTACTGAGCTGAGCCTGAGGTACACCTGTCCTGAATCTTGGAAAACCTTGGCTTTGGGTGCACGGCTTTCACCTGAGAGCTCAGAGGTCTGCATGTGTTAAATACAGTGAGCCTGACAATGTCCTGCCAAATTCCTGATCTCCATTTCCAGCGGGGAAGCAGAGGCTGTGTAAGAGGCTGCTGTCTTCAGTGTGACCCAGGTCAGGGAGCAGGGTCAGCTGCTGGGTCTGTGGTCACGGGTTGGTGATGGAGTGAGAAATGGGACCAGTGTCTCCAGTATCCATTCTGCACTGCAGATAAATTCCTTCCTAAACCTTCTGTGAGAGCAGAGGCTCTCCTAGGTGGAATCTAGAAATGGTTTTCTTCACTCAAGCCATTCTGGAGCATTCTGTGGACTCATTCACATGGTGTCAGCCCAGCCCTCCTGGCTCAGCACAGAGGGTAAGGAAACACCTGCAAGGGTTCCTGCTCCAGCCTTTGAAATGGGGTTATTGCCTCCTGAGCATGGAGAAGCAATGAAGGGCTTCTTGTACACTGGAATATATTACATGTCAGGGGATTTAATGAGGATCAAGCTTGAGTGGCTGAGTAAGGCAGGAGGAAAGCTTCTAGAATTTCCAAACTCTTAAAATACTTTTGTGGCTGATACAAAGGAGGCCCATGTAAATCTTCAGCTGAGAAAAGCCTTATGACTCGAATGTACATTTATTGGGTCTCTAAAATGATATTTCTGCCAAAACCTAAAAAAATTCAGCTTAGCAGAGTAAAGAGTTTTGCTTGTAGGATGTTGAGCCCGTTGTGCTTACTTGTGCACTATATATGTCAGCTACTCTTGGGTGGTTTCTAACAGAACTCAATGCAAGGAGGAAGAATCTTTACATTTACAACAGGAAATGGATTTGCCCAGCCAAGAAAAGACATATCCAGTAAGAAACTGAATCCAGCATATATGCAAATGCACTTTCCTTTCCACAGGATTGTTGCAGATTTTTTTTCCAGACAATAAAGGTAGGAAAGAGCTAGATTGGAATTTCTTCTCAAATGGCCATCTGGGTAATGGCCAGAGAACTCATGTGATACTTTAGAGTCAGTTTTGAAATATTTTTAAGCAACTTCCAGTGGTTTTTGTTTGGTTGATTTTTGGCTTTGAGGTTATTTTTACCTGAATGATGTCTGTGCTGTGCCTGTGCTGATTAGCAGGAGTTTGTCAAATACCAGACCTCAGTGTTGCCATGTGGGTATACACAACCACAAAATAAGCATTTGCTAATCATAGTGCTGGCAGTAAGTTTGATTACAATTGGAAAAAAAAAAATTTGAAGAAAGGAATGAAATACTTCCAAAAAATATAATATGAATCATTAGTGGAAAAGATTGCAGAAATAAGGGTCTTGCTTAAATTAGAATCTGAAAGGTTACAATAGTTCATGTTGCTTAAAACAGGAAGAGTTTAGTGAACTGTGATACCAGAATTGCCTTAACCTGCTTCACCTCCATTTTGGAGGGGGATCTTTCATCAAACCTGCTCAGTCACCTGGGAGGACTGGCTGCAGTGCAGCTGGCTGGGCTGAAATGTCCCTCAGAGCTGCCCCTGGCCTCAGAGCAGGACAGGGAGCAGCATAAAATGGCTGGAAAAACTGAAGCCATCAGCCACACAAAAGTACATACAAGCCAAGCAAACCTGAGCAATGGTTTCGAGGGTCCTTACGAGGTGAATCCAAGCACAAGAAATGGGGCATCGTGTGAAGTTGCTCAACTGACTGAACAGCAGTGGAGGAAATTCCATGGAAGCACAGGGGCAAGTCATGAAAACACACCCTGAAATGGTTTGAGTGTCTGACCTGGACAGAGGGGGATCTGCTGACCAAAGAGTTGGACTGAAGTCTCCTGTGACATCCAGAGCATCCCTGTGCATATTCTCTTTAGAGAAACCTTTTTGTACTGAAGGAATATCTGAAACTGCCATGGCAGTACCTATTAAAAACAAAACTAAAAAGTAGCTGCAGATGAGTTCAGTATTGCACAGTCTATGCTCAGAACAGCAAAGGCCAAGGGTTCAGAGAGTTCAGGGAGAAAGCAGCTCACTGCAGGGGTCAGGAATGCTTATTCCTGTGCTCAGAGCTGTGCACTCAGGTACCTGCCTCTCTCTGGTGCTGACTGTGCTAAATACTGTGTTATCAAACTGTGTGTGCTCCAGCATTGCCAGGTGTATGGATTTGATCTACATGTGGATGAGCAAAGGACGGATGGAGGGAGGGTACTGTCCAGGGAACTAATTTTTCCTGGGAAATGGTCTGGGGGACAGTGGGCTCTCTACGCCTGAAAGGGCGCAAACATCCATAGCCAGGGTGTGTCTAGCAGGATGGAAAATGTAGGTGATATCTCTTTCTGTTGTGCCCAAATATTATCCTCAGTTCTGTTGTTAACAAGTAGTAGACAGAGCAAGTGTTTTCTTTGCTTTTTTTTCTCACCAGTGCTTATATGGAAAACAGAAATTTCTTTCAGAAGTTCACTGGCTGAGCTTTGTGGCTGAACAAATCCAGACCATCCATTTTTATCAGTGTAATTATGCAAGAGTTGTTGGTTCTAGGTACAAATGGGATTCCTCAGCTGTAGTTACTGCTCACATTCAGTCAGGAGTGGTGTGAATTGCACTGGAGCTGTTTCTGCACTGATAGCCTGTCATGTTTGCAGTAGCCTGAGCTTAGAGGTGCCCAGCTCAGTTATTATTGCAGATTCCTGCTTTCCTCCCCTGCCAAGCAGGGAGTCTGAATCCCTCACCATTCCTGTGCTCTTGGATGCCACAGTGCTGGTACCACTGCAGTGATATTTCAGTAAACTCTGCATTTATAGAACAAATGTATGCTGTAATACAAAAAATATTCCAGGGAGGAAGAAGATCCAAGAGCTTGTATGTGTGTTGTTCTATAAGAAATAGTTAGGGTCCCCCTTGGCTTAGTTGAGTAATAGTTAAATCATGATAGTAAATCTTATGTTCCTAAATGAAATACAAATTAAAAATGAATGTGTTGAAAATTTTGACTATTGACAGAGTCACAGTATCCAGGCTTTGGTTTTTTCCATACCTTAGTGTTTTCCTGCTCAATCTGCTGTCTGCCTTTGTTATAGCCTTTTTAGGGAACAATATCCCAAATTATGATGCATGAATTTTGCTTTCATGGGTTGGAAAAATGAAGGCCAAAAATCTTTCTTCAATTAATAAGATTTTGCAGTGTTTTCCTTTAAAATTCTTTGACAGTCTTTCCCCCTACTCAGAGTAGATGAAAAATGGTCAATTTAAGTGACTGCTGAGGAAGGAATTTCCCACACTCCAGCCCCATTTCACTTTCATTTAAAAAAAGAAAAAACCCACACCAAAAAGCAGCCCACGCTCACACAATAACCTCATTCCTAGTTCTTTTCCATCTATTAACTTTAAAACAATGTGGAATTACAAATGGATTCCATGAAGCAGTAAATGCAAGTTAAAGAAGACAAAACAGAGGAGTGGAGACAGACAGCTGAATGCCACAAAAAAGCTTCAAACCCATACCCACGACCACCAGGTTTCCTCACCATCCTTAAAGTCAATATTTTCAATATTTGTTGCCTGTATTTAAATAATCAACACTCATGGTTTATAGCAGAGTCCTGATGGCTTTAATTGTCAGCTGATGTCTTATTTTCCCTCTGCCCAACTGGTTATTTTAATCCTGAAGCTAAATTATAAACATGTAATTTCTCCAGGACAATCACGAACCCGAATGCAGCCAGCTCTGAGCAGTCTGGGGCTGGTTTAAGACTTGCTTGGACTTTTGGTGGTTCACAGCTCCTCCTTACAGTTTTGTAGGCTCTCCTCCCCTTCAAAAAGGAACATTCATAGGGACATAAAAAGAGAAAGATAGGAATTAGATCAGCCACCCTGGTTCTTGTACTTTTTGTATTTTTCTAACCTCTGCATTTTTGGCTTTAGCATGGCCTGTCTCCAGCTATTGATACAGACACTGTGTTTTCTCTTCAGCTTTGTGGTGTAGGAATGAAGGGCAAAATTCAGAGAGCTCTTCCCTTCCTTTCCTTTTTCCTGTTCACTGTGTTACAGACCTCCTTCAGACCATCACTGCTTTGCTCACAGTCCTCGATTCAAACACAGAATCCCATCCCTCCCATGAGATCCTGTCCTCAGCCCCACTGCCCTCTGTGCCTCCACATGAGGAGGGGTCCAGACATACATAGAGGAACAAATGGGCTGCACCAAACATGTCCTGGGTGCTTTGAATGCTCTTGTGCTTTCCCTGCAATTTTATTTGGTTTTGTAGTTTGCTGTGACTTTTCCTCCTGTCTGATTTTAGCAGAAGCAGAAATATGTAGCACTTACATTCCAAGAAAAACCAACCAGGAAATATATTTCTATTTGCCAAGGATCCTAAAAAGCCTCAACAATACCCACACCTCTTTGTTCTGAAACCTAAAAAAAAATAATTAGTGGCTTCCACTACTGAAAATAGGTCTTTATACTAAAATACACAGTAACCCATAGCAGAGAAAGGGCGGGAGCAAGGGTTTAAAATAGTTTGCTTCCCTGGGAAAAAGCTGCAAGCAGTTTGTATCACTGAAAAAAGAAATCTCTCTCAAAATAAATAATAATAAAATAAAACTAGGAACTATTTCTGGTCTGATGTGTTTGGAAGAAAAGGCTGAGATCTGTTTTACCTCAGGGGACCTTGTAGTGTCCTGTGGTCGATGGTATCTGAGAGTTCTGCAGCTCTGCTGCTTTCAGAGCCCACTTCCCTGTTAGTGATTATGGGCCCTTTTCCTGGAGTGTCCCACTGTGGTAACTGTGTCTGGCCAAAGCCAAGCTCTGCTGCAGCCAAACAGCTCCAGGGACAGCAGCTGTGTGGGACTTGTGGCTGTCCCTCCGTGCTGGAGCCCTCCCATTGCTGACTGGTGTGGCACTGATGTGACACCGATGGGACACCAATGTGCCTCTGTCCCTGAGCCAGCCACTGACCCCTGGACAGGCTGAGATGGATCTTGGCACTGAAGCTGCTGTTTCCCCCTGAGTTTTTGCTCCAGGAACAAGGAGGTTTGAGGTAGCGTGGTTCAGCCCTGTGGTTCCACAGGGATCTGGACTGCCTAATACATGCTGAAGGCTTAAACAAGTACTTAACTATCAACTTCTTTCGAATTTTGGAACTTCAGTCGTAATTTCCTCAAGACAGAGAATATTGTGGTCAGAGTTAAGTGTGTTTTCTTCCTTTTATTTGAAGGAGTTCTGCCTTACATGGAAGTTTCTCAGTTTTAGTTACTTGGCAGAGGTGCAGTGTGCTTGCTTTCTGCGTGAAACACAAAAAGGCACCCACATTTCCCAGTTGTGTAACTAGGAATGAGAAGTGCTGGAAGACCTGGAAGGCTTGGGCTTTGTTCAAGAGCCTAAGCCCATTTCCAGCCCTGTTTTATGAAGCGAGAACCACATGTCACTGCTATCAGATTGGACTCTCATCGTACGGGGAGGAAATAGCACAGCAGCTGGCAGTGCTGCAGCCTGTCCTCAGTCTGTGTGGGTGTCCTGCTATGCTGCTCAGCTCCAGGATCTCCTCTGGTCAAATCCCCATCTGTAAAATGGAAAGTGTCATGTTTGTGGAATAAGAAATACCAGAGAATTCCTCCTTGTTCATCAGGATTCAGCGTGTCTGTAAGAAAATGGAATGTCAGCTACTGCTGTCCTTTAGGATGAGCAGAGTGAATTCATCCTCAGATGGGATGTATGAGCCATTAAATCCAGCCTGTCAAGAAACACAGTGGGGAAACAAGGAAATAATTTTGCTCCTGAAGAACTGTGTGCCATGGAAGGGACCCATGCTGGAGCACTTCTTGGAGAGCTGCAGCCTGAGGGAAGGACCCACACTGGAGGAATCCATGAAGGGCTGCATCCCATTGGAGTTCTGGAGCAGGGAACAGGGTCAGGAGGAAGGAGTGATGGAGTCAAAGCATTTTTAACATGCTCCAGCCCCCATTCCTGCTCAGACCATCAGGAATCTACAGCATGTCCAGTGTCCTCTCTGCCAGCCCAGGAAGGAGATCTCAGATAACGTGTGGCATCTCAGGTGTGACTGGCTGCACTAGATCGTGTGGATAACTGAACTGACCCCTAGCAGATTCCAGACAAATTGGAAGACATCCATATAAATAAATACAGCTCAAAAATGTAGGCTGTCCAGCAAAATGAGGATCTTTTCCAGACACAGTGGTTCTGAGGAACAGTGCTTTAGGCAGGTCACCACCTTGTAGGGGCACTGGAAATTGTCTGGTTCAGTGTTTCACACACTGTATTGTGTGGCATTTGGGATGTTGAATATGGTTTTTCATACTTCAGCAGTGCATAGAACACATTCCTTCTTCAATATTCTGAAATAGTGAAAGGACCATTATTTCCCTGCCCAGATCTGGTTTTACCATTGTCCCTTTGTTTAACCTTAAGGTTAGACAGAATTGCTCTTTGAATCTGAAAAGCTACTGTGGGAATCCCAGCATGGAATTGAACTTAAGGATTCCCACTAAACAGGTCAAAACCTGCTAAGTGAAAAATTGGGAGTTTTTAACAATTAAGACAGGATAAAAAGCATAAAGTAACTCTTTTCCTACTAAGTATTGTGGGCAGTGTTAGTCCAACAAGAGCAAACTTCAGCGATCGTGCAGAATTCACTCTGTGACAGTGCATTTCAGGTAATTTCCTTTATGTTTTTGTATCTAACATGGTAGCATTTGCTGCTGAAGGATTTTCACAGAGTTTCACATTTATTCATTGCAAGTTGAAATAGTTGGGAAGTAAAAAATTCATTTTTTTATTTTCTTAGATGAGCCTCAAATAATTTTCATCAAACATCAACAACATTCCTCACTGAATTACTTCCTTGGAGGAACACCCTGCCTGTTCCACCCAACCATTTTTAGGTTCAGTCTTCTGAAACTTCCAATTGGCACTGACTTCTTTTTAATGACTGAAAAGAGAGAAGGGGAAAACAAAACACAGAAAACATTTCTTCTGATACAAGTTATTAGATATAAAATGAGTAATCTCCTATGAGAAAAACAACACGGTGTTTTTTATTAGCAGCAAGGAGATGAGTTCCATTCAGACTTACCTGGCAGAGCTCAGAATGTTGCAACACACCATTTAACCACTCACCCTGTGCAGCCTGGAGAAGTTTCCTCTGTGGATACAGGCCAGGCTTTCTCCATCCTTTCTTCACCATAAGCATGTTTCTTTTCTCAAGTAATATTGAGAAATGCTCCACAGCATATTTACTGCCAGTCTTGCAGACCCTACTAAAGCTTCTCTAGCATTAAGGACGGGGATATTTTCTATGTTGTTTTGTCAGTATATTACAACAAAGTATCACCCAGCTGACACATGGAACAAAAGAAAAATCGTTGAACTCATTGGTTGCAAATTGGTGCTCTACATTGTCTTTTCAGAACTGCAGTTTCACTTAGAGATAAATAAGTAAAATACTTTTACTGCATCCAGCTTCTCTTTTACTGATTAGGGAGGAATAGTGTAGCTTGGATCCCGGTTTTAAAAGTCTAATGGGGCATGAAATAAATAGCTCTCATGACAGCACAGAACGGAAAAAAAGATAGATGATTATTAAACTGTGTGTAAAAGTCATCTTTATTGCCCTATTGTTGTTTTGGCTTCGTTCTGAGACGTGGGGAAGGCTACAGAAAAGCCTGAGCGTGTTTCTTGGCAGCTCTTCATAAGCAGTGAACCCTGTGGAAAGCCCCGTGAAATGCATGATTCTGTTGAAAAATAAAACCAGGAAAATGTTGCATGAGGCAAAAGAAAAAAAGAAATTGTGTTTTTTTAAGACAATGGACAATGTCAGCGAAGGGGACAAGGGAGGTGGTTTTGAAGGGGCAGAATACCTAGGCTGCTGTTTGGGGATTTTTTTCTCTCTCTTTTTTTTTCCTTTTTGTTTTTCTTTGTGTGAGTCAGCAGCAAAGAGACCTGTTAGAGTTCCACCTGTCATTGTAACTTGGTTCTAATCTGAAAATTGCAATATTTTGTGGTAGATCAGACTGCTCCCTTCATCTGTCCATTGTCTCCTTGCACGTTACCTGCTCTCTTCAGCTTTGATTACAGAGAATAAGTGTGCCTTGATGGAACAAAAAGCATTATTTGAGATTAAAAGAGTTGTTTAACTGATTAGAAAAGAAATGTAGCTGTGGTTTTCCTGTCTGTTTTATAGAAGTGCTTCAGAAACCTGTGTGTACCCAGACTGGAGCTGTGATGTGAGAACATGTAGGAGAGAGGAAAATGGGGAGGTTGGATGGTTTTCTACACTTGGGAAAACATTACACTGAAGTTTTCTCTTGTTTTAGCATGATCAAATATCCTCCACAAAGAGAATCAGTGCTGCTAGGAGTTGGCCAAAGATGAATGTCCGGTTTGTTTTTAGGCTCACATAACTATCCAGTGAGAGATTTGGACTGGACCTTTAATTGCTGCACAGAGGAGCAGCCCTGTGTCACTCCAAAAACAAGAGGATCACATTTTTCCTCTGATACTGACATTAAAGTGACCAATGAATGTTGTGCTCTCAGGTCTGAGGGCAGATTTTTTGGCCCAGATATTTTCTGCGTGAATAAAATACGAGAAAGACATTGTGTAGCTGGTGCCTTGGGTTTTGCTTTTCAAAAAGTGTTTTATTTCCCTGGCATGCTTTCTGCAGCATCTACTGAACATTGGTGGAGCCTGGAATAATGACCAAGAGGTATTTTCTTCCTGAGATGAGGCTGCTCTGGTTGCAAGGCGTTCCCAAGTGAGCTCCCTAATGAGTGATAGATGGGAAAAATAACAGGAAGGATCCTTAGATGTTCCAAGTTTTGCATGAAAAATATGATTTCTTTTGGATGCTGTGTTTGGTACCTAGCCTAGAATTCTCCTACATTTTGATAGTGGTGTCTTCAAAATGACACAGTGAGTCATAATATTTGACATTTGGGGAGATTTTTACTGGATCTCTACGCACTTGTCAAGGCTGTTCAGAAGAATACTTTAAGAAGAATTATGATTTCCTTTGAGAGTTTTGATACTGTTCATATTTTTTAAAGCCCATTTCCTTTTCTTCAAAACAAAACAAAAGAAAAAATAGAAACTTCAAAAGTATGTATTGACCATTTTTAGTGAAAGGCTAGTTGAAGGCATCTATCCACACTCTCTTCAGTTATTAAATGGTCTTCCAAAAATATCCCCAGCTTTAGCTCATTTGAGCTCTTTTAATGTCACCAGCCAATTAATTATTTTGATGTTTATTTTCACATAAGATTCATAGCACACCAGGGACATGGGGAGTATCAAGATGACAAACTGGCAGTTCTCCAAGCATCCTACAAGGTCTGACCTGCTCATGTTCAGGTCTCCCCAAGGCTGAGGGAGTGCCTTTGTTTGTTAGTTTTTGGGGGGGTTGGTGGGCTGTGGATTTGGAGATGGCAGTAAACAGACCTGTCCTAGTTCTGCCACCTCAGAATGTGTCAGTAGCTGTCCCCAGTGTTCATAGATGTGAGAACTGAACATCTCTCATTGCTTTTGAGGAGCAACAAAGAACAGTGGCCAACCTCAAGGCCAGTGTATGATCTGTTCCCTGATCCCTGTGGATCTGCAGTGTTCAGTTCCTTTGGCACATCCCCCTCTCTGAGCTGGATACATTCATTATATGTGCACAGGGTTTGTCCAGGGCTGCGAAAAGACCTGGTAGCATTTAATAGTGGTGATTTCCTGGGATTCCCTGGCTCCAGAGGGAATTGCTTGTGCTGTGTCTGGTGCTGTGAACAATAAACTGGCTGTGCCAGACTCCCCTGGCAGTGCCAAACCCAGGCAGTCAGGAGGGTGTGTATGGCCCACGAGGATGGGGTTTGTGCTGGCAGTGCCCCTCCCGTGGATTGTATTCCTGCTCTCATTTACACTTGACAGCTCTCAAAAGCAGATCCAGGACATGCTCCATGTTTGAAACGCACAGAAACAATTGAGTAATTTTGGCAAATATGCTTCCATTCTAATAGGAAGAGTCACATCAAGAGCTGAGTATCTTGTACTGGAGAGGGGCTGGACTCGTGGGAGGAATAACCTGACAGAGCATTAGCACTTGGAGGAGTTAAACCACACCTATCAGCACCAGAGTCATCCTCAAAACTGTGCTCTTGGCCAGCCTGCCAGATCACTGAACTGATAAAAGATGGGTGGTTCTGATTTGCATTTTCCATCTGAATTTTGATCTTTGTGGTTTGCTCAGCTTGTGTTTTCAAGTGTTTCTCTGTAACCACTAGAGTGTAGAGAAATGTAAGGATTTTTGAGAATGGCATTTCCGCCAAGACAGGTGGAGCTGCAGCTCCATGAAAACCTTCAGAGCACTGCCAGCCCACCAGTGCCTCCCACGTTACCTTTTCCTCCACCATTCCCTTTGTCCCCACCATTCCCATGGCCTGTTGCTTATGTGGTGGTGTGTACTGTGTACAGGCACAGAAAACATGTATAACCTTGAAACCCTGCAGATGTGCTCCTCTGGTAGAGCTGCACAGGGGACTTTGGGACTGGAGCTTTTGGGGGGTTCCATGCTGAGATTACCTGACCTTTGCTTTTCCTGCAAGGCTTTGGGAGGTGTGGGGTAGGTTTCTGTTGGATTCTGGGGAAGGCAGAGATCTCTGTGGTCTTTGGCTGGATCTCAAGTCCTGGGGTAGTGAAGTGTGACCTAATAATTTAGGACTCAGAGAAGGATTGTATTTAAATAAACTATCACGGTTTGAACATTCTACAACTATTAATTATTAAAATTTATACAAATTCAGGGAGGTTCGTGGCATGTTATACACTGTACCTAGAAACAGCTGAGCTGGGCTTACATGAGATGGATTTTTTTTCTGCAAAGACATCATCTCCTGTGAGCACAATAGAGCTAGTACTTCTCTTATAAATAGTGAATGTTTTATAATTGCATGCAGTCCTAAAGCTGGTTCCTATTATGGAGAGTCGCAGAGGTTTTGGGGGGAGGGTTTGTGGGTTGTTGTTCTTTCCCAGAACAATGTCCAATCAGCTTCTCTGGCAGCATATTAACCATGGCTGAAATATGTGCCCGTGTGAAAATGTTACGGTCTAATGAGCAACTTCACTTTTGTGTCACTTTCTTGTTTTGAAATAAGATGTTCTGGGTCAGGAACTGCCCATTTGATCCCTTGTCTGTCTCCAAGTGGAGTTTATACATCAGTACTTTTTACACCAGCCTTCCAAATCCATTTGAGAGAAACAGTGTGGTCACTGTAGGTCAAAGGAGCTGATTTAATGAAGTCTCATGTGCCCTCAACAAGCAATTTTGTCACTTCCTGCTGAACTACTGAGCTGTCTCCACTTAGGGAGATTGGCCATCCCTGGGCATCATGGGTGTTCAGGATTGTTCAAGTTGTGTTACAGCTTTTTTGCTTTTCCTTTGCCTCAGGTGAACTGTGTGATGAGGTGATTAACCACTGTGTTCCTGATCTAAATCCTTGCCAGCATGAGTCCAAATGTGTTCCCCTGGACAAAGGAACCAGGTAAGAGTGTGTGTGTTGGTCTCTACACACAGGGCACATCCATCCATTGGCTTGACTGGAGTGTACTGGCAATGAGTTGGGAGAAAAAATCACCAAAATTAATATAAATCATGCAAAACTACATACACTTCAGTCCATGCCACATTTTAACTTTAATGCATTTATACATACTTTCCTAGCTTTCTGTGGTTTACTTGAAAATAATGGATATACCCTCAGAGCAGAGGAATTATTCTGGAACAGAGCATGGCAATAGGAGAATTTATGGAACAGTCACTGCAAAGTACCTTATCCTGCATTACAAACCAAGGACAGTTTCCTTATGTGTTCCTTAGGGCACTTATAAATTCAAGCAGTGTAACAGGGGCCTTAACAGATCCAGAGCTGGATGGCTCCAGCTCAGGAGCCACCTTTTCCATTGGCCTTGCTTGGCTCATCTGGGGTTTGGTGAAGTCTGTGCCTGCATTTTCCTATTGGGAATTACATTGACTAGTTCACAGTAATAAATCCTCGTGTTTTGGATGGCAGAAAAGCACCTGGAGGTTTGGGCTTGGGGAGCTGTGAGAGGTGCACAGTTCATCACTGGTCTGAAGAGGGGCTTCCAGAGCAATTCAGCAAATAGAGACAGTCAGTTGAAAAGTCAGCTCTGTGAAAAGCCTGTCAGGAAAAGACCTTTGGAGACAAATCCAGGGGAGTTCAGTGCAGAGTGAGATGCTCTCTGCACCTTCCCCTAAGACTGTTTTCACAGCCACAGTGCAGCCCTGGGTGCTCACTGATTCCCTCCTGGGGTTCTGTCCAGCACACCCAGGACAGGGAAGGCAGCAGCCTTTGTTCTTCCTGGTAACCTGCAGATTGTGTCCTGTGCAGTAACCATGTCAGAACAGTGTAAAATAACACACAGGATATTTCAGGAGAGTTAAAAGGAAATGAATAAAAATTTTAGAGAAGGGTGCTATCTCCAGGGCATCTGACTGTGCTAGACAGTCAGGCAGTACAACACAAGCCTTTCTTTTGGGTGAAAAGCCTCCAGACAGAAATGTTTCCAAATCTTGAAGAAGATTAAGCTATTAAATAATTAGGATGATTGCTGAACTGATGTGTAGGGACTGGATAAGGAGGTGTGTGCCAGTGCATAAATAACCCCTGATGTTCTTTCCAGGTTTCATTCCCAGTTAATCCATAATTTGGCTAATCCAGTACCTTTGGTTAATTCAGTACTCCGTGATGTTATTAGGTGAAGGCTTGTAACTCCAGTTGCCTTCTGTTGCTAGAGCATGAAGGGATGGAGACAGCTGTGGCCCTGGATGGTTTTCCCCTCGTTGGAAGCATTGTCATACCTGCCACCCAAACAATTTGAGTAAATAAGATACTTTTTCTCATATGCTTGCTAGGAAAGTGTTCTTCTCAGTAGGGCCACTAACCTTTGAGGGGAGCCTAAATAACTGCTTTTAAGTATTTTTCTACTACTGTTTGTTGTGTTATTCTTCCCACTATTCATAGAATGCTACAGAAAAATCCATTATTTCTTTACTCCTGTGCCATTTTGCTTTCTAGCAGCCAGACTTGAGAGGTGAAGGAACCTTAAATGTAGAGGTGTCCAAGTATTGCTATTTCTTTCTTACTTTAGTAGCACCAAACTGTTCAGAAATGAGCAATTGTGCAGTGATGTGTGGAAGCTGCTGGGGATCACTGGACACAGCAGCCTCTGGTCCTGTGCTGTAGCTGCTCCCCTGAGCAGCCTGATCTCCTGAAGGTGCAGGATAATGCTGCCTGCAGGAGGAGTCAGGCTCCTGTCTGTCCTCTCTGTCTGCTTCCAGAGGCTGGGAGTGTCAGTGGCAGGCGTCAGGCTGGTCCCTGAGCTGTGAGCAGGACACACCAGGGAGGGATAGCACAGCACCAGTCAGTCTGTCTGTCCCTCTGTCTGCAGAGGGAAGAAAAGATGACAAAGACAGGAAAAAAAAAATAGGAAGCCAAGTTATTTATTGACCTGGGGAGGGAAATTCCATTCTGGCCCTGCGATAGAAGCCATGATTCACTGCTTTCATACAACAGACATGGAGTGCATGCAGATGCAAATCCCCTCAGATAGGCCAACAATTTAAATACCACTAGACATGTTTTTAGGCTCTCTGTGATACTGGGAATGTTGCCATCACTGCAAGGCTGTAACAGAAAACAGGATTTCAACTGTAGTGGTGTCAGATGGTCACTGGGAAATGAGATATAACTATCTAATTG
The DNA here is from genome assembly GCA_034509425.1 of Eopsaltria australis. Classification (NCBI taxonomy): domain Eukaryota; kingdom Metazoa; phylum Chordata; class Aves; order Passeriformes; family Petroicidae; genus Eopsaltria; species Eopsaltria australis. The sequence continues at coordinate 6,099,889 of JAVTVJ010000055.1, read as the reverse complement.
TGTAAATTACTCTCGTACCAGGATCTGAACATGAAAGTTTCTTTGCCACCTTCTTTACTGCATCAGACTTTTATTGATTGAGACTCAGTCCCTTCTGGCACTGAGATTGTGGGATAAGGATGGAGTTCCCATGCCATCATCCCCTGGTGGGACAGACCTTGGGTTTCTAGGAGGAATCCAGGTTAGGAACTCATGGGCTTGAATTTCTCACCTCCTAGACTCCAGGCAGGCATTTTTGGGTAGCTTCAACCTAGATGTGACACACCAAGAGCTCAGAGAAGACTGACCAAAAAGGAATTCCATGCTTCTAAAGCCAAGCTCGGAAGCAAACTGGACTGTTTCAGTGTGTCTTTGGCTGCACAGAGCTCTCAGCTTTCTGAGTTAAATTTGCAGGTGGCTTTCCTCCCTTCCAGCCTCTACATCTTTACTGTGCTGTTCCTATATAGAAGACGAGTAGCTTTCTGTATGCCAGAAAACAAAACAAAAAAATAGTCTTTAACACAATGAAATTACTTCCAAAAAAACAACTTCAAGAAAGGAGCATGTTTTTCCATTCACTGTATTGATGTTGGAGCATGATATAAATATACTTTATTATTCTGAAGCTTGGAATTATTACCTGACAGCTTAAAATGCTGATTTAATGCAGCCCTGCAGAGAAAAGTGGTGGTTCTGTCATTACTGAGATAGCCAATACACATCATAAAATTGATGCATGGCAGCCCTGAATAAGGAACTTCACATTGTTCATTATTACATCACTTTATATTAGGACTGCAGGGATCAATAAAAAACAACAGGATTAAATGCTGCCAATTCCCTCACAGAGTCTTTTGATTGACACTATTTCCTTGCAGGTGTGTCTGCAATGCTGCCAGAAAGTGTTGCCCATTTCTTAGGGTCTGGGGCAGGAGCACTTTTTGCTCTTTGCTCTGTTTTGTCACCTCCATTATGTTAATCACAGTATTCCCTGAGCCACCAATGAGTGAAAAAGCAATTCACATATGCAGAGCTGGGACATGGACCCTCCTGTGGCTGCAGAGGATCTGATGGGGCCTCTCCTGCACAGTGGGAGTGTCTGCATGCACCTAACCCTGCCCAGGTGAACAGGCTTTGCCTTATTGCCTGCTGGAAAACAGGAATTCCTTGCCAGTCACAAGCCACGCTCTGAAATGGAGACTGGAGCTCACATTCTCAGTGCCTGAGCTGCTGGCTGCTGGCACCCTGGCAGCCACTCCCTGGCCATTGGCACTCCCAGGACGTTGCTGCATTCTGCAGTATCACCCAGCTCACTGCCTTGCCCTGGGGAGCAGCCAGGAGCCACGTGCTGGCACTCAGAACAACAGCCAGCACCACGACTGCTGCCTGGAAAGTGGAAATGTTTTTTCCTCATCACTTCACTCCTGTGTGTCCAGTTCCTCTGAAGAGGTTTTCCACAAAGTGCCTCCTCCTGCATTTACTCCATCAGGCTGCTGGCAGGGAGGAGGAGGAGGAGGAGTAGGCCAGCTGAATACATTGATGGAGCAGTAGGCTCTCTCCTGATGCCACATCCTCAACTTTATAATGTCTCTCCTCTTCCAGCTCTCGGTGACAAGCATGTTGGGTCCAACCACAGGCTCCAGCAAGAGCACAGACCCCTCTTTCGTTGCTGAAATTAACTGTAGCTCTTCCCTTGATTTGGTTGAAGTGGGATGCCTTTTGTTTTCCAGATGTGCAACAACATCCAGCTGGGAGGAGTAAAATGTGTTTTATGGACTAAAGAGTGTTCATGGCTAAACATTGTCTACAGTATAGACTCAAAAAAAGGCTGCTCAGCAATCCCAAAAGATCAGATCCAAGTCAGAGACTTTGGGATGCATTTTCTGTTGTCAGGTTATAAACTTCTGCAAGACTTATAAATAGAAATGCTGATGCAGCCTTCATACAGCAAACTTGAGAATTGTATAAAATAGAACCAACAGGCAGTGTCTGGTGGTTTGGGTACATCCCACTGTGCTCCTACGAATGGTGTCACCCTACAGCAGCAGCAGGTGTCACCATGGCAAAGGACAGGCTGCAAAGACAACTTTCCATTGTTGCAGCCGCATTTGGCCTTGCAAATGAATGGAAAGCAGGCAGTGGTTTCAAAATTTGGTCTTTTCTCTTTGAATTTACTGAGTTTTATGGCTTGTTTGCAGATTGTTTCCATTTGGAAGGCAGACCCTTCCTGTGCTCTGTGTAGCTGCAGAGGGCTGAGCTCAGGCAGCTAGCAGTGTGCAGGCATTGGCAAAATCATTGTCTGGGGCATCAGAGCCCGTGAAGGATATTGCCCCTTGGGTGTGTAAGGGTAGGGAGGGCACTGTCATCTTTAGCACAACTGCGAGTCTGCTGGGTGATCAGCCCTCTCCACAGACTGGGCTGAGGAGAAGCTGTACGATGGTGGTGCTTTGCCCAACTGAAATTTCAGCAGATTGCAGAAGCTCAAGTGCAGCCAGCCAGGAGGGACCTGAGTCTTTCCATGGCAGGAGCTGTGCTGGATGCTGCCGGGAATAATTGCTGACATCTCCCCACCCCAAACCCAACAGGTGCTAGGCTGCCTGTGTGAGCTGCTGCTGTGAATGTCCGAAGGAGCCATTAACAGGGATGTTCTTGCCTTTCAGATGCGAGTGCTTGCCGGGTTACAGCGGCAAACACTGCGAGGTGGACGATGATGACTGCGTGGGGCACAAGTGCCGGCACGGAGCCGCCTGCGTGGATGCGGTCAATGGCTACACCTGCGTGTGCCCGCAGGGCTTCAGGTACGGGAGAGCCGCGGGCCGGGCCGGGAGTGCTCTGGAATCGCTCTGGAATCGCTCTGGAATCGCTCCCATCCTCACCAGCCCCTAACACAGTGATCTGCCATCCCCCAGAGAATGGGTGCCTCCAGTCCTGTACCCGCAGGAGGTTTTGACAAGTTAACCGGCCCCAGGGGGCTGGCGATTCTTGTTTGGAAATTCTGGGGCAATGCTGTGTGAGTGTGCCTGCCCCAGCCATCCCTGCTAACACACTGAGCACACCTAATACACTCACATAAGTTATATGGAGATAAACCCTGCATGTGCAGAGTGAGCAAAGGATAATAAAATTGCATTTATGAACCCTCAGAACTGGCTGCAAGGAAAACACGAGTTTGAAGATTTTGTGGCAGTGTCTCTGTGCCTCTTGGACGAGCTCAGTATGATTCAGGCTGTAAATTTCCAGCCTCTCATTCTGACAGCTGCCAATATATCTGACTCCTGGAAATCTCTCTGTCTGTCAAAGATAAGTGTGCTCCTCCAAATGGATTCACTAATCATTGCCTGGGGCTGGATACTGGCTTCCTTCCAGCTAAACCTTTTCTGTGTTTGAAATACACACATGAGACAAAGAAGGAGCACCTGAAAAGATCAGTCTTGACAAAGCAGAAATTGCATGAACACTTATAAATCATCTTCTCTGCTTTGTATCTGCAACTGTTTTCATTCTTCTTGCTTTCATCCTTGCTGGTTTGGGGTTTTTCTCCTTCCCTCTCAACACACGTTTCTGTTGCAAAGCAGACAGGCTTCCCTGAATAGGCATTGATATATAATATGATGTCAGCCCATGGTTTCACAGAATCAGACTTGTTATTTACAAGGTATCAGATATCCTCAGAATTTCAAATTCATACCCTTCTCTCCATGTTTCATTCTCTGCTTCAGTCCATTTGATGGCCTTAGGGATCTTGCAGATTGGTGACTGGTAAGGCTAACGTGACTCTGGGACTGTAAATCCTCACTGTTATCTAATTGTTAGAGTTGAGAAATGGGATTGCAAAGCCACGTCTGGAGTCAAGGGTAGCTCAAGCCTGTCATCAGATAGGACTGACTGGAAGATTTTTGCTGCAGGTCCCCTGATTTTTAAGGCCTGTCAGCACTAGGCAGTGATGAATGTGTGGGTTTTTTTCCAGGAAAGCAGTCACAGTGTTTGTCAGAGATGTGCTGAGTTGACACAGCTGGGTGGAGCAGCAGGGGTAGGTGGGAGACTGCTCTGCTCCCTTCCCAGGTACCAAAGAGCTCTGCTGGTAATTTAGGCAGTGCCTCAGCTTGTCTGGTCTCACAGCAGGGGCATCAAGAGCAGAACCTGGGACAGTCCAGTCTCCTCTCTTGATCAAATGAGGGGGTCTCACTCCACTAAAAGTCATCCAAGCAGAGGAAACATCTTTGTACACAAAGCTCCAAAAACCAACTAGCAGCTCAGACAGCACTTCACAGGCCAAGGCAGCCATGGGCAAGCAAAGTACTCCCACTGCCTGTCAACAGCACATCCAGGATTAACTTGAGTTCCCGTTTGCTTTCTTTTCTTTCCACTAGTCCATGCCACTTCTCTAAATTTCTTGTGCAAGATGCAAGGAAGGCAAGGGTCTTTGGGGAGAAAAACCTCACACTGAGCACTGCCACACTCCCTCTGCCAAGGCAGACAGCAAGCTGGAGCCCCATGTGTTCTCCATGCAGAATAGTCCCTGATCTTGTTTGATTTCAGGATTAAAATTCTGCTAACAAAATAAGAGCTCATTATTCCTCCCATGACTCAAGCCTTTTGTAGTTTAAAAGCCTGCTGCTCTGAAGGGGGTTCTGAGGTTTGGGTTTTTCCTGTTAAGATTACAAATGCAAATATGGTGATAGACAGAGTTCAGCCCTGTGATGTTCAGGGTTACACACTCCCCTGTCCTGGGCACGGTGATGTGTGGCAGGGAGATAACTCTGCAAGTGTTTGAAGACTGCAAGTGTTGATGAAAAGGACAGAACACAAGGGGTGGTCTGACAAAGGTAACTAGGAGACCTAAGATGATGATTAATAAAGTTTTTTGGCTAAGTATCAAGAATCATTTCCCAGCGGTGAGTTTGCAGAGTGCCCTCCCAATTACCCAGAGCTTATGCTGTTGTAATAAAAGCACAGACCTGTAATGATTTTATGGTTGTCACTATGCTGTGTGTCAAAGCCATTTGGAGGCACACATTAAAAAGATGTTAAAACTTACATCTTCACATGGCTGAACAAATGGCACTTGGGTAATTCTGAACAATGTAGGTAGGGCGTCATGCACAGTGAGGCTCACTGACAGCCCCAAAAATGAACAGTGCTACCAGGCACACACTCACTCTCCTATCTCAGCATTTCCCATTCACTGGGCAGGTGTAGTTGTGCTCCTTGCAACACCTTTCCTCAGCTCTCACCAACTTCTCCCAACTGCATAATATGCTTTCCTCCTGAAAAGTTTTCAGTGTTTTCTTCCCAAAATAGCACTCATTTGCCCCCTGCAGATGAAAACATTTTAGAGAATTCGTGAGCCCTGCTGAATAAAGCCCAAGTTCTCAAATCTTCCCTCCAGCAATCAGCCTCACAGTAGTGTTGCCTGATAAATGCTGCTCTGGTGGGGAAGCACACATTAAGCTGCAGAGCCTGATGGAAGCACTGCTCCTCTATGGTGCAGATGCTTCCAAGTTCTCCACTGGGACAGATTGCTGCAAGGAACTCACAGTGATTATTTAAATAAATGAGATCCTACAAGGCAGAATGGACTTGGCCAAGCTATGCAAGTCAGGCTGTGTTCCACATTCCACTGCTGGGGAAATAAATCCTATTAATTATTTCTAAATATATATTTTTAAAATAATTTTAAAATTAAGAAACAAAGGGCCTTCACAGACACTGTTGCTAATGTAGTTTCTAGGTGCCAGTATCAGGAGAGCTGCCCTGGTACAGGCACACACCAGAGGGGTTTCACAGCAAGCAAGGGTGTGCAGGAGCCATACCAGGAGCTTGGGGAATCTTTCAGAGCAGCACTAAGCACAGACACTCTGGCTTCTTACAGCATTTGCTTTCTGTTAGTGGAGGCTGTTGTGGGTCACATGGATTTTTATTATTATTTTTAACTTCCACAAAATTAGAATGATATACACTGATTTTCCTTCTGTTTTCTACTTGCTGCTGAAGACAAAACAAAACAATGGGCATTAGGTAGAAGGAAGCTCACAGGCTGGGTTAGCAGTGCTCTGTTCTGCTGGTACCTCTGGAAAGGGGTTCCCTTGTTTGCCACTTACAGCAGCAGAGTAGACTCAAATCACAAATCTAGGATTGGGAAGTCTCAGGTTTGGGCTTAAATGGCTCACAGATTTCACTGGGAGCCCCTGCAGGGCACAGTATGGGTGGCAGCTGTTTCAGCCAGGCTGCAGTGCCTTGCAGAGGTAAAGAAGCAGTGCAAAGGGCAGTACAGGCTGCTTTCAGTGCCTGCACGGGCTTGTTCACAGCCAGCACGGGCATTCCTGCCAGCACTCAGCTGTGCAGCTCTCACACAGGACAGCAGGCACACAGTGGCTGAACCTCACAGCTGCTACTCCAAAGCAGAATGGCAGTGAAGCCTTAGGATTTTAGCTTTTATATTTTCCAGACCAGTACTGCTTTGGTGTATAACTCTGAAACTCCATAGCCTGCCAGCTACTGTTCTCCCATTTTATTCAGACAAAGCAATTCCTCTCTAGGCCTGAAACTCAAGAACACCTTACTGCCTCATGTTATCAACAGTGATTTGGGGGGTGGGGAAAATTTGGAGTAAAATACTTCATTACCTGAAACTGTAATTGGAGCATTAACCCCTGATATGTAAATGGACCAAACTTACAACTGTGTGAAAAACTCATGAGTCTCATCCCACCTGGGCTGCCAGAAACTGAAGCCTTGATGTGGCTACCTTAAAGAGAGGCTACATAAGATGAAGAGAATAAAAGCACCTGAAATAGAAATGACAAAACAGTGGTGACTGAGGCTGCTCTGTTCTCCCCCTGGCTGTGCAGTGGCCTGTTCTGCGAGACGCCGCCGCCCATGGTTCTGCTGCAGACGAGCCCCTGTGACAACTACGAGTGCCAGAACGGGGCTCAGTGCATCGTGGTGCAGCTGGAGCCCGTGTGCCGCTGCCTCGCCGGCTTCGCGGGACAGCGCTGCGAGAAGCTCATCACCGTCAACTTCGTGGGCAAGGACTCCTACGTGGAGCTGCCCTCGGCCAAAATCCGCCCCCAGGCCAACATCTCCCTCCAGGTTTGTCACATTCTCCTTAAGCAATGATGCCTCTAACGTGCATGTGTCTTTTGCTGACAGAACAGGGGCTGCTGGCCAAAATCCTGGGAAAATCAGTCAATTTGTGAGCCACTTGTCTGCTCTAAAATCACTGAAACGTGAAGGAGCAGCTAAGGCAGCAGTGTGCCTTCGTGAGCACACATCCTGCCTCCAGAATCTCTCCTCTCTGATTCCCAGACTGGCAACACAGCCAGGGATGGTTCAGGAATCCTCCCTGTTTTCCACTGATTCACAGCATTGTGTTTCACCCTGTACAATTTGGTGTTTAATGTCAGGATGCTTTTTGAAACAGACTGCTCTGAATGGCCTCTCCAGGCAATATTTTCCTTATTCAGCAGACAAAAGGCCTGGGATTTTGTTACAGGGGTTCAGAAGACAATTGAAAACAGGCTCTGGTGTGAAATGGGAAGTTGACATTTGTATATGAGCCCACCCAAGTGCCCCAACACCTGCTTGTGCCTCCTGGCTCTTGCTCTCATTGCTGCTCATCTATATGATGTATTAAAGTATATTTGAACTGCATATATGATTTTGGTTTGATTTTTAATATAGGTTTATTTCTTTGTTTAATCATTCTTACGTGGTCCTGAATGTTTCACAGGTAGCCACGGACAAGGACAATGGCATCTTATTGTACAAAGGAGACAATGATCCTTTGGCTCTGGAGCTGTACCAAGGACACGTGAGGCTCATCTATGACACCCTGAACTCCCCACCCACCACAGTGTACAGGTAAGTGCCTAAGCTCTGCCAAGACACTTGACTTCCAAAACAGATGAAGGATTTTTCTAAGCAACATGCATTGGCAGAAAAACCTTTTCTTTTTCTTTGCAGTTATCTCTTTTATGCATGTAATTAGATAAGAAGGTTAGAATAAAGACTTAGCTAGAGGCTGCATGGGTAAAAATTGACATTTATTGGCAATACCAGTGATGCTGTGTCCTCCTGTAATTGTAGAAAAATGCATTTTCTAATCTACTGGGAAGTTTCAGTTTCTGGTGAATTTTGTCCTTGAAATAGTTCCAATTAATCAGTTTCTTTGTTGATATCTAGCATTAAGTGACTGTACCAAGACAGAACAGTAAACGTGCAACTGCAGAGTTAGACTGCCTCAAATAGAAGGAGAAGGGCTGAACTCTTCTGCAGGGTGAATATTTTTAAGGAAATTCTTGCCTGTGTCAGTACAGGCAAATTACATTATGTACACAAACCATGAAAAAGCACAAATGGCAAAGGTAAATTGTAGGGTAGTTTGACCTTCAGACACTTGGCTTTTGAAGATATGAAATCCACAAGTTTTATTCATTAGTCACAAGAAAGAAAAGCAAATGTACAAGTGAAATCCATGCACAGAGACATTTCTGTAGGAAGGAGGGATGTGCTGCCCTTTTCATCCACGGTTCCTTTAGCATCCCTCTCCCCTGGTTGTTATTTTCTACCCCTGTTGCTGCAGTTTGCTCTGAGCACACATGCAGTTGTGACCACAGAGAGCATTTGGGGTTCAGCACGGACTCCTGGCATTGTGTGTGAGCAGAGCTGCCATTCCCAGCCCACCTCATGCTGTAGGGAAGAGCATCTGCTAGAGCAAGGGACAGCATGGATGTCACCACACATCACCCACCTTGGACTTTTCTTAGGAAGTTTTCTCAGCACTTGCTAACACTTGAGCCTCCCAGGGAATTTTCTTTAGGAGAATGGTGACATTTTTAAGAAAATGAAAACATTCTTTCTGTATTAAAGCAAACTGGATAATGCCAATGCAGACATTCACAGGAAGAGCACTGGCTTGTCCCCTGCAGGAATGAAGTCCTTTGCCCACGGTTTTCACCAGCTGGATGGATAGGTGTGAAAAATGTCTCTGTGTGTGATCCTGATTGATCAGCTGCTAGAGCAAAGCTGAAGTTGTTAAACAGTTTTGTGCTGCTAATTAGAACAGAGGGAAAGCTCGTTTTGTGTGTGGGCAGCACAGGGGGTGACAGGTCCGGGGGATGTTTGCTGGCCATTGTCACAGCACAGTGGGGACAGGAGCTGCTGCCACCACTCAGAAACAGCACTCCATGGACCCTTCTGGCAGAGCTGCCAGGGGTGGCGGGTGCCGTGTCCTCGTTGTCCCCATGCCCTTCCCGTGGATCAAAGAGGAGGCTCCGTTCACCCTGACACCTCATTACCATGAGATTAATGGCCCATTCACTGCATTTTGTGTGCCTCGATCTGTTGAGATGGGAAAGAAGCTGCTTAATACGATGCCCTTTCTGAAATGTCACTCTAATCTTTTATTAGTTTAAGGAGTGGAGCAGAATGGGATTAGCATGGAGCTTGATGGGAAAAGATTAGGCTGATTGAGAAAAACTGCAGCTAAAGAATGTCAGAAAGGGCCTCTAAATAGATTAAAAGACTTGTTTTCCTTAAAGGCTGAAGAAGGAGCATAGGATTTAAAGGTAGAAGGCATAAGTGGAACTGGTTTGACCTCCCTGTGTATCCTGTTTGACTTTTAGCTAAGGCATGAGCTCTATTTGGCTAAGACATGACTTCCAGCTTGGCACAGAGTTTTGACAGGAAAACACCAAATAACAGAAAATCCCTCATTTCCTTTAGTAGCTTGGACAATGGTCAATTATTTCCATTATCCAGGCATTGGCCATCACTTCTAAGTTGTGTCACTAATACCTTCTGGATTGTTTAGAGGCCTTCTCAAGGGAAATTAAAGTCTATTTATACCTGGTCCTGGCTCCCATGAGTTTATCTGGACTTTTATTTGCATTTTCTCCTAACCTGCATTTGGACAAAATGAATGGCTGGTTGTGTGATGCATTTTATCTCAACCTGAAGAATTTGGGAAACTCTTCTCTGCAACTTCTACAGTTTTCATTTGTCATTAAAAACAAGGTTGCCAGGAGAACCTGTGACATCCAGATCTTGGCCTTACCACTGGTAAAACAGTTTGCCTTCCCTGTTGCCTTGCTTAGACCACTCATTTCCGTTTCAATCTCAGCAGAAGTGGACTATTTGCCTTTGCAAAGCTCTGTTGAAAGACTGTTAGATTGATTTTCACAGGCAATATCATGTGCTGCTCCCCTCCAAAGCAGTCCACTTCTTGGACTGGATGAGCAGGGCTTGGCTCTTGGTTTTCCCCAGAAGAGTCTGCCAGAAGAGGAGGAGGCCTTAAAACGCTGCCTGGTGGGAGCTGTGCCAGCTACAGCTGCAGGAAATCTGTCACTGACCTGGTCCTGGGCTGTAACTGAGATGTTTTGCTGGCTATTTCAGGTACTCCCAGGATGGGATGTGGGAAGTCATTGGCAAGCCACAGGATCTCTAATTCCTCATCAGAGTCTTCATCACAAGATTTATTAATAGTGCTTAAGCACAGTAAAATTAGCAAAGTACTTGGCTGATACAGGTAATATCCTGTGGGGATAAGATAAAAGCTGTTGTTTGGGAAGCCAGCAGTGAGTCAGGCCAGGCACACTTGTGGTATTTTTCCATAATATTCCACAAGGATGAAGCATGCCACGTGTTCCAGTACCAGGCTGTCCCCCAGCCCCATGGGACAAAGCTGGGGGAAGGTTTGCACCAAACACAGGGGCTGCTCTCAGCCTGCTGAGAACTCTGAGAGTGGCTTTGCTGCAGAGCTGAAAAGGGGATGCAGGGCAGGGATGTGCACAGGAGCAGATTGCCAGGAAGGAGATGCTCATTTTAACTCCTCTGGTAAGGCAGGTTGTCCCTGGATACCAGAGGGGACCTGTTCCTGTATTTTAGTTACTCCTCTGAGCAGATTGAACCAGAACTACAGTGCAAAGTCAGTCTGGAAAAGCCCAAGATAACTGAGTGTACATTCAGGTTTGCTCAGTGTGTGTTTGTCCCTGTGGCAGGTTTGGATAGAAAGGTTAAAGTTGACATTGGGCTTCTCTTTCATTCTAGTCAGGTAAAGGTCAGCACATGTCCAATGGAAATGACTACCTAAAATTCAAGTTATTTATCATCAAGTTAGAGAGAAATACAAGTTAATCCATGAATATAATATAATGCGATGACAGAACTCACCCTTTAAAAGAAAATCTGACTGGTCTTTTTCTGGAACCTGTCACTTGTATGCTGCAGAGATATGGTTTCCTGGATGTCATAGTAAAGCTGTTACAGAAGATCCATTTTTTATGTAGGATTCCTAGCTGTTGTTTCTTTTATTCTGTTTAATTATTCTATACGTGGACAAATGAGAACAGAAATCTTTTTCCAAGTGCTTTATTGCCCTCCTGGTTTTTGCCCTGCTCAGAGTTACTCCTCCTTGCCATGACAGTACCATGTTGGTGCCATGCCAACAGTGAGTTCTTGAAATTTAAAGAGGTACCTTAATTTAAAGATGCCAACTGCTAAGGAACATGCTGCTTTTATTTGCCACTACAATCCAATTGTTAAAAGTTTGAATTAACGAAGAGCAGTTAATTCCATAGTTGCAGCCTTCAGCCACAGACACTGGTATCTGTTTAATTGTATTCTATAGGGAGAGCTCCCTATTTTCAGTCTTTTTCCCACATCTGTTCCTTGAGCCAGAGATAAGACCTCACTTGTAAACTTTTCTCCTATAGATTTTATGCTGCCATACAGTCGTATTGATTTGGATGCTGAAATAATCCTTCCTAACAGAAATGGAAAACAGAACTTTGACACAAACTGCTGATGTAATTCCCCCCAGAGTTCCCAGATTGCCATGTTGCATACAGACTGTCATATCTGGTAAAGAGCAAGATGCAGGCGTCGTTGGTGTAAAATCATATGTTTTCATGCAGGGTTCCTGACAGCAGTGAAAAAGGAGGCAGTTAGGAAAAGATAAGAATGAATTATATTTGTCTTTCTGTAGAGACTACACCCAAATTACATTATAATTCCTTTTAAAAGTATCCTTGCATAATCTGCTTTCAAAAATGCTACATCATTAAAAATATTCCTTGTAGATTGTATCATGCAGTTCCCATGGTCTGGCTGACTCTTACATAGCATAGATGGATGCTCTTGTGGTTAAAGCAAAAGGCCTGAAATAAAGGAGCTTACATTCCTACTGTATCTGTTTCAGATGTGATGACTGCAAGACAACAAATTAAATCTGGTTCCCTGTGCACACTAAAAAGTAGAGAAAGGCACAAAAAATAGAAGAGGTGTTCCAGAAATGTGCTGCAGGTCTCTGGAGGGTGAGGTTCCTGCTCCCCTCTCCCTCCAGGCTGTGGAGCAGCACAAGGTTCTTACCCTGGTGGCATCTGCAAATTTCCTGTGCCCTTCCACTCCCTCAAGCTCTGGAGCCCAGGAGCTGCTGGCCCTCAGTGTCCAGCACTGTCCCTGGCCATGCCACTGCTGAATGGATGTGATGCTCCCCAAGGACTCTGCTCCTCTACTCAAATTTCTGCTGGTGCTTTGGTGGTGGAAGAACATCCTCACCTTCCAAAGAGACGGAAGATGGGGTTTTGTGCCATTGTCTCTTTAGCTGCAATTGCTTATCTGCAGGAAAGCCTGGGAGGCTTCACCATTAATTCTCTGCCTTCTGGGGAGGAATGTGCTGGAGGAGTGAGAGCATTAATTATTCTTAGGATCATTATTAGAGCTTGTCAAACTCAGTTTTTGGCAAAAGTGTCTTTGCAGAGTGCACTGCATGACTGGTCCTTTTCTTCCTAATTCCTTCACAGTCTGCAGCCTGTGCTGTGCCTGTCCCTGGTGGGATGCCTGTTTGATACTCTGGATGGGCTCTAAATAGACTGGTTTTCAGACATTTCTGTGAGGCATCACTGAGCTCTTTACAATTCTGCATATTTGCAATTCATTTTATTCTCTCTATCACGCATTCTTATTTTTTCAGGTACCCCTTAGGGATTCTGTATCAAATATAATGAAAGAAACTGGCATTAGTCTCTGACCTGCACAGGAAAAATTGTAGAATTTGAATGTACTTATATATCTTGCATGAGCCAAGGCAAAGGACAGCTGAGTTATTTTTTTACCTTTATGAAGGGCTCTGGTGTACTTAAATGGGAGAAAAATGGCAAGTGTGTGAGTTTTTATCAAGCTACAAACATTACATTTCCTTAGTTTTTCCTGGATTTTTGTGCAGTAGGACAGTGAAAATGTAAGGTCAAGACCTTAAAATATCGTTTAACTTTTATCATTAGGTTCAGAATCAAATATTTGCTTTCTTGAAATGCAGAAACTTCCCTGCTGAGCTGAAGCTTAAGAAGGGTAAAGTTTTGTCCTTCAGGCTGCGGGGGACTTAGAAGGCAAAATCTTGTTAAGCTGAATTAATTTTTTTCTTTGTAAGTCTCTCCAGTATCTCTTGCAAGAATGACAGTTTCTCATCTCCTCTCTCTGCCTCCACCCAGCTCATTCTCTGCAGTGCAATGTCTGAGGATGCAGACCCACACTTAGTGTCTCACACACATGTAGGGTGTTTCAGAGTGAGCTTTTTACCAGAAAAAGGCAAAACCTTTCACAAAGTGAGCCAGTGCTGGCCTGTCTCTACCAGGTACAGGCAGTTAGGAAGAGACCATCTAAAGCCACTTGTCCTGTGGTAATGACAAAAATAAAAGTTACATTCTCTGAGACCCAGGTCACTTAATTCAGGGGCCAGAATCTGGAGCTGTGGGTCTAAGCTGCACTCAGGCACCCCCTGTCAGCAGAGGCCAGGCTGGAGAAAGGCTCCAAATATGTTATAAAGGCATTTTCCTGCTATACCATAGCTCATTGGTAGTACATTGCCAAAGTTGGTTAATACTGATTGCATCAGAGGAAGGTTGAAGTGTTTGCACAACAGACAGTGATGGAATAAACCTAATCATAGTCAAAATTACTTTATAAACTTCCTGTGCACTAATGACTGGCTCATGTCTTGAATTGTGAGGGGTTTTTGCCTTACAACAACATGTAGCAAGCTAATATGTTTATTTTTTCCTGCCTGTGAATTTCTTGTGAACATGATGAGTAACACAAAGTTTAGATGTGTACCATGTGTGATAGATTCATATCCCACCTCTCCCAGGCTCTGCATCCAATCGATGGAAGCAGCACAGGCAGACCTGGAGCTGAGGGAGGTTGTGGGGGTGCAGGATGGGTCTGTGCACGGTTATTCCAGTGCTTCTTCCCACTGTGGAACTGGGACCTACAGCTGTTTACCAGCACGCCCCAGTGCTGGGGGACAGGTGGGCATGGCAGCTGCCCTGGTGGCTGTCAAACAGCGATGGGGTTGGTCATTTCTGTGGAAGGAGAGCATCCAGCTGTAGGTGTGTTGCTATAGAGGGGGTGGAAACAATTTCTAAATAGACATGTCTTTTTCTTCTTGGGGCTTAACCTCCAATTTCAGGTAAAACCTGTCGTTCTTTGTCACTCTGGGGGCCCTGTTAATTGTACCCTGTAGTGGCCCTGCTCCCTGCTGCTAATGGGCAGACAGCTTCATATGTTCCAGAGCTGAAAAGAGGACAGATGGTGTGAGATACTGCCTGATGTAACAACTCTGTGAAGGCACTTGCTGGATTTTCTCATCAGAACCTGTGATTTGATAACTAGCAGTGCTGTTTTGCTAGAAGGTGACCTCACACACCCTGCTCTGTTCCAAGCCCTGGTGGGGCTGGGGCTGTGTCACAGCCTGTCCTGGTGTGTGATACTCAGCTGTGCCCATGCAGTGGTGGGGAGGATGTGGCACTCGGGCTGCCACTGCCCTGCTGCTGTGCCAGGCCTGCCTTTCCCTTTGCTTTTTGCAGTGTCATTTTTATAAGGATACCAGATTTCACACCAACTCAGTAGTGCTGCAGAATCTCTGACTGATTGGTTTTTGCTCTGTATTTGGTGGGTTTGTTATTTTGTCTGATGCCTGTCACAGTGAGGGACGCTGTAGCTTGTGACACCACCGTGTGCAGTGAGGAGCCAACGCATCCTGGTGGAGAGGGTGGGCAGAGGGTGGTGGAGAGCAGCAACGCTCAGATCTGTCCCTCAGGAGAGGCCTTGGACTTGCAGAGTGCATTCCAGCTGTTTTTACTGCCACTGCACTTGCTTTAACAGATTCTTAGCAGAATGAGGTATCCAACTCTGCTGCTGCGAGTGCAGGGAACAGCAGCTTCTGCTCCCAGCACCTTCTGCTCCCTGCAGCGGGGCTGGAGAGAGCTGTGGGACCTCATCCAGCTCAGAGACACTGTGAGAATTCACTGCAAACAAGCAATGTTTGCCCTGGCAGAGAGTCTGACCCTTCTATGGATCATCTAGGGAAAGGGGTCAGGATTGTGTTAATTGCATGTTGCAGGGGTGTAGAAAAGGTCCTTGCTTTTCCCTTAGAAGGTGTGTAATACAATGACTTTCACTGCTGGCAGGGGTGCTGCAGGAATTGAATTATGGCTGGAAATTAGATATGCACAGCCTGGCCAAACGATCATTAAGGGAGATACGGTAATCAGCTGCCAGTGTTCAAGGGCTGTAAACACCAGGAAGAGAAAGATGGTTTATTTGGGTGGTCTACAAAGTTGTGAGTAGGAGGAAAGGTATAAAACCAAGCAAATTAAAATGGAGGTATCAAGGAAAAAAATCTTAATGTCGAGTGCTCTCAGCCTAAAAGACCTAAAACTCAAGTCATGTAAAACAGGATTGAACATAACAAAAGAGTGTATTTCAAGCTGAAAGTGAACTTGAGTGCTTTAATATTCCTTTCACCTCTTATTTCCCTAGTCCTGTGTTTCATTAGCATTTTTCATACTTTTTTCTCAACATGTGGTTTTTATTCAGCTCCTGAAGATCATAGTGCTTGAAGTGATGTGTTATTGTGGAGGTAGCACAAACACCACTCCAATTATGATTTTGCCTTTGTTGCCATGGAGAAGTTTAAATCTATTTTAGGCCAAGGACTGATTATAGCTGGAACTGAGGGTAGGAGTAGCTTGGAAAGGTGAAAACCCATCACTGCTGATACCTGCAGTCAGCCTGGCACAGTGTGAGTTTCACAGCTCCCAAACTGCTGACATCTCCGTGCAGCTCCCTGCAGCTCTCACCTTGAGCTTTTGATTTTGGTACCTCCTCTCTGGTGCTGTAAGCTCCTTAAGCTCTTCTGTACGTGCATTTCTGTTTACTCCCTTCTACTTTAAATGTTCTCAAAGATTATCTAAGTTCAGTGTTCCCCATGGCCTTCACCCCCAGTCTCTTACGATCCTTGTGTTTCCTTTGTTTCGTGTGTCAGATGAAGCGTGTCCCCATTAAGACAGAGGTCAGGAAAATCTGGAGACTGTAGCTAATGAATTAATGTTCTCATTTGCATAATTGATAGTTATATATCTCCTCAGTGACATGGTTTGCTGTGATACTTAAAGCTATTTTTGGTTTTGACTCCTCTGCCCTGCTGTTCTCTGCTGTCTACAATAAAGGTATATTCCTAGTCAGTGAAAAAAAACCTGACCCCAAAGCCCAAATTTTACAAGTTCCAATTGAATGCTTTAATCCTTTAATGCATTTCTGTTCACTGGCATATTTATAGTGGCTCAGCTCTAAATCTCTCATGGGTATTAGAGCAAGGGGAGTCAGTGTTTAAAACATCTGTGTGCTTGGGGCTGCAGTAGAGGGGAAAGAAAATATATAGGAGGGAGAAGAGAAATAGCTGAAAAATGAGAGTGGAAATCAGTTCTTTCCTATATTCCCTGGGGTTTTATGTTTAATACACATCCCTTTCCCTTCATTTCTGGAGTCTGAGCTCCCAGCAGGGGCCATGTCCATGCTCTGTGTGCAGTGCCCTGTGCAATGGGTCCATTGGCTCACCTTGCTGGAGCTGCTCCAGCAGAAGAGTCAAGCTCCCTTCCACAGGAGATTTTAATGTCCCTTCCATAGAGCCCTCCCTAGTGACCTCCCTTCCCTGTGAGGGCAGCTCCGAGAGAACAGAAGCTGCTGGACCCAGGGCTTTGGAAGCTGGGCTGTCCTCACATCCAGCATTTTCCTCTTTTCTTGGCCAAATTTGACCAGATGCCATGGCCAGCTCTCCGTGAGGGTACCCTCAGTGAGAGCAGTGTACTGGGCTGTGCAAGGTGTGTAAAGTGGGCTGTGAAAAGACGAGTGTGATGAAGAGGAAGGGGCGGGATGCTGCAGAGACTGAGCCCAGTGGGAGATGCCCGTCCAGGTGGGGCCTCACCAGCAGCTGACCACGGCCCAGAGCAGCAGTGCCTGTGTCCTCAGGAATCATTTCGTGCCATAGGAAACTTCCGATTCCTTTTGCTGCTAACTTTTTAGCAAGTTTAATTATTAAATTCCTGGAAATCCTTGCTTACACTTCAAGTGTTTACTTTTTAATCGTAATTCCTCCCTTATTTTCAACAAGGACATGTAGGAAACTACACAATATCCAAAATGCTACGGTTGGAAGTCAGCTAAAATTTCCTGCCTGTATTAACGGCTTGGAATGATCTCAGGAGCTGCACATGGTTTGGTAGCGCCCCGGGCAGGGCAGCTGGTGCTGCTCCAGCGGCCCTTGGGCTCTTCCTGCCGCACCTTTCGGCTGTCCCTCGCTCTGCTCGCACGGGTTCATTTGGTTTCACCGTGACGCGGGCAGCCGGGCCGGAGCGGGAGCGGGGCCGGAACGGGAGCAGGAGCGGGGCCGGGAGCGGGGCCGGGAGCGGGAAGGGAGCGGGGCCGGGTACGGGAGCGGGAACAGGAGCGGGGCCGGGAGTGGGAACGGGAGCGGGGCCGGGAGCGGGAGCGGGGCCGGGGCCGGGGCCGTCCCCACTCGGCTCGCGGTGCCACGGCGCCCTCTGCTGTCCGCCCGCGCCGCTGCAGCGCGCTCCCGGCTCGCATTTCCCAGCCCGTATCCCGCACTGCCGGCTCCCATCCCGCATTCCCAGCCCGTATCCCGCACTGCCGGCTCTCATCCCTCATTCCCAGCCCGTATCCCGCACTGCCGGCTCTCATCCCTCATTCCCCGCTCTCACCCCGCATTTCTCCGCTCTCATCCCGCATTCCCTGCTCTCACCCCGCATTCCCGGCCCGCACCCCGCCACGTTCGGAGCGGGCAGCCCGGTGCTGGCCGGAGGAACCCCACAAATCCCGAATCAAGGTGGGTATCTGCATCCCGCGGGCGGTGCCTGACGGAAGAGCCCTGTAGAGCACCTGATCCCCAGTGAGAATTCAGTTAAGGCTTGAACGGGACCCTCTGGAGCGGTGGGTCTGGCAGGGGCCCCATGGAGAGCGGAGCGCAGCAGCGAGCGCTGCTCAGCGCCTGCGGCCGCCCGCCCTTCATCCCCGGCCAAGCCACTGTCTCCAGCTGTCTCCGACGATTGCCGGGGCTCCTAAAGGCTCTGAGGAGAGTTCGTGCAGCTTTTCTCTCACCACTGGCCTCTCCCCCACGGTTGTCTCCATCTCAAAATCCTAAGGCGTCTGAATGCCTTTCCGTCAGCAGCAGCAGTAAGTGCTCTCGCACAAGTATCTGCTGGCTGGGGATTTCCTGTCATCCTGGCTGTCCACATTCAGCTTTTCTATCATATCTCTGTGTCTTCTCAAACAGCAGATGAGTGCTTCGCCTGTTCTAACTTTATCTGCTTTACAGAACTGCAGTGTTGGGTGATAGCTGTGAGTTACTTTGTTTCTCAAAGTTCAGGCATAGATTATTTTAATTCCGGGTTAAAAAGTGAAAGAATCAGAATGGTGTAATACTCATCCATGTGTTCCTGCAGACTGGGACTCACTCCCTTTCCAACAAAAACACCAGCTCTGGGTATGCTGAAAGGCATGAGCACCATGTGGGGTGGCTCTTTCCATCCCCAGGACTCACAGACTTGTTTGCCAGCTAGTCAAGGCATAATCTGGAAAAAGCACACCCTGTGGAGAGTAGGTGATGAATGCCTGGGAAATCCTGGCTCTGGGAAGAGGCAGCCCTGCCAGATGTGATAATGTTGTCCTCTGACAAGTGGCCATAGCTTGGCCTTCTGCAGATAACCGTGTGGTTTGTGTGTCAGCTCCAGCTATTGATCCCACTGGGATTCCCCATCCTACAGCATCCATCCCACCTCCACGGTGCTCACTCAGCTCTCACAGCCCATGGGGTTTGGCTCCACTCCTCCCTTTCACTGGCACTTCTGCACAGACCAACAATTACCCATGTACATTTCCATTTATCTCGCACCTTTCAGCTGGAAGTCCAAGTCCTCCCCCCTGGGGATCAGGCATTGCAGAGAGCAGTGAGATAAGCAGGGAGCACAGAGGGATCACCCACTTGGGGTTGTGGAGCACAGCTGTTCCTCGTAACACAGCAGACACTTAGCAGAATTCCAGAGTCTCTAAACACAAAGGTTGGACCAGCTGTTCCTAAACTTATTTGAGTTGTCAATCCAAAGTGCTGTGCTGGAGGTGTGGCCCCGGTGCTGTGCACCAGGGTGCAGGGAGGACAGGCTTGCCCTTGCCAGGGGCACAGGCTCAGCCCCTTGGGCAGAGAGCCCAGCACACATCCTCTGCCTCTCATCCTGGCCCACACAGCTCACTGCCTTACCAAGGACCTTATACAACTGCCCTGATCCACAGTGTCTGCTGGACCAACTGGATCTGCATTTTTGGGCAGTGTCGAGCCTTTATGTTTTTCCTTTAAAACACTTTGAACAGTACCATCAGCTCCAGGTTCCTCAGTTCTCCCCAGGGCTCTCTCACCATCTTGAACATGGGCAGCAGCCACAGCCCAGTGCTTCCCTGCAGGTCAGGAATGGGTGATTAAGCCAGCAGGGAGCTTTCCTGGGAGCTTTTCTGTGCCAGAACTAACTCGGTTATGTAAAGCCACACCATAAAGGTGCTCATAGACTGCTCTGTCACCTGATGACCTGTTTAACCTTACATGAACTTTTAAAGGCTCGTGAGTTCGTGATTCATCCTAAAGAAGCTGTGGGGAGAGCAGCACTGCAGAGGCACATCAGCTCCAGCCTGGAACAGCCGTGTGCTCCTCTCAACCAGCACATCCCCAGAAATGCCTGCAGTGCTGACTTGCTGCCTGACATCGCTCAAGTGTAATTGGTTATGTCAGGTCTACCATAAAACACTATAAAAATGAAACTTCTTCCAGCAACAACTGAATTCCAGTAATCTCCAAGGCATGTAGTTTGTTTCTGAAGTCGAGGTCCTATTCCTTGCTGCAGTAGCCTCACACCTCAGTTCTACAGGACTGGGCACTAAAGATGGGCAGCATGTCATCAAGGTTGAGAGGTGGCCACATCTAAAAGGTGATTCACCCCTGGACATGAGTGTGTCTCTTCCTCTCCACTGACAATGAAGAAAGTGTGGGCAAATAGCTCAGAGACACTGACCTTGCAGCTTTACAAATCACCTGCAAGGAACCTGACCTGTGAATTTGTAACTTCCTGAGAGAGGATGCTGAGCTTGTGGGCCTTTTGAATGAGCAGAAACCCAAACTTAAACACCATGCTGTGGTGTGCACCACGTGTGCAGCAATCCCAAATCCAGGCTGTTGGCCAAGCTGTATCTCAGGATGCCCACAGCTGGTGTGTTGTGTGGTTATCCACACATAACAGCACCCCCAGCCTGAAGGGAGGAACCTGGAAAAGGGTGCTCACAGGCAACCCTGTGGCTGTGGGCAGTTGGCAGAGCCCACAGGCTGATTCCAGACCAGCCACCACTGTTATCAGATTCTTATTATACCCTGGTGCATAATGGAACAGATTCCATCTGCACATGGAACAGACACTGTGCCTTTCAATTACACCTACAGCAGTGGAAAAATCCCATCAGATCTATAACTGCCTCCCTGGTTTGAAACCCTCTTTGCTCAAGAGCAGGTAATCCCACCCCTGCCCCTCCCTGCTTTCAGGAGTGCGTGAAGCCAGCAGGTTGTTCTAGAGAATTTCACCATGTGGCATAAAGGTTTGAGAGCTGAAGCTGCCCTGAAAATAAAAAAAAAATAGCATGACGCAAATGGAATGATATCACTGCACCTTTTCATGTCTGGGGGACTGACCAGGAGATGAAGATTGTTTGAGGTGCAGACTAGGAGGTTGCTGCAGGCTTCCTGCATCTGAAAAATCAGTTAAAAACAAAGCAATAGATAGACACTACTTTAACATCTTGTCTGCTCAGATGGCTGCCTGCTCCATGCCCCACCACCCCACAAATCCTACTGTTTTATCCTCGGGCCTCAATCTACACCTTCATGTTTCCCAAAGAGGAGTAGCAGTTTGTCATTTTTCCTTATGTTCAGATAGGACTGTCTGATATAGAACCTGGTCATTTTTAAGCCAAAACCTCCTGAATTCCTTCTCTGGCTTTAAGACCTCAGCCTGTCCTTATTCCTTGGTACATAGTTCCAAGACACTTCTGACGTGAGGAGATGCTGGTTTCAGAGGCCTCTGCTGTCTCACCCCAAACTGGAAGCTCTCCTGACCCCTGTGAGATAATTTAAGTTTAAACTGTGCATACAAGAAGAAATTATTTCAGTGATCCAGCCTGCAGCACGAGCACCAGGCAGTGTGACAGAGGGCAGCAAGCTGTGGCTGAGAGCACAGAATGGGATTTTTTGGTAGTTTTGTCACCAAAGCCAGTGTGCCATGTAGCTACACACTTGCTTTTCTGCCCTGGGAAAACAACTGGAGTGGCTGCTCTCCTGATGAGCTGCCCTCTGAGGTGTTCCACACGTGTGGAGCTGAGTGTCAGCCTGTACCTCCCTGCTGGAGGAAATGCTGGGAACGCAGTGACTGCAAACTCCAGAGCTGTGCTGTGCAAGGTGGAACACAGGATGTCATAGAAGCACAGGCTGTTCCTTGTTCATCTTCTAATTCTCTCTTTTTTTTTTTTCCTCTTACTTTTTAGTGTGGAAACAGTAAATGATGGGCAGTTTCATAGTGTGGAACTCGTGATGCTGAATCAGACTCTAAACCTGGTGGTGGACAAGGGGGCTCCCAAGAGTCTGGGAAAGCTCCAGAAGCAGTCTTCTGTCAGCCTCAACACACCCCTCTACATTGGAGGTACTGAGTTGCTCTAGAATTGAGGTTTTAATGTGTTTTCTCAGAAGCAAATAATCTTCCATCCTATGGAGAGGGCTCTCACACAGCCACTGCAGGAACAGCCCGCTTGGCATTTCAGAAGCTTCCAGAACTGGCTGGCACCAAGGTGTCATGGCTGAAGTGAAAGTATCAGTGGGAGTATCAGAAATAGTCATTGCAGAAAAGCAAATCAGTAGTCAGCAGGTTTAAATATACCATAACTGAGCAGTATTTCTGCTGGAAGTTTTATAGAGGTCTAAAAACTGGGGGGAAGGAGGTATGTGATTCAAAAACGTATTAACACACAAGCTAAGAACACCTTGGTTAACAGTTTTCTCATTGGAAACTGAAGCCACAGTTTTAGACAGATATTAGAATTGACTAAATCTCAGTTAAGAAGCTTTTTCACATTAAGTACTGAATCTGGGGGGAAGAAGAGGCCAAATGGGGTGGGGAACAATGCCCAGAATTATAACGATACCACTGATTAGGTGTCTGGTTACAAGAGACAGAACAAAGGCTGGTCTCTGCCCAATGGATTGTTTTTGCCAGAACCCCCCTTGTTCTATTCTGGACTGAATGTTGAAATCTCTCGACATGGAGTTCTTGAATTTTTAGTCAGCCTATTCCAAATACAAAAGTCAGCAGAACCATAACAGACTCTGAAAGTCTTTGGGCTTTTTCTAATGAGACCATTGAAGTCAATGGTAGAAACTCTTACCAAGTTCAGTTGGTGCCAGTCAAGGCTTTTCTAAATAATTTTCTTTAATAACACTATTCTAAAAGAACCCTGAATATTGCCCTTGTTAAACAGCAAACTGGCTAATCTTGCTTTGTACAGAGCTGAACTTTTATAATTGGCTCCTATTAAGAATGTCATAGGCTATTAAAGAGCATTGTGCATCAAAGATAATCTGCTGGTGCAGAGGCCATCACAATTTCTGCCTCTAGCACAGCACAAAAGATACCAATTCTGCAGCAATTTAAACACAGGGAACTTGGGAACTAATCACGTGGAGAAGTTTTGTTAATGGATGAGCATCATGGATCAATACTAATTCTCAAAAGGTACCTAAAAAATTCTCAGGAGAAACCTGAGGCCTGGAATGAAGGACTGTTGGATACAGGATCCATGGCCTCAGTGGAGACTTCTTCTGTTGCCTATTAAAACTCTTCTTGCTTCTTTCTAAACCCTCCCTGTTCTGCATGTGCCACCTCTCCATGTGCAGCCCTCCCATGGAAGCCATCTGCCCTTCCTCTGCAGGTGGTTTAGTTAAAGTAGTTGCTAAATTATCCCACAGCAATTGTTCCTGACCTACAGTAACATTAACCCAGACCTGAGCGTCCAGGTGCTCACAGCTTTGTCCATCTCACAATCACATCACCTGCTTCAGCAACTTTCCTCCTAAGTCACAGTTAAACAGATGCTGGATTTGTTTTAGGACCAGTGGCATTTCTTATGAATAGAAAGTTCTGAGGCCTCAGATGGCTGCAAATGGAAGGACGTGCCTGTGCTAATGCAGCTGTACATCCAAGCTGGTATCAGTGGGGAGGGAATAAAACAACATCCAAAAGAGCCTGCTGGCCATCAGACTCTTCCAAGCACTTGAACAAGATGGGAGGTGCTCACCACAAAGCCTTGGCCTGGCCCTTGAAGAGCTGTTCCCTGTCTTTAGAGCTTTCCTGCAGTGCTTTCCATGGGATGCACTCTTACCATTCCCTCTCCTGAACACTGTGACCCAGTAAAGCCAAACTGTCTTGTTGCATCCCAGAGGTGGATGGTACCTGCTGACAAATGAAGGCAGTCTTAAACCTTTCAGAAGAATAATTGCTATTAAACTGTAGAGAGAAGGAACATTATCTAAGGACAGGAACATGTGGCCACAAGCCAAAAATATTGTTTGGTTTGTTTTTTCTTTTTTTATGTACTTCTTACAGAAGATTGGGCACGTGAGTTTATTTTTTTTCTTTCCATTTCCAGAATGAGGACAATGAGATTATGCTACTGTACAAAGTTCCTATACAAATTAATTATTCAAACATTTTAAGGGGCCGTGACAAAAGAAGCCTTAGCAATTATAATTTATATATTATCATTGTAAGTGTAAGTGAACCTTCCCCTTTTGCTTTTACCTGAAGGGATCCCAACCTCTACTGGATTATCATCCCTGCGCCAGGGTGCAGATAAGACACCAAATGGTTTTCATGGATGCATCCACGACGTCAGAATCAACAACGAGCTGCAGGATTTCAAGGATTTACCCCAGCAGTCACTGGGAGTCCTTCCTGGCTGCAAATCCTGTAACATCTGCAAGCACGGGATATGCCGGTCCCTGGAGAAAACGAGTGTGGTTTGTGAATGTCACCCAGGCTGGGTGGGCCCCCTGTGTGACCAGGAAATTGGAGATCCATGTCTTAACCACAAGTAAGCTCAAACAAATGCTGATGGGAGAGCAAAAGCTTTACAGCTAATGCATATTTCACATATCATCTCACAAAACCACATCTGACTGTTTTTGGAGGTGCTGGGTCCTCGCATAAGGTTATTGACAGCTGGGAGTCAGCATCTGTGGCAGCTCTCAATTTCCACTTCTTGTTCAGATGCTGCTGACTCGCCAAAGGAACTCATGGTCTTGAAGGAGCTCAGGTGTTAATGCTGCAGGTCGTACCTTCAGCTGTGACTCTGCACATTAAAATACAAAACCTCCTGTTAATGGGCATGGCTTAACCCCAGGAGGTGAGTGTCTGCACGGATCCAGAGCAGAGCTGCCTGTGAGTGGGAGGTACACATTTTAGGGGTTTTCTCCCAGCAGCAATGGGCCTAGTCTTCACACTTACTTCCTGAAGACCATTATGCACTCCAGTGTGAGCAGTTTTAAATTTCCCAAAAAGCTGACTTAAATACTACGCTTTGAAACAGCCCTTTAAAGTGTGAGTTTAAAGGATAGTGTGGTGTTGCATGTGAAGGGAGCGTGAGCATAAAGTATTTACAGTTCAAAGGCTCAATAACCACATCTCCATCAGGAACACGGGATGAATAGCTTTCTTATGGCAAATACACAGGAAACAGTCCCGTGCAGAGCAGCAAGCTGCATATTTCAGTGTTGTTTCATAAGCAGATGGAAGTACTTTTGTTTTAGAAGTTACTTCAGTTGCTGTCTTGGAAGCTGCTTTTCATGAGCACGTACTTCTGACAGGTAAATTGATGCAGTGAATAATCACTCTCAGAAATTTAACCTGGCAAAGGTACCATTTTAAACTTGCCTCTGGTTCTAATTCTGCAAAGTACTGAAGTCTGGAAGGTGTTGAAAAGCACCTGACAGTTTACAAACCAAAGGTATGAAGACCCAAATGTTTCCTTGAATTTCCAATGTCAACACAAAGCTGTTGTGGTTGGACAGAGAACAATAAGGGAGTTCCAGATGTTTACATGATGAGGGATTGTTTCTCTCATAGTCCAGGGAGGGTAAGGCAATCATGAACACAGCCCCTTGCTAAGGAAAGTAGCTGTGTGTATTTTTAATGCTCACTGTCCCACCTTTTCTGAATCACTTCAGCCTTTCAGTCTCCTTAAAGCCACGGTGAGTCCAGGGGAGTGTGGAGCACTGCTGGCAGCTGTCTGCTCCAGCCCTCACAGGTTAATGCACCTGTAAAGATCAGGTAACCTCTGGTTCATGAGGCAGAAAATACTGCTCTATACAGACTGTGACTCCCTGTATTACAGTATTTTGCATGTCTGGACCTGATTCAAACCGTTCTTATAATTTGTCCTCTTTAGATCAAAGCTTAAAAATTAAATGTACAAAAATTCAACATAAACAGGGAATCATTTTAAAGTACTAGAAAGAAAATTTAAAAAGGAGACGTGGCTTTATGTGAAGCTATGTTATGCCAAAGGTTTATAAGCCCTCAGCTGTTTTTCCTTGGCTGGAGAGAGTTGCTTTCCTCGCATTTCTCAGCCCATTTCAAGTCTGTCCCTGTCCCAGAAGTAGGGACGGTGTCAGAGAACTTGCTAAGGACCAACACCCCACCCTGTGGTGTTCCTCGGAAATGCCAAAGCTCCCTGCAAACCCCGGGAGCCAGGGAACCCTCAACTCCAGCTGCCCGCTGATAAGTCTGTGCATAGCCTTGCCACGAGCACCTTCATTTATCACGCTGGTTTTCATCACCTGATATTATTTGTACAGTAACTCTGCTCAGGAAGCCTGGGCATGCAGCTTGATTGTTGGCACTTAGTTCCACGTGCTGATGCTGTAAATGTGAGCTGTCTTGTGTGGATGCCAAGCCTTGGTCTGTGCTCACGGGAGAGCCTCATGTTTTCCACTTAGGTTCACAAATTCTAAATGTATTCTCTGAACGTTATCCAGTATTCACTGAGAACTCACTGTTTTCTCCAGAGTGTTTGACACTGAGCTGCTGGTTTTGGATTAGCGTCCTGGAATTAAATGGGCAGAAATGCCAAAATCAAACATTTCTGGAAAAAGGAACTTTCCCATCTAGCACAGGCCAGCTCCAAACGCTTCTGTTTCTCCAGGTGTGTGCATGGGAAGTGCACGGCGGCCGGCGCTGCTTACACCTGCAAGTGTCTGGAGGGCTACACGGGCACCTACTGTGACAAGAAGAACAATTCCTCAACCCCCTGCAGGACTTTGAAATGCAGCCACGGGCAGTGCAAGCTCTCGGAGCACGGGGAGCCCTTCTGTGAATGTGACCCTGGCTACAGCGGAGAGCTCTGTGACAGAGGTAGGCTTGGCCCTGGGGCAGGAGCTGTGCTGCTGCATTCCTGCTTTACACATAATTTACACCTGCTTTACACCTCTCTTCCCTGCCCCTCGGCCTTGGGGGGGAGTGGCAAAGAGAAGATAAAGCTAAGCAGAGCAGTACAGGGAGGGAAACAGAACCACGCAACAGTAGGTGGCTACTATCACAGAGAGAAAGGGAGACATGGAGCAAAGGGTTTTATTGTCTGTCTCCACAAGGTCTGCTGCTCCCAGGATTTGGGTGGGATGTTTAAAGAAGAGGTTGCTGTCAGGTTTATCCTTGGCAAGAAGGGATCAGTTATTTGCACTGCTGGGAAGGGAGTTCACAACCAAGGAGGAACTGCTCACCTGAAGTGGTAGGAAAGATTCTCAGCTCACTCCTTCAGCTGGGCAGGTTTCCAGGGGAATCCCACAGATTGTGCTGGACTTTGCTACAAGGGCAGAGGCCCAACTGTTCTGCCCTCACCTGAAAAGACTCCCTGGAAACTCACTGAGTTTTAACTGCGTCCTTTCTGCCTTTTTTGCTCCTGTACAGAAGGAAGGAGCTGAATTATATTATTTTTATTTAGGTTGGCCCTTTCCTGTGAATGAACCACAGACTTTCCAAATTTTACACATGCCCATCACCAAAATGTATCTGGCTGCTGCACAGGGACTGCAGAACAGCACAGATGCTTTCAGGTATCCCAGACCACTGGTGTCACACAGAGCAGGCTGACCTTTGCTCCTGAGAAGCAGACATGGTAAAAGGAATTCTTATTTTGCAGGAGTGTTGCAGGACTCAGCACTCAGCATTCATTAAAACATTTCCAGGCTGCTGATCAAAGCCAGCAGGCCTGCCTGGCCTCAGCCTCACTCCGGATATTACACATTAGTGCAGCACAGGCCCTGTTTTGGTGGCAGGTACAAAGCAATAAAAGAGAAAGGTCCTCCTCATGCCATCTGTTTGTCTAGAATCACCACACAAACACAGGGGACATGCAGGGAATATCCAGCAAAATAGTTACCAGGCTTTTTTCTCCTTTCCATGTCTGTTGTCCCAGCAGAGAACCTCTGCCAAGGAGACATCATCCGAGAAGTGGTCCGTAAGCAGCAGGGCTACACCTCGTGCGCCACGGCCTCCAAGGTGCCGCGGCTGGAGTGCCGCGGCAGCTGCGGCGGCGGGCAGTGCTGCGTGCCCCTGCGCAGCAAGAGGAGGAAATACTTCTTCCAGTGCGTGGATGGCTCCACCTTCACGGAAGAACTGGAGAGACACGTGGAGTGCGGCTGCTCAAAGTGCTTATAAGCCATTCTCCGCTCTCCTGCCACTTTAATCGACTCAGAAGCGCTATCAAAATGGGACCTATTTACTTTCAGAGTGAAGAAGAAGAAAAAGAATTATTAAGTATATTGTAAAATAAGCAAAAAATAGAACTTATTTTTATTATGGAAAGTGACTATTTTCATCTTTTATTATATAAAGTATCGCACCACTTTGGGTATATGTATCATATAGTGAGCTATTTTTACCATGAAACTTTTTTAACAGTTGTAAGAAAAAAAATTTCAAAAGCTAAAAGGTTAAAAAAAAAAATTATATATATAAAGAAAACGTAGCCTAACAGGAGGAATGTGGGGTGACTCTATGTGTATGCACAATGAACAGACACAAAGGTGTTCCGAGGACCCTCCCCCGGACTGACATGGGCTGAAGAAAGCTCCGAGGCCCTGGCTGGGAGGTGCAGGTGAGCAGATCCCCGTGACCGACTGCATCCAGGCACCCGGAGAGCCTCCCCAGCCCCTTCTCTCCCAGCACTGCCCACGCTGGTTTGCTCCTGTACAGTGGCCCCGCTTGCTGTTCGTGAACTGGTTCCCTGGAGCACACAGGCACTGCCGTAGCTTGAGGCTAATTACATTATTTGACTATTGTAATACTATAATACATTTTTTGCTGTGTATGTTGTATTTATCTGTGTTCACGTTATATTCTGCAGCGACTGTATCTATAGAGCACAGGCAGCTTTATCCAAAAGAAGGGTGCGAAGGGAAAGGAAGCGGAGAAATTTATGTTGCTTTGGGGTAATTTGGGGCAAAATGTGAAATAAGTGCTAAGTGATGCCTAATAAATGACAGTACTTTTGTGTAAACTCCTCAGCTATGTTACTTCCCAAGTTTGTGCCTTCTTGCTCCCAAGTCTTGATCCCCTTTTTTTGTATATGAAATGTAAGGAATGCACTGCTACATAGTTTATCACACCTTGACACTTTAACTTGCAAAGGTTGTAAAGAGCATGAAAATACCGCAGGTGCCAGAACTGCCAGGGAGAGGTGACACAGCTCCACCAAGTGCAGCCCGACCTGCTCAGCCTCAGCTCTGCACCCCGCTCCGTGTCCTGCCTCCCGAAGGACTCCACCCACCTGAGCTGTGCTCAGAGCAACTGCTGAGTAGGAAATGGAAATCAACGCAGGGATGAATTCCCACTTGTGGATGTGAGGGAAAAATTGACTCTGGGAGTGAGTGTGATTTTTGAAGGGTTTTTGTCAGGGCTGCCTTTCAGGGTCAGGATATACGTGCAAAGAGCACCATGGATATCTTGAATTTTCTCTTACTGTAAGTTTCAAACCTCCCCATCAACAACTGTTCTATTATCTGTGTGATTTCTTTCTTTCTCTAATGGAGTAAGTATTATGATCCTTTCTTCAAGTTCTCTGTCTCTAAGAAAGGTAGTCAGAGATGCTTCCTAGCAGCCATGAAGTCCTTCTGGGAATGCTTACTGGTCTCACCAAAAGGCTTTCAGATCAGGATGAGTAGGAAAGTTGAATCAAGAAAATGGGACTTTGGTTTGATTTGGGCTTTGGAAGAATGTGCAGAATGCAACCCTGCCATGACAGCAGAAATGTTTATTTCCCACTAAAGCAAAGAGACTATCGAGCTATAACACAGCCAGAAAGCTGTCATGTGCTTATTGTTCTGCTGTATCAGTCTCTCCTTAGCTGCAGCAGTTCATTCATATTTCTCTGTTACAGCCAGAGCAATGTGAGCAGAAGGGACATAACCAATGTAACAGCCATCTCAAAAAATCATCAAAATAAAGATCAGTACATGGAGCTGGCAATCAATGAAACATAAAACAATCACTAGTTAATGTGCCAGACTCTGATACAGTACAGCTCAAAAGCCAGGGGAAAACTAACCCTGGTTACAACTACTGTGGACTGCTTTTTATTTTTAATATAACATCAACAGCTCATAACAGCTGGGGTTTGTGGTGTACGACAAAAATCACCTAAACCACAACCTACACGTTTTAAAAATTCATGCGAGTAACTGCAAACACTTGTGCAAATATGTGCCAGGCACGCTACTACCATGAATGTTTCACTCCTGCTTAAAACCATTTTAATTTCTAAAGAAGCAGCTGCTGTGGTGTCAGGCAGAAGAAACCCAGCCTAGCAGTGGCTCCCCAGCCCTCAGATTTGCAGCCACTCGACTGCCAAGGCCCGCAGGAACACGGCCCCTCTTGAACCTGTCCAAACCTGTGCTCGCTCTGTCACTCGAGCAGCAGCACTGTGAGAAGGAGGGTGACATTTATGGGTAGCCTCACACCTGCTGCAGGGTGCTCTGAAAGCAACGGCCTGGCAAGGCAAAAGCCATCAACATCTTGTTAACACATCACTCTGGGATTTACTTAAGCCAAGCCTTGCAGCAAAGGGACCAGCAGCAACTCAGCAAGGCCGGCCCTGTTCCTGGCCCTTTTCTGTTGTGGCACTTCAGTGTTAAGCGTTGGGATAAAGAACTAAGAAAATACCTATTTTGTAACCAAATGATGCAATTTTTGTATGCTTTTAGGCAGCAATTGCCACTGAATAGTGATGCTTTATGTCCATGATTCTCTGACTTGCTATAGAATTATTTTATGTTCAGAAGAAAATAAAAAGCATTCAGATGTGCCAAAAATGTGAGGTTAACTGAAGTGTAATTAGCTCTGAAAGTTCCTCTGTAACCTGCCTAATGTTACAATAGATTTCAAGAACTGTGGGTACAATGCAGTAGTTTTTACCTCCAGAAAGTTTTAATATAAAGTGAAGAAAGATGCTTACCCTTTAAAAATGGCAATGCAGACTGGTGTGAACTGATGTATTTTATTATTAGATTCTCATTGTGATGTAAGTTTAAATAAATTGTTGGGTTATGGAAGATTGTAACACCTTGTGATGCAGATTATTTCTCTGTGTATTTGAGGTATTGAGTCCAACCTTCAGTGTCTCTGAGGTAGTTCACAGGAAACGATGGGGGAATTACAGACGAAGTCAAGTAACAGCTGTAGTTAAGGGTGGTATGAACAGTAGTTACAAATTTTTATGGCATCACAGCCTAATATTTTAGGAGTCTTATATGCACAGGTGAATTAAGCCACATAGTTTTTGATCCTGGGCATTTTCTTTAATTAAAAACCTTTTTGGCTGCATTTTTAAACTGTTTGACAAAGGTCTGCAGCAAAAACACACTCATTAATGAATGTTAGAATAAATGAAGAAATACTGGGAATGGAGCTGGAGGAGGTAGGCCTGAGGAAATGGAAGTCACACAGCCAGCTGTCGATGGAAGGGATCCTGTGATGTCCTGACACACTCCAAATCTGCTGCCACACCGCTGCAACTGATTATTATTATTATTATTATTATTATTGTTATTGACCAGCTATAACAGACTCCTGCTATTCACTGCATTGCAGCCTTAGCACAGAATAAAATGAAGCTTCCCCCTAGTCCTCTGCCTTCCCTCATCCATGCCCCAGTGCAACACTCACATATTGCTAATTATGTTTCAAACTATGGCCCTTAAGAGTTGCCTTTGCAGTTCCATGCAGAACTGGTGACAGCAGTTAGCCAATAAAAACACTCAACCTTAATGAGCATCATTAAGTCTGAACTATGAAGGTTAATTACATAATTGTAGCAGATGGCAGCATTTCCACCTAAAGCAAACCCAGCTGAGCCCACTAAAAAAGCTAGCGGGGAAGTGTTCAAAAATGTCTGGGTAGCGGCTGCCCTGCTTTGCTCAACAGTTTATTTGTATTGCTCGTGGCTGTGCAGGCACTCAAGGAACTGCAGCCCGAGGATACAACGCTCCTGTTTGTGCTCCTGCTTGCAGTGCCCCAGGTGTCGCTTTTCAGCCCTTGGTACGAGGCAAACAATGCTGGGAACGGTGTGTCCCATCTTCCCTCATCTCCGTGTGTTCTAGTCGGCAGGGAATAGCTGGATGGAGCTGCTGCTCGCAGGGTAGTTGGCTGCGGGGTTTGCGTTGTTCTCTGGGCCCTGTCACTTCTGGTCTCTGTGACCTCTCCTGGAGTTACCTCCCAGTTTCTACTGCAGCTCACACGAGGCAGCCCCGCGGTTCAGCGTGCTCGACAGGCTCGGCTTTGCCAAGCCCAGGGTGCTCCCGATGCCTTGGTTTAAGGCCCAGTGAGATGTCACACTGGGTCACTGGGTGGCCAGTCTGGTTCTGTGCGCCCGCTGAGCCAGGACGTTTTCCAGGTGTTTTCCAGGTGTTCTCCAGAGGTTCTCCAGGATGGGCCCCGCAGCTCTCGAGCACAGCGGAGGTGAACGGGATCCGCCACCAGGTGGCGCCGCCGGGCGGCCCGTCCGCTCCGCTGGGAAGGAGTGGGATGGGATGGAACGGAATGGAATAGAATGGAACGGGATGGAACGGAATGGGATGGGATGGAACGGGTGGGAATGGAACGGAATAGAATGGAACGGGATGGGATGGAACGGAATGGAATGGGATGGAACGGGATGGAATAGAATGGAACGGGATGGAATGGAATGGAACAGGATGGAACGGGATGGAATGGAATGGAACAGGATGGAATGGGATGGAATGGAATGGAACAGGATGGAATGGGATGGAATGGAACGGGATGGAATGGGGATGGAATGGAATATTGGGATCAGTGGAAAGGGACCCACAATGACCAGCTGGTCCAACTGCCTGAGCAACTCAGCCCGTTGTGAGGACATTGTCCAGATGCCTCAAGCACTGCCAGGCCTGGGGTATGGCTGCCTCTCCAGGAAGCCTGCTCCAGGCTTTCAACAAACAAATGCTCCCTCATGTCCTGTACAAACCTCCCTGGTGCAGCACTGAACCCTTCCCGTGCCTGCAGTCTGCATCCTGGGGAGAAAAGCTCAGCACTTCCCTGTCCATGTCTCCTGCTCACAGGAAGTGCAGAGTGCAATGAGGTCACCCCTCAGGCTCCCTCCCTCCAAACTAGACAAGCCCAGAGTACTCAGCTGCTCATCACAGGAACACATGTATATGTGATACAGATTTTCTGGGAAGTTTTAAATTATAACTGCTCAGATTTTATTGATCCTGAGCTATCAACTTCCCAGCATTGTTCACCTGTGAGGACAGGAGTCCCTGCTGTCCCCATGACATGGCATGGGATCACCGTGGGTTTACCCCAGGAAACTGCATGAACCAGCAGCAGAAGGCCCTGCTGAGCCCCAGGAGAGCATGAGAGACCTGAGGGTGTCCAACATTTCATCAGCGCCATCCTTGGCAGCAGGACAAGGGCTCCATGTGCTGGCATATGGGACAGCTTGTGCCTATTCCCTGTGGCAGCCTCAGGACAGTGGCCTGATGTCAGCGTCACACAGCTGCTGTTGATGATGATTATTTCCATGCTAGCACCTTATGGAATAACCACTGATTCCTGCTGTTTCTACCCCAATTCTGCTGCTGTTTGCTCACACACACACACACACCAAGGCAAAAGCACTGCGTGCCTGCAGAGTTCATTACCCAGCAGGGTCTCAGAGCTGGCAGCGCACACCCTGCAGCCCGTGATCCCTCTGGTCTGTGAGGAAAGCACAGCTGCTCCTCCGAGCACCTCCACCCTCGGAGAGCCCTGCAGGCAGCAAGAAGCTCCTCAGGCATGGAAGGGAGCACACAGGCAGTACAAGCAGTACGTATCAGTATGAAGAGCTTACACTTACCCCGTGACATGGGGGGCAGCCCACAGGCTCACAAGCAGGAGGAACAGAGATTGCTGCGAGACCTGCACAGCTTTGTATCTTGTTCCTGTGTGATCTCTTGACCTCCTCCCCTCCCAGGGCTTCTGAGCTTTCAAAGTACAGCAATGCTTAAGGTAGTCTGGGGATGACAGTGCCTTCTCTGACTTGTCTAGGAGGTTTGTCCCCACAGCACAAAGATCACTCCTTTTCTGTAAAAATAATCTTTTACAAGGCTATGTCTTATGTGGGGAGGAAAATTGCACATCTTACCTCTGAGGTGTGGGAGAGAGGAAAGCAGGTAAATGAGTGTTCAGGGGAAAGCTCAAAACTTGCAGGGAATCAGGCCATTTTCAGTGTTCCAGCCTTCCAGCTAATCTTCCACCAACAGCATTTACCCAGCGCCTCTGCTGGAGAAGGGGGGATGTTTGGAGTGATGGTGTTTGTCTTACCAAGGCACTGTCACATGTGACGGAGCCAGGTCCCCTGGAGATGGCTGAACACCTGCCCACCCATGGGAAGCACTGAATTCATTCCTGGTTTTGTTCTGCTGGCATGTACACCTTTTACTTTCCCGACTAAACTCAATCCAAGAGTCTTCTCACTTTTACCCTTCAGTTCTCTTCCCAATCCTGCTGACAGGGGAGTGAGAGGTTTGGCTGCTGGCTGGGGTTAAACCTCGACAGGCAACAGCTCAGCCCTGCCTTTGATGCTTCTTGTAGAGCAAGGTTACAGGAACCAAATACCATAAGGTAATTTAGGTGGGGACTTTGGAGCACACGAGATAACATCAGGCTTTCACCTAGCATTTGATAAGAGCAGGCACATCAGGCAGTTCTTATAAAGCAGCTTAAACTTCCTTAATAACACACCAACATATTTTGCATCTCTTAACCTGCCCTAGTTTCTTCTGGTAAAGCAGTCACTGAACTGCTTGGGGGGTGGGGTTTTTAAGGTATTTTATTAAAATTTACTAAGTTGAGGTGAATTGGTTTAAAAAAAGAAAAAAGTCCTTGCCTTCAGGTGTATCATTCATATAAAATCCTCTCATCTGGTTTCATTACTCACAAACACTGTGTAGTACTTAGGACAGTAGTTACGTGTGTGTGGATATATATATATATATATATACATTTATATTTATATAGCCAATCATACATCCATCTCCAAATTTATTTATTCTTACTTAGGGGCTTTTCCAAGCAGTGTGTTGACTGACATAAAAATAACTCCAATCTAAAAGTGCTCATAACTTATAAATCAATTGCTCTGCAAATTAATGAGCCTCTCACAGGCCTGTGTTAAACTTCCAGTTTAAGCTAAACCTCTGCTCTGAGATGCACTAAAGACAGCTGAGCATTGATCTCAGTTTTGTTTTTTGGGGTTTTATTTCACATATTCTGTCTTGGCTGTGACATTCAGATAAAACACTGCAGCTTATTGTTAAGAAACTGAAACTTAAGCTCATTAATTATCATAGAACCCTTTACCTATTCCCATTTTTCACACGGAGAGGTTTCTTGATACAATACCTTAAAGTGGACATCCAGTGTATTAAAATTCAGAACTTGCTCCTAAAACCCATGCACAAAATATGCATTTTTGTCCCTGACAGAGTCAGAGGCTGGGAAAGCAGTCAGTGAATCTGCATTGCTGGAAAGGAAGAGTTATCATTTCCTCAGTGAAAGGCTGGGTCAGGAACTTTTCTGTCTGCTTCAAGACAGCAGGATCAGACAGCTGTCAGGCTGTACACCATGGTTTTCTTCTTATTTTTCTGGTTTGCATGTATATATTTATTACCAGCACTTCCCAGGGATGGTATTTCATTTCCTCTAGAGTTAGAAGGTGTGTAGGAAACAGTCAGAGTGTCAGTGCTGGAAAAAAATGCCTCAGAATTAAGGCAATAAAAAAATCTCCCTGCAGATCTGTTTTCCCCAACCGCACCAGAGATGTCTGCAAGACACCGGATAGCTCATTTTACACCAAACATTCCACGCTGCACAGTCTGGTGACAGGCAGGAAATTAAAGACTCTTTTCCAATCACAGTGTATATTTATGAGCAAGTTAACTTCCAGGTAGCAGCTAAATGCTTGTATTCCCTAATATGTATGTAAATGCTTGTGTTTAATGTTTCAGTGGTAAACTACATTGCAGTGAAAAACCACAAAACCACACCAAAATTTCCTCACTTTAAGAGTAACACGGGAATTTCCACAATTGCAGAAAGAGAGAAGTTCTGCAGCCTTGCTAATACACTCTGAACTTCCTTTAAAGGATGAGAAATGAACACTTAGAAGACTCCAGAGTAAGTTTTCCAAATACAGTCATTTCAGAAAGGAAACATGATAAATGGAAGAGGGCACCCACATGAGAATCTCAGCTTTTTAATTTAAGATTCTGGATTAAAATGAACAATAAATATATGATAGTTTTTACGTGCTTAGGAGCAGTGGGGGAATGGAGGCTCAAAAGATGTGGTTCCTGTCCTTCCACAACAGGCTCATGAGTAAACCCCATGCCCAGGAACATTTAGTCTTTCCTTGGTTTGTGAATGGTGTTTTCAAAAGCGACTTTTGCCAACGCTAAACTCCAGACACAAAGAAACTTCAGCTTCCAAGACGGGGTTCTGCCCAAAACCTGCTCCTAGACCAGCACTTTAAGGTTCATCCGGGGTCACAGTAACTGATCTATAATTACATGGTCCTTTATCACAAAGGGGGGGAAGAAAGTGGGAAAAAAAACAGTATGAATTCTTGCTGGAAAGCCCAGGGTTGTGAGCAGTAGGTGGGACACCTCATCTTGTCCCTCCAGCTGCAGACAGTCAGGAGAGCCTCCACAGCCCCCGGAGCAGGTATGACATGGACTGATGGTGCTCATACCTTTGTGTGATGAACATGGGCCACTGTGTGCCCAGTGACATCCTGGCCTGGGTGAGGAACAGTGTGACCAGCGGGACCAGCACAGTGATTGTCACCCTGTGCTGGGCACCTCGAGGCTGTGTCCAGCTCTGGACCCAATTCAGGAAGGACAAAGAGGGGCTGGAGCGACTTTAGAGAAGGGAATGGAGCTGGGGATGGATCTGGAGCCCCAGGAGCAGCTGAGGGAGCTGGGAAAGGGGCTCAGCCTGGAGAAAAGGAGGCTCAGGGGGAACCTTCTCACTCTACAACCCCCTGACAGGAGGGGCAGCCAAGGGGCTCAGCCTCTGCTCCCAGGGAACAGGGACAGGACAAGGGGAAACAGTCTCAACCTGCACCAGGGGAGGCTGGATATCAGGAGGAATTTCTTCACAGAACAGGCGATTAGATATTGGAATGGGCTGTCCAAGGAGATGGTGGAGGTGTTTAAGGCAAGACTGGACATGGCACTCAGTGCTCTTGTCTAGGTAACATTGTGGTGTTCAGTCTTGGGTTGGACTCAATTATCTCAGAGGTCTTTTCCAACCTAACTGTGTGATTAAACATCAGCCCGTTGTACAAAGTGACAAAAAGTTTCCTGGGAAATAAAGTTATTGGTGCAATCACTGAAGTCCAGGGCCAGCACAGGAAAGGAGTCATTTCCCAATCTGCTCTGGTGCTTAATTGTGACAGCACTTCAGTCACAGCGAGGGGAAACGAAAGCAAACTTCATCTGCCCGTTTTATTTGGCGACACGAGGCATTCGCGTGGCTCTCGCAGCCCCGCAGGGCACGAACCGCGGGGCCCGACACCGGCTGAGGGAGCGCCAGCGGCGCGGGGCCTGCGCCCGCTCCCCGCGCCCGCACCCGGCGATTGGCGGCGGGGCCGAGGGCCCGGGGCCCGCCGGGAGCTGTAGGCGCGGCCGGACTGCGGCTCCCGGCTCGCCCCGCGCCGGGCGGGGGCAGCGCTGCGGCTGCGGCTGCGGCGGGGAGGGCGCGGAGCCGCCCCGGCCCCTTTGTGTGCGCGGCCGCGGCTCCGGCGCCGCCGCCATCTTGTGCCGGCCGGGCCCGTGTCCGCGGGGCTCCGCGGGGCAGCGCCGGGGCCGCGCTCCTGCAGCGAGGGGCCGAGCGGAGCCTCCCCGCGCTCCCCCGCCCGGGGCCCGTCCCGCGGCTGCCGCTCCGCACCGTCCGCTCGGCGCCTCGCCAGCGGAGCGCGGCCGCCCCGCCCCGTCTCCCACCCCCAGCCCGAGCGCCGATGCCGCCGCTGGAGCGGCCCCTGCCCGGGCCGCGGGCGTAGCGGCGGGCGCGGCCAGCGCCGCTCCCCGGGAGGCGGGCGCCCGGCGGGCGAGGAGCATCAGGAGAGCGAGGCCCGGCCCCGCGGAGCCGCCGCCGCCGCTGCCCGCCCCATCAGGCGAGCGGCTGGAGACCCGCCCCGGCCGGCAGCGAGCCGGGCCGCCGCCGCAGCGCCATGAAGATCAAGGATGCCAAGAAGCCGTGTAAGGCCGGGCCGGGGGAGGCGGCGCGGGGGGCGCGGGGCCGAGCGGCGGGCGGTGCCCATCCATGGATCCGGGAGATGCCCGCAGAGAGCCGGCTCGCTCCTGTGCGTCCCTCTGAGCGAGGTGTCGGGGTTCAGGTGATCCTCAATGCTGGAGTCGGAAGGACTAGAATAGAAAGTGATATAATGAGTTTTTTGGGGAGGGGTGCTGTGTTTGATGAAGATGGCACTCTAGCACTGTGCTGAACACCTGCGAAGGTGGCTGCAGTTGCTACAGTTGTGTTTTTTAAGGGCTAATCATCTTCTAATTACTTTTAGAATATTTACTAACATTGGGATATAAGTCTTTCATTAAAATACGCTGAACGCTCCCCTTTGATAATCAGAGCTGTAATAATATTTCTAACTATGTGTTATTCTGGAGTGCCATGTTTGTTTTGGAGGGCACAAACATGGTTCAGACTCAGGTGAATATAAACAAAATGTCTTAAGATTACAGCTACTTTTTGGGAAAAGAAATTGGGGTTGAGTTCGGTTAATCTTCATGCATCTGATGTGCTCTCAGTGTAACAGATGAGCAGCTGTGCAAGTCAAGTCACCTGTCAAGCTCGTATAGGAGTGCCTTAGCTAAAAGGCATGCAGGTATTGCTCCACTGAGTTTAGCATCTTTGTCATCATACTAAAAGACTTATTTTCAGGGTGAATTACTGTATAGAAAAGATGGCTAGTCCTAAATTTGTAGGCCTCGTGTTGTTCATGCAGCGTGCCTGGCTAATGAACGGCATGCAGTTAAGACAGGATATTGGAAGTCGATGTTTTAAATTTATTTTTTGAGCAGCCTACAAAGAAGATCACCAAATGCGTATTTAACACAGGAAATCTTAGCATAGTTCTAGAAATAGCTATAAAGGCTTTGAAAGTACGTTACTTCCTGTAGTCTGTTGGGGAAACCCTAAAGATGCATCTCATAGCGCACAATTAGCTATCCCCTCTTGTTAGTGCCAGTGTGTGGAAATTGCTGAATTGACTGTAACGATGTTTATGAAGAGTAGAGTTCAAGCAGGATTCTTTTCCCCTGGTATAATATTAAGAAATCTCATCAAGACAGCAGTAGTTGGTTGTAAAATGTTATAGTGGTTTGATAATTGAAATGGGGAGACTATGGCTGCTCTTACTGCAGAAACCTGCTAATTTCAGGACTGTCTGCTGGACCTCAAAGCCTTGTTTTCTGTAGTGGTGGATTTAAGCCTCATTGTTAAATGACAGTGCATATGTTATCAAGAAGTCTTAACTGCTCAAATATGCTACAATTGTAGTTATACTCTTCCAGTTCTTGAATTTGAACTTTGATGTTGGTTTCATGATGGGAATTAGAAACAGTTGGAACTGCATAAGCAGGAGGGGAACAATACAGTGTCAGACTATGTTGTTTATTTCTTCTTGACTCTTGAACACACTTTGGTGCTGGTGGCATTTTAAAAGATAATAGCACAGTTTCTTAGGCAGTGAACTTTAGACTTAGTATGCAGATTTCTGCTCATGGTTAGTCACACTGAGAGAGCAGCTGAATGTTGGAAGACAAGCAGATCCACAGAAGCACCGAAGATGGAAATTGATGTTCAGGGTCTCTGGTGCCCAGATACTGCTGTCAGTGTGGCTTAAATGCTCACATTGACATGAAAGCTGAGTTGGGCACACAACACCACTTTCAGACTGTTTACAAATTATTTGGGTAAGAAACTTATAGGCAATTTCAACATAGTTGCTGAGTGTACATTCCTTAGACCAAATGAGTACCTGATCATCTGTGATGGAGCCAAATGTGGTTCTCGGGAAAAATGGATAATTGTTACTGAACTTAAGAACCTGCAAAGTAGAATTGAGCAGATTGCTTTAGTCTACCTGTACTTTTATCTCATCAGGAAGGAAGGTGTGATTGCAGTGACTGGCATGAGAGAGATGAGGGTAAAATGGAGGCACCAAACCAGTTCAGAGTTCTGATGTGGGTGCACTGCCTAGACATGCTTGTGTGGTCCTCTCTCCCAGGTCTTCACCTGACTAGTGCTGTCACTAATTTGATGGAATAAAAACTGTGAGAAACTCAGCAGAATTTATGGAACATGGCTTCTGAGACTGACTATTTTGAAAGAGGCTAGTAAAGGGCCATTTAAATCTCAGCTGCTGGTGATGAGAGGAGTCAGGCATTTTAAAGGAGGATAACAGAAATGCAAATCCGGAAAACCTTGTACCAACTTAGCGTAGCAGTGGAAACTGGAGAGGTTGTGAAGTCTCCATTCTGGGAGGATTCGTGAAAAGCTTCTGAGACCTCTGAGTGTTGACTGGACAAATCTGTTACTGACCTCCTCCAGTGCTGGCTGTTTTCCTGCTGGTGTGAGAGGTCAGGCCGGATGACCTCCAGAGGAACCTTCCAAGCAGCAGTTGCATGATAGCTCTTGTGAGGAAATGCCTATGGGGAAGAATGGCTGGCAATTTTCAAGGAAATTTCCAAAGGTTATTTGTGGGTTGAGATGATAAATGTGAGAGCAGCAAGTGTTGCAGAACTGCTGCTGTGTGGGATCTGCCCAAAGGGAAAAGAGCAGGAACTCATTCAGAGAGCGGTGCATGTTGGCGGGGGAAGGCGAGAGCTCTGTGCCAGCGTGCTGTGCTCTCCAGGGGAGCTGGAGCCCTTCCTCTTGGCTCTGGAGTGTCACGGAGTGCTGAACGAAAGGCAGGCACTTCGAGTCTTTGATACACTGTGTATGTTACTTTTTGCAGTTTGTTCCGTTTGATTGTTTATTGAAAGTAGAGAACAAAAGCCTGCATCTCCCTTGAGGTGAATTGAGACACACTAATATATCAATGTACATTGCAGAGATTTGCAAAATCCTACATCAGTAAAAAGGAAAGATGAAAATCTCAAGTTTATTTTCTCCAGTGTGGTTCTATGGACACGTGTAATCATTGTGGACACGTGGAGGGTTAGTGTGGTAAAATGGATGAAAATCCATTTATATTGATGGAGAATCCCTTATAAATTGGTGGGGTTTTTTTCCCATGGAATTTGCTGTGTGTTTTTTTTTGTATCCTAGCATTTTCTTATTAGTCCTTGAAAGCTGATTATTAGCCCATAGCAGGTGTTACAGGCTCTTGCTTGCAGTTGAAAAGTGTATTTCTAGTAATGGATTAATACAGTATACACTAGAAGTGTTATACACAGTGCATCTTTAAGTGTTAAATTATGGCTCTGCATTCTGTAGCTCACCATAATAACACCTATCCCCAAAGAGACTGCTGCTGAAATGTCAACAAAATTACCAGAATGAGCAAGGAGGGAGAAGCTGAAAGCAGTGATATTTTATCTTGTATTAAGCTGTACGTGGTACCCACTTGTAGAAGTGATGAAACCCATGAAGAGCAGTTACAGTAATTGCCCATTACCACCTGTCCTCCCACTGTGATTGGGGCTGTTCTGGAGCGTGATCAGAGGTGGCTGAGTGGGAGTTTGCAGAGTGTGATGGAGCTTTCCCACAAGGAAAATGGGAGGATGTGCCAGGGCATGTCAGATTCATTTAATTCGCATGTTAATTCTGTTCAGCCCAAATGTATTTTGAGCTGGACTTGGGATATTTGAACCAAAAACCTGTTACAAAACTTGTTCAGGAGAGAAAGTCTCCAATGTCTGAAGGACTGAAGATACTTAAATGCAGTTTGGCTCTGTAGAGGCTCATAGGCCATGTAGATTGGTGTTCATGGGCACAGCAAAGGCATTTTGCTGCCCAGCCTTCAGATTAATCCCATTTAATTTTGCAGTTCAATGAGCTTTGGTGTGTTTTCTCTTAACTTGTCCCATTGCTCACATTAGCTGCTTTAGCTGTTAAGAGTTTGCCATCAGGTTTTACTTTGCATGCTGATGTTTTAGGGAAATGCTGGAAGTATGAGAATGAGTGCACATGCACTGAAGAAAATGCATTTGGAGAAACTGCAAGAGGCGTTTAGTTTATCTGTTTATAAACACTGACTGTGTAATAGTTCAGTATAACTTTTAAATAGTTGTTTGCCTTGTCAGTATTCAGATAAGAATGGGATCAAGGTTAGTTTTGTTATCAAAGGCTACGTACTGAGCCGAATTAGATAAGTTTTGAGCATCAGAACTGATGATGCTGCACACTGTCATAAAGAACCGTTGCAGTGGTGGCAGAAGTGAGTTTAAATTTTCGTGACTTTCATGATCGTTTTCTTTTCTTGTATTTTAAGGCTGTATAGCATCATGAACTTTGGCACCCTGTGGCATTTGTTCCCCAAGCTGTATTTGTACTTGGAGTGCAACAGTCTTATGTCTTAATAATGCATAAGCTCTCTTACAGAGATGACACAAATGTGGTAGGCTGTTCTCTGCTGTCACTGACAGCTGTGAATTTATTTTTTCCCGTGGTGCCAAGCTCCTAGCTTGAATTAGGAGTTAGCTACTCTTCTATGAAGGTTGGTTCTTGTTAATTTATACAGGGTTGACCCAGAGTGTTACTTTATCTTACAGGGAGGAGGAAGTATTTCAAAGGTGTTTGTGTTTCAAATGTGTCATTGCATTCATAGGAAAGAGGTTGACAGCAATCTGTTTCTCAGTTTTTAAAAGCTAAATACAAATAGAATATTAAACTGAGGAATCTTAGGCTTGACTGAATAAGGGGGGAGAAGTTAAGTCTTTGAGTGTGTACTTTGTGCAGCTTTGGATCCAGGAGTGTACAAAATCAGAATACAAGTGTATGGTCTGGGTGGAAAGCTTCAAATGTCCCCTGAAGAACCTGTGGAAAAGGAAAGCACTTCAACCTTTGTGCTGGCATTGGCACAAAAAAGCCATGAACTATAATTATTTCAGTTGGCATATAATGACCTTCTATGATAAGATATAAGAACCCTTAAGACTGCTGCCAGTGGCTGTTTACAGCACGAACTTGAGAAGTGCAGACACAAGAGAATGAGGCTTCCCTGTGTATCTCTAAAGATTATTAAGGTTTAAATAACAAGCAACAGCCACCAGCATGGGTTTTCTTACTCAGCAGAACTGCTCCATCATTATGTGACCACAGCACTCTTCCCTTGTGGGAAGTGCTTTTCTAGTTGCAGGAAGCACTTCTAGGGAATCCTTTTAAAGATGATGGTTTTTAAAATTCTGAACAGGTTGCCCCTCAGAGCTGTCTTCACAGCATGTACAGAGCAATCTGTTGCTTTATTGCAAGGGTTCCTGGCTGCTGTGTCTAGGTAAGGGACCACAGTGGCTCCTGGCAGAGCTGGGGAGTGAAAGAAAATTTGTATTTGTAATTAAGGAGATTGTATATTATGGTAATCTCCTTGCTGTCCCAGAGACAGTTAAATTTGGTGTGAGGTATTGCATTAAACACCATATGGGTTTTGGCTTCCCAGTGTTCTACGTCACCTATCTGTCTTTTCTTGGATAGTAAAGATCTGTATTTTGTGTATTCTTAAATAGAGCCTGGCCTGACTTCCTGAAAGCAGAATGTGTGCTTTTGAAAGAGTTTTATGTAGTTTATGC
Source organism: Eopsaltria australis (assembly GCA_034509425.1). Taxonomy (NCBI): domain Eukaryota; kingdom Metazoa; phylum Chordata; class Aves; order Passeriformes; family Petroicidae; genus Eopsaltria; species Eopsaltria australis. Next base: position 6,056,118 of record JAVTVJ010000055.1, on the reverse strand, counting down.
AAGGCAGTTGGGCTTGTTAAATAAAAAGCTCGATTCTTACTTTTCCGTTTTTCAAAGTGTTGCTGACCACTGCAGAGAGGAGTTGAACTTTGTATAGTTGGGCCCTGGATTTGTTCTGTGAATAGCAGTTAAATTCTCAGCAAGGAATATTTCTGAGCTGTCCATCACTTTTTGTGGAATATTCCTGGGAATAACAAGAGGAAGAGCTAAAAAAATCTTTTCATGATTTAATCCCCACAGAGCTGTGGAAAAAAGTCCAGTTTGAGTGCAGATGAATTGACTCTCATGGATTGAAGCTGTGGAATGATGGTTACAGTTGTTCAAGTCCTCAAACTTGATATCTGCAGACCTGTAAGCTTGAAAAGAGGGTTGTGTAATTGGCACTGGTCTCATCCAGACATGTTTCTGTAACTGTGACTGCTGAAAGGATCAAGCTGATGTCTGGGGATATTCTTTATCAAAAGGCTGTGTGCTGCTAGCAATTCTGCTCCTAAATCTCTCAGAGAAGCATGGTCCACAAATACAAGTGTAGAAATACCTTTTAAAGAGTCATTTATGTATCCCTGCATCCAGATAGACTGGATGCTGAGCCAAGATCTACCCTAAGCAAACCTGCAGCAGTAAGAGGAGTGTTCATGAGGTTTCTGTGTTGTGTCCATGTACAGCTACATTCAAATTCGGTAGAATCAGTGTATTTCTGTTATTTAAAGACAGCTCAAGCATGGAAAAATATTGTATCCCTGCAGTGCCAACTGATTGTGCCCTTGCCATATATGTGTGTATGTGGATCCCCTTCTGTGTTTGGAAAACAAAATGGCTTTTCTTTTCCTGGCTGCACCTGTAATGAAATCCATATAAATCAATCAAGAGTGGCTTGCATGCACAGGAATCCTTGTGTAACACCTGCTTGCTGCTATAAGGGCTGAGTTAACAGTATGCTTGTCAGAACTCCTCCACCTTGCAAATGAAACTTGAGCAATGTACTTGCCAGCCAAATCTTGACAAATTTTCAACAGAAAAACGTAAAACTTCCTGGTGTTTGTCACAGAGGTGAAAACTGGCCTATTTCTTCAGTTCCAAAATCTGTAAATGGCTGTTAAGATCACTCACTTAACCCAGAAAACGGATCTTGTATAGCATGATCCCATTTTTCAGCATAAAATGTGTTCTCATTGAAATTAGGGAATAAACTTACAGTTCAACTGTTCTTGTCTTTTACTTGCTGTACAAGATCCTTAAACCTTAAGGCTTACAGAGGTGTGACTAATGCTGTATTTGCAAAAGCTTTTTGGATTGTTTAACATGGGACGCAGTGGATCTTCTGACAAACAGGCATGACTTGCACCAAATCATCCTTAAACCCATCACATGAACTTTCAGCTGTTTCCCCCTCTTTCCTGTTTTGGAGGACAAGATCCTGGTTATCACTAGGCCTGCTGAACAAGAAGAATGCAGGTAGTGATTGGGTCCTAGTTAAATCCTGCATGGGTTGGATTGACTCCTGCAGATGTGTGTTCTGGTCTGCTGGGTGATCAACTTCCCTTCTTCAGTTTTGTTCTTGTGACATTGTTCACGGCAAGAGGTTGAAACTTGGTGATGTCACTTAATAAATCATCAGCTAATCATGGTCAAACAGTAAGATGACAGATTTTCGTGTGTCAAGAGTCTCAGGGTAAAGAAGGCTGGCTCGCAGTCACAAAGTCAATTCATGTGTGTCTTTATGCTTAGTCTTGGCTTAGCCCTCAGCTCAGGTTTATAGAGCTTCTCATTTCCACTCCAAGCTAGATTTTGCTCATAGAATTTGCCTTTGTATTTAATTTAGTTTTTCAGAGTGAGCAAGATAAACAACGAAAATTTTTTTGTTAATATCTGACAATATTCTCTTGACACCCATTTCTGAAAGTTGAGGCATCATTGAAGTTTCTTTTCTTCTTAACTTTAGCACTCAATAAATGAACTGACACAAAGCCAGCCATTCCTAACTATATTAAAATATTTTGGTAGGTCATTCTTCTCAAGGATAGGTCCCACTGGTAATGTAAATGCAGTGTAATTGCATCTTGCTCATGATGGGCATATTAACGTCTTTCTGGGTTTGTTCCTGAGTTTCATGCTTCTGTAAGATATCAGTTACATCTGCAGAAATAAATTGGAACACTAAAAAAGAAACAAAAAAAGAGGAGGCTAAACCAAGCAAGTTATAGTATCAGTGAGGAAATAGAATATGAGCTTCCCAGCCGGATAGCCAGGATCTTCCTTAAGCTTAAAAATTAAGTTTTAAATACTGTTTCTGGGAAATGACAGTGGTAAAACTCTCAGTTGAAGATGTTGTCTTTGCTGTAGAGTTTCTGAGTATCTGTTTCACTGCATATTATTAGAAATATTTATTGATACAGTCATATTCAAATTATGGTCCTGCATGTCATAGACCATAAAATCCCTTTTAGGAGCTGCAGTCATCCCACATAAGGGACAAAGGTAAAGCAGTCATGCTTTAGTGTTGTTATTTTGTAGTACAGAAATTTTCCCTTCCTAGCCAAGGTACCAAAAAAAAAAAAAAAAGGTAAAAAAACCCAAAAAACTGAATCTACATCCAATTATATTAATTTTCTCTTTTGCTTGCACTTCTTAATAGGACATTTTGTTATCCCTTTAACTTCAAGGGATATAAATTTGGCATCTTAACTGTGTCAATATTTGAAGAGCATGCAAATAAATTAAAGCTTTCCTCTGAACAGCCACATTATGTGAGGGACTGTTAGAGGAGGAGCACCTGTCCTGCCCCTGTTGTCAGCTGTAATGTGTAACCTGCTTTCTTCAAGTGTGCATTGCGGTCTTCGTGCTGAGCTATGTCAGAGCTGTTATTTTAGAAGTGAAGATTATTTTAATCCTTTGTTCTCAATTAAAAAAAAAGTGGTTGATTTTTGTTTATGAGTTGATCTGAAAGATATGATACGGTTTGGGGAATTTTTAGTTCAGCTTTCTGAGGAAGTTATAGCATTTAAATGTGTAGAGCTGCTCATTTTTCCATTTTTACCAGAGGCCAGAGATATTATTTAAGGTCATGGAATTGAAATGAGTGCTAATTGTTTTTTCCTGTGAGGTCTGTTGTTAATGTTCTGTTCAGTCTTAAGCTCCATGTATGGCTTTTGCTCTTCAACAAACCTGATGGCTAATTCTTGTATCTTCACAGCTTTCCCATGGTTTGGCATGGACATTGGGGGAACGTTGGTCAAACTTGCCTATTTTGAACCTATTGACATCACTGCAGAAGAGGAGCAGGAGGAGGTGGAAAGCCTGAAGAGCATCCGCAAGTACCTGACTTCCAACGTCGCCTACGGATCCACTGGCATTCGGGATGTCCACCTGGAGCTGAAAGACTTAACCATTTTTGCCCGAAGAGGAAACTTGCACTTTATTCGGTTCCCAACTCATGATTTGCCTACCTTTATCCAAATGGGAAGAAATAAAAACTTCTCAACACTACACACGGTGCTCTGTGCCACCGGCGGTGGCGCGTACAAGTTCGAGGAAGACTTTCGCACAGTAGGTAGCCTGGCTTGCCTCTGCCTGAGGCTGGTGCTAAAAGCATTGCTGCTGATGGGTTAAAATAATGCATGTTTTGAAAAACTGTGGAAAGCTCTAAGATTTTTCAGTGTGAGTTGTTTCAAGTGTGGTGGGAAGTTACAGTCTTCCTCGAATCCACAGCACCTGCTCATTGTCCTGCTTTGTGAGAGAACGGCAGCTTAAATTCATGTGCAGAACTGTGGAAGAGCTGTAGTGAGCCTCAAGCCCTGCAGAATTTCTGACCTGTGGTTTTCCTGTGGTCCTTGCAGTGTTAATGAAATTGCAAGGATAGTTAGTATGATGGCATTGAGCTCTTTATATGCTGATACTTTAGAAATTACTGTTTTGACTTGTAGGATGGGGGAGGAATGCCAAAAACCTTGAAAAGATTTGCAGATATGAGTTCCACCAAGAAGGCACTCAGTGGGGCCTCTAGGGTATTTGATGACCTTATTATTGATTTAAATTGATGAAAAATGTTGTTAATTTTCAATGGAGTAGTCTTAGTATCTCAGAAGTTATCTTTGAGCTTACCAAAGCAGATATTTATACTGCTTCTCTCTTCTTGATTCAGGTCTGAGATCTGGATTTACACTGAAATTAACTTGCTAGTTTATGTACTCAGAATTCAGCTCTGAATTCTTTGTTGGCTTTACGGTGGCATTGAAATTCCTTAATTAGTCACGTTAGATAGCTTCTTAAAGTTGGGCAGTACAAATATAGTCATAAATTCGTAGCACATTTATGCAATGTTAGAACATGTTGCCACAGTCTTTTTTTCTTTCTTAACACAGATTGGAAACCTCCAGCTGCACAAACTGGATGAGCTTGACTGCCTTGTCAAAGGCTTATTGTACATAGACTCTGTCAGCTTCAATGGGCAGGCAGAGTGCTATTATTTTGAAAATGCCTCAGATCCCGAGAGATGCCAAAAGATGCCTTTTAACCTGGATGATCCATACCCATTGCTGGTTGTTAACATTGGTTCAGGAGTCAGTATTTTATCAGTCCATTCCAAAGACAACTATAAAAGAGTAACTGGAACAAGGTAATTTAAAAACCTGCATTGGGGTTGTTACTTTTGTGGGGCAGTGACACAAGGATCTGTCATGTGAGGAAATGCTGTTTAAAAGCATCTGGTTTTCTCTGTCCTTAGTCTAGGTGGAGGGACCTTTCTTGGGCTGTGCAGTTTGCTGACAGGCTGTGAAAGTTTTGAAGAAGCTCTGGAAATGGCATCCAAAGGAGACAGCACACACGCTGACAAGCTGGTGCGGGATATTTATGGAGGAGACTATGAAAGATTTGGTTTACCAGGATGGGCTGTAGCATCCAGGTAAGCAGGAGTCTCTTTGTGGGTTCTTTTGTTGGCTTGGGGAGCTTCAAAAGCAAGACTTTAACTATTCATGCAGAGAGAACTGCTTTTTTGCAAGGTTTTATTGTAGTCAAGTTACATTTTTATCCTAAAAGTATGTATCCTCAGCTTTCCTGAAGGTTTAAAGCCACGTGCAAATGCAGGTGCCTGGCAGGTAGATATTGAAGCAACCTCCTGTGGTATTTCATGCCCAGCTTTGTGTGAGTCAGAGGGAATGTGAGGTGATTGCAGGAGCGGAGTGCAGAGGTGCCGTGGTGTAACCCAGCAGGTAGCTGAACATCACTCAGCCACTCAGGCACGAAAAAATAAAATTAGTGGGTTGAGATAAAGAGTGTTTAACAGGACAGAAATAGAACAGAATGGTCCCCTTCCAACTCTTTATGCACCCCCGTTGTGCTCTCTGGTGGGGTGGGGTGAGGGCTTGACTCTGTGCAAGCCCTGCTCAGCAATAACAAAACCATCCCTGTGTTACCTACAATTTCCAGCACAAATCCAAAACCCTACTAGCTGCAATGAAGGGAATTAACTATCCTACCTAAAACCAGCACACAGCTACTAGGAAGAAAATTAACTTTGTGCCAGTCAAAACTAGTACAAGAGAGGAAAAAGAGTAGCAATTTCTTTTTGATATCCTAGAATATTTTAGTAGAGCCATTGTCTAGAGGAAAGGTGAGTGGGAGATGGCTTTTATGTTGCTCTTACAGTGGAGCAATTCTAATTATTTTTGGAGACGCTGTTGTCACTACAGATATCTGGTGTAATGTTTTAGCTACTTGTGTCACTGCTGAGGGCTGTTGAACACAAACATTTTGCACCATGAGAATGAATGTCATTGTCAATGACAGAGGACTTTTGTCACACCTGCACATATTATTTCCATTGGGGAATATTATTGATGATATTACAGCTTCACTACCCTTACAAAAGATAAGAAAAATAAACTCTGCAAGCGAAACTAATATGTACATAAGAGCGTTCATTAAATCTTTGCTGTTATTCCATAGTGAGTCATAATTCATGGCAACTTAATTGTTCTCCCTCTGCAGCCACCTCTTGAGAGCCCATGTGCTGAGAGGTTTTAATGTATGCTAACTTTACACTTTAGTCAATACATTTTAGCTGGCTTTATTTTGGTACTTCCTGTTCTCATTTACTTTTTAAGATCCTTAAGAGCTTTAGTGGCTTTTTGAGTTTTGAAATAATCGGGATACTTGCTCTTCAAGCTGACTTAGATCTAGCACAGAGTCCTTGGTGGTAAAACATCACACATAGCTATGGATTCTTGTCTTCTCTTCTGTGCTGTGCTTCTGATCCAGAACTCTTCATTTGTACAACTTAAATTGCATTCTGTCAACTGTTTTATTTCATTTTAGAGGGTTGTGTTCCATCATAAAACCTTTCAATTCATCTCTGGTTTTCTTCTACTTCAAGAATAGAAGAATGCATAGATATTTGAGAAAGTAAGCATGAGAAGTGGAGGATTTACCAGTCAGACTTAGGCAGTGACTTAATTTACAGTGACTAGATTTGCAGAGTAGTTTGGTGTGAAGAATAAGACCATTTTACTGTAGGTGGTTCTTCGTGGAAGTCATCAATCTGAACAAAAATATTTTGTTGGGGGGCTGTTACTGTAACACAATTGACTGTTTCCTGTGAAGGAATAAATACAGATGTCAAATTGCTGTATTTAATATGGACTTAAAAAGAGGACTTCCTCAAAGAGCAAACGTGAGATATAGGTTCTGTTACAGCATTAAAAAATCCGTGCTGAAATTATTTCAAATGCACATGAATCACTTTGTAACTCATGGCCATTTCTCCTGTTTTAGTTTCGGGAATATGATCTACAAAGAGAAGAGGGAGTCTGTCAGTAAGGAAGATCTTGCAAGAGCCATATTGGTCACCATCACAAATAACATTGGGTCTATTGCCCGGATGTGTGCAGTAAATGAGGTAAAAACTGCTGACAAGGACATGATCTATCTACAGCTTGATTATTTATCTTCACATGAAGTGACTGCTAAAATGGTGTATGATTTTAAAGCTTTTAATACATTCTCAAGTGAAATGAGGAAATTAATGGAGTAGCTCTGAGTTGGGCCTTCAGTCACTCTGTTTTAGCAAGGGGACTTCAAGTCTGTCATCACAACATCGTGTACTCCCCTGCTCCCTTCCATAGCTGCAGGCTTGGGGCTCCATTCCTTATCAAAGCTCCATATCAGGTACCTTCCCCATTGGCAAAGCTGTCCTTGTCCCACTTCTCCACAGTCAGTCAGAATATTCTGAAGCAATGCCTAGTACTTTATGCACAGAACAGTTAGGGTTGCAAGGCACCCCTGGAGATCATCTAGTCCAACCCCTCTGCCAAGGCAGGGTCACCTAGGGAATGCATCCAGCCCTGAAACATGGACTGGGACACAAACTGTGGACTCTGGAAGGTTCAAAATATGTGACTTGAGCAATTGCAACATTGAAGTTGCTGAAAGTTCTGCATTAAGCAGTGCACAAGACTTGATAGCCTCCAGCAGTTTCTCCAAGCTGAAATTATTCTCTGATCAAAGCCTGTAGAGGGCCTTGTTTCTAGTTAAGCATTATTTTTAATTTTTTCTAGCTCTTGAGACTTAAAATTTTCTTTGACACGTCTCATCTTGCTGGTTGATAGAGAGGGTTTCCTGCCATCTTCTGTTTCTCAAAGTTTCAAAAGGAACCAGTATGTGTTCAGTTTCAGTATTAGTGTGGACAGCCAAGAAGCTGTGGAAGACTACTGAATTTAGGCATAGAAGACATGAATGTCTGAGCAGCAGGGATTCCTTCCTTCATTATCAACAAACTTGGGATAAAATGAGGTTTAGTAACATCTGTCTTGGAGAACTGTGAGTCACTGTATTTAGAGCTCTGCATAAAATCTTCGGATGTGTTTGTCTCAGAAGTATCAAGAGCCCTGTTAGCTGCAGTAACCGTCCTTTTGCTTAGGAGCCAGTTTAATTATATTTTCTGATTTTAATATTGCAACATCTCCCTCAGTTTCATTCTCTGCCTTTCTCTCATGTGTGTCTTGGAGAAGAAAGGTGATTTTGTGAGTGTTAAGTGAATTTTAGCTTTTTGCTTTATGGCAAAGCTTAATAACAGAAGAGTTAAGATGAAGTTGAAAGTACATGCTGCATGTCTTAGGCAAATGTATGCAATTTATATTTAAGGGTGGGAGTAAATGAGGACAAATCAGAACTTGTGAACTGCACAAAACTAGCTTTATTCCAAGGGGTTTTGGTCTAATTCTAGCTCTGCCACAGAACTACAAATCATAACAAATAGCTAATAGGGATACACAAACTAGTACCTTGAACTGATGTATAAAGATGAAATAAATGTAATTATTTTGACTTCCTGCAGTAGAGCAGAATGATGTTTTTTTGCCTTAACAATGTGTCTGCTTTGTCTTCACTGGTAACTAATCAAGATGGTTAAAAAACAGTTGCATATTAGACATTTGACTACAGCTTGAATTGTCATATTAGTTTTTGTAATAACTTGGATATGATCATTGATTTAATGTAATTAAGTGCTTATTTAAGCACTGTGCTAAGGACTAACACAATTACATTTTCTTTGGTTCTTCCTCTCTTGTTGTTTAACCACTGTTTAATGTGGTTAAATGCTGGATTTGCTTCAGTTAATGGGGAATATTAAATGATTTTCACTCTTTTACATTTAACTTGATTAAAATTCACAGCTCACTTGTAGTATTCAGCTCTTAGTCTGATGTCAGGCTGAGGTGTATTGAGGTCTGAAGATGAAAGGAACATCTGTCATGTCTCACTGTCTTCGGCTTCTTTACAGTGCTGCCTTGTTGCATATGGATCAAGCAGCATTGTACAGGGCTATGAAGGCATTGAGTCTTCTCTACCAAACAGAAGCATCTTTCATTTCATTTCACTTTTAGCTGGGCTCTTTCTTTGGTGTAAGTGCTGAAAATGCTCACTTAATTTGAAACACAAATGCTACTTGTCTGTAAATTAAGTCCTTTAATTCTCGAGGGTTGCACCATTTTTCCTTTTCCCCAAGTATGCCCTGTTTTAAATTTTGGAACCGTGTTTTAATTGTGGGTTGATTGTTTTTTGTGGTTTTTTACTTGCTCAAGACAGTCTTGTCTTTCATAGCTTAATTTTTCAAAGCTGTGTTCAACAGTGAAAAGACTTAATCCTTTGCTGTTTTTCTTTTATTTTTTTTTAGAAAATAAACAGAGTTGTGTTTGTTGGCAACTTTTTGCGTGTGAATACTTTGTCAATGAAGCTTCTTGCATATGCACTGGATTACTGGTCAAAAGGCCAGCTGAAGGCCTTGTTCCTAGAACATGAGGTATGCTGTGGCTCATTTATCTGTGTGTGTTGTTTCACCATAAATCAGAAATGCCTCTATTGAGTAGCTCTCATGTGTGATATGCTGAGGCACCAAGTGCTCAGTAAATATTAGAAATAAGAGGAGGTTTGTCTTGCTGAATTGGTTCTCTGGGAACAGTTTTCTGCCAGGGAAGTACTTCAGTCACGTTGGGGTATCTCAGTTCCTGCTGTGGATCTCTGGAAAGGGACAAGAAAATGTTAAACTCTGTGCTAAGGGTCACCAGTCTTGCTTGGGTTTGAGTGGAAACAACATAAGTATTGTGTTTCAAAGAGTGCAGAAATGTAAAGCCTGGCCCTTTGAAACACTTCTGTTGTTCTCAGCTGAGCTTGAGCAATGTCTTGAAAGTTGAGACTGCTTTGACAAGGCCTGTTTTCATTCCACCACAGACCCCTCAGAGCTGTTGCAGTGATTTTATGCTTTGAGAATAACCTGCTTTTGGGCAGCCTCTGCCCTTTAGATCAGTATGCAGGGCTGAGAGCTGTGACCTGTTTTGGTTAAAATGCAGGCAGTCAGTATTAATTACAGGTGCAACAATTGCTGACTTCTGGGCAGTGGGTTGGGAATTTTTGTCTTCAGTTTCTTGGTCTGCAAATATTACAACATTCCATCTGTTCCCTTGAGTTGATTCTCACAACTTTCTTCCTTTAGTGCTTATCCCAACACTGACAGTTTGTCCTGATGTCCACAGTAACAGTGGAATAGTTCCTTGTTAGTTCTGCCCTCTGCAGACTTTTCTTGGGTGAATTTTAAATTCTCGCAGTTACTCAAGTGTATATTTCAGACACTTGAATATATTAGTTATAGGGAGGGGGAACATTTCACTCAACAGGGGAAAAGGAATTGAACAGGAGAACGTGGTTCTTTGCAGGCATGTAGGGAGACAGTCCAGAAGTGTGCTGTGTGGGTATTTCAAGGAATTTTTCACTTGGACGTTAGGAGTAATGTTGCTATGGGTATTGAAGATTTTTAGGCAAGCGAAATTTGCTTGCTTCTCTAGGAAGAAGAAACCAAACCTGATTTCCATGCTTCAGGAGTCACTGATACCTGCCTTAGAGTTCCTACAGTGTATGATTAGGCTTGGCAGTTAAGCTAGATAAGAAGGATAAAATATTTGTTTCACAAAGCCTTAAATAATTACTATGAAATATTATATATTAAGAGTGTACAGTGTTCTTTCTGTAGCATTGGTCCATCAGATGATTATTGTCACTAAAATGTGATTACTGCAGAATTTAATATCCTAATTAAACTTGATTTTTTTTTTTTAACAGGGATACTTTGGAGCTGTTGGTGCTCTGCTTGGGCTGCCAAATTTCAGTTGAGATACCAGATGTCACTACACTGAACTATTTTCCACCTGAATGACACTTGTTTATGTCGATGGGAATTAAATCTGGGGAGGGGAGAAGAAAATATTTCTGGTTTTCTGTAACTCTTTTTAAGAAGTGATTAAGCTACTGAGTATTGCTGTTGTAAGGAAGGGGGGTTTCACTCTGTTGGGCATTGGCAAGTGAACTGTTTGTGGCTGTTATTTATGGTCTTTGGTACGTGTAGCCAGTAGTGCTAAAATACAATACATCTCTGAAATCAACTTCCCAGAAATTCCAGGAAAAGGAATGCCAAACCCTCAAGTGCTCAGGATGCAAATATTGCAGGTTTATTCCCAAGGCTTTAGGCCTGTGAGTTTTGTTTATAATTGATGACTGAAAAATTATTTTCATTAGTGACTATGTCATTATGAGCACAAGTTTTATGTGTACTTACAGAAAACTTAAAAGACAGCAAGGTACTATTGACAGGATGAGGAAACTGTAGAAAATTGCTTCCCACAGTAAGCATAGTAATTACTTTATTTTTATGTGTAACGGAAGTAATATTAATGCTCTAATTTCCAGTGGGAAGAATACAAACACAAAGAATCAGCCAAAGCAGCAGATGAAGCAGTTGATATTTTGAAAGGTTTCATTAATTTATTTGAAGGTTCAGCTGGTATTTTGGGAAGATCCCTCTGTCTTTGATTGGATTTGGAAAAGAGTTCAGGGATTAATGAAGGCAGATTTTGGGGAAAGCTTTTTTTAATTTTTTATTTTTTGAGGACATGACTTCCAAATTGCCTTCTGGATTACCTTTTTTTTCCCCTCATAAGTTCTGCCATCATGAATTATCATTTGTAAAGGTACCATAAAGCCTGAGAGAATTGAAGAAATCCTTATGAAATAGACTAATTATGGGACTTCATAATTCTGATGCTTTGGCTTATCTCTGTGGATGTTTGGAAAAATTTTGCCCCGTCCTACTGATTTGAAATTGTGATTTCCCCATAATTTCGTAAGAGTTGATCAGAATTCAAGTAGATGTTGAAGTTCAGAGGTTACTTTTGGATTTGGAAGTTGAGGACAGCATCAGAGTTTGTATTGCAGCAGCAAATGGACCAATATTTCATGCACTTGCAGTATGGAACAATTCATCAAATTGTGGCCTTGGGATAAAATCATACTCTGGAACTCATTTTTGGGGTTTTCTGTAGACTTTTAACATTTACAGTTGTGATTATTACAGTAAGTTTAGTCCTGAAGCCAGGCCATGAGATCTTAAACTTACAGGACTATTACACAGTCAGGAGCTATATGGCTTTTTGTGGACTAAAGAACTGCCCAATTTTATGATATTTTCCTGCTAAATTTATTTCCTGTAAGTGCATGAGCAGCCAGACTCAGACACATTCATATCTCGGGGTTTGAGGTTTTTAAAACGGATCGCTCGAGGATTCCACAGCCTGGCTGTGTTGTATTTACAGATACATCCCCCTTGTGTTAGAAACCCTTGTGCTATTTTCAGTCTTCTCTTTCTCAAAATTCAAAGCCCCAAACTAACATCATAGCTTTTTGCTTTTAAAATTTTCTATGGTCCTTTAAGAGTACAGTACCTTAGAGCAGGCAACTCATTAAATGCAATGCTAATCACAAATGCAGTTCCATTTATTGTTGCTTTTCCTGGTACTTGTACCACATTTCCATTGTGCTTGCTTTGATGTTTCACTATAGACATAAACAACTAAAAATTACACTCACAGTTCAGCTGATCTAATGCTAAATCAGAGCACTTCAGAAAATAAGTGAATATGGTTTTTATAGAATGTCTTTATAAATGCTGTAACCTGTTGCTTTTTGAGTTATGATTATCAAAAGTAACCTTTATTTGGTTATAAAACTGTAAAAACTTCATTTTCTGAATGTTCTGGCAGCTTGCTGAAAATTTTGCAAACTAACTGCGTATTTTACTTGCAAAGGGTGCTTTAGGAGACATACTACAGCTCCATTAGAAACAGTTCCTTTAGGCCATGTTTATTGTTACTTCAATTCTCATTTGTGATCCTGAGTCCTCTTGAAGCAGTAGTTAGAAGCTACTTGTATATTTAACCAAAAGCACATATAGAAGATGACCTAATACCCATTGTTAATTAAACCAATTGAAGTTGATGTGACCTAACAGACATTTTTTTAAGTAAACTGTAGAGAGTTACAAAATAAGCAAATGGAATAATTCTTGAATAGCTGTACTGTATAGAAACTACTGTGAGAATCAAAAAGTATGCCCTACCTCTGTTTTATTTCCCTTGAGCTTCTAAAAAAATTGGCTTCCTGTTGCTAATTTTATCAGCACAATTGTTACTTCATTACAAGAGCAACCATAGCAGTTGTCAAGCCCTACTGGAAAGCCCAGGGGTGCTGTATTTAAGCCACATCTTTGGGTTTCATCTCATTTTCTATCAGCTTAGAACCTGATATTAGTCTCCAAAGACTGACTCTACCACCAGGAGAAATGATAGGCATCACAAATAGTTGCAAGATAAGCCTTAAAGTCTTTTCTTCTGAATTCTCTTGTAAACAGGTTGAAAAGGCTTGTTTCTTTTGTGTGAGTCACTGAAGTAAGTTGCTTTTTCCTGATCATCTCGTTTTTACTTTCACCCTTGCCATTTCTTTTCCTCAGAGCTAACTGCTTGAAGCAGCGTTAGGGTGAATTGATTCAGTGTGATGTACTGCAGTAGGGAAAAATTGGGGTTTTCTCAGGACTACTGTTGTTTTCTCAAGTGGAACCACTTTCTAGAGGAAAGTTCTGTGATACTTCTAAGTAAAATGTAAGACCCATTTTGAATGTGTAATCATTTGCAGCTCAGTCAGCCATGTGAGTGCCTTTTAATTTTTTCATACTATGCCAATTTTATGGTACTGGGACTTTATCCATGAGGTTTCCTAACCAATATTACTTACCAGAGAAATGGCAGGTAATTCTATTGGCCATGGAGACGACCCCTTTAATCCAGTGTAGCAAGAGATACCAGAAAAACATCATCAGGTTTCTGGCTTCCTATCCCTGTAGCCCTTAATCTTGGGGTAATGATTTTGCATTTCTTGGTCTTACCCCTCCAGCTTGGTCTTTTCAAATGTTATGCACAGTTTTGTAGTATCAGTATCTCCCTGAAAATCATGCAAGTTTATAGTGAGATAAGTACCATTTGTTTTTGAGTAGAGAAGTTCAATCTTAGGTGAAGTTATTCCAAGCTATTAAACATAACCACTTTGACCTTTCTAAGTCTACTTGGGTAATTGCAGTTTGAATGAAAGGGGAACTCCTACAGTACATACTGAGTATTTAACTGGCTGGATTTGAAACATCCTCAGTGTTCTTTACTGAACTGAGCAGAGGTTTGAATACAAACAGTTTTTCATTCATTTAGTCTCAATACTTTTAGGAGTTTAGAGAGAAGCTGCACTGATACACCTTGTGTCTTAGTTTGCTCAAGATCTTCACAGTGCGTTCGTTCAGTGTCTGCCCTGCCTTTTGAAGATCCTTCCCTCTCTCAAGCACCTGTGATTCAACCAGCAGGTGCTCATAATGGAGAGTTCAGGGTGGAAAGAAGAGAGACCACATTGTCCCACTTGCTCTCAGCTGAGTGTTCTAACGCTGTGGCTTCTCCTGCTGGATCACCTTTAGTGGTACTGTGACACTTGAGGTGCTAGGATAGATGCAAGGTGCCTTTAAGGGCTGTGATACTTCTTGTCTCTACCCAATGTAGGTTTTCAGGAAACGCCTGCTTCCAGATCAGTTGAAATAACTTCTCATTTCTAAATGTTTCAAAATAACAATGGGTTTTAACATTTGGAACAAATTAAAGGGTCTTTTACCTGCAGTAGATCTGTGCTAGATAAAGCCTAGATGGTGTCTTTCACATCCAGTCATTAATTTTCATTAATGAATAAATTAGTGGTCAGCCTGCTTTTAAGTATCACTTTCACTGTTCACATTCTGGAGATCACTGTAATCCTGAGGAAACAGTGAGTTCAGAACAGAGGTGAAGGTCAGTGTGGTTCTGTTGAGCTTGTTGTGTCAGTTCTGGTTGTACACATAACAAGACTAATTCTTCGTCACTTGTCCTTCTTAGCTGCATTCTTTTTGTGTAGGCTTAAAAACCATGTAACATGTAACAGAGCTTTGCTGAGGTTCCAAACTGAACAAAGGTCTGTGGGTCAGGTTGGAAATGTTTGAGCAAGGCCTGTGGGTCCCAGTGCAGGGCTGGGGACACGCCTGGCACAGTTTCTGTTTGGGTGGGGTAATTTTTTAATTCCCATTAACGCACAGTCACAGGGGGTGGGCTTCAAATCATTGTGGGTAAATGGGAGAATTTAGTCCTCACACATGACCATGGAGATCAAAAAAATGCTTTTTCACACTGCAGAAGGATAATTCCTGCTTAAAGTTCTTTAAAGTTTGACTGATGTATTCCAAAGTATATCCACCAGTATTTTGTCAACTGTGGTAAAATGAGTCATTCTCTAAGTTAATAGAAGTCTGCAAATAAGCCTGTTTTATTAGTTTCATTTACTTCACACATGGAGAGCATATTAAGTATTCTTAAAAACACCCTTTTGAAAACATCTCAGATGATGCTGTAATATATCTGTAATTATTAATGTGCTAATGGAATATGTTTGAGCAATCTCAGTTTGCATAACTGAGAGTCAGATCCTGCTCACTGTAGTTAGTTGAGCAGATCATTGTTCTAAACTAACGAGCAGGATTTGGCCTCAAGGTCTTCTGCCTGGGGAACACGGTAATGCTACTTTGCATATTCCTGCTGGTGCTAAATCATTTGTTGAAAATAAAGATTCTAAATAGAAATTGTAAATAAAATATTTATGGCCTGGTCCTTTTGACAGACTTAAATTTTATCATTTGCCAATACTTTTTGGCCTTATTTTGAGTTTCCCTTTTGGGTTTGGTTTTTTTGACTGTGTGGACTGTGTTTGTTAATGTGGCAGGTCATAGGCAGGTGTGGCTTCCTGTGCTGCTTTCTGTAAGGCCCATAACGTTTCTGTGGCACATCAGGAGACAGATGAGTTTTCATAGCTGGATTTCCATGTTATCCTTGTTTTGTTACTGTAGCTGTTTGCACTGATAGTGTCAAGTAGAACACAGTTGGCATTTGTTCTCTGCTAAAACTTCCAAGAAAGTCAGCCACCACTGAAAGTGTTTACAAAGCTGTTGAAAATTCAGAAGTACCCATTTAAAATAATTTTAAAATCTAAATGTGCTAATTAGTGTTGCCTAGAAAATGAACTGGAATATAATGTGCCAGTTGCTAATCTTTGCTATAAATTGCTGGCATTTCACAATTCTGGCATCAGTTTAAGAAATTGTAAATACAAGCTTTGGGAGGAGGTATATTCGTTTCAGATTGTGCATTATGAAAGAGTTTATAAGACTAGTGAATTAGTGTTTTGAGACATATTAAATTACAACACCTAGAACATGAAAATTAATGTGTTTGTGTTAGGGTATAGAGGGCTTTAGATAACCCGCACTTTTACATTCTTCGGTTTTGGCGTTTTAACAAACAAGCATTTCATTTTCCATTTACTGTCTTGTCATATGCAGGCCTTGTAATCACCAGATGCTGTCTTCAAGTATTTGTTTTAGTTAGCCAAGCAGACAGGCAGATTTGTAACTTGTGAGCCCTGGTAGGATGGAAGTTCTCCGAAGAGCCATTTGGTTAAGTTGCCTTATTCTATTACATTGCACTCATGGTATGTCTCTGCTTTCTTGTTTACTGTTCAGACACTGAAGATGTGATGTAAAAATATGTGCTACAAATTTTTCATCATAAATTACTCATGGATACCTTTGTGTCACCTGTTAAACAGTTCTTGTAAATGATGCCTTTATGCCATCTGTAATACAGCTCTTGTAAATTGTTTAAATTATTTTTCTTTTTATAGATTCTCATTGAATGTACAGATTAGATCCCTTTAATATGTCACTGAGTAATTTGATTTGGGCCCAAATATGGACAATGCTGTAATTCATCCCATTAAAACTGTAAATAATTCTTTACTGCTTGTTTGCATGAGTGAAGTTTGGATTTCATTTGCTTTGTCATAAACCAACTCCTCTGTCATGGGCCTACTTTTTACAGTTTATTTTCCTGGTTTTATTACCATTTGTTCTGTACGAATGTTGAAACAGTACTTTGTCTTTTCCTAATAAATAATTTGAGATTGTTCATTGTTGGCCTGCATTTGTGGGTTTTGTGGGAGGGATTTCTGGGCGTGTTCCTTTCCTTTGGCATCATAAATTTCTGCAACATTTGATACCGGGGGTTGCGGAATATCTTTAACTGGTATATAAGGCAACGTGACTGCTGTGGTTTCATGCTCTTTTCTTCCTCCAATAAGCTGATAACTCACAGCTCTTGGATCCAGGTCCTGTTTTCAGAAACACTGGATGTGCTAAACAGCCCTGGTTTGCAGTGTTGAAGGATGAAGTGTACTCTGGAAGCATTGTAAGCTTTCCCCTTCCAGATCCACTTGGGAGCACCTGCTGCTCCCTGCACATGGATGGGGAACTCAGTGTCATGTTTTACTGAATAAAATATTCATGTGCAAAGCGCAGACCCTATATATAAACTAACTACTCCTCTCTTGGAATTGCCCCTTGCTTATGTTTTGAAATGTTGGATTTTGTTGTTCTGAAGTTGCCCTGATTAGATCCTGCTTCTCGAGAAGTGCTGAGGAAGGAAGCGTGTGCCACAGCAGCGTGCTGGCAGTGCAGCTTGTGATGAGCTTGCTGTGTCAGAGACAGTCCTTCAGGATTCTCTGCAAATATTTTAGCCATCCAAACCACAAAGCTTTGCTTTAAGCTGCCAAAAATGAAAGTTCCCTTCTGTGTTGTATCTCCATTGAGCTCTGCACCACAGTGATAGTTTTTGGGGGAAGTGAGCTGCTGAGGAACACAAGTTCTTTACAAGTTAAGGGAGTTCTGATTTGTTCAGTGTGCTTTTTTAATGCAGAAATACCTCATGGAGGGAGTTGCAGTAGCCTTTTGTGGAAGCTGGTTTGCATTTCAGCTGGGGTCCTTAACTGCTGCTGGTGCAGCCTGTGTGCAAGCTGAGGGGACAGGATAAACTAAGCTTCATTTACTTCTGTTTTAGCTGGTGATCTGATTTTTTTTTTTTTAACAGAAGTTTGTATGAAACAAGTGACTTCCTCTTACTGTAAGACTATTCAAGCCAGCTGCATTTGAATTTTTTTTGGACTCAGAAACACAAACCACTAATTTAATAATACTTGTAACTTCCCTATTTTTAGAAATGCAGATTAAAAATTAAGTTTGCCCTTTAAGTCCTGGAGTGGAGCCACCTGCTCTAAAGGCCTGTCCATCTATCAACAGGTGTTCAATAAGTACAGCCACTTTCTGCCATTTTGGGGTACAGTACAGAAGTGTGAGGAATTACCAGGGTTGGCCTTGTTGTGCTGTTCCCAGGCTGGAGGGAGCAGGCAGATGGCAGCCAGGATCTCCAGATTTGTGGGTGCTTGTCAGCTTGGAGAGCCTCGTGCAGTCCCTGACTAATCCATGTTCTCATTTTCCTGGAGGGCCTGTGTTAAATGGATCAAAGGTTGAGTCTTTCACAACCCAGATGTGTAAATTACTGAGCTGCCTCTAACGAAATCTGTTCATGTACTTTTTATATCCCAGGCTTTGGTCTGGTTTGCTATTTGTGGAGAGTTACTGATACCATTTGATAGCAGACAATAAAACTTGCCAGGGAACATTCCCTTGTAGGGTGCACAAGGGTTTACAGCAGTGATTTGAGGAAAAGGCATCGCTTTTCAGGTCCCTGCTGGAGAGCTGCTCACAGGGTGTGGGGAGTGCTGAGCTGCTGCTTTGGGCCCTCCCATGGACACCTCCCTCCCTGCTTTCCCCCCAGATGCTGTTTCTCCTTTGTCCCCTGGTTAAGCAGAGACTTCAGGGAAGGATGTACCCTTCACAAAAGGCCCATTGCTGAGCTGCTGCTGTGCACAAACACCTGGGAGCAGAGCACAGAGGAGAAAAGGTACAACCCAGACCCACACAAAAGCCCCCACGTGCTCTGTAAGTTGATACCAGGGGAATTGCAAGTGTGCAGCACCTGATAAACTGATCTCTTTTCTGGCCATTTCTGGGGTATTTAATGGAAGCCAGTTTTCAAAACAACCACCATTCTCCATCCTCTGGAAACCAGTGCTTTCCACCACTGCCCTTCCCAAGACTATTGGCCCAGAGCTGTTGGTGGGGTGACCCACAGGCAGGGCCAGAGCTGCAGTTTTAGGCTGAGGCAACATCAGCAAAGGTGAGGAATTCCAAGAGCCTGAGACATTTTGCTTATAAAAGGGATCAAGTGATCCTTTCCAGCCTGTGCAGCCATCGCTTGCACGAGGTGTGTTGCTGCCAGCTGGGGGCTGTAACTCTCTCAGCTTTTCCCAATTAATCCTTTCACCTCTGGGTAAACACCCCAGCTGTTCATGGTATTTTTGGGGTGTTTGTCAGCTCCAACTGAGACCTGCGTGAGATGGAAACATTTTGGTCAGGCAGTTCTCATATCCTTTGAGGGTTAGGGTTTGATTCTACTACCACAGGAAAACAGACAACATGGAGAAGGACAGAGTGAGAAAAACCTTCAGGCAAATAGATACTCAGTCCTGCTGCAGGGCAGTTGTAAAAAATGTGTTCCAGCTCCCACCAGGAATGTGTTAGACATGTTACAAGCATCTTTCACACCAAATACTGCTGCTCTTTGCTCTGAAGGGTGAGAATGGGACCTCTGGGGATCTCATAAGAGGGGTGTGATTTCAACCTCTCCATTTTCAGCTGCTTTTCTCCCTCACACAGGGACCTTGAAGAGGGGCAGAGATGCCAATGCAAACAGCTCTGCTGCCAGACCAAGAGAGGAGCTTTAGGCAAACACTGCAGTGTGCAGGAGGCTCCCTGAGCTCACAGATACGGTTACAAAACACTCCACAGCATGTTCCAGCCTCAGACATTAATGTGGTATTTATTTTAGGCTGATTGGTGACAGTTCACTGGCTGTGGTTGCACTTCAGCTCTGTGTTCATTTCCTCTGTAACAACCAACAAACCCAAGATTAATCTTGACATGAAAAGGACTGCTCATTTCCCCCCCAAGGCTCTACAGGCTCTGCCTCAGAGCCATGATTTCCCCTACAGGATCTGTTTGTCCCCTCTGGCCTGTAGGCCAGGACAGTGACACTGGGTGCTCCCCCCATGTGGTTCTGTACCATACAGACGTGGCACTTGGGAACATGGTTTAGTGATGGGCTTGGCAGTGCTGGATCAATGGTTGGACTCGATGATCCAGAAGCACGTCTATTTCTAAATTAGCTGCCTCTAGAGCATCTGCTAGAAGAAATCTAACCATGGGTGTTAAAAATATTCAGTGATCCACTACAATCCAGGGTACTTTGTGTGAGACCTAAAATACCCTTACTGTTACACTTTGGTACCCTATTTCAAATCTGCATCCCCTTATCATCCTTTCCATTATTAATTTTATGTGCTGACCATCAAAGGCATTCAAACTTCAACTAAAACACATTTTTGAAAGCAAACTCTCACATCAAAACTGGGTGTTTACCAGCCCAGTAAACATACATGACTTCTAATAATCCCCCCACCTCTCCTAGATTTTTCTTGCTTTTGCTTCTAGAGTTTTCATCACCTTTGCAGGTAGTGACCAATGCTGGTACATGGGCCTGCAAATGTGTGATTCTGAAACTGAATCCAGGCTGGGTCAGCTGCAGGTGCTGCTTGTGGGGGTCCCTGCAGCACACCAGGTCCCTTGGAGTCACCAGCTCCTCTACAAATGTCCCTGTAACTTCCAGGGAGAATTATTAAACATCTTGTGCAGAAAAAATACTCAAAGTTTCTTGATAAGCAGAAGTTTGATGGTATTAATCCAAGCAAGTGTTTGCAAAAGGAGTCACAGCTCTAGCCCCAGTTCTAGAGTTCTGCCTGAACACTGGCCTGTCCCTTGTCTGTACTTGCAGTGGTGGTTGTGGCTCTCCTGGAGCAAGGAAAACCTCAATTTGCCTCGATCACCACCTTAGAGATCATCTATTAGTTTGTGCTGAATTCTGCAGCTCCAGGTGGGCTTTGCTGAAAGGCAGAAACCACTGAAGAACTGAACCAATCTCAGAACCATTCGAAGGTTATTTTCAAATATATTTGCTAAGTTTTATCCAGCCTAGACAGTACTCTGGGACAGCTGCTTGATGTGGGAGCATTTCCAAGGACACTGGGGGTTGGGGCATCCCTGGGGAGTGCAGCCCAGTGCAGCTGAGGGCACAGGGGGGCTGCACCTTGTGCTGGCCCTGGGGAACCTTTTCCACCTCGGCAGGGATGGTGTAGACATCCCTGCTCATTGATGATCCACAACACCTTGGATTTCTCTCTGGGGCAGGCTGGGGCACCTGTGTGGGCACGGGTGAGCTGTGCTGCTGCTCCTGTTCCTGCTGGCACAACCTCAGCAGAAACAGCTCTGCAGAAAAGGCTGAGCCTTTGCTTCTGGAAGGTGGAACTGGCTCAGAGATCACCTTCAACACCACATCTGATCATGAGAGGCAAAGGTGGGTCTCACACTTCTGGGCTCCTGTGCCTAGGACATGCTGTTTAACCTAAAAAACAGGTTACAGTGTGATTTGATGGCACAATAAGGCTTTTGGTCACTCCTCACAATATTTAATTAACACATCACTGGTCTCTAGTCACTGTAATTATTGGAACATATTTTTCCAAATCAGAGTGTGTCAACAAAATGCTGAGATAAATATCACACTCAAAACCTCCTTCCCAGTTGCTGCAGCTCATGCTGATGGCAAGTGTTGCTGGAGTAAAAAAAAAATCCAGCATTTTTAGAGAGGTTTCCCAACAGCCCTTTCAACAGATACGAAACTAGACATGTTGAAATAACACTTGTCACTTACATGTTTGCTTGAAATATGATTCTCGTTCAGAAATCATTCATGATTTCATTCAAATGCCTGTGTTCCCTGAAGAAATATGAGACTGCTGTCCCATCCTCTCCAGCTCCCACGCCTACAGCAACAGTATTTTATTCAAAGGGAGTATCTCCTTCAGACTAATAATGTGCTGCTTGGCTCTTCATTCTCTTCAGAGACGTGATCCTCTTGAGCTGCCAATTATTAGCCTGGTATATGCTTATAAATGTATCATTCTGAACACTGAAGTGTGTTGGGGGTTTTTTGCACAATATTTTCCTTTTAGAGAATTTCATGGGAAACTGAGCACATCTTATTTTAAAAATAAAATCACTCCTTCAGCTCTGGACTCTTCCCTGCTGTTTGGCAATGGATAATATTTGTGTAAATTACTAGAAAACATGCCTTCATTCTTAAAGTATTATTTTGCCATCCCTTTTAATTAAAAAGGTGTTGGGGTTTTTTTTATCAGGTGACTCCCTCATGCCTTCGTGGAGCAGCTCTGCAGGGCACAGCCTCTCTCTCCCCAGTGTGTCACCTGCCATTCCTGAAGGGCAGAACTGCTGCTGTGGGGCTGGTGAGCATCACATCTGTCCCAGTTTATCATCTCTGCTCCTGAAAGGCAGCAAAGCCTAAGTGCCTGCAGCTCTGCATTTTTGGACTTGGCAGGACTCACATCCCAGTGCCCACCAGGGCTGTTGAACTCGGGTCTGTCCCCACTGGTGCTGGCACTCAGGAGTGGTAGCTGGGCCAACTGGTGCTGCTGGGACTAAGCACCCCTGGGCCTGGTCTGGCTGTGCTTCTGTCACACACAGGAATTATTTGTGCCATGGTACCACTAAAGCATCTGTGAGCCTGCCAGGATGGGTGTAAACAGAGCAGGGGGGACATGTGCTGGGCTTCGGTCATGAAGTCAACCTGCCCATACAAGTTTTCATTAATGACTGAGGCTTCACAGAATCTTACTTAAGCCTCTAAACTATTCCCATAAAGCCTGGTCCTTTTATGTTGTCTATTGCCACCTTGAGCCCCGCTGCTGTCACTGATGTGGCTCTGTGTTCCCTCAGCACCTCCCAGAGCTAATACCTTTCCTTGTAGGGCAGCAGCTCCAGCACACAGCCAGGGCTCCTGGTTCTCACCCGGTAACTGCTCGTGGCAGAGCTGCAGGAAGTGCCTCCAGCTGGTGCTTACATCCAAATGTTTGCTCTAGCATGTTCCCACTAGGCTGCCTCAATGGCAAAATATTGAGTTCAGTGCATTCTCACTACTTGATGTTTTTATCGTTTAAGGCTTGAGACAACTTGTAAATGCTTAAAATAGCGTGAAAATCCCTGTGCTGGCACAGGCTCCCAGCCTTATTGGAAGGCTGTCTGCTGTTCTCCTGGTGTGGAAGTTTCATATGTTCCAGAGAACAATTATGGAAGAGCAAAATTTTAAATAACCAAGGCTATGTGGCAGTTATCATTTAAAAGGAAATCCATAGCTTAAGGGTGTCAGAATAACAAGGTGATTTAAAAGTCAGAATTGATGAGCAACCAGGTGTCCATAACTTGGCTGCAGACTGTTCCATTATAGGATCACTATTGATATTCCACAGTTTTTAAAAGGTTTTAAATGAATTTTTGGTATAAACTACAAATAGCTGCACTATTTCCAGGTTCTGCATGTTCCTGGAATGTAATACATAATGTAAACTGTGCTGAGTGAAGGCAGGAGGAAGCGGGGAGAAGGGTTACAGGAGCAGCTGAGTGTTTGCTGCCTGCAGCTCAGCTCTGGAAGCTCGTCCTGGGGCAGGGAGAGAGAGGAGCCTTGGCAAAGTCTTCTCACATGGACAGGCTGAGCCCAGCCTTCATCTGTCAGCCCTGCCCTGGGCCTGTTCAGGGCTCCATGTTTCCAGCAGTCACTGCTCCAGGCTGTGTGTTCCCAATAGGAAAGCTAAAGCAGGTCTGTGCTGGGAGCTCCTCCCTGCACAGGTACCACACCAGGAGGGTCGTGACTGCTGCCCTGCTGCCTTGGCTCTCACCCACTGACCCTGCAGGTCTCTCACCCTTGTCAACAGAAGCCTGTGTTTGCTTGGGAGGAGAGGGGAATGGTGGCCTGAGTGTGAGCATGGACTTTGTGTGAGCCCTGCCCGTGTCTGCCCTGCCAGGACTCTGTAAGGCACCACAGCTCCTGCAGCCTCTCTGCTGCTGCCTGCCACCCTCTGCCCTGGCACACAGGAGAGGCCACGTGCTGGCTCGTGGTTTTTGGAAGCAATGAATCCAGAACAGGACACATGGACAGATGGGCACAGTCCCCCAGCCCTGTCCCACCACCCAGAGCCTGCCCAGAGGGTGGGAGGTGCCAGCCCCTGTGGGACAGTGTGAGGCTGGTCCCTCCCTCTCAAGGGACAGGTGACTTGCCCAAAACAATGACTGCCAATGTACCTGTCTGCAGTCCCACAGTGCTGTCTGTCCTGCCTTGTATAAAGAATCTTAAAATCTCGGTTGAAACTCCTCTGGAGCAGGGAAGAAGTGACCCCTGTGTTGCTATTTGTAACAGAGGAATGTGGCTGGGGCTGAGAGAGACATGGGCTGCTTTTACCACTGTGGGATTGGAGCTGTGCTATGGGCAGCAGGCAGCAAGCTTGCCCTGTGCTCTGAGAGTGGGCATTAACTGGCGGTATCTGACCCACTTACAGCCTCCCTCTGCCAGGGAAACCTCTCCCTTGGCATGGCCTCTCCTGGGAAATGATGGCTTTAGCTGCTGGACTAGAGTGGGAAGGAAATCTCTCATTGGTTTCTAGCAGCTGAAATGGCCAAATTCTACATGTAAAGAAAAATCAGAAATGCCTTTTCCTCAAGCCTTTCAGCATGTTCTGATGCCCAGCCCTGCCATGGAGGAAACACAGTACACCATGAAACACAGCGTGCCACGAGTGCTGCCAGAGGCCCTTGGCTCACTGATAAGCTGCTTATCTTCAAACCATCCATTTCTTATTTTACTCTAAATAAATACTCCTCTGTGCTGACTAATAAAGTTGTCTTCTTGGGCAAAAGAATGACTCGAGTTCAACCTTAGCTGTTAAGGTTGTTCTTTATCTTTTTTTAACAGTATTCACATGATCATACACTCCTTTAAATCTTCCTGAGAGAGAGTGGCAGTATCCAAGCACATGGTTACCAGCTGCAGCCAGCACTTACAACATCACACCCACGGCCTCTTCAGGTGCAGATGAAATCCAGATGCCCAAACACTTGAGTTTTCCACAAGGGAAATGCTAAATGGTGCATAAAAAACAGTTGTATCATGGCCTTTAATGCTATGGATATATTCAGACTATTTTTGCAGGAACCCTAATGACTAGTTGCTAGCTTTTTTTTTTTTTTTTTTTTAAGTGTGTTGTTTAACCATTCTGGATAATTTAAAAATGCCAACATTACTGAAGTGCATCTGCTGAGGGAGGATGTTTGCTTCATCTGGAGAGGGCCTGATGTTTCGGGAAATGTTTCAGGCCTCACAGGAGTCCCAAGGCGGAGATGTGAGTGTGAGAAGCTTCTAGGAATGTGGAGCTCTTTGCTGCTTTTTCCTAGCACAGCTTTATTTTTAGCACGCCTCATGTTTAAGGGCCATGTCTGGGAAACAACAGGAGGTACTTTAACTCCTTTCTGTGAACAGCCTGGCTGTTCATTCTTGATTTTTTTGGCTTTATGAAGCAGATTTTCTTCTTTACAGCTGCGATAGCTCCGTGAAATTGTAGGTGATGGCCACAGACTTACTGTGCTCATCAAGTTAAAGGTGAAATGAAGCAGGATGAATTTGTGCTCTGAGAGACCTGAAGCTCATCCTGTGCTTGCTGTCCCCACATGGAAGGTGCCAGCTGTCCACAGCAGAGGTGTGTGGAGCAGGCAGCAGCACATACCCAGTGCCCAGCCCTGCCCCAGCCCTGGGGAGAGCACAGGCTGGACAAAAGCTGCCATGGGAGGAGGCAGCTCAGCCATGGCCACTGTGCCTCTGATGGCTCCTTCCTGCCCTCCTCAAACTCACACGACCTTTTCTCATCAGCACAAGGATAACTTCACTTCCCTGGGATCAGGCTCGCAGCAGAACTCTGCAGGAGGCACAAAATGCATTTCACCACTTTTAGAATCAAAAAGCTCTGGGTTTTGTCAGCATTACTAAACTGGGAGGTAATTTCTTAATGCACTTAAAGGTCCCAAAATGAACTGAAATGAGCATAATATTGTTACTTTGCTGTCTCAGTCCCAGCTCCTCATGGTGCTTTTCCTCTCCCCTGAGCAGCAGCCATGTCCAAAGGTGGGTGATGTCCCCAGCTGCCAAGACCCTGCCAAGGAGCTCTGCTTTGCCCTTACAGGGTTCAGCTTGTCCCTGTGCCCCCCATGCAGCTCACTGGGCCCTGGGGTGGCAAACAGCCCCTTCCGTATGTGTGCCTGCCATTGGTCTTCAGGTGGCCATTTATGTAATTTTTTAAAACCTAAATGCCTTCATCATGATAAGTCTCATCCTTGTGGAAGTGTAATTCCCTGTGATGCACCCTGGATGTGGGCACAGATGTGTCACCCTGTGCAGGACAAGCTTCCTGCCCTGAGCATCTCCCAAGGGGAAAGTCAGGGAGGAGTGAGGAATGGCTGCTTGCATGGCCTGGATCCTCCTGCAGTGATAGGTGGGGATTGCATTTGTCCAAAGCCAAAGAATTTTTTGTAATGGAAGCATATCCTTAATGCTTTCTTCCCATCCTGATATAACTTCAGGTGCTCTAGGGAAAAAAAAAAAACAGCCCTGCATGTCAGTCTGTTGTATCAAACATATCGTGTGTGGCTGAGAGCTACCAGGTGTGCTCTGCAGGTCTCTGAGGAGGGTCCTGGTCCCCCAGGACTCTGAGGAGGGGATGCTCAGTGCTGCAGCTCACAGCTCAGAGCAGCCACCATGCCTGTCAGCCTTGGCTTTCCTTCCTCTGGGGGACATTAATTAAGTTGTCTTAATCAGGATGCGGGCATGCAGCATCAGTCCACAACATAAGGAATCAGCTTCAGGGATTCCCAGGGTGCTCTCAGACCTCTCCTGGATGCAGGATGTGCTCGGTGAGGAGCACCCATCCAGCTGTGGGGGGCTGGTGATGTACCAGCTGAGGTGAGTGAGTGTGGCAGTGACATGAGTGTGTCAGGGACAGGGGTGTGTCCATGATGTGTGTGCTGGAGAGGCTTGGGAAGTGTCCTGTGTGCTGAACTCACCTCAGTAAACACCACTGGAACCCATTCCTGTGAGATACTGACCCAAACCTGCACTAGCAGTGGTGGGTGTATGACATGTAGCACCAGCTGCCACCTGCAACCTCCTGCCATTCAAGTCACCTCCCCATTGATTTTTCTTTTTCCTTTCCTTTCCTTTCCTTTTCCTTTTCCTTTTCCTCCCCTCCCCTCCCCTCCCCTCCCTCCCTCCCTCCCTCCTCCTCCTCCTCCCTCCCCCTCCTCCTCCCTCCCTCCCTCCTCCCTCCCTCCCCTTCCTTCCCTTCCCTCCCTTCCTTCTCCCCTTCCCCTTCCTTCCCTTCCCTTCCTTCCTTCCCTCCCCTTCCCTTCCCTTCCCTTCCTCCCTTCCCTTCCCTTCCCTTCCCTTCCCTTCCCTTCCCTGATTTTGCCAAGGAATCAGGTATTTTGCTGAGGAATCAGGTATTTGCTTTTTGTACAGACACACTTCCATTGTCAGGATGTTTCATTCTCACATCCCAAATGGGGAGGAAACCTAAATTTGATGGTGGCATGTGCCTGGAAGAGCATACTTGTGTGGGCACTATTTCCAGGCAGGTACCTGAACAGGTAAGTGGCAGAGGATTTTTTATATCCCCATTGCTGCTTAGAGAGAGGACAGCACAGGAAAGAAGTGCCTTTGCAGTGGAGTTTCTCTGTGGAGAATGTTTAATCCAAGTCCTTTTCAACAGAATGGTCTCTGCACAAAATGGTCACTCAGGTAAATCCTCTAACACGGGAGGAAACATCCTACTGTGCTTCTAGACCAAGCTGCTCCATTCAAAAATTATTAAAATAGAAATCCCAAGCCCAAGCAAACCCAGTGTGTGTAATGAAGAGCTGTGTGCAGACAGCTGACGCAGGGGCTGGGAATGCAGAGGTGCAGAGCTCCGGGATGTGCGTGGCCTCGCTCCTTATTTATCCTCGCTGTGGGAGGAACAGCTGTGTTTACAGGAGGTGGGAGCCGAGCCTGCCTGGGCTGTGCTCTGTGCTGGGACCCTGCTGGGGGAGCTCCCTGGGCTCCTCTCCCTGCTCCTGCCACAGCCATGCTCAGGAGTTACCTGCAGGCTTCTCCTGGGCACAGGCTGCTCCAGTGCAGCTTGAGAGGCAGGAGCTGAGAGAATGGGTGTGCTCTGGTGCTGACCTGTGGCTGCTGTGCGGGGCTGGGCTGAAGGTGAGGATGAGGATGGCAGCACGGGGCAGGCCCCGCCTCAGGAGGTGCCTCAGCGACCACCCCGGGGGCTCCAGCAGCTGGGCCTGGGACGGCTTCTGGAGAACAGCCAGGGAAAAACGCCTTGCAGGTCAGTCCAAGGGCAGCTGGAATCCCACACTGGTGTGATTCAAGCACCAGGGCTACAGCCTTGATCAAGGAAGGAAAATACCTTTACTTTTTTGGCTCTCCTTTAATGCTGCTGCATTTTCTGCCGCGCCACAGAGCTGCCTTTGCCCAGGCTGCTTTTCCACTGGTGGGACCGAGTGGGTATTTTGAGCTGATGATTTGTACGTATTTGTGTGAATGTTCAGCTTTATATAGAATTAAGTATTATACTTTTTGTTTAGCCGGAGTTTTGTAGATACTTTAAAACGTGACAGTGTCAGCCAGCCCCGCAGTGTCCAACAACCTCTCCTCAAGGCACCCGAGTCCCTTTCAAAGCTTCATTTTTGGTGCTTACAGAAACTTGTGAACTTGAACCTGCATGGTTTTTCAGAAAGCCTTTCTAGGGGGTCAGAAATAATCCTGCTGTGTGCATCCACTTTGCACCCCGATCTCTCCAGCAGTGTGTGTGCAGGGTGGGCAGAGCAGAGCCTGGGGATGGTGATGGGCTGGGGGGTGGCAGGTGTGGGGCTGTGCCCATGGGCAGCACTGGGCACAGGGCCTGAGCTGTTCCTCCTCTGGGGTGCAAGGTGCCCAGCAGGGATCCCTGCCAGGGCAAGAGCAATAACTGCTCCAGTTACTGAAAATGGCTTTCTAGCTTCTGTTTCTTTCAAGCAGCTCACTGGGCTGTTCATAGCTCTTTCCCCCTGGGGTTTGTGTTCATCTCACGGAGACAGGACGGTTTGTAGCAGCACTTTGATTCTGGCCACATGGGTGTCCCTCTCCTCATCCCTGAGAGAGAGTTCAAAATGAGTAAAGGTATTTCTCTTCTCCCTGAGCCCACATGCACTTCACTTGTTATGAGCAGACCTTTCAGAGGCGCCAAGGGGCTGGACTTATTGTAAACATCCCTGTTCCTCTGTCAAACCCTTTGGGCTGAGATTGTCTTTCACTTCACAACTAGGAGCAGAGAGACTGTCAGATTAACTGGGGACTTTCACTGGGGGAACAGGACATGGGGAATTGCTTTTGTACAAGATCTATGATTTTTGTGCCTCCAAGGTCCTCAAACCACTTTGAAAATCCTAGATTTAATTTGAGTGTGCTGGTCATGCCTCTGGGCTTTTGTGCTGGGCTGAAGAGCAGCACCAAACCTAGTCAGTGCTGTGGAGCCCATCCCACCAGAGCAGCACTACAATCCACTGGAAGCAGTGGGGGTTTCATCACATGTTGGTACAGGATGTGTCAGTCAGGAGGAGTGTCAGGCATGGCCATTCCTGAGGAGCTGAGTGACTCAAGTTCTGCCAGGTGGATGGTCTCTTTCTTCTGCAAAACAACAGCCAGAGCTCAAATTGCAGCTCTTCACTCCCGATGGTGTGAAGAAGGCTCAGCACCATCAGGGAGCCTTTTGAGCTGGGCTATGAGAAAGCAGCAGGGATATATTTTCATAAGTACAAGAGACAGAGTCATGGGTGGTATTTGCCACCCTGTACCATGTCCAGGAGCTGCTTTTTGGCTTGCCACGGATTCTGAGAGGGGACAGAACACCCAAATGCTGGTGTGATTTGTGTGCACAAATTCCATGTGACTCCCTGGAGGAGCTGGCAAAGGTTGGCTACTTCTTCAGTAACAACTGATGCCATTGCTCCTGAACTGCTGTCCTCAGCTCAAACATCACAGTTCAGGAAAGAAATGGGTAAAGTGGATCATGCTTCCACTGGGACTGCATAACTGATCCAGCTGCTGGGTCCCTGTGGTTCCTTCTGGCCACGTGGTGTCCAGCAATGACAGAGGGGTGCAGCAGGAGCCTGTAGTGTTCTACACTGGGCTGCCACTTGGGTGGGTGCTGAAACTCTCAGCACTTGAAGGAGCCCCAGAAGAAGGGCTTTAAAATTTACTACATTTTTATTAAAGAAAATCTATCAAATGCTTATTATAGGAAAGACAAAATGCTGATGTTTTCCTGGTGCTCCTTCTGTTTCTCTTTCCATCTCTGAAGCCATCCTTGGCCCTGCCCAGCCACCTCCACATTGCTGCCCAGATGGCTGCCAGCTGCCCCACTGCCTGCATGGCTTGTGCTAACTCGCTGCAAGCTGCACACAAATGTCCTGCTCTGGCTTTGTAAACAGGCTAAAAATACCATGGTGCTGCTCCTCGGAGGGCCCGGAGTTCAGAGAGGCTGGGAAGGAAGCTGGGGTCAGGGAGCCTCCGGGGAGAGGGCGGCACATGGAGGCTCAGAGCCACAGGATGGTTCCCTCTGGCTGCACGAGTGGGGGCTGGCTGCAGAGAGACACATCTCATCAGCCACAGCACTGCTGTCCTGCTGCCCTGCCCGGGTGAGCCAGCGGTGCCAGGTCTCCTCAGATTGGTGTTCATGGTGTGCAAGTGAGTGACATCTGACTTGGAATGCCCCAGGGCTTTGTGCTCCTCTTTTGAGGAGGGGTTTTTATCTTTTCTGTACGATTTCTGTGCTAGGTACTGTGATGCAGGGAGCAGTGTCCTGCAGAGTGCTGGCTTCTCCAGGCACTGCCACCCCAGTCAGGTGGGCCCCTTTGCTGAGAGTGCCCTGAGTAAGGCTTGTGTCTCCACATCCTCTGGGAAGGGAAGTCAGAAAAGCCTATTCCTTCAGACATGCTATTTCAGAAGGCATCAAAAGCCAATTTCTGTTCTCACCACACCCATGTACCTCGTTAAGGGATGTGGCTATCCTAACCACACCCTGCTCAGCGTGACCAGGGCCTGAGTCTGAATGTCCCCCTCCAATGACACAGAAGTGTGTTCCAACCCAAAACCGCATCAGTGGGAGCAAAATTTTAGTTTGATTCATATGTGTCGTGGGCATTAAGAACTGGAATATTCTTGTATTTTGCTTCATCAGTGCTTAACCTTGTTAGCTGGTGTGCGGCTGTGGCACAGAGTGAATCAGCAGTGAGCACCAGTGCCCTGCCAGGCATCCTCTGTGTGCTGAGAGTGCTGAAAACACAGACCAGGGCTCAGCTCTGGTCTCACAGCAATGACAGCTGTATCTCTGCTATTTTGCCCTGTCTGCTTTCTCCATCTCCATCTCTCCACTGTAATGTAAATGTAAGTGTCCCCAGTGTGAGCTGTGGCAGTGGGAGCCAGGGCTGGGCTGTGGGAGCTGCCTGCAGCTGGGCAGGTCAGTCACAGATAAAGAGGGGATGAATCCAAAGCTGAGTAAATGCATGTGATGGGCAATAAACACCTTAAAGCCCAAACACACCACCAGCATCCTCTACCTGCCCACAAGCCAAGGGAGCTCCAAGCCACCCAGCACTCGGGTGAGCTGGCACGAAGGTGGGTGCTGCCTTCCTTGCACACCCTGCCTGGTATGGGAGGGCCTGGCCACCTCACCCCACGGACTGTCCACTGTGAGGGAAATTCAAATTGTGGTCAGCTGCCTCTTCTCCACACAGAGTGAATTCCATAGAGACCTTGTTTTAAGAAAAATAACCTTTGCTGTGCGAAAGAGTTTCAGACTTCTGGTGCAAAAGCACAGGATTTAACACACTTTTCCCATGGCCTCTGGCAAGACTGGAGCAGTGTCAGGGTGGTGTCGGCACTGTAGCACTCAGCAGTGTGCTCTGCACTGAGCTCACTCTGCTGGGCCGTGCTCCAGTTCCTCGAGGATTCTCACTGATGTAACCGTGGTGCTTCGAGTACCTCCGTGTGCTCCGTTCCTCTGCATCCTGCAGCAGATGTCAACTGCGTATCGCGTATTTATCCTGCCAGTATTCCCTGGTGGGACCCATGCCACCCACACCCTTGGCAGTGCCAAACGCGATCCGTGTGGCAGGCTCAGCTGCAGATGCTGCTGAGAGATGGCAGTGGGAGAGGCTGCTGCTGGATTCCGAGCGGGAGAGGGAGGAAGCGGCGTGTCAGAGCCCCGGCGGGATGCGCGCAGCGGCTGCGAGGAGCTGTGACCGAGCTGCTCTTTCCCAGGGAGGATTCTCCACCCCGTCCTGGGTGGGATCTCAGCCGTCCTGCTTAAAGCCGAGCAGATGGGCTTGGAGTTCACTTGGCCCAGGCAGGACTTGCCGCTCGCAGGGACACAGGAGTAACTTCTGCCCAGGACAGGGACCCGCTGCAGCTCCCTCTCCCCATGGAAGGTAGGAGGAGGTTTGTTTTCTTTCCTTGGTTGCTATATTTCTTTAAGGTTTTTAAACCAGCAGTTAAACTACAATGCAATTAGCCAGAAAACAGGGCATGAACTCGGGAGGGAATGGCAAAGGTGTGGGTCTGGCTGTTCCCTCCTGGGATGTGCTGCTTCTCTTTGGGCTCACTTAACAGAAAACAGAAAGTTTTTCTGTGATACATTTTGTTTCAAATTTAGAAGAAAAAGTTTAGAAATTTTGAGATCTAGCACTCCAGCATCTCCAAGTCCCACAGTGGGCATTCAGTGGTACAGCACTGCTGTCCCTGGAGAGAGGAAAGTGGCAGAAGGTTCCTGCCTGGAAAAGGTTTGTCCTGTCGAGGGGAGCAGCCACCCATCCTGCTGCCACCCATCCTGCTGCCACCCATCCTGCTGCCACCTGACTGCTGCTCCCCAGGGATCACCAGGGCCCTCAGTGCTCCCATGGGAGCCTCGTCCCTGCAGTGTGAGCATAGCCAGGGCAGGGAATGGCTTTCCCACAGGGACTGAGTGGGGTGGCAGAGCTGGGAAACAGCAGCAGGGACACTCTCTGTGGGGACAGCGTGTCAGGCCTCCAGCATCAGAGGAGGTCACCCTGAGCAATAAAACCTTGTCCTGAAAAGCAATAGCAAAAGTGATCTGTTTTCTGGGAGAAAAGAAGGCCAGAGGGGACCTTTGGGGTGTGTGCCTGAGCCTGCAGCAGTGTGTGGCTGTCACCCAGCACGGGCAGGGGCTGGAGAGGGGCAGTGCTGCTGCTTCAGGCCTTGGGGCTCAGCTGTGCTCCCATGTCCTTCCCAAGTCCCCCAGAGTGGCTTCTGTCTCAGCTGGCTCAACCCCTGGGTTCCTCTCTTGCTGTGCCCAGCAGCACCCCCAGCCCATGGGAGCTGGTGCCCCATGCTGGGGCAGTCCTGGCGTTTCTCTGGCCATCAGCTGGGCCAGCCCCAGCTCCTGCCTTTGCTGCAGGCTTGCTTTGTAATGCCAAAACAATCCTACAGCTACTCCGACTGCTCTGTAGGAGGGTATTAAGCGTCTGCGTGTCAGAAGGTGGCCTTTCTTTTATTGCTTCATGTAAAACACTTTGTATTCTCTGGGCAGGAGAGGCAAGGGTTGCTGTGAATGTTTTCAGAAAGGGAATTAGCATCATGTCACTTCCCAGCATCGCTCCCCTGTCACACAGACCCTGGGGCTGTGGCTGCCCAGCCTCACCAGCAGCTCAGCTCTCACATGGATCTTGGAGGACTGTTTGCCAGGACCACAACTGGGAATAGCACTGCATTTCTTGTCCTTTGCCTCTCTATAAAATAAATCAAGCTGAGTTTTCAACCCTCTGTTTGCTGATGCTCTCTTGCCAAGTTTTGAGTCAATTTATTTCTCGTTGCTCTGCGTCACCCTGGCAATGGGCCGAGCACAAGAACTGGGGAGAAACACAATTAGTGTGCTGCATTTCAGGCCAGGGCTGAGCATGCATCTGTTGGCACACACAGGTCTCCCAGGCAGTAGTAAAGGTGTACTTTTTAAGGTGGAAAACTACTTGTGTTTTGGAAATGAATAAATTGTTGACATAAGCTGAGACATGGGACAGGAATGGGTTGTGTTGCCAGGTGTTCACCACCAGAGCATTATGGCCTGGAGTGCTGATGCAATGACCCCTGTGAGAAGTGACCAGAGGGGTGCTGGCCTCCAGCCAGGGGCAAGGACCCTCCTTTAGCCACAACTGCTGTGCCATGGGGGCGCTGGGCAGGGAGGAGCCACCATCCACCTGCTCTCCATGGGCTCATTCCCTGCTGACAGCTGCTGGCAGAGCCAGTAGGAATGCCAGGCATGGAGCCCAGCCTGAGGTGGGCAGCAGAGCCAGCCAGGTCCCAGCAGTGCCCACGAGGGCTGTGCAGAGGGGAGGAAGCTGCAGGGGGGATGCAGAGGGTCTGCAGGTGCTGCTGGGGTCAGCATTTCTGGCTGGGAGCAAGGGTCCTCCCCTCCCCAGCACTCACCCTGTGGTCAGAGAGCTGTTAAGAAATGGGGAGGTGTTTCTGGGAATGTTTTCATGTGGATTGCTGTTCTTTTTGGTATAAATTTGCTGTTCCAGCTTCTGAAGTTCACCATTTCCAGGGTTCACACTTCCAGGGTTATCTGTCACCTGCCAAAAACCTGGCCTTCCAGAAAACCTGACACCTGCCAAAAACGGGTCCAGCAAGCTTTGTGCAGCAGGGGGCTGAGCACACACACTGCCTGCTGTTCCCATCCCTCCTCCACCTCATCCTGCTTCCCTCAGTGCTCCTGGGAAAAGGCAGGACCTGGAGCTGTTGGAAGGAATGCTTGTGTGGGAAGGGAACTTGGCTTCTCTGGTGAATAAATCATATAGAATCCGTTTTGTGCATTAAACAAAGCTTTATGGAAGGCAGATACAAAGGAGAGGCCCTGCTGACGGCTTGGGAGGTTTTACTGTGGTTCCTGACATCCTCTGGCACTGCAGCCTGGGCACCACTTGTGGGTCTCAGCCTGCTTCAGGGACCTGAAGCACCTGAAACAGGATTGGTGCTGCCCACCCTGGTTTCAGCTTACCAGACACTGCAGACTTTGCTGTTGTTTCCATCACCCTCCAGGAGTAGGGAATT
Organism: Eopsaltria australis; assembly: GCA_034509425.1. Classification (NCBI taxonomy): domain Eukaryota; kingdom Metazoa; phylum Chordata; class Aves; order Passeriformes; family Petroicidae; genus Eopsaltria; species Eopsaltria australis. Next base: position 6,021,130 of record JAVTVJ010000055.1, on the reverse strand, counting down.
TTTGGGGGGCAGGTGTGTGGTGGGTGCACAGAGGGTGCTTGTGTGAAGAAGCTGGTGCTCATGTGCTGCACAGCATCTCCCACTTTCCTGCCCAGTTCTGAGCTCTCGCACAGGAATGAGGATCTTCTTGAAATGTGACCTTCTTTCTCAGTTCTACTCCCCATATTTGGTATCTGTTTGTCCCTTCTTTCACAAAGCAGCCCAGTAATCAGATGACATCCCTGACTCATGCTGCCCAGACGTGCATGATGGGGCCTTTCTACTTGTTAGAAAAAGCCTATTGATTTAATTTCTGTATCGTTATTCAGCTAATATGGAATATGTTATGATGGTGCATGAAATCGAATGGAATCTGAAAAAGTGGTGAAATATTAAATAAACCTTGCCAAAGGGTGGAGAGGAGGTGGAGGTGAGTGTGCAGGAAGGGTACGGGGTGCCCTGTCTGCTGCTCCACCTCTCTGATCTGTGTGCCCCTGGCTCCTGGGAAATGTTGGCAAGGCCACCTGAGCTGGTCAAACACCAGCACTGGTCACTGCTGGGGGACACTGGTTGAAAGCCATGTCACATATGGCCCAAGCTGCACACCAAATGTGGTCCCTGTCAGCTGCACACCTCTGCCTGAGCACCGAGCTGTCACAGATACTCTCGTACCACTCACACATACACACAATACTCCCTGTTACACACAAATGCAGGTTTAGGTGGACAGAGGCACCCCAAGAGCGTGTGACAAAGCAAACCTGGGTGGACTGGCTGTCTGGGAGCTGTGGAAGGGCCTGTCAGACACAGCTTTCCCTGGGCTCTGGGGTAACTTGCCACTAGATGTCACAGTGTGCTTGGGTTTGCGGGGACCAGCAGTGCCATTTGTACTGGGGACCCCCAACCAACCCACCCTGGGCAGGGCAAAACTGCTCCTTTAAATCCCTTTGTTGGACCAAAGCACACAGACAGCATCCTTCTGTCTGTTCTTGTCTTCTAGAGTGTTTTGGAAACATTTCTAGGTTTCGCATGCCACTCAGCAAAGTCTGAGAGACCAACAGGTGACTGGGGAGGTTCACACGGTGCCAGTCCACGGGGGTGACCCTGGTGGGACCCCTGCCCTGGCCCTGCTCCCACTGCAGCAGATGTCAAACTCTCATTAACATCAGGTAATGCAGCAGGAGCTCACTGTCTGTGTCCCAAAGCTCTTGCTCTATGTGGGACAAGTTTTGCCACTCCACCAGCACAAGGCAAAGGAGGCCAGCACTCGTGCAGCTGCCTGGGGCTGACCTCTGCCTAAACCATCCCAAATGGATATTTATAGGCACACAGGAAACCGTGCTGGACCCTGAACTTCCTCTCCCATCCAAGCTGAATCTTTAATCAGCTCAGTAGCACAGGGAGCATTAACTTAGTGTGTTTATCCATTGAGCATTGTGCTGAGTAGGGGTAGAATACATACTTGGGCAGGCTGGTGATGGCACAGGTGAGTCATCTTCTGAACTTGTTACAGCTCTGTAAAAAACTTGGCTTATTATTAAAAGACTAGGAGTAAATAAGAGTGTGGAGCATCTGCTTGAAGAATTAAAGCAATGACAGCATTTAAAGCCTCCTCTTTGAAGTGGTTTCTGTACAGACACAGACTGATGAGGCCACCCCACCCACTGCACCCAGGCAGTTCTTGGGTGAAGTGCAGCTGTTGAATTAATGATGGCATCATTCTGTGGCTTTCATTCACCATCAAAATCAAGCATGGCTTTGCCAATCTAAGCTTAAACAAACAACACTGCCAGGCACGTGCAGTGGGATCCTTTCCTTGCATGCTGTGGCATCTCTGATCTTGAGATCAGGCTCTGCCCAGCCTGAGCAGGGATTTTGTGCTCTGGATGCTGGTCCAGCCTGGAGAGCAGCTCCCCTGCTGCTCCTTGTGTACAGACATGCAGTGAGTGAAGGGAAGCAGGGCTGTGCTCTGTGTGTGCAGAGGGGAGCCCCTGCCTGTACCCCTGAACCTGGAGAAATGTAAAGAGCAGCTGTGGCCTGGCTGTCAGAGCCCGTGCTGCCCAGCAGTGTGTGCTCCCTGCCACACACAGGATGGATGGGCTAGTGCTGCAAGCCACTTGCTGCTATTCAGTTCCACCACATGAATCTTCCTGACCAATAACACATTATTGCTTTCCTTTGTCTGGGATTGCCTTTCCCCCCCTTCCTTGGCACCAATCCAGAGTATCTACAAATCTTACTTAGCCACATTTAGTGGCTGTGCCTTAATACCAGGAATCTCCCAAAATACTCCACGTGCTGCTTTTTCCTCAGAGAATGAGAGCTGAGCACGCTGTCATTCCCAGCCCCCTGCAGCAGCCATCACAGCAGAAGGTGCTTGAGCAGAGCCCTGGAGAAGAAGGATTTGCTGTGCTGGGGGGCTGGAGCCCAGTTCCAGCTCTAGGGAAGTGGTGTAGCCTCACAGCATTCCATAAAAACGTCACCACAACCTGGCTCCTGCTCCAAGCAGCCAGTGCCAGGTGAGGCCACCTGCCCAAGCCCCAAGGACACCCGGAGTGCTCCTTCCTGTGGCACAGGAGGGTGGCATTGCAGATTCACTGCTGTAGGACGCTGCTGGGACTTGGAACAGCAACTCTTTGAGGAAAACCCCCAACATTAAAAAAAATTAACATAAATCTAATTTTCTGCTGTTATCACCAATCTCGGATTAATTCTGTAGCATGACCAAACTGCTGCAAGGCCCCACACTAGTATGTTAAATATGTCCCACTGAATGTGTTGAATGTGATTTCTGGACACTGAGGGCTTCTGGAGGAGAGTGTAGATAAGGGTGTGCTGGCAGGCAGCTGCCCAAGAGCTCTGCAGGAGCAATCTGTGGCCACAGACACATGCAGGGCTCTGAGTTTCCTTTCATTTGTTGGGTTTTCTCTCTTTCTGTCCTGTCACCCTCAGGTGTGTCAGTTTTTGATTTGCACCAGCCAAAGAATTGGATGTGGAGGCTGGCCATTACACCTCTGCAAGGAGAGCCCAGGGCAGCATGGCTGTTAGCCCAGCCCTGGGGAAGTGGGGCTCTGAGCCACTGGGGCTCCAGGGCAGGTCCCTCACTGTCCCACAGCCAGAGGGTTTCACACAGGCTTTGGCACTGCTTCTCTCCTTCCCTGGGGCTATGTGGATACCCCTGGGAATGAAGTGCATTAGCTTCTCCACCTCCTGAAGGCAGAACTAACTTTTTCCCATTTATCACACTCCCCTGTTGGCTGGGAATGCAGCACAGACTCGTGCTGGGTTCCCCGTGGCTGAGTGTAGTGCCCCGGAGCTGGGATGTGCTGCTGCCAGGGTTCTCTGCACTGCCAGCAGTAAGGAAAGTGCCTCCTCATTGCTTCTGGGCTCTGCTTCAGAGCTGCCCAGCTCCTTAACATCCTAAAGTCATGTGCAGGGAGTTTGTCTGTCCAAAGGCCCATGTGTGATGTCTGTTGAGGGCAGCACTGCTCTCCCAAGGAGAGGAGCTGGAACCTGGCACTGGGCATTGCCCTGGGCCCCATCCCAGCACCCCACGAGTGTCGTGCAGTGGGGCTGGACTGGATGCACCTGCTGCATCCAGCATCCCAATAGCAAGGGAGTGCAAGCACAGACCCAAATCTTGGGGTGTAGAGCTTGTCCAGGGAAAGAGAAATCCCTCCCTAGGGTCTTTGCTGGGAGCAGTTGGAAGGCAGGGATTGGGATCGCTCTGCCCCTGGGGCTGCACTTTCCCAGGTGAGGGGCAGTGATGATGGATGCCCCACACCCTGCAAGTTCCCAAATGAGAAAACCCTCAAATCATTCTGTTCCCAAGGCAAGTGCAGAGGAGAGGAGCTGCCCAGTGTCTGCCTGAAGTACCTGGGTCAACGTCAAACCATCTGAACCAATGGACATTTCTCCCTTGCTGTGAATGACCAGAACCTGGGATCCATCTGCACAGTCAGGCAGGGTAGTAAGCTGGAATGAGGGGGCCAGCAGGGTGTGAACAGGAAGGACTTCTCCTGGGATCCCAAGGCTGCTGAGCCTTTCAAGGCACTCCATCAGTGCACACAAGCAGAGCCCACGTGCATCCCAAGGTATGGGATCCAAGGTATGGGCTTGTCCTGGAGTCGCCGCAGCCGCTGGCACAGGAGTGATCTGCTGCTGCCAGGAAAAGGGAGCACACGATGTTCAGGGAGGAGAGGTCAGGTCTCTTCCTGTTTAGATGTTTTCAAAAAATGCTTGAGCATTTTAGTGGAAAAATGACTGAGGGAGCCATCCAAATTAGGAAACAGGAAATACAGCACTAGCATAAATATAATTTTGACAGCTGAAATGAGAGGCAAGTGGTTGCCAGGTAGGGCTGGTAAAGAGCTGCTGGGCCAGTAGCTCTTGGGGAAGCTCAGCAGCCAAGGGACAGGTTCTCACTGGGACACACCTACCCAGCAGTGTCATGCCTGGTGCCAGAGCCAAATCACTGAGTGTCTCTCACCTCAGGGTCTCCCAACACAGTGCCAAGAGTCAGCAGGATGTGTCCTTCAAGTGGAGGACTCCTCATGTTCCCAGCAGAGGATATACTGAACACTAAGGCACTAAAATCAGAATTTTTATGGAGTATAAATAGCAGCAGACTTCCCCGTGCCAGGTTACCTGTGTGATATTAGCTGCTCAAATCTAATGTCAGCCCTGCTCTTGACTCTCTCTCCCCTTCAGCAAATCACTGAAGCTCCCCAAGCCCCTTTCTAGCCATATGTTAAGTTGATGTAATGCTGCTTCTAAGTCTGTGCAATTACTCAATTACTCCTGCATCTGATTGCAGGTAATATGCCCTCAGGGTTTTGGCTCAGTTTTGCCCATTGATTTGCTGTGTGACCTTGAGCACCACATTAAATATACTTTCAATATTCAAAGGAATTTTGCTCATTTATGCCCATGATCATGCTATCCAAACTCCTACTCTGCTCCCAACTTTCCAAGCAGTGCCTGCTCATTTTTTATTGCAAAATTTAAGGATAGAAGCTAACCTAAAATACAAAAGAGATCTGGGGGCCTATGTTCCATTCAAATTCACCTCAAGCAAGTTTCAATGGAGCTTGAAGAGCCTAAGAAATGTAGATACTTCTGAAAATGTCACCCTAGCTGTACCTGCAGGCTCTGACATTCCACAGACACCTGAATTACTCAGGCGAGCTCCCCTTGCTGATCCAACCTGATGGCTGCAGAGCTGGCAGAGCATTAAATATGCACATATTTAATACCTGCTCGTGCTGGAGGGGGAGGACGCCTCAAAGTGAAAACTGCTGTGCATTCAAATGTGTTCTTCAAAGCTGAGACAGGTCTTCTCAACCTCCAGGTGAGCAGTAAGAGCCACCCCTGGCTGCTGGGGCACAGTTTGGAGGGGCTGTGGGGTGCTGCTTTCCTCCTTGTTCTGTGCATGGGAGGGGTGGGCTGTGGGATCAAGGAATGGTGAGGTTTGCAGAGAGCTCTGCTGGAAAAATGTATGGCCAAAGGAGAAGTGTGGACAGAGTTTATCCAGTCCTTGGGGTTGCCCCCTGACCCTGATGGGACAAGCTTTTGAGAGTTTTCTCTTGTGCATGTTTGTATAAGGAACAACCGTGGTTCTGCCTTTACCTTTGTTGGAAGATGGCTGTGAAATAGCATGGTCAAGAAGCAAAGCTGCTTTCTGAATAGTTTAAGAACTTTTTCCTCGTTTTTCTGTGTGTGTTGATTAAGAGCAAATGAAACTTGGAAAAACAGTCAGTATGGATTTACCCTGGGACCATTCTGGGAATAAGCACACAAAAATAGCACTTTCCTAAAAATGTTCTTTACAGCCCCACCCTTCAGGAATGATCTTCCCTGCAATGACCCCAGGCTGGACAGCACTGGCAGCCCAGGGCTGAACTTCAGCTCTGGTTCACACTCAGCAGTTCCTTTTTACAGGAGCCAGAGGTGATTTGTTGAGGAACCAGGTCCCAGAGAGAGTGAGGACTGCAGGGTCTGGCTGCCTGTCACCCCAGCCCAGAGAAAGCCATGGACTGGGGACAGGAGACTGGAGTGGCAGCAGCGGCAGAGTTTGCTCCCCACTTGCTGCTCCTCTCTGTACCTGCAGTGCAAAGAAGTTAAACTGCAGCATGAGTCGCAGGTAATGTCAGCACAGCTGTGCACAGCAGCTGTGCTGTGCAAGGCAGGTCTTGGAATCTGTAAAGTGCTTCATGCTCCTTGCCTTGTGAAACAACACTGAAATGGTGTGATGGGCACTTTCTACAAATGCTCCAGCTTCTACACACAAGCCTCCAACCACTGAAACAGTCATCCAGCATCAGTGAAGAGGAGGGCAGTGATAGATTTGAATGTTTTAAACAAGTAAAGCTACAGACCTCAGCTGTGCTCTGATTATTTTCTTTGAATTTGCTTCCTTTCCACTGCTTTTTTATACTGAGACATAAATAATCTTGAATTCCAGATCACCCATGGGTCCAAAATTTAGCTGTAACAGGGACTTCTGCCAACTTTTACAAAAGGATTTTGCTAACATGAAAGAAAATAACTCATACATAATAAACACTCCTCCTGACCCACGTTATCCTTTTGCATTTAAGGTCAAACATCTCTGAAATGAGAGAAAAAAAGAAAAAAGATAAAGGAGATGCAGAGAGTCAGCTGCAACAACAAACTAAACCCCTGCATGAAGGTCCTTCTATCAGGGCTGTTCACAGCTGCCACTACATTTTTTCCTTGGCCTGAATAATGTAAATACTGGGCTGGGGAGTGCTTTCCTTTTCACTGGTGTAAATCTGGGCTGTAGCTCCAGCCCTGACCTGGCCATGCCCACACTTGATTCCTGGCACCCTTGGGTAGGGGGACCTGCTTCCTCAGAGGAGCTCACCATGCTTTGATGCTCACTGCTGTGCTGAATAAAGGGCTAAATTCCTCTTGTTTCTTGAAATAAACTTGCAAACCCCTTGACCTTCCTGAGCTGGAGGAATATGTTTACAGATTGTTTAATTCCATTTGTCTTCCTGAGCGTGTGAGAGGGATAGCAGTGTGGTTTAAAGGAAGGGGAGCTGTGCTGTGTGTGTGCCTCTTTTGATGAGATCCTATCCCCTTTGAAGCCATTCCCATTACTTTTTGGAGGAGAAAAGAAAGGAATTACTTACTGGAATCTCCTGTAATTTTGCTTTATACAAAGTTCAAGATGCAGCAGTGTAATCTTTTGTGTTTTGTTATCTATTCTCACGACATCTTCCAGGACACTGGTGCTTGTGGACTTCTAGAAAAATATCAGGAGGTAATTCTGCAGCACAGCTGTTTTCTAGAGTCAAACCACCTAAACACATCTCCTTTTATACTTTGATTGCTGCCTGAAGTCAGGGGAGCCAGGAGAAAAAAGTTTATCAGAGGGCAAGAGGCAAAGCACAAGGAGGGCAGGTTACTGATATACCTGAATTAAAGTGTAGAGCATTATTTAAAGGCTGTAGAAGCTGGAAAAAGCTCTTTAAGACAGAAACCATCTTTTCTCTGAGGCCTGGGAGGCACTGGGAGGCCTCATGGGTGTCATCACCAGGTACTTGTGATAATGTCACTATTTCCAGAAGTCTTGGCACGAGCAGCACGGCAGGAGAGGAATTGTGAAGGGTAGCTGACTGAGGATAATGGATAGTAGGATGAAATTGAGAGGAAAAACTTAATTGGAATTAACTAGCTGAGAAAAGCCTCTTGATCTGTCAGACAGTGAAATTGCCTCCCAGGAGCAATGGTATAGTCTCAGCCACGTGGGCATTTAAAGCCAGTCTAATGTCTATGATTCCCTGAGTTAACTGGAGTATCTCAATAATTGGAACTGACACAAAGATTTATCTTCTTTGATTGACTAGCTTTCATAGAGGCTCATCTCTTTGTGGTGCTGCACAGAGCTTTCAGGGCAGCTGTTTGCACTTAAACTGCCAGGAGCTGACAGTGTGTATCCATTTCAGCTCTTCAAATGTGTTCTTTGAAAAAACACTTAAATGGCTGGAATAGACAGTACTAATCAGTCTGCAGGAAAATGGAGCATCCTTACCTGGGGCTCAGTGCTATAAATCTCCCTGTGCCAGTGCCTGGCCATCCTGCAGCAGCAGAGCCATTTAGGTGCATTACTGCCAAACGCCCAATCAGCCTGAAAAATCGGGCTGATTTGGCCGAGGCAATAAAAGGAAAAGGTGTTTTGCCAAATGTATAAAAACAAATGGTTGGTATTTCAGCAGTTACAGCAGTGTAGGATTAATCACACTGAGATGATGGAAATGATCTCCCACGCTCATTTTTCCTGATTTCAGAAAAGACAGTGTGTGGCTGGCCTGAAGGGTGAGATTCTTAGGGCTTCTGTATTTGGATTTGCCCGTTCATTCACCTGCTCTATGACCTTGTGCATATCTCCTGTCTCGCTTTGCCTTCTCCCATTCAGCAAAGCTCTTCAGAGCTGTATTTTGGTGCTTTCTGGAGTGTGCAGGTAGAACCTGGGGAACCAAGATGCCTCTTTTGCTGCTATGGAGAAGTACAGCATGTTGGAAATCAGAATTTATGGAAATATTAACTCCCAAGCTGATTAGTGTGTGGATTTACAATCTAGGGATAACCACATCAGGATGGACATGAGAGGAATAAGCTGTTGCTGCCAGACATGAAATCCACTTGGCTGTTTGCTGGTGCCAGCACCAGAACCAGCTTCAGGTCACAGCTTGCAGCTGGCACTTCATGGCTGTGAGGCTGTAGGGGTCTGACTCACAGCTGACTCCCCAGCTCAGAGCCCGTCCCAGCACTCCAGCCCCTGGGCATGCATTTCTGAGGAGAGTTACACAGTCTCAGGCTGCAGGGAGAGGAGCCTGAGCAGCACTGCTGGCTCTCTGCAGGTTCCCTTTCAGCTCCAGCCCAAAGGCACAGCTCCACTCTCCCTCCAGTGTCTGGAAAAAGGGAGCTCTGTGCCCTGAGGTTTCTGTAATGCTTCAACTGACTGAAGTCTTGCTCTGCCATTAAACCTTTCAGGTTCTCAGTGCTCAGCTGGCTCCTCCACTGGCCACAGCCACCGCTGCCTAAACTACCTAGTTAGGGCAATTAATGTAAACTAAATATGCTCATGTTTTCCTTGGAATGCTGTCAGGTATATGAGGATAATATTCTTATTTACTTTTTAAGGGTAACTGGTTATAAAAGGGTTTGCATCCCATTGGAACGTTGTTTTTCAAACTACTCTTCTTTCTGCTATGAAAAGTGTAGATTAAATATATCTATACAGAGCCAGGGAGAAAAGAAACTCAAAATTTAAAGTGAAAATTAAGGAGGCAGTTGACAGTAAATGGTTATTTAAAGACTGGGGGGTGGGGGCGGGGGGGAAGGAGAAAAGGAAAAGGAACTGAAACTGAACATTTAAAGTAAAAATTAAGGAGGCAGTTGATAGTAAATGTTTATTTAAAGATGGGGGGGGGGGGGAGGAGAAAAGGAAAAGGAACTGAAACTGAACATTTAAAGTAAAAATTAAGGAGGCAGTTGATAGTAAATGTTTATTTAAAGATGGGGGGGGGGGGGAGGAGAAAAAGAAAAGAGTAAAAGTACACTTAGAGAAATGGCCTTTGGGTAACTCGTGCAAAGCTAGAGGTGATTGGTACCACTAACATGGATGTATATTCCTTATTACACTCTTCTGTTAAGTTTCTCATTCACTCTGTCATTTGTAAAGTCTCCTCAGGAGGTCATCTGTCCTGCTGAGCAGGACTGTGTCTGCATGTGGGCTCTGGAGTTATCAAATAAAATCCTTTCCTCAGAGAGCAAACCCCCTCCAGCCCAGAAGGGCCCCACTGAAGCAGCTGGGGCTGGTCAGGGTGTGACACAGGGCTCTTGAGCTGACCCACATGGACCAAATCCAGCCCTGGGGGCCACCAGTGTCTTGGGGGAGGCCCTGCTGTTCAAACACACCATGGTGGGAGCAACTAGCATCTTCTCTCTTTGCTGACCTCTTGGCTTCTGCCTCACCATTCCCAGGCTGGTCAAACACACCTGTTCTCCTCCAAAAAGTTCTTGAGGGACTCTGGCCTGAAACTGCCCACTCGTCTTACAAATCCTGCTGCTTCTCGTGTTGGGCAAGAGTGCAAATAAATATTAGTTGTAAAATGATTCAGTCTTTATGAAACCCAGCTAGACTGTTTGGCTTTTAATAGCATCAGCCCCGAATTACACGTCTGGACTAGACACAGTGCAGAGATTAATTTCCTTTAATTTGTTCCAGAGTAACTCACACTTTAATTTAACTGAGCAGTTCCTTGTTCTCTTATTCTGGAATGATGGATTGTGAAATGCACTCCTTTAAATTAATCCAGACACTTGATTTTTGTCAGCAGAGTAATCTTTCTCAGAGGTATGCTAAGTATGCTTTTAAAAGGTATGGTGAATATGAATGATATGCACTTGGTTGATGATTTAAGTGTTTACAGTTTCCAAACCTCGCAGAAAAAACAAATAAGGCTTAGCTGCATTTTGTTTTATAACCTTTCAGAAGTGATCATTCATGTAACATCAAAAGGACTGAAATGGATTTCTAAATTTGATGGTACATGTGAAGGCAACTCCCTTCTCATCAGAGAACCATGATTTTGAAATGGGGCTGAGCAAAGCATGGACTGTTTCTGATTGCAGGGCTTCCATACATCATCCAGAAAGATTTCTATTGGAGCCATTAATGGTAAAATATTTCATGTGGCTGCTGTCACTGCTTACACTGGCTTGATGTTGCAACAGAGCAGTGTCCTTTCATTTTTTTTCCATTTTGCTGTTTTTGCTTCTTAAAGATGAAGTGGGGCGTTTCTGGAGAGGAGCAGAAAGGCTGTGTATAAATATTTGTTTTTCTATACTGCCTCCTTTAGAAGAACTGCAAAAAGTTATAGTGGAGCTGAGGAAGTGATATTGATGTAAACCAACCTATCAGGTCCTGTCAGCCCAGGCAGTCCCTCACTCTCCATTATCAGAGGTAAGGACTATCTGAATGCCACAGCAGAAACTGCACAGCATTGCTGTGTCCAGCTGGAACCTGACAGCAATCGTTATTCTGAAATGTGGGGAGACAAGGCAAAGCCTCCTGTCACAGAAATATGTGGCAGTGCTTTGTAGGCCAAGGTGAATGTCCCTAAACTTAGCAACACATGAACTGCAGCACACACCTACCCATTTATTCTCGGAAGGGTTGCACCTACAGAAAAGGGCACATCCAACCTCTGGCCTTGGCTGGGAGCTGGGATCCTACTTTGTATGTAGTGGCAGCGTGTTGGAAAGGGTGTTTGGAATCCTTTCACTTCTCTGCCAATGGCAGACGTAGGGATGGAGTCTTCTCTGCAAAAGAGATTTCGATCTGACTGAGACAGCCTTGTAGTATGCAAAATATTAGATCAAGATGTTTTGCAGAAAGTGAGAAATTGCTTTTCTGCAGGGCACAGCTTACAGGTGTTTACGTGTGCTGGCATCCTTATATTGACAGAAAATGTGCTTTTTTCTTGGTCCTTCTAAAGCCTTTTACACAGGGAATGCATCCTTGACTTGTCACCTTGCCTATGTAGCTAGTATGTACTTTGTTCCTTCCAAACCTACCTCTGCTCCAGCCTATGACATTTCTCCCAGGTAATGTTGTGGATACTTGGCAAGCAAAGGAAATGCACGTGTGCTTGCTGCCAGTCTGACTTAGCCACTTTGAGCCACCACTGCTTAAAAAAGAATGAGAAGATTTGCAATGTGCTTCATATTTCTTTCCAGCCCTCTCTCAAGACAGTGCTGTGGTGACCTGTCAGCTCCATGCCCTCTGAGAGCCTACACAGCCAAGCCATCCAAGGAAAGATTGTTTGGCTCAATAAAGGGGCTGTGCTGGGCCTGGACACGCATAAGAATGGATGCAGCCTCCCATCACAGGCAGACTGTCCCCAAGCTTTGCTCCAGTCTCAGGCAAGGACTGAGTGCTGCTGAAAGCTGAAGTGAGCTAAAGCACATCAATGTCTTTTGATGTGAAGTGCTTTCATGAACAGGTTTTATTGGTTTGGGTGCTTCAGTGTCAGTATTTCTATTTTGAACATCTTAGCAGCAATCTTCTTCAAATTCAGAATGTGTGAAATACCCTTCTGTTGAGTTTTGAAAGTCTGTTATAGCCAAGTACTAAAATAACCAACGCAAAGGCTTTTAGGTCTTAAAACCAATCTTCACTGGCCTTGCTCCTTTTTCAAAGCAGAAATTGATTATTAAATTGGTTTGCAGTATTGCCTGGATAGTGGATGCCTTTGCACCCACCGCCTCATAGTGGAGATGTTATGGAAGATACAGCCATGTATCCTAAATTTGCATTAAATTAGAACTAAAATCCAGCTGGCTTTTGTCTTCACACTGCTGTGTGACAGGAGCAGTGGCTCAGTTAGTCTCCAGACTTGGGCTTACAGCCTTTCTCAGAACCAGCAAAGCTTTGTTAGCCAGAATGGGTGCTATCAGCTCCTCTAGGAGAGGATCTGCGAGGGGCTGAGAGACTTCACAGAGATGAAAGAACCAAAAATTGGATATTGATGTCTTCAGCAGTGACTTTGGGCACTAGAGCACAACTAAACCATAGCCAAGGCTCGGTGTCTCAGACAGTCACACTGTGCATTCCCAGCCTGTCCCACAAGAGCCCTCTCGCCAGGGTGCTGAAAGCTCCACAGCCCTTGCCAGGGGCTGTGTATGAGCTGGTGTGAGCTGCAGGCCACTCGATAACTCTGCAGGGCTGTGCTCAATGTGGGCCAGCCAGCTCGGGTACTCTTGACATTCCTGGATGTCTTCTAAACATGTAATGCTGATAGAAATGTTGTTTAAATATTTGTGAGTTATTTAAAAATAGTGCGTCAAATGAGCGGCCTGGTGACGCCCGGCAGATCTCTGGCTGGGACGGGGCCCTCGGTGGAGAAGGAAGAGGTCAGCATGAGTTATGTACACAACTCAGGCTCTGACGAGAGCCACGCTGCACCCACAGAGCACAGAGGCAGCTGGAAAGCCCCCAGGCATGGGGGTCCTGAGCAGGGAGCACGGTGGGGCTCAGTGGCTGCACTGGCCTCGATGCTCTGGCCTCCAGCAGGTCCATGGCTGGGCCAGGAGGTGCTCCTGGGCTTTGGCCATGCCCTGGCTCCCACAACTGGGTGTGGAGGCACAAATGCTTTCTGGGAGCTGGGGGGTAGGACAGCTGTGCCAGCATCCCCATTCTGAACTCTTTAGGCTTTCTTGGTAGTTCCCCTGCTTGGTGCCCATCTGTATATTTATGCATTTTAGAGCTAGATTTTAGAAAATGTAGAACTAAATTTTAGGAAAGGGGAGTTAATTTTATATCCGGCCATGACTGAACTCTTTCAGTAGTTTCTTCTCAGTATTATCAGACAGAGAATTTTAGGTCAGTAACCTAAAGCACAGGTTGGTGCTGGACCAAGGGGAAATCGATTCCTGTGACAGACGAGAGCTGGACATTATCTCTTTATTACATTAAATATTTGTTTCCAGAGCTCTAATATACTCCTAAAATATTTTAAAAGCTCATTTTATATGTCAACTTTATTCTCTTCTTTCAGTAAACAATTATCATGCAGAGAATAAAACAAGCTGCCAGGCATTGCTGAGATACACTGTAGTCTATTAAGGAGGCTAAGCCTACTATAGCATATGAATCTGCTTTTATGTTGCCTTTAAATCGACTTGACACCAATTCCAGGCCTATTGTAAAAACGAGATACATGATTAAAGCAACACTGTCATCTTTCCAAGGTATTTCCACTTTTTAGAGTTGCTGCAAAGGAAATTATTTTTAAAGCACTCAGAATATTGACCTGTTTCTTGGCTCTTGTCACAATCCATAGAATGGCTGCAAGGGGAGCTCCTCTGTAGTTCCCTGACCAGACAGCCCGTCTTGTACATTTGGAAAATGGATTTGAAAGTTGCTACTGCAATTTTACACTTTGCCTTACAGATACTGATCTGCAGTTTCCTTTCTTTTTTTCCTCCTCATTGGTTGCTTTATTCTTTTTCCCTTTGACATCTTCTCATTTAAAGTGCCAGAGTGAAAAGCCAAAACGAATCTCAGTTTCTCTGAGGTCCAGATATGAGCTGCACTGCTTTTCAGATGAAAATGCTACAAACACTTGTGGAGTCTATTGAGACTATTTATCAAAACCTTTTGGTTGTTACTTCTTCCAAACAACAGTTGCATTTTCAGCAGTTTACCACTGGCCTAACATTAGGGATTCAAATAAAAAGCTTAAGCATCTGTCATAGAAATGAGCACATATAAAAAACCCACAGAAATAGAACAGCAGTGTTTTCTGGGAGGGTCTCAAAGATTTCAAGGAATTATTTGCTGATGATAAATTTGAGCCAGGAAATGAGCAAAGGACATCAATTGTATCATAGAATCAGTCCATAATCCATGATTGATTTGGCTCAAATTGACCACTGTTACTTTTTCCTTCTCTGTTGTTGTCACATTTCTGGAAACAGATTGGTTAATACTTGGCAAACACCTTTGCAAATAGTTTCAGCTTATGGGGGGTGCAAACTGGTCAAGGTCACTGTGGTATTAGTTGCTTCTACCAAACAGCAGAACTGTAGGTAAGAGCTACTGGTTCCAAATTATTCATCTGGACAAAATTATGGCTTCACAAATGCTTGAAAATAATGAAGCAAGGATGTGACCATGGCCAAACTGTGGAGAAATCAAGCCACTATTTGTTAAATCTATTTAATCATGGCTCTATCAAAACCTTTTGGATTTAACTATCATAATATTCAATTTTACCAATAAATTGCCAAAAATTCCAGAATTTATACATTCTAGTGCTTCTTATATATGTGAGTCACTGTACCTTGCTCTCTTGTACTAAAACCCTCCATGTTCCTTTGCATCCCATTCCTCACATCAGTGGCAACACCACATCACTGGGAATAACTCAGGACCACCAGTTCCCGAGCTCTGACATTCACATGTCTTTATTTCTGTGCCAGATGTCTTTATTTCTCTGGCATCTATTTAGCTCAAAAGCAAGGAGTTCTTCAAAACACTCACAAGCGACCCTGTTCTCAGGGGATTTCCAGATCTGACTGCAGGCACAGATAAACTCAGGACAGTCTTTGCTCCAGGCACTTGCCTGTTACTGCTTCCTGAGCTGTTAACACTTACTGTTAGAAACAGAAACTGGCTTTTCATGCACAAAATCAATCTGCTAAAATTAGGAGGTACTGACTTTGGCTGATTGGCAGAAAATGGACCTGTCCAGCTGCTTTGATTTGTTGCTGGAATGAGCATCCACTGGGCCTTTGAAGAATCCCCTGTCCAACCACCTTGTTCAACAGCTGAGATATAATGATGATAGGAAGAAAGGTAAGCACGAGGTAGGGCTCTGCTTTTCTGGTCAGGCAAGAAACTGCTGTTTTTCAAGAACCATGACTGAAAGAGGATGCAGAGTTTGGATACAGATCCCATTTCACTCAGTCTTGGCTCACAGCAGTGTCTCAGCAATGTCTGATCTCCAGAGGGAAGTGTCTGTCAGTCTCTGTGTCACATCACCTGCTTAGCCAGGGATGGTGGCACACTGGGGTCTCTTGAAGAATTTTCCTCTGTGACACTGTTCCCCCTCATACCAAACTCAAGCCCTGGAGAAATGGTGGGGCTGCATCAGGGGAGGGTTCCTGTTTGTGCCAAGGCACCTGGCTCACGCTGCACTGGCTGAGAAAGGAACAGCTCTGTGTGGGTTTGTGAACAACTTCACGCCTGCTCATGTGTCAGAGGGACACAGCAGCACAGAAGTGATCCCTGATGGTTATTTTATGCAAGGAGTTTTATTTCTCAAGCGTCAAAGTGTCATTTCTAGAATGGATCATCCATCCATGCTCCCGTATCAGCCCTTTGGAGACACACCAGTAAGAGTGAGCAATCTGGGTTTATTTATTTAAACAGCTGAAAATGTCCTGGTGAATTTGTTCTCTTTACGTGCTGCTGAGCTGACAGTCACTCTGAGCAGGAATGAGGTCCCCCTGGGGCTGCAGAACCCCTTCAGAAGACAGAGGCCATCACTGACTGTAGGTTGTGTCTCAGTGTTGAGACAGAGGTGAGCAGCTTCTGTCCCCAGCTTCTCCCTCTGTGTAAAACATCCGTGTTGAACAGTGGCAGTGAGGGCTGTGTGGAGCTCCCACAAGCAGGCAGTGGGCAGAGGGCTGTGAAGCAAGGCTTTGGGAATCAAAGCCAGATAAAATCTGCGGATTCTTATGTGGGAGCAGTTGAAAGAAGATACTTTTCTTTCCATACAATTCCACACATATTGTGTACAGGAACTTCATATATTTTGTGATGTTCTGTCTGCTCCTGTGTGTTTGTCTGGCTCTCCCACATCGTGTAATGTCTTTGGCAATGACCACCACTGTCCAGGACAGGACACTGTGTTCACTAATGCCCAGGACACGTGCTCGTTATCCAGGGACTTACTCTTTTGGATTTGTTTCTCACATGAAAACCCTCAAGAGTTTCCTTCTAAGGAGCATTAGTCTCAAAAATTTACTCTGGAGAGTAGCAGATTCTAGCCTGACTCCTTTGCTTGAAAAAACATTTGGTCATTTCTGAAATAATGTTACTTTGAATAAAAAACCAAGCATTACTGACAGTGCCCTCTGTGTGGTACATGTGAAAATAGGTAAGAGTAATCTATTCCCAAATATTTCAGGTCCAAATATGAGCAGGTGCAATCTAAAAACTTCCTCAGGACCATTTCAGCAGCTTATTAATTCCATTATGCAGGGCCTGCACTTGCTGGAGTGTAAATAAACCAAGCCCAGCTTCTCTTATGATTCTAGAAATGCATTTTAATAACAGAGATGACAAAACCTTTTAGAGACTATACTTTACTGGGTGTAGGAAATGTAAGAGATTACAAGCAACAATTTATTTTTTTCCTGCAACCTATGCAGAACTGCTTTTTTAAGCTTCAGCAGTTAGATGTTGACTTCAACTTGAACTTTTTTTGCAGTATGCTTTCAATCCAGCTATATTTATCCAAAGCATTGACTGCATTTTGGAAGAAAGAACTGAAACAAAGCCTCCACGGCTGCGTTATCGATCAAGTGCTTTCCCTCCTCGGGAAGGTCTGGTTGTGAGCACAGATTTTGCTCTGTTCCTCAAGCACCCTGGCCAAGGCTCTGCAGGTTAAAGCTTTCATGTGGAGACTTCAGAAGTGTCGGTGGCTCTGCCTTCAATGTCACCTTTGCTTTGAAGTGGCTCTTGAGATAGGAGAAGAAGTTAAGTGATTGAGAAAATCAAAGTGCTTACTCTGCTCGTTTCTCTGGGCTGGCAGGGGTCAGAACTGTGATTTTGCTCTGGGTACCCTGTTCCCTGCACTAGGCAGTTCAACTCCTCCATGCTCTGTTCCTAGACATGAACACTGGACATAGATTTCCAGCTCCTGGCACCCACTACATTTTTCCCGAGGTTTTTCATGTTAAATGATCTCGGTGAATCTATGACACAAGAAGTTACGGGGTTTTTTGCTACATTCTCTCACCCACATTTTAGAAACTTCACTAGTTGTGAAAGAATTCTTCAATTTGTTTAGTCTAACCCTAAAAGTTCCTGAGAAAACCCCTGGAATTCATCATGATAACAGAATGCTTTCTTCTTTAAAAAATGCTTGACTTTTAAGAACAGAAGGCAAAAGTTAAATTCCAGTTTGAGATTTGGCCTGCTCTAATGAGAAGCAGATTGCACAATTTTAATGGAAATGGGGGCAACAGAATTTAAAGGAGGGAAGATCAAATCATTGACACCTGCTGACTGAGGCAACATTGTGTTGTTTTCCAGGAACAGCAATTGTATGATATTTCCTTTGATAACAACATGGAGTAGTTGTGATTATCATAGGGGCAGGTAAACAGCCATAGAAAGGGACCAACTTCTCAGGGATACAGGAGTAACAAGGACAGTTTGCGTTTCCATTTTAAAAAAGGGCCTGTCTTTGATTCTCAGTTCTGTTATCTGGTATTAGAGGGGGAATTCTCCCTGGGTTTTATTTTGCAGGGGTTTCCAGAAGAGGTAAGGGAGGGTAGAGTATGGGTAATTCTCTACCATTTTGTGGTGTTGTGCCCTTTTTATTGAAGGCTGAGTTTAGAAAGGAAGATATAAAACTTAGAATTAAGGATTGCCTGACCCTGTTAGGGACCAAAATCCACAGCAGCATTTTCTAGAGTTCAGGTCTGTGAAAGTAAGCTTGGAAATGGGATAATGCTTTATCTGCTGCAGGTTTCACTGGAATGTCCCAGTGAAAGCAGCCAAGCAAAGTTCATTGGGAGGTGGAGAAAATAACATGAAAACCATTTGAAAGTTTTTAATTGTGTTTTAAGATTTTGATGGTGAAGACTGGAAAATCAGATCTAAATGGTTTTGAATGACTACAGAGGGACAAGCCAAGGGAATGGGCTTCCTGTAATAAAAGAGCTTTTTGAATGACTTGGAGCCAAACCATTGTATCTTGACTTTCAGGGAAAAAAACCTGCTGTTAATTTTAGGGGACCACGGGATGTGCTTATTTTCTCATGCTTCTGTTCTCACACAGATGCTTTCTGACAGGAAGACCAGAGTGATAACAAGATGCTACTTCTATAATATGATGGGTTAATGTTTTGACTTCCCCTCAACAGCACTTCAGCATATCCAAGAGTCTATATTTAACAATATTCGTTTCCACTTTTTAAAAGAGGTTAAAGACTTTATTCAGCTTACTTTTGTCACAAGAGAGGAAAAATAGTGAGTGACACAGTCTGTGTTTCTGCTTGTACATCTTTCTCCCTGCAATAAACATACGTGCAGTTTGTCTAACCTCTCTTGCATCACAGATGATAAAATTTCAGTCTTTGTCCCTGGAAAAATACTTTTCAACCAATGGGTTTCCTTCTCAGGAATTTTTGGTTTTGCTAACCTATCTTTATTTCCCTTAATTTCATCTAATTATTTTCAATTTTAAATCCTTTTCTAGTGAGCTTATTAATTTTTTTCTTTCTAACTGACAATTATTCCCCACCACCTTTAACATCCCCCTCTTTTAACTGTCTCAATGTACTGCCGGTATTTTGTTCTGCATTTTTCCTCCCGACTGGTCTAACTTTTTAATTAATCATGTGGCTTCTCTCTGAACAACTTGTTTCCATAGAAATATCTTTCTTGATGCCTCCCGGTATAGTCACGGCTAAAGTTAGATTCCTTGATCTTCTGTGTTAACTCAAGATCATTGTAGAAGAAAATAGAAAGCAATTACTTTGGGATCTTACCAAGAGAAAGTTAGAAATGAAATTTTACTCAGCTTTGATTCATGAAATTGTTATGGAAGGTGGTAAAAGGGAGAGAGGGGAAGAAAGGAGTGAGGTGATCTCTGGTAAATGTATGGGAAATATTCCAGGGACAGGAAGTAAAATATGCAGGGAGCTTGGCTTTAATGGGAAATGACTCCATTGCTTGGCCTGTCTGAAATAACTTTGGTGATGTGGGTGTTCTGCAGAGTTTTGGTTAAGCATGAGTGAGGGATTTAGCAACAGCAGGCTCATTTCTAAAAACAATTAATTTTGGTCATGCAATACTTTGTGAAGTTGTTTAAAATGACCCACTCTAGGATTGTTTTCACCACATTTTAGCAAGGTGGAATGTGGCTGGTGTGGAGCCACTGTGGGCAGAATCCCTGCATGTGCTGACTACAGCCAGGGGTTTGGCCGAAGCTTGGAGTGAAACCCATCAGAGAGGCTCTGGAGAGTCTAGCAAGGGTCAGTGGTTCCAGAAAAGAGGAAACCAAGCAGCAATGACCATTTGGGGAAAATGATCCCATTTTCCAGCGTCAGTCCCAAACAGTGGCATGAGCTTTGAGGCTCTAGTAATGTTATTGTGTGGTCCTTGGTGAGCTGCAGAGCTGGGAACTGAAAAGCCCAGGTGAGCCCAGATGAAACGTTCTCTTGTCATCTTTCCTTGTGGCTTGGGAACCTCCACCAGCAGCGCACAAATCATCAGCCAAGCAGCTGAATGTGGAGGGTTTGACATGCTGTGAAAATACCCAAATGCCCCTTCTGAACCTGAGACATCCTTATTCCAGACATCCATATTCCAGCGTCCAAGCTTCCTGTGAGTGGGCTGAACCTGCTTCAGTGACAGGCAGGTGCCAGGATTCCCTGGGTTTGTTGTCCTATAGGATACATAAAATGATCAAATTGGAGGAATGTGATTCCTTCCTGGAAAGCCTTCAGAGATTCTCCACTGAATGCTGTGTTGGACTGAAGCAATTCACCCCTAAGATTTTCTGTGGGCCTTTTCGTGATTGGTAACCCACACAACACTGGGGAGCTTGATGGGAGTTTGTTGTTAAAGAGAAAAAACATGAGAATTTCAGGGTTGTGCACTGTCACCTCATGGGAAATGTCCAAAGGAAAATGGGTGGGAAAGAGAAACTGCACGCTCTGTTTGGAGCATTTCTATGGGATGGGAGCAGTCTACTGATGTTATCCCCAGATTTAAATGATACATTCTGTCTCCCTAATCCAAGCACATAGCTGCAAATTTAATCAGAGCAGGGTGTGTACTTTTTATATGGCTTTGGGTGGATCTGGCAAAAAGCATTTTCTTAGGTAATCATAGCTAATGCCATATATCACACCACCCCAATTTCTCTTCTATTGTGTCAACCAGTGCCAATATCAAACATCTTTTTCATTGTGCCATACAAATTGTCCATTTAGGAAGCAATTGCACAAAATTAAATCATAGGTCTGTGCAAATTTTGCATTTGGTTGTTGTATAGAAAACTAGTGATTATGAAACACACCCATAACTTCATTAGGGTATTGTGTTCCTAAACGAGATTGGGCAAAAAAAGATTACTTCATCTATAAGAATTCTTATTTTAATTAAAGAATTTTTGCTTATCCACTCCATTCAAGTTCTTATTTTTCCTGCTGTGTTCTAGGCTCCAAACTGCAAGAAGTTGTTCTACAGAAATTTAGAGCCTGGTCTGGCCTCCTGGAGTGGTTCATAGAGTCTGAATTATCTTTCAACCTCTGTAAATTAACACAGCATCCCACCCTTCCATCTGCCCTATTGAACTGTAATGCCTGGCAGTCCAGCAGATATAAAATTATTAGGGATTTAAACTTAATTTCTAGAGAAACAATTTTAAACTTTTGGTATCTTCTTCTGAGCCCAGCCTACCTGCCACTCTATTGACAATTGTTTGGGCTGCAAAGACGGATCATGGGTTTTTATTAGATTTTGTACTGCATCATTAAAAGCAGAAAGTCAAATCAAAGCAGCAATGAACTACAGCAAATGCAAAGAAGTCGAGTCTGTTGCAGAGGTTGAAAAACATGCTAATATGATTTTAGCACTCAGATTCATTGATCAACTGCATGTGAGCTTTTCAGACCACAAACCCTTTGTAGTCTAGACTAAATCCATAAAAGCAAAATAAAAGTATAGGTTCTGTATGATCCATGAACGTCACTGTGGCGAGGGACCTCACTGCAAAACAACACTGCAAAACATCGTGAGGCTGGGTCACACTCGGCAGCGGGGATGCGAGGTCGGTTTTAGGGATGAATCCCAGCTCTGCTCTCTTCCCTCTGTGCTGCTGGGCACAGCATCTCCTTTGCGGGATGCAGCGTCGGTCCATCTTTTTGTGCAGGGTAGAGGGAGCAGAGTTCTGTGTATCTGAAAAGAAAAAAAAAAAGAAGAAAGAAAAAGTAGCTAATTTTTTAAAATTTTGAGGAATGACATTGGCAAAACTTTTAAACATGGAGGCAAGCCAGCAACGGCACCAAGGGGTGTCGATTTGGCTTCATCTGAACGAGTGCAGGGCACTGAGGAGGGATAGCGGCTCTGAACAGGCAGGGACGGGCAGGGACACCCGGCAGGGACAGACAGGGACACCCGGCAGGGACGGGCAGGAACACGGGCAGAGACAGGCAGGGACGGGCAGGGACACCAGAAAGGGACAGGCAGGGATACCCGGCAGGGACAGACAGGGACACAGGCAGGGACGGGCAGGGACACGGGCAGAGACAGGCAGGGACGGGCAGGGACGGGCAGGGACACCAGAAAGGGACAGGCAGGGATACCCGGCAGGGACAGACAGGGACACAGGCAGGGACGGGCAGGGACACCCGGCAGGGATAAGCAGGTACGTGGGACATCCCTCCTGCAGCACGGGCTGCGCGACCCAGGGACACGGAGCGGGGCCACGGAGCGGGGCCGGGCGGGGCTGTGCCGGGGCTGTCCCGGGGCGGGGCGGGCACGGGCCGGGCTGGGGCAGCGGGGCTGGGCCCGGCCGGGGAAGGGCGGTCCCACCCGAGCGGAGCGGAGCCGAGCGGAGCGGCCGGCGCGGCCCCGTGCTGCGGCAGATGACAGCCCCAGGTGAGGATCCAGGTGAGTGCTGCGGCAGATGACAGCCCCAGGTGAGGATCCAGGTGAGTGCTGCGGCAGATGACAGCCCCAGGTGAGGATCCAGGTGAGTGCTGCGGCAGATGACAGCCCCAGGTGAGGATCCAGGTGAGTGCTGCGGCAGATGACAGCCCCAGGTGAGGATCCAGGTGAGTGCTGCGGCAGATGACAGCCCCAGGTGAGGATCCAGTGGATGCTGCTCAGACACAGCCCCAGGTGAGGATCCAGTGGGTGCTGTGGCAGATGACAGCTCCAGGTGAGGATCCAGTGGATGCTGCTGTTTCCTACCACTGCTTTGTCAGTGTGACAGCAGCTCGCAGGCTGTCAACACTTTGGGTCATGCTCTTCCAGTAGCTGCTGCTTTTGTTGACTTGTTGGATGCACTTGGAAAGTTCAAGGTAGATGTCTGATTTTGTTGCACATCTTCGAACATCAACAAGCTGTATCAGGGTAGAGTGACCCAGTAAAAGATTGTCCTGGGCCCAGCAGGCTCGGCACAGCACAGCCTTAGCAGGGCCAATAATCCATCTTGCTTTTAGATATAACCACTTACTGGGCAGTGTCTGTCAGGTTAAATGGCTCCTGACATGTGAGTCAAACCTGTATCACACACTGTGATGTTATTGGCATTTTGTATAATTAAAGAAAACTTAGTGCTATGCAGTGAAAGAGCACAGGCAGTTCCCTTGTTTTGAGGTTTGTTACTTCTGTGCTATAGGTCTATTGATATTGGCTGTAGTGGCAGCAAGCGGTGCCCTCCCTGCTACAATTCCTCCCAGGAATCTTGCATCAAGTGTTTCTCAATCGTGTACAAGGGTCCTGTGAGAAAACATCCATAAGGAGCTTCTGCGTCAGAGAAATGTGGGATCTGTTCCCGCTCCGCAGCCAGCGGGGCTGAAGCATGGACAAGCAACATAGCTGGGATTAGATTGCAGGGAGATAAATCCCCTCTGTCACCCCACTTACTTGGATAAGGATTTTCCTGTGTGGATTGCAAATCAGAGAGTTACACTCTCATTTCTCCTAAAGTTGATGTGAATCAGGTACCTGCTTTCCCCGAGCCCTTTGGAATTCCCATGGAGCAAACACTGCCTTCTCTAACATACTTAGAAGTAATTAAAATATCAGCCAGCACTGACAAGCAAGTTAATGTGGTCTGCAAAAAAAAAAAGCCTTTAAACTTGTCTGGGTCCCAGGAACCAACAGGGGAGGCAAATGACAAGGACCTGAGTAAAGACCTTACTATCAGCTTGGGAGTCCTGGTAATCAGCTCGGGAGCTGATGCCAAGGAGCTGGATAAAGATGCAATTAAGGTTGCCGCAAAGTTCTGGGATACATTGCAGTTCCCAGCTGTGATAACTGAAGAGTTGGCAGCAGTTCCAAAACACCAGCATGATAGTAAAGTAGGAATGAAAGGACAAATATCTTGGCCTTTTCATTTTCCAGACATTTATGTTCACTATCTGCATGAAGCCTAAATTATCCTGGCTAAATTCCAAGCTGTAATCTCTTTTTTCCCCCTCTTCCTCAAGTGGGTTAGTAAAGTACAATTAAGCTTTGATATTTTGCATTGCACAAGGGAAAACAGAATAAACATTTTCACTTATTTATGATCCATCTTAGCTCTTGGAGAGTTTGACAGTTTTACAAGTCCCTGACTGCTTATCTTGGTCAGTGCAAACACCCTGCTTTGAAAGCATCGTGTTTGAGCCTTCAACATGGAGTAGACATCATGTTCCAACTCTCTGTTTAAGTAAAAGGATATAATGTAAATAAAAACAGTCATTAAAAATCCTGTCACAGGTAAAATGCAGTTCTGAACGTCCTCCAGAAATCAGAGTTGTAGCACAGCAAATGCATTTTTCACAGGGTGTGTATAAAATGAAAATGCCTCATTAGCAGCTGTAAGTCACAGGGAAGTTACATCAATTCTCACAGCCCTAGGAAGATGCACAAACCAGAAAGATGTGATGGGAAACTCATCATTTGATGTTCAAATGGAACCTGAAAACCCCTTGTCACTTCCACCACTGCCAGCACAGCCAAGAATGCCAGGATCTAAGTCAGTGTTTAAAGGACCTGCCATGGCTCGTGAGCTGTAGGAAAAATGTATGGCAGGGTTTGACATGTGGCTGCCAAGCATGCATGGGGCCTTTTGACTCTAGTTCTGGAGAGTCTGGGAGATGCCAGTCTGGGATTGTCAGTTATGAGAGGAGGCAGCAGTGTTTCCCTGTGAGGCACAGTTGGCCCTGCTGTGGCACATCAAGCAGGTTTTGGGGTGGAGACTCTGGGCACCTGCTTGTCTGTGGCTGTTGAGGAGGATTACTGCTATTTAGAGAAAAAAAAAAGGTTTTCCTGTATAATGACAGAGGTTGGGAAAGAGTAAATTCCTTTGGATTTTTTTTCTGTTTCATTAGAGTGATGCAATGTGCAGTCAGAGTGAGAAGTCAGCCCTACCCTCAGTTCTGTTCTGTTCTGTCTGCACGAGTGTGGCTCTGTGCTGGGCATATTGAGAAATCCTTTATTTGCCACAAACACCACATTTGCATCCTACAGAAAAGGGGACAAGGAGGGTCCCTGCAGTAACTAATGCAGGAGTGCTGCAAACAGCAAGGAAACATCTCCGACTGTTCGTCTTCCTGCCATGGTTTTGGAAGGCGTTCAGACTTAAACACAAATCCCGTTAATTAATGAAGTCCTGATTACCATGTGATTCCTACCTGTTGAAACTGGAAAACTATTTTGGATGGAGATAGAAGTAATGCATCTACCGTTGGTTCTAAAAATCTGTTAAAAATTGCTTTGAGAATAGAATTACAGTGAGACACCTCTTTCAAAAAGTGATACATTTAGGTAAAGGTTTCACAGTCGGCTGAGCTCCCTGGCCTGGGCAGGCAGCTCCATGTTCCCCACAACTGTCCCTGCGTGTACCCACCACTGCCACTACCCATGTCCTGCCACTGGAACCTATCAGAACACGTGGTAGCCAATTCAGAAAGCTAAAACTTCATAAATCTCATTTTGCCAAATAAAAGTGACTCATTTCCTGCCAGTTTGGCTGACAGGACCTGCTGGCATCAGCTCGGGGTGTCAGTGAGGAAGGGTAGGAACTCACAATTGGGAATGGAAGAGGTCTCCTGCTTTGGCAGCAGCTGAAAGTCACACTGCATCCTCGCAGCAAGCTTCACTGTGCTGGTGCTTTCAAAGAGAGATTGATATCCTCTCATTTTATTTAGAGTATTTAAAAATTTAAAGTACAGTTTGACATTCTTCTTTAGCTGAAGTGTGTGATCACCTCATAGTAAGGCTGACCGGCCTGTTTGGTATACAGCTGTCACTGGTTTTGCTTGCTGCCTCTGCCTTGTTGTTGGGAAAGTGCTGCTTCTTGTGAGGAAAACATCTCAGAGACAATGCCCAAATCTCAGCACAGATGTCTTTTCCTTATTGCAAACAGTCTGCTTAAGGCTGATGTTCATTCTGACAGGGATTTAATTCACGCTGTAGCATCTGGTTCCTGAGAATGAGTTCTGCATTCTGCAGGCAGGACAGTGCTCAGATGGGGACAGACAGCTTTTCAGCCCAGGTGGCTGCAGGAGGTGTCACAGCCCGGCTGAGGAGGATGCAGTGGGGAAGGGGCAGCAGCCAGTGGAGGGCAGGGCTGGGCTGCTGGCACAGGCAGGCTGGGGCACAGCCAGGACTCTGAATGCTGTTTGCAGGGACTGGACTGAGCCTTCAGCACAGACCGTACCTGTGGGACATGGTACAGCCAGAGGGTGGCACAGGCTGTGTACTCTGTAGTGTTTCTCATAAACATCTGGTAGTAACCTACCACTCGTAGCCCCTGGGGAAATAGCTGGCTTGGCATGGAAAAGTTGCTGGCAGCCTCCGGTCTAGGAATATTAAGCTTTGTAGGATTTTTTTTCATCTCCCTAATTAGGAAATAGCTCTGGACAGGGAGGTGACACATTTAGGTTGCTCTGCTATTTCAGTTGTGCTCATAGCACCTAAAAGATGTTAAAAAGTTGTCATCCTCTTGTCTAGACCAGGTTGCTCCAATCCCCATCCGGCCTGGCCTTACACACTTCCAGGAATGGAGCAGCCACAGCTTCTCTGGGCAATCTGTGCCAGGGCCTCACCACCCTCACAGGGAAGAATTTCTTCCTAATATCTAATCCAAACATGCCCTGTGATTGTGCAAAGGTATGTTAAAAGGCCTGAAGATTTACATCAGCAAAGAAAATTCCTCCAGCTCCTCTGTCCTTGTTCTGTGGAAGAGGCCTTCTCTAAGTGTGGCAATGCTGTTGTATTTTCAGTCATATTCATTGAAATTGTCCTCACTAAGTGCAAAATATTTTTCTGCCATATTTTTGTATTCTTTTTTCATCACTGTTCATGGCTTGGTTTGGTATAAAAAGTGGAATTGTGCATTTAATGTGCTGGCAACTGGGGAAGCTTCAGCCCCTACAGAAACCCTGTCTGAACTCAGGATTGCTGTGCACAGGTTCTGGCTGAGGTCTGGAATGAGGACAGCTACAGTTTCTCCACAGCTGAGATGACTGAGTGAATCTACTGGGTTTTTCTAAATGAAAATCACTTTGTCTTTGTGAAGACTTTTGGTGTTAGACTGGTCATCCTCCTGGCTCTTTCCACAAATAGCTTTTCTTTCCTTTTTTTTGCTCTGTGAGTACAGTGCTTGTCCTTTTTTTGTCCCTCTCTTGGTATTCAGTAAATGCTGTGCTGTGGTAAAGATTATGATAGATGTTGGCACTAAGTATAGCAATAAATGTAGGCATAGTGTATATAGGCTATTGTAGAGGAAGTGAGTTTCTGTTCTGCAGTGTGAAAAAAGAAAAAGATTCATGCATCCGTTTCATGTAAAAATATCCTGGTCTTCCTGTGCTTTCACTTCATTCTCAGATGAAAAAGCCATACATTTTTGTCCAGGGAAGGCTGTGTCAGAGTTGCATTGTCCAATTTGGTCAAGTGATAATGGAAACAATTAGAAGTTTTAAAGTAGAAGAATAAAATCATGGAAGTTGTGTGATTTTTTTGATTAGTGTCTTCAGTCTGTTGCACTGATGAATTACAAGTGAGAAGTCTGAGCAAAGCAAGCGGTGAATTTGAACAGGTATGTATGTGAAGTGCCTTGGAACCCTAATCTGTGAGTGTTTGTGTAAAGAAAATAGTTTTAAGGAGCAACTCTTCCTCTGGCCTATCATGCTACTCTTTAAGGTGCTTTTAAAACATTTCTCTCTACTAAGCATGCTGGATTTTAAGGTAGCTCAGAAATGTTCCTTTCAAAGAAGTCTTTGCCTTTAGGTTGGTGTCTGCTGTAACACGAGCTGGGGTACACACAGACCTACAAAAAGTGTGTGTGGGAATCCTCTCCTCTTGCACAGACCCAGACATTTCCAGTGCTGGCAGAGATTGGAGCCTGAGGGTGTGTGCTCATGCTGACCTGCCTGTGTTTTTGAGGAGCCTGGTGCTGTGTGATTCTGTGAGGTTACATTCTGCTCTGCCTCTGTGGGAATGTTGCAGTGCTGGCCACAGGCCTTCAGCAGTTGTCACAAAGTGAGCAGCAGTCATTCTCAAGTTAGTTCTTGACATCTGCTGTGCTGTGCTGGCTGCCAAGTTGCGTAGGTAGTTGGCAAGGAAATAAATATTGATAGACCCTAGCAACAGGTACTCCTGAGAACTCTTGTTCTGGGAATGCTTAGGCCGTGTCCAGTGTTATTAAAGTTGTGAGAGCATTTTAAGTTTATTTATAGGGTTTGTTTGTGTCTTATCACCATCTCTCAGCGCTGGAATGCACGAGCAGGCTTTGCCGTGGGAGGGCACAGATGTGAGTCCCACACCCTGCTCTGGTGGCTCATTTCTACTTGCAGCAGATGCTCCACTGCCCCCAGCTCAGGGACAGCTGATCTACCCCGTGTGTGACATTCCAAGCATGTGCTCATATCTGTTCTCTCCTGTGTTTTCTTATCTATCCTATGGTGGAATGAGCTATGTGCGCTGGATACAAGGATTTATTCCTTTTTAGCAGTATCCTAACAAAACATTAACATACAAGATTCCTGGAGAGTGTAGCAGGTGAAATTAGGTGATCACTGACTCTGATGAGCACTGTCCATGAACAATTGTGTATTCTCATTGCAGAAATTGAAGCCAGAGAAGCCTGCGACTGGCTGAGAGCTGCTGGATTTCCCCAGTATGCTCAGCTGTTTGAAGGTATGATCACAAAGACTTGCCAAGCAGCTGACACTGAATTCGAGTGGAATTGTTCACATAAATAATATATTTCAGAACCTGACACTTTTGATGGAAGCACTTCCAAATTCTGTTATATCTTCATGCAAACCTGGAGAAAAATAGTGACCTGGTGTGTTTTCTTGCAGAAGGGACAGCTCAGCAGGGACTCAGTAGAATTCTACAAAGGACCACGTCTTCCCAGATTTTCTTTTCCTATTGTTAGACTGTAATTCAGTTAAATTTCTGCTTTTGTTATTTTTAGTTGCTTATAATTTTTTCAGGCTCTTTTCCTTGGAGTGCTGGAAGTGATGTTTCCAACCACTGATTGCAACCAAAACTCCTCTGAGGCTCTCCAGCCTGTGGTCTGAGTGTGAGATTGCTTTATTGGTGTTTTGAAAAAGAATGTTGGAAAAATCATCTTGCAATCATAAGTGTTTAGAAGAAATACTCAGCAGCAGCCAGCCAGTCAAAAATGCAATTTCAGCATGTTTTCAGAGTGCTTATTTCTTGGGGGGAGGTATGGATTTGCTGAGAACTTGTATAATTTTTCAGGCCACACTTATGTGCATACCTTAAAACTGTTCTTTAAAGTACGTTTTTGTTACAAACATTGAAAGTAGCAAAAGCTAATCTATTTGTAAAAAGATTTTATCAAAGAACTACAGTTAAAAGAAAAACATTTACTGCTCTCATTCCCACCTCCCCCAGTCACTGCAAAATTGAAGATTTGAAGTCAGGCCATAGAGCTGGATTTGAAAGCTGTATTTCATGAAACCTGGAAATGCTTCCTGTCTGCCTGCAGCAGATTTTATTCTATAAGCTGTTTGTTGGAAATGTGCATTGCCACGCTTCTGGAAAATGAATCCTCAGCATTACCTCGCTGTTTATGCAGTGTCCTGACCTGGCTAGGAAAATTAAGCTTATAAAAATAAGCAAAGAAAATACGTATGGACCTCAGTGGTTCCCTCATGTGCAAGGCTAAATCTCAGGAGCTGAATCACTGAACTCTTCAGCTGCCAGCCCAGCATGATGTGTCAGGCTCACTGGAGCTCAGGGAGTGTCTCTGATGTGCTGCATTGCCTCTCACCGTGGCAAAGGCTCGTGTAAAATAAACCCAGCTTTCTACTGCAGAAGGTGCAGAGAACCAAAGCAAATCTGCAGGTTATTTTGTATTTCTTGTCCATGGCACTTGGTGACTGCAAGCTCCCAGAGATGCAGAAGTGCTTGTCCACCTGTGATAACAGCAGCAAGCAGATCCCTGCATTTATTCTCCCACTTGCTCTGAGGAACTGATCCTCACTTGCTGGAAGGATGTTTGCATGAATGTACAGCTATAGAAACAGAATTAGTTTAATTTCTCCTGTGATAAATAAGTTGCAAAATTGGAAGTCTTTGCAATTACAACTCAGATTTGAGATTCAACTTCTTTGTTCACAGATATGCAGTTTCCCATTGATGTAAAAACTGTAAGGAGAGATCATGAATTTTTAGATGGAGATGCGATTGAATCACTGTTCAGGTAAACATTAATCATGAATCATCTTTAATACCCCCAGGCTCCACAGTTATTTGTTATTCAAGTTTCAAGCCTTTGTTTTTGTCAGAGACTAAAAAATCACCAATGCTGTGACTGAAGGAAATCACTTAAGCACATAGTTTAGTACCACTGAAGTTGGTTGTTCTTGGAATTAAAAGGTAAAGTAAGCACATATCTGCACTTCTTCTCCAACCAAGCTCTCAGGGATCTTACACTGAGCATTAAATACCTTTTTTGTAATGTGAAATGTCTGCAAGGTGAGAAAAAATGGCCAGTTCCCTGCAAGCATGGCAGGCTGCTCTCTAGGATCACGTATAACAGAGTGTAGGAATTTCCTCCAACTCCTGTTCCAGCAGATTTCAGAAAAAAATTATCTGCATGAGATCTGTTCTGTTTTCCTGAATACTTTCTGAGTGAGAAGCAAAGGTATTGATTTGAAGTTATTGCTTTGCCACAGCTGTTCAGAGCACACAAGTGAAGCTGCACTGTCAGTGCCAAGTCAGACTCAGGGCTCTGTGGAATTTCCCCATGGAAGAGTGCCAGGATAGTGTGAGGCTTCTGCTTCTCTTGGTACTGCAGTTACCGAAACCTTCTCATTATGAGATTGTTTAGCAGCGTTTCTTTAGCAGAAATGATGATTTCCAACACTTAGGGCACTGGAAAGTTCCTCTCCTGGTGAAGTGTTCAGGTCCTTTTCTGTCCTGTCAGGTCACCTGAATTCCAGTTCTGCCTGTACCTGGGCACCAAGAGTTGTTCCCACACACATCTCTAAAGTGCAGCAGATATTGGAGACCTTTGGGTGTATTTTGTTTCTTGCTATCTCTTCTATCCTGAGTGCTCCTTGGAGACTCAGTGTGCCTCCTGTTGATGCCACCTATTGTTTGACAATTAAGTGATTGACTAGTTTGGGACCTTATTGATTCCACAAGCTTTTATTAAAGTGATAGATAATACAGTCTTTCCAGGGATACAGGCTAATGTCTTGATTTTAAATTTTTTTGCAAGAAGCCCACACAGAGTTTCATTTATTTTCAAAATCTTAAATCGATATGAAGTTTTTCACAATCATTAAAACTAATAATATGACTTTTTAAATTAAATTATTGATTATGGTTGTCTTCTCTAGTTTTAAGATGGCAGAACTGGAAGTGTGAACATCCTGGGTTGTTATTAGTGCAGGTTTTGGGGACCAATGTATGGGAGCCTCTAACAGAATGTCAGTCTTTGACACCAATAATGAAGACTCAGTGGTAGAAGATCACAGCTAGTTTGGTGCATGTTCATTTTCAAAAAATAAACCAGTTGAAATTTAAAACTCCTGTGTTTTTTCTCATACCCTAGAAGGTTGAACACATTGAACAAGTATGCATCAATGAAAGTGGAAATAAGCCGTGATAGGAAACGGGTATGTTTGCAACACACAGTTCCTGTTTTAATTAAAGATGTGTTTAGCTATTGTATCAAACACCTGGGTTTAAAAGTGCATGAAGGATTAGCAGTTTCTGAACTTTCTTTTCTATTCTATTCCATCCTGCAAAGCTCTGCTATTTGCATTTTATATTGAAAAAAATAGGGATGGAGATTGAAACTACATAATGTTTGAAATTTTGCGAGGTAGGTTAGGGGTCACTTTTGAAACGCTTTTAAAATTTGATTTGACTCATGTCCAACTGTGCCCTAAAGCCCCATCTCACCATGGCTATCTTTGCTTTCCTAAGTAGTTTCCCTCCTTATTTAAGTGTTGAAAGTTCACTCCTGTTGACTAAAGAAGAAATAAATGGGCAATCCAAATGTTCAGCCAATAGAAGCTGGGTGGGTTTTAGCTGTGCTGTCCTTGTGCTCTGCCACAAAACGTACTGCGGCTAAATCAGAGTGGTAACCACAGCTTGGTTGGGCAACACCAGGTCTGCAAAGCCTCTGAGGCACCATGGATTAACTGCAGGAATAGTAGGAAAGTAAGGCCACCTTCTGGAAAAATGTCTGGGTTTTGGAGAGTTCTGCTCTGTCGTTAGGGAAGAATGGGGCAAGAGAGCCCACAGAGAAGAGACAGGTGGCTCCCAGCTCTCTAAAATTTTCTGTCCCACTGTTTCCTTGGAATGGGGACAATCCAGCAAAGGGGGCACCTGGGGCAGGTGGCAAGGGAGGCTGAGGGCTCCAGAAGGGTGCCGCAGATGTTGGTGCTGCCATAGTCCCATAGCTAAACACTTCTTTACCTGAAAATGGATGAGCCTTGGTGACAGTAGTATGAGAGTGTTTGATTTGTTTGGCTTTAGGAAAGACTGTGTAAACACAATACGATTATCTTCCAAAATCCTTGGATTTGCCACAAAACAGGATTTTTCACCCTTAGGTCACTTTTTCCTGTGATAAACTTCCCAGATTTGTCAGCATGTTTTTCAGCTAACTCAGGGCAAGTCTTCAGTGACTGAATGGTCACATTTCCATAAATTGGTCCTGGGGGTTTGGAGGTTGGCAGAAAATTTAAGTCTCCTTATTATATTAAATTGTTTTTTGTAATATAAAATTTGCCAAACTTTGCCCTTGAACTGGTTTTGGTTTCTTTTTTTCTTCTAAGAGTGATGAATCTGAAGATGATGAGCCTTGTGCAATAAGTGACAGATGGGCGTATGAGAGGTGCAGTCAGCGCTGGTCTCGCATCGAGAGCCTGGCAGGTTTTCCAGCAGAGGAAGGTGCTGGTGCCTCCACCCCAGGCAGTCCAGTATTGAAGATCACCAACAACGAGGACGGTGTCTTTCTGGATCATGGTGAGAAGCACGATGTGTCCTCAATTCACAGCACCAGCAGTGCTGACAGTGACATTGTTAACTCCCAAAAACCTTTTGAAGATGTGGAAACCAGTACAAGTTCCTCAAGATGTTCCTCAGTTAAGGTGCCTTCACTGGACTCTGCTTTTAGTTGTTCTCCTCCCCCCAGTGAATTTTTAAATATCGCCAGTGAGGAGAAGCTTTTGGATAAGTCACCATCTAAAAAGAGGAAGAGCCTTCTGAAGAAAATGGAGAAGCTGCACTTAAGGAGCTGCAACTTAAGGAGTGGTCAGTCAAAGGCCAAACCCACAATAAGTGAACCTGTTCTTCTGGAAGGACTTAATGAAGAAAAGATGAAGATGCTGAACTGTGTAAATATTTCTGACCTCTCTGGCATCCGAACAAAGAACAATTCTTCCTTTTCTCCCTGGAGCTGCAACAGCAGCAGTCAGTCTGCAAATGGCAGCACAGGGAGCACTCCAAGTCCTGTTACAAAACCAGGCAGCCCCTGTGAAGGAGGGGGGACATATGCCGAGCACATGGGCTCCAGCAGGCTCTTGCTGGGGAATGATCTCTCTCAGCAAAGCCTAAAAAATGACACGGCGTTACAAAAGACCCAGATGTTTCAAATACCACAAGGCCATAAACCTGGCACTTTCCCCACAGTGCTTACAGACAGCTCCCTATCTCCACCAGACAACTCTTCTGTCAACTGGAGGACTGGGAGTTTCCACGGGTGCAGGAGGAGCTGGAGCAGAAGCGGCTCCAAGGAGCCCAAAGCCCCCAGGAGTCCCCTGGGCAGAGATAACAGGCTGAGTGTGTATGACAACATGCCCAGCATTGACTTGGAGAGTCTGGAGGCAGCTCAAGTCAGTGATGATGATGTTTTTTCAGAACTGAACAGTGTCATAGCAGATGTCAATGGTCTCAAAAAGCTGGTTGATCAGTGGACAGAGAAGTTCTCAGATGACGGAGATTCTGACTTTGCCAGTGACTTGACCTCTTTGTGTCCACCTTCTAAAGGAAGCTCTCTTGAAACAGAGGGCTCAGAAGATAAGACACCAGGGGAGGCTGAGGGAGAGAGCAGCTGTGGCCTGGGCAAGGAGATTGGTTCTGCACACCTGACATACCTCACAGACTTTAAAAAGACCAACAGGTCAGCCATCCTTGGGTTTGCCTTTGATTCTGTCCACTCAAAATATAACTCATTTGCCAGAACAAAGTCTGTCGTAGGTAGCAGAGTTTGCACTGCTGGTGGCAGGTACCTCTCCACAGGTACCAACATCTGACCTCTGCTGAATGTAGGACACTCTTAAACTGCATGAGCACTCAGGCATTGGAATCAGGGAAACTTTCGTGTTGCCAGATGGGAAGTACCTTATTTAAGTGCAACTTACTGCAGGTGCTTCACAGATGCAGGTAGAAAATAGGGATGGTGGAAATGGTCCTAAGCTTAAACAATATTTATCCCATAGGGACGGGAAGCAGCACTGGTCTGTGGAAGAGAGTGTGAACC
Source organism: Eopsaltria australis (assembly GCA_034509425.1). Taxonomy (NCBI): domain Eukaryota; kingdom Metazoa; phylum Chordata; class Aves; order Passeriformes; family Petroicidae; genus Eopsaltria; species Eopsaltria australis. The sequence continues at coordinate 5,986,616 of JAVTVJ010000055.1, read as the reverse complement.
TGGAAAGCCTCTCCCTCCAGACTGATGGCCAGTCAGCTGCCCAGCTGGCCCGCACACAAAAGCTGGCGTTGCTGAAGCTCACAGCTTTAATGGACAGATACTCGCCTTCCAGTAAGCAGGGCTGGAACTGGTAAGTTGTCTGATATCAAAGCAACCTGTGCTGGAAACAGAGGAGTTGATGTAAGCACGTGAATTTCCTTGTCTGCCTACGTCTCACATGTTCAAGATGAAGAATTTCATCCTATTAAATTGCCAGCAGCTTCATGGTTATTTCCATGGCTCCTGGATTTCCTCTGCTGTGGGCTGCACTTTGGCCCCTCACTGGTGGTTGTGCTGTTACTGATTTTAAGGCACATCATATTTTCTCTTTAAATTTGCCTAATTGCAGGGCTTTGTCTGAGGACCTCCCCAGGGACTGTGGGACTTGAGGTGAGAGTTGGCTCGGCTGAAAATGCAGCCCTTCAGCACTGAGTGTCTGTTTGAACTAAGCCAGTGACAAATACAGATGCTCAGAGGGCTTAGATGCATCAGTCAGCATTTTGTGATGGGGAGCTGGTAGTTGAATATAGAAAGAATGAAAAAATCCTGCAGTGCTGTAAAGGGATGGAATGCTTCATTAAAGGGATGCTTCATTAAAGTTAATTTCAGCAGTGAGGTGAGGAAGTCATCTCTGTAATTGCCTTTGCTGATTTTCTCTCCCTCCTGATGCTGTGCGTACAGGTATGTGGCAGAATTTGGGGTTGTGACAAGGTACAGCTCAACCCTTCCTGATGAGTGTAAAGCAGCAGGTGGAATGTGCTGGACAGCCAGTAAGCTGCATGTACTGGTTTTTGTTTCCAGGACCATACCAAAGTTCATTAAAAAACCAAAAGCCTCAGACTACAAGGACAAAAATGTGTTTGGGGTTCCTTTACTTCTGAATGTGCAGCGAACAAGCCACCCCCTGCCCAACGGCATCCTGCAAGCCCTGGAGTATCTGAGAAGCCACTTTCTTGACCAGGTATGAACTCGAGGCAGCCCAGAGCAGCTCTGGGCCATGAACAGATCTGCTCCAGGGAACCAGACTCTATTTCTAACTTTTTTGAAGGACTTTCTTGCCCCTAAGGCTCTGAATAGGCAGAAGGGTTAGGTCTGAGCAGGCAGCCTGTGAGGAAATTCCAGTGCTGATTCCCTCTGGAGTACCTTTAGCCCTTACTGTGTTTTTGTGCCTTCCCTCACTGAAACCCTCTGCAGTCGGGTCTCCTGGTGCAGGCAGTCAGCTGTCTTTGCCTGGGGAGGTGTCAGATCTCTGCTCCCCAAGGAGGCAAATCTGCCAGACAATGTCATTGTTCCCTCTGTTCTGTGGCTGCTGGTAGTGCCAGAACTAATGTGAAAATTAGTCTTGTTTGAGCTGAAATGCACCACTAAGCAGAATGAAAACATTACAGCAGTGCCTGTAACAACTTTTTCTGGAGCTCAGCTCTGTATTTATCCCCTAAGTGGAGATGGCAGTGGAAGTGCGTGCTGCATATGGCATTTCCATAGCATGGCTGCAGAAATGGAAGACCTTGTGACATGAGACATATTAATTAAAGAGAGGACTTTTCTTCCTGTGCTTTGCCATTGTCTAGGTGTGCAATATCAATGCAAAATGCAAAAGTGTGTGAGTTCTGTGAAGTGCCAATGCAAGTGTTTTTTATTTTGAGGTTATGGTATCCATTCAGTTCATATAAATCAACCAAAGGGTGTAAATACCCTTTCAGTGGCACAGAATAAAACTGTCACCAGAAGCTTTGGTGAGGTCAAGCTCATTGGAAACTCCTAAATCTTGATTTTGTCTGAAACTCTGTTGACAATAACATTAAAAAGAAAATCAGAATTTCCCTAAAAATGGCATCTTCCCTTTACCAACCTGTGGAAGGATTACATATATCAGATGTATCAGGTGTCACAAGGAGCCTTGTGGGTCTCACAGTTTGTGTGAGCCAGCACTCGATGTATGTTTGTGTTTGGTGGACACATAATTGGTGAATTTGAAGCTTAAGTTGCCATATGTGAGCACAGCCTGCCTGAGAAAATAGGCATACATCAGTGGTAGTGATTTTAAAAGGCAAAATGAGTATTTTTGTATTAAATAAAAGCCAAGAAAACATGAAAATTAGTATGTCACAGCTGGTTCTGTGGGCATCAGGCATGGTTTGCCTCAGAGAAATGTCCGTGCAGCTTCTCATGGAGAAGTATACAATACTTCAATACAGAAGTGTTTTGGTGTTCAGTCCCACTGCCATAGGATATTTGCTATTACAAGGTGAAGGGTCACCTATTTGTCAGAAGTTTGATTCTTGATGACTCCTCTCTTTGTCTCTAATAATTTCTTTTACCCACAGGTTGGCCTGTTCCGAAAATCTGGTGTTAAATCCAGGATTCTGTCGTTAAGAGAGATGAATGAGAGCAACCCAAACAATGTCTGCTATGAAGGGCAGTCAGCATTTGACGTGGCAGACATGGTGAAGCAGTATTTCCGAGACCTTCCTGAGCCTATATTCACCAGCAGGCTCTGTGAATCCTTCCTCCACATCTACCAATGTAAGTACCAAAAACTGTCATTTTCCAGTGCCTTGGGTATCTCAATATTCAGCTGTACAAGGCAGTGGCCAGTCCCCCTGTAGTCAGAGGGGACAAGTCAGGCAGGACATTTCTGACAAGATGAATTCATTGTGGCTCTGGACTTGAGAGCCTCCCATCTGCATCCTTTGAACCAGCTGGTTCTCTTCCTTGAAGGATGGGTGGAATGAAATGCTGCAGCAGCCCCCTTAAACTGTGCTTTTTAACAGTCATTTCCTTATGCAAAATTAAGAAATAAGCTGGTGCCCTTGTTCATGGCACAGCTCCTTGAGTGAGAAGTCCTGTTACATTGATGTCGTTTCTTTATTAAGGTGCCCAAGAACAGCTGCTGTGCAACAGCTGGGAAATGCCAGCAGCTTTCTGCCTGTGCTCACACTGTTACTGTCCTTGAGATTCAGCCCAAAAACCAAGGAAACATGAAGCTGAAATAATCACTTTTAATACTGTTTAAACAGGTTCTATCTCCAGTACTTTGCCCTCAAGGAATTCACTTTCAGAAAGCAGATGGGTTGGGGAAGGAACTTGAAGTAGGGCTAATAAGGTTGTTGGGACAGACAAGTTTCTTCTGCTTTTGAGAAAAGGTTTTGAAGGACAAAGTGTGGGCTTTCTGAGAGGGCTGGTTTGGCAGCCTAAGCTGTGTGACTTTTACTGACATAAGTCAATGAGCAGCTCCTGTCCTGTGTACAGTGTAGGTTCATGAAAGTTCTGTTGGGTTTTATTTTGTCACCTGTTGGGGTTTTAAAATTTTATCTGAAAACTATTTGTTTGTTTGAATCAGGTTTTCTTTTTGCATTCACAAATCCTCCTTTGTAAGAGCTACAATTCCCATGTCCAAAGGATGTATAATTGTTTTCCTCCAATTATTGTAATCTGGCCATCTATCTCCTGTCTCTTGATTTGGGAGAGAAACAGCAAATGCCCAAATTCTGCTCACCCCACTCACCCATCTTCTGCCAAATGTGACTGGAGCAAGTGCACAGAATAAATTACTCTTGGGAGATAAGGATTGTGCTGCTTTCAGCAAGAAGTGTGCTTTGTGTGATTGATGTATGTGCTTCTACCTGGAGGGAAGGAGAAGAGATCTTCTACCCTTTGCAGTGGTGTTAATTGGAGAAATCCTTGTGTTGGGAATGTGTGGCAGGATGAAGCAGACCCACTCTCCTGCAGGAGAGGTTTGGGCAGACAGTCTCACTGGGGGTTATTGTGAATTAAAATCTGTTGGCAAAACCCTGGTCTCTGAATTGAGTTGTCTGGGAGCATCTGTTCTCTTCATGCTTGAAGCTGAAAAGAAAAGACAGTAGAGCAGCTACCTGCTCCAAATTACCACTGCAGAGCAATATTTTATGGGGAGACAGGCCCTTATTTGGATTGTAACTCAGCTCAGGATAAGTTCATTAGCATGGTGTTCAAGATAAATGGCAAGTCAGGCAGCAGCATCGCTGGGTGTGAACATGCACTTGACAGGCAGTAGGAGAAATGGTCCATGTTTGATGGGATAATGGCCTTTCCTTGTCTGCTGTGAGCTTGGGACAAGGAAATGGATGAACCTGCAGGCTCAGTGCCCTGCTTGGGACCCTGCTGATGGATGCTCTTTCTGCAAGTCACGTGTGATTTCTGTCATTGTTTCTGTTTTCAGACGTGCCAAAGGACCAGCAGTTCCAGGCTGTCCAGGCTGCTATTCTCCTTCTCCCAAAGGAAAACAGAGAAGCTTTGAAAATCCTGCTGTTCTTCCTGCGAGATGTGGTGGCTTTTGTTGAGGAAAACCAGATGACCCCAACCAACATCGCTGTCTGTCTGGCACCTTCTTTGTTTCACCTCAACACCCTGAGGCGGGACAGTTCCTCCTCCTCAATCAGGTATTGGCACCTTGATGCTGGCACTGCTGCTGTCCACAGTGCTCCTTGCTGGAGCAGTGCTTTCTGTAGCTGGCCTAGGTTTAGTGTCTCATCTTGAGGGGGAAACTGTGTGTGCCATGGGGTTTGCCTTAAATCTGGTGGCTCAGGTGCAGCAGGAGCTGCCTGCAGTGCATGCTCCTGACCAGTCTGTGTGTGTCCCTCACCACTGCTGCACTCCCCTGGTGGCCCAGGAGCCCAGCATGTGGCCACTGCTTGCATTAAAGTGGTGCTGGCCATTGGAAATGTGCTCCTGCACTGGCAACCTGAGCCCAGGTACAGATACCTGGCAGATTGAAGCAGCTACTGGCACTGGTTCTGCTGGGTGATAAGGGAATAATTCCTAACGAATCAAGCCACAGGGATTCTGTAAATTTATCTTAATAAGTAAAAGTATCTGGGTTGCATAACATCCCCTGTTTGTACGTGCGGGGAGGAAGGTGCCCTTGGGCCAAAGTAGACAAATAATCTCTGAGAGCATTCATGCCTTATCTGGCCTCTTGAGGCAGGGCTGTTTGCTCTGCTCGTGCTCCTGGGTTGTGGACAGACGGATCAGGGCAGGAGAGCACAGCTGGCCATGCAGGCAGCGTTGTGCTCCCAACAGCCTAGCGAGCTCAACACCTCACTTGGGGATCTACAGGGGACGACTAGTCCCAAAGCAGAAGCTGTCAGATGTGCTGTTGGCATCTTTCAGGCTCTGGATAGCACAGGGGAAGGGAAAGAAAACACTAAGGATTTTCTTTTGAATGTCACAAAACATCAGAAGATGCCTCAGGCATCCCTGTGCTGAGCTGGCACACGGCTGGGGAGCCACGGGGCCACTGCGAGGGCACCTGGGGTGTGATGGAGCAGCAGCAGCGGCAGGTCCTGCTGGATTGCTGTGCTGCTTGAGCTCCCAGGAGCCACACTCTGGGAGTTGTTCCTCTTTGCTTTACATCAACACTGCTCTGAAATGTTAGGACCAAAGATAGCAGTGGAGTTTTCTCTTTGTTGTCAGTGTTTAGAAGGCAGGATGCTTTGAAGCTTTAGCTCTACAGTAACTGTGCATTAATGCCTTGGTGCAGGGTTCCCACTTCAAAGGGTACGAGCTGACAGGTCTGACTCTGAGGAGCAGCACTGAGGACTATTATCTTCCACCCAATTTTCAAGCCATTTGTCAGGAATGCACATAGATGAAAGTTTCAGAAGCCAGGACTAACGATGTAATACCACGAGCATGAATTAAAAGAGGGGACTGTTTTTGAAATGTGTTGGGTGTGGTTTGGGCCATAGGATTGAAAAGGTTCTACATGGGCTTAGTATTGAATATTACACACAAATAAGTTTGGGGTCATTGTTGTCCTTGGCCAAGTGTGTGATGATTGTGTTTGGGGAATAAATTCCTTGACTTGTCTTGTCTTTCTTGGGTGAACATTACTACTGATCAGTAGCACCCTGGACAGCTTTGGGATGTGCTGGGCAGGAGTTCTCCCTGTGGACCTTCAGTGGCCTCACTGCATGAGCCGTGCATGGCACCTGCAGGTCCTTCAGTGCAGGATGTTCTGTGTGTTGTTCCCAGCACTTTGCTCACTCAGCCTTCCTTGCACCTTCCCCTCTCCTAGATCCAGTCAGAGGAAGTGCAGCTTGGGGAAGCCAGACCAGAGGGAGCTGAATGAGAACCTGGCAGCAACGCAGGGCTTGGCCCACATGATAATGGAGTGCAACAGGCTCTTCCAGGTACGTCCCTCATTGTCACAAGCAAAACTCTGGGCAGCCTGGGGTGGGTGGCCAGATTGGAGCAGCAGCTGGGCAATGTCCCTGCCAGCCCAGCTGCTGCTCTGTGCCTGTGACAGATGGGAGTTCTGCTGATGCCACCAGAGAGAAAATGAGTGCCATTGAGAGCACTCCTCCATTCCCTCTACATCCCCAGTGAGGATGGAGGTTGCCTCCATGGGCTTGGGGCTGGCTTAGAGAGCACCTGTGGGGCAGTGCCTGAGCAGGGAGGCCCTGGCCATCCCTGCTGGACAGTGGGTTGAAGTTTTGCTGCTGGGGCCTGGCCAGAGCAACAGCCATGCCTGTGCCTGGCCATTGACCCCAGTAATCTGAACCTGGACCTTGGCCCACAGACTGACTTCCCAGCTTGACCGCGGCCTTTGCCCATCATTATGGACTTGCCTAGTGATCCTTAGACTGTGGCTGACCCTGGTTGCTGTCCCTGGACCTGTTCCTGACCTCCCTTGCTGACTCACCTTCCTGGCTCTACCTCGGACCTCATCGCCGTGGATGTGTCTGATGATCTTTACTCTTGGCTGACCCTGGCTGCCACCTCTGGCCCAGCTCCAGCACTGTGGGACAGGGCAGCTGCCCTGCCAGCCCTGTTGTCCCACTTGACACCTGGCCCCTTTCCCTCAGGGGTGCTGTCCACACTCCAAGTCAGCTTAGACCTTTTCATGCTCTGCTCCAGCTCCTCATCTGGGCAGGGGCCACTGTCCCATGGCTCCCCTGCACTGACACATGGCCCTGCCCCAGGGCTCCCCAGCACAGATTCCACAACCAGTGCCTGGCTTCTGAGTGACACCCCAGCCCAGGACAGCTGGGGTTCCCAGGAGTCTGATCCCTGCATGGCATTAGTCTCCAGCCCAGACAGGGCTTCTAAGTGCCCCCCTCCATCCCCAGCCCAACCACAGGTCCCTGCTTCCCCAGCAGTGGCCTGAACCCCTCTGCCCACCTCTGAGGCCCCTTGGGGTGCCCTGATACTGCTGCCTGCCCTGTACCCTCTGGTCAGTCCTGGCAGCATGGGAGCTGTTCCTGTTCCTGGCTGCATGGCCCCACAGAATAGCCCCATGGGGACTCTACCCTTGCACACATGGACATTCCACACACCCCTGCTATGACCATTGCTGACCCCAGCCCTGAGCTGTGGGGCTGCCCCTCACCCTGGGGTGCTGGGGCCCAGGTGGTGTGATCCCCACCCTGCCAGGGTAGGCATTCGGTGCTGAGACTCAGGGATTGCCTGGAGAGGGCTGTCCCCCTGCTGCTGGTGGCCACAGCTCGGTGTGGCAGCCTCTGCCTGCAGGAACACCCAGGTCCACTGCTCTGGACCCAGACCCGGACTGGTCACTGTGGCCACCACTGGACTGCGGCTGACGCTGGTTCTGCCACTGACCCTGAGCGTGCGTGGCCCCATGAGCGGGACTCAGCTCGTCACCTCTGCCACCCCCAGCCTGCCCGGCGTGGCCCCAGGTAGGGCGGGATGGGGCCCTGGCTGGAGAGGCACTGCCCAGCACTGCCCCAGGAGCAGGGAGAGCACGGCTGTGGCACGGGTATGGGTGCAGGTGGGGGACAGGGAGCACAGCTCACGGCCTGGGCAGCTGCTGACGTGACCTGGCTGTCACTGCTGTCCCTGTGGCACCAGTGCCAGGCCTGGGGGGTTTGTGGGCAGTGCTCAGCCACCGCAAGAGTGCATTTGCACAGGTCTGCACTTGGTGCCCACCACAGGAGGTGCTGGACACTGACCAGCTGTGAGAGCTACACTGACCAGCTGTGAGAGCTGAGCCCACCCCACTCTCTGTACATGGAAGAACCTGATTCAGAGCTCTCATATCTGTTTTTTATATATATGTGTGTGTGTGTACATATATATACACACGTGTATGTCACTGAGCACCTGCATCAATGCAACACCTACTCTCCAGTGGTAGCACAGCTGCATTTCTGTGCCGATTTAGGACTCTGGACGTCTTTTTAGGAGGCTCAGAGCAGAGGCTCCCACAAACCCCAAGGCAAAGGCAGGAGTTGTGGCTCCTTGTAGTGGCCCAAGGTTGATATGCACTGCACGAAGAGGTTTGACAACTCCATAGGGATTGAAAACATTGCTGCTAAGGGGAAATGCATTTCCCTTGTGTTTTCCTCAAAGGGAATGTAGTTTAACTGATCTGCTTCTCCCCTGGGCTTCCTGCTCCTCCAGGTAAAACTGCTGCCTGCCTCCCCACACCATCAGAGATGACATCAAAGGCCGGGTGACCTGCTCATACCTGGCATGTAAGTTAAAGTGGATGGAGGGAGTATGGATCGTAGTATGGTTGGCTCTGGGTGTGTGGGTGGCTGAAGGGTTTCCTGGAGATACCCTTGGCTGTTCTGAGTTCATGGGCCTTGGGTCCTGCACCACTAATTGCTCTGAGCTGTGCTCACAGCCACTCATCTGCCTCTGTACCTGCAGCTGCTGCAGGCACACTCCTTTCCTCTAATTTTCCCTCCCCCTCTACTTTTTTTTTTTTCCCTTACCCCAACCCAACTCCAACAGACACAGACAACTCTTTTAGTCCCTTTATTGTCATTCCACAGGGAACCGCTACATCCTCTGCACAGGCTTAATCCCCAGGATGTCGAATCCTTTGGCCATGACAGTGGCAGTGGCTTCGCACAGCAGCAGCCTCCACATGTTCACCTTCACAATCTGGCCTGGAAAACAGAGACAGAGGAGCTGGAGTAGCTGCTCAGAACAACAGTACCTTCCCCAGGGGAAGCCCCTCCACCCAGAGCCTGGCCCTGGACTGCCACATGGAGCCCTTCCTGCTCTCCCAAGCCAGACAGACCACCCCTCCTGTTTGCAGGTGCCTGGCTGCTCCCAACTCTACTCAACCTTCCTGCTCAGTGACAACATGGGCTCTGCCAGTCTCTGTCAATCCTCTCACATGGACACAGTAGTGTGACAAGTCTTTCCAACACAGGGTAACACCCTGGAGTGTGCCTGCACCACAGGATGTGACACAGGCACACACAGCACCCCATGACCAACACTCACCAGTCTGCCTGTCCTTCTCAACGCAGTAGCAGCTGTCGTAGAACTCGGTGAAGGTGGTGGCCAGCTCATACAGGTAGTCACAGAGTGTGTGCAGTAACAAGTCCTCCAGGATCTTCTGCAGGATCTCGGGAAACCTCAGGATGCACTTGCCCAGTTTCCACTCCTTCTCATGGTCAAGGACAAGCACCTCTTCCCTGGCTGCCTTCCGCAGCATCTGCTCATCGATATTGGCCAGGCGAGCAATAGCCCTGCAATGGTCCAAAACAGAGTCTGCTTGTGAGGGTCCCACTGCCCAGCCTGCCCAAGGCTAGCCTGGTCACCTGCCTGGCCTGGCTCAGGGCTGATGGCCTCCCTTGTCCAGTCCTGGGTGACCAGGCCAAAGAGGACAGTCAGCCCTTGGGGAGATCCAGGAGGGCACTGCAGAGGAACACAGAGGGATGGGCTCTGGCACCTGCATCTACAAGGACAGCTGATGCTGCCAAGCAAACCAGGGCTCAGGGTGCCAGAAAAACTGGGTTGTGGAGATACTTGAGCTGAGCAGCTGCTGGAACACAGAAGCACCCTTTTCCAATCACCTAAATCCTCTGATTACCAGGAGCTCCCACAGTTCCCTCCCTGGGCTGTGTGTCACACCCAGGAGCTGTTTCAGGTGGCACTGGACACATCATGTGCAATGACAAATAAAATCCTGTCTGTGGTGCATAGCAGTGTAGCTGGCTTCTCTTACCAACCACCCCCAACAGCACTGATGTGACTGTCACCCCTCTGTCCACATGTCCCTTCGTGACACAGATGCAGAGAGCACCAGCACCAACTCCAGCAGCTCCCTGCACCCACACACCTGATCCGTGTGAAGGCATAGAGCAGATAGGCGGCTGTGTTCCCTCGGTCATCCAGCATCTTGTCGAAGGAGAACACGTAATCATTCAGTCTGTTGTGGGATAGATCTGCATATTTAATGCATCCAAAAGCCACTGACGTCTGGGCAGCTTTCAGCTCTTCTGGTGTCAGGACCTGGTGCAATTTCCAAACAGGCAAGAGTCAGGAGAAGAATGAAGCCCAACACACAGCCCTGACCTCTCAGCAGGGCTCAGGAGGGAAGCCCAGGCTGCTGAGGGCATTTACCCACCTGGTGCCCAGTTCATACCTCTCTGCTTCAGGGTACCACACAACCCCACACCCACCCCTTGCAATCCACTGGCACTACAGCTCTGCTCAGCTTAGGGCTGACTCCCTCTTCTGACAGCCCACAGAACCTCTGTGCCCCACAGTGGGATGCCAGGTGGGATGTGCTGTGCTCCTGCTTCTTAAAAACTGCATGTACACAGAACAAATGTCTGGTCTTCCTACCCTTATGGAGCGTTTTGGACAATCCAAACACTTGTAAACCCCTCTCTGCTGAACAGTGGCAGCAGGACAAAGCACTTTGTGCCTGACTCCTATGAGCCCTTTGGAGATTTTCAAGGTGATTTTTTTCCTGTGCTTCCTCATGTTCCTGTTTAAAAAGGGACTTTCCACTTTCACCCAACACTGCACTTCCCAATCCCACTGCCTCACACTGTGCTTGGACTGAGTTTGGTCCCTTTGTTATGTGCCATGTCCCACACTGTCCAGTTCTCTGCAGGCTGTCAAGAAGTACGACAGACAGAAATCTCATTAAGCAATGCAGAAACCATAAGTCTGTGAACACATCTGGGAAGCTCTCAAGAAAAACAAGCAATTTGTCACAGCTACCTTGTCCCGTTCCTTGTCTTTCAGCTTGTCCATGGCTCGTTTGAGCCCTTCCTCCAGCAGGTCTATGAGACGCACCGTGTCCCCTGAACGAGTTTTGAACTTCTTCCTGAAAACACACAGCCAAAATGAGCACCTGCACAGGAGGCAAAACACTTCCACCCTCTGCCTAGTGCCCAGTAAGCTTAGGAAAAAAGCACATGACAAGTCCTTTTGTATTGAAGAAACTGCCATCACACAGATAGGTACAAAACTGAGAGAACACCCACAGCGTGGTTGGCAGGAATGGCCAGGAAGGATTCAAGTCACAACTGTCCAGTTCCAGACATTAAGCAGGACACAATATCAGTGCCAGACTTTTCTCAGCTTTTGTTTCATCTACCATGAAGCAGGTAGAAAGCAATGAAAATCGTGGCCTTTACCACTGCCATCTCCCAGTACCCACGTTAGCTCCCACCAGCCCATCCAAGTGCCTCTTCCCAAATGCCAGGCAGCAGAAGTCAGGGCCAAGAGGGAGTGTGACCACAGCACCAGTGACTCTGAGCATCAAGGACAATGACACAGAACAAAATGACACTGTTACAGGATGCAGTGCTTGCTTTTGGGATTGCTTTTGGTGTGCCACGTATGCACTTGTCAACAATGAGAGCAAGTCCCCTGCATTCACTCAAACTTTCTCTCCAAGGCACATACAGAGGTAAAACTACACCCAGACACTCACTTGTCTTCTCCCAGTACCACTCCAAAGGCAGCATGGGCCACTCTGGTGACTTTGGGATCATACCAGCCAATCATCTGTCCAGCTGCAAACACTGTTTGGAAATGCACAGACTGCAAGGAATAAACACCAACAACTAGTTACCAACCCACTCCTCCAGGTGCAGTTTCTTTACAGCTTTATCCTATTCACAACGATGCTCTCACAGTATGACTTAAAATGTTTTCAGCTCCACAGACAAATTCCATTTCAAAGAGTTCAACCTTTCCAAGAGTTTTCCAGCTTTACAGTAGCAGCAGCTGGCAAACACCCATCACTGCTCAGATAAGGAGTAAATATACCAATCACACTAAAGACCCTGTGCTGTTCTGTGTTACTGTTGCATCCATCATTTCACACAGTTTGTGGTCACCTGCACCAACAGCTACAGCAGAGGGTGGTGAACTCACCTGGCCACTATCAACAACGTAGATAAGGATATCTCCCTTCTCTACACACAGCCTGTGCTTCAGAGCAGCCAGGTCTGATGTGTCATATGTGTAACCCCCGTCTGATTTCATGATTGTCAGCGGGACAGGGAAACCTGGGACAAACACCACCTTCCGGCCATCATCAACCTGGACAAATCCTGCAAAAGCAATGAAAACCATTCTCTGTTGGATCACAACAGGGAGTTTTCTGAGCCAGCAGCAACATTTCCCTTCCTTGCTGCTACTAAGAGGAAAAGGCCATACAGTCACATCATCAAAAATATGAACAAACTTACATGAGAACTCCCCTGTCAACCAAACAAGTCCCATGCTGTACAGCACTTCCAGAACTACGCACAAGGAAGCAGGCCTGCACAAATGTGACCTTACCAGAAAAGAGCTAATTCAAAAACTCCCATCACTGGCATCCAGATCTGCCTGTACAGCCACAAACCCATCACAAAATACGGAATTAAAGGCAACAGAAACTCTACAGAGATACGATGAGGACCTTGCACGGCATCTTTCTGAGGTGAGACAGAGCACTTCAGATGGTGAGACTCAAGAACTGCCAAATCCAACAGGAACACATAAAACCAGAGACTTTTTATGCTGCATTTGGCTTCTTGCCAGTTTCAAAGTCAACATGATCCAAAAATCCCACTGTCTTCACAGAGATTTCTCAGACAAAGTTCCCACACAGTCACAACACTAAGACTGGGAAGTTTGTCATATATTGCTCCTTGACTGTTTACTCAGAATACAATAAATTCTAGTAGTACCTTGTGCTGTTGCCTACAAATATCACAGACTACCTGCTTTTGATGTCAGCAAGAAAGATTCAGGCTTTCTGGAATGAGGAAGAGCCACAAAAGACCCACTTAGGAAACGTGGCTGAGAAAAAAAGCAAAGGTAGGGAACACACAACTTGAAAAGCATCAGCCCTAAGCCTAGCTGAAGAGGATTGAGGTTACCATGCTCATCCACACAGCTGCAGAACTTCTGACCCGAGACCAAAAGCCTCACCTTTATCTTCAAATTCTTTCACAATGTCTTTCATCATCTCATGGTAGAAGGACTCCCCTCTCTCTATTATTGTGATGTCCAAACAGTTGTAGATTTTCTGGAATTCTTGAGGAAACAGAACAAAATACTTACATTAAAGGCACACAGTGGGAACCAATGGCAAATGTTTACAAATGTAAGTGGGTACAGCAGGGCCCAAAAGGCATTATCCATCTGTTGGTCAAGCCATCAGACTAAGACTCAGGAGACAAGACTCAGCTCAAAGTCTCCACTTAAGACAGCCCAGTACTTTGGTTGTACTGGGGTTTTGCTTTCAGCTTCTCTTAGCAGTGTGGCAGTGATTTTCAAGAGAAAACAGAAGAGTGTGCTCGGATATAAAGTGAAGAAAGCCACACTGTTCTGTGGCTGAGACATGATTCCAGATGTGGAAAAGTCACCTCTGCGTGACACGTCACAGATGAGATTCCAGGCTTTGATGATGTCGGGGTTTTTGCTCTGCAGCAGCACCACACATTGGTAGGCTCGCTTCTTAAATTCCTCCTCTGTGTCAAACCTCCGCTTGGATTCCTGCAGGAGACAAGTGGAAAAGCACTGCCTTCTCCCCTGAAACAAACCACCACCCCTAACAGGCTCCCCAAGCATGCTCATCTCAGACAGAAAGGCTGTGTGCTTACACAGCCCTTTGATCATGCCCCATACAGACAGTTCAATAGCAGATACCACAATTCATCACCCCTGGCTGGTTATTGCAGTCATCTGCTAACAGTGACTTGATTCTTTCATTTCTCCAAAACTATGCTGCAATTTTAAGCTCCTCAACCTGCTTTTCAGATGCTGACATAAACATCACACTTATCTGCTACACATACCTTGTAAAAAGCTTGGAGGTCCCCAATGGGAGGAGAAACAGTCAAGTAATCTGGAAATTTGTCCTGGAGATGAGCAATGAGCATTCCAAACTGGGTGCCCCAATCTCCTAAATGGTTCAATCTTGGAGCAATTGAAGAGGACAATAGTAATCATCTCTTAAACATATGCTTTAAGATACATACATTCTAAAAATGTATATTCTAAAAGAAACACACATAATACCAAAAGCCCAGCCCAGGCAAGCTCCCCCAATTTCATCGCACTGAAGCTGCTGCCCACCTTGATTCCTAACCCTGCTACACTTGCTCTGTTTAGTATCTCCTACACATAAAGGGTTATTTGCTATGTGCTTATAAACTGAGACCAGAACAGAGAGACAGGGACTGCACAAACAGCCCAGCAAGCCCACATCACAGCTAGCCACTGAGTCTCACCTCAGAACATCGTAACCCACGAATTCGAAGAGCCGGCACATGCTCTCCCCGATGATGGTGGAGCGCAGGTGGCCAACGTGCATCTCCTTTGCAATGTTGGGGGAGGAAAAATCCACCACCACCTTGGGCACAGCACCAAAGGAACACAGGAATAAAAGGCCATTACCACATCTCGTGTGTTTGATCCGGGTTTTGTTGGGGGGAACAGGGGGAACAAGAATCACCTCTGCTGACCCTCAGCAGGGAACATCAGAGCAGGCTTCAGCCTGGGCTTTGCTGCAGCCCAGATGAGGGTCACGGATCACTCCCAGACTGACCCAGGGAGCCCTGTCCCTCAACCACCAGAGACCACAGCAAGTACAGGTGACCCACCCCATGGCCCCTGGTTCCTATGCCACATCCCACATACTCTGCTCTAACAACCTGCTGACATGGACATCTGCTCAGCACATCTCTTCAGGGGGGAATTTCAAAGCTCCCTGCAGTCCAGAACACTTCCCCTGCAGCAGGATGGCCGTGTGCTTACTGCTGTACCTTTTTCCTTTTGCCAATAGCTGGTGGTTGAACTCCATTGATCAATAAACTGCTCAGCTGCTTCGACACAAAATCCTTTCTCAAGTGGACATTGATAAAACCTTTGCAGGAAAAAACCAGCAATGAGCGCTGGGGCTGCAGAAGCGCCTCAAGCCATTTTTTGTTTCCTTCCCCCCTGGATTTCTGTTTTCATGCATCAAGCACAAGAGCACATGGAGTCAGCTTGACAAAACATTTTTAAGTCACAGGACAACAAAGCTGTCACTAGAAGACAATTTCTGTTCCCAGATTAGAAGTCTGATCACACCACTATGGCCTTTACTGCAGGAGTCAGATGGTGCAAGCTACACCATTGACATAGCTCCTTTTTGTACACTGTCACTCAACCGTCAATTTATAGAAACATTTTTTATGGGAAAATAAATAACGTGGTTTCCAGAATGCAAAACCAAATCCTGCTTTATCTTGTTTAAAATATTCATATTCTAAAATATATACTTTCATCTGGGATAATTCATGCTCATGGTATGACACTGTCTTACTTCTGCTCACAGAGCCAATGAACAAGCCCTAGCCCTGGAAGGGCTGTGCCATGGAATTTTTGTATTTATGCTGAAGCCCTAAGGAATATGAGCCTTCATATTTTTCCTGAGGTCACAGGGACAAAACAAATGCAGAAAATAATAATGTCCATGCTACTCCAGTCTCTCAGTTCTGAGAGGACAAGATCTCCTCACCATGCAGGCAACAGCAAGAAGGGCTGTTGGTTTTTGCTGTGACTTCATGACTGTGGCTTGATTCCTGTCACCAATATTGAAAGAGAAAAAGCTGGTCTCTTAAGAATCGGTGGAAAACTTGCTAATTAAAGGGCTCAGGATCACACTTGCCAATTCTAATACAGAAGTAGATTTTCTGCTGCTGCACAAGTCTGAGTGCTACAAAGCTCACCAAGACAGAAGATGCTAGTTCACCCTGTAACTGCAGTTTTAAATCACAAAACAGCAGAACTCAACTCAGCTTCCCTCTCACTATAAAACTGCCCTTTCTGCTTTATGATATATAAAGTGTGAAAAACAAAATTATCTTACCAGGACCAGCAATTTCAACCTTCTCAATGCATTCATTGGCAGGAATATTTTTTGCTATTTTCTCCGCGATTTCTCGCGGGATAACCTTCTGTTCCCTGGTTTTGAGCAGGATCTGGAACACAACAAAGATCAAGTACAATTCAATTCTCTGATACATTCTAGAGAGCAAAACAGAGAGCACAGATACTGAGGCACTGAAACATCCTCATGGTCCTTCAGCTTCATAATACAGAGACACACACAAAGAGAAACATCTCTAGCAAATTTTACAGATTAGATCAGTTCTCCCCAGCAGAAGCCTAACTAGACCCAACACGTTCACCTCCTTCTGCACACAGCTGTCCCTATGTCAGAAGAAAATCTCCCAGGGTACTTTTCAAAACCTGTTAAGTGGTTTTGCAAATTTGTATTTTTCTAAGCTAATCAAAGGGACAAATCCTTTAAAAATCAACATAGCTGGCAAAGTGCTTCACAGTCCTGTTGATCAGTCTCATGGGTGTCCTCAGCTCTGCCAGCATTCACATTTGAAGTTCTGAACTGTGCCTCCAGCAGATGCTGAGTGTGGTTTCAGAGCAGGTCTGTTTATTTATGATTAAACACAACCAAAGCAAACTGCCTTCAGTCCTGCCTTAGTCTCGAGCTTAATAAATAAATAACTGAATAGATTAATAAGTGAATAAATAAATAAAATCCAACAACCCAAGCAAACAAAGATAATCCCAGCACTACCCAATTTTCTTCAAAGAGCATCACAAAAACTGCTGTTAAAGTAGCTCTCCTTATCCCTGGAGACACGAGCAGCCCACTGTGAGGAACTCAAAGAACAGGACACAAGTTTACACACAATGACAGCATCAGAGTGGTCTGGGTTGGAACAGACGTTAGAAGATCACCCAGTTCAAATACACAACTTCTCTGTCCCTTCCAAAGGCATCTTCTCACGTTGCTTTTTGCGAATGTTACAAAAACACCCTTTAGGGGAATTCTGTGAGTTAGCCCAACCCATCCCTTGCAAAACACTACATTCACAGTGTATAAAATTACCACAAGTATTTGTTTCTGAGCACATGATTTTCCGGTACTACTGTGATGTGTTTGAAAACAATCCCACTGAGGCCACAAGGATCATGCACCTCTTTGTCAACTCAGTATTTACACTCACTGATTATATTTTCTGATTTACAGTCTGCTGTAAAATGTATTTCTACTAAAGTTTCAGTTTTCTGTTTAACCTGTCATCCTGTTAAACAGGATCCTTACAAGATGGTAAAGGCTTAAAAAGGGCAAGCAAAGCAAACTTCAGTAGCCTTTAGTTTTACTCGAAGTTTAAACTACAGGAGAAATAAATGCAAACCCAGATTATGGGCATGTTACACCAGATTACAGGCGTGTTATCTGAACCATTCCAGAAACAGTTACCACACTCTAAGGAGCAAGCAGAGCTCCTGGCTGAAACCTCAGCCATTAATATGCTAATGAGCTCCGAGGAAAACAATTGGCATTTGTAAGGGTCCTTTCCACATCATCGCGCTGCAGGGAGAGGCTGCTGCCTGGCACGTACCAGTGCTGCCCCAGTCAGGGTGCTTCCCACTCTGCTGGCAGTCCCAGTAACCCTGACCCGTGTTCCAGCTCTGTCCAGGGGACACCCTGGGGAGACCTGCACCACAGCCAAGCCCATAAAACAGGCTGACAGAAAGTCCCCAACCTGCCACTTTCATCCCCTGGCTCAGCTGGGCTGACACACTGCCAAGCTCCAGCCTAGTGCACAGCTTGCCTGCCCAGGGAACCAACTCCCCAGCCAAGGCCAGCACTAGGAACCCTCATTCACCAGCACAGCTGACAACCTGGAACTCGAAGGCCTGGCTGGAAGAGAACCGTTCAGACAGCGAGTTATGCGAACCACGTCGGCACTGGGAAGACTGCACTGCTCGAGAATCCCAACCGCGACTTAATTGGGGTAACGCGGCGGTCAGAGGAGGGGCAGCGCCCTGAATCCCGTGTCAGTGCAGTCACCCAGGGCGGCAGCACAGTCACAATATGCTAATGAGACCGAGGGAAGACACGGGATCCGGTGGGGCTGTTTCCGCCTGGCACTGCAGCCCAGAGCCTGCTGCCTGGCACGTATCGGATCCCTGCTGCCCCAGTCACGCTCCTTGTACCGGGACAGCCCGGGACAGCAGAGTTCCATGCCTGGCAGTGCAAGTTCAGGGTCAAAACTGTGAATCCAATGCGTTAATAAAGGTGAATTGACGACAGGACACATAAAAAAATAAGTTGTTTCTGTTGAGATTGCCAAGTAAAAGATCTGTAATTACAAAGTGTCTACTTAATCACCCAAAGGCATCAATGCATTCAAAGTTTAGGTATTTCAGCACTAAGCTAGAACACACTACCTTCTTTCTCCCACACCTCCTGGTTTGACTTCAGCACAGTCCCAGCTCACTGAGCAGGCTGAGCAACTGCTGAAGTGTCTCTGATTCTATGAGTCCTCTTTGGTCAAACTCCCTGTACCCAGGGAATTAACAAGAGATGTTAAACACAGGAGTGAGTCAGGAGTATGAAGGGTAGTGCCTGAACAGCAATCCACACCTGGATGGGCTCTGAGAAGGCGCTTCCCGAGCACGCCCAGGCCTGACAATGCCCAGTGCCTTCTGGCTGGAGCTCAGGCAGGGCAGTTTGGGACGTAAGACACAGAGATCCAAACCCAACAGGGCACACAGGGCAGCACCTGGGCCCCTCTGCTTTGCTGTGTGTGTCTGTGAGCAGGAGGAAACCACAGCACCCACAGCAATGGGAGGTGTGAGCCAAGAGGGGAAGCTGGAGATGCCCCTTTGTCACCTGCTCTGCGAGAAGGGGGTAGGTGCACACAAATGTGTGAGGAGATTACACTTTACTGGAACTAGAGAAGAGCAGTCAGAGATATGCAGGTGTTTCTCAACATTTTGCAATTCTGCAGAATCATGATTTATTGTTTTGCTGTTTTCAGTTCCAAACATACAGCTCACTAATTGGTAGTTAATTGCACATCATTAGTAAATCGATGCAGCACTTAAATCCTGATTTGATTCAGATCCCACGAACCAAGCAGTTTTTCTGTGTCACACACATTAACTCTCTCATACCAGGCATCTGAACAGAGGTTTAAAGGCCAGCTCTGTAAAGGCCAGTGCTTCTCTTAAAATGCCATTAAATACTCACTCAATTCTCAGCCCAGGCACCTGCAGCAAGCCCAGAACAAGTCCAATATTGCAACTCTCACTGTGCTGTCTATCCCTTAGCTTCCAACAGACAATACCCCCATTTCTGCTTCTTTGTTGAGATTGTTTACATCATTTACCTGTGATATGCCCATGGCACTGTTACACTGGTAGTCCCCAAATTTGGGCTGCTGACTCGGTGTCACCACCAGAGGAGGGTTTTCTAAGTCGGGGTAGGCAGCCTGAATGGCAGCTCCAAAGATCTCTTGAAGACAGCTGTTAATATTAATCATGCTTTTGGTTGATTTACTTCTTTCCTCTTGAAGACTCTGAAAAAGAAAACCACCAAAATCCAGAAGGCTAAATTCACAACATCTGAGGAGCTGTTACATCCCACTTTTCTCCTTGGCTGCCTGGCAAAACACAGCTGACAGATTTGGCTGACACCTCCAGGCACAGGAGCAACATATACAACATAAAAACCACATGATTCTCCTGCTGAACCTCCCAGCACAAACCCTTCCCTGGCTGCAGGTCTGCATTACTTCTCACACCTGTGCTGGTGAGCCTGGACAGACCTCAGCCGGGCCAACTGGTCCAAGACTGCCCAAGACAAGACCATGGGGGCTCATTGACCTACTGACATTTTCTATAAAACAAGTTTCTGTTTAAGGAACCAAGAAATATCTGATGTGCCACCAATTAAGGTGTCAGAATACAGAGTGAGAATGCTGTCACAAATCAGTAGCTGTAACTCACACCATTTATTTAGCTCATCCTTATGAGAACAAAAAACACATGGGACACCAATACTTTTTTATTCCCTTACCTTCTTAAGGAAGTTTAACCGGTACTTGAGTTTTGCGTTTTCGTCTCGCAAACCTTCCAAACTTGGGGAGACTCCCAAGCACCCAAAATTCTTCAGACGCTCAATTTCTGCAGTTAACAACTTGATCTCGTTTTCCTGAAAAGAAAATTGAGCTGTCACACAGCAATTCCTGGAGAGGGGACAGGGGGTGAGGAGCTGCAAGATCTCAAACACAGTGCTAGTTTGCAAGGTAAACAGCAATGTAAAGGTAACAGGAATGACATGTAAGCTGAATAATTCCAAACAATTAATATTTAAAGGTTGTTTCTACTTGTGTGAAAAACAAGGGTTCTGAAACCTTCTTATAAAAAGGCAGTGAGGAAATAGTCTCACTGATGTCAGGACAGAAGTACACGAAAGACAACAGGACATGCTAATGAGATATTCCCCAAATAAGCACTTTCTCCAGCTTTTTTAACCTAATGAAGATATCAAATGATTTGACTCAAAATTCCCTAAAGCCTCCTTCAGCCTATTTCACCATCTCGCAGGCCACAGTTTCCCTTTCAAAGGAGGAAACCACGATCACTCACACAACCCCAGCAAGCTCAAACCCCACC
Organism: Eopsaltria australis; assembly: GCA_034509425.1. Classification (NCBI taxonomy): domain Eukaryota; kingdom Metazoa; phylum Chordata; class Aves; order Passeriformes; family Petroicidae; genus Eopsaltria; species Eopsaltria australis. Next base: position 5,965,841 of record JAVTVJ010000055.1, on the reverse strand, counting down.
CAGATACAGGAATGCCAGAAGTAGTGTGCTGCTTCACAGGGGCATTTCTGCAGGGTGCACTCACTTCCACCTGGCCACACAACCTTTCCTGCCCTGTCCAGGAAGGAAATGTATGTCTTCTCCCTTCAAACTGACACAAGGCATTCAGGAGCACCTGAGAATTTCAGGAGAGCCTCTAGGCTCCAAACAAACTTCCTCAAGTCCCTCCAGACTTCACAGTCCTGCCTCAGACAAATGCGTCAGCAGCAAAATGGTTGGAAGCTGCTGCAAGCAGCAGAAATCCTCCTCACCCCACACCCTAAAGAAACCAAACAGCTGGTTTCATTTCTCTTGTCCATCTCTTGCCCTCCCCCATAATAGCCTTTGTGCTCTGAGCCATAAAGCTCTGACAGAATCCTGGAGGCTACAGAAGGTTTGAGGGACCTGGTGCTGCTATGGAGGGGGGCAGTGAGCACTGCCCACCCTGGCTTGCCAGCCCCTCGGCTCCCCCATCCAGGCTTTCCTCTGCCAGCACTTCCACAGCAGGACGCAGCTCATGCCATTATTGTAGGCCACCAAACCTTATCAAAAAGGGCTCATTTACTTTGTTACTTTTTAAACAATCAGACTATTTAATTAGGGGAAAAAATGGGCCATTGAATCTCTTGGTCTTGTATGTCCACCTGAACAACAGCTCCCAGGAATGCTGCTGTAACTGACTGCATGTGCTCAAACACCTAGGCTAAGGCAAAACAATCTTAAGATTGGCCTGTTTGTGGGCCAAGCTGAAAATCAGTACTTTTGAGGTCATTCTTCAGTTATGCTTCAGTTTTTGGCACACTTCTGTTACAGCCTCAAGGTCTCCTCTCCTACAGGAGAACATGATGCTGCTTCCTGCAGTTCAGATGTGAAGAAACAGGACTTTATTTTCAACTTTTCTTCCTGGCCTGACCTGACAGCATTTCACATAATTTATAGTGCCATTTAAAAAAATCTACTGTACTCCAAGTTTAAAAATATCACAAGAGATTGCATTGTGTTTTCACAGTTGTGCCACTGTACGTTTCAGTGACCATTATTGCTACAAACATCAGAGCAGTGACATACGTAATTCATTGCCCCAAGCCTAGAATGTGCTTTAAAGGTAAGTGCAAAGGTATCTTCTACATCTAATATCACATAATCTCTAAATTCTGTGTCCACACATTATTATCTTCTCTGTAGTGAAGTCACCAGCTTCAGGGCAGGCCTCCAAAACCCCAAGGAGAGTTCTGCATTGAAGGGAAACATTCTCCAGAACCAGAAAATCACGTTCTGCTTTTGAAACTAAAATCCTTGCATGTCCAAGACAACAAGCAGCTCACAGGAATTCCTCCTGCATTACAAGATTCCCCCAAAGCTACAATCACCAGGATATTTCAGTACCACTGGCAAGCTTTACAGAAGAGGAATTTGAGTTGGATTTTCCTATAATCACAAACACCTGTGGCCACCCAAGGGAAGACTCACAGGAGGTGAGATGACCAGTATCCTACTGGAGCTTCTTTCCATACTGTTATGCTAAAAGTGAGAACAAGGAAAGAGTTTATCTGAGTGCATGGTCAGAGCCCAGAACCACAGTGCCCAAGAATCACTGACCCCTGGGCAGACATCTGACCCAACAGCTTTTTACAGGGTGACAATTAGCACTGTAATCACTTGGATTTGGCCAGGAGATGAAAAGCTCTAAAATACTGCCACAGTGCAGCAAGTCTCATCTACGTTTTTCCCATGTCTGCATCAAACCAGCAAATTCACAGCACTGACAGCTGGAGGCATTTGGGATGGCCTCATTTCAGATGTGACCAGGCCCAGACTGTCACCCCAGAGCGTCACATTTGTCTATCCCATTAAGTGCTCCTTTTTCAGAAAGTTCCAGCAGCAGTCCTTCTGTTGTTTCTCGAGCGTAGACTGAGAGCAAAAGGTTTCACCGTGGCGGCCCAGCTGCCTATCCCAGTGCTGCTGCTGCCATTTCAGTCTCCTTTTTTTGTGCTAATCAATAGCTTATACAGATGATGAAAGGAAGTTTTCACTCAAAACAACCTAGCAGAAAAGCCTAAACTCAGGAATGCTTACACTGGGTTCCAGAATTGAGGTGGCTAAGATCCCAACAGCTGGGCTGGGACAGCCACAGAGCGGACAGCCTTCAGCTCCAAACTGGCAACGGGGCACCCCTGCTCGGGGAACATCACTCACCACTCTCCTCTCTCTGGAGACCAGTGACAGGACACAGGGAAATGAAATGAAGCTGCATCAGGGGAAGCTCAGACTGGTTCAGAAAGGTTCTTCACTAGGAGAGGCTGCTGGTGCACTGAAACAGGCTCTCCTGGGAAGTAGTTTGGGCACCAAACCTGTCAGAGTTCAAGGAGCATCTGGAATATGCTCTTAACACTACATTTAGTTCTAGATCATCCTGTGAGGATGGGGAGGTGGACCTGATGATCCATGGATCCCTTCCAACTTGAGGTATGCTATGATTCTGTGACCCCCGCACTCATAACCATGCTGCTGAGCTTGCCTGGAAAAAAGGTCTTTAGATGTTTACATCAGAAGTGCCCTTTATCACAGCACCCTGTGATAAAGTTAATTCTCTAGCAAAGATCAGTGAATGCTAGATGGTATTGAAAGGATATTATAAATGCTACATTCTTTCTAAAAAGCAAGCTACTCTACAAAACTATAGATAAGCCTTGTAACAATTCCTCTCTCATGACACCATCCAAGTGAGGAAGGGAGACAATGCGAATACACCTCTGATGTAAAAGATGTGAGACTGAGGAAAGGAATGAAAACGTTGCTGTTGAGGTCATCAAGTGTCACCCCCTGGTTTATTCCACCTGCACTATCTGGCACAACTTGTCAGTAAAGGGTCATACCTGATGACCACCTCATGAGAAGCTGCGGGAATTACAAGAGGCCATGCTGACATCTCCAAGGGCTCTCTGGTCAGCAGAGTACTAGAAATCGTCCCCTCACCTGTGAATACAAGAAACTACAGCTTTTTCAATGGGACCAAAATCATCCTTACATCTTCCCTTAGCACGTAAGACTGTCTTCCAAGAATTAACATGAAACTTGCACAGGCTTCTGTCTCTGGGCTTTAATATGACAGAGCTCCTCTCCATCATGTTTAAAAGGAAAATCATAAAGCAGAGAAAACGGCCTGAGAGAGCAGGGCAAAGGGAGCAGAACACCTCACTTCCTTCCCCTCCTTGCCTCCTGCTCGGTTTTATGTCTACTCCTACTCTGCCAGGCCCTGCTGAGCTGGCTGAGCACATACTGCTTGCTCTTTGTTGGGTTATTTTCCTGCAGGCTGGCTCCCCACAGGCTCCAGGGCATGCTGCAGCTGGAAACAGGCAGCATGTGGCTGGGAGTGACAGGCAGATTGAGGCTCAGTAATTCTGCATGGCCTCCTTCAGCTCCTGGAGTTAGAGCTGAGCACTGTCCCTCCTGCTCTGCTTCCAGTGCCTGCAATCTGCACACGGACTAAAGACCAAACAAAGACAGCAAAGGGAGAGCCACCTTGCCACAATACCCGAGATGTCCTTCCTCTCCTAGAAGCAACAAAGGAGAAAGGGAAAATCAAAGGCAAGAAGGAGTTGCAGATATTCATCAGCCAGATTTACTATCCCAGTGTCTACTGTATGCTTAAGTTGTGAGCAGAGCTCACAAAAACCCAAGAGCCAAGTGTCCAGAACCTCTCAGCTGGATGCTCCTGGGGCAACGAATGAGAAGTGAACCTGGAGAAGTCAAAGCCATCCAGAAGCTGCCTCTTCACTCTATTTTCAATACTGGTCATTGACTAGAACAGGCCTGGCAATTTTACTTTTTATTATTATCGTCACTGAAAAGGCAGAGGGTTGTCACCATCTTTCCCAGACCTAAGCACTTTATGGCTGCAATAGAGCTGTTCGAGGAAGGCCGGGTGCCAGCAGCACAGGAGGCGCATCCCTGGCTGCCCCGGGCTGCCCCTGGCCTCGCCCGGTCAGAGTACGCCCCAGCACCACGAACAGGCGGTGACAGCAGGCCGTGTGCGGCCGGGCCCCGCTGACTGCTCCGGGAAGCTTTTGCGGAACGCTGTCACGATGCCGCCCTCACGGCCGGGTTGTGAGCCGGGGCCGCGCTGCAGCCCTGCCCTCAGCCCCGGCACAGACCGAAGCAGCCCAGCAAGCGCTTCAGCCCTGCCCGCTCTGTGCCTCCCCCTCCCACACAGCCCCTCGGCTCCCGCGGGCCCAGCGACCCGCCCGGGGCTCCGGGCACTGCGGGGGCTTCGGCACCGGGCGAGCGCTCCCGGGACTCGCCCGACACCTGCGCCCCGCGGAGCCTCGGGGCTGTCCCGGTCGGGGCTGTCCCGGTCCATGCGGTGCCGTGCAGTGCCACACCGTGCAGTGTCACACCGTGCAGTGCCGCACCGTGCAGTGCCGCACCGTGCAGTGCCACACCGTGCAGTGCCACACCGTGCAGTGTCACACCGTGCAGTGCCACACCGTGCAGTGTCACACCGCGCCCGCCGTCCCGCCCGGCCCCGCACCTGCCGCGCCAGCCTCGCCGCGGACTGCGCCACGCGCGCCTCCATCCTCGGGGGCCGGAACCGGGAACAGCGCCGCGGGAACCGGAAGGCGGCTGGAGCGGCGCGGCCGCGGCCGCAGCGCCCCCGGGCGGCGGGGAGGACCCCGGCGGGGCTGGAGCGCTCCGGGCGGGAATGGCCCCGCGGCCGCCATCGACACCTGCGGCGTGAGGGGACAGGGAGAGGGAAGGGAAAGGGGGAAGAGCACCCTTACACTCTCCCAAACCCCCTCACTCCGTGTCACCACCCAGCACTTTGAAACGTGTCCTGTCCCCCAGAAGATGGGTACAAAATGGGCACAGGGAATGTTCAGGCAGGGAGGAAAACCAGCAAGGGCCAGGACCCGAGGAAACGGGTGGAGATTGTTGGGGTGTTTGGGCAGAGCTCTCAGGGATGCACAGGGGGGATTGTTGGGGCGTTTGGGCAGAGCTCTCAGGGATGCACAGGGGGGATTGTTGGGGCGTTTGGGCAGAGCTCTCAGGGATTCACAGCGGGGATTGTTGGGGTGTCTGTGCAGGGATAGGGACTGGACTGGATGATCCTTGTGTGTCCCGTCCATGATAATATGAAATGTGTGAATTACAGCATCTCAAGTGACAACACGTGAAAAGCTATATGTTTCCAGGTGGCAACACAAAACAACACCAGCTCAGGTGCCAGGGGATGAGAAGATTCACACACGACAAAAAGCAAGAAGGCAGGTTTGTCCAGAAAGGTCACTTTATTGGAAAAACCTAAAATGGACTTTAAACCTGCAGCCCTCCTCCCACAGCAGTGGTTTCAATGGGCTCCCCACGTTACCTTAACAGACCCATTACAGACATGAGCTGCAGTACAAATGTTAAAAGTGCAAGTATTCTGAACTTCACACCTACTTTTATGACCTGGCAGGAAACACAAATGCTTCACAGCTCACAGAGAATTCGTTCACAGCACTTGGGAGTCCCAGCTGGCTCCCAGCATTCCCCACAGGGTACAAAATACATCACTCAGAGGAGAGTCCGATGCAGAACATCATAGAAGGTAGGGGTGAGGTTCCTTCAAATTTATTTTATTGCAGTAAAACCTCTAAAAGGTAGAGCTGTACAAAAAGTCTAAACAGCATTATTTAAGAATAACAGCACCTTACGCTGCATTTGTTCTTATTTAAAATTCTATTTCCCAAAAATACATTCCTAAATATACAAACTATACAATCTTGTCACTTTAATGCTGGTTTCTGTGATGATATAACTTTAACCTAAAAATCTTCAAAACATCCACATACTGACAAAAGCTCTAATATACAAATGCCTTGGTACCTTCATAATACCACATAAATAACTTCAAAAGCCAATCTGCATTTGTAGAATTGTCCAGAAAGCAAATACTTTATGGTGATCACACATCGTCCGCAGAGAGCGTTGGGATGTTTATTCTTGGCCGTGTGAAAAACGCCATTTTCTCTCTGAAAAAAGATGATCAGTTGTTAATGCAACAGAAATCCTGCCAGAAATGTCCACCATCCACATGAGAATTTATCCTACCAGCTGTCCCCACAAGGAGCAGATGTACATCCTTTCACAACCTACACCTTTTATTTACTTATCAGACATGAGGCTACAGTTAAACCCACAACACTGACCTTACCAAAAGCCATTTCAGAAAGGCTCAGGACTTTTTCTTTTGTTTTCTGTTACTTAGGGAAGCGAAGGACTGCTTCTGTGGTAAAGAATTTGTTGCCAGGTGTGGACTGATTGGGAGAGCTGCTGGTTGCTTTGATCACATGCAGTGCTGCAACTGATTTCCCTGACTCACACCTTATACTTTGATACAAAAATAAACAAGTTCTTATTTAAGCAGAACAGTTCACTACTTCTGCAGAGATTAGTCTTCCTCATCAGCATCTCAGTGATCCACAGAAAAACCATGGGAGCAGTCAATTTCTCCTCCCCTTTACCTGTAATTACCTGAATGACTGCACTTCCAGAGGCTCCTTCCGACTCTGCCCTCGCAGCCTGTGGACGTCCTTGGCAGCAGCTCTCATCATTTTATCAGCCTTGAGCTCACACTTGTGTTCTGGATTTTGCACCTAAATGAATAACGGAGAAGAGTTGTTTGTGTTTTCAGGAGGAATTATCTTACCCTAACTGATCTCCAAACACAGCAGTATTTCAGCTGCAGGTCTGAGGGGTTTGGTGAGTGTTGACTCTGGAAGTCACAAGCCACAGAGGTTAAACTGAAGCTTGTCAACTCTGCATTCTAATGGAGAGAGCTTTTTGTAAGGTGTCCTTTCAGCCTGTGGTAAGAATAATGGCTTCTGTCAGTACCCTCTTTGTATCTTCTTGATAGGTCTTTTAAGGCAGAAGATCAGCACACACAAGAACACAGCACCCCAAAAAGCACCTCACACCAACTCCCTCCTGGGAGCCAGCATAGCTTGGTCTCTGCCTGGTGCCAGCAAAGGTGCCTGAGAAATCCCAGAAGCCGAGAAGGAGCCCTGTGCATGGGGGAGGGTGTGATGTAGAGTAAGGTAAGTGCCAACCACCACACACCACACCTCCTGCAGCCTGGGAGGACACACTTGGCGGAACAGATGGCATTTATGACTTCTTGTATTTGCACCTCTGCTGGGGCACCAAATCTCTGTGCTGGTGAATGCAAGGGCTCAGGACTGACAGCTTGCTGGAGCCATACGTGACAGACAAGAGTGACACAGTGCTAAGGCTTCATTTACTGACTGTCCAAAGTCCCCTCTTTCCAAAATCCCATTTCTCCAACAAGTGGAACAAAACCCCAAGGCAGGTATTACTCACTCGTTTCTCCACAAGCCTCAGCAGCAGTCGAAACCTCTCATCGTCCTTCACCCACTGTGGCAGCTCTTTCTCACCCTGACTTTGAGCTTGTTCCAGCTGTTCCTTCAGTTCCCTCAGCACTGAGATCTCCTGAACCAGCTGGTCATGCCAGGTTTTTGAAGCCTGCAGATCCAGCTCCAGGTCCAGTGAGGTGCGGATCAGGCGCTCTGTACCGAAGGCCTTGATTGAAGGCTGGAAGAGAAGGGGTGTGTGAACACACTGAGGAGAACTGTCCCAGCCACTCCACCCAGAAAGTGCCAAACACATCATCAGACCCATCTCTCCAATGCTTCTCTTCACACAAACTACCTCTACTGATACACTTTCCAGTCTGTCTCGAGACAGATACCACAAACTCAAGAAGTCTTATAGATAAGTATTTTGATTTCTGTGCTTCCACTTGAAGTTCTTCCTTGGCAGCTTCTCCAAATCAAACAAGTCTTGCTTGCACACCTTCCTCCTAAGTTTAATGTCTCATCTGCAGATGAATCCACAGTGCTGCAGAAAAACCTGTGATAGGTTTTTCCAGTAACATACTGCCTTCTGCTAGTTTCAAACACAAGCTGTCCCAAGAAAACCATCTCCTTAGGAGCTCAGTGTCAGTATCTTGGGGGAATTTCAGTGACTGCCATCATAATGGGCACAGGGATTTATTGTGTGCCATGGCATCACTACGACAGGGTCACCTGAGCATCTCACACATTGTTCTCCTCATCTTCTTTTCCAGCTCTTCAAATTTATTATAAATACTTAAGAATTTTGCAACAATAAACACAGCAAAACTGTGCTACTCCTCTGGCACCATCTTCCTAAATTATTTGTTTTAAATGAGTTCCAACTTAAACATTCCTGTCATAATCTGGTATTTCAAAGAATCCTTGAGACACTTTTCGCACACAAAGAAAAGGTTGTGAATGAAAGCATGTGGCAACTGATTTTTGTTTGCAAATTTTTCCTTTAAAACAGTTTCCTGGTTTTTGCAAGTGTCTGTGTTAGAGAAAAAAGAAAGTGGTGATGTTCTTACCCTTTTCACTCTGACACTTCGTCTCTCCATTGCATTCCGAACAAATGGGGGCTTTTTGGATAGTGTGGAACTGTCACTGTCACTGCGATTCAGCTGCAAAGGAAGGTGAAAACCACACATTTTGCATGAAAGAAATACAAGCAGTGCATACACACACTGTCAGTGAGACCAGAGGTGGTTGTAGGCAGAACTATGAAGGTCTGTGAAAGGCACACAGCTGTCACCCCAGTCTGGGTACCCAGCATGCACTGGCACAGCCAGATCCTGCCACAAGCCTTGAACTCTGCCCCTTTTTGGGAATCAGCTGTGAGCAAAGAGAGACAGGCTATGATATGAGACTCTACCCCCCTGCTCTTCTCCTGTGCAAGTAACTAGGTTGGGCAAAACAGCCCAGAAAAATAAGCTATCAGTAACAATAATAATAATAATAACAACAACAACAACAACAACAACAATAATAACAATAACAACAATATTACTCTTTCATAGCATATGTAAAACATGGAACTTTTTTGTCAGAGATTTCTGTTTTCTGTAATCTGTATTTTAAGTTGGTGGTGGAAGAGGCAGGTTTACCTGAAAGCTCTGCTCCTGGGTTTATCAGCTGAAGAGCTGCCATGTTACACACAGCCTGCCTTGTTTTGTGGTTGTCTGTAGACCCTTACAAAGAGGTCAGCTCAAGCAGGGTTTAATTCCCTTCTCATGTCCCTTCTCAAAGCTAGGGGAGGAGGGGAACAGGCACTGGGATCTGCATGTGCTGGGACACAGCACCTGTACCACCCAAGCACAGGCCACTGCTGCAGAGTAAGGTTTATTCCTCTGGGAGCACCTGCCTCTGAGCCAGGGAGAACCTGCACAGCAAATCTGGCTCTGCTCTATGAAGAGCTTGCCCACTTGGGACAGGTCATGTGTGGTAAAAGACAGTGCTTGCTTGTTTGCCAACTCCACTTAAAAGATGAGATATTTATAGTTTACTCTGTCCCTCAATTCAGGAAGTAGTTGTGAACAAACATTTCAAAGCAGGGGAAGTGACATCTGACCCAACACATGGCCTGTTCAGTTGCCTTCAGACAAAGCACACTGGTGACTTTCAGGTTTCCACAGTTTTTGTGCTTATATTACCAGGTTTACCTTTCCATTTCTATCAAGGTTTTATGTTCACTCCATCTAAAATCAGGTGGACAGAGCTAACTGAGTTAGCACAGAACAGTTTGAGCAGCAGGAAACTGTTTAATATGCAGCTTATTCATCACTGTCTTACAGCAGCCCTTCCAGGTCAGTTTGGGCATCTCAACAAGCTGCCCGTACCACAAATATATGTACATATAGATCTGATAAATCTGTGCTTAATACTGTTAGTTCCAAGGCAAGATACTGTCCAGGAGGTGAGGACAGAGCAACTCCTGAAGTCAGAGGGGGAGAGAAAAAAGCACTGTCGGTTTCTGTGAGAAATTCAGACTGGATTTTTGCTTCTGTGAGGAATTCAGAGAAATTCAGAGTGAAAAGAAACACTCAGAAGCTCAGGATTTCACTTTCCTTACCCGGCACACGTACTGACTCTGTGGTCCTGGGGAAAATGTTTTTGAGCGGATGATGGTGCTGCCCCTGACAAACTGAGTTTGGGGTGGATTTGCTGCTCTTTTGTCTTTTGGACGAACTACAGTCGAGGACTGTGCAAGGCTCTCTGTGTTGGTCTCTTTGTCCACCTGAAAGACACACAGTGCAATGTAAATGCCAGCTTTCCACGTGCCCAGGACACAGCCCCAGGGCTGTCTGACAGCCACCTGTGCCACATCTGCACTTGCTGCATCCAAACCCAGACATTCTTTAGCCCTTCTCATGCAGGGTGTCCTGACACTTCACTCCTGGAGCTCTGCTGCATTAACTGGATTGCTCCCTAAGGGCTCTGCATCCACTAATTGCTACACAAAACAATTGATTCCAATGGGCTTTGCCTCTGGATCCTCACATCACTGTGACCTGGCAATCCCACAGAGAACAGGTAGGATTTTAAAGATCATTATGTTACTTGTTGTGCATCTGCAGCAAAGATGCAAATCGATGTACAGAGAGCTGTGTACAGCACACCCCTGTTTGACTACAGCTACATTCAAAATTAAACAAGGTCAAAACCCCTGTCACATTAATGAAAACAGTTTTCATGAGCAGCAAAAAGAGGGCATGAAACGGTGCTGTGCTAACTGTGGGACAATATGGTCACACAGAGTTATCTACAAAGATTTCAGGTAGATGAACATTTAATCATCAATGGTGAACTTCCAAATAACTGCTGTAGCCTTGCTCAGCTCAGTAACAACCCAGTCAGATAAGCAATGGGAAGCTTAACTCATCTTTCTGTTCCAAAGGCCCTTGACTGTACCTTCACTGCTATCTCTGTGTGCAGCTGGGAATTCAGACTTTCTTCTGTTTCCCACAGCGATTTTCCAGCACAGAATTCTTCCTCCTCCTCTGCTTCATTTTCACTGATCTCATCCTGTTCTTCCAGGTCAGGAACCTCTTCATCTTGCCTGAAAGGAACAGCTGTGTTATTGAACTGGCCTGTTGTGGACAATACTGTGGTGCTGGAGCAGGAGGTACCTCCTGTAAGCTGCTGGGCAGAAACATGTCCCCAAGGCAGCCAAGTGTACCTGGCAGGCCCTGTAGCCACTGAGATTACACAAACAGCAGGCTTTGAAAGGAGAGGAGCTGCACCAGAAGACCCCATTAAAGCCAAAAACTTCATCCTGATCTGGCTTCAAAAGAAGAAAAATGAGGGTTCAGCCATGTGGTCTGAGCTTAAGGCAAGTGCATCTTGAGGGGAGCTCAGAGGATGCCATTAATCTTAGTTAAGAAGTGTTACTAGACAAAATTGAAGCATTGTTTTAACACCTTTTCAGCTCCCTTGAACTGAAATCAATCTCATTGGTCAGGCTTGCTTTCTATTTCAAATGTTGAACTTCTTTAAGGAAATCTGAATCTGAACCCTATAAAGAACAGCCACATTAAAATTCAAGCAAAGCCTTGCACCAGAGTGGAGTTTTCAGGGCATCCATAGAAGGCTGTACAAATAACAAAATTAGCATAGTGCTACTGACGATTTTCAACATTTATCAGCTTTGTTTTCATTTTCTAAAAACAACCTCCAGAACAGAAAAACCATGATTTTTCACCAAAACAGAGAAAAAAGAAGTCTCCCACAGCTCAGTATCATCTGCTTTTTCCTTTAAATCCAAATGCTCTGATCAGTCCACAACAAGATGGTGGGATGCCACCTACCAGCTCTCTCCACTAGTTAAAGTGCTTCTGCTTTCCTCCAGTTTCTTCTCCACAGCTTCCAGTTCAACAGCTGTCTGCTCTAAGAGTGCTGAGACAGAGTCCTGAGGAGAGCAAGAGACTTCTTGTGAAGAAATGACTCTCACAGACTGCAGAGTGCCCAGGCTCTGTGGTGAGGACAGCCCCCGAGCAGCCCCCAGCCCCAGTGCACACACAGAGCTCAGTGCAGCCCCGTGAGCACAGCTGGCCCAGCTCCCCCAGCACGGGCAGGGTTGCAGCTCCAGGCTGAGCAACTTCTGTGTCCTGCATGTGCAAACTCCATCTTGACTTGCCCAGCAAGTTCAGGGCAGCAATGTGAACTGCCTGGTGGGCAGGAAGGCTGCAGCTCACACATCACTCACATCACACCGCGTACCACATCCCTCAGCTTCCTGAGCAGCAGATTTCAGTAAGTATTTAGCCCAGGACAAAGGCATATCTCGAATCAACATGTTTATTATTTTGCTGCACTTAACAACATGTTCAAGTTGTAAATATAAACACACCAGCCTTCACTTCTCTGTAGTAACAGCCACAGAAACTCTCTTGCTAGTTCTGCTTAGAAGAGACTTTTACAATTTAAACAGTTGTTCTTACTGTTTTTTCAGTGCAGGGTACTTCAGAGTGGCTGTTTCCTTGTTTACTTTTCCTGTTTTGCTTCTGCTGATATTTATAACTAAGGAGGTTGTACCAACGGGTTGATTTCTCTCCGGATCTACATATTTCAGCAAGGCTAATTTGTGCTCCACCCTATTGAGAGCAAAAACACAGCATTAGTGTAATACTAAAATGAACAACTACCACACCAGTCAGAAGAAATCAGAGTGAAAATCCAGGACTGCTTCATTTTGGCAAGTTTGACAAAAAGAAAAATTTCCTGTTTATCCCACTTCAACACTACTAGTAAAGCTTTATGCTTAATTATTTTTAGCATTGTCAAGAACTTCCAATCTGAGTAGCAAGTGTTTCACTACAGCTCCACTGTACAAGAATCCAGAAGTATAAACAGTGCTACTGCATCAGGGAAAAATTACAGCCAGAGCTTCAAAGAAAAAGAGGAAAGAACAGGAGAGGATGACTCCCTTTCAAGAAATTTGCAAGGCTGACAAAAATCACTGCCCAAACCCAGATGTTTTAGCTTTGTATATCCCATTTCTCTTCATCTGCCTTGTCATTTTTTACTGCATTACATTTAGTACATGACCAGACCAAAGTAATTGGTTCTCAATTACAATACCATAAATGTTTCCAAAAGGAAGAAAACTAGTTAAGAGTTTGACATCAAATCATGAAGGAGAAATATCTGTGGTCTGATAAGGTAGTTCTGTAACTAACCATTTATCTCATAATTGTTTTTCCTGATGAGAATTGTTATTGCCAAGAACGCTGTGGGGGAGAGACCACTAAAGATAGCTAAAGATTATCAGGAAGGCTTTCACAGAAATTGCTGTACCTCAAGAGTGTAACATCGTGTCTAATTAAAAAGAGGAAACAAACACAAAGTTATTAAAATAGAGCTGGATACTCACCAAACATTCTTCAAGGTGAGACTTATCTACAGTGCAAACATCGACTCTTAAAGTCTTCTGGCGTAAAGCCGGGTAGGAGATGGAAACCCAAAACACTTCATTGTACACGAGATTGTCGGAAGCCTCCACCGGCCTCGTGCGGAACAAGCAGCTCGTGCTCTCTGAGCAGGGCAGCACAGCCACGCGAATGTTCCTGTGGGAACAGCACTGCACTCAGGACTACCCCAGAGGTGTGCAGCTCCCCCCACAAGCCCTCAGAGAAAGCCATCCTAAGCTCTGTGCACACCGCTGTCCTTTCCTATTCCTTGGAGTAGCATCAACTGTGAAAAAAGGAACATCTCGTCACAGCATCAGAGATGTGAAGTGGCATGAGTTGCCACAGACTTCATCCTTCTGAACCCTGTAATCAGGCACCATGGGATCCTGTTTTACATGGCTGTTTACACCTGTGCAACCTGTCACGTTGCTCACACCTTTCCGTAGGAAGGAACAGCAAAAATGAATCCAACCTTGTCGGCTTATTCAGCACACAGCTGAATTTAAAGACTCTGAGCTTGGAATGAGTCTGGCAATAGCTGCATATTTTCCCACCCCTGTGCAGGTGTCCAAGGAGTTCTGCAGCAAGACAAACTCTTCACTCAATGCAGGTGCTCGAGGCATTGCTACAATTATGAACCTCACCAGCCAGTGCTAACTCTAGCCAAGTCTTTTCCAAGCAAATACGGACCTTTGAGGAAGAAACTGCACCTCAGTTCAGTTTACAGGTGTATTAGTCCATAAGTGTCACCACACAAAGTATAGAAACATTTCAGGAAGGGTAAATTTTTAAGAGTGTGAAAAATCATAAGCCAGTGTCACTTTCATTCTCATTGGGATCCAACACAAATATACATATCAAGTGTGTTTATTTCATCCACTTACACTTTTTGATCTTGTTGTAACAGCAGTGCTGGAACATTACTGAGCTGGATGACCAGTATTGCAAATTGCTTATTTTTATCATCATATCTGAATTGGAAAGACACAGGAAAGCATTATTATTAGAGAAGACTGCCTTGGACTCAGTGCCTGAGTATTTCACTTGTTTATTAATAGAAACAATACTAAAAATTTACAAACAAGACAACACTATAATGGGACCATGACATGCCCATAGTTTAAAGCAAAACCAATTTCTTATTGCATCAAGTTTTGCTACCAGAACATCCAGAATATAGAACAATCTAGAACATCCACAACTTAAGAAGTCAGATACAATGGACTGTAGATTCGAACTAACACACATTGCTTTTCCTGAGGTCTAGTTAAATTGCTGCATTGTAGCTACAATTTTTGAGAGGCCTTAATGGCTGCAATATAGAAAAGTTACAAGTAAAAATACTTGAAGCCTAACAGAAAGGATGCCAACCTTTTACTTTGGATGGCCGTGACAAATGAGTTTGGTACTACTTCTTCTTCTCAAATCCCACATAACTTCCGAAAAGTCATGTAAAGAGCTTGCCTCTGTGCCTGCCTTCCTACACCTTACCCACTACTGTGGGATCCATGTAAGGTCAGGGGTTGTGACTGCCACTTATTCTCAGCAGTTCTCCCCCCACAAGCTGCACCTTTAGGGATTCTGCAATCCGGCCAAAGGCCTTCTCCAGCCCAGCACTGCCAGTGCTCCTGCTGCTGGTATGCACCCTCACACCACAGTATCACCAGTTCATTTCCACTGACACAAAAGCACAACTGGGCCAAGAACCTCCTGGAGTCAAGTGTAATTCTTAATTATGCTAAAAAAGGGTGTTAGTTAATACTAATAGGACAGGAGAAGAAAACAGCATAGAAAGCACTATCTTTTAAATCCCATTTATCATTCTTTCCATTGGAAGGCAAATCCAGTAGAATACGTTGCACATACCTCATTGCAATTTGCACTTTGGCTGTTCCAACTGCTTCTGTATCATCACTGTCAAACACCACCACTTCTGACACACTTGGTCTGAAAGGAATCAACAACAATTAACGATTTGATTTGCCTCTTATTGATGTGTTTGCATTTAGGTGATACATGATCTTTTCCCTTCCATTCAGGCATTGGGTATATGGATTTTTTAAAATCAGCAGCTAAAAGGAGGCCCATTTAAGAAGTAAGTGCAATCAGCCCTAGAGGTATGTATTACAGTGCTTATCAGCAGAAAGTCATATGTCTTCCCTTTTCAGTGCCAAAAAAAAAAAAAAAAAGCCACACAAAAGACTGCAAAAATAAGGCAGTGGGGGATTTTTAAAGGGTTCCCTTGACTGGTTTTTAGTAAAAACATCTGACTGCCCAGCAAGAGAAATACGACTTAACAACTGCAATCCTGTCCTGCATCATGACAGCAAAAATTCTCAACTTTTATTAGATTTAAGTAATTCCTTTGTTTCTTTAAGAAATCAGACTTTCTTAAGCACATTAGAAGTGACAGAGTACGCTGACTGGCCTTGCTGGAAACAGCGATTCTGCATCATTTCCCTCCCAATATATTCCTCCTCCCGAGTTTTATGCACTGAAAGTCCCCAAAACTACATTCATTGTCTAATTGACTCAAGAGGCTGTGCTGTAGCACACGAAAACAGGATTAGCATTCTTCTCTCCTAAGCGTTTTCTGTATTACTGCTTAGCACTCTCTTGCATTTTGTTACATTTTAGCTGCAGAGGATGGCTCATTCCACCCTCACCACTTGGACAGGCACCAGAATGACACTGGAGGCACCACAGGGGCTGGTAAACTGAGAACCCAAACAACACTAAGGAAGATCAGACATGTGAGTGTGCATGGGATGCCTTCTGGGATTGTCCCACTCTCCACCCCACAGAGCTCCCTACCCCAGTGAGGGGACACAGGGGCAGTGGGACACCCAAGTGTCTGACTGCTTGAGCCCAGCAGCTCTCATTTACAGGAGCATTGCACTTCCTTGTCAGAGTGAATTGGGCTGAAAACATAAAAATGACTCTTTTTTCTAGAGAATTAATGCAGATAACTAATGAATGAGGGGAATCTGAGATGAGTGGTATTTCACCTCTACAGTTGTGTTTTGCAAATAACAACCCTATAATTCACCTGAATGCTAATAAAAACAGTAGGAAAACCCATGTTAGATGCAGCCAAACCAGGTACCAATAAGATCACTACCTTCCAGTGAACTTTTTGACAAAGCCCCCCCAGACAATCCAGAAAGCCAGGAAGAGCTGTGACTCCCAGCTGTGCCCTGAGTGGGAGAAGTCCTGCAGGCATCAATCACATCCCACTCTGCCTCCAAGCACTTGGGAGCTGCATCACAGCACGTGCACATCCGTCAGGCAGCTCAAACTGCTTCTGCTCTCTTCCTTAAACATCCCAAAGTCCTCTCACTCTGACTGAGGGCTGTCACTGACTGAGAGGAGGGGAGCTTTATACCTGCCAGATGGCTCTGCTCCCCCCACCAGGGTGGCAGCCACAGCTGACCACCAGCACCTTCTCAAACAGGCCAGCTGTTCAAACAGCTCTCTGTGAGCCTGCTGCCAGCTGCTTCTATTATGGGTCATAGGTCATTTTGATAATCAAATTCCACCTGCTCATCATTTTTTCAGAAGTATTAAGAAACCTGAGATTGAGAACTTTAGCCACTGAATTACAAAAAGGGTCATAACCAGCAGTATTCCAGCTGACTTTTGTGCAAAGCTGAGTTACTGGTTTTGTCCTGGAGAGAGATCTGAGGTCTACCTTTGTACAGACGCCTCGTACACCCCACTGTCTCCAGCAACAGATTCATCAGACACTGCAGCTGACACACCTGCCACCTTCAGCGTCCCTCCAGCTGTGTTTATACCTATCAGAAAAGCACAGAGGAAAACCAAAAGCAGGTGTTAATGAAAACAGTCTGGATATGCAGCAGCTTTTCTTCTTATTCTCCCCTTGAATTGCATTTTTTCCCCACCCAGGTATTGTTAAGCAACAGCACATTTCTGAAGACAGAGAGGACACAGGGCAGGCTGAGCTCAAAGGTGGCCATGAAGTGAGGGAACGTGCTCAACTGCCCTGGAGAACAAGAAGTCCTGGGAAAACGGGAGGAATAGTCCGTGAGAGAGGGTTTCATTGCACAGTCAGTGCCCATTTAAATCCCTGGGCCTTGCAGCAGTGTGAGGGCTGAGGTTATGCACAGGTTGTACTGAGTGTGTTACAGCTGCCTGCCCAGCACCTCCTTGGGCATGGGTCCTTGCAGGAGGTGCCAGGAGAGGCTTCCAAAGCCCTAGAAAGGCAGGGAGGTACCCATGACATGATGGGCAACATTCAGAAGCACCAGGACTTCTAAATTCTAGTGAACTTATAAATATGAACCAATAAACCAGCTCCTACTGCAAGGCATCCTTAGGCAAGCAGCAGCCGCTGTGCTCCCAGCCACCCAGAGAGCAGTGGCTGGGCAAGCACTGCTGACCAGGCTCTGGCCAGGTATGGATCATGCGGAGCTGCAAATCCCACCTGGAGAGCTTATACCAAGTTTAGCATCAAGAGGGGAACAGCAAAAAAAAACACCACCTAAATCCAAAAGGTTTGTGTACACAGCACAAAAGGTAGGTCCAGAGACATGTTAACCAGCTGAATGTGGAGACAAAGAGACACTGTAGGATTTAAAAGAGCAGTCATTTGTAAGAACAACAGGGAAAAGGAGATAGGGAAGAGAAACCAAAGAAGGTGAAGTGATGAGTTTTGCACAGAGGTGTTATCTCATATAAATTTCTTGTGCTACAAACCAGGGAAAGATTCTCCCTGGAAATCTGCAAATTCTGCATCTTTCCACTTGAACATTTCAGTGGAGAGGAGCTGCAGCCAAGAGTCTGGAGAACTCCATCTGCCAATGTGGCTAACGAGTGCTGGGCCATACCCAGCTCTTGGCTCTCATCCTCAGGGATGTGGGAGACTGCTCCAAGAGTGAGGAGGTGCCATGTGTCACCCTGGGAGCAGCTGGAACCCCCCAGCCGCAGAGCAGTACACTCCTCTCCAATGGGCTTTTGTTTTTCAGACGTGATCCTTCTTTCCCATAGACTTAGACAAGCACATGCCCCCAAACCAACATATGGTTTCCAATATTTTCTTTATTACAAAGCAAGTTTGGGTTTTGGTTGGTTTTCTGAGGGTTGACTTGGTTTTTTCAGGTTTTTTTTGTGTTGTTTTCTTCACAATCTCACAAAGCCACTTAAAGAATTAAAGCCAGCTTTGACTAAACTGGTGGAAAAGTGTGCAAGGGTTATGGAATCCCATAAGGACTTGTAAGGACATAAGGACTTGTAAGCCAACAGCAGAGGGTGCTCCAGGTAACCCCAATCCTTTGAGCCACCTGTGCCATTTGGGCCCATTTATCCACAGATTTACTGACACTACCACCAAGTGGCATTTCTCATCTTGGATCTCCCACGGAACCACTGGACAGAAATAGAACGTCCAGACCTTTTCCCCACAGGCCAATCCACATGAATAGAAGTTAGCACCTGAAACACAATGTATCAGTCATTAACTGAAACAAACAGATCCATTTAACACTGGCATTCCCAGTTTAATCCATCCTCCCTCCTGCCAGGTGCCAGAGCCAGGTCCCTGCAGTGCTCTGGATCATAGGCTGTGCTGGAGGTACATGGGCAGGGTCAAAACTTCTTTCCTCAGCGCTGCTTCATACTCCTAGTCCATGGTTTTAATAGGACAATAACTTCTTCCCCACTGGCTGGCTTCCTAAACCTGGTTTGAGTTTTACACACCAAATGCTGGTCTAGGAATCCCTTTACATGGGACTGGCTCACTGGGAAAGGCACTGCAGGTTGGCACCACACACCAAACCTCTTTCTCCCTCAGTTCCCAAGGCCATGTGGTCATTTCAGCCAGAAAGCCTCATGCCTGACCACCTCCCCCGAGCACCTCAGGGCCAAGGCGGGTGAATACAGAAAGTGCACAACAATGAAGTGAGTTCTGTACAGCAGAGTGCCAAAGTGTAAAGCTGAATAAAGATGAATGGTTCCCTGAAAAGAATTCCAGCCATCCCTCCCTTTCCTTACTGGTTTTGCAAAGGACTTGGAAGCTCAGCCCTTTCATGCAGCTAATTAACACAAAATTTGGACTTTGACTTTTTAGCCTTAAGTCTCTGAAGAGATATCACACTAATAAGAAAGTTTATGGAAGAATTCAGAACTGACTCAACTCCCCCATTTTTCCAAGCAGGTAGATAACACTACCTGTGTTTTTTCACCTTTTCTTTTTCACTTGCATCAAGAATTTGAAGTTTGCTTTTCTCTTCCTGCCATCTGCCCTTCCACAAGCCTTGAAGAGCCATGTCATGCACTGTCCTCACATGCAGATCACTTAATCAGAGAATGCTGGACTCTGCCAGATTCCAGTTTTGCTATTTGTTTCCCCTGAATTGCTCAGGTATTCTTCAGGTGAGAAAGGCAACCTTATTTCAGTTCCAAAGGTAGAGGAGGTTCTGCTCTAGCAGGAAGCAGCAGCAAAGCCCTCATAGATAGTGTTCAGCTCTGCTTGCAGGACACGTGAGCGTGCTTTGCCCAGGACTGACCACCCCTGCATTTCGGGTTTTACACTGAATCCCCCACCCCCAAAATGCCTGAGGAGTAAAATCTCCTCTCGTTATTGCCCTGAAATAAACTACTTATGGTGATTATTTTGTCTGCTGACTGGCTAACAGCAGTAATCACTTAATCTGCTTAACACCTGAGCTTTCACTTTAACAGCCTTGGCAAATCTTGAAGAGCTAAAAAGGTTAAAACTAATCAGCGCCCAGTTCTAATAAGAATAATTAGTGTTTCCTACTCAAATGCATAATACCTTTTGCTTGTAGGAAAATGGTAGCTCAAAGGGGAAGATTTGCACTTGTGTTTTTTATTGTGTTTTAAATAGTATCAGCCTTCTTAATGCAGAAGGTGGTGATAACATGGTACTCGTTCCCTTTATTCACACAGGCTGTTCAATAATCCTACAAAAACACAAACAAACTGTACTGCTGGCTCATAGGACTACAGCTTGCAAGTTTATATTGCCTTGAAAGCTCTTCCTCACTGCAGCTACAAATGCAGTCATTTCACTCATTGGATTTAACCCAGCCACAGTCACAAGGGCTTCAGACAGGCCCTAGCACTGTGCCCTGGCTGTGCCAACTGCTTCCCATCCGCTTCAGCCCATCCATTCCAAAATAGGATGAACCCTTCCCACCCACCAACAAGCCATATGCATATATGAGAACATCCACTATCTGTAAATGTCTTATTTTATCATGCTCACAATCTAAACATGTTTTTGTTGCTAAGAGACCAAAACAGCACAATTCGAGCACAGCCTTGACAGGTCTGCTCAGCTGAAATTAATAAATTCATTGCCACTGATTTACTGGGAACCAGAGCAGGATCTAATGCATACTGAGGTAGTGGGGAAGGATTTTAACTATTAAGCTAAATGGCTTTTCCAGCCATCCTCAAAAGCTTGGTAAAAAACTTTGCATCAATATGGCACCCTGTGTCTCCCAGACCCAAGATAATAGATGACATTCTGGATAGTTTAGTGCCAAATCAAACCAGGAATCCCACCACGACCATTTATATTTGCACATGAAATCCTGTGATTTGTGTACAATGCATCCGTGTACAATAAAAACACACCTAAATCCATCCCCTGCAAGACTCATCAGATCAGTATTTCTGTGCACAAGTTAAAATACCAACCCTCCCTCCCAAACAAGACAGAACACAGAGCTGAAAACATTTTTCAACATAAAGATAACAAGATGACAGACAGCTTCTGAAACATTTGCTTCTCAATGCTTTATGATCTACATTAAATATAAATGCATGCAGTGCATGCAAATCTTTTCTTACCATACCTTGACCTAGATGTTTATCTCCTGCTCGAGGCTCTTCCAGTCTACAGTTGCCACTCCCAGTGTTCAGGGTAAGTTCTGACAGATTTGCACTTATCTCTGCATCATCAAAATCCATATGGCTTGAAAAGGCATCACCAGGTAGGAGTGGGTCCATCACCAGCGGAGAGCAAGGTGGGGATGGAGAAGAGAGAGATGACCTTGGGGACAGTGATGTCATGGATTTGGGAGTACCAGACAAGGACCTCAGAGCCTGCATGCGACTCGTGGCATCTGCTTTTTGAGTTTTTGCTACTTCATTCTCGTGAATGGTGGTGATACAGCCTGATGGCCTAAACCCAGTGGCTCCTTCTAAGAGCAAGTCAAGCTTGTTTTGATATTCCGAGTCCAACTGCTCCAACTGCTCCAGGTGCTCGTAGTAGAGATCAGTGAAACTGGCTGAGGTGGACGAATCCTGGCTGGAGGTGGCAAGAGATCCTCTGCTAGATGCAAGAGAACCAGGGCTGCTGCTCGAGGAGAGGGAAAGCATGCTGGTGGAGAGACTGAAGGAAACAAGTCAGAAAACCATGACACTGTATCTTCTGATTTCTCATGAAAACACTGCAATGTCATCACATCTCTAAGCCCACAGGGTGTGCTTGGTTAGCTCAGGCCACACGCATTAGTCCCCAGAGCAATCCAGAACCACAGTCTACACAGCACAAACAGTGGGTCACTGCTCAGTTAAACAGTATCAATCATACACGTTTCTCTACTCACCACATCAAACTCCTAGACGTCCTTGTTTAGCCAAAACAACTCCAAGGAACAGTTTCAAACCAGTTAAAATTAGTGACATCCCCCTCCTCCCGCATCTCTCTGGAAAGTTTCCATGGCTCCTGTTAATCTCCAAAGCAGACCACAAAAACCAGCAAGGCCCATGCAAGAAGATGGAGTTATTGCAATGAACTGTCTGACCATATGGAAATGTTCTTCCATTTGCCTCAATCTTGGACCTGCAGCCAAAAGGCAATATCACAGCTGCCTGGAACTGGCCCTCAGAGATCACAACAGCCAGCAGTTCCCAGAAAGCTGGCAGGATTTATCCATGTGAAAGACTGCTACATGGAATCCAGGGCCAAGAGAGCGAGGGAAAAAGTTGGGGCTGGGCTGTGAAATCAATTCACACGCCTTATTTATCCCTAGAGTTCTAGGTTCAGAACATAACTGACAACAAAATTAATTTTAAGCAGGTGCTGAATAGAAGTCTGTTCAGATGAGAAAGTCCAGACACCACAGCACAGTTTTCTGCTCAGCAGACTCAGCAAGTATTCCAGTACTGACTACAACATGTACCATCCCTAGAAATTCCATTTAAACCTGCATATTGAAGACCTTGGTCATTATTGACCCTCACTTCAGAGAGGGATTAGTTATTGAAAAATTTCTGAATATGCATAACTGGCCCCACTGAATAAGTTGCCCCACTGAAAAACAGTGAGATATTAATAAGCCTAATAATCCCTTATTTATTATTTATAGGGTAAAAGCTGGAAGCTACATTTGTATAATTATGTCCATGACCTTATGAAAAAAAGGCAAGTATGCTGTATTTAGTGTAATTTTGGCAGAAAATGTCTTCTGCATTTGTGTGACAGATGTGCACTGCATCACATTTGCTCAAAAAAGCTTCTGATAAATGTTTTTGCATATTGGCTGTATATATAAATCTGTTGAAGCCTAATGAATTTACAGCTTTTCAGTATACTTTACTATGGAAAGGGAGGGGGTTTAAATCAATCTTTTCCCTGTCAAAAAACTGGGCTCAACTTCCTTTTGTGAATGCCTTTGAATGCCAGACATTTTGCAGTATGGGGTTAATAACAAACACTTATTCTTATGAAGGAGCATGCCAAGAACACTGGGCACATGGTTAGGAAGAAATTAGTTTCACATGCTTCTTGGTCACCTCAAAAGATCCCTAATCAGCTAGGTGAAATGAAAATATGATGCATTTCCACTGCATAAAAGCCTCACAGATAGCTATTCTCCATGCTGGCTTATTTACATGTCAGTCTTGCACTATGATTTCTTTCCAGTCTTTTCGGTGTCATCTTCACAAAATGAAACAGAATCCAAGTGGAGCAGAAGCTACGAACAGAGTAAATTCAGTACACACTGGTAGGAAAAAGCCTCAACCAAACAAAAACCCCACCAAACTTTCTTGCTATCAGATTGATGAAAATAAAGTTTTAGCAAAGTGATTTGGCCTTACTGCCTGCAGTCATGCATTAGTCTGGAAATAGCAACCCTGTGCTCTTCCAAAACTACAGCCTGAACTAGAAGCCATTCTTTACACCATATGAACCACAACAGATGCAGGGATATCTCTATGTATTGTCCACATTGCAAGCAACAGCACACTTGGAATTAGAGAAATGTGATCATTCATACATCAACGTGTAGTTGCATTAGTAAGATCCACTCCACTTGCTGTCTGTTAAGCTGTCTTTAACATACCTCATTAATGTAATTCTTCAGTAATTCAAACTTTAGTGACTAAATCTCAGCTATCCCCAGTCACCTAAATATTACTGAAATAGAAGGGGCTGTGCAAACTCCTGCTGTGAGACAGAGGCACCAGCTGTTCAGCCCACTGAAAAGCACCCATCTAAACTGACCTATGGTCCTAAGGCTTCTCCTTCCACTGGCTACACAGGGGCCTTAGGGCACTGCTGGGACTGAAAGGCCTTTCAGCCCTCAGCTGGGAGCTGGAATCGTTAGCAGAGACAGGCAGTGGCACAATGTGCAGCAAAAGCAGCCACAGCTGCTGGGAAGGGTCACCTACCTCTTCAGCTGGGTGTGCAACATGGCAACCAAGCGTGTGGTTTCCTCCAGCTCTCGGACAAGCTGATTTCTCTTGCTGTTCAACTTCAGTCTAAGAGGAGATCAAAGAAAGAGATGAGCTAAAGCAGCATTTACTATTTTAAATAAGGAGTAAAGGAAAAATCTACTTTTTTGCTGTCAAATCCTACAAATGTTGACAGGAATACACAGGACAGAATTTGGTCAAGCTGTGTAGGTGTTTAAGAACTTAGAAACTTTTAAAATGCAGAACTTAATCCTGAAAACATTCCCAACAGGAGAAAATAATTACAGCTGGTATCAGAAAAGTTAATGTCTCTAGGACCAGGCCTCAAAAGAATTGGGCAGATTTTACTCACCATATACTATTGCATTCCTATAGTTACTGTGCTAATAAAAGTATAAATGTCTTAATTTCCTTCCACTAAAGTCTATGGATGATTAAGGGTTACTTGATTTAGTTATTAACCATCTCATTACAGCTTTACATTATTTGCTTTAGCAGCATCTCAGCTTTATTTCCCACCTGAACTGGTTTGAGACAAAAACGTGTTCACACCCTAACTGAACAGGCCTTTGTGCACAAAATCCTTCTCCACAAATGTGTTGTGTCTTTGGCACTCTAGAATGTGACCACATTCCCCAAAATCCCAAATGAAGGTGTTCACCTTATGGCAAGACCAGAACCATTTGTCAAACCATAGATACTTCACGCAGGTAAAAGTCTCAGGGCTGAGACATTTACATTTTCTCCAGGCTGATAAAACCATGAAAAGCCTGTATAGAAAATGAGTGTCATCTGGACACTGATGGTGTAGAAGAAATGAAAATACAGAGCCAAAGAGAGAGTGAATGCAGTGTGCCTATTCCATACATGTTCAAGAGACTGCAGCTACCAGAAACACTACTGAGCCACCCACATTAATACATCCAGACTGTAAAACACCTGTAGGCAATGCCTAATGCAGTATTCATCCTCACTGCAAATTCCCCTGAGATCTCCCCCTGCAACACAGGTAAAATTAGGGAAGAAAGCTGGCCTTTTTTCAGCTAGTTTAGATTCACAGGATATTCTCTGCAAGCCCCACAGCCCTGTCAAATACCAGATCCTACAGGAATCACCTACAAGGATGCTCAGAACAAACAGCAAATTTAAGAAATTTAAAATTCCATCTGCTGACATTTACCAAGGCCCAGACTGTGCAGCAAGTGCAGAAGCTGCTGTGAGGTGCTGGCTGCATACAGAAATGTTACACTACACTAACACTACACTGGGCTATTTGGAACATTTTACATTCCCATAAAGGATCCACTGTAGGAACAGCAGCCTTTCCCCACTAGGACAGTAAGATGGGTTGTTTGGGAGATGATTTCAGAAGCTTTCTGAGTAGAGTGTCCTGGGAAGGTGAGGGCACTGCTGTGGGCAGTCAGCCAGGGGATGCTGGGGCTTGCTCCCAGTTGCCCCTTGTCCATCATGGCACTGCCCTGTGCCCACTGACCCACCTCTCCGTGAGAGCTTTGCTCTGAGTGTCCCTTGCAGCCTGAAGGTCTTCCTCCAGGCGCCTCCTCTCTGTCTCCAGTCTCTCCACCTCTCCTCGAGTCCATTTTCTGGGGCTAATAAATCTCATTTCCTTTAAGAGCTCCTCCTTCTCGTTAATCAGGATCAGACGGTCCCGCTCAGAGTCCAGCACACCGGGCCAGGCCTCGCTGTCCAGCTTAGCCAGTTGGATTTTCAGGTTTGCTATTCTGCAGGGGAAAAATAAAGCAGTTATTCCCTCAGGAGTGCCTGATCTCCTGCTCCAAATCACGACCATCTTCCAGTGCCCTCAGAAAGGCTCTCAGCTCCGGGACAGCCACCCTCATGTCCCCCTTAGCAAAATGGTGTCAAGTGACAGCACCCCTGGGATGTGGACATGCAGAATGGGATTTGAACTCAGGTTTGTTCACAATGGAAAATGAAGTTTCTAGATAATGTGCAGTGTCCACCACTCAGGGAACAGTACAACAAAAATTCTGGATCTCAAAAAGGTGATCAGATATACTATAGGTGTTTGATGTGCATTACAGCTGTGACCTCAGAGTAGCTTGTGTGGAGGGTAAGATGTGCTAATTACCTACTCCTTAATCATTTTTATGGAAAATAACTCTGTACTCCCCATATATGATTCAGATAAAGATCAGTGGTTAGTCAAAAGCTTAGAAACCCTTTCTTGTCTTTACAATGAGGAAGTTAATCATATCTCCATGCTGCTACTGCAAGAATCCACCTGTTGACTCAACTGTAAGCATTATGGATACATTAAGGAGCTACTCTACTTCTGGTGCATCCTCCTGCATTTGAGGACGTGAGGAGTTGGAGAGGCAATGTGATCCTACCTAAACCCAGAGCTGCTTATTTGCATCAGAATCAAAGCCTGTTTTCATTAGAGGCATCATTCCAGATTTCAGTTTAAAGCCTGTATCACCAGTCCTTCAGCACCACACCACACCACCTCAGGCAGGAAGATAATGACTAAAAGCAACAGCAATACAGATCTAGAATTTAGCAAGAGCTTTGATTGACAGCAGAGCAGAGCACAGCTTGTGGCAGGTAAGGAGGCTGCTCACTCCAAATATCTGCCCTTTCCCAATTTCCCAAATATGTGACCTGCTCACTTAGGTCCACAAATGGTCAACTTTGCAATGCAACATACAGAGAGAAGCAGAAAACCAGCAGCAGGCCAGGATACAGAACCAAGGGCAGTAATCTCAGTCTTCCCAAAGGAAGCTGCCTCCCTTGCACTCACTGACCTACAGTTCTTCAAGACCTGACAGCTGATCATGGTAGTTTGATGAGAAACAATAGTACAGATAAATCTGAATTAGAATTACCAAGAACTTGTATTTCTGAACTCAAGTAATCCAAAAAAATCAAGTGGGAAGCAGGGAGTGGGAAGGGCAGAATGAGCTGGGGTGAAAAAAAATTGAAAAGCTTAGAAGGCAAACAAGGAGAAAAAGTATTCTGCAAGATAGTTGCAAAAATAATTCGCCTGACTGAACAGCAGAGAGGCAAGGCATATGTGCCCCTTCAAGTGATGAACTCAGGTAAATCCCTCACTCAGGTTTAGTAAATGCACAAGAAATGGAAGTGACATGTAAAATGAATGTCCAATATGCATCTCTCTTTGGAAAGGGCTTTGTGATCTGGTGACAATTACTGGGCTTAAACCGGGCACAGGAAATAGTTGCAGGTACTGATCTGGATTCACCTCTCTAGAATTCGGTTTATGCTGCAGAAGTGCAGAGGATGGTGAGTGCTTCCTCCAGCAAACCAGCACACAGGCAGGCACAGAGCACTCAGTGCAACAGCAAAATCTAAGTGTGTGGAGTAAGCAATAAGATGCAGATCTGGGCAGCAGCAGCTACAAGGCTCCTGAATGGCCTTGAAGAATAAAGCTTTGTCTTCCAAGTTCCAGAGGCCAAGAGGAACTGGAGCCCCAAGAGAGGCTGTGAAGGATTAGGCTCACTCACACTGACCTGCCTCCACCATCACAGGAGACAGGCTAGAGATCACCTTTCTGAAGAGAAGCATCGTTTTCTGTAAACCCATTTCCCACAGCAGGTTGCTTACTCTAATTAAAGTTCCATAATTGATAGATATTCAGCTCAACTATTTTTAGGTCGTCTTAAGAGCTGTTTTGTTTTTGAGTGCCTGATTAAGTGCAATACTGCGCTCCAACGAAGAATTAACAGTGGCATTAATTCATAATCCAAGAATTCCTCTGTGCATTTTGAAGGGATATGAGTCTAAGAGGATTGGCTGGCATAAATCTGATCACTTTTGGCATACATTTGCATGGATATGGCTTTTCCACTGGAATTTGTTCCCTATGCATTTCCGAGTCTAAAAGCTTTGTTAAACGAACCTCCAGCTTTACCTTTGGTACATGATCATTATTTCCCCCCTTCTCAGGTAAAAGGAGGTTTATTATTCTATTTTTCCAATAAAACAGCACCATTACAAAAGAAACATACTGTTGAAAGTCTGCACTTGGCTGAACACTCCAGCCCTTCAGCACTCCCTGCCTGAGTCTGAACTGCATCACTGCTGAGCCAGGCTGGGCTCAGCTCACACCACCTTTCTGAACAGCCACCAGACTGAACAAATACAGAACAGGAAGCTCAAGTTTTATTTAATTGCTGTCCTTCTACCTAGAAAAGGCAGTTAGATGATTTATTCACTGTCATAGCAAGTCTCTTTTTTGTTAATTAGGGAAAGTTAGTACTTCCTATCATTATGCCACACAGGCATAGCATGTAAAATCTCTCTGGAGATTGTGCAGAGCACATGCATCTCCACAGGAGCATCCACTAAGATGTGCATCTACAACCAGTAATTAACAATCCTGTATCAGATAAGCTTCTGTTCTTGAGAAAAAAAACACAAACGAAGTGGGAGGTGTGGCTTAAAAACTGACCAGTCAAATACTCACCATTGTTGTAATGCTGCTTAATGGGACACTAAAAGATTTCATTTTAGGAGATTAAAAAAACATGTTTCTAAAGTCCCTGAGTTATCACTAGTCATAGAACCCAAGCTGAAAGTTTAACTGCTGAAGAAATTAGAACAGTCCAGGATGCAAGTGCTACACAACTGAGTTACTGCTACATGTCTGGAATTGTAAAACATCACTTAGCTGCATCTCTGATTACGTTCCTGCTGCAGCAGCTATCTCCTTGCTGAGATGTAGCAATGAAAACCTTTTTGACATGATACTCACTCTCAGTTTTTAATATAATCAAGCCAAAGGTTTGCCACTGTAGCTGCCCTGTATCCTTTTTTGCAGGTTTTACATTATCTGTTCCAGGGGCCTGTTGTCTCCTTGAGCTGTGACAGGAAAGGACAGAGTGGTGGGGAAGGGAACTGGGTTCTGGCAGTTCTGGTGTGGTGAAGTTCAGTCAGATATTCACCCACATCTGAGCTTCAGTCTGGTCCAGAGCGATGGTGCCAACAGTGTCTGCCAGAGCCTGCTTTCAAAAGCACCAGCCCCTTACAGATCTGGTAGTTATTAACTAATTAATACAGGACCATCTTGATTTCAAGCCTTAAGTTTTACCTCTCCAGATACTGCAGAGCTAATATAACTCATGTATTTCCATCACTTGGTTCCTTCACAGTACGTGCGTGGGCAAAGTACTTAGTCTTCTATTGTGCTTTTGGAACATTTTAATGCTGCTGTGGGGACAGGAAACACTTCTAACATCACAAGGAAGAATTTTCACAGGAACAGAAGGTTCCTTGTGAGTCACTATATCCATAGTATTGTTCCAGCTTTAAACCAGTCGAGGTATTTGTTTCTGCAGCTCCTACTAAATACTGTGCCAAAACCATGGTGCTCTGATAGCTGGAGATCTTTTCATTTTAGCATCAACTATTCATGCCCATTTAGATCCATCTTTCCTCATGATAATGTTTTTTAAACTTTGAGAAAAACCTACAGATAACCTAAGACAAACATGGGGTATGAGCAGCAAGTAATCTTTAACTGCAAGGTGTGTTGTATGCCCCTCATCATCACTTCAAATGAACTACTGTGCTGTCTTTATAAAGTTCTCTCTCTTTATAAAGAGAACATTAAATCTGTTCTCAGGCTTGTCACTATTCACCTGCCCCTCCTTAGAAAAGATACAGGATAAAGGAAGAGCATTCCTCTTCAGTCTGAAGGTGTAAACTCAGTGTGAATTGAATGGCAGCCTTCAGCAAAGCTTAAAAGTAAAAAGCAATTTTAACACTGCCAAATTAACCACTGCATCTGAAGGAACCATATTTTTAATGTTGCTTTAAAAAGTCAGTGAATGATCTGAATGTCAAGGTAGTTTGTCAAATCTTGGACTGGCAAAATAAACAGTTCTGATAAAATTACTCCACCTAAGAAAAGAAGTATAAATTTATGTCAAAAACAGTTGGGCATACAGTTTTTGGCAACTGCCACAGACACAGACCAAATTTTATGCCACTGAGAAACACGGCCTACTGGCCTTGCCAATACACCAAAATGAGAGCATTATGAGTAAACTCAGCCTTAAGGCTCTTATTTTTAACCAGAGACTGGAGAAAAAGCCTTCTCTTTGCATATACCCCAAGCACAGATTGTACCACATGCCTGAACTTTGTTATTCTGGAGTTGCAAAGTCCCTCTAGAGCAGTCAAAAGTGAAGAGAGAAGTCACCCCCAGCAATGGTTACATCACTGAGCAAAGACTAGGCCAGCCAAAGTCTAAACAATAATTCTTGGTGGTTTTTCATTTAACTACAACTAGTTGTGTTAGCTATTATCTATTAAAAAGTAAATCCTGGAAAGCTTTTGCTTAAATTGGCCTCTTAAGTAGATAGCATTTTTTTTAATCTATTCTTCATTCATCTGAGCTCAGAGAGCAAAGGTGAAAACTTACATTCTTACAGATAAGCTCTGGAATTGCAGGCACTGACCATATTTTGATGTAAGGTGTTAACACAATATACATTTCTCCTTATCACACTGAGGCATGCAAACATTCATTCATTTCCAATAAGGTAAGGAGATGCCTTGCAGCACAGTCTCCTTATTAGGAATGGGGAAGCACTGGCAACAGGTAGCAGAACCACTTATGTCCCCATAGGTGTGGCCAGACTGAATTCTTTATGTATTAGTCACGCCTTTGTAATTTCTAGGATGGTTATTTATTTCTTGAAAGATAACACTGGCCCAAAAAGCCTATTGTCCCACTTGCTCAAAAATTACCATATTTACACAGCAGCAATGCTGGGTTTCAGTCTGGTGGCACCTCTTCTAGTGAAACTTATCCTCAGAATGAGCTGTGTGACAACCAAAAGGAGCAAAGGGCCAAAGAATTACCTTCTCTTTGCCTCTTCATACTGCAGCCGCAGTCGCACCTTCTCGGCCAGCTGGTTACTGCTGCTGGCAATAAACTGAGACAAAAACATCACATCAGCAACTTAGGAACCACTCCTCTTTTGGTATTTCCTTTACACTGTTACAAGTGACACTTGGTCTCGTCAAAGTCATTTCCTAGTTACACCACTCACAGAACAGGACCACACTGCATTTGATAAGGTTCTCATGATTTCTTCAAATACTTAAAACCCCAACAAGATTCAAAGGCCCTTTCTGACCTAGGAAAAAGAGAAAATGCATCACATCTGTCTTGGGCTTCTATTTCTATGAACACACAAATACCTTTGCAATCCTTCTTCTTAAATGCTCTTTGCATCCTTAAGTGCTGCACCGCATTTTGGTTTGGATGACATCTTGCTTTGGCTGTAAAGTCTTAAAGACAAGGGACATCCCATCATGCCCAAATCTGCAGATCTTTACTAACATGTGTGGCTTTGACTGAAAGTGGCTGCAAACATTTAAGTAAAGGTTCACAGGAGAGGCTCTGTGAGAAATAAGATGTACCTCCAGCATTGACTGAGTTCTTACCAAGACTGGGACAAACCTGGCACTTCTGATCTTCTTGCACGTGTGGAACTGAAGGTTTATGAGCACTGCAACTTTGGTGGCATCAAAATAG
The DNA here is from genome assembly GCA_034509425.1 of Eopsaltria australis. Lineage (NCBI taxonomy): Eukaryota > Metazoa > Chordata > Aves > Passeriformes > Petroicidae > Eopsaltria > Eopsaltria australis. The sequence goes on along the minus strand of JAVTVJ010000055.1, from coordinate 5,934,282 downwards.
CTGCACAAAAGCTGTTGCTCTCACTTGTAACCCAGTGAAAGCCAAACACTCTCAGGGGAAGAGTCCTCATTTGAGCTTAGCCCATACAGACCTGCTGAATGTTTCTTGTCTCATAACTTATCATTGCTAGAAAGAGCTAAAGGAGTATTTGTATCACAAGAAGCTACACCTACAGGCAAAAATCAAACTTCCTTCCCTTTTATTCCCACCTGGGTTGCTCTGATAGAGACAGTGTGGGGAAGCATCAAGTTGCCTTTGGAGGTACATTAACATTGCACACAAAAACAGAGTCACGCTGCAGTTTAAACCAGGAGAAGTTATGATTTCACAGAAACCTGTCCATGCTTGGAAACTCAGTGAGGTAGCAGTGCACACAGGTCAGAGGAATGTCTCCACATGCACAGGGCCTCTCACACATTACTCACATTTCCTGAAACATCTGTCTGGGAGCTGACATCCAGGTACTGCCGGGGTAGCAGAGGGCTGGAGCTCTCCACAGACACGCTGCTGGCCCACAGGTCCGACTGGGATCCTCTGTCATTCACAAAGCTCTCTTTTAACCTGGCTAAGCTCTAAAACCACAAAAAGTCATGAGGTGAGCTCACTTCTGCCCAAAATGCCTCAGCAGCTACATAACTTCAGCCTAACCCCATGACTCAGATCTGCCCATGTTTGCTGTGCCCACTCAGACTCTGCAAACTCGAGGTCAGGCATGGCTGCACTGTATTTTATATTTCTCATTTCCAGGATCTGAAGAACTGCAGAGGCTGCAGTCCAACCACAACACAGAACTAGTTTCTGTTAATAAAAATCTCAATTACGTATCTCTAATACAAAATACTTAAATTACTTCTCAGAAATTCAATCTTCTAGAAATGGTGACACAAAATACTATAAAAGTCTTCTTGTTTCAATACCTGAATGAGGTCTTGTTTCTCCTTCTCCCCTGATGTGATGGCCTTCTTGAGAGCTTTCATTTCACTTAAAATGGCTTGTGCCTCATCAAGTTTGTAGCCACCTTGAGTATCAGACATTTTCATGTCAATTCTGTATAGAAATTAAAAAAACCCAGCAAGTTAACACTTAATAACATCCAGTTAATTGAATCATCCTAGATGCATGCACGTTGACATGGATTTTTAACAAAAACAAACTACAAAGCATAACAAGGACAATGGAAGGAGCAAAGGGCCCCACTCCCCACTGCCTAAGTTACTTCACTCAGCAGTACATTAAGGTTCAGAACTCTGATTTCAGCAATGTCATCATCTCTTTGACTCCTTGGAGAGGACACAAAGGTGCACACAAACACCCCAAAACAGTGTGTTAGGGCAGATTGCTGCTAGCTGCCTTGTTTCTAACCTGGAGAGGACCAGCTTAGCCATCTATGACAATTACCTTATTTTCAGTCATGATTTCAAAAACCAGGCACAGACTCACACACACAGATGTAATTGCTTGCACAATTACAAGCCACGTCATCCTTCCCTTTCCTCAAAGGAATTCTACCACGGCTGACCCTTATAATAAATATTTATCTAAAAGATGCCAGATGTCTAGTCACACAAAGGCAGGCACCTGAAACTTTTCTTCCCCTTCCACTCCACCTCCAGTTTTTCCTCATTGCCCTAAATCAATGGCTCTTATAATTAAGACAATGGGCTGTACTGTCATCCATATTGAGCAATACTGAGTAAAACAGAGTATCAGTTAACTGACGAGATCCTGCTTCGAAACCTTTCTGCCATGAAGTCAGTTCTAATGTGGTCAATCCCATACAAGCACTGATTTGAGATAACTCCCCCATGGCTGTGTACTGCTTTTAGCCTAAAGATATCATCAGCAGCATATTTCAGCTTATGTTATTTAGGCAGCTATTTATAAATGTAGTGGGGGATGCATTGCAAGCCAGAGATGTTCTGAAAAAGAAAAAAAATCTTGAGAACACACTTACTTCTTCAGTGTTTGAAATCCATGCTCTTTGTACTGGAGCTCTTGTTTCATGTGAGCTACTTCTCTCTTGAGTTTATTAACCTGCAGCAAGGTTTTTAGAATGGTATTTTATGTAAGTATTTAGTACAGCACTACCCATTCCATTCAAAACTTAGCTTAGACAGTACTTTAAACAAAGTTTCCAGATAATCAGTTCATCTCAAGAGCAGCAAACAGCCCTGACTGCCTCCTCATCAGAACTTTATCACTGCCTAGGGCTTTATCCAGTAGCTGCTATTACACCTCTTAACAAGGGGCTCAAGGGAAGTACCAACCACATCAGTGAAAAAGTTGAGAAAAATTCAAAAAAGACAGCAATGAAACACATGTCAACTTTGCTCAGAAATGTTTAAAACCTTCCCAGTTATTAAAAAGATGCAAAGCATCAGGACAGGAGTTACACTGCAGCAACTGAAGCCACCTCCCAAGGTCCCAAACAGAAAGGCCCCCCTGCACGAGTAGCACAGCAGGGTGATAACACACACTGTAAATCCACTGACCCTACAGCCTGCTGTTTTATATTCCTCCACAGAGACCACACTGACCTACTTTACTTTAGTCCTTTCTTGCTCCCAAACGCAGCTCTGCATGAGAGCACACCCTCCCCTGCTGACAGCCTGCACTAAGCCCAGCACAGAACAGCTGCCAGCCCCTGGGGAGGACCTGCAGCTCTCCAGCACTGGAGGAGCCAGCACGCAGCTCCACAGCCCACAGAGATCCTGCACTGCCAGCTGCCAAGCCAGGCTAAAATCTAAGGGGGAAAAAAAAACCTGTTTCAAATTCCTAACACCAAAAATTCTGATAAATGACCTCCTAAATGGCAACATTAGCTCTTCCAACTGCTTTGGTGTCCTCCTTTCAGTATTTGCCATGAGGGAATATCTGCACATTGCTCATGGCAAGCAAAGGTCCATTTGTGCTACTCACCCTGGATTTTGTAGTAGCAATCTCTGCTTTGAGGATCTCAGGGTCATACTTGGAGCTTGACGAGGAGCTGGAGAGCACTGGAACAAAGACAGCAGCCAGGTCAGCAGCTCTGCCTTCCTGCCTACACCTTTACCAGCCCCCACAGATGGAGATCTCCCATCACTCCTGCACACCCAGATCTCCACACATTGCTGGTGCAGGCCTGTTACCCAATTTCCACGTCTCACTGTCCAAAGACAGGGAAAGGCAATAGTGCAGTCAAGTACTCCACAAAAGTATAGACTGAAGGGTCAAAAGCATGTCCTGCATCTCCAGAGCCTGGATTTGTTCCAAGTTAACACACTTTACTCAAACTCCCAAACACTTTCATTCAATAGGGTGCCTTCCTGCATTTCCAAAGGCATTTAACAGAACTGAAGGGACAGGCATTGCATGAAGGTTTACTTAATTATTTTTTTCAGACCTCCTCATTGAGCAAACAATCCACTGAACGTTTAGAAACAAAGAAAAGCAAAGAATGAGAAGAAACTGAAAAATGTGATGCAAGCCTTTTCACAGCCTTGAGGACATGACCAACCATACAATGTGTCACACCAGATTAAAATAATGTCCCATTAAGAGCAGAACTCTCTTCTCAGCAGCAGTAAAACCCTTCTGCCTCAGAAGGTACAGAAGCTCCCCAATGTGCAATGTTGTTAGAGGTAGCTGTAGGCAAAGGAGATACTTTGATCCTTGCAGCCATCAGTTTATGCCCTATAAAACATGGGAAAGCATTTCTAGTTATTTCTGTTTGTTGTACTTTTCAAGACAGATCCCATCTCACCAGTGTCACTCATGTTCTCAGTGCAGTGCTCTGGACACCAGGACTGGGGTAGAGCACCCCTGAGAAAAGGCCAAACCCAGCTCTTTAGAGACCAGCAATGGGACCCTTGTCAAACAAGAATCGCTCAGTGGACAGAAAACTACTTAAAAATTCCTAACATCAGGCACAGGATTAGCCAGTGGAATTCTCCACCATCAGACACCACTCACAAGAGTGAAACGGGGGGGGTGTCAGTCCACTGATGTGGCTGGCAAGAACACAGAAAATCTGCAATACTGAGGATTATAACAAAAATTCTGGAATACATGCAGGAAATAAATCCTGTTCTGGACATCTTCCAGCTCCTAACTACTACCAGTAAGGAGGAAATACAGAACTCTGTAAACATTTCTGCACCTTGAAGCAACATTGGTTTTGATGCTTCCTGTGTGACAAAGAATATGGGAGCACAAACTGCTGTTCTTCACACACAGAGAGGCAATCCACCAATGGTGACTTGGAACATGACATAAAACACAGACCCTCAGCTCCAGCAGACCATCACTCTACCTGGGATATAAAAGTACAAAAGGACCTGGGAATACTATCCAACATGGACCTTCTTGCTGTGCTTCTGTACTTTAAACAGGGGAATCAAGAAAAATACCATGTAAGTTAACTTTTTCACACTGAGCCAACCACCACATTTTTTAACATTTATAGAAGCCCATGCAGAAAATCTGCACATTGACTGCAGTGACTGAGCCACACACTGGAGTGTTTTGCAACAATCAGCCTTTACCAAACAGGTGCTGGGCAGACACCGCTTTGGGGACAAACTGATCAAACGTGGAGAGTGACACGGCACAACATCCCAGTGCTCTACCCAAGGTCCAGCTTCATGCTTTTACTGTCCTGCTGGGCCCACAGCTGAGGAAGTCACTGGTTAAGAGCTCACTGACTACTCACAGCTGGTCTGGGAGCCCAGTTTGTGCTCCCACACATCGTGCAGCTGCCGGTACTCCTGCTGGGCCAGTTCAAGCCTCTGCTGTTTCACTTGGTAGATCTCCTTCTGGGCAGCAATGGCCTCCTGGGCCAGGACAAGGTAATCCTTCAGCATGTGCTCCTGCTCCCGGCGCCATTGCACCCGAGGGTCCTCGATCTGAGTGGTTTCTTGGGGAGAAAACAGAAGGCAACATCAACAGAATGCGGGTTTGTTCTGCTGCTTGGGAAAGCTCTGCTGTTTATGGCTTTTAAAATAGTCTCTTGCCCCAGCCCTGTAATAAAAAAGTTGAATAAAGACATTTTCCTTTTTTCTAAGAAGGTGACTGTTGATCCACAATGAATTCCAATGAGTTCTGCCACGCTGAATAGAACAAGTCACAACAAAACTGTCATAAAACTCTCCAACTCCTCTGCTGCTGAAGCCACCCTGGTTCTGGCTCTTAAAAACATCCACCCAAGAATATGCACACACAGCTCTAAGATACTGACATTGACTGTTAGACTTATCTTTATTGCAACTGCTTTATAACATTACTAATAAAATACCTCTACTATTTCACCGATAAAAAAACCTTCAGAAAATATCGTTGCCACATGACTGCATTATACTGCACCTGACAACATGAAAGCAATTACAACTTTGTCCATCCTCTCTGGCTGCCAAGTGGCTTTTATTGCAGAGGGGAAAGAAAACCTGCTCACTGAGATTCCAGAGGTAAGTAAAAATAAAGTCTGATTAAATCACAGAATGTATTCGTGAAAGCATCTTAATGACATTATATGAACAGAATCTCAGAGAGGAGCAAACATTTCCTTTAGGGAAAGCAGGCACAGCAGTAAATGACTGAAGGATAGGGGAGGTGGAGTTTAAGGTAACACAGGGAATGCAGCCATGAGCAGTTACAGCCCTTCCATCTCCATTACCCCAACACAATCAATACACTGCTCTCCAGGTTTCTAATAATGAAAAAGGCATAAGGTCACAGATATGCAGCTAGTCCTAATACTAATGAGGCAAATTTATTGTCATTGTTTGTCTCTGTTTTGTGAAGAAGTGCCCAAAACATTTTTCATTTCTATTTCAAGGCTATTAGATGTTCTTGTTTGGAGCAGATTCCAATATTTAGTTGACCAAGTGCTCTGTGCTGTCTAAACTAACATGCTTGAATAAGGATGCCTAGTTACCACATAATGAATAATTAACAGAAGGACTTGCTTGAAACTATCAGTGGGAATCTAATCTGCATATCCTAAGAGCCTCTTTAAATATTTAGTAAAAGCTGCCAGAGTGGAAGGTATGAGCAGCTCTTAAGTGAGTCAGGCATAAGAGTAACACTGCAGCACACAGGACATGGGGAAGAGAAGTTAGACAATATTCTTAGCAGCAGAACAAGAAATAAAGGGGTTTGCCCAAGAGATGGACACTCAATCCTTTTCACAAGCTGCCCATAAACATGCTGAGGAGAAAATTACTCAGTTACTCCAGCAGTAAGTTGTTTTTAACAATATCTCAAGATCCAAAAGAACACATGGCACTTCAAATTACACGGCAAAACTTGGGGATGCCATGAAATGCAATCAACACACCCCAGTATAGTTTGTAGAAGCATTTCAACAAAGAATCCTCTACGGGTCCTGCAAGCAGAACATTTCAGCTGATATCAAAACTAGGCCTGGACCTGAAAAACTGCCCCAGGATAATATGAGGGAAAAGCAGTTGCTTGTGCCAGCTGTAGGTGCTGGTGCCCTCATGGATAGCCCTGTGGTATATCTTGGAGGGAGCAAAAGAGGGATCAGGAGGACACAGAACCTGTAAGACTGAAATCCCCATGCTCCTGCATCGATTCTTGCCCCCAAATCCCATTTTCCAGATAAGCATTACCCACATCCAGAAGAAAGAACTGCCTTTACTCCACAGCTGAACCAGGAGGGGAAGTGCTGTGAGTTAGCCAGGGAGCTGTCCCCACAGTCCCAGACATGCAGCTTCCCTGGACATGACTGCACCATGCACCAACTGTGGCTTAGGACTCTCTAATCTCCAGCATAAAAAGGGTGCTGGCAAAGTACCCGTGGCTCTTGAAGGATGCAGGACACTGGGTCATAAGTCTACCCCAACATAAGTCTTCAAGCCTGGCTATTTCCAGTTTTTCCTTAGATGAGCAGCTCATTCTTCCTATAATCCCAAGAAGGGTGGTGGAAGCTGCTGCAGGAAAATTCCTCCATCACAAGCAATGAGGAGGAAGACTGCAAAAGCATCCAATCCTGAACACCTCTGTGGGGTGGTGAAGCACTGCCAGGGCTCCAAGCCCATCCAGCATCTGAGCCAGGGAATGCTCAGTAGACAGCTCACAGAGAGGATGGACAACACACTGAGGTGAAGCTTTGTGTCCACATTTATTCTAAATATCCACCTCGATCGTCTCAGTAATCACAGCACTAAGTACAACCCCTTGACTGCAGCTTTGAGCTTTGGTTTTCAAACATGTAAAACCAATCAATGAAAATGTTGGCCAAGGGCTCTCACTGGGCCCCAGCTACAGAGAAATACAAAATACATTCAGAAGGGAGATGAAAGAACTACAGAAATGCAGGCTATGACATCATTTGCTGTCTGGTGAATTCTTAATTTAATGTTGAGCTTGTCATAAATGAATCTGGTTGCTTCACATTGGAGGAATGTAGCCTTATAATGCTTGCATCAGCATCATTTCTTTGTGCAAATCACATTCCAAAGTTCTCCCAGAGAGACACACTCAAGGCTATGATTAATACTGTATTAGGAATATTCTGGGTACTCAATTCAATTTAATTGTATTTATTTTCTCTCAGAGAGGTGGTTACCATTGTTCTCCATCTTGCTTCTTTTGCTGGCTCCTGGCTTTAGATTTAAGTCTGTCCTTGGGCTCATTTCTGATAATCAGTCTCAAATACTTGTGCAGGATGAGCAAGACCCAACATGGCTCCATCCCCTTCCCACCCTCAGCAGTTTCTTACTGCCAGGGAATCTGCAAGAGACCTTGGAGAGGAAGAAGGTTTTGGACACTCTCCAGAGGATCCTTCAACACAAACCACAAAGATGAGCTGCTTGATTGGGTTAAGGTAAATGGATTTATTCTGCTCTGCCATCATCTGGTTTAGAGCTGGCATAAGAAATATGTCATGAGTTTGTTCCTCTTCTTTTTAACATTTTAGTTGAAATTCTAATTTAAATATTGCAGCATCTGACATCCCATAGAAGTGCAGTTTTTTAAGAGGCACTGTTATTAAGCAGGTGTCAGCACAGTTTGAAGGCTTCTCTGCACATCCCTGAATCTTGTGGTGCCTGTGAATGGCACAGACCAGGGGCAACTGCCCCAGACCTGCAACCACACCTTGCCATGCTCACCCTGGGCCAACTCAAATGTATAAATAAAACCCTGCTTGGTTTGTCCCAACTGATCATTTAGGCTGGAAAAGACCTTTAGGATTACTGAGTCCAACCACAAACTTATCAATGCTGGGGTTTCTGCTAACTGAAACACTCCAGGGGTCCAGCAGGCTTCCATGTCCCACAGCTTCAGGTCAAAGCCATTTTCCCATTCCTAGACTGTGAAATGGACACCAGCCCTGGTCTCACAGACCTCTAGGAGATCCAAATTTGTGCCTTGCAACTTAGCACCTTCTAAAGCAAAGCTGTCCACTCCTTTTCCCTGCAGATGTCCTTTGTGTGATTCTGTAGACTTGCCTGGTCTTTCCCACTTCCCTATAAAAAGAAAAATCCAAGTCCCCTGCCTCACAGAAGAATACCTAGGACAAAGCCATTTAAAGATACGTATATCCTGTGATTTTAGGATGATGTGAGTTCTAAATAAAAATATTTGTGTCACCTTTACATCTGGAAGCTTATGATCTTTGTATTGCAGAGGTCAGTGAGTGCTTTTTGGGAATAGGTTTTTTTCATTCTGCATTTTTAATGCCCAAGAGAAGTTGCTAAAGCCTGGAAGGTGCAGTCTCAGGCAAGGTGAAGTTATGGCAGTTTTGAAAAAAGGGAAGGGTGTGACGATGAAGATAATGAAGGGAAAAAATCCACTGAGGAAAAAAATGCACCAGACTTCCACATTTTTATTTAAAAAGTTTAAGCTCTCAGTTGAAGTCCTAGAAGTAGCTTTTAAAAACCCCACAACTTCAAGGCACTTTTGTCTTTTAAAAGTTTCTCTCTTAGCATGAGTTGCAAGCTCCCCTAAAAGGGCCGGGGCATGGTTCTGTTGTGAATTCCTGGGCTGCAGCTGGAGCTGTTCTGTAAAGAGAATAAAAGTCACTGACTTATTTTGCTTATTACTTTTCCAGGGGATTTGTTCTAGCATAACCCATTACAGTTATTTTAGTAATGTCTGCAATGATCTATCAAATGCTGCATTTTCTTATAATTCAAATGAGCTTATAAAGTTAACTCTTCTGGTCCATCAGGCAACCTTAGCAAAGGGTCTAAGCAGTGGCTTAGTTTGAGGACACAGGATGAAGACACCACAAGCCTGAACCCTGAACAGGACATCCCAAGCTTACCTGAGGGTTTTGCCTCCAGCAAAGGCAGTGTGAGCTCCAGCAGTCAAGGGAGCTCTTGCTCATTCCATTCACCCCTGCCAGGGGAATCCACACAAGACCTTTGCACTGTTTCTGATGGTCTTGCCACAGGGACAAATTCCAGGCTAAGAACAAACTCCAGATCACTGCAACCCAGCTGGACTCCTCAGTAGAACCAAATCTTACAGAGGTGTGTCCACAGTATTGGCTTGAATGTGGCTGCCAATTCAAGACTGCAACCCAAAAGGTTTCAAATTCCCATTTAGAGAAGGAAATATTTTGTATGACGGAGAAGGACAGGATTTGATTTCACAAGCTGCAGATCTCATCTAGTCTAAAGGATGCTGTTAGCAACTCTGTGGTTTTGTGTTCAGTATATTTTAATACAGGCACAAATCACTCTGCAAAAACACAGAAGCATGTCACTTACTGGTGTTGTGGTCTATGTAATAGACTCCGACCTGAGGGTCATAAGCTTCTTCCCATCCTAAAGGCAACTCATCGCTGATGCAGTCAGCAAAGGTCAGTGGTTTAGTATACCTGAAATGCAAAAGAATGCTTAGCACGAATAAAAGCACACTCCCACATCTGTTCCAAACAACTGACCAGAAAACAAATACCACAAGGGCTTCAGTATCAAAAACAAAGAGAGTTGAAAACTATTTTAAAGCTTTTGTTCTTATCAAATAATACCAAACCAACTCTTCCCTTTCTCCATCTGAAGCTAGAGCAAGATGAATTCATTCTGACACAGCTCCAGAGCCTTGCCCGGCTCAGCCAGCACTCGCTCGACAAAGGAACATTAAGAACTTTGCCAGAAACAATTCCTGTCTCTCAAGTGAAAGAACAGGACTGTTTGCAGGCAAGTCCTGTACCAAAAATATGTAGACAAGAAGGAGCAAGATGAGAAATGCAATTTGCATAGCATGAATAAGTAAGACTGAACAATCAATAGCAAGTGCTGAGGACTGTGGGACCACTTGTCATGCAACTCCTCTCATTTGCATTGCAATATGCTCTGTTTCATTAATGACAAACAAGATTAGTTTCTCAGCATCACAAAAACATGTAACCCACTCCGTCCGAACAAGGAAGTATTTCCACAGCACTGCTCTGATGAGTTTTTCTATTACAGACCACATCCAGCAGGGCTCTGAAGGCTTGTATGGCTAAACACAAAGCTTAGAGTACCCACTCCTTGAGTGACCCCACAGATTTTAATCACCGAAACCATGTCCCTTTCCTCCCTTTGACTGGGAGTTAATGAGGTTCAGCTTGCACCAACAAAACTACAAACCAAACAGCACTGCAGGGAGGCACAAGCCAGGGGGAATTAATCTTGCAGGTGCCTCACATCCCCAGCTGCCAAAAGCACAATATGCCAGAGGCACAGATCCATCACACAACCCCAGTGCTGGCGTGGTGTATGTAGAAGGAGGGCTGTGACTTCGTGCTGGAGGCTGAGTCTGACCTCCCAGAGAAGCCCTTGTGGCACAGAGCACAGGACTCACTGCACAGCACCACAGTCCCTGCAGGCAGGCACACACTGAGAGCAGAGGGGTGAACAAGCACCTCCAGAGCTGCACCCAACTCTGCCACACACAAGCAGCATGTCACAGGGAGGCAAAGTGGCACAGAGCAGGTCTGTAACCCACTGCAGGAGCCTGAGAAGGTTTCCAGCAAGTCTTCCCTACCCAAAGGAAATTGAGGAGGGCTGACAGGCGGAGTTTTACTAAGTTCTGAGCAGATGTCATCTGGAGGCACTGAGAACCAGCTGGTACTCCCATGTTAACATCTGACAGTCACTCATTGTTAAGAGGAATTTTAGGTCCAACCAGAAGAGGTTCAACATAAAATCAACATTTAACAACTAATGTAATTCCCCCTAAATATGACCCATAAGTCTGGTATGCAGTAAGAATGGGGTGGGAACATTTTTGTGAAAGCCATGTAAGCCACTAACACTTCTAATTTACCTGCTGTTGCCTTTCCCTTTCAACACATTGCCTTTGCCATATGAAGCAGAGTTTCAATCACTTTTCTCAGAAATTTTTGATTTAATTAAAAGCTCAGCAGTGCGAAAGAACTCAGAGTTTCACTACATAGGACTGTGAAACATTCTCAATGAAGTTTCACTGAAGTGTTAATTTTTACAGCTCTTAATCTAGACTGTGTACCAAAAGCGTGTTTGTACAGAAAATAGAGATTACCTGAAAATAAAACAGAATCTCAATGCTTGTGATTGCTATCCCTTATCCCATGTTTTTCCCTGTGGATCAAGCTGTTTCCTCAGCCTGAGTACCCAATGTGTGCTGCTCTGAGTTGATCAAATGAAAGATGCACAAGGTTAAAAATGCAGAGCAAGGTCAGATACAAGCCACTCTCTGGAGATAATAGAGATGAAAGTGCTGTAGCAAACGTGTCAGCAATGTTAAGTTAAACACCAGGGTTAACACTTTCACCCTCTCTGAAAATGGCATCTGCTTTTATTTAACAACAGTGGTTCCTGTGGAAGCAGCACAGGTAGGGAAGAGGGAGGGCACAGTGCTAAATGCTGAACTGGGTGGACCTGCTCCCATCCCCGAGAGGGGCACAGTCATGCTGGGATCCCAGAACCATGAAATATGCTGAGTTGGAAGGGACCCACAGGGATCACCCAGTTAAACTCCTGTCCCTGCACAGACACCCCAACAATCCCCACTGTGCATCCCTGAGAGCTCTGCCCAGACACCCCAACAATCCCCGCTGTGCATCCCTGAGAGCTCTGCCCAAACACCCCAACAATCCCCGCTGTGCATCCCTGAGAGCTCTGCCCAAACACCCCAACAATCCCTGCTGTGCATCCCTGAGAGCTCTGCCCAAACACCCCAACAATCCCCGCTGTGCATCCCTGAGAGCTCTGCCCAAACACCCCAACAATCCCCGCTGTGCATCCCTGAGAGCTCTGCTTGAACACCCCAACAATCCCCTGGGCATCCTAAGGCTCTGCCCAAACACCCCCAACAATCCGCTGTGCATCCCTGAGAGCTCTGCCCAAACACCCCAACAATCCCCGCTGTGCATCCCTGAGCTGCCCAAACACCCCAACAATCCCCCCTGTGCATCCCTGAGAGCTCTGCCCAAACACCCCAACAATCCCCCCTGGGCATCCCTGAGAGCTCTGTCCAAACTCTCCTGGAGCTCTGGCAGCCTCGGGGCCGTGCCCATTCCCTGGGGAGCCCTGGCAGTGCTCAGCACCCTCTGGCTGAAAGAACTCTTACCCTCTATCCAACCTAAAGCTCCCAGGCTCAGCCTCGTGCTGTTTCCTCGGGTCCTGTCACTGACATGGCAGTGAAGCCATCAGAACCTGCCCCTCTGCTTCCCCTCATGAGGACACTGCAGACCACCATGAGACCACCTCAGACTCCTCCAGGCTGAGCAAACCCTCAGCCATTTCCCATCCAGCCTCCCCTCCAGACCCTTCGGCATCCTCAGGGCCCTCCTCTGGAAGCTCTCCAATGGTTTAATGTCTTTGTGTATGTTGAGGTGCCTCCAGGAATCAAGGTGGCTCTGCTAGGCCACAGGAGGTCCAGGGGGTCTTTTCCAGTGCATCATTTGGTAAGGAACACTCTAAATATTGCTGTGAATTGGTGGCATGATTGCTGTTCTGCCACTTCTGTGGAAAGCTTTGTAGGAAGAGGTGCAATTCCATCCTGGTTTGCAGTCCCTGGCATGCACACCAGCTCCATCCAGCCCTGCAGGGTGATTAAACCAGGAGCCATGTCCCAGCTACAGTGCTCAGCATTCCTGGTGAGTGATCCAAGCAAGAATCCCTCAACATGGAGCAGTAATTAAACCCATAACTTAAAGTACATTAGGTGAGGGTGTGCTGCAGACAGAAAGCACACCTCAGTAAATTAATTTTTTATTACACATTGAGTGGAGCTTCTTGCAGAATTCTGCTCAAGAATCGCACAAACCATTAATATTGAACCATTTCTTGGTAAAAACCAAAAACCACTATGGAGCTGCACTGTCAGCTCTAGGTCTTGAGAATACTTCATCAGGGAATGGCACTGCAGTGCCAACTTTGGTGCTCCAAAGTGTAACACCAAACTTACAAAGCTTCGGTTCAACTTTTGTCCAGCTCTGTTTTGTTAGAAGCAGCTTATAAAAGTGCTCAGAAACTGTCAGACTCAATAGGAAGCTGGGACCAAGCAACTGAAGGATGCTTATTCCTATTTTCCATATGAAATGCAATGCATGAACTACATCCAGCCAGTTCTTTCAGTTAGAGTTTTGGAAAAAGGGATAAAAAAAAAAAAAAAAAAAAAAAAAGCAAGGCAGGATCAGTCTGCTATAGCAGTGACACAAGCCAACTGGAGACCTGCCAGTTACTAGGGCTCTCAAACAGACAATTATTTCACTTTTAAGTCTCATATTTTCAGCATATCTCACAAGGAGCACCCATCACCAAGCACACACTAGTGCCCTCCTTCCTGGCTGCCCACAAGCTTCCAACTATCCCATTTGTACAGAGGAGGAATCTGTCATTCAGCTAGCAAACAGAATAATAATTACTTTTAGAACTAAGAGTGTAATTCCACTTGTTAAAGACAAAATAGCTATTTCCCCAAGTGACTGCAGCTTCATAACCACATTACTTACTTTTCTAAGCTCCCTCCCCTAGCTGTTGTGAGAAAAACTGGCACAAATCAAAGTAGCAATGGTACAATTAGATGAAAGACATGTAATATGTTGTGCAGCAAGACTTTGAGTACAGCATAAAAAGAAAAAAGAGATTATTTCCTTGTTTTAAGATATGATTTTAGGGGTTGTTATGAAGACTAAAATAAACCAATTTTCCAGAAGGGATCCAAAAAAATGCAGTGCTTCCCCGAGCATACTCACAATGACGGATTAAAGAGCAGAAGGAGAAGCTTCTTTCTCACAGCAGGACATGATTTAGTTAGTGCATTACTGCTGCATAAAACAGGACTGCTCCTCTGCATGTGGGAAGTTAAAGCTAGGACACATCTGCAGGACTATTCCTTTGAAACATCTCCTTTTCAATTCACAAAGCTTCCTAGCTGCCTTGAAAAAATCCCATCAGCTCAGTCAAACCACATTACCACACAATAGGGTCCTCCCTGTAGCTGGACTCAAAGCTGCAATGCACAAAAATGAACCCCTTTCACCACTGTGCCTACAACTAAGGAAAGAAATCTGCAAAATGGTTTGTGCATTCCTTACCCTCCTCCCTCAGGAAAACCTTCAGATGCGTTCACCCAGTTTCCACATGAAAGCCATGCACCCAAAAGCTCAGAAAATCCTGACTATGACTTCTGATCTCCAGCCACAAAGAAGGAACCAAGGGGGGCAAACTTAAGGTCTGTAAATACAGCACTTTTTATGAAACCCAAACTGGCCTAGGTAAAAGAGATGGCACTTTGGGACAAGAGTTTGTTTGCATCTTCCAGCCATGCTCCTTTTGCTCTGACACCCATCAGACATCAGTTAGACCTGAACTACTCCTCAAGTGCTTCATCTGCTACTAAGCTGGAGGCTGAGCTTGGTGTAGGAGCTCTAGAAGAGAAACTAGCCTGAGCTAGAGAAGATATTTGTAAATCACAGCCTAACTGTGGCCTTCCAGCTACCCAAAAGTAACCTGTATGTTCACCTCATAGGAACTCACCCACATCACACACTCATCATACCTGGGACTGCCACTACCCCATGGGTATGTTTTAATTAGGGTCATTATTAGGAATATTTAGTATTTTGAAAAAGATTTTTCAACCTACATTTATCAATTTCCATAATATTTTCTTAGCTTCCAGTATGTAATTTTTGAATTTCATTTCTTTCAAGAAATTCAACTTTACTTGAATAAGTGCAATTGCTCATGAGGACACCTGGAAAACAGGTACCCAACAGCAACCACCTCACACAGCAGGTCAAGGTCGCTGTTTCAGAAACTAATCCTGGTAACAGAGGTAGAAGAGAACAGCATCACCCAACCTCCTAATCTGAGGAGCATCTGACAGCTCTCAGGCAGAGGCAGGACAAGGGTAAAGCCACTGCTCAACCCACCAGCCATGGTGAACATTCCGAGACACTTCCATCTCTGCAAAGTGTTTGCCCATAGCAGCTCGACTATTTGTACAGCAAATGATGTCCAAATCCCACTCCCACAGCAGGAAATAGAAAGTTAGCTTCCTACCTCTAGTGTCTAAGTCACATTATTTTAAAATGAGAAGGGTTTCTATATTTCTTATTTTTGATCACCTCCAGTTTCTATCACAGAAAACTGAAAGCCAGTGTTATCATGTGCAAACAGTATTAAATGAAAACTTGCTCATCTTAGATTCAGAAAGCCTTTCTATAGTCTTTAACTCCACTGCTGCCAATCAAAAACCTCATTACATGGGAAACTGAAGGCAAATAATCCTTGTATAACCAGTTTTTGATTGACAGAAGGTTTGTTAAACATGGCTGTACAGAGGTTCCTGGTGGGAGCTGGAGATGGGTGACCTGTGCCACTTACAAATCTGGAGTTAATACTACAGCAGTAAGAGAAATCAATTCTGAACTTCCTAAACCAGGAAGTGTTATTTTTGTAATTGCAGCATTTCAGTATCAACTGGGGGCCTACAGCAGCAAACCAAGGCCAGGAGCAGCTCCTGGTGAGGCTCACAGCCATGAGGACACGAGTGGACACAGGTGGATGTGCACTCAGCAAGCACTGGGGCACCGAGACGAGCAGATTTATAAAGCAACAGCCCAGTGCCCAGCTTCCACACTGTGCACAAACCCACTTAATCCCTGTGTTTGCAGGGCTCCTCAGACCCCGCCACAAAGCAAAGCCATTTAAGCAGGAGAGCCTTATTTTAATCAGTTCAGGACAGATCACATGAAATCCTTCATGACTCTCTATGGGCAGGAGGACAGACCAGGGATTTCCTGCAGTTTGCTGTCCCCACACTCACTGCACCAGGAACAAAGGCAGCACCCTGGATCACTCAGGATCATCGTGTCAGCTCCTCTTACAGCTCCAGCACGAGCCACCAAACCCTGACAAACACCTTGCCAGCCTGGCTGAGCTCTCCCCTTCCCTCCTGCACTCACAGGTGCACAGTGTGTGTGAGGCAGACCAGCCTCCCAGGCAAGAACTCAAGCCAGATGACACAATTATGAGTTGTGGCAGATACTTCCACTCATGCCATTTCTCTTACAAAACCAAATAGTTTTTCAAGCCAGCATGTTGCAGGAGAAGCTTGGAGCCAGGTTTCATTTTCAAAGGCTTCACTTTTTTTTCTTTTTTTCACACAGCATTTCTTCATTTCTTGTTTGAATAAAACTCACCGCTCATTATGTGCCAGGATGTGCTACACAGAGGACAGAGAATGAGCTGAAGGCACCTCAGTTCCAGCTGTGACTCTGGGATAGCTGTGCACAAAGAGTTTTGAGGAACTCAAACCTCCAGCAGAGCTGCTACTGGAACTCAGAATGCTGCTGCAAGAATCACTGCCAGGAGGCTCCACACGATGACATACAAGCTTCTTTGTTTTTAATGAGGTCATCCCATTCTCAAGACAGACGATGATTATTTTTAAACTTCAGCACAGAAAAACCTATCACTTTACTGTAGTCCTAGAAAATTTGTCTGCAATCTCCTCCTCACAAAAGCTTTTAAAAATAGACTCCTACACATTTATTACTCAACTTGGTGATCCAGCCCTCAAACACACCAGGGCCATTCGTCACTATAGTAACTATTTTCCCTGGGAGCATCTTCTCTCACTGCAGGGAGGATTGCCTTTGGAGGCTGCAGGTGTGGCAGGGAAGGGGCCCTGTTTGATGATCTTGCTGGCAAAGCTTTTCTCAGCCCATCTCCACACACCTGTGCACGATGAAATGAACCCTTGGATTCCCACTCCAAGAGCGGTCTGGGGAAGAGGCCACGGGAGCAGCTCACCCCCAACAGCCAGGATCCTCAGCAGTGACACTGCAGGCAGCTCCAGGCCAAGTGGCACCAAAACCTCCCCAACTGCAGGGGAGCTGGACAGGGAGACCTCTACACACAGAGGAGCAGAATGCCCAATTCAGGACCACCATGAGCAGAAGGGGAACCATGAACAGGAATGTGCTTGCCAGGTAACAAGGAGAAGCTTTTAAGAAGTGATCACAAATTTGAGAAGGTTCTTAACTGTACTCCAAGGAGTCTAATGAGAGATCAAATATGACATTTCAAAGCTTTGGAAGGCAGACATTATTCCAAAACCCACACAAAGGCCCAGTCATCCTAAACTTCTCATTACCTCAAACACATGTAATTTCAGTGACTGCCAGTGTGTGCTCCTGGTCTTGCTGTCATAAAGGATAAATGGGAACAGAATTACACTCTTACAATAAAATGGGGTCAACTCTGAGAAAAAAAATGTGTATTTGAAGCTGTTGGTGTAAATCTGCTTAAACTACAACATGAATATTACCAAGAGAAATGGCTTAAAATACACAACACATCTCCACAAGCAACTCAAACTGCAAAGCTGTTTGCTTTTCAGAAGTGGTTGCCTTCACTGCTGTGGTTATTGAGCATCTTCCCAGCCTCCCTGCAGACCTCTTTCACCTTGTATTTCCTCCTGCCCCCTGATGCTTCATGCATTGGGCCACCTCTAGGATAAGCTAGTCCAACAGATATCCTCAGAGCTTATTTTCCAAGGTATCATAATTTTAAACAGTTTTATTGACACTAAAAAACTCAGTGATGTTTTCTGGCCAGGCCTTGAAGGTAACCTCTGTAATCTCCTTAAGGTGATCTTGAGTTGTGTGCAACTTGCCAATTAGACTCTCTACTGCTTTCACATGAGCAGATAACATCCAAATTCTTCTTTTATACAGAAATTAGTCACGTATGTCCAAGTAGATTCTCCACAAAGGAGATCAGGAGACACCAAAGACAGCTGAAAGTCAGGCACCAATCTGTGTTTCAGGTATTCTGAACACAAATGTATTTATACATTTCTGTTAGTTAAATAGATTCACAGAAGCATTAAGCTACACAATACAGAGTTTATGACCCCACCAGGCATAAAAAGTATGCCTAGAACACCAGTACAGTCAGCTGCTTGCTTTTCTATCCACTTCTGAAAAGGCCTGCATGTTTACCAGCTCTGCTTTGCACACACTGACAGTCTGTTTGCCCATGTATTTCTTTTCAGTGCAGATCATTTACCTGTGGACGCAAAGAACAACTAAGTTATTTGCAAGGAGAAGGCTATCAAAAACCACTTGCAGATTTTAGATCATTCCCAGTGATTAACAAACCGGTTCTGCAAGCAGGAGGTCAGTCATACCTTCTTAATCACTCAAATGCAAAAATTCCTGGGATAGTTCAAGGTTAAAAAGTCAGGAAATGGGAGATGAGGCTTCTCACAACATTAACTTGCCTGCCAGTCTCTATATCCTGCATGCTTTCCTGAACCAATTAAGCAGAAAAGATATAAAAGAGTAAGGTACAACTTGATGAGAACAGTACAACACTACTGAATTAAAAGCATGCAAGAGTTGGAATTTAACCATGCAACTAATTCAAACATCTTTAATTTTAAATAGCTGAAATTGGTTTTTAAGTTTGCTTTCAGTTCTTCTAGGATGAAAAGCAGCCTTGCCACCTGCACAGCCTGAGTAGATTAATTAAAAAATGTCAGCTTTCTCTTCACTTGGAAGCTCAATTGTTCTTAAATAAGGGGACTGGTCGCTTCAGAGTATGGGGCAAATTTCCTACCAAGCATCCAGAGTAGTCAGACTAGTTCCTTGACATGTTTGGGAGCTTATGAACTGGAAGGCTGTCTCTGCTCTCACAGCCTGCATTCCTGCTTCCCTGAAAGGCTGCCTGGTGTGGGTGGCAGCAGTTTATATTGGCAAGATGCCTCAAGATAAGGAGGTGTACAGGACAAACTCCCCCCACAACACAGCTCCTAGAGCAGGGAACCAATAGCTACTGTCAGAAAAAGATAAATATTTGAGATCTCAGTAAGGAGGTAAGTATGGAATAATTGCCCTACCTCAGCACTCAGGGACACGTGCAGTGCAGTGAGCACTGGGCTGACCATCCCGATGGGGGTGATGGGGAAAAGATTTGGCAACCACTCCACAACTGGGCTGACACTGAATTTACACTTCATGTACAGTGATTACAAACCTGAATTCTTTCAGAAGAAAACCACGCTGCTGTACTTCTCACCAGCATGTTCTGTCTGTGAACACCAAATGCCTCCTACAACACTGTCAGCTCCCGTGCCCTTATTCACAAGGCATTTGAAGTGACAATAGACGACCCTAGGATGGCATCACTGGACTCATCTGATCTCCCCAGTCAGAAAACAAGCACTGCTGGTATAAAAACCTATTTTTGGAAGGACAAGGGAAGCACAGAAGTTTGTTTGACATGCTCATGGTTTGCATGCTGCTCCCTGCTCCACCTCCTGCTAGCACTGGGCTAATTGCTCATCCATACAGCAGCTTCAGTGGGGCTGCCTGCTTGCTATTTTTGCATTACAAATGTTCTCATTGAGTTCTAGAGCTATTTGATGATCCCAATCCCAAACAGCAACATTAGCAGGCTCTCTGGTCTGCACCCCTTGCAGAACACAGCAGCAGGGCATCACCAGAGCATCTTCTGCTGCTTGTCCTGAGTCAGATCAGCTGCAGCCACTCAGCTCTTATGCAATGCCTAGTTCTGCACACATTACTGCATGGATCTGATCTGACATCAGCCTGCCACCCTGGAAATCCTGGCCAGGTAGAGCAGAACCCTGCTACACAGAGGAAACTACCAAGTCACATGAAACCCCCCCAAGGGGTCTCAGGGCACTCACAGGGCCCCCTCAATGCCACTGCAAACTCAGCAGTACCAGGTATGAACAGGAGTATTTCTGGCTGCCTGCAAGAATCAGAGATGCCTGGTCAAGATGATGTCAGAGCTGTGGAGAACACAGAAGAACAAAAACCCTTCTGCTTGCAAAGCAGCTGTGAATTCGAGACACAGAATACTTACCCGAGCATAAGCACAGCCCTGCAGACTGCAATCCATGCCATCGCTTCAAGACTGGCAAACCAAAATTATTTCAACAGGCTCAACCTTGTGAGTTAGCACTGAGGACTGCCTTTGGAAATGAAAGCATGGCAACTCACTTCTGATCCAAAGAGGAGAAAGCCCAGGTTGCACAGCCCTCAGATCATGAATGCAGCACTGCTGAAGCACAGAAGCACTTGGAATTCACAATATGAGCTTTACAATCTACTACTGTTGCTGTAAGTGTTGAGGCAATGTGTTCTCAGATCCTGAAAAGCCATACTGTTATAAAAATGAACAGAAATGTCAGAACAGGAACAGACATCTTGAACAACCCTGTGAGAGTAAAGCTTTAGGAGATGCAGAGTTAGAAGGTAAGAGTATAAAATTAATAGGTTTAGTATCTTTTTCATCCAAAGTAACAAAGCCTTGATTTACCATGTAGTTAAGCCACAAAAAACACCATGCCAAACTGTGTTTATAGGCAGAACTGTACAAAGCACTAAACATAGCTCAGTACTTCACACATTGCAAGGAGTCGATAGAAATCAACAACTATTGAAGGCTGCTCACGCATCCGAGGACAGCAAAAGTGAGATTTGCATCACCAAGTGAGTTTGATTGATTTACTCTCACAAACATCGTTTATTTTTAATGATCCACTATGAATGTATTTTGCCAACAGATCAAATTTGTGTTAACATGGAAATTATAATGCCACTTGCTCTCTTACATTCCCCTTTCCCACCTATCTTGGGTAGTTTAAAGCCCACTTAACACTCCTTCTGCCAGCTCAGAAATGGCACAAGCCACCTAAGGATTCAGATTTTAGTTATTCCTCAGTTCAAAACAGGCAGCATTTCTTTCCACTAAGCAGAGACTCAGCAGAGATATCACTTCATCACTGCCCACACTTCATGCTCCAGGTATGTGTTAGAGACACACCTTACATAGCTTCATTATTAATATTTAGCTACTATCTTACTCTAGTTTATGACCAAGAGCACAGGAACCTCCTCCCTTCCAAAGGAACAATCTTCTTCTTTCCAGTATACCCTGGTGAAGGTGGCTAAACCCACAGATTGTGTCTTTTTGCTGTTTCTGTATTCCCACTTCTCCCATACATATGCAGTAGGTATGTACCTCAGCCAGGCTCCTGGCTTGTGTGACAGCAGACACCAGCTCCTCAACCACCATCCTGACTGCTCCACACCAAAAAGTGACAGAGGTGAATCCCAACAAACAGGCTGCATTTTATCCCAAGCTTCACAAACCCCAAAGAAAACTCCAGAGATGCTGGACTAGTCTTAATCAAGCATCGTGGCAAACAAAAGCTGAAGCTATAGCATGAAGCTCAGAGCAATGAAGAAGCTGGCCAGCAAGGCCACCAGCTTTAGCAGCAAAGGTGTGTCTGCACCATCCTGTGCTTTGCTTAGAAGCAGGCTCTGGACATGCAGCACATTCTCTGTAACCCCACTAGACACAGCACGTGCCAGCCTACACCACTGCCACTCAACAGGACCAAATACCATTTCCACAGGAGCATCAGAGGTGGTGGCAAGACTGCTTATTTCACTCCTCAGCAAGCTGGTTCAGCTCATCTGACAGGGAAACAAGTCTTAGTGTACTACAGAAACAGGACTGCCCCCATCAGCAGGGGCAAGTTCCACCTCCCTTGGGCTGGGGCCACACCACTCCACAGGACCCAAAACCAAATGTCCCAAGGTCACTGGTACACATCCAAATTCCTAGTACACACCTAGATCCTCTAAAACTGCAAAAAAACTGGAATTTGTTAAGCAAGGTAAGGTTTTATACAAATGCTCTATCCTAAGCACTTAGAAAGGAATTATCGAAGACACCAGTAAATGTCTGAATTCCTCCAAAAAAACCCACACAGTACACAAGGGTATGTTCCTATAGCCATGGACAGGTTTTATTCTATCCTTGTCAGGAAGAAAAAAAAAAAAACACCACAAACCAATGAATTTTAAGTATCTGCTTCCAAAGCTGCAGTGCAGCCTCAGCAACAGAAGTGCCACAGTTACAGTCAAGCTGTAACAGTACTTAGATTTCTTCAGGAATGCACCATTTTTCATTTTACAGCACATATTCACAGCAGTAAGTGTTGATTACTTTTTTGCACTGCAAGGGCTGCTTTATCTGTACAGTGTCACTTTCCTAGGACATGCTTCAGGATTTGAAGTGCCCAAAAAGTATCTTAGAAAAGGATGAATTTCTAGGAGATGCAGTTATTTAACCTGAATTAGCATGTGTCTGTACAAGCACACGTGCTAGCACAGGGGAGAGGGGGAGAACTGTGTTGGATCCACAGCACAAAGACATCAGAAACCGAGCCAGGCTAATGGTTTGTTGCTCCCGTAAAAAGCATCTCTCTCTCCCACCTTACACCCTACACAGCTTTTCCTTGCTCTTCTTCCCAGTCCAGCAGTTCTGCACCCTCCAAGCCTTCCCACAAACTGCTTCTGTTCAGCAGTGGAGCAGAACAGCACCCAGACCAGGTCATTCCCAGTTGGGTTAGGGGGACTCAGCAGCTGACATCGTGTCAGGAACAGAGGCAGCACTGGGGAAAACCACAACCCCCTCCTTGCTGGCTGTGATGAGCTGTCTGGCTGCTCACCACATTTCTGGGCACCAAACTCAGAGATGAGCTTCACCTGCCCACAGAATCATAATTAAACCTGGTCCTCTCAAGTGGCCCATCTTCTCCAGCTGCCAGAGCTCGCCTTGCTACTGCCTTCAGGCTCATTATTACTTATAAATGCACAGAAACCGTCAACTCCAGAAGCCGAACCCTTCGATTCAGACAGCCTGAGCCCAGTGCAGCCTCCGGGGGGACAGCCGGGCAGTGGGAAGGCGTCTCCCGGAGCCGTGGCCGGAGCGCTCGCTGTCAGCCCGGCCGGGCGGCGCTGTGCGCGGAGGAATGCGCTCCCTCACTGCACCTTTTCATCTCGATAAGGATTTTCAAGGTCATGTTCGCTCCCCTGCCGGCTCCTCCCCGGCTCCAGTGCAATGCCAGGCACGCAGCCCGGGCCCCGGCGCTGCTCCCACCCTCGCTGTCTCCCGGACAGCGGCACAACCTGTCGCATTCCTCCCGCAGCACAGCCCAGCCTCCCCCGCCGGCACCGCTCTGCTCCCGGGCCAGCAACACCAACACCTCCGTGCCTGTGCGGCAGGGCTGCGAGAGACCGCAGTGAGCACTGTGACCCCCGCCACTAACTCTCCTGAATTAAATATTCCAGATAAAGCCGGGCTCCAGCCTGGGCCAGTGCCTGATCGAACTCACGGGCTCCAGGGCGGCTCAAGCCGTACCCACCGAAGCACTCGGCTGCACCATGCGCTGAGCCTGTCTGCAAGGGCACTGCGTGGGGACAGCCCCTGTCCCCAGAGCCGCCAGCCAAACAGCCCAGCATCAATCAGCAGCCAAGGGGGAAGAGCTGCTGCCAGCCCAGGGCTCAGGGACAGGCAGAGGTGGTGGCACTGGGCCTGGCAAGCCCTTCTGCTGCGGGCACAGGGGATGCAGCCCCCTCTCCTGTGCCCAGCAGTCAGCACTGCGTGCCTGCAAGCGGCTTAAGGACCCGCATACACTCCCGACACCACACGGGATTTTTAGGGAGCTACTGGAGAATCATACACGCTGCCAGCTTACAAAGCCAGCTAATTATACAATCTGTTAAGCATGTATGCGCACACAACAGTGCTTTGAGTCATTAGAGGACGGGATTTATACTTCACTGCACGCATCTTGCTCATTGTGAGTGCGTGCCTGGATACAGCCAGAACGAACACAAGTATCTGGAATGTCTGCAGCTCGCAGGCCAGCGCATCTGAATACAAAGCTGAGCCCTGCAAGGCTCAGACTGGCTGCTGTGACCCTCACTTGCACATATCGCTCCCCCAAAGATGCTTAAAATCCTTACTCCCTTCTTATCATTCTGAGCATCTGGAAGCAGACCGCAGCACAGTATTTAAGCCATATTCTGAAGCTGTAAGAGGGGTGTTAGGGAGGACACGGCAGCAGTGCAGGTGATGGGTTTGCGAGGACAAAGAGCTCGAGATCGGAGCCCACAGCGGGGCTGTCCCGGGTTTAATCCCGGCAGAAGGGCCGGAGGGACAGCGGTTCCTATGGCAGCAGCCACTCCTCGAGGGCC
Source organism: Eopsaltria australis (assembly GCA_034509425.1). NCBI lineage: Eukaryota > Metazoa > Chordata > Aves > Passeriformes > Petroicidae > Eopsaltria > Eopsaltria australis. Next base: position 5,909,765 of record JAVTVJ010000055.1, on the reverse strand, counting down.
GAGCCCACGCCAGATGGAGATCCCTGCCCTAAGTGTTTGCCAGACAGAGATGTCTGTTCCCTTCAGTCATCACCAGCTCATTTACTGGTGCCCAGTTCTGCTCTGCAAGCTGTCCCCAGAGCAGCCCAGGTGAAGCACCAGCAGCCCCAGGTCTGTGGCTCAGACCACAGCTCCCTTCCACGCTGCACGTGGCCAAATCATCCAGGTGCTTTTTAGGCAAAAACTGAGAGCAATAGCTATGTTTTTCATGGATTATATGGTGTTTCTGGCAATTCCTGAATTTCTTCTGCTGAGGATTTCAACTTCCCAAATCTCTAAATATTCAACATAACATGCCGATGAGCTCTAACCACCCCAACTGGCTTCATCCACACAGCATGGCTATGTCCTATGGACAGCCCTGTCCTAAGCAATCACATACCTACAGCTTATGCTATACTTTCAAAAGGATGTATTTGGCACTGGATTTTCCATTTTTACCACCTATGTATTGCCATATTGCCTATTATTTAATCTGAACTCCAAAATAGGATTTTAAGCATTTGGTGCATAAGGCACAGAATATTATTTTGGGGCTTTGTAACAAGTCAAGCCAAGCCACCTCCGTTTTCGCATATTTTTCTTCCCTCCCAGTTGAGGGAAGCAGCACAAAGCACAAATCTGTAAGAATTTCAGCTTTGTCTTGGAAAATACAAGTTGGTCAAAATAAGCTTTTAAAATCTAGTAGGGGCCACACAAACCTAGCACAGTAGGAAATCACATTTCTTTGTGTTGTGCCATATCAAGCCCCAGCTCCTGCTCATCTGTAACAAGGTATTTTCTTTCTCTCAGTTTTCAGTGCAGGGGAGGTAGTCAGCAAAAGAAGAAGGTGAGCTACACCTATGCTCTCCTCACAAAAATAAGCCCTCTATGTAAAACAGACTAGCAAGTAAGTTGCAGGACCTGCAGGTGCTTTAAGAGACAAGACATTTCACCCCTAAGATTTTCTTGTGGGGCCTGGAATACCCCAGGTTGCTAGTACTTTCCCCTGAAATTTAGAAAGCAAGGTTCTGAGAAACAAGCTACATCAAAGCCAGTCTTCTCTATAATCCAAATTTTGTATAGCTGACATTGTTAGAAAGACATTCCTGTCCAGCTTACCTCAGTTGTGCTTTCCCTTCTTCCATCCAAATAAAAAAAGGAGAAAGCTGGGGTTTTTTTTCAGACAGTGTAAAGTAGTATTTCTTGCCAAGATCCCTCAGTAACACTTTTTCTCCATCACTATCAGGTTTTGCAGCCTTTATATATGCCAAGGGATAAGAAGCAGCTGAATGAGTCAGTCTTCCTCAGTCAAAATCAGTATTTGTTGCAAGACACTTGAGGTAAAACTAAAGCAGCTGGGGAGGTGGAAAGTGTTATCTGAACACCCACTCCTCTGTGGGTACAGCAAAGGAGGGATTCAGGAGTACAGCCTGCACACACCATGTGCGGTGCTCTCCAGGCAAACCACACCAGGCACTCTGCAAATCATCAGTTGCTTGATCTGCCCTCAGCTGAAGCTTGTTTATAACTCACTGAAGCTGCTCCAATACAACCATCACTGTTGCTCAAGGCAATTACCTAAAATATCTCAGCTATTCATTTTTATCCCTACGTCAGGGCTGTGTTTAATGGATCTGACACTGTGCCTTACAGTACCGTACACCTGCTATTAAGCAAACCATCAGGAGAGCTCACAGGTTTGAAATTTGCTGCTCAACTCACTACCACTTCACCATCAGCACCTGAATGAAATGCAACTCCCAAGCCAGTAATTTTTTTTCAGCAAAGTTTCACTGTGTTACCCTTTTTAATCATTTCTACCCAAATGCTGATCTGCGCCACCAATGCAGAATTCACAACTTGCATATTAACTTACTCCCACCAGCTCAGCTAAATAAATCATTATCCACAGTTCAGCTCACCTGCAAAGATCAAGCTGAAATTCTCTGACAAACAAAGTACTCCTGCTGCCCTTGTCTAGTAACTTTAATCTAATCTAGACTGATCCAGAGAGCCAACTTGCTATCAAGTTCCAAAATCAGTGATGAATCTGCAGAACTATTAAAAACACAGACCTCAGTAGCAGAGGTGTTTGAACACTCCTGCTTTCCACTAATAATGTCCTTTGTTCAATGTCCTTCTAATAACTGCCAAATCAATGGCATAAACAGATGCTTCTACTGTTCCAAAGCAGAGCAGACAAAGGGCGGTGGTACTGCAGAAACTGCAGTGGTCAGGATGAATGAAATATGACATTGAAATTCTAGCAGCACTTCAGAGAAAATACGGAGTGTTTTGCTACGCTTCCAAGCAACCACACGCTGAGCAAGGCCAACAAGCAGGTAAAATGGTGCCTCCAGTTCTGCATGCAGAAGGCACAGGGAGGACATCCAGAAAGCAGCACATACCTTTTCAGGTGTCACCTTCACCATCGCAGCAGATGGAATTACAGCCCACAGCGCAGCACTCAGAAGGCATCAATCTGATATTTAAGCTGTCTGCTTTGAAAGACAAACTACAAGTGACACAGCTGCCTGGCTGAACCCACCCTCACCACCCGTGGTGCCAGGCGAGCACAGCACAACTGCACTGACAGCAGCTCAGGAGTGAGCCGTGACTTCCAGGGGAACCATGCTTGGCAGGAAGGTCACTCCCACCTCAACTTGTCACTGCTGCCAGATAGTCCTTGGGCTGTTCCAACTTACTGCAGCAGCAGAAACTGTGCCCAAAAGGAGAGGGAGCAGTTTTCTGCATGCCAGCAAAATCAGTGAGGAGTCAGATGGGCACCTGGGCTAAAGGATGGCCACCTCCCACAGCAAGATGGCTCAGCTGCTCCAGCCCTGCCAGTGGGGCTTGTGCTCAGGCCCACAGCCAGAACCACCCTCTAGGGAAAAGATTTTTTTACCTTTTCCACCAGCAAAATTACAAGCGGTTACAATATTGTAAGCAGTGGTTCACTGCACCTTTCTGAGATCAATCCACAGACAACCACAAATGGGGGGAAATCAAACTCACCTCCCATCCAGCCTCTACCTGAATACTGCTCATGTAAAACATGGGATTTGTTACTAGCTTTATCTGTTCTAGCTTTCCTCATCAACATATATTTAAAACTACTGGCATAAAAGCAGCTCATACATCTGGTCACAGTAACCAGAAACACCACACCTCACACACCAGCCACTGCCCTGTGTGCATCTGAACTGCCTGATGGGCCAAATGCCCACCCCACAAAGCCAAGAAGTCACCAGCTCAGGAGTCAGCTTAAGGAGAACTGGGTTTGTTTAGCTCAGTTTCGTGCTTCTTACACAACTACACCAATTCATATTCTTCAAGCACTCAGTGCTGCATCTTCACGCCCTTATGTGACCAGCCAGCAGCTCAGACACACTGCAGCTCTGACGTGGCAGGTGACGCCTGAAGGATTTTTCTGCTTTTCTCCTGAATATTTCTTACACAGTTCCCTATATTCACAAGTATTAGCATGCACACTTGTGATGCTTTAGGTGATAGTTTAGCCTGGTTTCATGGTGTTTAGCAGGCCGGTAGACCAAACACCCCTGAAGCCACGTAGAGTTAGAAGACCAAACACCCTGTTTTCGTGAGCCCTCAAGGTCTCCTAGTAGGACAGATTTTGTAAACTAGAAGTTAGCCCACCCAGGCCCCTTATTGGGCCCTCCTGGTAGATATGCTAATGTGTAAAGTCTTTAATTGCACACTCGATTGGGGGGAGGGGGCTTTTGTGACGCGTTCTACCTGGACGGCAGAAGCCATGGAATGGGATCCTATTAAAATACCGAGGGAAACAACCCCCAACCCTCTAACCCTGTCTGAGCCTTTATTTCCTGAGACCAGAAAAAGGCATCACAGGTGATACAAATTCTCAGTGATCATTGTAAAAGCAACAGCTTTTCACAGTTACCTGGAAACATTATTTCATCAGCTGAAGCACAGCTTTGTGCAGCAGAGCCCCCAGGCGCAGAAGGGACAGTGCCTCTGCCACATGCCCCTGATCACAGCACAAGGCAGCAACAGGGGATCCAGGGCTCTGCTCTGATCACCAAGGAGCAGAAACTAACTGGGACTGAATGAGAAAAACAAGTAAACAGGACTAAAAGGGCAATTTGCTGCACCTGTGCCAGCCAGAAAAATGCATATATAGTCCTTAGTGAGTTGAGTGCACTGCTCTGTCTTCTTGTTCAGCTCAATCAAAGCATCCCACAGGTGGGCTGTTACAGAACAGGAGGAGCAGGAAAACTAAATCAGACAATACAACTTTCAAAGAGGGACTAACCTCAGTGGGGAAGAGAGAACACAAGAACAATGCTGGCTTCTCCCATCCAGCATCGATGTACTTTATATTCTCCCAACACAAAACTGTGCACAAAGGATAAAGAGCTCATAAAGCTACAAAAAAGGAGCAATTCCAAAATAAGCCGAAAAAGGAGCAATTCCAACGTGAGCCATCAGGAACACCAAGAGAGCACAGTAAGAAACACTTTGTGATGGTCCAGATACAAGAATAAACCACAGCTTTCCCAAAGGGTATGCAGGGAATTTACCTGGATGGAACGGACCAGGCTTAGGTCCAGTTTTAGGAACTGAGAAGAGCTCTGGTTCATTAGTGATCACCCACAGCAACACAGCCACCACAGAGGCCCAGTGCTACATGGCCACCACTCTGCTGGACAAGCAGAGCAGCTGGTGGCTCTAGAGGGACACAGGGCTGCCACCTCCAGCTGTGAAAGGATCCTGAGGAAGGTGAGGGCAGGCACAGAGCATCACAAGTCCCAGCCTTATCATGGTGGTGTCAAAGGCACAGGCTGAGCTCTGTTTTTTCAGCAGGATGCCTGGCAGCTGCTGTCCCATTTCAGAGCATCATTTAGAGCATGACTGACAGGCAAGACAAACCTGTTGCATCACCACACCCTACCCAGGAATGTGGCACTGTCACTGAGCACTCACCAGCTGCATCCAACATCACAAAGTGCAGGAAACAGTTATTCCGTAGCAGTATTTTTCCTCGTTCATGATGTTAGAAATTATAAACTTTGTCTACAATACTTAAAGACTTTTGAAAATCAAAAGCATCAGAAACAGCATATTCATATCCATCTCTTAGTGAAAAACTGAGGCTACATCCTTTAAAGGCAATTCACTTCCACTTGCACAAAGCTACTTATTTAAGACAGCTGCACTCCAAGCTGTTGCTAGTTCAACTCTTAGCTTACCTGTGGGATATGAAAGTTTAGATAAAGGTATTTGACATTAAAATCAGTTGAGAAAAACATCCTAACAAGTTCCTAAGCCTATTTGCTTTTCTTAGCATGACAGGCTTTACAATATTCCTTGCAATTCTCTACTTCATGCTTTGTTCAAAACTTCCTGATTATACTAATAAAATAATGCCTAAAGCACACCAAAAATCTTTTAATAGAGTCAAAATTAAAGTATCGGATCTATTACACCACCCAGCCTTTCCCCTCCACTGGAGAAGCATTAGAGCCTTTGGACATCTCATTTCAACAAGAAGGTTATTTAGTTCTTGAGTTTGGAGTAAAGTATTTAATCGCCAAAGGATTTGCAAATTACACATGAATATGCATGTAGCACTTCTCACCATGACATAAATCCTATTGTATATTTATGAATGGATTGCTTTGCCTCCAGCTTCTACATGTATATAAACACAGGTTTTAATCTTCAATTCCTTCCTCCCTCCCTTCTTTTTAAGAAGTTGCTTAAACAAATTTGCATTTCTGGAATCTATTACCTACAGCGTATTTCTTCCCTTTTTTTTTTTTTTTTTTTAAACTCCACAAACCTCCTTCTCCCATCAGGCAAAGTGTTTACTAATGAAAGGCTTTAAAGACCCTGTAAACATGGCCAAAAGAGAAATAAGCAACAGTGTTATATGGCTTGAGAGAGAAAAAGTTGGAGCAACAATCACTGGAAAAGGAGTGCACAAGAGCTGGGAACACAAAGGCATGAAATGACAGGTCAACAGCTTGCCTTTGACTGCAAAGCCACTAGCTAGGGGGGAGTCTCCATCTCCACAAAGATGGAGAATGCAACACAAATAATAAAACTGTGCTGTGAAATCCCTAATTCATACTGACATAACTCCATTATTCCCTGCACCTTTAAACAGGCATCTAGGCTGGTCACAGTGCAGCTGGACCAAAGCAGCATTTCAGCCTGTCTTCAGCAAAAAGAGGTGAGAGGCAGCACTGTCATTCAGAGAGTTGTTGCCACACAACTTCCCAACTCCAGACCAGTGATTCAAACAATAAAGCCTTTAAAGGGCATTGTTAAAATTATTAAACTTTGGTTATTTCATTGCAAATCTGTTCTGTATTAAATCTGTCTGCGAAGGAACACTTACCAACATGCCACACTCCATCAGAAGCAAGTGCCACAAGCAGATTTCCAAGCAGAAGGTTTATAGGTGTGAACACCACTTGGGCTGCTCTCGTTTTTGTTACAGCAAAACCCCAGCACCCAGGAGTTAACTGCACCAAATGCCACCTTCTTCCAAGGACCTGGAGCCACTTGGTTCTGTTCAGAAAACCAGAGCAGCCTCCAGCCCCATCTTGCTGCCTGGGGGACACGATGGGACATGGTCTGACACAAGACCAAATCCTCCCAGCCCCCAGCCGGCAGGTCCAAACCCGGCTGTGAACTGCAGCATGCCCAGCTGCTCTCACGTGCTCCTCCACTCATCGAGGCATCTTCTCCTGACAGAAAGGAAGGAGCACCACAGCACCTGAGCCAAACCCCACAATGACTGCACTGGAAAGGAGCCCCAGCACAGCCAAGAACTGAAGATGCAACACAACCTGTCCGAGCTACCAGCCAGAAGTGCAGGAGCCTGTGCCTGGGAGGCAGATAGAAAAGAAACCAGGAAGCATCTGGGGTGTTAGCGACAGACTACTGGACAAATAGAGAATAAAGATGAGAAAATTCAACACAGAACATTTGCTTTAGGGATAAGAGTGGCATTTACACAAGATGTGTGAAAACAAGCCTGAGTGGAGGACTCTGTGTGACCAGTTCAGTTGCAAATTTGTCTTTGCAAACTAAGATTTTTATCCATGCAACCCTTTTGCAAATGACCATGCCAGGCTCCTGCCATGCACCTCTCCCTTTCCATCCACACAATCTTCTCCTCAAAAGAAATCTTTAAAAGGAAGTTAGGAGTACTGCCCAAGGAATACAAGACAAACAAGCAAGATGTGCTTTAAGAAAGTATTCACATTCAGGCTATGCTCTCATTAGCATCAGGCAGATGATGGCAGACACCTTCTAAACTGAATTATTAGTAAGCCAGTTGTATGAGAAACTCACCATGGCTACCATACTGCAGCCCGTGAGTAATTAACAGGTAACAATGTATCCACCTTTATTCAGAATTACAGACCAACTCAGCTGAGTTTTCACATCCAAATTTAAAAAGCAAAACATAGAACAGTTAGGAAGTCTAAGACATCTTACAAAACTTTACAGCTACAGAAAACCATGGGACATGGCAGCAGCTATGACATTTCACTTCCCTGCATACACAGATTAAAATGAGACAGAATAACACTCACTGAGGGCTGCAAAGAGATCTCTTTGCCAGACAAATCTGCCTAGGTCTAGAATACTGGAAAACATTTTGGGAACTACCTGTTAAACAGCCTAAAGCCTTCTATGTATGTGTCCATACAAGAATTAAACAGTCCCATCAAGGCAATAACTGATTATTAGACCCTGTGGTCTGAAATTCTTAGCAGTGACATAAGAAAAGACAAATAGCAAACCTGGCTTACTGCCTTGCTGGCTGACAAGCTGTTTAGGTTAGCTGGATGTGGAGATGACTTGAAGGAATTTCAGAAAAATCTAAACAAGTGGGTCAACTGACAGCTGAAATGGAGAGAGACCAGATGTTGAGAAATGTTGAATAATATACTGAACAGGAGAGCTTAACCTCCTTATTCTCTGCAGGGTTAACACATCACTAATCAAATACACCTGGGCATCACCACATCCATGCTCCAACAAAAAAGCCTGTTCAAAGGCATGATTTAATTTTAAGTTTAACCATGCCAAAACTCTGCAATACCAAATATTATTCATGCTAAGAATATTTATTAAAAATCCCAACAATTCAACATGAAAAGCTCACCTGGAATTAGATACAGTACAGGTCATCCTAATTTAGATAAGTCTTACTATTTTTTAAAAAAAACACCAATAGAAAATAAATAATAATAATAATAATAATAATAATAATAATAATAATAATAATAAAGCACCACCCAAGACAGGCCACCAACATGAGATACCTCCCAGGAAACAAGCTGGCTAATTAGCAGAGCTGCATCACATGTGACAGCTAAATACTTTCCATTATCATCCCCACCCAAATCCCCTTTGAGGTAATTTGGACAAGCTGCTCAAATATATACTCAGTGTTTCAAACAGTCCAACAATGTGTGCAGGATGAGGATGTCAGGAGATGGCTCCTCCTGTTCACTCAGGGCTCAGGTGTGACAGGTTTCTGCTGCCAAGCCATGGTGCCAACCTGCCCGAGCCCCTAGAGGATGTGCCATGGGATTCATGCACCCCATGGCCTGGAGGCTGCATGGCCAAGGGGACAGCCTGTGCAGCAGTGCCACCAGCACATCTTCTAGTGGCTGCAGAGGCTCAGCTGCATGACATCCAAAGTTGTGCCTAGCCACTAAATTACCCACAGTACAGCTTCACAGAGCACTTCTGGGGTTACTGACATTTTCCCGTGCTGCTCCAAGGGTCCAGAAGGTTATTCCAGCCACCGCTGTTCCTCTGCAGGCCATCCTCCCTGTGGGCTAGGGTTGTGAAGGATGAAACAGCAGAGAGCCCTCTCCCTGGCAGGGAACTGCCCTTGTTCTGAGTACAAGGCTGTTAAGGCAGTTGAAAGTCACACATGAGAAATCTGCAAGCTGTTGCAGGGTCATTTAAGCAATGGTTTCACTTACATTTCGGTTCAAAGTAGCTGTGTGACCACCTTACATCTCAACTCCACACAGAGCAGATATCAATGACTGCCTCTTGCAAATCAATACTGTTTATTGCGTGCTTTAAATCAATAAAGCTTCCCTCCATAGAGTATATTCTTCTAAAATAGTAATTAGGCATTTGAGGAGAATTAAACAGTTTCACTAAACAATACCATTAGTCCTGAAACATCAGTTTGACATCTCAGCCAGAAAGCACTTTGTCAGAACTAATTAATCCCTACAGCACCTCTATGAGATTGAGAAAGTAATTCATCTGTTTTTCAAATGTGTTGGGTACTTATGCTGCAGAACATCGTGGCTGGGGTGGAAGCCGTAAGTATCAGCATAAACTGAGAACAAACCAAGCCAGGAGAACCCATCCAAGAGCATGAAAAAACCAGAGAACACTGACAGCTGGAGGATTTGGCTTCTTTGCATCTTCCTGTTACACACCAAACCTCCTGTGACTATCTGGAGAGTCTTCCAGATGCCACTTCACTGAATGAGTGGCAGTGAAAAGCAGTTATTTTTCTGCAGGGAGCAGTTTTGCCCACTGTTTGTTCAGACAATTATCAATGCATGTAGCTTTAAAGGGAGGAGGGACCAGTAACCTTAGGCTCTGTGAACAAGAACTGAGCTTAAACTGCTCAAATGAAGCCAAGTCCTCATTACCACAAGCAAAGCACGTAACCTTACTAAACAGGTCTCACAAATGGCAAGCAGCCAGCATGAGAAGTGTTTCTCCCCAAGGAAGTGGTCAATCTGCATAGCTCTCCTACAGGTGCATGCAGCAGCACTAATCTACATACCTCCACCTGAGCCTGCCAAGCTGCTGCCACCCCTCTTTATTGATTAATTATTTCAGCCAACACTTGCCCTGCTGGTGCAGCACTCAAGGCCACCAGGTTCAGCCAGCCCTGGCACAGGGAGGCCAGCAAGGCTTTTCCAAGCCAGCTGTATGGTCTCCCCCTGTCTCTGAGAAAGGCTTGGAGGTGTCCCACACATCACAGCCGAGTGTGAAGCCCAGCCCAGGACATTTCCCTCGTGTCAGATGTGAGCCCAGCAGTGTCTGTGACACACAGGAATGGCTGTGGGGTGGTGACACTGCTCAGAATGCTGAGCACAGAGCAAGGACAACCTGGCTGCCTGCAGCCACCTCCAGGAGCTCACAACAGGAATCATTTCCTAATAGACTCATCCAGCAACTGAGATTAGAGCCAGTCCCAAAAGGTGGAGTGACAGGACCTCCCTGAGCCACCTAGCAAACATCACTTCTTTACATACCAGTTATTTCATTAAACTCCCTTGGACAAATCTTTCCATATCTTCCAATAAATTTTCTGGCACAATCTAGAGGAATTTAAATCAGATTCAGACATGGGAAATTTTGCTGCAAACTCATCTTCCCATAACTGTGTTAGCTATGAAGCTGCCCTGTCTTTATCTTTAGGAGATGCTCTGCCTCATTGCTGATTTCACACGGACTCCAGCAAGTGAACATCCATTCTTCCTGCAAAACTCGATCAGAAATCATGGGGCAGAGCTAAGCACCTGGGAACACCTCCTCTGCTGGGCTGGCAGAGAGCCTGACCAGGTCAGGTGCCTGGGGACAGTTGCACAAGTGCACCCTCAGCAGCATTCCTGGGTTGCCACCAGAGCCAGCCCCACTCCCACTCCTCCGAGCTTCCCAGCTGTGCCACCACAAGTTTCTGCACAAGCATACACAGCCTGGATCAACTGCTCCTGTAAATGAACCCAGACAGCAAAATGACATTTTTCAGCCAGACCAGCTTCAGGACTTCACTCCCTGCACTGATACAGAATTTCACCCTGGCAGCAGCAGCAGCTTCAGGTGCCCCAACAATAACAGCACCAAGCACCCACCCCAGGTGCCCAACACTGCAGCCATCTCTCTCTCCCCTGTCATACCCACATCTTCTGGAATTTACTGACCAATATCTTGCCATTCCACTGGATGGAGATCAAGATAACTGCTCTGATATGAAAATATATGACCTACATAGGGATGGAATTGTTGATTCTGTTGCCAAGTAAATTTCCAGTCAGTGGCAATGTCACTAACTTCAAATGCTGTCAGTTTTTGAGACAAAATTAAAGGAGTGAACTTGTGAGCAAGATGACCTTGCCAGAGCAGAAGATGAAGCTCAACCTACATATTTCTAAACAATGTGATTTACAGAGATTTCTTCAAAAGCATTTCTGATCTTTTAAGACTCAGAATTCCCCAAGATGCATTAAAAGGCTGCTGAGCTGAAAAAAGCTTCACTTTTTTTTTTTTCATGTTCCAAAAGGAAGATAAAATAATGTTTTTTGTCATTCCAAAGTCACTGCCAACATCCTGTGTCTCTACACACGTGTGCACACCACACCTTTAGCAGTGATGCCCCTGTTAAAAAGCATCACACCTATTGTTTTCAGCACCCTCCCCAGTGTGAGGTGAGCTTACACAACTGAGGATGCACACTGACTCTGAAGGCAGTCCCTGCAGCCTCCAAAGCATCCAAGACATCTAAACCAGGCTTGTCTGGGGAGTCCAGAGGAAAAAAAATCAACCAAAAAACCCCCCAAAATAATAAAGTCTGATCTTTTATAACTGAAGTGGTGTGATGGATTTCAGCTCCAACCCACTTTTCCCAGCTACAGGTACATCCTGAAGTAACTCATCTTGGAAGACACTTGATAGTAACAAATTAAAATAATTTAATGTGTCACAATAATCTGACTTGCTGTCCTTGTCTCCTTATGTATTAGTACCTACATAAACCAATTACTAGGGAAAAAAGTGAGAACAGCACAAATCCTACACATTAGGACACCTGTTCCCAGAGATGGCATTTGGATGACTTTGAAGACTGCATTTTTGTCACTCACTTCTGCACTCGTGGAAAATGGTCATCAGCAGTTTCTATGGGCACACACTGAGCTGCCTGTTCTCATAAAGCTGTCAGCTATTCTGGGGAATGCAAACAGGAGAAAGCAGCAGATTCACATATATTTGACAGGGTGCTTAGCTGGATATCGGCAAAGAAAGGCAACAACAGGCATCAAACTAGCAGCCTTCAGCTGGATGACCTATGCTGTTGGCACTGATGAAAGAGCATTTCTCTCCCCTGGCTTTTCTATCTTGGAGAATTTTTCTCTCTTCTCCTTATGCTTACAGATTTTCATCTACAGAAGAGCAAAGTGCCTTTTGTTCCTGCTGCCTTTCATTGCCCTCCCTTCTTCCAGCCCTTTTATTTTGAAGGATTCTCCCATTTAAGTTAGCTATAGCAGCTTTATTCCAGCTATTAACGTTATTCTACATTTAAGCAAGTAATCCAAGGAGTAGACTGTTAGATACAAAATTTTAGCACAATGCTCACATTTCTAAATCTTTAATAAAGGCAGTTTGTAGACCAAGTGTGAAGAGCAGACTGGGGATGAAAAGCTTAAAGATCAGAATAATGCAGAAGAGACAATACTCTGCAGCGTTTCACATAAAGTCCAGAAGGACATGGCTAGATGATGGTGCTCTCTATTTGGTGTGCCTGGCTTTCCTCCACTAAAATCCTCAGGCTCAGCAAAGCTGAATCTTCTTGAGTAAATAGGTGGCCCTAACTACTTTAAACACACAAGATCTTACATGTGTCACCACGTGCACTGGCCCTCAACCTTTGCAAATCTCTTCACCAAAGCTCCACTTTGGAGGTGCAGACTGGAAAAAGCTCCATGTGGAGTAGGAAGGGAATTTAGGTAGCAAACGCATGGCTTACCAACTGGTATGTACTGGTGCTGACCTGAAAGGTTGTGCTTAGTTTTAAAACCAGGAATGACAAATTTTCTCCCCTAGCTCAATAAGGTTTGATTTCCCATCACACCGTATTAAATTCCTGAGTAATCTAATTTCCACCAGATTTATCAAAAAAAGTCAGCTATGTGAGCTTCCACTTACAAAAAATACAGCAGGGTTTTTGTTTTCCCCCCACCTGTTCAGAAGAATTGCCTTAGAGCTTTTTAACCTGAAATTCCTGTAATGCAAAGTACCTTGATTCTTTTCTGTTACACCATACCCCAGAGACAGCAACAGTTAAATCACAAAATTCTTCAGATTATTTTATCTTAGATTATTTCCCAAAATGCTCCAACATCCACACGTTTCTCAGGACTGCCCTAAACCTTAAAAGATACAAGGTAAAAGTGCTCCAGCCAAGATTCCAGGCACCCAAGCATCACTCAGATCAGGTCTACAGGACAGTGAGATGCCCCCAGGTGCCAGGGACTTCCTCCTGGTAAAGTCTAACAGCCCCTTGTTAAAAAGCATCACACCTGTTGTTTTCAGCTCCCTCCCCAGTGTGAGGTGAGCTTACACAACTGAGGATGCACACTGACTCTGAAGGCAGTCCCTGCAGCCTCCAAAGCATCCAAGACATCCTAAACCAACAGCCCATCGGCAGGCCTGGAGTCATGTGTTAAACAGCAACTGGAAAAGCACCAGCCCAGCTTTTGATTTCACAGCCCAAGGCCAGCTGAGGTCCCACCTTTCACCCCCTGCCTCCCATTCCCTGCTGCAGATCCCCTGTGTGCCCACAGCCAGGTCTGCTTCCCTGGCAGCCTGCTAAACCAACCTCAGCAGGACTACAAACCTGCTGTCACAAAACAGTGGGATGGCCCATGCCCTGGAGCTAGATGGTATCCCTGCTCATGTTTGTTTCCACTAAATTAAGCTAGAATGAAAGATCTAGGGAAGGTTTAAAAAGCTGTGTTTTATCTTTCACCACCAGTTGCTACCCGCTGAATAAACTGATCAGGTTTACAAAGGTCCCCACTCACTCTGGGTTCAGAGTGACTCCTAACACACACACATCTTCCTCTACACTCCTCAAACTTGCATTTCTACAGGCATGCTATCCAACATCTGTGGCCGTTTGCTGGGTTACAGACAGAACGTGTAAGCACAACACACAGAGCACTGTAACAAACTCACAAACCAACATCTCAGCTGCAGCAATTTTAAATACAACTTGTAAAAGGCTAAGCTTTCAAACATTTAAATTTAAGGTACAGTGATAAAGCCCAGTGCTCAGGGTATAAATCCAAGTTCCCTGCAGGGAGCAGGCATCTTATGACCTGAGCTGATGAGAAATCCCCCATCACCCGGTTTTCACAGCCAGTGGTAATTACTTGGAAGAGAAACTTCTTTCCTGTATGGCAGAGGAGAATTTCAGCTCATAAAAGATCATGTTCCACCAAATGATGGGGAAGTGTTGTGTCACACAGCTGTTCTACCATGGACCAATAAACTGTTCAAAACCTCGCAGGTTTTCAGGTGCGGTGTCCAACACAGGTTGTTTCCTTGGTAGCACTACTGGAAGATGACTCAGATGCAAAGCTCGTCAGGGCCACGTGTATTCAGGTGTATTTCTATGTGCACAACAAGTGCCATGTGATAGGAGTTATCAGTGTGTGATTATTCTCCTCCAGCAGTGGTGAGCAGGTAATGATTCTGCGACAGCTCAGTACACATGGTTAAATAAGGCACCCATTTAGTCATTTCTGTCATTCTTGAATCACTAACCAAGGACACACAGAATTTTTATAAGCCTGTATTAGGCCTATTAGACTTCTCACTCGTCTTCATTCTTTGAACAAAATAAGGATGCCAGGAAAGCATTCCTAATTTAAGCTTTCACTGCCTTTTATGAAGGCTAAAGAAACACCTTGGAACAACTCTGATACTGGCCCTTCTCAACCACATTCCTAAAACTGAACCCCAAGACGAGTTCCAAAGCCCTGGCTGCCAGCAGGTTACATGTGTGTACAGTACACACAAGGAATATTCCTGGAATGCAGAACACTCCTTGAAATCTTGTGAAACTGGACAATCATTCACTTCCATGCTTAACAAAAAACCCATCTAAGTAAACGGAGCAAAGGCAAAGTCCTGACACCCTACCAAGAATGGAAGCCCCTACAAGGAACTGATGGCTGGAGCAAGGGGAAGAGAGGAACACAAATTCAGATATCTCACTTTCTGCCCCACAACAAGGCAAGAGCTCACTGTCAGATGGGAAAGTGTGTGAAATTTATCAACGATAAACTGCATAGTTCAGATTGTTGGAATTTTCAACTCACTGGGATAGATTTTCGAGTTCCTGTTTCTGGGAACTTCAGCTAACAAAGCATCAAACAAGAAATTTAAAAACTTCTAATTTCAACAGTGATCCAGTAGTTGAGCTTCCTGCACGTTCAAGCTCCCGTGCTCTGGCTCACCATGACTGCCTCAAGCATGGAACTACAACGTGCTAGGACAGAGTGTTGCTTGGAAATGACCTCGGTCTTGAGCAGCACCCTGTTTTCTGTTTATATTAGTTTTGTAAAGTGAGCGAGGCAGGAAAAGAACTACTCAGAGCAAGCAGGAGCAAGGGGATACCGCAGGGAAGAAGGCGGCAAAGAGGGGCGATGAGAGGCACAGGCTGAAGGCAGTGACCCCCGCGATGGGCAAGCAGCCGCTCGCAGCCGAGGGCCCCGATGCAGGACAGGGCCCGCCGACACCTCTGCGACCCCGCCTCGCCCGTCCCCAGCGCACCGAGCCGCCGCCGCTCCCCCGGCGTGCCCCGGGCGGGCTCGCAGCCCCGCCAGGGCCGCATGGCCGCGCAGATCGCAGCCGCGGGTCCGCAGCACGGCTGGGGCCGGCCAGGGAGAGCCCGGAGCTCGCCGAGCCCCCTCCATCCCTCCCCTCCCGTGCCGCCGGCAGGCGCCACTGCCCGGCCAGGCCCGCAGGTAACGCCACCGCCGCGCCGCGGGGCCGAGCGGAGCCGGGGATGGCAGCAGGCACCGGCCGGGCTCACGGGCAGCTCTGCGCGCACTCCGTGCCCGCGGGGTCCCCGCCCGCCGCCGCCCACCTGTCGCGGGGGTCGACCCAGCTGGTGGTGCGGCTGCCGTGGTCGATGTAATACACCTTCCCGTCGTAGTCCCGCGCCTCCTCCCAGCCCTCGGGCAGCGGCAGCTCCTTCCGCGGCATGGTCCGCACCGCCGGCCGCGCCGCCCCATGCACCGCCGCGCTGCGCTCCGGGGGCCGCGCCGGGGCTCCCCTCCCGCGGGCGGCGCGCAGCGGTGCGGGGGCCGCGCCGGCCCAGCCGCGCAGGGAGGCGCCGCCGCCGGGCAGCCTCACATGCCGGCCCCGCGGCGGGGGCGGGCCGGGGCGGTGCGGGAGGGCGGCGGCGGCGGCGAGCCCGCGGTCAGCGCTGGGCGCGGAGCCCCGGCCGCTCCGCCCGCTCACGCCTCCATTTCCTGCTCCGCCGGCGGCCGCACCGCGAGTCCCGCGGCGGCCCCGCCCCCTCCTCCGGCCACACCCACGGCCCCGCCCCGGACACACCCACCGCCTGGCCACGCCCCCCGGCCACACCCACGGCCGCGCTCCCGGGCGGGTCCCGCGGGCTGCGCGCCCCCGAGCGCCCCGAGGCGGCGGGGCCGGGCGCGATCCCGCGGGGCCCGGGAAGGAGCCAGCCTTGGGCTTCGGGGGCCCCGCGGGGCCGGAGCACCCGCCCAGGGCCAGGCACAGCCGCCGTAAGCGCTGCCCTGCTCGGCCCCTCCGAGGGGAAGCGCCGGGGGCACAGCGCGGGTGGCGGGGAGCGGATCGGGGCTGCTCGGTCCCCGGAGGACGCGGCCCTGGGCTGCCGGTGCTGGCATCGCACGGACGAGCGCTGCAGCTCGGGCGCCCCTGGGCCGTGCGGCGGCCCTGCCCGGGGTGCTCTGCCCTTGGGTGGCCCGGCTCAGGCATAGTGGGCTCCCCGCAGGGGCTGGCAAGGAGCCAAGAGCCACCGGAGCAGCTCACGGGGGTGACACGGTGACTTTCTGTGAGTTCCAGAGGGAAAGCTCCTGGCAGCTGGAGCGTGGGTACGCTTCGGACCGTGGGGACGCCGGGTTATAAAAGCAGTTAGGGTGGCACAGACAGCCGCAGGTACAGCACACGGTGATGGTGACCGCCCCGCGGGCACGGACCCTCCCTGGCAGCCGCTGCCGGTACCTGAGCGCGCCTCCGGCACAGCTGCCGTGCAGCATGGAAGCGGCTATGAGGACGTGCCCTCCACAGCCTTCTGTGCCCACATCTCAGTCGTTTAGGCTTGAACAGACAGCCCGTGACAAAATGCCACAGTAAGAGCCGATGCGGTGGCACGCGATGGGGCCGTGAGCTGAGGGGTGGCATGCCCGGCGTGGCATGAGGGCAGTGCTGTGTGAGGTGGCACTGTCCCTGGCGACAGCAGCCAGCGCCGGCTTCCTACTGTCCAGAGAAGGGGGAAAGCGAGAAGTTTTGTCGAGCTGCAGCTATTGAAACTGCAGAATGGAGCAGGGATCCCTGCCAAGCACAGGGGTGGAAAAGGAAACTGGAGGATGGGACGAGGGGAGCCTCGAAGGGCTGGAGAGGAAAAGTAAAAGCGAAAAAGACAATTAGAAATAACATCTCATTTTCGTGCCACATTTTGTGGGAATTTTTTTTCTCAGGCTTTCTGACAGCCTGCTGGGAGTCAGAACTGCTAATTCTCTAGGGGCCGAAGCAGAATGCAGTAGCAGTTGGCTGATGAAGTGGTTGAGCAGGGAAGAAAATGAAGACAAGTAAAACTGAAAGTGAGGCGTTTGGGAAATAGCCTGGTTTAACCCCATTTTACCTGAAGCCAAACTTGGTGTGGGCTGCTAAATAAGTTGCTTTTAAGAACGGGACTATACACAAAGCTCTTAAATTAATAATAAATGAAGACTAAAGGAATAAACACTGTATCTGTCCACGATTCTAAGCGAGGCTTGTGGTCTCTTTCGGCAGGGAGCCCTGGGAGCGCTGGAGCAGCGCCGCTGCAGCGAGCAGACACCGGGAGCGCCGGGAGCCCTGGGCCCGTGCCAGGGAAGGGCACTGGATTTCTGCGGGGCACCGGGCTACTCACGGGCTGTCGTTTTCTCTTTTCTGCTTTTAATTTCGTGGATAATGGGGTTTCTCTCTTCGTAAAACGCTCAGCAAAGTACCCAAGGCATTTCAAAAGGGGAAGCGTAGCAATAGGAAAAAAATCAGCAGCAACCAGTGTTTTGAAATATTACAAGAGAAGAAGTAAGCAGCAAAGTGATAACAAATTACTGTGTATTTTCATGATCCTGTATTTCTGGTCTCATGTTCCAGCACAGACATACTTCCAAAAGGCATGTTTATTTTAAAGCTTTTTTTTTTTCCTAAATTTTCAGAGCATATGTAGATCATATAGCAAAAGGCTGCATGTAAAGATACCCTTTTTTTCCAGATATCATCAACTCTATTTAGGGAGAAAGTAATTGTGTCAATTTTTTTAAGGTAATTGCTTTTGAAATAAATACCTCAGAAAATATTTGCAGGTAGTTCTGACTCAAGTCAAAAGATTTTATTTGTCCCCTCCTCTTTATTTATTAACTCAGAAAAAAACCCAACCTGTCATTGAACCATATGAATTAATAAATGTAATCAGGAATGTGCATGTGGTAACTTACTCCCTTTTACCACTTACACTCACAACAAAAGAATTCAGTGTTATCAGAGTCTGTTTGATCTGTAAAACAATAAACAAACAGGTGATTGTTTTCTCATGAGTAAGGAAGAGGAAGGTTTGGTTTGTAGGTAAGCTCTTACCTATGTGAAAAGGAAGAACAGAGCAGAGAACAAAGTCTGCAGAAACTCTTTTTTTTTTGCCCTGGGGTCAACATCTCCAGCATGACCTCGTGTGCTGCACCCCCCAATCTCACCAGAGCCCACAACAGGCGGGTTACAAACTGCTCAGTAACAGGAGCTGCCTTTATCTGCTGGTGGTCTCTGTTTTAGAGGAGCTGGTTCCTCGCTACTCGGGTTTCTTTTTCCCTAATACATTCAAAAGTCTCTAATTTTGTACTCGACACTTGAAGCTCTATTCTTAATTGAGTGTAAATAACAACAACTCAAAGGTGAAAAGTGGCTGAGGCACAGTATTGGTCTCTTAGCCAACACCTTCAGATATCTGAACTGAAGTAGGAGGAAAAATGGGTTTAAATTCAATTACCAGGAAACAATTACATTTAGACAAAAAACATTTTATTTAAAACCTGCAGTATTTTTCAGCTTGAAACATGGTATCATTTCTGTGGAGAGCTCGCTTGTTTTAGAAAGCCTCTTCCCTATCCTGCCCACCCCCAAACTGAATGTCAGTCTTTTTCCGTTTCCAAATGGAACTTTATTTTTTAGGATGGTCAAAACCGGGTTTGGAGCAATGGAACATTTCGTTGTAGAAGTAATCTGAAGCCCTCCTGGTTTCAGAAGCTGTTTGCAGCCCAGCAGGAGGAGCAGAGGTGCCCAGGAGGCAGGGAAGAGCGCTCACAACCTGCTGTACTTTCCAGTCCCGACATGAAAGGGATTTTCTGTAAACATTGTCAAAGCCACTTCATTGTTTTCTTTCAAACTACTCCTTAAAAGACCCGTGGCTGGAGGCCTTAAATAAAACAACAAAAAGCAGCTGACACCCGCAAAGCCATCCTGTTGCTCTGGCAGGTATTGCCGTGCCATGCCCAGTGTCCCGCTGGTCCCGGCACCCCTCGTTCCCAGACGAGGCATCTGTCCCTGTGTTCAGGGCACAGGGAATGTGTGGCACAGGGCTGCCCCACACAGTGCAGTGTGACTGGGGAGAGGCGTGAGGGATGGGGAGAGCCACAGCTTCCTGTGCCAAGGTGACTGCTAAACAGGACCCGTGCAGCAGCTGGATTTCCCAGTATCCCAGGAAATCTGCTGGCTGGATTCCTGATGTGTTTTGTCTTCTTGAAAGTGGGTCTTAAGAGGTCCCTGACTATTCTGTTCATGAAACAAGATGCTCTACAATCACATAGATTCACTGAGGCTGGAAAAGACCTTTAAGGTGGTCAAGTGCCCAGTGGCCATTACGCAGGGCTCTTATGACCCGGGGTGAGACACTGCGGTCTGTGGGGCCGGGACAGTCCCCAGCCACTCCTGCGTCAGGGTTCTGCCAAGCCACGGGTCAATATTTACACCAGTACAAATGTTCAGGCCATCCCCTGCCACGGGCAAGGCTGGCTGTGACAGGGCAGCAGCGTGTGCAGCACCACTCACAGGGCAGGAATCCCTCTGCCCGCTGAGCTCTGCCTCGAAGGAGCAGGATGCACTGCAGGACACCTCTGACAGCTCCTGTGATTCCTGCCACGAACACGTCACTCGGCCACAGGTTTACTCTGTGCTGCCTTCCCGATCCTTGGCACTTTGTACACCTGCATCAAAGATCTTTATCTTTCAGCAAACAAGCCTGTAGTGAGGGAATAAATTCCTGACTATGACCTTTGGGTGCTCTGAGATTTTTTCACCTACGAACAAAACAGGTTTGGGTGGTTTTTTACCCCAAAATAACCCTTATCTCTGTTGCTTTATTAAACCCTAGTGTGCCCACTTGAAGCGCTGCCATCATCCCTGGACATTGCTGGTGTCTGTCTTGCCAGAGCGTGTGGATGTGCCTCGACACATGCTCTAGGAGCTGTGTGTCTGTGAATCTTCTCCCTTGCAATAATTGGGAGCTGCTTAACCCAGCTGGGAGACCACCCCAGTGAAACCGCAGCTGCTGGTGCCCGGCTGTCCCTGTGGGGCATCAGCAGCTCTTGGCAGCTGCCACCCAGGTGTCACTCAGGAGCCACCCAGCCCTCGCTGCCCGCACTGAGCGCCGCAGCAGAGCCAGGGGCAGGTCTGCCCTCGGCCCTGGCCCTGCGGGGGGGAGAGAGGAACGGGCCAGACAGCCATTCTCAGTTATTAAAATTAAAAAATGGTTAGTAAACTCCCATCAACCTGTTATGGAGAACACACCTGGCTGAAAAAAATCAATTGGTTTGGTACCTATCACTTTTTTCACTGGCTCATTATTTGCCCAGAAGTCAGGGAGAGCTCCTCCCACCAGCGGGATTGTCCTGGTCAAATGTCAGCTCCCGAGCCTCGGTGCTCCACCTTTCTGCCCTGAAAATGAGAACTGTGGCATTCCTGCCCGCGTGACGTGCGGCTCCCGGAGCGAGAGTGCCCCGCACCCCGAGCACAGGGCACGGCACGGCCGCAGCTCATCCACGGCGGCTGTGACAAGCGTCCTTTGCTGCGAACAGGAGGGGAATTCCTGCACGTGTGCAGCTTGTGACAGGAATGTGCCCAGCACACTGACACTGGTAATGCACCTTGAGCTGCACAAACAGCCCAGTGCCGTCCCCAAAACCCGCTGGGGGATGGATCCGCGGAGCGGAGCTGCACGGGCACCGCTGGGCCCCCGACGTGTGCCTGACCCAGGGCAGGGCCAGCAAAAGGGACTCGGTTTTGCCAGCACGGTTTGCGTTTCTAACCTGACAGATGGGATTTTTCTCTTGAGTGAGGCTCACCTCACACTGCGATAGGGAGGCAGGGCACTCCGGTGGGACTGCGGAGCCCCTGCTCCCGTCAGTGGGGAGGAGCGGGTTCAGCGGCCGAGGTGGGGACAGCGGCTGGTGGCACTGACTGGCAAAGGGACAGGGGCCATCGTCTCTCCACGTGGGAAGCGGCCGGGCGAGGGACACCAGGGCTGTTCCCGTGAGCGGGCTGCTGTTTGGATACGAGCCAGGTGCCTTGGCAGCCTGTCCTGCTGCCTCGGCAATCTGTCTGCAGCTGCCAAGGGCAGGGCACAGGGTCCTGCCCTCCGTGGGGTGCCACGGGTGTCGGTGAACAGGATCAGGTAAGGGAACAATAAAAGGAACATGGACATCCCTGTGAGTCGCGGGGATGCACCAGGAGAGCCGGGGGAGCTGGCTGATGCCGCTGCCAGGCTGTTCCCTGCTGGCTTGGCAGTGCCATGGCAACTGGGGGAGGCTCCAGGCGGAGCAGCTGATAAACCAGAGGGTCTTCTGCCACCCAGGCTGGGGAAGGAGGCTGATGGCAGCCCCATGAAGTTCAGCAAAGGGAAGTTCAGAGCTCTGCACCTGGGGAGGAACAATCCCAAGCACCAGTATGAGCTGGAAGCCACCCAGGTGTAAAGGAACTTTCCAGAAAAGGACCTGAGGGACAACGAGTTGCTCCTGAGCCAGCAATATGTTTTTGTGGCAGAGCAGGCCAGCAACACCTCGGGCTGGATTTTCCAGAGCACCAAGGGGCTGAGGAAGTGATCCCTCCCTCTGCTCAGCACCAGTGAGATGTGGCTGAGTCTGGCTCTGACCCGGTACAAGACAGACACAGGCTTGCTGGAGAGAGCCCAGCAAAGGGCAGTGAGATGGTGGAGGGACTGGAGCATCTGCAACAGGGGGAGGCTGAGGGAGCTGAGGCTGTTCAGCCCAGAGAGGAGGTGGCTCAGGGGTGACCTAATCCTTGTGTATGAGTATCTGAAGGCAGGAGTAATGTCAAGAGAGCCAGGATTGTGTCAGTGGTGCCCAGTGACAGGGCAAAGGGCAAAGGGCAAAGGAAGAAATACAGAGAGTTCTGGTTAAACACAAGGAATACTAATTTTGCTGTGAGGGTAACTGAGCACTGGAATAGGTTGCTATTGCCAGACTTGAAGATATTCATATCTCAGCTGGACATGCTCTTAGCATGGGGTTATCCTCACTGTCCTGGGACACTCTGGAACCAAAGAGAGAGCTGAACTCCAAACTCTACAGCAGCCTCCACCCACACTGATCCCTGCTTTTGAATAAGGGCCCTATACTATGTAAAGTATGAAAATTCTCCTCTCGTGCTTTATCCCAAGGTTTTTAATGACCTGCCTTCCCCACCTGGGCAGAGACCAAGGCATTGAGATGGGGATGTTTTCTAAAAGATTGCTGCAGCTTTCAGAGGCAGGCAGGAACCTGGTTTTTATCTCCACAGGGGACTTGTGACAGATGAAAAAGTCCGATTTATCAAGTAAAGCCTATTGAGTCAGTGACTATTGCTGACAACTAAAAATTAGACAATTTATAGCACCAATATTTCTTAATATTTTACTTTCTTTTGTGTGGTGGTTGCAGCTAGTGGAGTTTGAGGAGGGAGAGGTATTTGACACAGTCACAAGGCCTGGGTTTTAGCAGCACAGTCAGTGGTACAGCCCAGAGTCCTGCTGGCAGGTTTTCTTTTCGTACACAACCACCAAATTAGACTAAAGCCTGCCAAAAGCTGTCATCTAAAGAAGAAAAACTTCTCTAAATACAATTTCTCCAATAGCAATGCTGCTGAGCTGCTGCAGCAGAACACGGACAGCGTTACAGAGCACTGCCTGCCACCTTCTGTACTCATGATGGCTTAACTGCCACTTCCATTGTAAATCCTATTTGTTAAGGATTTATAAATTGGCTGCATTCACTTGCTTGTCTGAAAGTTGGCACAGAGCTCTCTCCCATGGTGTTTTTACCACATTTTACTTTATTACTTGCTTTTTTTGTCCCCCTTCTTGGCTCATAAGTAGCCTGACTCTGACCATTAAATCCTCCTAAGATGCTACACAAGTATTTTAACGAACAAGGAAATAAGGGGAAGTCTAACCTGGGACATGAGATGTGTGTTTTGAAGAGCAACACTCCATTCCTGCTGCAGGAGGTGTGGGGAGGCCTGGGCAGGGCTGGTGGCACCTGCTGAGCTCCAGGTGAACTGGAGTACACGGGTGGGTGCAGGGCATCTGCTGGGCACTGCCTCTTGCCCTGGTGCAAAGCCCACATTCCCCAGGTTGGGAGAGGCTCCTGGGGCTGGTGGTGGAGAGGGCTGGGCAGCCTGCAGGGTGCTGGCAGGCAGACCCCAAACTGTGTGTGGGAGAGGCTGGCTGGGTCCAGTCCCTGCCTTCCTTGCCAAGCTGTTTCCTTGCTGGTGATCTGGCTGCACTCCTTGGGTACCTGAGCACATCACACAGGTGCCTCCACCTCTGTGTTTTTACTTATTTTTGGTGGCTGTGGTGGGGAGGCTGAGCTGACACACTGAGCTCTGAGATTAAACTGAGATTAAAATTACCAGTTTAACCCCTGAGCGTGATGGGCCCAGCTGTGAGGGTGCTGCAAAGCATTCTGTGATGACTTTGGTGTGACCCAATCTCGGCTGCTTGTTAAATGCCACTTGCTCTTCCCAGCAGCTCAGGTAATCACCTGCCAGGTGTTGCTGCTGCAGACACACTCAGCTCATGAGCACAACTCCAGCTGTTCCCAGCACTGCTGTGCTGGGTTAGGCAGAAGCAGAAAAGGCTTTATCAACACAGGGGAGTTGGTGCTTTGATACTGGTGATGGTATTTGCCTTCCTAGAGCTCTTAGTCATGCTCAAACATTGCATATAACTGTGCTCATTAGGGAACTGACAGACATGCAGGGGGAGGGAGAGAGAATTGTTCTGATATTACTGACCTAAACAAGCACTTCCAGGGTACAATATCTGTCTGTATATTGGTACAACCAGCAGCAGAGCCTTCAGAGACAGACCCTGCCCAGTGGAGCCACCTGCCCATGCTCCTTCACTGTTTTCTGTGCACTGAAAGTGGCTATAAGGCTCTGAGATCTTGCTGCTAATTCAGAGATGTGCAGAGTGAAACATCTTTTGCAGCTGTGTCAGCATCTGTACTGTGGTGGATGCTGACCCTCTTGTATCACAGTCCTTGGTACTTGGTGCCACAGAGGTGGAGAAGTGAATTTGGGTCCAGAGGAGTGACGGGTTTCAAATGCAGTGAGCAATGTTTAAACTAACTAATCCTTGTAAATAAGGAACTTTTATGCTGCAGGCTGTACTTGAAGAGGTTGGGAAGGAACTTCTGTTGGCAGGAAAGTTTGGAGGCAGCTCAGAGGCAGAGAGGTCCTGGTAGCTCTTCATTACACCTGCCTTAGTTTTTAAGGTAAAATCCCCCCCTTTGAAGAGTCACAGTTCAAACACAGGCAACCTGAGTGGATGACTGACCTCCACGAGGGGCTGTCATGCAGGATCACCAGATGAACACAGGGCAGTACAGTTCAGTGGCTGATACTTTACCTTTGGAGTTTCCTAGGGCTGTACCCTCAAGGCTGTGTGTTGAATGTGTTCCCGTGTTTGATCATTATTGAGTGCTTGTCTGAGGACTGTTGTGGGACTGTTGTCAAAGGGATCAACCTTACAGAAATTACAGCACAAAGCAGTTAATGCAAATCATTCAATGGCATTCCATCCTGATGTGGTTTTCTTGGGATCTTAAACAGGAAATGACAAACAAACACAAAGAGCCTTGGAAGGCAGTGTTATGGTCATGTTCAGGGCAGGTGAGGGATATCTGACAGCAATGATGAGCCTGGACTACATGAAGATCAGGGGCTTGGCTTACAGAGGCAGAATGGTGTTGGCACAGTCATTTCTATCAGGAAACTTTTGAGAGGCTGCATTACCCAAGGGGTGGGAGGTGAAAACTGGAAGTGTCAGAGCCAGGCTCCCATGCAGGTTTCAGTCTGGCTCTGTGCACTCTCAGAGCACCGTGTGTGCTCTTGTGTCAGCCCACACTGTGCGCTACAGGTAGCAAAAAAGAAAAAAAAAGGCCTAAATGGTTCCTTCCCTTTATTTATTCCTATGGAGGTGCTGTGGATCCACTGGTCTGGCCCAGCTTTAGGAGGAATGTCTGTGCATGCCTCAGTCTGGAAAACACCAACCTAAGGAAGGCTGACAGGGCACTGCTGGGGACTGGGGTGGGCAAGGCAGTGCCAGGAGGCAAAGGCTGGCACCTCTGGGTGTCTCATGGGCAGAACTGCCATCATGTGGCCAAAGTGCCACAGATGCCACCTTGAGAGGCAAAACACCTGCGGTGCTGAGGAGCAGGGGGTGCTGAGACACGTGCTACACCCACAGCCAGTCCACTCTTTGGGATAAGTCAGGAAACAAAACAGGGCTTTTTCCCAAGCTGAAATGCAAAGTTATAAATACTAAATTCCTTCAGTTACAGCAATCCAATAGGAAAAAAAAGAAATGTACTCTAATGCTGATTCTCCATCTGGTTTTAGCGTCAAACAGAAGCCTATTCTTGGATTCCTGCTCTCTCTGCAAACAACTCAGCTTGCACTCAAGTGAGTTGGGAGGCTAAAGTCATGTTCATGGTGCTTAGGCTGGCCTGAGCTTGTGCTCTGTGCCTTCCCACAGCCAGGAGTGCTTCCCAGACCAGGCCCTTTGATGGGTGCCCTTGCTCTGTCCTGGTCACAGTGCTACTGGGGACACAGATACAATGTCACTATTAAAGCCCCCTTTAAACTACTCCCTCATAAGAAGAACCCAGTTCATGTCTCCTTGACAGTGCTTTAGATTAAGCATCTATTCCACATGAAAAAGTGTAGCAAGGAAGAGAGAGGAAAAGCAAGAGCTTTGGGAGGAACAGGAGATACCAATTTGAAGTGAGGAAAGGGGAAGTTGTAGAAAGAAAAAGGGAGAAACAGATGTCTCAAGAAATGGGAAACCCAGGCGGGACCACAAGAGAGACAAGAGACCCAGATGGGACCACAAGAGAGCTGACCATGGCCACACCAGTCCAGTTATATCCCTCATTTGTGAAAACTTCAGAATGGGCTCTACTAGTCAGCTCTTTTTTCCAGACATGAGATAATTCAGCTCTTTTGTCATAATTACAAAAAATACAGCAATTCTTCCAGTCTCTTTGATGCACCACACAGGGTTCTCTAAGCCACCTGACACAGTGCAGTTTGCTGGCCAAAAGGACAGGCTGGGTAGTCCCTGTAGATGGGAGTGAGGCTGGGGGTCTGTATGGGAGCACGGGGAAAGTGAAGTGGCAGAGCCGAGGGGCAGAGCTGGGAATCACCTTGGTCAGGTCCAGCACCATGGTAAGCTGGGCCTAAGAGCTCAAGTGTATTGCTGGGGCTTTCCACACGACCTGTGCTGAGCTGCACACTGGCTTTGGAAACTACAGCTAGCCCTGGATCAATGATCTCTGGTGGGAGTTTAACACCACCTCCCAAAACTCTGTTTAAGAACATGCTGACAGTGTGTGTTAGCTGCAAAGGAGACGAGTAAGGAGTGCATCCCCTGGGATTTGTTACATCTCCTCCGATAGTCATTAATATTCAAAGGATGCTTCCCTTTTAGCTTAACTGAGTTCCCTTTTGAAGTAGCAGAATCTCCAGTTCTGAAGAGTTTCAGCTTTAGGAGAATGGTAACAGAATGAAGGGCACTGGGGACTGTGCAACAGGTTTTCATTTCAACCCCCTCAAACTGCAAGAAAAATTCTATCCCAAAAAATGAGCTAAGCAGCTTACCAGGATAGGGCCAGGTAATCCAGGCAAACTGCAGGAATGCAAAGTGTCTCCACCTTGTGATTTCATGTTTTATTCCCCCATTAAAAAACACTTCTTAAGAGATTTCACTTGTAAAGGACAAAATAATAATGTAACAGCACTACAAGTCCTCCAGCAAAGAAAAACACCTGCAGTAATGGACAATAAGGACTTCCTCTGAAAATGCAGCCAGACTTCCTCTGCAGAGGATGAGTAACAGGGCTGGGGGTGCCCATGGGGTGAACATGTAGGTGTAAACCCCCAGTCTGAGTGGGGTGGCTCGTTTGCACAGAAAAATTAAATTTGTGCTTTCGGTGTGCTCCAGGTGTTACACCACACAGGCACTGAACTGTTTGGCTTTAAAAATGCCCTGGAGTGAATTTATGCCCATAATCAACTCGAGCATCTCTGCTGGTATCATGAATCATTAAAAACCTCATTTGCAACCCCAAAAGCGAAACTGTTCTCAAAATTAAGTAGAGCTCCCCAGCTACATCCTTAAATGAGATAAAAGCAGCAGGGCTCTGGGTGATGGATAGCTCCCTTTTATCATCACCAGGAGTGACTGTTTGCTTAGGAGAGGGTCTTTGATCTCACCTCCCGTTTTCAAATGTGGTAGAAATAAGCAATCTCCCAAAGAAGACAGATTTCATGGAGACTTCCTGGCTCACAGTACAGCCTTGGATGTTCCATTTAATATTATGTTACTACATTTTCAAACTGTTTAGAGGTTACTTCAGTGCAATTCAACTAATTCCAGAATTGAAACACAGCCGTTTGAGGGTTACTAGTCATGAGGTGCAGAGAGGGAGTTTCTGAAGCATTTACCAATTTTCTCCTGTGTCCTAAGCAGATTTTTGGGTGATGTGTGTGAAGAACTTTGCTTGCCCAGAGATCAAAGGACCAGCCCCCTGCAGGATCCATGGAACCACAAGAAGTCATTTTCACATAAAAAATGCTGTGTGCATTAGAAACAGCCAGACACGAATCATTTTCACAAGATTTTGCAATGGAAGACAACTAATTCACAGGAGTTTTAGAGACTTTATTTATGTATAAACAATTTAAACACTTTGCCATAAATTATCTTTGCCTGTCTCTAGTCTTTGCTTAGCAGCAAATTAAAATTAATATAAAAACTCAATGAACAATTCATACATGTATATTACAAAAAAGTTCTTGTACCAAAGTTCTTATTAGACTTTTTTTTTTTTTTTTTTTGTGGTGACCGTAATGTGATTGTCTCAGTTTCTCGACCAAACAAACACACTAATAATTTTTAAATCTGAAACAGTGATTGTGCCTTCTGGCTGATGTATGTACAGGGTGATCTGACGTGGTGCCCATTTGCAATAGTGTAACACAATGCCCACAGCTCTACTGGAACTGATACCAACAAACTACTGAATCTAAACAGACTACACCCTGTAACTGTGTTATACTGTCCACAATGGAAATCTTCAAAGACAAACAGAGTATGAAATTTATCTGTAGTGATTTATAGCCACCATTTTGAATGTAACTTTACACTCTGCCCTCTTTGAATAAGTTAAGCTTTAGGCCAGACAAGTGGAGGGTCAGAGTGCAAGTGTGGTTTTGTTACTTTTAAATGTATTTTCCTTTCCTATTTCCAGTGCGCTCTCACTTGCATTTCATTTGTCCTCCAGTTGCTACACACAAATCACCCCAAAGTCATGTTTTAAATGCACCTGTATTTTGCTTTAAATGAAAACCTCTTGGATATTTATCAAACAAGCAGTCTGAATCATCTGTGTTTCATCAGCTGGTTAGTGAAAGTGGCCCACTTGGATTTCTTAGTTTGCTCACGTGTGAATGGAGTGAGGTAATACAATACGAGGCCTTCTTTTTGTTTTTCTTTAGACCCAGAACAAGTGGGTAATATTTCAGGGGTACTTTTTAATTTGTACGGTTAAGAGTTTTCAGTCTGGCTTTAGTCCACTTCAGGATGTGGTTTTTAATCACTTGAACAGTAGCATTTAACTCAAAAAATATGAGCTTTTTTGCCACTTACTATCCCAGAGTAGCTCAGCCTAGTGCCCCCATTTAGGTCTTCATCTCCTTAGGAGAGGAGATAACAGTTATGACTACTGATTCATCCAGCAAAGGATGACAGCAGGTTAATTTGTTACCTCTTTCCCATTTCATTCTGTCTTAGAAACTGGATGTTGCTGCTACTGTCTGCTAGCTCTGGGTACTGCTCCACGGGCAGGACATAATATCCCTCGTACCCTTGGACCCTTCCCGTGTTGAGGAGCTGCTGCCTCTCTCCGTCTGTCCATACGCGGCTGCCCTCTCGTCCGTCCCGCGCCTTCTGCTGCTCCTTGGCCCAGGCTGCGGCCAGGGCCCGCTGCCGAGCCTGCTCCAACACTCTGGCCTTCTCCTCGTCCAGCGTGTCGGCGCTCAGTCCGTAGCGGATGTTGATCAGCAGGGTGGAATACTGAAACTCAACATTGGTAAACCTTCGAGTCCTGCCGCTGACGAGGAGCGTGGGCTGCGACACGGTGACGTTGATGCCGCTGTCCAGGACCTTCCTCCCGCTGGTCATGGCCAGGGTGACCAGGTCGCTGTCGGCCGAGCCGACCTTCACGAAGTAGTGGGTGTCCTTGCCCTCGATGCTGTAGTGCATTTTCTCCAGGTAGTGAGCGCCGTTCAGCACGGAGGCGATTTTCCTGCTGTCGTCTGTGGCTATGCTGGAAACGCCCGTGGTCACGCGGCCTTCCTTCACGGCAAACATGATTCCTTTCCCCACGATGGGAGTGCTTGTGGCGAACCAGTGGCCTGCTTTTTCTCTGATTTTGGCATGTAACCTTTTAGATATGACCTGTCCCTCCAGAGCCATGAAAGCCTGGTTGTGTCGTTCTGTCGTCTGCTGCACTCCTGTAATTAGCTGGGGAGAGCAAAACAAAACAAAAAAACACCAAAGAAGATGCAGATCTGAACATACTCATTTCAGAGACCAATAATTATCTTTACTTTGCTTCTTTAAAGGAAAGACATGCAGAGAAAAATTCCACACTTCAAAAGGCCACCCTTAGTTATCCATTCATCCATCCATCCATCCGTCCATCTGTCCGTCCATCCATCCATCCCTTCATCCATCCATCCATCCATCCATCCATCCATCCATCCATCCATCCGTCTGTCCGTCCATCCATCCATCCATCCCTTCATCCATCCATCCTTCATCCATCCCTTCATCCATCCATCCATCCATCCCTCCATCCATCCATCCATCCATCCATCCCTCCATCCATCCATACATCCATCCCTTCATCCATCCATCCTTCATCCATCCCTTCATCCATTCACCCATCCATCCATCCATCCCTTCATCCATCCTTCATCCATCCCTTCATCCATCCATCTATCCTTCATCCATCCATCCATCCATCCATCCATGCATCCATCCATCCATCTCTTGTTCAGAATCAGGTAAATACTCATTCAGCAAATTATTTTGCCATCTGTAGGACCAAATAAAGTACTTCTCAGCACCTTCTGTTACATATATGCACCACACAATTTTGGCCAATCCTATAATGCCCAGTAGAAGAATAAGAAAGACCCAAGTCTAGCACAATTTTAATCAGAGCTGAAAACAAACAGAATCCATGTATTAAAAGGTGGCATTTAACTTGTGGACAGTTTTGCCCAGAAATTTCAACCAGCATCTATAACTGAAATGCTTATGAATGACAGATTTTTTGAAAATAGATGGAATTTGGGCCTAGAAGCACCAAAGCAATTCCTGAAGAGGGGGTTTAGACTCTCAAATGGCTTAGAAGCCTGAGAAAGTGGTATGTTTAGGTTCATATGATCATTTCTATTGCATTACCACAAAGATGAAGTAAGCCTAGCAAAGAATAGGTTTGGAATTGGCCTAGTACTCTCCTGAAATTTATTAAATGGGTTGGAATTTATTATAAAAGTTAAACCCACATACTATTGTCCACCATTAACCTGACAAGTAAGGACAAACACTGTAACTGAAGATAAATGGAGTAGCAAATCAAAATCTCTAACTAGAAAAATGACAAAAAATGGTAAGAAAACCTCTTGGGAGTGTTTTCCAGGGTGGGAAGTAGAACCTTTTCTTGCCAGTAAAACAAGTACCAACCTAAGTTTATTGCAACACATGATCAGGATGGTTTTACCAAAGGTACAACAGATGATAAATTACCCTGACAAAGTCTCCCTTTGTCATTGCTAATCAAGTTAATCGAGTTACAACTTGTTAATCAAGGAATAACTCAATAAAAGACAAACTAATGACACTGTAATTATGATAACAACGAAGGCTGGCAAGAAAGGCATATGTTCATTAGCATAAAATGTAGCTATACTCTCTTCACTTTACACTGAATTAAATGTTTGGCCTTCTGCTGTAACTACAGAAGAGCCAGCAATTCTATCCATAGAGTGGGGCAAATTTATCCAAAAAAGTAACTTAAAATTTCTGCTTACCTGTCCATTTTCACACGCTTGACTCTCAGACAGCTCGTATGGTGGTGACACAAAGTACATTTTTGCTCTAGGGAAACCAGGAATGATGTTGCTAAGCTGAAATCCAAACATCACCAACCAGCTCTTGACATCTAAAAATCAAAAGAAAGCAACCAAATGAGAAACATATATGTGTAACAAAAAGAGGAAATAAAAAAAAAAAAAAAGGAAATCCATTTTTGACGTCCTTAATTTCAAGGAGCAACTGAAGTCACAATCGATATTGTAGTGTGGAACTTTACAGAACTGCAGCAATCCACCGTGAACAGGGACAGGAAACACTGCATTAAATTTATCCTAAATAATTCATCAGGGATATACCAGCTCTTTCATTCTTTTTCATTAGAGCACATGAATTATCCAAACATTTTACAGTAGGCAGTACTTGTTCCATCTCTAACACCTTCTGATGTGGCTACTATGTGTAACCTACAAACTGTATTGCATAATGATATTTTATTAGGTTAACACTCTAAAAACATTTGCAAAGTCCTCTGGGGAAGGACACGGCTTCTCTTCTATGTCCTACTTCTATCAGCTGTCATCAGGTCTCAGGAGGCTCCATTAAAAGCAGGGAGAAGCTAGACTTGTAAATCAGATGTCTAAATTTAGGCACCAAGAATATCCTCCCCATCCCTCCAGGGAAAGCAGGAGCTGTGTGGGAGGGTTACAGCTCAGCTCTGAGGTGAGCCTCAGCAAGTTCCAGATGTGGGTTCGACCAGGAAAACTCTGTCCTCAGATCTTGTTGAAAAAGCTAAGTAACTGAGTTAATAACAGCAATTCTCACTCAGCAGGTATTAAGAACTAATGATGTATTTTAGTGATTCAAATGAAAAGTTTAACAAAAAAGAAAAGAGCCCATGACCCCATTTTACATTCCTGTTTCCTGAATTCATGATAATTTTTGCTTAAAAATCTCTCCTGTCTTTCTCCTTGCTGGCCTACACTGGCTCCTGATGCTGCTATGGCCAATCCTGTGAGCTGAGCTGTTGCAAAGTCTGTTTTCCACAAAAGTCTTTTTTTTTCTTAGCCACTCTGCCTCTCAAATAAGTAGTAAAATACTCTGCCTCTGTGAGGTATTTGTATCCATCTCTCATCACACAGTGCTTACTGTTTTTTTCCTCAACCTTTGGACAGCACAGGGTTACTGCTCCTTATAAGGCTTCAATTTATTTTATGGTAAAATGGCATCTCCTGAACAACTCACTTCAGCTGCTCTAATTCCACAGAAACCAGAGGACCTAAATACAAAACAGTTACTATTTTGCTGAGCTAATGTGCTTTGCAGCACTGCACTTGCTACAGGAATTTGTTTTCAGCAAAACCTGTGAATAAAGCAGTGTTAGGGGTTAACAGTAAGAATGGACTGGGGGGGAGGGTTTTTGGTGGTTTTTTTGTTCTCTTTTTTTAAACTATGACAACAAAGGTGCCACCATAATCACTTCTTGTCGAAGACAATCTGTTTAGTCCTACAGCAACAAAGATTTGCATCACTGATGAAGTATTTTTACGGACTACGAGGTGTGTGTTGCCCCTAAATGCAATTTGTCTTACTAGATTTCATCCAGTGGATGGATAAATTAAATGAATGCAATTTCAGAATGTAGCAAGACACAATAAGATGATATTGAAAATCAAAATTAAAGGGTGGTGGATGAAAATAGGACTTACGTCCCGAGGTAATTTTAGTCACCAGTATTTTCACACTATCAGGTACAAATCACATTATCACCTAATTGCAAAGTCCCTCCAGTAGAACCTGTGATGTCCTACATCTACTGTTAGGTTGCAATGTAATAATGAAACTTGCTATGATTTTCTTTGAAGGAAATGCACACTTTTCTTGAAATTCAAATTACTGCCAAAATTAAGATCGTTCCTTTTAAAAAATGGTATCACTACTCTAATTATTGTATACTGCATATTCAATTCTGAAAAAAAAGCTTTTCCTGAAGACTTATTAATAACCTTTCCTTTTAGAAACTGCCAGCAGCTAGTTCAAGTACTGTGTGATGTTACAAAGGGAAAAATTATTCCTAATTAAGAAAGGGTTACAAGTTTTACCCAATTCTAACATATGTGATCAAAACTACTTTTGTTTCTTGGCTGTACACAATCCATAACACTTATTAGTCTTTCAGGATGAAATAATCTTATAAAACATCAATGATTTAATTTTAAATACTAAAGACTGTTTGCATATTAAAAGTTAAATGGGAAAAAGAGGTTTAATTAAATCCATTCTTGGTGCTAATTCATAATGTGCCACGGGCACAGTCAATAGTTAATTTTGAAAGTAGCCTTGAAAGAAAGAGATCTGAGCAGTTCTGGTTTGCGATTCTGAACCAACCTGCAAGTGATTTCTATACATGACTTTACTTTTCTTGCTACAGAATTAGAATGAACACATCTTTATACAGTACTAGTTCAACTATGCTATGTTCTGCACTATGCCTGTGCAGAAATTTTATATTCAGGCAAACTTATATTTATTTTTTGCCCTCCATAATCCATCATGGCTTCTCACTTAGAGACCTTCAATCAGGGAAGAGCAGTTTCAAGGTACCAGAAATAGCCAGTCCTTTTCATAGCCCAAAGAGGAAAATGGCCCAAACTTAATGCGAGGATTGAGCAAAGGGCTAGTAAGGAGAAGCTGGATTTCTTTCCCAAATCATCTTCCAAGCTGAAGTGTTATGTATTATAAATGTGAAGAAGTCTCACCTGTTACATAATTCTTTAGATCCAGTTCATTGCTGAGAGGGTTGTTACTCTTGAACATGTACAGATTGAAAGGAGCGGGTTCTTTGCCAATATTTTTCCACATGGTGTAATCAGGAGATGTCCAGCGCCCAGCCAGGACATCGTAGTCCCTTTGGGTAAAATGCACGAGTTTGGTTAAAGGATCATACAGCCCTCCATGGAACCCAATGACTAGCTGGAAATCTGGGTTAGAGTCGTAGTAGATCTCCCCATAGGCCGTGTACTGGAGCTGTTTGATCATGAGCCCATTGATGCTGAACACGGCTAATGGAGTGCCTGTGTTATCAGAGGCCACGTAATACTCTTCCCCACTGCTGCTCTCCATTGCAAAGAGGTGGCCTTGCAGATCGTAGTACAAAGAAGTGATTTCAGAGTTGGAATGATTGTAGACATGAGTTACCCTTGTTGGATTATGAAGATCAGCATAAAAGTACTGTAGATGATGCCCCAAGTTGGTTTTGCAGGAAGCCCTTCGGCCCAGTCCATCGTAGCGGTACTGAACACTCCACCCATTTGCTTTGTTGTAAGCTCTTGTCAGAAGCCCTTTGGAGTTGTACTCAAACACATCCGTGCCCCGCTGCCACAGGAAGCCATCGTCATCGATCTTGTAGGGGATGTCCCCCAGGCGCGTGATCCTGTCCCTGAGGTCGTAGCGCAGCGGCATCAGTCGGACGCTGTTTCCTGGGTTCAGGAGGTGGAGGTTCCCGTTCAGGTCGTAGCTGTAGCGCCAGGTGGGCCTGTCATTGACTGCCACGCTCTGCAGCTGCCCATCGCCATCGTAGTCATAGGTGTACTTGGTTGTGTTGGCATAGGGACCGAGTTTGAGCTCCCTCTTGGTCACCCTTCCCATGCTGTCGTACTGCACGGTCATCCAGTACATCAGGGACCGGAACATTTCGTACTGCACTTCTTTAATGCGCCCGTGGGTATCAAAGTGTTTGCTCAGTGTCATAACTGCTGTGGTGATAATTTGGTTTATGTCATAATAAATAACTCCAAATTTGCCAAAATGCTCTACTTTGCCAGAAATCTCATCGTAACGGTAAAGGTCAACTGGAAGAGGCGTCTCACTGATGATGGGTTTGATGCTTGCGATTCGGAAGCTGTTGTCATGATATGTATAATCGAACCTCGCATTGACCATTCCTTCTTCAGAGAACCTGTAGATTTGCTTGTCAACAAGAGGGCCAATTTTCCGATAGCGAATCGTACAAGAAAATCCTCCGCTTTGCAAATTCACCATTTTTAGGACACCTGTAGTTTCATCATATCCAAAAGTAACTGCTGTGCTGTCATAAACGATTTCAGACAGCTTGGACAGCTTTCCATACTTGTAGAAGACTTGCCGGCCGGTACCTAAAAACGACGTTTTCAGAATCCTGCCGTCATCACTGTAATCAAAAATGACGGAGGCGTTGCTTTCGGGGGGGTTGTAGATATTCCTGATGTAGCCCACAGAGGTGTGAGTGGACATGCTGTGCCGGGCCACGCTGGGCATGGTGACAGCGTGCAGGCGGTCCGAGGAGTCGTACTCGAAGATGTACTGCCGCTGACTCTGCAGCAGCAGCACCATCGACTGCGGGGAAAACAACAACAACAGTTACCAGCTATCAGCGTGTGGCCTGAGAGGGGAGCTGAAGACAAGTTTACTGGAGAGGCACTAATGTTAAATGAGTGCAAAGAGAAGCAGATACGTTAGTCAGGGGCACAGAGCTGCTCAGGAATATTGTCAGGTTGCCAGATGAGACGATCTGCTCCTTGGAAATCAATACACTGACGCTCCAGAGAAAGTGTAGGTTAGCAACCTGTGAGCTGTCCTCCCTGTAGGAGGACTTTTTTTTTTATTTTCCCTTTTTTTTTTTTCCCCTGGGGGATGTAGAGGAGTTAGATAAATGACTTGATTTATCTTTCTGCCAGCAGTTGTAATTCACAACTCTTACTATGAAATATGTGAGAAACTAAGCAGAGAACATCAGCTCTGGTTTACTTAGAACAAGAAGGGAAAGGAAAAACAACATGCAGTTTTGCAGTATTTAAGACACTTTTATGACTGGAGTGTGCTAATTAGGCTAAGTAAAAATACACTACCATACTTTCATTTAGTAAGTAGCAATTATAGATGAATTACCTGTTTCTACATGAACCTTTTGTCAGGTTTAGTCATGCATTTTTGGGCTCAATTAAGCACAAATCATCGTGTTAATTTATTGCCGTTCTATGGCAGGAAAATATCAAAAGACAGAAACCGTGAACAAAATGTTTCCCATTAAAAATTAGTCATATTTCACTGATGAATTGAAAAACAAGGAATTTTCAGAACAGATTGTTAACAGCTGGGATACATCAAATTTCAGCCAGTTTGGGTGTGTGATTTATGTGTTATGAAGCCGGACAGAGCTTTGTGTCCTTGCAGCTCATGCCAGGAGGCGACAGGACACCACCTACGTTCTCCAGGTAGGTGTAGCTCCACACTTTGCCGTCGGCGAACATGCGCGACACGATCCTGCCCTGCTTATCGATGTCTGTCCTCTCGCTCATGGCCCCGCGCTGCAGCCCCGCCAGGCGCCCGTTGAAGAAATAGGAGACATTGACAGCGGCCAGGCCACTGCTGGGCAGCCACAGGAAGGGCCGGCCCAGCTGGTCGTAGATGATGCGCAGCGTGAACTTGCGGTGGTCGTCGTAGATCTTCTCCGTGCGGATGTTGCGGTCGTAGTCGATGGACAGCAGGTTCCTGCCATGCACCTGCGGGAGGGAAGGAGGCTGCGCTCAGGGCGTGGTGGGCACGCCAGCCCTCTGGGTTTACAGCTGGGAAATAGGACACCCAAAGGGAAATTTGCCCAGGGAAATCCTTTGGGAAAAGTGTAAGATTCCTGTTACCTGGCTTTTGCTTTGCACTCGGTATTATATTCAAATATTTTTGAGTCTTTTACTGGAATATTTCCCATCTCCCTGCAATGTGGGAGAAGATATCCTACAGTAAAAAGCTTCCATTACATGGCCAGAACAAATAGACATTCTGCACACCTAGGTCTTAAAGTGCAGAGAAACAAATTGTTCTGCATGGAATATTTTTCTACTTATTCCATTTTACTTTTCTACTTTCTACTATTTTCTTTTTATTTTTGTACTTCCGCCATCACTTTTTTTTGCCTTTTTCCCTACAATCACTCTAAGAACAACAGATGAAATTTTTGTGCCTTCACTGAGGTTAAGTCACTTGGCTTCTGGAATTGCAACACTCTGCTTAGAATTCATTCATTTACTGTTTTCTTCATTTACTTTCCAAATATTCAATAGATCCTTCACTTGGGATGGGCTTAAAAATCCTGATCATACAGGCTGGGAAAGATGGCCTTCACGTGTTGAAAGCAAAAGTGCTAAATAATTAGGTTAAATATTTTTCTTCCCCCCCCCCCCCCCTTTTTTTGGTTATAATTTTCATTCAAAATACAGCATGAAGTGTTTCAGTGCCAGATTTATTGATTTATTTATTTATTTAAATAAAAGAGCAAAGCAGAGGTAAAAGAGAATAAGAGTGCCAAATGGGAAGGCTTCTAGTGAGAGTGTTGTAATGAGAGATACATAAATCTATTCACTGGGGGGTAAGCCATAGAATTCAGGGTAAGGCTATAATCTGATAAAGCTTCTTAAGTAATTTAATTGTAGATGCATCATTAATAAAGTAGAAGTTTTTAAATTAGATATAATTTCAGAGCAATGACTACTTAAAAAGTATTCATCAATTTCTGGGAATTTGTTCTTTAGCTTCTATTTTACAGTAGCTTTGATTAAGCAATGTTTCCTCTTATCCAAAATTAAACTGTACATCAAACAATATGTAAATTAACCCTGAGCCTTTCTTGAGGACATAAAAGTTATGCTGAGATATATTCACTGGCAGGGGTAAACCCAATTCCCACCCCATCCTACTCAGTAGAAATTCAGTTATTCAGACACATTTTAAATTAATACAATTTTGTGTTTGTAAAGAAATAATTATTTCAAATTATCACTCATTATCCTAAGTTTTTCCATTAATGAAATTAATCTCTTTAACAGTTTGCATTTCCTCAGTGGGCAATTACTAGGAAAAAAAAAGCTCTTTTCTGTAGGTTTTCCCAAAGGTTATCCCAGCAACAACTTGCCCTGTGATTCACAGAAAAGACAGAGTATTTTTCTTAAAACACCTTGGGGCAAAACAAGTCAAATTCTGCTCTCCCACTGCAATGAAAATAAAACCAGGGAAGCCAAACTCAACATCAGTAGTTTCTCAACTAGTTACTCTTGTTTTGTAGCAGCAACCCTGATGGCAGAGACACAAAGAAACCCCTTTTCATCAGCAGAAGAGAGTTTTCACTTCTCAAAAACATTTAGCTATAGAATTAAAGGCTGAGTGCATGACTGAAATATTTACAACTTTTTAAGGATGAGCAGATTTTCTAAAAAGAAAAACAAATGTCTTCCAGGAAGATTATGAACTGAATTTTAGCTTTGGGGTTTTTGTTTGTTTTATTTTTCTGTAACTTCTGAAGCTGCATAAATCAGTCAGGATTTCTGGGTTTTGCTGCCTCCATTACAGTAACTGCAGCAGCAATCTGCATGAAGGAAAGTTTGACTCCAGCTATCCTCTCTTTTCTCAAAACTATTATAACAGTTATTTGGTTTTGACATAGAAAACAAAATTAGTGGAGCTTTAAAAATGATTACACAGACAAGAGCTGTGCACGCATGCAAACATCACTTGGAGATGCACACACGAACATCACCTGCTTGGGTAATTCAGTACCTTCATCTGCATTTGTAAAATAAGTAAAACCAGAGACTAATTGCAGTATCATATTAATTATATAGGAACCCAAACAGGCTGACTCATTCCCACTCTTCCTAGGAACACTAACTAAACAGTCACAAGTATCTCGACTGCAGATTACCCGACAAGTCCTTTCTCTTTTGTTCACTACCCACATGCACATCTGGTTTTCCCTCGGCTACTGCTGAAGTGGCTGTAGGGATAAGCCCTTTGTGCCTTGGAAAGGTCTGGCCACAGAAATGACTTAGATGATGCTGCACCATAATAAAACCCTTCAGACAGGAATCTCATCAGGACTTTATCTGAAACTGCGGCAAGACACTGAACGTGTGGTACATTGAACAGCAGCAGCCAGTGAGTGGGGTAAGATGAAGGTGAAGTGCAGTTCCTTTCTCAGGTTCATGAAATGTGGCCGGGCAGGTGTGCAGAGACTGACACATCCTGCTGGGATGTGCCTAAAGCACGGATGGGCAGAGCCAGGGCTCAGGCAGCACCACTGCATGAGGACTCACACAATCATCCAATACTTTGGGTTGGAAGAGACCCTTAGATCACCCAGTACAACCCCTCTGCACTGAGCAGGGACATCTTCAACTGGAACAGGCTGTGCAGAGCTCTGCCAACCTGACCTTCTGTGCTTCCAGGAATGGGGCATCTACCACCACCTGGGCAACCTGTGCCAGTGCCTCACCACCTCACCACAGAAAATGGCATCTGTATAACTCGTTTAAATCTACCCTCTGTTAGTTTAAAGCTGCCATACTTTATCCTATCACAACAGACCCTAAAAGAGTCTGTCCCCATCTTTTTTACAAGCCCCCCCTTTCACCACTGAAGCACAGGGCTCCAGCAAATACCCCTCAGAGTACTGTGAGGTGAAGTACTCACCTAGGAGGTGAATCACACAGAACACCCACCCCTGCAGTCACACTGATGCTGAACTGGGGCTCCAGGAGATGGCCCTGGTGCTCTGGCAGCTCTGCAGCAGCACCCTGCTCTGTGTCACTCTGCCACAGCTGCCCCTGCCTGCCACCTGCTCCCCACAGCGTTCCAACACACTTGCTCCGCTTCGTTCACTAAACAATTTATAAAGATGAATTAGAATAAATGAGATGGAAATAAATTCCATGCTTTCTCCCTCGTTTTCAAATTTCATTTTCAGTCCACTCAACCTGTGATAATCTCATAGTGATTTTCATTTAAAAGAGCTAAATGGATATGTGATTATTGTTACAGGAACTAACACCAGACAATTAAATGTTGAGGTGTTGCTAGATAAAGCATTGTTTTGATTTGCATAAACATGATGCAAGAAAATCTATCTCAGGCAAGGTTTCAGCACTAAGATGTGTTTAACTTCAGCTAATTACCACAAGTACCTCTATTAAATTTTTAGTAGTGAGAGTTAGGATTACAGCAATTTCATTTCAGCATCCTATTTATTTTTATTTTGAACAACACTTAGTCAAAATGCAGAGCTGATCTATTTTCCATTTCTAATCAACTGCTGCAGGTCAACACATCAAAAATCAATTACATTGCCATAAAATTTAGTCATTAAGGATTAGTTGCTAATCTCATTCAATTTTTTGTTTAACCTTCCCCCTCTCCCCAATAAGTGCATTCTGAGCATTTGTGAGAGTAAGGAAAAGCTTTTTAACACAACACTGGGAATTTGATGCTAAGCAATAGGAAAACATAAAAAATTAACATCCAAGTAATTATTTTTTTGTTAATCACTATGTAATTGTTTACATATATTGCATTTGCTATATGATCTTGAACACACTGAAC
The DNA here is from genome assembly GCA_034509425.1 of Eopsaltria australis. NCBI lineage: Eukaryota > Metazoa > Chordata > Aves > Passeriformes > Petroicidae > Eopsaltria > Eopsaltria australis. Next base: position 5,868,604 of record JAVTVJ010000055.1, on the reverse strand, counting down.
TGTATCTTATGTCCAGTGATGTTGAAAGAATTGCTGAAAGAATGAGGACTTGGTCAGCACTACGTTTGTTTTCTGCCCAGTACCTCAAAGCCCTTCCAAAACTGCACATACTGAAGTAGCCCTGTCAAAAAAATCAGTGAAAACCAGGCCAGCAAAGCACAGAATGGGATTAATCCAGCTGCAGCAGATCTCTAATTTGGCAGGGGATGGATTACACGACCTGACTGTCTTCCTTATCCTGTGCTTATGATTCTGTAATTATGGCAATTATTTTCCTATCGTGCCACTTGGGAAAGGGAATAAACACAACATGCCTGTCTCAGTGAGTCTGTAGGGGGATTTGACAGCAGCAGAACACTGTAGCTGTGTTTGCTCCCCAGCATCAGCTGGGGTAAATCTGCCCTGGCAGACTTACATGTGGTGAGTGCTGATTCCCACCCCCTTGAGAGGCAGTGTTTTGCAGCAATAGGACAATGAAGCTGGGAGAAGCTCTAGAATACATCTTTGGAGGAGTGGCTGAGGGAGCTGGGGGTGTTTAATCTGCAGAAAAGTTGGTTCAAGGGGACCTAATTGCTCTCTACAAGTCCCTGAAAGGAGTTAGCAAGCTGGGGGTTGGTCTCTTCTGCCATATCTCGAAAGGAAAAGAGGAACTGGCCTGAAGCTTCACCAGGGGAGGTTCAGATTAGATCTTTGAAAAATTTTTTCACTGGAAGAGTGTTCATGCATTGGAGTAAGTTGCCCAGGAAGGTGATGGAGTCACCATCTCTGGACGTGTTCAAGAGGCATCAGGATGTGGCATTTGGGGATACAATCTGGGGCAATCATGGTGGGGCTGGGGTAATGACTGGACTAAATGATCTTGAAGGTCTCTTCCAACATTGATGATCCTGTGATTCTGTAACATTCTAGGTATTTTTACCAATCTCTTTTGGAATACTTTTAGTGATGAAGCTCTATAGCTGATTGCAGCAGATGATCCTATGCAGCCAACTGAGCTCTCAAACAATGTCACACCAAAGACAATCTCAGAGTTATACATTTTTAACAATGAATGTCCCTTAAAATAAAAAAATAATTTTCTGCTTGAAGAGGAAAAGGTGATTATTGTAACAACAGTTCTACTTACCCTGAGCTTTCTTCCAAACACCGTCACTTTGCCTTTAATCTGCTCCTTCCTCAGGCGCCATTCAATTGAGTTTAAACCATTTTCCATGGGTAGAGAAATATTACATCGTCCTATGGTGGGAGTCACAGTCCCAGCCAGGACATGAGGCTCGCTGTGAAAGCTAATGCTCATGCCATTGGCATACATCACTCTCAAAGTACCATTATTACAGAGCTGGTAGCTGTTCCTCACTTGATCTACAGCAATAATGAAAAGAAAATAATTTAGCTACTCCAGTCATAAAGAAAACATATAGCTTAATTTGATTGGTTTTTTATTGCACTCCTGTTGATGTTAAATGAAGTCAGCCTGCAATTACCATTTACGTGGTACTATGGTGGAAATTACAGATGTTACTGATTCATGTAAAGAACAGTAGTGTAACAGTGAGCCTGCAGAGAGATACTGTGTTTATTTCATTATGTTTTCCCTTCAGCCTTAATTGTGAATCAAAATGCACAGTGATACGTGTTGAACCACGTAATTTATTTCTGATATGAACAAAAACTCCTGAAAACTGGACTGCTGGATAAACAACAAAGCATTAAACTCCAGGACAAAAAGAAAAAGAAGAAGATTGCTGGACTCTTTGTAAGTAGGAAGAAGTAAGTGCCTCTTCTTTTTGTTTCCCTCTGTTTATAAACTGTCTCCAGGCAGAGGCTTTGCACAGAATTACAGCGTGGCTTTAAACCCTGAAGGTGTGAGGCTCCAGCAGTGCAAGCTGGCAGCCACAGTGGTTCCCTCTCCTGCCTCCCTGCCTCCCCAGCAGAACCACACTGGCCTGATGTGCACACCCGGCCTTTGTCAGAGAAGAGGTACAGAAACAATCCCGTGCTTCTCTGGCTGTGCAGTTCTCCAGCTGTTTGACACAGCCAAGCCCCCTCGCAGCCAGGATGGGGTGCCAGAGTGTGCAGCTGTCAGCAACACATCAATATTTGCCTGACAGAAGGACAGCATCTACGTAATTAATCATCTGGTATAAGAGAAATTAAGTCTTTGTAACCAGACCTGTCATGGTATAGTAGTCTATAAATGTTGACATTTATGTCAGGAGGAGACTATTGTTTGATGATATTCTCTTTCCAGTGACATCATATCTTAATTAAACAGCCCCATCACTCACCAAATCCCTTTCAATCTATCTTTGATAACTGACTTCACTCCATCAGACACAATGCCTGGGCGGTGCTGGAAAGCTCTCCACAAACTCTGAGCCTGTGTTGCTGCTGCCTCCTGCCACACCTGGGCTGTAACCCTGTCCTTGGAAGGGCCATCTCTGGCACCACACCATCCACTGCTCTGATTGTTCTATGCTGAAATTAATGGCACTGCATAAATTTGGAAGATTTTTTCTGCTAGAAGGCTTCCTGAGCCTCTTCAGAAGGATCTCCCCCCAGCAGCCATATCCAGCAGTCAGGTTGCATCTCCGTGGCACTGAAGTCAGAACCAATTTTGCAGGGAGGTGCAGAGAAATACGCGAGTGGGTGAAGTGACCCTGAGCCAGGAGGCAGTGGCTGGACTAACTTTCCCCAGCAGAGAGTGACCATACATACTTGACACAAAGCAGGACTGTGAAATGGCTCTTACCTGTCCTGAAGACCTGTCATTTTAAGAATAAGCTTTATGGGAGTTTTTCTTGCAAACCTTACACGGTTTCCCCCTGCTCATAAATGCACTAATGACACGAATCGTTAGCGAATTGCTTTCTCAGGCTGTGTGTGTGGTTAGGAGGTGTGCTGAGAAGTGTGCTTTGGTACCTTGAACAACTGTATAGGAAGCCTCCACAGAGGAGAGATTTGTGATGACCGTGACATCGTCATCCCGATTAGAATTCTCAATGTCGATGGTAATAGACTTTTCCATTTCTCGATGAAGGCTAGTTACCACTCCAGTGGGACGTGTTACATTGGTCAGACGCCCTTCATGATCATAGCTAATAGAAAAGTTAGTGAGAGCAAAAAAGCATGAGGATATATGTTCATTTCAATACCCAATGTATTAATAATGCACCACATTTGTGCAAAAAAAACCCAGACTGAAACAGATTTTCAAGAACATCCTGGCCGTATCTATTTCTCTGTTCTTGAAAGAGTCATTAATGATGAAATGATATTTTTTAGAGTATCTCAACTACATGGGTGCAAACCCAGGCTAGCATATTTTAAATTATTAAGTTAATTAAATTATTATGAATATACGGATTGGTATTTGGCTGAAACAATTATAATTAGCAAATTAGTCTGCATTTTAATAGCTGCATTTCAGTCTAAGGAAGTGGACATCTGATGGACACTGCAATAAACAATTGCATAAAATGCACACTTGCTTTTGAATACTTAGTGGAAACTAAGTATGGTCCTAAGTGACATATCAAGGAATAAACTTGCCATAAAGAATTAAAAAAGACATCAGCTTGACAACATAATAATTTCATTTAGATCTTATCTGTGGTATTGAACTGCATTTTGGGGTCAGTATTTTGGCTCATAAAGATAAAAGACGAAAAGCACAGCATAGAGGTTGGAGTTGCACAAAGGGCAGCAGTCAGCACTCAGAACAGACCTTAGAAGATGAGTTAAATGCTCCAGAGCCATAAAGATAAAAAAAGAAGAAAAAAAAGAAGAAAAAAAAAGAAGAAAAAAAAGGGCTTTCCATGATTTTATTGAGTTAACTTTCTTTAGAGGTATAAAGCCTGAGGAGGGGGGAAAGAAGGAATGGTGCTGGAAATCAAATCATACCCTCTCCCCCTTCCCTGCAGTATGCTCTAGTTGTGTGCATATGTTTGCTAAAGAAGCAATCCCTTGGATCTTAAGGGTGAGAAATGGGGACCTGAAACAAAATCAGCATTCCAGTCTGACACTGTGCTTGCTGCAATCCTCTACTCGTGCAAGAGTCTCTCACCCAGCCGCTACCAAAGCTTCTAGAGAGCAGAAAGGCAAGAAAAAACGTCCTGTGTAGATAAAGGGAAAAGTTTAGGTAGAGATTGAAACCAACTGGTCATCCTTGGAATGTAGAAATCCAGGGAGCAGGAAGCCTGGAAGAGAACTGGTAAATCCACTGCACTGCCTGAGAGTAACAGAAGAGAAGAGTTGCACATTTAGTATCATGAGGCTAGCTCAGTTCATTGTAGGCTGTGGTTAGCTGTAAAGATGAAAAAAAAAATCAGCTTTCAACATGGCTTTATAATTAAAACACTCAGAAACCTCAGACTAGGCCAACTGAACTGTACAGCATATCTAAAAAATTAATATACAGATTGGCTCCTCAGTTAAAACAAACCAAATATACGACTTTCAAATCCATTGCAAATGGTTGCACCCATTCAACTGAATATTGGGGAGGAAGGAAAAAATCACCTGTGGAGCAACAAGCCTTACCAGAACCAATGGAAGTGTTAGGCAAAGAAGGAAATCAATAAAACAAAGCATCATGCGACCTAAAAGGGACCAATAATACACTGTGGTCATTTAAGTAGTTCAGGATCAAAGAAAGATTAAACAGCATGATTTTTCTCAATGTAAGTTTCTCTCCACAGATACACATATATTTATACATAGATATATCAGCAAGATACTGACTAAAAGATAATATGTTGAGATAATCTATGAAAGTGGGTTTAGCTAAGTCTTTATAAAAGTCTTCACAAAAAATATTGAAAAGTACTCAGAAAGAATAGCTAAAGTAAGAACTTGATCCAGCCAAGCATCTGTCTAGCAAGGGAAAAGAAAAAGTACAAAAAATGGACAATTTCAAAAATCTTAAAGGTTAATAACACCCCTTAAGAGTCTGTATGTGTATGTTTTGTGATGAGCAGAGTCATGAAGAGAACACTTAGATGTCAAATCTTTCAGCAGAGACAATCTTATTTAGGAAAAACTAGAAAAAACTGTGAGTGTCTCCAGTGTGACTCTGCAGCACTCAGTGAACTTCCAGAAAAATGGCTGGTGAAATTCCCCATCAGCAAATATATTTTAGGCAATGCAAATGAGACATTAATTTAAACTCTTCATTCACATTGCTGGGTTTTTAATTAACCTAGGAGAAATTCCTGGGGATTGCTGTGGGCTACTCACTGGAAATCTCTGTTCAAAGTGTAAGGGCAGAGTAAAAAGTAAATATGGATGTGGATATACAGAGACTAAAGCAGAAAAATGAAAATATTCCAGTGTTATTTCAAGAAATCATTGTTTTACCCCTGCCATGGGGTGTGCTCCCCGGTGCTGGTGACAGCTTTGAGATCAGCAACAGCAGAGATTCAAAGGGTTTATAAGCAAGTGATGGATACACTTAACAAAATACATACAAAAGTACTCTCCTTGAAGATCTGCTGACCATTTAGTTTACGAGTTAGATATATAAAAAAATCACTACTTAAATTATATATATGATACCAATATATAAAGAAGGCATTTCTACTTTGCCCATTGTATTAAAATAAAATCTTATTTTAAAAAAATACCTTAAAGGTAAAAAAAATATAAAATCAATATAAAAGAAAACTTTTATGTACCACAAAATTAAAGTGACATACTCCTGAGGGTTTTTTTAAATTTATGCATTATGTGAGAGTAAGTGCTCAGTAGAATACAACATCTAGATATTTATCTGAATAACAAGAATAAAATATATATAACTAAATGTTTATATACTGCTCTTGTTCATGTCATGAACCTAAGTCTAATGAATTAAAAAGAAAATTTACAATGAAAACTATATTAATTGACTTGGTGTCTTCAGAAGCAGCCTCTACCTATTGCAGTCTGTGACACAGCATCAGCCTGGATGAACCAGGTCTGGTAAGGCAACTTTTCCATTTTCAAATGAGGTGGGCTCTGGGTACACTGAAATTCCTGAGCTTTTGCTACTGACTTCAGTTAGCGTAAGGCTTCATCCCAAGTTTTCCTACTAATAAAATCACAAGGGCAGACACCCTTTCTTAACAAACAACAGCATCTCCCCACTGCTACCTCACCAACTCCTTGCTAACTGTGACCAAGTTCCCCTTGCCAGCAGGCAAAGGTGTCCCAGGGCAGCTCTGGGTGACACCAGGCACAAAGCTGGTGGCTGTCTCTGTCAGCCTGGTGGCTCTGAGCAGGCCATGGCCGCAGCTATAGCTCAGCCTCGGCTATGGGACACAGTTGAGCACTTGGCACCTTCTCAGGTTGCTACGAGCACCTGTGCACCCTTCAGAGGGCTTGTGACAGTGCCCTGAGGGCTGCTCTCCCTTGGCCACTACCCTGGCACCTCTATTCCTTAGGCAATTTTTGTGACCAGCATCCCAGTCTCAGGTTTGAGTCGTGCTCCTGACAGCTCGTGGGTGGGAGCAGGAAGGACAGGGCCATATCCAGCACTGCAGGGAGGAGAACAGCAGCTTCTGACTTTACACAGAGCTGGGCAAGGCACACATCCACACACATTTACATACATCCCCGTTTTCTCTCCCTTTTAAAACTGATTCAAGAAGAAAACTGCAGCATTCTCCCAGGATGCTCCCTAGACCACAAGGAATACCACTGGGAACTGCTTCAAAGATCTGTGCTTCATGCCCAAGCCAAGCTTAAATTACCCCATGTGAGCCTGCTGGTAGCTGTTCTATTATTGAAGAGCCTTGGCTGCTCCTACTGCAAATGAGCTGCATGCACATGCACAGACGCTATCTATAGAATCCACGTATGGAGTGTGCACACACACAAACCAGCTTGTGCCTGCAACTCTCTGCATGTGCAGATGCACACCCAGATTAACTGCACAAATTTAATGCTGAGACCATTTTCAGGGTAAAGTTTCAGATAAATGAAAGGAATATGCCCAAAAAGATAACATGGCACTTCAGTGTCTGGTTGATATAAATGCACTGACATAAATTTTTCATAAGAACTTTAGCTCATGTAGTATTTTACCACTTAAAAGACCTCTGTTCTTTTCCAGTTCTGCTGCCATATTAACGATTTTGAGTGCTGATTATGTCTGTATGAATGCATGAATGTAACTGCACAGAAAACTATTTTGTTGCCCTTATAAACTCTCATTGGTTAAATATTTCTTTAATCTTCAATTGATGTTAACTGATAGCTACCAAAAAATAAGCAGAAGGATGAATACAGAATTTTCTCTTAGGAGCTGTTTCAAAGAACAAACAGAAATCAGAAACCAGCAGAGTGACTGTGGACTGTGATTATTTAAGTTTGTGTATTTGATTTAGATAATGTCTTTATGGTTCTCTCACCTATGGACTTTATGTTTATGAAAATGTAAGTACAAGTCTGGGAGAAACAAGTTATTTCTGCTGCCTCGTCAAAGTTATCCACTATCTAAGACAGTAGCTCAGGCTGTAATATTTAGAGCTAAATATGGTATTTAACTTCCACTGACCTGAGGCAAAGGTTGTGAATCTTTTCTCATTTGATCTTGAAAAAAAAATCTGCAGCACTATGTACAGATTAAACGATATTTTCAGCTGATCTCAGTAAGCCATCATACCTTCTGTATTTCCTTAGGAATCACAATACAATTTTTCTAATAAACCATGCTAACTTAGTATTTGGTGTGACTCTCAGACACCAGTTATACCAGTTTTGTAACTGGTAACTTTCTGATGACATTTTCTAATATTTCATTGATTTTCATGTAGAGCTTTAAATTACTTTGCTATTTAGTTTCCTATAATTAATTACTGGCGTTTTGAGAAATAACTAATTTATTTAACTGAATCTTGGGCTACCTATTGAACAAAAAACAACAAAAAACCTTCCTAGAAGGGCATCCACATCTCATCAGCAGTAATATGAAATTTTATTCTCTAGTCCAGTGAGCTTTTACTTGAGCTCGTAATCATCAGGTAATACCTTCATGCAGTCACGTAACTGAACTATTTTTGTCACGAATGTGGTGAAGAAATAATCTTTGCAAAATATGAAGGAAAAATAAGCCCCAGGCTGGAGGAGAGGAGTGAGTGGCTGGGCGTGCAGGGCCCCACGAGAGGGCACTGCTTTCCTGCGAACAGGAACCGACTGCAGCAGCCCTGCTGTGCAGGCCACACATTCCGAGCAGACTGAGCACTGCTCCTTCTATCCCTGCATTGCTCTCGGTTTCTCTAAACAGAGAAAACAGGTGGCCGAGCTGAATGCATCAATAAACCAAGAGGTGTGCGCCGTTGCTGGTCTGCAACCTCGAAAATAAGCCTGCCATTTAAAATTAAATATAAAGCCTTATTCCTATTTTCTATTCACTGATTTGGGGAATGATGTTTCTTAATAATTAACTAATTCAGACAAAATATATGGCATCAGACTTGCCATACTTAAATATATTTTTTCAATGTCATTTAGCTTCTCTTTTTTAAATTGTTTTGATCAAAAAATGGCAGTAAGACTACTAAGAATAGGAAAAATATTAATAAAAATTGGACTAGTTTTTCTAGATTTTTAATATACTTTTGAACCTCATCTCTTCAGATGAATTTCATTTAAAGAGGAAGTTCTGTCTATTTAATCTATATGCTCATGAACACCAATGTGCTCTTGGGTTATCTACAGATTATGGAAGTTACACCAGGGGTCTGACAGATAGCTGGGGATCTAATTTCCTCACTTGTCTCAGGAATGAACAATCAGTGAAGTTAATCAACATTTTAACAACCATGAGTAATATATGAGGCTGAACAGAAAGAGAGATAATTTGAGTTCCAAAAGAAGCTGCAGCATGAGGGTTCCTAGAGAGAGGCAGCTCGGTGGGAGCCGCAGGGGGAGTGCTGGGCTGCTCTGGCTGGGGGCTCTGGGCAGCTGTGCTGATCACGAGGAGCAGCTTAACTAACCCGGGGTTCTGGCTGTGGCACCTGGTGCTTTGTGCTGGGTGGGGATGAGCTGCCCTGAACTCAAACCTCGGGCAGGGATTTGGGGGGATCAGCACCCACCCAAAGGACCCAGCACAACTGACGCCACCACGAAGCCACTTAACCATTTCCAGCACAGTGCTGGACGAAGGTGCAATACTCAGTATCAGTGAGAAACCTACAACAAATCGCAGCAGGGTCAGTCTAGGGCCCACTCACTACCATTTGAAAAATAAATGTACGCTTAATATATCCAAAAACATTCTTACTCATAAAATGTTGTCCATCCTGTTTCATCACTCTTCGTTGCTAAGAGACCACTGTTTCCATTATATGTCATTAATCCGAGCTCCAGGGTCTGCGTTGAGACCAGCTTGAGTCCACCATTAGTGCCAACAGCCAGGGTGACAATCTGATTATCCGGCATCAGTAAGTGGCGCGGCATCCCACTGGCATCCCGGCGCACCTTCAGGGAGTTGCCGTTGTTGTCCATCACCTCCGTGACATCGTTATCGCTGCTATAGGTGAAATTGTACAAGTATTCCCCGGTAACGAGGCTCAGAGTGTACTGGTGAATCCCATCAGCATTGAAGACATACAGCTCCTGTTCTCCTGGAGATGCAGCTTCATATTGGTTAAAGGAATTAAGAATGGGCCTGTTTTTACTGACAGCCCTAATGCGGATATTTCCGAGATCAGCTATGTAGATGGTACCATCTGGGGCCACAGCTAAGGAAGATGGTGAATTTAAGATGGCATCAGTGGCATACCCATCATCCCCAGCATAGCAATTACAGTTGACATCATTTTTGCAATCACAGTCTGAAGCTGCCCCTGCAAGAAGGCATATTTCTCCATTGGTAGTTACCTGGCGTAGCCGATTAATTTTTTTTTCATCTGTCTCACTGATGTAAAGAACTCCTGTGTGTGAGATGGCAATGGCACTGGCTGATTCAAGTGCAGAATGAATAGCCAGTTTGCTAAGAGAGTAGTCTATACCAGGAACCTGGCAGTGCATGGGGCGTCCAGCAATAATGCTAACTTGATGGTTTTCTGTGATCCGTAAAATAACATTGTTCTCTAGGACATAAAGGGAGTTGTCCATGGGATTGACAGCGAGATCAGTAGGCCACTCCAGCCGTACCTATGAGTTGCACAAATTATTACTGTAAAACTCGAAACTGAAAAATACACTCCTAGTGTTTAAAATTCCACGTGTAACAACAGCAAATTAGTGAGGGGTTTATCAGCGTAAATCATGAAACCAAGTCATGAACGGCAACTATTTCAAACAATGATTTTGTTTTTCGGAAATATTAAAGCTACGTGCAGTTGTAACTTTGGCTAATTGTGTTTCTGTGCAAGAATGAATGCTACATTGTGGAAGCTCTACAATAATTACAGAAAAACAGGCAATTAAGACAATAACTCCCATTATCTCAACCTTACTTCTCTATAGTTGCATAAATAAACTGTGTTAGACACAGTAAAAAGGATGGTTTACCCATTTCAGTAACGAATCAAATACGTTATCATCTTGTGCTGCATAATGTATTTCTTAAGTGGCCAGGCAGTCAACCAAAATAGACACCCATCTCTTCTAAGGCAGAGAAGAAAATAAATGCAGTAAGAGCCTACCTGGGTGACATCCATGCTGGAATCGCAGCTGAGAGGTCGAACAGCAGTTAGGTCATTGGAGCCCAGCAGGGTTGATATAATTCCATTCTGATCCACTTTTCTAATCATAGTGGCATCAACAAAATACATGAGGCCATACTTATCCACTGCAATTCCTGCAAATGTAAAGCCCAGGCATCAGTGCAGCAGTGAGGATCCTGGCTTCAAGGCAGGCTTTGCCCTGTTTACAAGATGGTGAAATTTCTTCACTTCCCCTGCTCCTTCCTCCCTCCCAACCAGAACACAGGTCCTGGAACCCTCCAACAACCCATAGCTCTGCCAAAGAAATGGCATCAAGCAGCTTTATCCTTCAGGGCTTTAAAGAAAACCACAGAAATCCCCAAACAAGCCAAAGACCCAGCAGAATGCATCAGCTTATTTCTAGATTCAAACTCTCTATGATATATTACATAAACCAAATTAAAAAATTACCTCCTAGTTTTACTCAGAAATTTGAGGCATTTCTTTCTTCATCTGAAGGATGCAATGAAGATGAAGAATTTTTAGAAATCTTTTAAAATACCTTCAAATTTTTTTTGAAAACTAGGAGGATATTGTATTATTTCTGGATATTTTTTTAATTCCTTGACCTGTTGCAATAGAAATATGGAAAAGACATCTGGTGTTTCCAGATGAAGACACAGGGGTTGCCAGCCTAGAAAAAAAAGGGAGGTTCAATGCCTGTCACACTGTGAGTCCTTAGAGAGGAAAGGCACAGAATGAAAGGTGCTCCCTCAGAGGAACAGACGGATGCTGTTGCCTGTTGGGAAGAGGGCAGCCTTTTTCTCACTTGCCTTTCCTGCTTTGATTTCGTGCACTGCCTTGTCCATTTCTTGGGCTGAAAATAAAATATTGATCTAAAAAAATATTCTGTCTTCAAATGGTTGCAGTGCTCATCCCATTGGGCAGTGAGAGAAGATATAGCTTCATCTTTTAAATTTCTATGTGTTAACTGAGACTATTTCCCATACAAAGAAACTGGACTTCACGTTTTTGTGTACTTTTGTGATCATCTAGTTATTTTCAGCCACTGAAAAAATGAAAAGATGTTTGAAACACCTAGCAATACACCTGATTAATTCATCCTTACAACTAAAATGAAACAACAGAGAAAGAAAAAGCCTTAAAAAGAAACACATCCCCAAATCTCTGTATCATCTTGAAAACTTTTTGTCAAAAATTAGAAACTGGAAAGGGCAAAAATCCTTTTATTTTTTTCTCTGACTCTGAAGAAAAAGGAGATACATAGAGGAAAAACTCAGAGAAAAGCCATGGCAAGCAATTTGTCTCCCCGAAGACTGCACCTCAAACTCAAACAGTAATCAGTTTCCCAGTTTACACGCTTGCTTCTTGGAGTGAGCGGTACCCTGCTAATTTGTGTTCTGTTCTCTTTTTGCAGCACTCAGTGTCGGGGTAATAAAGTTAGCTTTAACTAAACAAAGCACGAACACTTGCCAATCCGCTGTAATTAAAGCCCAGAATAAAAATCACCGAGCAAGGAGTGATTTAATTGCCAGATAATTATTTCCACATCCAGCCTAGCTGCACGCAGTCATTTTCTCCAGCTTCTTTTCCTCCTTTACCTCGAGGGCTCATTAGGGTTGCGTCCACTGCCTTCCCTCCATCCCCACATCTGGCTTCATCAAAGGGCAGGCACTGCTCTCCTGTCCCTGCCACCACTTCAGAGTTACCAGCAAGGTCCTTCGTGCCCGTGAGGGACTTGACTTTGTAAATCCGTCGGCTATTGGTGTCCGACACGTAGAGGGAGCCTGAAACAGGGTCCACGGCCAGATAGTATTTATGAGCGGGATTGTTGCTTTAGAGAAAAAGAAAGCATAAAACAGAAACAGCTGAGCAGTCTAGAAACTTCACAGGCTTTCAGAGCTTGGATACTCATCAGGCACAGAAAGATCTGGAAAGAAAGTCTGACACCTTCATACAGAGGAGAGGTCTGAAGGACCATCACCTGAGGACCTAACTTGATTAGGGCCTGGTCAGTGTTCAGAGGGATTGTAATTTTAAATCTCACTCATCCTTCTACACTGAACCTTGCACAGCAGAGCCCAATAAGCCAGAGCTGCACAGCAGTCTTTCCTCTTGATCTCTTTAGCCCTTTAGATCTGCTTCAGGTCAATTCTCTTCGGCTTATCTGTTTCCCCCCTCCCTGCTACCTTGTTTAACTTCCTTTGGAAGCAGAAGTCATAGGAGTAAGATCAAAGAATCAGCCTCTGAGTTACTTAGATTACGCCACAAGATCTGTGAGGTCTTGTATAAATAGGAGGCAGAGGCGTAACAAATTCATTTCTAAAGCAAATTTGTTCTCATTCATTCTTATCAAGAATCTCATTTACAGCAGATGAAGTTGGTTATATAACTAAAACCAGAGACCCCAAGTGTCTGACTTTAACTCCAAACCTTCTCTTACTGAAAAAACTGGTCCTCAGTTTGTGATTGGAATGGGCACTCATATGGAAACCTACTTCTCTTCTGAAATATATGTTTTTTGACAGCTTGTCACATTTTGGAACTACTTTAGCAAATCATCTGCAAATTGAGAAATGTCAATCTTCACAATATATATACATTCACACACACAGAACTGCAGTGCAGAAATATTTTCAAAATCTTGCCTGGCTAGTTTTACTCAGTTTATTTGGATTTTAAGCATGATGTGAATTTTCCAGCCTTTGGAGCCTATGGATGAGCGTAAATAAGGTCAATGGTGGTTTCAAAGCATAGAAGACAAATGAAGACAGGAAGAAAAAGAATGAAGGTTACTTACCAGTAACCAGAGATATTTGCCTCCAAATATCCACACTCCTAGTTTCATGTGGCAAAAGTGCCCATCTCCAAGAGTGAGGATACACAGAGGTAAGTTATGATGGACATAAGCCATTTCTTGATCAGAATTGCTGAAACTCTAATAAAGTCACTTTCGGCAGATGGATCCATCAGCACACAAAGGTTACTGTGGTCATGTGGTCATGACCAGATTTGGAGGAATGAGGAGGCCCCAAAATATCACTTTCTACAGTTATTTTCCTCTATGCCAGTCTTTGACATGCCATGGGTTTACGTCAGTAATGGTTTGTTCTAAGACTGTAGAAAGTAGGAAGGAGATTGGTTTGATGGCAATTCAGTAGGCAGAGGCAATACCATCTGCTGAAGTCTAGGAGTGTAGAAATTAGAGATGAAAAAATACAGTAAACAAAAAAATACTTGGCAGGTTTATTTCATGCATGGATCTCAAAGTACTTTAAAAAGATGGGTGTAGCACCCATTTTACAGAGGAGGAAACTGAGGCACAGAGAGGTTAAGTGGTGTAGACAAAGTTATGCAGGGAAACTAGTGACATGCTTGAGATTAGAGCACAATCTCATTATTCCCTGAGTTCCTCTCCTTATCTTCAGCAGCAGACTGCACCTCTTCACTACACCCTTATCACATTCCTTCTCATCCCTCCAAAATAATGCTCAATCTTCTTTGCAACATAGAAAAATAGTTCTTTCCACTTTAGAGATTCCTCCAGTCTCTCAGGTATCTGAGCCATACAAACACCTGCACGTTTGTCATTTGAAACTCTGCTCTGTTCTCCCACCACGCTTCCCCCTTACACTGAAGAACACACTCTGCTGTGGCGCTGGCATTGTGCTGTCCTTCACCAATACACCCAAACTTAGCCCAAGGCTGCCCTGCAGCTGGTGCCTTTTGCATGGCCCTTGTGAAATAAGGCACACCCCCCATCCTGGCCAAATGGGGTCCTGAGGCAGGCACAGACTGGAGCTGGGCACAGACAGGAGCTGGGCACAGACAGGAGCTGGGCACAGATGCTGCTGTTGCACCTGGAAGTGAGGGCCCTGCTGGACTCAGTGGTGAGAGCTGCTCACACAGTGCCCAGGGGAGCAGCAGCAAACTGCAGGAATGGAAGGGTGTCTCTTATTTTCACACATGATTTTGCCAGCCTGTGCCCACCCCTGCCTCCCCTGTGCCCTCAGCCAGCCTGAGGTGTGCCCTGCTGATACCAGGATGGGATAAGAAATGAGTCAGGGTAAAGAGCAATGGCAGAACATGGGCTTATTCCCCTCTCCTCTCCTGCAGTCATGGTGCACCCATGGAGCTCACCCTGCCTTTCTCCTCTGGAATCTCCCCCAGGGCAGTTGTGCCACAGAGTCAGACACAAGCTTTGGTTTCAGATCAGAGAGCAGCTCACTGGAGCTGCAGACCTGTTCCATGCTCCTTCCCTCTTTCCTGAGCTAGGTAAGGGAACAGATAGTGGAAGACTCTAAGCAAATTTTTGAGGGAATTTGGCAGAAAATGACTGCTGGAAGGTAACGTGCACTCGCTGTGCTCCCAAAGAATCGATGAGACTATTACCTCAAACAGGGATTTGTTTTATAAATGGGTGCTCAATATTTCTCAAACTCACATCTGAACAATTAAAGAGCTCTGCCTCTCTTTTCTTTGCACTGCTGTAATCTTTCACTTGAATTATAGGAGGCCAAGGGTTGTACCTTGTTTTAAAAGACTTTCCATTGCATTCAGTGTTGCTCAGAGGCCTCTGCCAATGTCTGTGCCTCCAGCCCCTCGAGTGAATGTGTGGTCACCACCACCTGCAGCCTCACTCTGCTCTCTGAGGGAGCCTGGGGTCTGGCAGCAAGTGCAGCTCATTCTCCCTGTTCTTCTCACAGGTGCATCAAATTCACAACAGTGCAAAACCAGCTTCTCTTTAAATTTAACCAAAAGAGAAAACGTCCAGAGCAAATCTCTAAGCAGCTGAAAAACAAACTAGGCTTAGTTGAAGCAAATGAGGAGCCTCCAGCATCAACAGTAATCATTACCAAATTGTGAATGAATTCATTCAGGTAAGAATATTTAGGGGTTTTACACTTACTATGCCAAAATAGATTGTTAAGAGGAAATGATCCTGTTTAGTGCAGACCATCTATTGCATCAACTTGTATCACAGGAATGGAAAGTATGGTTTTAAAGGGGTAATGCACAGGACACTATGAAACAGTTTACAAGAGCTGTTCTTGTTCTTGCCCTTGATTTTCTCCAGGGTGAACATCCTCCCTGTCCCAGGTGTGGCAAGAAAGGAGGCACAAGTGTTTCCTATGCTGCAGCCATCCAGAAAGCCTGGTGTTCTTCTCTAACATCCAGGAAAAGTTATGCCTCCCTCCTGAATCTCACAGTGACTGCATCTAGTGGAGGCACAGAGCCAGCCCCACAGGTTGGCTATTAAATGTGTTTGACAAAAGAAATATAAACTAAATTATGGCAAAGGACAGCGGGTTCAGAAAATCATTAATGACCAGAAAATGAGTTTTTGACCTATATGCAGTCATTAGTGCTTTTGTGAACCTTTCTGGCATTTGTGAAAATGCTGTTGTAGTTTACCTTGACCATTTAGACCAATTACAGACAGCAGGGAGAGGTGTTTATCTAGAAGTTAGCTTGGGGTTCATTATACTTGCATTCTACTAGAAATTTCTAATTACTGTCAGAATTTATTGGCTGCTTTTTGACTGCATTTCGTAATTGCTAATGCTTATCATATTCATAACACACAATTAGCACATAAAAATGTTTCTATATATGGTACATGAAGAACATAACATTACACAAGAAGCACAACACAAAAAGCAAACACAATGAAGCAAACAAACCATATCAAATTATATGGGAAAGAGCTCATGTCTTACCTATGTTTAAACTCTTTATTTCTTTATAGAAAGGGAACAGAAGAAAAAAGAACAAACAGTTAGCTGAAGAATAGATGGTAAAGCAAACATAGTATTTGTTTTATTTTACAAAAGGACACAGGAGAAGATATCTCTTTTCAGCACTAGCCTTAGCTTAGTTTACAGATGAAGAGTGACTGGGAGGAATAGAGCTGCAAGCTAATTCCCTGCAGGATACCCCTGCCCCCACCCCCCTCCCCTCATATTTAGGAAACTTTCTGAACCACTGAAAGAATTCACACATGGAAATACACGTAGCTTGGGGGCTAGGAGTGAGAGAAACTGGCAGTTCTCTGAATATAGAACTGGGCAGGGGGAAGCACTGGGCTCAGAATATTGTCTGCCAGTTGGAGGAAACCTCTTTAATCAAAATAGTTTTCCAACAGGCTATTTCTAGACAAATTTTTACTATGCAGTTTGTTTTTTTTGTCCTCCCAGTCTCTAAAATAAATGCTTAAAGCAAGTTTAGATGCTCCTTGGTATCTGTTTAAGCCTATCAAAGCCAATGTTAGGGTAAAAAAGCCCCTTCTAAGCGAGCAGGAAGGTGCTGTACAATGGGAGAGATACAGCATTAACTGATCCACAGCTTACTGCCCAGCCACAAAGCCAAAGGAAAGTGCTCTCTACTTCCCACAAGAAAATGAACACATTCACCACTCACACAGCATTTCACTGTGCTGATGTAATTTCCATTTAAGAATATGCACTGAACAGAGCAAAGAGGTTTGTGACTCCTGAGCTGCAGCACTCCAGGCACAGCCCCACCTTGCAGCCCCAGCGCAAAGCCCAACATGCAACGCTGGAATCCAAACTCCTGCTGGCCATTCCAACCAGGCACCTTCACAAGGACAGTGCGAAAGAAATATGCACACTGGGATATTCTGATGTGTAAAGGCACTTGGGATTTATAGGGGTTTATGTGAAACCAAAGTTACATCAGCTGTGAGATCTAAACAAAGCGATGTATTTGGTTTGCAATACTTGTGGACATACTGGTTGCAACATAATCCAAACTGCTTGATGTGAGCTGAAGACTCTGCTCTCATTCACACTTAAATGGCTCAAATCTTCAAACTCTTACCCGTGTAACTCATGCAGATTTCAAGATGAGCAATGAATCACAATTACTGCTATAGATTATGTTTGCTGGAATGGACCTTAATTCCCTTTAGAGGAACGGGGGGGTAAAAGACATTATAGTGTAATCCTGAAGTCTGTAAATCCTAAAAATCTGTATTTTAGCTTTGCAGCTGTCCAGTAGCACTCACAATGCATTAGCTTCATTGTGAATTGCTCCTAGTTATAACAAAAGCTAAAGAAACTACACTGTGGAAAACAGACTTTCATAAAGGAGAAAGTGGACAATAGCAGATAAAAGTCCATCTTCTATTTCTTTACTGATGCCCTTTTCAACTTTCCCTCACACATGATGAAAACCCAAGTTCCCTCTCAATCTCTCTCACAGGGAGAGAAAGCAAAGTACTCACACTAATACTGTTTTAAATTTTATTTAATATTTTCAAACATAAGGTGGGCTAGGAAACTGTCACTGGCTGATACTGGTAAGTGAGGTGCATCAAAATGCATTATAAGAAGTATCCTAATCTGAAAATGTTTGTTTTCACCTATAAGGCTGTAGTCCTATTTACTAGAAAGCTAAAAAGATCTGAACAACTTAGAAAAAAAAAATTAGCATATTCTATATAATGCAGAGTTATAGTGCATATTGATATAAATATTTATAGCAGGTCACACTTCCATGCCAGCTACCTTCTGTGGTTTAAACTGAGCTTCTAGCAGAAAGCACTGGATGATCCATGACTTTAAAAAAAAATATAATGAGGCAGCCTGATGGTGTATGAGGTAGGTGTCAGAGAGTGATTTCAGAGTTGAATTGGCCTGAATCAGATCTCTTTTCTTTTCTAAAGAATCAGAATTCACAATAGTGACATCAACAGAATGACATGAATGGGAGAGAGGTGTAAAATAGAGCTAGGCCTCCTATTCTTTAACAGTCCAATCATTTGGCACTTTTTCCCACTAATTAAAAACTAAACGTGGAAGCAGAGGAATTGGTTATTGGTCATCATTAAAAAAAGGCTTGTGACCTAAATTCACTCCATGTACTTTGCAGCTACATCCAATTTCCACGGAGCAGCAATGCTGCTGCCTGAGTGGGCTCCAGGAGGGTCAGCAGACAGCCAGGGCATGCTGTTTTTCCTCCTTTTCTGCAAATACTCAGTAGTGCTGTAAGTATAAGGTCCAGTTACATGATTTAGGGCTTGAAGCAATAGCTCTTGCCTCTCCTAGAAGAATGAAAAAAGGAGATGGAACAGAAATGGGTGAAGTGGTACACTCTACACTCATGCCTTGCCTATTAAGTGATCAAATCTTAAGGTTGGAGGGGGGCACGGGACAGGGGGAAAGAATTACAATCTTAGAAAGAGTTCTGATGATGCAAAATTACTCTGTATGTCAACTTGAACTGCACCTGTCAACCTACAGAAATAGACTCAAAAATGGAAAAGAAATGTGAAAGTGGATCTTGAAACCACTGGCAGGAGAACCTCCCCTCTGACCTCATGAGACTCTTACACCTTTGCCTGTCACTGTGGCTCAGTACCTAAGGGCAGACAGTTCCAGAGTTTTCAAACAAAACTAAAAGATGCTCTGAGGGAGGACTGAATCAGTGATCACTAACAAGACAGAAAGAGATGGTTTGTACTTTCTGTACAAGTTAACTTGTACTCTTAAGTCCTTCACTTTAGTCACTGCTCTGGTAAGTTACAGACTTTGAACTATGCATTTCTGTGCCCCATTTCTCCACTGGAATTTAAATAGGTTGGGAGTGACAATGTTTTTCAAAATTATAAAAAGTAATGGCAAAGGCTGATTTGAGCACGGGCTCCAGAAGCGAAGCGCTGCGGTGAAGCCTTACCTCAGCTCCAGTATGCTCGTGACATTCCTGGAGGGGAAGATACGCCGGATGTAGTTAAAATCCCCAACAAAGAGACTTCCATCAATACCCACTGCCAGTGCTACAGGGGCCAAGAGCTTATTTCCTTCTGCCAGACCATTGCAGCTCGGACAGGAGATGCTTCTGCGGCGCCCGTTGCCCATGATGCTGGTTATCACAGCCGGCTGCTGGGTGAGAAACTGATTTTCTCCGTTGCCTTTGTGCAATATACCTAAGGACAGAGGGGAGAAGAAGTGCTTATTACCACCATTCCTTGCAGGGGACTTCAGGCTGTTTTCTTTTCAACAGCTGCTTTTAAGGACTGTACATTGAAATGACTCAGGCGTTTGCTTTTTCAGTGGTGCAAAAAGAGCAGAAGGATTTTGCAATAGCAAAAATAAAGGTGTAACGAAGATTCAGAGTGAAAACCCACACACACATACACCCACAGACCCAAAGCTACACCCAGAGTCCTTTGGTATTCATTATGAAAGAAAGCCCTGCCACACAGCCCTGGCCTGGGACTGTGGTTTAGATGGTTTCTGAGTGGGTGGAGAAGAGCTGTTCCTTATTTGTGTCTCACTCCAGTTTCCTGTGTCATGTTTTGTTTGGAATTCTGTGCCAACCTTACTGTTCTCTTTCCACCTCTCAGTCTTTCACACTTCTTTAATGGAAAATGAAAAATGAGAAATGGAGGCACCAGAGAAGATGATAGCATAGAAAATGAAAAGAGAGGAGAAAGATGAAACTCCCAGAAGGGCTACTAAGGATCAATGATAAAAGGCAAGAGGGAAGCTGGTGGTACAGATCTCTATTAGGCTTCAAGAAAATCCCTTCAAGATAGGATTTATCTTCAAAATATTTGTTCAAAGAGCAGACCCCTGCTCCAAGAAGGGAGTGGATTTTCTGACAGTGTGACCATATTCTGTGTCATCAAGACCTGTGGAAATCTGGCTGGAAACTTTCAGCCTCACATTCGTGTGGGAATGAAGTTGCATGACCCAACATAACTGACTCCCCACTGGTGGCAACAGTCACTGTTGGCATGTACTACCCAAATGTGGATCCACTGGCCAGCACTGGAAGTGAGTTCAAATAGCCTGATCTTGCCAATCTGAACAATACTTCAGATTTATTAAGCAGAAATACACTTTGTTATTTGCTAATGGTCAGCAGGAAGGCTGCAAACAACACTTTGCAGGGAACAAATAAAATGTGTGCTGAGCAGTCAGCTCCCAAAGAGTTGTTGATAAAATATGCAGGTCATGAAGATTCAGCTGAGGATATGGAAAGATAAAAAAAATTGAGGAAAAAATAAACAGGTGACTAATGAGAAAGACTCAGCATCCTGTCACAGACTCATACTCCTTGGAAGCTCCATCTCAGGTTAGGGGGAAAAAGAGGTCAAGCAAAAGGAACCAGGAAAAGATGTGGTTAATGCAAGAGAAACAGGGAAGACAGAAAGATACTACAGGGGAATTAATGAAAAACAGAATAGAGGATAAAGCTTAGAACTTTAAGAAATTCATGCTGTGCAGAACAGTAAAAAATGTGCTGAAATTTTACAAAAATTTTCAGACAACTGAAATATGTCTCATACCTTACTGAGCTAAAGATGAAACAAAAAGAGTGGAGAAATTGAATTTTGGGAAGTGTAAATATAATGCAAATAAAAACTCCATATAGGACAGCAAACACACGGAATGAACAAACTCACCACTCTTGACATTAAGTACATGATGTTTATCCAGAGACCATCCTCCTAGGTTTGAAGGATCCAGTTCAAATCCTTGCAGCAGTGCTGTCCTCTTCTCCCATAAAATGAGACTGGGGCAAGTCTCATATTCAAAACCCACAGACACTGAAATGAAAGAAAATCTAATATACTTGCTCAACAAACATTGAATTAAATGTCCAGAGCACATTCAAATCATTGAGTATTCCAGTACCCCACCCCTCTCAAGAAGATGGAGTGTTTATATTCCTCACTTTTATTCAACAATATAATATTCAGATCTTTGACTCAACACAAATTTGAAACTTCATTCACATGTACTCTGCAGGGATCTGATCACGTCTATTTTAATAGCTCACACTGGGAAGTGATGGGTGAGAGGAGAGTGAGAAATAAATTTTTTAAAATATAGTAAAATTATAGTAAATAATTAAAAATATCAGATAACAGGACAAGATAAATCCTTAATTTGCCAGATGTTCACAGCATTTATTTAGTGTATTCATTTCACATACCATATACCAAAGGGTAGTGGAAACTTTGTGTGCATTTCAGCACAACTGCACTGTAAGCATTACACAGGACAGCAATATCCCATGCAATAACGTAAGAAAAAAAAGCCATAGCAAAGAAGAATTTAGAAAATATAGAAAATAATTAAGATTAAAAAAAAAGATGCTCTTTTCACACTGGCACAGCTCTGATGCTCATTTTTAACACTGTTGTATCAAAATTATTCAGATATTCAATGAAAACTGAAAAATATTATGATGATCACTCTTCTTCCCACCCACTAGAGCTAAGCTAACTAAAAATAGCTGTAGAACTACAAGACTGAACAGCACTAGAGGAACAGCATTTTCATTTCAAATGTGTTATACCACAGGAGACTACAATAAGGGCATGTGTGAAAACCCAAATGCACTGCAGACTGCCAGCCAGTCCAGCACGAGGATCATTTCATAACTAAAGAAAATAAAATTGTAATGATGGATTAGGTTCCACCTAAGTTCCTGTGGCCAGTTTTTCCCATTGTCTGGTCTAAACCTTCTAAGTCAAGTACTGAGCAGGAAACCCAGGCATGCTGATGGAGTTTAGATCCTGTGAATATGATCTTTAATGTGTAAAAGAACCATAATACAAAGATAAATTGTGTCAGGCAGACAAGAACTGTTCAGTCTATATTTGGTCCTCCATAAGGAAGTTTGCAGTTCTCTTATTTAGAATTTCGGGTGTTGCTTGGAAGGTTTTGGAGCTTGCATACACTGACTTACCTACAGCATCTGACAACCCATACACCTTCTGACCATAGGCATCTGTTTTGTCCCAGATAAATGTGTATGCCAAGTTGGGAGAAGCCTGAAATGATTTTTGGAACAAATGCCCTTCTACTGCTACCATCAGATGAACTTTGATTAGATTCAGTGGTACAAGTGTCTGAGTCATGATGATCTTCAGCAAGGATTTGTATCCAGCAGTGCGGGAACTCAGGTAGCTCAGCTTAATACTAGAGCCAGGGATCTCAATTTCTTCATGAAGAACCTGGATAGGAAAGGGATCAAACATTTTACATTCATGTTTTTTGTTTTTTTTTAATGCATCACCATGTGTATACTTATAAACTTATCTTTCTATTACTGGGAGTGAATATCCTCAAACCAACACAGTTCAGCTGACATTTCTGACAAATAATTATTTGGTGTCTGTGTACACATCTTTTTAAGAGCCCACTGCTGCAAAAGGGCAAATAAGCACAAGCATTTTTACTGCAAGTTAAATGCAAGGGAAACATAAGAAATATCATAG
This sequence comes from Eopsaltria australis, assembly GCA_034509425.1. Taxonomy (NCBI): domain Eukaryota; kingdom Metazoa; phylum Chordata; class Aves; order Passeriformes; family Petroicidae; genus Eopsaltria; species Eopsaltria australis. The sequence goes on along the minus strand of JAVTVJ010000055.1, from coordinate 5,845,693 downwards.
GAACTCATGACTCCCACTAAGAGTATAAAGCCTAACTGAATACAGCAGTGAAAAAATAGCACCAATAGAGTTTTCCTTTGTCTTAAGTAAGAAATAAGGAAACAGTCTGTGGTCAGCATCATGTGCCAAGCCTTTGCAAAATTCTCTTGAAACAACCTAAGCTGGCAACTGAAATACACAGATATACTTGATATGTTGTATGATAATGGGAGGGTACAAGTAAATCAAAGATAAATGTGTCTGGGTGACATAAAACTGGGATATCTCCCACAGTCCTCGTTAGAAAACCTGATACCTGCCAGAACAGAATGCAGCCCTGCAGAGACATTTGATGACATTTGTGGCCCAGTGCTCAGGTCAGAACCATCATCTGACCACTGATTTCTGTACCCTTTTCACTCACACTGCTCTTACCTGGGTTTCTGGCACAATGGGATTGCGGCTGGGAGCATCGCTGAAGAAAGTTGAAAGGGGTGATGAAATGATGACTGGGTCAGGACGGACAAACCCACTGAGATCACAGCTGGGAATGGAGTTCTCCTCTGTCTTCATCACCAGGGTGTCCATGGCATAGAAGCTGTTCCACGGCAGCCACACTGTCCTTTCCTGGCTCATGAACGGGGCCCGTTCAAAGTGCAGTGTCAGGGATGCTCCACCATTTGCAACCAAGTCAAACCTAGAAAAATGTGGCCTTTAGAAGTGACACTGAGTAATTCCAGTAAGAACATTCCTGGCTAATGGGACAGGTATAGAGGCATACCAGCAGTGATGGGTATTTGTCTGGTTTTGGCTGGGATAGAGTTAATTTTCTTTCTAGTTGCTGGTTGAGTGCTGAGTTTTGGATTCAGGATGAGAATAAAGTCGATAACACAGAGATGCTTTTATTATTGCAGAGCAGTGCTTACACAGAGTCAGGGCCTTTCCTCCTCCTCACCCCACCCCACCAGGGAGGAGAATGGGGGCTGGGAGGGGACACAGCTGACCCCAACTAAGGGATATTCCAGATCATACAGTCCCATTCTCATGATATAAAATAGGGGAAAGCTGCTCAGAATCTGGCTGGGGATTAATTTATCTTTTCGTTATTTTCCTTTTCATTACAGTTTTTATACTTATTATTTCAGTTACTAAAGTGTTTTTATCTCAATGCAAGAATTTTCTTACTTTTACCCTTGTGATTCTCTCCCCACACCACCGGAGGCAGGGAAAGCGAGCAGACCATGATTATGTTTTAAATGGTTCCAATGATCAATAATGGGATGTGAACCTCTGGCAACTGAACAGCTGAAAACCAGCCAATACAAGCAATGATTTGAAGTCACCTCGACAAAGCTCATTCTGATAATATTATAAATTCTGTATTAAATAAAAGAAATACCCTACAAACGAACCACCATATTTATTATTACAAGTCACCTTTATACAGAAACGGCAGAGAAGCCAAGTTCATTCTGAGCTGACCACTGAATTATCCCTTTCCTAAAAGATCCTGTCCGTCAAACATAGAATGGGACACGCGGCAGTAAGAGAACAGTAATGAGAAGTATTCTACAAGTAAGAATTCCTGTCTCCAAGATAACTGGTCTATCATTTTTCAGAGAAATTAGGTGTTTACTCCCAGCCCCCTACACAATCCCAGCAGTAATGTAGAGCTGCACAGGCATTTGAAACCTGGCCTAAATGAGAAATGCTTCCAGGTTTTTCTGACAACAGAAATAGGTATCAGTTGTTCTATGTAAATGCTGGCAATGTAACAAATTATTCAATGACTTCAGTAATCTATTCAGATTTAAATATAGTCCAGCTCACCATTTACTGTAATTTTAAACCACTGAAATCAACATTATACTTTTAGTATAACAGATTAATATTCTGGAAAATGTGGAACTTAAATACTCCCTATAGTTCAGTTGACTCCTATTAATTATTTCAATTTAATTGTTTTTATGCAAGATCAAGATCAAATGGCAAATGTTTACAATGCCTGTGTCAGATAGACTGTTTTAGTTACCACAGCCAGTAAACCAGATAAACCATGACACACTGACTTTTGTTTATCTGAATTTGTGTGCATTTCAAATAAGCTGATACAAGGGGGAAAAAGCACTTTTTTGCACAGCAGGAAATTGTCTAAATATATTCAATTAGAATCTTTTGATTACATTCTACCCTGAAGAAACTCAAAAGAGAGTGTATCTTCAAAAGCAGAGAGAAGCAGAAGGGAAATTTTAACAAAATATACTATTCTATAATGATACTTTCTTTTCTCCTAGAAGTGTTAGCCTGCACTGCATTTTAAAATAAAATATTTCTTGTCTCAGCTGCATATCGCTGTAGCCCACAAATGTTTTCATAGATACTGAGCAATTTATTTGAAAGGAGCCTGCCCGCTTACACGTCATTATCAGAAGTCAGCCTGTCTGTATTTACATGCAGTTAGTATTCAAAATGCCGCGTGAAAAATTACTTTTGTGTTTACTTAATAGCCCTTTGCCCTGGGAGGAAGGCAGTGCCTGGTACCACATGGTTCCATTAGATCTCACCATCTGTTAATCAGCAAAGACACTGCACAGCAAACAGGGGCTCAGTGGAGCAGGGACACTCACGTGCCATCCTGGCGAGTGATGGTGTAGCCGTACTTTGGATACTTGACAAACGACACGTTGACCCCAACTAGGGGAGTCCCATCTGTAGTCACCACTTGGCCTCTTATGAGAGACACAAGACTGAAAAAGAAGGAAAATTAAAGGTATTAAAGCTAATTACTAAAGCGAAGTTACGTTGTTTGTAAGTGAAGTAGTGGAACGCTTGTACCTCATTTACTCTAAATCCAGTTTACTCCAAAGGTTTTTAAAATACTGAGGGGACCACAGTATTGCCCAGCTCCCTCTATACACCTAAATCAAGAAACTGCTTAACTACACAGTGAGAAGTGTGTACAGAATGGCAGTCAGTGCTTTCCTTGCCTAACAAGGGTTTGCCTCATTGTCTAACAAGGCCTTGCAGAGTACAAAGCTCCCTCACGTTCAGCCAGGCCAAAGGTGTGCCCCTGTGGCCACACTGAAACTCCAGAACCTTCCTGGGGGTACAGGACCATGCCTGTGGATGCCTCACACACTTGGCAAACATGGTGCAATGCCACATTTCTGTTTTATACGACCAATTCTTCACGTCAAGGCTCAAACTCCCTCATCTCAGTGTCTGTACACTGCATTCAGGTCTGGTGTGGAATCCTTGCTTGCACTTTGCCCAGAGGAGGATTTGGTTTAAAGTCCAGCTTTGCACACACATGCAAGACAAAGCGTTTCTTTGGCCAGCAGGATAAGCAGCTTTGTTTAACCTAAGGGAGATGAAGATGAGCTATTCCTCTAAGAGGCACAGTCAGTTTTTTCTCTTTGGCAAGTGCTCTGCTGCTGCTAAGTGCACAGCAGGCATAAAGTGCTGCTGCTCCCAGCTGGAGAGGAGTTTCCAGCCCCTGGCTCCTTTCCCTTCCACCTTCCCTGTACCCTGAGAGGAGCAGATTGGGGAGGGGGGGAAGCTGCTTGGTAAAAGGAAAATGGAAAAGGAAAAGCTCCTTGTAGATGGCTTCCATTTCTCCACTGGAAATGTGAAAACAGGAGAAGGTGAAAACAGAGAGAGTGAAGTCCTCTTAACCCATAATCACAGGGATTGTAAAACTGCACTTTGCTGTAGCCATGGGTGAAAAGATTTATATATTCATCAGTCTGTGCTGCCAGCATGAGCCACCAGCTCTGCTCTGCTGACAGCCAGGGAAGGATAGCCCCTTCCAGCAGGACTGGGGCTGCTCCTGGAGCTCAGCAGGCTCCAGGCACAGCACCCTGAACCAGGTGTGTCTGGCCCCAGGCTGAGCTGGACTGGGGGATTAACCTGGGCTGAGCTTTGCTGAACTCTGACAAATTGTGGTGGGCTCTGGGAAGGCCCCTGGCAGAGAACAGTTCCTTTCATCACTCAGAGCAGGGATTATTTGCAGGTCTTTTCTGCTGACTCTGAGATGTACAGTTATTTCTAACTGTATCATATTGGCTATTTAACAACTATTTCCTCTATTTTTATTCCAAACAGGGTGCAATATTTTCTTCAATATTACGTTAAAAAAATCTAATTAATAAAAATGAGCCATTTGTGCTACTTTTCTTTAAGAACTTTCAAGTTCTTCTTGACCCTTGAGGTCAACTTTTAATTTGCAAAATCAATATTTTGTAACAGAATATGGAATTTAATAGAAAATGAAACCTGTTGAGAAAAACCTACTTGGGAACACACTGGACCAAGATAATTGTCTTGGCATTATTCATTTTGCTTGAATTATTTTATGTGACAAACAGAAATGGTTGCAGGAAAAAAGTCACTCAAGCTTCTCTAGGGAAAGTGTGCAGAAAGTAGATTTAGAAAGAAATTGTCTGATGGCAGAAGAAAACTAATAATGCCCATGACTTAATTTTTTTCTACTTTCAATTTTAATATTTCAGGAAATAATTTGAATAAAAATGTTTTAGTCAAAAATATTCCTTTTTATTTCTAAAATGCTAAAATAAGGAACACAATGGATATTAGAATAAGCTAAAATGTAGCTAAAATATGGATTTATAAGAATCAATGTTTTGACTAATAGTAACACATACAACCACCTTTCTTTGGTAAGCTTTTAAAGGTGTAACATACAAACTGAATTGACACAAGAATTATTTTTTTTTAAACAAGGAATTTAAATGTGTAAAAACATGTAGCTTTTTTTTTTCCTGAAAACTTCACTTAATCTTGTTTCTGCACAGAAAAAATCAGTGAGATTTACCTATTTTTGTTTTGCAATTGATAAATTTTGTTATTTATTGCTTTAGCAGAGTAGGAAATAACTTTTTTTTTCTTATACTAAGACTGGAAAAAAACCCACAAAATATTACTTTGTCCCACTTCTTCATGTCTTTCAGTGGAATGACAGACTGAGCTTACAAACATGGGAGCTACTTTTTGGGACTAAATGGCAGCTTCAGTATAAGGAAAAGTTGGGAGCTGAACTTTGTGGCACTTTTAAAAGACAAACCCATTAGTTTTAAAACTTAGAATTTGACACTATACATTAGATTTGCCTAAAATTGGTACCAAAGATAACAGATGAAATGTGGAACTATCAAAAGCATTTTCAAAACTTAGAGGTGAAGGCCAATTTTAACATCATTATTAGGTCATTTGCAAAGATATGTTAAAATCTACAGTGTAGTTCAGATGAATAAAACAGAACTAAGACTCCTATCATGAGGAATCCTAAAAAAAGACAATCTAAAGTTTCAAATAGGTTTTTTTAAAGGAGCCTCAGGATTGAAATGCTTAGCTCCTGTTTAGTCTGGAGCACTAATTCATAGAATCATAGAATAGGTTTGAAGGGACCTTAAAGGTCATTTTGTTCCATGGGCAGGGTCACTTTCCACTAGACCAGGTTGAAAAAACCTGAAAAATCACCACAAATTTAGGTGAAAACAGAAGATTTTTCTTCTATTTTTTCGAACAACTCCATGTATGTATGCATGGAATATTTTACAGAATAGCATAAAATCTTTATTACACAGAGCAGGGTCCAACAGGGGTTTCCTGATGGAATGTGGAAATGATTGTGTGCAGCACAGGGGTGAATACAATGGGCACCTGCCTGGTGTATCCAGAAATGTTACGATCCTCTTTTCACAGACAAATGTTAAGGGGCATGCTCTACATCACCCACTAAGCTTGTAATGGGATCCTGACTGAGAAAACAGTTTCCTGAAATGAAGTGCAATCTATTGGGTGTTATCTCAGATCAAACTCTTTCTTCAGTTTTACCTTTGGTGATAGGAATATAATTAACATACTCATCATTTTCTTAGCATCTTTCCATGGAGACCTATTTATATAACATTGATAAATACCAGTCTTCTTATAAGCATGCAATGGCATCAAATATCAATTAATGATGTGCTGGCTTTTAGATTAATCACAAATATATAATTAGTTATCTTAAGAAGAACAAGCATAGAAAAAGCAAAAAACAAGAAGAAAAAGAAAACCTAGTCAGGTGGATCAAGGCTACAAGTAAAATGGTTTTATGTAAGGAATAAATAATAAAACTCCATAAATCAATGGATCTTTAATAATATTTGAAATGCTATTCCTTTACTGAAATTTGTGTTAATGGCACTACATTAAAAATTAACTGGAAACGAGTTTGCATTCTCCCTTTTTCTAGATGGTAGTCTTCATAAAATATAAACCTCAGAAGCTCCTACTCAATGGAAGAACCCTTCTTCTGGGTGTTGTCAGAATGTTAAAAAGCTAATAAAACTCAAGAGCTATAAAATAAAGGCCACATTATAAACTGCAACAGCGTGGCCTCAGTGTGATCAACGCCTGAGATGAAGCACTGAAAGCAGCACCTCCTGTTAAAACAGAAATAAAACCACTGGCAGGAATTTCCCCATACAGTGCAAGTGCACAGGTCTGGTGTCACATTCCCAGCTCTACCTGCTGCTGGAGGGTTTTCTCACCTGCTGTTGAAGGGGTTTTCCCCGGGGATGATGTGGGTGCTGTCCTTGCCCACGAGCAGCTTGATGCGGTCGTAGAAGGACTTGACGGCGGCAGTGCCGGCGTGGCTCTGCTGGATGATGTCCAGTGGGTCGCGTGAGCCCCGGCACAGCAGGCTGTTCTGGCACGTGGCCTGCAGGCAGCAGTCTGGGTCCAGGCAATCCACCAGACCATCTGAAAGGCAACAGGCACTGAGATCCAGCACAGAGCTGTGGAGCAATAATCCCAATGGAAAGCTTAAGGCACTGGGAAAAACTGTTCAAGCTCGCTCCATACCATCCCTACGCCCTAAACCTGGTAATTCAGTCAGCAGTGCCACGGGGATGATGCTTCTGAGCACACTGCTTAAAAACCACTACAATTAATGCAAACCACTGTAAGATGAGAATAAATCCCAAGAAATCTGTCAAGGGCTAAAATTAGTCAAAAGGAAGTGGAAGCAATAAAGGATTTTTGTTTAGGTTATTTGCTTGTTTGGCTGGTTTGGTTTTATTTTGTCTTGAGAATGATGCTGTTTGATTTCATTTGTTCTGTTTGAGGTGCTGAGAGGAGATGGGGGTTACAAAGTTATCATTACCTAAGTAAAATAAAAATTACACTGCAGCCATTTTGGCAGTTCCTAGGGAAGGGCTGCTGGAACTGCCAGCTCCTGTGGATACCCGGCTCACAACTTGTGGGCATGCTTGGATATGGAGGGATCAGTCACACAGTTGGTGGGTTCAGTCACCACATTACAGATTAGGTTGTCCATCAAGAACATTTAAAATGCATTTTTAAGAAAAAACAGAATTTTAAGACCAGAAATTAAAGGGAATCAAGGGGGAGATCAATCTGTATACTTAGTAAATAACAGCAATTTTTAGCACACACAGTAACGATTCTATCATCATCTCTTCATTTGATATCATCGTTTAACTGAAAGATGTTCTCTCAATGGAGTTCTACTATGATTTAGAAATTAATAATCGTTTGCTTTAAAATACTATAATCTCTAACAATCTAGAAACATTTGTTCCTCTACTCTGGCAAGAATCAGGAGCTCAACCTGCAATCTACTTCTGTCTGTAAACCTTCAGAGACTTCCCAAGGTGTATCAATCTGATTTTTGATTGCAAATACGGCCTGGGCATACACTGAATATCCTACACAAGAGAGAGCATTCCAGTGGGAAGCAGACAAAAGTGCCTTAGCTTAACACCATGACTCATGCTTTTTCAGGATTTTCAAGTGCACAACAGACCAGCACAGTGATAACTGGAAAAACAACAACTTAAAGGAAAAAAACAATCTAAAACTATAAAAAACTTCTTATTTTACAATTAGCCTTGTATTTCCAACCTATTATGTGTGCCTGAAATGACTGTGCCTGACCTGATTTAAAAACAGAATTGCCAAGGTATGCTGACAATGTTTGATTGAGGCCTCTAAGGAGATTTAAGTCAGAAAAACTACCTTGTTGTGAGAGCTATATGTGGCTTTAAGGTCACTCGCCTATTCACATTAAGAGCTCCATTCATCTTGAAATCCTCTCCAATGTGGCTGTAGGAACTTTTTGTTTTGCTACAGTTCATTTTCTCCCCACTTTATATAATCATTCTAAGGACATCATTACCCTCAGGGTATGACTCAAGGCAATTTTCCTATTAAGCTCTGAGAATTTCTCAGCTTCTTTCCCAGTTTGTGAGACCTCTACATCTATGAACTGAGCTGTGCCCCCTGTTTAGTCCACTCAGTTCTGTTACTCAGATGACCACCAGGCAAGGAAATCCTATCCACACACTAGAAATAACAGAGGCAAACACAGGGTATAAATTACTCCCTTTGACAAATTTACATTTACCCATTCAAGCTGCATCACATTTTGGCTATACCTGTTATTAGAGGTGAGTTCTGCCTGCAATGACCTCATCATGCAGCAGATTATGGGATGCTGTAGCCAAACACTTGTGATGACACCACGAACTTGGAATGGGCATATCAATCCCTCAGGCTCCTGTCAGTCATGTGAATCACATCTTTATGCTCACGAGCCCCCTGGATATTGTCTGACATTGCAATCTTCAGTAAATTACCCTGCCACTGCCAATCTCACCGTTATCTCACAAACAATCAAGCAGGCAATCAAACTGCTCTGAACTGCCAGTTCAGGACCTGGGAGGCTGGAAACACCTCTGTTCAAGAGCAGGGAGAAACCTGCCCATGATTCCTTCCATGTAAGAAGGTTTTGCTGCAGTTCTGTGAAGTCAGACTCAGATGCCTTCAGATGCTTACAACAATATTTAGAAAAGACAGGCAGAGAGCATAAGACATTTTACTTTTTAGAACATTATTACTCCTATGGCTATATTCCCCTGTACTAATTTATTCTCAGATGGCAGGATTCAGGATTTAGGATATTTTTACCTTATGTGAACTAGCTGATCCAGCTTGTTGCAACAGCAGCAGTGAGGTCTGGGTCTGTTCAGCACACACAGCCAGGCCTTGGGCACTGCTGCTCAGTATCAAAGGCTTAGACACCACTGTGCTGCTCACATCCACAGCTGCTGCTGTTATTGACTTTGCTGTTCTGAAATCTCTGACTCCATGCATGAAAGAGTATTGGTTACTGACAGAATATATCTGTTTTTAGCTCATGGTTGCCTAATTTGATATCTGGACTATTATCACAGAATGGCTGAGATTGGCAAGGACCTCTGGTGGTGATCAGGTCTGGCAAGGCTGCCAGATGCTGGTTGCCCAGGTCCATGCCCAGACAGCTTTTGAGTGTCTCCAAGGATGGAAATTCCACAGCCTCACTGGGCACACTGCTCCAGTGCTCAGACACTGAACAAAGAAGTGTCTCCCAGCACACATTTGTGCCTAGGCTTGTTCCTCCTCGGGTGCAGGACCTTGCACTTCATGAGGTTTTTCTCAGCTCATTTCTCCAGCCATACTGTACTGTTATATAGGAAGTAAATTGTTACAGAATAATATATTCGTGTTAGACTCAGCTGATTAAAACCAGAGCTAGAAAAAAAAGTACCTTCTGTAAAAGAAAATTCTGCTATTAGCATAAATTTTAATTAGAATTTGGTACTTTGGGTTTTAATATACATTTCAGAGCTTGTCATCCTTCAGATTTCCTCAGGTATGCTGAATTATTTATATGCTTAATTCAATGACAAGCCCTCACCACTCACCTCACCAAAATATTGCTGCTTTTCATGGCATCCACAGCTGAGTTTCAAGCGGGCAGTGACCTCTCTGATACTCTGAATGCTAGAGGGAAGAGACTGGAGAGGGAGCTAAGATGTTGCTGAACCTCCTCCAACAATTTGAGACCAAAACAAGTCCTGACTTGGCCTCAACTGAGAAGAAGAAATAGGAAATTTTGATCTGATTGAAACTGGCAGCATAGGATTAGCTCTCCATTGCTGTTCATGGTTTATCTGAATCCTCAAATCTTTTCACAAATGAAGCAAGTGACATGGTATCCCTCTTGAAGAGTTCACTTTGCTAATGGATGCGCACATTTCTCAACTTTCTGTGAAGTGTTCCACAAGATTTTTGGCAGACTACACAGCAAAGAGAAAACTTTAAAGAATTACTTGAAAGTAGATCAAGCTACTCATGCATGTCATATTTATGACTGTCTTATTATTGTGCTCCTCCTGATCATCATTAGAAGGATTAAAAAAGCTCTCAGGAAGAAGAGTGATCTATTTTATCACATTACTGTTCTAATCTATTTAGAACCTCTCAGGATCAGTGTTCCATCATCACTGAATATTTTTCTCACTGTGTCCAGCTTACTGGATTCCAGAGCTAGAAAGGTGCTATACCTTTCTGCAGAAAGTTGATGCTTGAGCTACTGGGATTTTTTTTAACCCTGATGAGTAAATTATCTTTAGTTTCCACACCTCTTCAAGTACCTGCAGGTTGTGCTTTGGGTTCAATTCCTGATGCACATCAGAATGGGTGAACTTTGACCTGTTATCCAGCTAACTCAGCCAATGCTTTCTGCATCCAGCAAGGGACAATTCTGTTTCCAACCCAGAACTCGAGAGCCCACGCTCAGCAGAGGGCATCCTTACACTTCACTAGCTGCAGGAGCTGGGGACTTTCAGAGCCTAATTCCTGAAAATTTTTCTTTTTCCAATAAACATTTTAGACTGATGATTAAAATGGAGATGGGGAGGGGGAGAACAGCAGCTACTACGAACCCTGAGGGCAAAAAGGGTCTTTGATCACTCTAAGGGCAAATTAGTTAATTTATCATGATCCGATTTTAATTATGTGCAGTATTAATATACCCAAGGTGAAAGAATTAGAGATGCTCTATCAGATTATCAAAAGAGTAGGGCTTCTCTGCCAACACAGAAATATATTAATTGAGCTCTAAAACTGCATGCAAAACTACTTCCACAGGCAGGCTATGTCACAGCCCAGTATATCTTATTACCAGGAAGTTTATCTAATATTTAACCCAAATTTTCACACTTTTGTAGCCTGATCTAATTACTGTTATCTATATTGGCATATATCATTCAAAAGAATTCCTCAGAAATTCCTGGTGCTAACAAGAAAGGAAATGTTCCTATTCCTGCTCCTGCAAAGACTCCCTATAATCTATGGGGACATTCATTGCACCACTGGCTTTTGTACCTAACTGTGAGCACAATACAGTATTTTTGTAACCCAAACTGTCTTCCAGGACAAGTTGGATTGTAAATCTCAAGTTGTGGTAAAGTAGAATGAACCTGGGGATTGGCTGTGCCTTTGAGTGCCCCAAAACCTCTGCAATGAGGTTTTAAAGTACCCTGGAAGAGGAGAATGGTGTAGCACCAGCTCCACTTCTCTGGCCCACTCAGGATCCCTGTGCTGCCCAGAGCTCTGGCAATCAGGAAAAGCCTCATTCCTGAAAGCACCAGCTGGAGGAACCTACTGCAGGTGCAGCTCCAGCTCAGGGGTCCCCCAGAACCTGTGGATTATTGACACTCCAAAGCACTCCTTGCTCAGAGACAAAGGGCTCTGACCCAAAGGGCTGCAAGGTGAGAACAACCTTGAAAAAAAACACTTTGTCCAGCTCCATTGCACATGGACACCTACAGGGATCCTGGTGCCTTTTCAAACCATGGAACTTGTGATCACTGAGCTTCTTGCTTTTTCTTCTGCCCAGTTGTGAGAGTTATTGCAGTAGCACATCCCGTGAGGGACAGGGAAGGGTAAGCTGGCTAATGTGTGTAAAGGTGATTAGAGGCTGCTATGAAGTTGTAACACAATCCCATCCACTCACATTCATTAGCTCTTGTCAAACTTTGAGTGCCTACTTTTGATACAGATTTTATACTCGAGTCCATGTGACTCACTCTGGCCCCCATCCACAGCAGATTTCAACTCCTGATTGCATTTAATGTTCCACAACTGACTATTGTACAGGCTCTGGGAAGGTATTTTCTGTGCCAAGAGTATTCTGGGTATTTATATTGAGAACTTCATAAAATCTTTTGTCTGTGCTGAATTAGAGACCCCCGCTGAGGCAATGCTTGTTGAGGCAAGCTAAATTATGTGATTTGCTTTTGTGCTGTGAAATACTTGTATTATCTTAAATGTCACGAGACTGATGCAGTATCAAGTCACAGGATTTGTAATTTTCTAAAAGCAATTTTTTTCTAAATGTTTATTGCAGGAAGACACTTCTCTTTTCTTTCTATTTTCCTTCTGTCTAATTTCAGAGATGAGTTTTCTAAGACAACTCAAATAAACAGCCTTTCAATCAGTCAAGTGCACTGTCCTGACAGTGAACTTCACTAGAAATGTATTTTCCTCGTGAATTGAAGAGATTCCATACTGGAGCAGATAGTTGGCTTTCTCTAATTCATTATCTTTAATGTATTGTGCCAAACAGAATTACCACCAACTGTACTTCCTGGTGGGGTTAAAGATATACAGTAACAAACTGAAGGGCAAAATTCGCCTTCTGAGAGAGGCACATCTCTCTTTGGAAAGCCAAGTGGAAAAGAAATGAAAACGTATTTTAAAAAGAATGTGCCACTTTGCATAACAAATAAGGAATTCCTCATCTCCATTTAGCTTAGTATTCTATACTGCTATGGGTTGCTTCCTTTCCTTCTCCTACCAATTTTAGTCCCGATAATTACATTGTGAGGAGAAAGTGATCTGGGAAGTGATAGAAGCAGTGATTGCATTTTAAGCTTTTTTAAAATTATTTTTTACTTTTAACCTGACTGCACCTGTCCTCACCATCCTGATCAAATCTGAAACAAACAAATTTAGCAGACTTTCACTTATTTCCTGTTTTTCTTTCTCCGAGATTACATAATATAACTGTCGTGCCAATAAAAACTACAAAAATGAGTAAATTTGAACAGATGCAAAAGGTGGGAGAAGAGAGAAAGAAGGAAAAGAAAAGCCTAGAAAGCAATGCCAGTGGGGAATGATGGCCCCTGCCAAGGCTGCCTCTGCGGAGGACACGATTCTTAAATCTCTCCCCCAGATTATCCCAAGACACTCGGGACAAAGATTCCTCAAATGTGATGGATATCAACTGCATCCAACATTTAGTGAAACTATACTTTAGGAAAGACATCTGAGTTTTGCTGTGTATCACATTGCCTCATGCACCTGGAGGCACTGCAAGGTCTAAGGTGAAATCTAGTTAAACACATGTGATTTAAGGAGACTGTCTTGAGACACTAAAACCATTTTTCTATTTAGGAATAAGCAAATTATTATAAAATAGTTATTGCAAAAGGATGGGTATAAACAGCCACAGTAGTAATTTCCTTATGCAGTATGCCAAAAGAAATAGGGACTTAAAAAGTAGCATATCCTCTCCCATTCCTCAAAATACCAGCTGTAATGCCTTAATTTCCTAAAATAAAGCCACGGTGAATTAAATGGGTTATACGTGTCTATTAGGGGGATTATACATTGTAATCACAATTAAAGGTCTTTAAATAAAGCTATTTCTAATCCCTCCAAAAGATGCTTAATAATGATTAGATTACTGAGGGACTGATTAAAGGAAGATATTAGCTTTAGAAGCAGCCACAGTGAGCAAATTATGTAATCCAAACATGCTTTGGAAAACAGAAGCACTTTCCAATTTAAAGAGATCTTATAAGTGAGTCAATGCCAGAAACCTCTTACTTTTCAGTTAGGCTTCCTCCTTAAAAAGAAACAAAATAAATAAATAAACAAACAAATAAATAAACAAACAAAAAGAGAAATAAGAGACTTTCAAGTTTTTTCAGCAAAGTAGCCTGTGCACTGTAGTTACCCTGAAAAGGTTCCTAATGAATCACAGAACCACAGGCTGGTTTGGGTTGGAAGGGACCTTAAAGCCCATCTCATTCACCCCCTGCCATGGGCAGGGACACCTTCCACTATTCCAGGCTGCTCCAAGCCCCTCCAACCTGGTCTTGGACACTTCTAGGATAAAGATCTAGTTAAGCCCATATATTGATTTGACATGTGAAGTTAAGGATAAATGCAGGTGAATTTCCCAGCGTTTCCTCAGATCATTCACTGCTCCACCTGAACAGCCCTAAGAGGAGAGAGAAAGCAGCTTTGGAGCCGCTCTCCTCTCACTGCTCTGGAATCACATTCTATTTATGCCAGTAATCCACACTGACATCTCATTTAAAATGAAGATTTGTAAGTCTAAAAGAGAGGGGGACTCATCTGCCTCTTCTAGGAATAAACCAACTAAAGGACATTAATCTAAAATGGAAAGAAAATATTAAGTATAATCTTTCATTTTTCTCTCTTTGAACTATGGTATGGGGTTTGCATTGTGGCAGATAATAAGACAAAGCAGGACAAATGGGAAACCCTCTAGAGTCAGTGGCAATGCTCTCCTTGACATCCATAAAATGAAGACTTGGCCCAAGGCCTTTGAATCTGATTGTGAGATACAATTGCAGTAAGAATGGCTGAACAGGGAAAAAGCTCCAAAATATGTTAGATCTGCTGCCACAGAAAACAGGAAATGATAGCTCCCTTTCAGTGACATGCTGAAGGAACTGTATTTTAACAACATGCAGAGATGGACAGAAAGGAAGGAGGTTCAGCTGTCCAGAAAAGACCTCATTTAGGGGAAAAAAAAAAGTATTTTTAGCTACCTTACTGCCTTCTGAAAGAACAGCTTGTGTGTTCAGTACTACCCCAGAATCACTTGCTTATGTTAACAGAGCAGTGTTGGTAATGGAGCAGCAAATGAGTTCAACACTTTGCTGCAAATAAACTCAGCTGAGTTTCAAGTGAAAAGAGTGACTGGGAGGAGAGGCAATTTCTTTAACTTCCAATAAACTAGCATTTTATGTGAAACTTGGGGTTCTAGTGTCTAGCTGGATCTTTAATATTGATTCCCACAGTACACTTTTCAGCTTTGTCTAATGAGAAAACTTAATTTTATCTGTTCTTTTATCCAAAGAGTCACAGTTACATAAAGGTGCAGCTTGAAGCACAGAACACACATCCCTGCCAGCCTCTCTACTCCTGCACACTCCCCTGTAAACACAGAGGTCACAGGACTCGTACAGAGCAGCACAGCTTAGGCAAAGGCAGGACTGCACTCTGAGATATTAAGCATTAAGTGTTTAACATTTCATTCGTTTTTGAGTTTTGTTGTAGTTCTTGTGACTGTGAATTTGACAAACTGGTCAGGACAATGCCTCTGTCCTCTCAGCGCACACAGGAAAGGACCCCATGACATCTCAGAGAAATCTGAAACCCAAAATATAACCAAGCAAACTGCAGCAGCACAAATCATCAGGGCATGAGAGAGACTGAGAGCGCTGCAGCGGCACAGCCTGTGGGGAGCTGGGGGAGGAAACACAGCAGAGCTCAAACTGTCGCTGGTTTTTCAGGAATGCTCATGGAGCAACAGCTGCTCAACAGGTGTTTAACAGCACCTGAGCTCCCTTATACAAACATTCTACAGGAATTAATAACGATGAGACTACTAAGAGCAGGAATGATCATTGAATTAAAGTGCTGAGCAAAGGGTCAGAAGACAAGAGATTAATTTCCACCTTTATCACAAAATCCCCATGTGAAAACATGTGGGTCAAAGGGTCTTAGGTTGTTTGGATCTTGGATCAAGCTTAAATTTTCAAACTATTTACACTCACAAGAACCAATGACCAGTAACCTCTCTAGTCTGTGGAAAAAAATTACTTAAAATGCAAACACTGAGACCATCTGAAGAGCTCTCCCCTAAACCTTTCCAGCCTTCAGCTAGACCAACTAATTTTCTTTCAGGTGCTTTACTATGGTAAACCAAAATCCATGCAACTCTCATGATAATGGAATATACAATTCTGCATTAATTATTAATTCATAATATTATGTGTCTGTTGTATGGCATATTCTCTCTGTACTCTTTGCCTTTGATGAGCTACTGTTTGCCTTCCTTGAATAAGTTTTACAATTCTACAATTTTCATTAGGATGAGCAGCTGAATAATGTCACTGGTCATTTTCCCCCCTGCTTGCCTGTCTGTTTTACAAGGGCAAAATAATGTCCTGGATAGAAAAATGAACCTCTTGTTCCAGTATTTCTAATAACATTTCCAACCTTTTTCCTTTCTTTGAGGAAATTCTAATAACACATCCATTTTCAAATTTCCTTTTATAATCTTCAAAGTCTGTAAAAACTGCAAACCTAAGCATTTCACATTTTAGTTTCTTACACTGAATATTAACACAAGTTTAGTGGGTTTTGTTGTATACTTAAATGCCAATTAATGTACTTTGGCAGTTAGATGCTGCTCTTTACAATTCAGTAACAGCTATAAAGCAAGTTCTAGTTCTCTGAATTAGCTTTGGAACTTCTAAAGTACTCTTGTAAGCACTGAGCATGGGAAACCAAGGAACTAACAGAGGAAAGAACTAACAGAAGACCTACAAATTAAAACTTATTGATCTAATTCAGGTGTGCTTAAGATCATGTAATCAAAACCAAATACACCTGTTTCTCAGTTTGGGACTTACAAACAGTTTCTAAGCCCTGAAATCTTACATAAAATTAAAGCACTCATCCTAATGATAACTTTACCCTTGATACAGCCCAATGTTGCTCTGCAGTTTTAGGAAACACATTTATAAAATATTTAATAATCAGCAAACAGTGGATGTTTTCTTTAGATTAATTACTGGCCAAAGAAAAGGGAAGCAGTCTCAAGGAAGAAAGCTGTGTCTGATATTTGGTTTAGAACAGAGAGCAGGAACACATGAAAAAGAACCTATGGGACTTACTAAAAACATTATACTGAAAGGAATAAGAAAGTTCCTTTAAATGAAGGAGCAAGTTAACTAATCTTGTTTGGAAAGAACAGTATCTCAGAACTGCCTTCAAGCCATGGAAGGCTCTACAAAACCAGAAAAACATCTTTGAGGGGAAACACAGGACACATCCTATATTTAATAGAGAAACAGGACACATTCTATATTTAACAGGGATATGCCTGATACAGGGGAGGGAAAAGAGAGCAGGGATGGCAGCCCCTTACCATGGGTGGCCACTGAGCACACCTCACCCAGCCCTGCAGAGCCTGGCATGGGAACTGTGCAGTGTGACAGCGAGGGACAGCCTGAGAGGGGCTGTGTGACTGACAGCAAGGGACAGCCTGTCGGGGCTGTGCACAGGAGAGCACGGCCCTGGCACGGACAGGGCGAGGTCAGCACGGTGGCTCTGTCGCGTGCTCCGAGGGGCACAGGGAGCTCCTGTGGCACCCCTGAGCCTCAGGAGCCCTCAGGAGCCGCTCTGCCGGACCGGGCCGTGCTCCCCAGGGGCCCTCAGGAGCCGCTCTGCCGGACCGGGCCGTGCTCCCCAGGGGCCCTCAGGAGCCGCTCTGCCGGACCGGGCCGTGCTCCCTACCGCGGGCTGGAGTGGGACCGAGCCTCCCGCCGGGGTCCCTGCGTGTCCCGCACGGCCACAGCTCCTTGTCCCTTGCAGGAGAGCGATGTGACACTGACAGCAGTGCCAGCCTCGTGCGGGACAGTGAATAAACACGCGTGTCTTTCGGGAGCGGCTCGCAGGGCTCTGCTCACCTCCCTCGTTATCCTTGTTGTCGGCACAGGCGGTTTCCATGGCGACGCTGCATCCCGGGCCCCTCCAGCCGCTCTGGCAGACGCACTGCCAGCTGTTCTGGCCCAGCGTGCACCTCCCGTTGCCATTGCACAGGTCCGGGCAGCCATCTGGGAGGACAAACGGACAAGGTGAGCCCCGGGCACCCCCACCCCGCTGCGCTCAGGCCGAGTCACTGTGCAGACAAAAAGGCTCGGTCCCGCCACTGGCAGGAACGCTCTAGGCAGAGGAAGGGGACACCCTGGAGAAGTGGGGATCTAGCTCCAGCCGAAGGGAGGAGGAGCCCTACCTGCTGTAACACAGGTTTTAAGAACCCTGTAAAGGTCCAAACCTTGAGCTGATAAAAAAGGCAGTCTGCTGACATAGGACCTGTCTCTTATTTTTCCCACTGTATGTGTGTGCACACACGAGGGAGAACATCTTCAACATGCTCGTCAGTGCTTAGAGGACTTTTTGTACTGAGTGTTGCATCATTCTCCAGAACGCTTCTAAACACAAAGTTTAAAGAAATACTTTTGAAAATATTTTCCTTCATTAATGGTAATTTTAGAATACATACTTATTTTACTACTAAGTTACTTCTATTTTGATGTAACATCTTACACTTTCTGGAAAACATATTAGAAGAGATATCCCTCCCAAAGATGTATGTTTTGAATTGACTATGAATATGACATGACTTATTGTACAGCAAGAGCCAAATTAGGAACAAAAATATTAATTAACTAAGCTGCTTACATGTTCTAACAAGTGTCCATAGGTGATAGAATACCTCGACTCCTTTTTCCTGGAAGTAAATGAGTCTCAGGAGACACTACTGTATCTTACTGAATATTCATTATGAAAATGGGTAAGAAAACCAAACTGCAGCCTTGGTATAGACAATCAAATCCATCAACACCCAATTCACACAAGCATGAATATTTGTTTGGGGAAGATTTGAGCCCTGCAGCAAACCTCTCACAGCACCTTTTCATGAGTTTGAGCAGGAGGAGAAGGCTGTGTTGCCTGACAATAGGTATCTGCTTTTATAAACCTGTTCAGAAAGCCACAGCTCTAAGTTTGTCTCTTCCTGCCCCTCCCAGCTGCCTTGGCTGTAGCCAGGTGAGGTTAGAGAGCAGTTTCTCTGACCCCAGACTCATTCTCAAAATGCTGCAGGAGTTTGCCGTACAACAAAGTGATATCCCTGGAACTCACACAGCTGGTATCACAATTTCTCAAAGACTACTCAGTTCATGTTACACAGAAGGCTGTTGGTTGATAGAAACAAGTCCTGTAAGTTTTATCTCAATGTTGTTGTATATTAAAAACTAAAATGTCCCTTTCACTTAAATTTAGGGTTATTTTGCCACTACACAGCTTACCTTTAAAAAATGCAGTTACTTTTGCAGCACAGGTAATAGATTTTCAAGACATTTAGTTTATCTCTTTCATTTGTCAGATTGTTTGAATGACCAAAATGATAAGGTTTGAAGGGAGGCATCACAGTGTAGGACAAATTATTTGTTTTAAACGAAAAACAAATAGTAATTGTGAATATACACACATGGTTGGTTTTATACCGAGGCACCGACAAGAATTAAATCACTGAAGCAGTTTGCCTTGCAGCATATGAGCAAGATGAAAACATGAACAGTAGGGAGCTGGCAAAATCCCTGAAAAGTTTTAAGTGCAGCTGGGGATTAATGGACATGACTGCGTTTAGTGAAGAGAGGGAAGGCAGCATCACTGCCACAGACATGGTGTTGCTAGGAAACACGATGCCACCTCCACAGAGCTTATTTAACTGCAGCCTTCCACAGACAGGCTTGGTGTTTGAATAGCATAAATATCACAAGGAAGGGAATGAACAGCAGTAGACTACAATAAAATCCAAGTGCTTAGACAATAATGTCTTCCTTAAAAGATCTCTTAAGTTAATGATGAATTAACTTTAAAACAGCTTTAAGTGATGGACAACCAATTAGGTATTCTGAATGGTTATGTCTCTGTACATGGTTATGTATATATATGGATTTCTGGTGTTGCCTTTCTTCAAACAAATATCTATATAGCATTCTAGTCTGTTAGACCAACTAGAAAACAGAGCTCCATTATGCTGCAGTAATATCCAGTTTTCTTCTAAAAAAGGTTTATATTTAGGAATTGCACTGACTATCTCTATTTAAATCTTTCTACCTGTGCATGTGAGCAGCAATTAGAACTCATGAACATCCTCTGCACACACAAGATTTCTACATATCTCATGGGCTTGGTGGCCAGCAAGGGGTTTGGAGAGTGGACAAGGTGACAAAGTGCCTGCCTGAGGAGCCTTCAGAGCCTCAGCCAAGACTCAGCGGCACAGCTGGGCAGATGGACATGCTCACTGCAGGAAGCACACCCAGAACTCTGCCTTCACTCTGCAGCCACACTCAGCAGTGTGCTGCCTCCTGGCTGCCTGGGGCATTCTCCCAGAGCCAGGCAGGCACAGTCACACAGGGAAGGGCTATCAGCATCTCATCTCAAGAAGCAATCCAGCGTGGGATGGAGCTCTCAGTCACCGCACAGAAAAGGGCCCTTAGTGCTAAGCAGACAGGTTGCTATTCCTGGTGTGTAGAGAAATTCTCCTCATCTTTTCCATTACAGTATGCTTAATGGAAAATGTCAAGAAGCAAGGTTAAGAAAGAAGAAAGTGCTTGTTTAAAGTGCTAGATTGACAACCTATTTATTCACAGAACAGGCAGAGTACAGGCAACAGCAGTTCGAGTGTCTTACACTTTTCTAGCTGCTGCTAAAGGTGAAACACTAATGCAGCCTCCCTCCTCTCTGTCTCCAACTTGCTGGTGGAATTGGAAGCTGAGAGCTTTACTACAGGTACATAGGAATTTACAATTAAAACAGCAAGAAAGATTTCAGTAGATTTTCCAGTGCTGCATCAGGAATCTGTGATGAGCATATGAGAGATATCAGAGTCAGAATCACTATGAATAGCAAAAACCATAATAAGGACTATGCTTGTTTCAAAAATGGAGAGTGCTGGATATATTTACAAGAGAATACTCCCAGGTTTCATCTAAGTGAAATTATTCTGAGATTAAATTGCAAGGTGAGTAGTTCATTTTTTAACCCGGCAAATTAATTCCCAGTACCTAGGCAGTACATCAAGAACTGTAATTCAATATTGAATAAATTCTGTACAGAGTTCCTTTTCACTCTTGTACTCCCAAACTTCAGGTATACAAATACACATGTCCTGCTTTCCACACATACATAGATTTTCCATAACATAAGCTACTTTAAACTCCAAATATTTTAAGTAAACTAAAACATAAAGTATGCCCAACTAATTTGTGTTTTCAGTCAGAATCATCAGAAGTCCCACTTATGGTGGGGCAAATCTTTCTGGGAAAAAAAGGAAGGGAAAAGGCAGCCAGGGGAAGAGAAAGCAGAGAAACCTTACTCTTTTTCAAGATTCCAAACTGATGGAAGAGGTAGCCTCTTAGTATAATTAAAGGAAAAAAGAGAAAAGGAGAGATGAAGGAAAAAAAATCTAAGTGGTACCTCAGAACCACATAGAGAAAAGGATGATGCCTTTAGCCTCTGCTCAGTTTGTACATGGAAAAATAGAAGTAAATCAAGCTTGTGTCTTTTGAGTCCTCCTGATCCCATGCCATCGGCCATTTATTCTCCAAACTGCATCTTCCAGCAGAATGGGTTCCCAGCAGCTCTCCCCATTCAGTGCACACGTGCACAGCTACAGCCTGCAATATGATCTCTCCTGTTTATCTTTCCGCATCACCTCATTTTACACATCCTGGTCCCGAGCCTGCTGGCAGCCACTGGAGCCTTTCCAGTGACTCCAGCTGAGGCTGGACCAGGTGGTCCTGTGGGTGAAGAAGCCCTGCAGAGAAGAGTATGTTCTACAGCACTGTGTTTCCTCACTCACAGGATGCACACGACTTTCAAGGGGAACATTTAAATTACATTTCAATCCTCCTCTTCTCATTACAGCTGTTAACTACAGAACTGTAGCAAATAAAAGTAGTCTGGGATATGATGGTACCTAAAGAATTTAGAGAAGTGACATAAAAGCAGTAATGACAATAGCCTGTTTAATTTGGATTTTAGAGGATAATCACTGTTTTCATATTTTCTGTTCATTCCTTCAGTGAGCTGCTGGTATGCCTACAGCTATCTAGCAAATAATAAATGAGGTACATAGAATGAGGTACCTAGCAACATTGAAAATAAAATTATGCTTTTTATTTGCTATTGTTATTTTTTAATCCTTCAATTCCAAAGCCTGCAGGGCTTAGTTAAAGCCAAAGAAAGGGCATACAAATAAAAATGACACATTGTGTTACGGTAGGCACACGCACAAGTCATTTTCTACAGAGCAATGCTTCAACTGAAATAAACTCAAACCCCAAACACATAACTAAACACACGTCAATGAAATAGAGGGTTGGTTGAGTGAGAGGTGAGGCCCCTTTGAGCAAGTTTGGACAGTTCCAGACCAGGCTGGAGCCATGCAGAGGCACCAGCCCAGGTCTGTGCAGCAGGGCAGTGACACTGATTGACAAATTGGTCAGAATGAACCCCGGCTCCCAGTGCAGCACAAAGCCCAGTGTCACTGCTCACACACCACAGCAGAGCTGCTGCTTTCCAGACAGGGCTCACAGGGAGCAGCAGTTTCTCCGTGGCACTCAAGTGTTTGTCACCAGCACACTCTGGCTGACTGCCTTGCTGCTTTTTTCTCTTTTTTTTTCTTTTTTTTTTTTTTTTTTTTTTTTAGAGAAAAAATTTTGTTTAAAACTACTCAACACCCTAAAGATTTCTTTAAGCTACACATCAAACAAAGGAGTAAAAATAAATATCTACTTGCAGATGTGCTGTGCAGATGAATACATGCCTGAGTTAGAACTACAGACTGGCCCAGCTGCAATTTTATTTATTGAACAGGATGAAAAAAAGAGAAAGGCCAAAAAGTATGTTTAAAGAGCCCAGAAATCCTCCACTCTACCTCCTGTGCAGACAAACAATTAGGAATTTCAAGTAAGATTCCTTAAATTGCCTGGGATCTGTATGTCATAACAGAATTTACCCCTAAATTATGTCTACTATCTACCTATGCAATTCCAGTCTTTTAAAAATAAAGGCAGGAACTCAGGGAACATCCAACTTTCCAAACAAAACAGAGAAAGAGGAGAAAAAACGTGTGAGTGTTTAGAAGAGAAGTAAAGCTCACACAAAAGGGAACTGCTGGTATGAAAACGTAAATCTCAAAGAAAGTCACTTGCAACTTTCTGAAGAAAAAGGACAATAAAAAAAAGATACAGAGACACACACAAACAAAAGGAGAGGGAAGCTCATGTTGCAATATAGGTCACGAAAATTTGAGACTGAAGAAAACCCCAGGCGTGTGAGAGCCTCACGCCTTTGTCAACAAGGGATTTTCCACTGCAGAACATTCCATGTTGTCCAGCTTCCTTTTAAGTGACTCAAGCAAAGGGGCTCCTGTGACCTGGAGGGGAGACACCCTCGAGGTCTCCCTGTTCTGCACAAACATCAGAGCTCTCTGTCACCAGCTTTTGGTGTGACCCCCTCCAAGCTGCCAACAGCTGGGCAGGGAAAGGGGAGACAGTTTGTGCTATGCTGTCCTGAGACTTCAGAAAACCAAACAGATCAATCATCAAAAATCCATGTCTGCTCAGAGGTTTGAGGAAACACACAGGGCTCCAGCTGAGCCCAGAATTTGGGCTCCTTATACATAGAAAAGAGTTTCCAGAAGGAAGGGAGATTGCATTATGGGAACTTCAGTCATCAGACTGAGAAGCCTCTGCAATGCTGAAGTCCAGGTGCTCTGTGACAGCCAGGCAGGGCTCTGTGTGCACCCCAAAATTGTTAATGTGAGCACAAGGACGCCTCAGCTCCTGCACAGAACCCAATGCTGTGCCCCATGACTTCACCAGGATCAGGTGACAAGTTTCAATTGAGCACCAGCAGGAGCAAAGAAGTTATGTGAAATAAGAGTTAAGAAACTGCTGCAGCAGAGCCACACAGCTCCTTCCAGAGGCCAAGCAGGTTATTTGCTGAAAATTTGAGAAGGAGCTAAAATTTGACCCTACCAGCACATCTGAGTTACACAGTGTATTCTTTTCAAACAAGACTCATATCCAACTCTATTCATACACCCAATAAAAAGATATATAAAAGATGCAGTAAAATTTGTATTTAAGATAGCTGGGTCTTTCAAATTAATCTTACTGTAACAAAATCCATTTAGAATATAATTCCAGGTGAAATTGCTTTCATAAAACTACTACCACAACCATAATCTTTTATTGTATTAATGCTTCTGATATCACATACAAGCACTGGCATCATCCTTCGTAATATGTAATATCCTTTCTGAGAAAGAAGCCTTCTCAAGCTGGATTTATCTCTCAAATAACGTCTATTTAAATAGTTTTGTGGCAGCATAATGATAAAGTGACCTATCAGACAGGAAGTGTAAATTCAGTCAATTGAAGGGCAACAAGCAAAACACTGACTTCATATTTAAAAGAATATCTAACCTAATTACAATGTAATCTAGACTTAATGCAATTTAGGATTTTTGGAAGAAGAAATCAGTTCAGTCATTAGCTTCAAAATACTTTTTTTCACTTCACAAAATCCTCCACATATGGCACAGAGGAGGAATGAATTCCTTTCCTCCTTAGATGAGAACCTCCACATAAGACACAAAATAAAAACCATGTGTTACACACTTTTTCTCCAAATTCTAATTGCATTTCTTTGACCATAACTCCTTTAATGTACAAAAAACTTTACCAAACTGAGGAGTTTAAGTCAATCAAAATGCCCAGTAAGCCAAGTTAGCATTTAGAGTGACCAAACAGAACTGCTTCCCTTCTGTCAGTGCTACTTAATATTAGTTTTCATCAGTATTTCAAACTCAGTTTGAATTCAGTAGCATGAGAGAATGGGATCTGTGCACACACAGAGGAATACACAAGCAGGGAGCTGCAGTGAGAACAAGCAGATGTTATAAACTGCCTGAGCAGCTCAGTACCCTGCAGAAGATGCACAGCAAGGGCACTGAGTGTTAACAGCCTGTCCAGTGGCACAGGGGGGTTGTGGGGAGTCTGCCCTAAAATCTATGGGCCCGAGTCTGGTGTCTGACCTCATAACAACCCTACTTTGAAGAAGAGGTTGGACCAGTTGACCTCCTGACATCCCTTCTAAACTGAATCATCTATGATCCCTTTGGTTTTAGAGCTTTATATTTCATAATTCTCAGGGCAGGGAATCCCAGTTTTCTCAGGCATTATTAAAATATAATTGCTTGCTATTCATTAGATATTAATGCCTGCATAGAATTTATAATTTAGCAATTAACTTTCAGGTATGCAAATGCTGATCCCGTGTAAGTGCGCAGGTTATCTCTAACAGAAGAATAAATATGGGCCTTAACATAAGTAGGCAGTTTCCTCTATTACTGTGTGGCAGATTAGTACATTCTGTCCCTTAAATTTAGTCCAGAGCTTTGGAATCCCTTCAGGATCAAAAGCACTATATAGACATGTGCATTATATTTTGCAGCTGATCTTCCTTCTTAATCACATCGATTCCAGTAAGTGGCTGCACAATGCATGGGTTCAAACTTCAGAGTTTCAACATTCCAACTGTCCCGAAGAAAAATGCAAAGAAAGTGCCCGAGAAAAAAAATAGAAGTTTTTATAAAGTATTGTGGAATAGTTTGGAATGAAAAATAGTAGCAATACACTAAATGCTTCTCATATGCCTTCTAGCTTGCAGCAATCCTAAATCTTCATGACATTAAAATATGATTGCAAGTGACCAAAAATAATGGATAAATTTGAATATTAAAATAAATATATCTCACGTGTTTGTTAAGGCTAGAATTTATGGAGTTTGAATAAACACAAATATAAAGTATGAAATAATGCTCATGACCTAGGAGCAGTATTCCACCACATAGGCAATGTATGCAAAACAAATTAAAATAGATAAGCAATGTGTTCTGAGTTATGTGAGTATTTGTGTATGCTGAGTTGTTTGGCAGATATAGGATAGAGGATGAATATTTCAGTACGCAAAATATACTTTATAAACATCCCTTTAATTCTAAAGTGCAAGGCACCATTCTGCATCCCTTGTTAATTTACATCAGCCTCATGAATATCATGCCATTTTCCAATTTTTGTAACTACCAACCGCACAAATAACTAATAAAAGCCACAAAAATAAAAATGTAGTGTTCACAAATGAACTGGTTTAAATCCTGCATGCATAAAACACTTCTCTTATTGTTCCCTTTTTTATCTGTCCACGTGGCAAAGGAAGAAACCTCATAATCCTTCAGATATAGCCAGTTGCTTTGATATTTAAATTCTATATAAATCTGAAAGTGATTTTGATCTACATGGGAGATCATCTTCTCCATCTCACCCCCAAGAAAGCCAAGAGTTTTTAATCTGCACTTGGAAGAAATTTGGAAGAGAAACGAGCTCTTTAAGCTCTGCTTGCTTTACATTAAGCATATTTACTACCAGGCAACTGATGGCTCTGCTCCTCCCCTGGCCTCACTAGAAGTGGCCTTAATTCTCTGGAACAAATACTTAAGTCTTTCTGCTGCTGGGCAGAGCATTTATTTTCCATTTCTCTGTTGAAGCCATCAGAAGCACCAATGAGACTTGAAACCTGATTGCCTTGCATCTGTATTTGCCAGTTTTTAAGCCATCCCGGGGCAGGCAGGTTGTCACTTCTCACACTGGGACTGTTTCCAGGAGCACTCAGGAAGAGAAGCACAAGGTGGGAGTGGGAGATGCAGCCAAGAAACCTGGAGACCACTCCACCTCAGCTGCAATAGGATTGTGTGACCAGGACAATCAGTATATTGAATTAATAAACTTCATTCACTGATTCGTGTCAAGCAAAAAGGTGCACAGTTATGTTCTGTCAGGATATTTGCTTTAGTTTAAAAAAACCTAACCAAACAAGGAGAAGCAGAAACAAAGGCCAGTTAAAAGGAAAATAATAATAATAATAATAATAGTAATAAAGAAAATCTAAGGTCTATGCATGGGCCACCTAAAAGATAATTTGCTACTGTTTTCTGTAATTAACTCTTTGCAATGTTGAAAATACAGTGTGAGTAGCTCATAGTATCTCTAAACATAACAAACAGATGGCAAAGAAATTTTTCTTCTCTATCCAGGTTGTTAGTTATCTTATAAAAGTTCCAGGGGACAGATACCAGAATATGAGATTGCCCTGAAGGCCAGCTTTACTGACCCTCAGCATACAAATAAAATCCTAATTTAGGTTAATACACCCTGCCTGTTTCCCATAATTTCAAAGGGGTATGGTGTCATTGTCCATTGCTTATAGCTGAACTGCCAGAACATTTCAAGGAACATGTTAGAAACAGATTAATTAGGCTTTCCTTTAGCTAATGACCATTTGTTCAGAGCTGTGAAACCTGAGCAGGGTGCAGCCCTTTCCCAGTGCTCAGCACCAAGACAATCCTACCCAGACTGAGCTGCAGAGGATTTCCAGCAGGTTCCACTCATGTGCCATGAGCAGTTGGCAAGAAAACACCTTGCAACATCAGAATGTTCCCCGAGGTTGATGCAGTTTGATTCTATAAGATCACAATCACAGTTTGACTCTCATGAATCACAATCAAGCAAAGTGAACTTGGGGACAGCTCTGACTTTCAGGGTAAACACATAAGTGGGAATATGCTTAATCAGGCACAGTGCATATCCAATTTAATAAGTGCTGTAAGCAGTCAGGAAGTTTCTACAAAAATCCTTTTTAACACTGTCACTCACTGGAAAAGCTCTCCTGCAGTTTACTGACACAGCCTTGCCGCTCAAGGTACAAATCTGTCAACACAAGATTTTTATGTGGGTTGGTTCTCCAGCACACCTGCTTCTCACTCTGAAGGAAACCACTTACTAATTGTAATTATTTCGTAGGCTGGACTGAAGTTACCTCATTCAAGTAATGGATCAGTAGCAGTAGCCCTGTGAAAGTTCATCTTTAATAAACCTATAATCTTTAGTCACAGGAGAAAAAATCAGAAGCAATACTGAAGAGAACCGACATTTTCCTTTTCACTTCACTGGCATTTGTTCACTCTTGAGTGACATCTCACATTTCATAGCATCTTTATCTCAAGCACTAAAATACAGAAAATAAACTAAATAATTAAGATCTAGGGACATATTCTGCAAATGACTTTATTAAATCTCTCATTTAGTATCAACAGGAATGCTCACTTCAGAAATCAGAAACATTATATAAAACTTGATAGGAATTTTTAAAACTGCAGTGTTTCATCTCAGAAATTTTGACAAAAATCTTTAAAAGTAGGAGAAACTGCAACTATGAAAGGTGAGCAAATAGATGCAGTATCCAATGGAAGGCTGATGTAAATTCCCCCAGTTCTGCTGAATAAAGATTTCCCTTTACAAAGCATCTCATACTTTAAACTTTCTATGCAGTAATGCTTTAAACTTAGTTAATGAGGATCTCAGGAATTTCATGGTAACTAGGAACACAAATACTGGTCAAAGATGAGAGATTTTACTCAGCAACTTTTTTGTGTATGGAAAATTGAAAGATTAAAAGGAATGGGGATATAATTAGATTGTAATAAGCATTGTCTTAATTGTATTTAAAAAAAAATCATGTGGTATGGAAATATTAACAATTTTAGGAGATGTTTCAGTGTATCCAAAAAGTCTGCTGAGTAATATTTAATTGCTAATTAACCCTTTTGATAAAGTATGTGAACTACTGTTTGTAATTAAGGGTGGGTCTGAGTGATTTTGATTCCCTTTTCTACTCAGCACACAAGCAATCAAAACTGTTATGGAATATACAAAAAAATATTCCAATGAAAAATCATAAAGCTGATAACATCTCCAGGCCCCTCTGGATCAGAATTAGGGAAAGCTGCAACGACAAGGTAATGCATAGATATCTATATAGATGTTTCCATTTCCCCTTCTATCTTCTACGCAAGAACAGCACAGTGTGTGTGCTGTTTGGGTTTCTGGTCCATGACCACCTCTGTGAGGGAATTTACAGGAATAAGGAGTGCAGAGCCATTTACACGGGCTCAGCACTGGCTGTGGAACTCAACTCAACACTGGCTGTGGAATTCAACGGTGGATGTGGAACTCAACACTGGCTGTGGAACTCAACACTGGCTGTGGAACTCAACATTGGCTGTGGAACTCAACATTGGCTGTGGAACTCAACACTGGATGGGGAACTCAACACTGGATGGGGAACTCAACACTGGCTGTGGAACTCAACTCAACACTGGATGGGGAACTCAACACTGGCTGTGGAACTCAACTCAACATTGGCTGTGGAACTCAACACTGGCTGTGGAACTCAACTCAACACTGGCTGTGGAACTCAACACTGGCTGTGGAACTCAACTCAACACTGGATGTGGAACTCAACACTGGCTGTGGAACTCAGCACTGGCTGTGGAACTCAACACTGGCTGTGGAACTCAACTCAACACTGGCTGTGGAACTCAACACTGGCTGTGGAACTCAACTCAACACTGGATGTGGAACTCAACACTGGCTGTGGAACTCAGCACTGGCTGTGGAACTCAACTCAACACTGGATGTGGAACTCAACACTGGCTGTGGAACTCAGCACTGGCTGTGGAACTCAACACTGGCTGTGGAACTCAACTGGCTGTGGAACTCAACACTGGCTGTGGAACTCAACACTGGCTGTGGAACTCAACTGGCTGTGGAACTCAACACTGGCTGTGGAACTCAACTCAACACTGGCTGTGGAACTCAACACTGGATGTGGAACTCAACTCAACACTGGCTATGGAACTCAACACTGGCTGTGGAACTCAGCACTGGATGTGGAACTCAACACTGGCTGTGGAACTCAATTGGCTGTGGAACTCAACTGGCTGTGGAACTCAACATAGGCTATGGAACTCAACTCAACACTGGATGTGGAACTCAACTCACCCCTGGCTGTGGAACTCAGCATTGACTGTGGAACTCACCACTGGCTGTGGCACTCAACACTGGCTGTGGAACTCAACTCACCCCTGGCTGTGGAACTCAGCATTGACTGTGGAACTCACCACTGGCTGTGGCACTCAACACTGGCTGTGGAACTCACCACTGGCTATGGAACTCACTGACCATTCCCTTCAAGGGTCTGTTGTCCCTTCAGCCTTCACAAACAGGGTGACCTTGCCTCTGATTCCCTGGAAGGCTTTTTCCATCCTAAATCAATATTTCTGACTTATTTTGGGAAAAGTTTCAAACAGTCACAGGGCACAAGGAAGATATATATGGATTGGTTTCATGATAAGGAATCAATTAATAATGATCAAAGGGAGACAGTAACAAAAAAGCAGTTTTACCCCTAGTTTCCAAAGCCAACAAAAACGTGAATGTATCTAAAAACGTCACTGTACTCCCCTTACCCTGATTCAGTTGTTAGCAATGCCACATGGGAGCAACGTTAATCTTAATTTCAGAATCCCAACAAACTCCTATGCAGTGTTTTTCTGTCTTAAATCTAAAACATCTTTTCAGTTGTTTTTGAAACAAGAAAAGGCACATTGCTACTGCTTTTCCTGCACTGTTATCAAACTACTCTTAAAAAAAAAAAAAAGGATTAATCAGAATCTGCAAGCTTTCTAACAAATTCACATTGTGTTTTCACTTTTCTACAATAAATAATGATTCATGCCTTCCTACTTACAGTAATACCTTTATGGTTCAAATGCAAGGGACTCTACAATTTAAAGATAAAATAGGGGAGGGGAAGAGAAACACCCTTTTTTAATAGAACTGCTTAATTCTGAACACACTATCTTGCATTGTGAGACTGAATGCTAGAATGTCAATTCCTGTATTTGAGAGATAAGTGATCTGCAACCCAGCATACACACATTTTGCCTTGATTTTTGAAATGGAAAGCAGTCAGATCAGTTTATATTTAAACTGTGCTGAAAGGTGGATGGCAACATGCTGCATTAGGGACTGAGTTCTACTCTCTGGAATTCCCAGTGGTTACAACAAAAAGTCAGTTCTCTCATCTGTACTAATGTGTCTCTGTTTTTAGGAGAATCAGCATCTTCTGGGACATTTAGGGGTTTGTGTTTGTACGTGCTGAATTTACAAAAATAGCTTCACTGCTATTCTTGAGGAACTCCTTCCACAAGAAACTCTGCAATGCCTTTTGATTCCTAACAATTGGAAAATCACAGTATTTGAAGCAGCACCACTTTTAAAATCAATAAACCACCATGATTTAGACAAAAAATACTATTCCTAAACAGGTTTTTATTTTTTTCTTTGTTAATTTGTGCTTTTGGGTAATTGTCCTCTTAGTATTTGCTCCTAACCTAAAATCACAACCTAGCAATTTAGCAATATTTTTCACTACCAACTGATTTAGTTTTTAATTAAAAAGAATGGTTTTAATCACAAATTACACCATTATATTTACTTCTTGGATACCACAGTTATTATCCCTCCTAATTCTCTTCAGAACAGGGACTGCATCTTGATGCACTGTGGTTCTTTAGCTCAGTTGTTCAATGCCATGAGAAACTATTTGAAGGAAAATTAAAACATATATGATCTAGATGAATTATGAATCTTACCTATTTTGCAAACTCTTGAATAACTTTAGTCTTCTGACATCTACCTAAAATAAACCTTATCTGAACTTTTATAATTAGAGAGGCAATACATCTTTATATGGGTTAATGTAAAAATATACTGTAATGTTAGAACTGTTTATACTTTTCAAATATATGAACGATTAACTATTACCTCATGTAGTTCAATCTACCCTAATCAAGCCAGAACATTTAAAAAGTAATACCTATACCTTTTCTAGCAGTTATTTTTATGGCATCTTATTTTAAAGCACCTTAAAAGCAGGTCACAGTCTATTGATGCTGAGTTTGCTCAACCTGCTTTGCACTGGACTGCTAAAAACTGCAAATAGAAAGTAAAAATGCAGTGGGATTAGGAAAAAGCAATAAACTTAGATGGTTGTTTGTCAAAATTATGGCTCCCTAGTTCCAGAATGCAGGATACCCATGGCCTTTAAAAAGGCATTGGGGAACAGAGGAAGTGCAGGTGAGGTGGGCAGGACTTGGGGGCTGCTTTGCAAACCATGTGTGAGAGAACCCAGAGACTGTTTGACACATCTGGGACTCGTGGCACAGCTCCCAAAAACCCGAGAGCCACCACAGGAAAATCCATCCCAGACGTCAGACACCATTCCTGGGCCACACAACTGGCTGGTCACAGTAAGGCAGGAGTAAAAATATCTTTTAAGTGTAGTGGAGTGAGAGGGAGAAAAGCTTTACGCAAATAAGCAGACAGCCACGTCTCCTCTGCCTAAATTTTCACTAAGTATAATGTTTTGATCCATGGTACACCAAAGCCTTTGTGAAAGCCAACTTGCTACTTTTCCACAAAAACTGCTTAACTGTTTAAGAGAGGTACTTTTTTTGAGTGAAATATTTAAGTGTGCAGTGCTCAGGGTGAGCTCTCAGAGTTGCAGATCCTCAGGGAACAGCTGGGCCATGAATCCTTTCTGCTCTAATCCCGTTAGTGAACGAAGAGGGGATGACGACAAACACAGCACCATTAATATATCATGTCCTGCTTTTCCTTTGGCTTTCAGCAGCATGAGTGTGAACTGCTGATTAATGAGACACCAGCACTGCTTTGCCTCCATCCATCCCAGTATGGATGTGTTTTGAAGACAACTGACAGCCTGAGATGGACAGTTATGTGTCAATCGACACTACATCACTGAAAACACGACAGGAGAATGTGCTGGAAATTGTAGAAATCTACACAGTTGTCCACAATTTCTTGGCAGCTATAAACCAGGTAATAGAAACTCCAGGATTATTCCAATTATTTGCACTTTCAACATGAAGAGATGAACACGGACTAAAATATCAGACTCAAATGCGTTTAAGAATACTTCAGTTTGTATTTAGCTCGTACATTTCAGTAACCCAAATTATATTTGTAATTTCTTTGGGCAAATGAGATATATTTCATAATAGGATGATTTCTGTTGGACAGCAAACTTTGCTTCTTTTTATATGTATAGAAAAGCTATATGTAAAATGAACTAGGCTGAGGCTACACACAGGAATAATCTCCAGAAGTGTCGTTATCCTATTGAGCATTTCATAAGCAGGTCAGAACAGGGATGGAAGGAAAGAAGGAACAAGAGAAAAGAGCTGGATAACATAAATTTTGTAAAAACTTTCTTCAATAAGAATGGCTCATGATACCTCATAACTTGTGCTCTGAACAAGTCCCCATATTCATTCCTTAAGATCTGTTAAAAAACTGTCTAAGTAAGGGCTTTTAGTGAAAGCAGGATGTATCAATATTCAGCATCAGTGTGTATTCATCCTCAGTGAGTAGTTACTGCACAAGAGAGAGCTGACAGCTTAAAGAGAAGGCTTTCAGTAGTTTCATTTTTCCCCGAAGCCCTAAATAGATCACACAGCAAAATCCTGAACTGACACCTCAGAGGTGCTACAGAGACCATTTTTTCCTTTTTATTTCTGACATTAATATTTTTAATACAACATTAAACTAAGAAAATATTGAGTGGAGAATTTCAAAAGCATCAAATATCTTAGGAAGACAAGTCTCTAACTTCTAATGCATCCTACTGTTAATTTGATACTAAATTGGCAAGAAGCTGAAAAAAAAAAGCCAAGCCTTTGCACAGCTTTGCATCTGAAATATTATTCCATAGAGTTTGCAGCAGTCAGGCAAAACACATTTGACTTTATTTGCATCTTCAAGCATGAAAGATTATGTGAAACTGATACTGAAGATGCAATGAGACCTTGAGAATGTATAAGCAAGAATGGACATGATCAAGAAAAAGGTATCTTTAACAGGAACACAAACAGCAGGTCTCAAAGGATGGGCAGGTATTGTTCTCTTTTGTATTTCTTTCTTAGTAAGTATAAATATTATATAAATGTATATACATGTCTATTTCTCAAGACTCAGGTCCACCTTTCTATCTCTATACAATCCATGCCACTGACCTCTCACAAGCATGCCCGTGTCTTTGTTGTTTTGTTTCCAGCAACACCATGTAATTCACTCACTTGCTGAAGCTCTGCTGGACACCACAGGGTACAAAATAATACAGAATTATTATCTGCAGGAAAAGAGAAGATTGTCTGGCTCTGGCAATACTGCTATGAACAGCATAATCGGCTCTGCCCTTTCAAAAGTTAGATCAGCTCCCTGATTGATTGCCCTCCCTCCCTTTTTGTGGTCTTTTAAGAGTTCAAGAATTGGCCAGAAAATCAATATAACTCATGTAGAAGCCCCTCCAAAAGGAGAAAAAATAAATGTGGTTTTAGTTTGGGAAACTATTCACCAGTATCTTCTGGGTGCACCTTTGAAGTACCAGACAAAATGCAGGAAGTTTTGTTGAAAACATACTCGTTAAATTTTTTGGGCTAGAAAGGAAAGAAATAAGGTCATGTTCCGCAAATATCCTGTAAAAAGAGAAAGAAAAAAGCCACTCAAGTGCTCTGACACTGAGCTGTGACATGTTTCAATCATTTACAGGAAGCCCTCAGCAAAGAATGCAAACAGGAAAGTTCTTCCTCATGAATAAGCTTGCCTTTCAGCCAAAAAAGATCCCCAGCTGCCCCCAGTAAATTCTGCAAACGAAAAGGAATTCTTTCTCTAAACTCCTTGAAAGTCAAACCACTCTCACTATACATAAATCTCTACACAGAATATTTCCTTCCAAGTACTCATAATCAGCTACCTTGCTTGGCTATTATAAAATTAAGTGGATACATATTGTAGTTCTGGATTCCTCAGTGCTACAGAAATTGTTTAGAAAGTTTACTCATCCCTGATCCACAGAAGTAGCCAGCATATTTCAGTTTTTGGCACAGGAATTTGCAAAGGTACAAATCAGAACCAGAAATCCCAAGTAAGAGCCATCTACATAGTATGGAACCTGGAGATTCTACAGCCAAGAGATTTTATTCAGAAATTCTGGAGGTGAAATAAAAGATGACAAAGATGAGGCAACCAACAAAGCACCTCAACTGAAAATGTAGCTGGGATAGGTAAGAAGCATCAGCTTTCCAGGAAGGAATTTATTTACCAGATATTTATTTACCAGGAACTTGCACCTTTAGTGAAGCACAGAGATGTTGGACTAGATGACCACTTATTTACATAAGTGATGACCACATTTCCTTGGCTTTTGTTATAAAATGTAACATGACATAAGATATATTACCAAAATTCCACCCTATGAGGAAAATTTGTACGTTTTCAATCTCTGTGTTTGAATGATGGAAGTGAAATGTGAACGATGTGCAATGAGTGACAGAAATCATTGAGACTCTCCCAGGTTGCCTCATGAGGTCCCTGCTGCTCCTCTGCTTTGCTGAAGAGGCACAGGGGGAACAACCCTTTAACTCCAATAAAAGCTTGGCACCATGTACCTAAAAGGCTGCATCATGAGAAATCTCCTTCCAGTGTAAAAACAGTGGGATAACTGTGCGATACAGGTGATGAACTGGAATCTGCACGTTCAGGAACAGCCAACATCTCAAACATTTTTGGTCATGTCATCATATATATATTACCAACATATTTCTGTATCAGCAGTAATGAAAAGTGGTCATGACCTAAATATTCCATGCATTTTTCAAATAAAATGAAAAAATGTGTTCCTCCCTCCTCAGAGCGTGCAATCTAAGTTCCTGTCATCGTTGTTAGAGGGTTTTTTATGCCTTGATAGGTTATAAACTGTTACAGATTAATTTTAAGTTGGAAATGCATTGGAGAAGTCTAATATATCTGGCTCCTTCTAAATTGCTCTTTGTCAGATACGATGGCTTTCCACTGCCTCCTCCCACACACTTTCCATCTCTCCTGAAAATTGCCTCATCTTTGAATCATTACCGTTGTAATTACAACAAGAGAAATCAGTAGTAGAAGAAAAAAAAATCTTTGACACAAAGAGCATTATCATGGGACAAAAATATCTTGCCATATCCAAAGATAACACAATGCCTCATTATTAACGTTTCTATTGATTATTGAGTCCATGATAAGGTAAAGAACTGAATGTTTACACTTTACTTGTGGTATTCCATCCTGATAGAAAATATAAACATGGCTGAAAGCTGGAAAGGTCATCCCAAAGCACTCAGGGGGGGAAAGTTTTTAGTGAACAATTTTTTATTAAAACCAGAGGTGGAACATGCTCCACACAGTGCTCACCTTTAAAGGGAGAGAATTTAAGGTATTTACTCCTACTGGGTGTAAGTTTGTTGGATGTTTGAGTGGCTCATACCCACATTGACAACCCATTGTTCTGCAAATACAGAACGCATAGATTAGTCTCCCTGGTTGGATAAATTATCAATTCTACTTCCAGCAGTGGCATTGGATTCTTACAGGGAACGACAGTCCAACTCCTGAGGTCGGCCATTATAAAATAAAGTCCTCAGAAGGAATGCTACCCTTTAAGCTCACTTAAGAGGAGACTGGAATAGAGTTCACACACTGCAATGATTTCCTGGTGAGCCTGCTGCCCCATGGCAGGATGAATTACCTCTCTTATTCCTGACCCATGTTTGTCTAAATGGCCACTAAAAACTGCATTGATGAGGAATTCACAACTTGCTTGGACAACGTCCTTCAGTTTTTCATTTACTGGTAAATGTTTCTTCCTAACACAAAAATCTTGTACTGTAACTTAAGGACAAAGAGTCCTTTCTTTTTCCTGTACATTTTTATGCATCTGAAAAGATCGTTTTCCACCAAGTAGGGGATAGAATCCTAGCTTTTTTCAAATCTTTCTCCTTTATTCAAGGCCCTGAAAACACAGAACATAAGATACAGAGCTAATACAGATTTCCAAACCCCTTCTTTCCTAAGGAACTTGTCCTACAATTTTGACAGTTTTAGTACAGGGGTCAAGGAGTCAGTGGGGAAAAGGGAGTGACTGATCTCCACCTCTGGAGCTAGATTTCAGAAAGCAGTACCAAGGCCCAGAACAGTGTGAGGTTTATGGCTGGACTCAATGATCTTAGAGGTCTTTTCCAAGCTAAATGAACCTAAGAAGAGCCTGCAGAGAGGGACTCATCACCTGTTTGTGCTTTGTCAGGCAGGCAGGCAGACAGGTGGAGGTTCAGCTTCAATGTCTGTACCAGGGGTAGAGCTCATTTGCATCAAAAAACAAAGAAAGGAACATAAAATATAAGAACTGTCTGGATCAAAATCTGCAGGGCAGTATCCATCTTACCAAATAGCCCTGAGTACAACCTTTCCCCACTTTCTGTCTGAAAAGGAGAATTTAACCTACATCTAATGGAGGACACGAGCAGACAAGAGCAAGGCTTGGGAATATGACAGGCAGCCACAAAGAAATCATATATCCCCTTCTGGTCAGAGCTCACCTTAGAAGATCCATTTGCAGACATTTAAATTTTACTTGTAAATATTTAGGATTAAATCCTGGCTTCACTGGTCTCCCAGTGAGATTTTTACCAATAACTTAGTAAGAGTCCATGCTGCAGGGATATGAATTACAGATGGAATTACACTTTTAAAATGGTATTTCTGACTGTTTCATAAGATCTCCATATATATCACACTGTCCTTGGAATACTATCTTGACAGTTTATATGCAGAACACCCTCTGAAAGTGTTTAAAAACAACAGTTTTGAACATCCAGATATTATTTTCAGTGAAAGTAACAGATCTGTTTTATAACAGCACGCTTTAACAACATTCAGATGACTCAAGGAAAAGCTAAATCCTCCATCTTAAATCTCTGTCATGAAATAAATTCAAGATTAACAACTTCTACACCTTACTTTTACTTTGTTATTAGTTTTCCAGTATTTTTTTCCTCATCTAGATTACCCTCTATTATTTAGTTATAACTTCCTCCATAATTGCAATCAATGAATAGTAATCACTTAATAAACATATCCTGACAGGTCTATTTTTGCTCTGGGAAAAGATTAATTTTCTTTATCACCACTCCAGTAAGCAATTTCTTTTCTTACCTGAAGTAGCAAAGTGAACTGAAGTTCTGCTCTGCTATGAACAGCAGCTGAGCAAGAGCAGACACCCACTCCTTTCACTTTTATATTATTTGGATACAGATTTACCAAAATCTGTGTAACTTGGAACACACATGCATTTTTATTTGCATTGATTCTTACACATAATTCTACTGCACACAGGCAAAAGCTGCTTTGCACAAACACTGTGCTAACACTGAGCTCACACTGCTCTTCTGGGAGGATTTTCTGAGTGCTTTTCTTAAACCAGGGAATTCAGAGAGAAAAAAGATGCAGTTCTATTAAAACTTTTGAGCTTAGATACTCAACAATGAAATGACAGGGAGTGTGCATTCTGTCAAGCATCTATTAAAGCCCGATTTGGTATTGAATAGAATAAAATATCCTGAATGAACTTCGATACCTACAGGTTGCTATGATGATTTCTTTTTCACTGCCATGTAAATAAAGCACAAAGAAACTGGTAAAGAAACACAAACAAAAGAAAACGGTTTGTATATAGAGATCTCCTTTTCTTCCTCACAGACCAATTTGTTCTAAGTACACTTGGCCTAAAGTCACTGGAATCCAAGTAAGTTTTTCTGCTGACTTCATTTCAGACTAGGTGTAGCAAAAATGGAAATTCAGAGTAAATAACCTCTCCTACAGGATTTGCATTTTCTGCCTTAGGACAACGAGACTGTGCAGTTTGTCAGGTACCTTCCAGAAAGTACTAATTTGTGGCATCTTTTTAGGTGGACACTCCTCAGTAATTCTGACATTAAATGGTGTGTCAAACTTTCAGCTGAAAATGAAACCATGAAGACAGTACTCTAAATGACAGTGAGTTTCTGTAAAATTTAAGAGCACTTTAGTTCTTCACACCAATGTTTAAAACATCTTGAGCAACTCGTCGTTGTACCAAGGAATTAATTCACTCTTAAGCACAAATTTTCCAGTGGTAACTTCTAGCATTTTTCATGCCAGTCCTGACAGAAATCACTTTCACCATCCTCATCCTCCGAACTCTGTGTTTCAGCCCCATGTAACATGAACCAGTGGGGTCACACTGACTTGTCCCTCTGAATTCAATCCCATTCCTGGCATCAGCCTTTGTGCTTTGGTAAATGGCCTCAGGATATGACCATGTGAAAACTCTTCCTAATACAGGCCTGTCACAAGAATATCTGTCTGTGTGCAACAGACAACTTCTGACTGCACAAATTTCATCCATGATAACTAGAAGGGCATTCCTGAATTTTCTGCACCATTTTCATCTTTGCCACAGGCAGGACCACGTTAAGTTCCAAGGAAATCTTCCTAATATGTACCAAATAAAAAAAGCTTATGCATATTTTAATCACTTTAGAAGTATCACCCTTCCTCTGGAAAGAATTGATTTCATACATCAATAATAAGGAAGATATCTTGTTCAAAGCTCTGAAAATTAGACCTAAAATCTCACTTCAGAGTTCACTAGTTCAGCTTGCAATTTTCAGTATACTTTTGAGATCTTGGTAAAAGGCATCTTTTTGTCTGCACAGTAATGAAGACTTTACATACACTAATTACTTCTAAACATTGGCACATTACTAAGAGATTATAAAGCAAAACAAATTCTGTGCGGAGCATCAACTTCTGAAATAAGCAATTATTACAGAATTTAATGAAAAAATTATATACCAGGCATTTTGTAAAGATCTGGGAAGAACTTTGAAAACAAAATGCCTGGATTAATCTAGTAGAGGTATGTTGATATGATGGAAGTCTGAAAGCAATTATGAAAAAAACACTCTGCATCTGTGCTGGTCACAAAGTGTTCAGTCATAAAAGCTTTGATTTAAATCATATTAGCACAGTGTGGTAGAAGCATGCAGCACCACAACATCAAAGGAGATGCCCTGAAAATGTGTATCAATTTTGCTTTTTTTTTTTTTTTTTTTAAATCTCTCCAGTAAGAGTATACTTTTAGTTTCCAACTCATGTGTGTACTGGAAATGGTTTGTATATCCAGAGAGAAATCAGAGGGGAATGAAAAAGAAAAACAGCTTGAGGGATGCAAGAATCTCACCATACGTTTAAGTAAAGAAATAACAATTCACTTGTAATAGGACTGTCCCATTAGGGTCCCTGATTGCCACGAAAATCTCAAGTGACCTACTCTTTTCTTTGTTAAATTCACCACCTTAAGATAATGAAAACAACATGACTTTGGATTTGGACTCACCAGATTTCTTCTAAGGTATATTTCACAGTTCTCCAAAAATTCTCTGGAGAAAAGAACTCTTTCTGAACCTCACAGCAGATGGGGTACTCTTGTTCCAGATAAATCTGCTTAGACTTCTCAGAAGGGATGTGATCACTGAGAATTTCTCATTTTTGATTATAGCTCAGGGAAAATAACAGTTTTCTCCTTTGTTTTGAGAAACTTTTCAAGAGAATCCAAATAGACTGCCTGACTGCTTGTAGAGACAAAATAAAGAACTTCACATAGGAACAATTAATTCCTCTTCAGAGTAAATTTTCAAGCATGGTAGTTGAGAGGAAGAACATCATTGCTTTGTGTAAAGATGACCTTTTTGAACTTCCCAGGCTGACAGAGCCCAGCTGAGACAGTGATGCTGATGCTGCAGTGAGCAGCAGGCTCTTAGGGAAGGGGCTCACAGCAGCCCACGGGCCCTCCCATGCTGGCATTGTCTCAAACATCACTCCCATGGTTCCAGCACAGCAAGGGACAATGCCAGGAGCTGTTCCTGTACCACCAGGAGCACACAGTGCCCCAGCACCTGACCCCTGCTCTGGGTGGTGCTGCTGGGGGTGTGCCTCAGATGGGATGTACAACAGCAGGGGAGTACTGATATATTAGACCAGGAAATTTAAAAAGAGGCCATTCACACAAAGGAATGCTTAGTTATGTTTGAAAATCATTCAGGCTTGGATGATACTGATACTGATACCAAATGGTACCATTTGTTGTATATGTTGATATCACACATGGTACCTTTTGTTACATCTTTACTTACTAATGTGGAATTTGTTGTTTTGGGGTTTTTTTGTTTGTTTTTTTTTCTCTCTCTACAAACCAGTTTGTTACTAATTTGAAATGATTCCAAGAGCCAATCTGCATCTCTCCCAAC
This sequence comes from Eopsaltria australis, assembly GCA_034509425.1. Lineage (NCBI taxonomy): Eukaryota > Metazoa > Chordata > Aves > Passeriformes > Petroicidae > Eopsaltria > Eopsaltria australis. The sequence goes on along the minus strand of JAVTVJ010000055.1, from coordinate 5,804,748 downwards.
ACATTTTGAGTCAGGGTTAACATCTGAGAGCGCTTGGGTCCTTAAGGGAACAGCCCATTACAGCCCACGACAGTAACTATGTCTCTACGATTTATGAGAAGAAAGCAATATGTGCCTGTTTCGGTGCCTGTCGTTTGCCTACCAATGGTGCAGTGCTCCCCATTCCAGCCCTCTCTGCATTCACACTTCCCATCTTTACAAGTCCCGTGCTCCGTGCAGCGGGGGTGGCACACACGCTGGTCACAGCCCGCTCCTGTCCAGCCCTCCTCGCAGCGACAGGCCCCGCCGATGCACACGCCGTGGGTGCCACAGTCCACGGAGCACACTTCTAGGAGAGAGAACAGCAGTCACAGCCAGCCTCGGGCAAAGGGAGCACCACAGCAACGCTGCTGCTCAGAACTACAGCCTCTCACAGCTGGCCTGCTCACATTCTTATGAAAACTGGTATTTAAGCAGTTCTGATGCCTTAAGATTTTAGCCTTTCTGTTTTTCAAATCCTGTGCCGCATTAGTGCATAACTCTAAACTCCATATAAAGTGTTAGCTGCTGTCCACACATTTTGGTCAGACAAAACAATTCCTCTAGGCCTGAAATTCAAGGCCACCCTACAGCCTCAAGCCCCAAAAAGTATGAACAAAACAGAATTGGGGCAGAGCAAACTGGGGGAATGTGACTTCATTACCTGGAGCTGTAATTGGAGGATTAACCCCTGATATGTAAAGAGACCAAACTTATCTCTGTCTGAAAAACTCGTGCCCATTGTCCATCTTGGGTGTTGCCTCTCTTGGAGGTTTTGCACTGTCCAAGGTGTATCTATTGAAGGCCTTTAATGAATACCCACTTTATTCTCTTAACTTTATTCTCTTAGCCTCTGTTCTGGGTAGCCACACCAAGGCATCAGTTTAAGAAATCTGCCAATGTACACTGGACAGACCTGCAGAGCTGCATCCTCCACACAGATACAAACACATGTCACAGGTGCTGTCCCCAGCAGCAAAGAAGGGGAGCAGGTGGCTCTGCTTTACTCAAACCTGGACCCCAGGTGATTTTGACAGATATTGATTTGCTAAGAATTGAGACTGAAACTCACCTAAAACTCATTTGGCAGAGAATGGCAGCAATTCAGGGCCATTTAGAATGATGGGTAAAAGTCACTTTCCAAGGCGAGATTTTGGATTCCTATTACTGACATGGTCAGTTATCCAGTGTTTCACTCCAAAAACTCTACTGCTCTCTGCCAGCTGAAATTGCAGATAAGCAGAAGGGTCTTTTGCCCCATGCATCACCAAAGAAAGTGGCAGCAAAACTCTCATTCATGAATTTTTCTGACTGCTTATCCATGAAGCAGAAAACACATCTTGATATTCATGCCATTGGTGGGATATTCCAGCTGATTAATCTTAGGAAATAACTGAATAACTGTGAAAAATGTAAATATTGTTTTGAGAGACTTGGTTTTGACCTACAGTACCATCTCAAGGTTCAGCTGACAGTGTAAAAGCAAAATTCCCTGTATTTTTTCCATAAATGATGGACATTTTCGTTTACAGTTGGGAAACAGAAGTACACTTATGTAATTTTTCAGTCTAAAAGAGAACCAGTGTTAGAACAAAACACAAACTCCTAACCTGCACCCACCTCACCATCAGCTGACAGCCCCAAATTTAAAATATCACAAAAATATAGAGATCTATACACACTTCTCCCCAACAAAATTCACCAACACCAAACGCGTAACAAAGACAACTTTCTCAATTCTTACTGCATTTCAAACTTGCCATAGATACTGGCATTTTAACAAAATACCAACGTTATTGCAGAAGCAGGGAAACATCTTTTCCTTACCAACGGAGCAGTCGGGGCCCATCCAGTTGGGGTCACAGCTGCACAGCCCCGTGTCAGCCAGGTAGGAGCCGTGCCCGCTGCACTGGTCAGGGCACTGGGCTCTGGGCAGCTCACAGTTCACTCCTCCCCAGCCTGGGCTGCACAGACACTCCCCGTTCACACACACCCCGTGGTTGGAGCACGTCGGGTCCAAGCAATCCACTGCAGGAGAAAACAAAATGATGTAGAGAAGGGTCACTTCACATAGGGGGGTGTTTGGAGAATGTGCTCTGAAAAGTTTGTATCACAGCAACAAATAAAGCAACTTGAGGTAGTGCTTCAAGTCATATTAATACCTGGTGTGAGAATGGGAAAGTGAAGTAATTTATGTTTTACATTAAATAAATCAAGCAGGGTTGGACTGTGCAGTGACAGTTTACTGCCGGAATGCTGTGGTGGAGAAGCATGAACACTTAAAAATAGCACTTAAATATATATAGTCAGAGTTCCACACATAAACCTGGAGACATTTCTTCTGAAATACACTGAAGCTCCAATGACTCATGTACTGCATTTAAATTATGAAATAAGTTAATAATTTGCAGTTATAAAGGATTTTTTATTTGGAGTATCTTCATAAAAACAGCTTTTATTACTATTGAAATGTTAGAGCACTGTGAGAACATTAGGACAGCCACTTCAAGTACAGAAGTCAAAATACCAGTGGCTTTCAGCTTCATTTAGACTCCTAACATTCAGGCACTTCTGAAATGTTTGATCCACGGTCCATTAGTAGGTGAGCTGTGAAACTGAGAGCCCTGGTTACTTCAACCCATATTCCAAATCAGCAGTTTATTTCTCTTAAAGAAGTAAAACCAGATACAGATACAGATCTCAACCCAGAAACAACAAAGTGAAAATATCTATAATGGAAAATGATGCAATAAAATTTCAGTTGCTATTTCAGTCCTATAAAGGAATGTTACAAGCTGTCTTTCAAAAAAACTTCATCAGTAACATTATGAGTTTCCAAATTTTTATCTTATATCATGAATCTGTATAAGAATACTGTGCTTTACAGCCAATACCCACATGGAGGTTTTACCAGGTGCCTTTTGCTGTGGAATTGAAGGCCAAGGTCAAACTCATGTCTTAAATAACTTGAATTCATCTCATGACTGGTATATATTAGCTCACAACAGCAGGACCAAGAATGATTGACATTCTCTCTCACCGCTCCAGGAAGATCTGAGTTTATAATGAAAGTGATTTATCTCTCATCTTTTCCAAATTGATCCTTCTAAATTAAGGCAGAGACATTTTCACTCTACGTGATGTGAACAATACTTGATCTTTCAAATCTCAACTTTTCGATAAACACAGAACCATGTCAAACTATTTTATTTAGTTGCAGAACATTTAAACCAAGTATATAGATTAGATACAGGCAGAGGATTGAGACAGACACATTTAGAGATGCAATACCATGAGTTATCAGAATACAGTAGTATAGAATTCAGAATACAATAGTATAGGAATAAATTACTGTAAAATTTCTGACAAGATTTTCATTTTAATGGTGATATTGGCTATAGTTTTGGATTTGTTTTTCTTTTTTTCTTTAAGATTTAAAGCTGGATTAATCAGACATGAAACTTTTATAATGCAATTTCATATTCACAGGTAAACCAAGATTGGTTTGTGGTTCACCTCAAAGTTGATAAGTTTGTAAACTGTTTTAAATGACACAGAGTGCTTGTCCTGTATTGTTACTCCTTCTTTGTGCTTAGCCAAATTATAACCTGTCTGAAGTTTAAAAGGAGTCTTTTATACAATTTCTGTTGAACCCAATGGACACAGAGCTGTGATAAAACAGTTAGATTGGATAAAGAAGTAAAGTACACAAAAAAGTCCATTTACTTTTAGGATGAAGTTGCTTCTCCCCTACATTTGGTCTAGTCTCTTTTCTTTTTTTTAGAATATATATTTTAACAGCAAATGTAGAAGGGTAATACATGTATAACATCATTACAGGACAGCTAACTTCAGGAGATAATGGTAAGTCATGATGCACTCTCCTTGTCAGGAATGTATCATCTTCCTTCCCAAATGAAAGCACTAATGAAAGGAATGTGGAGCATATGAAAAACACCACCTTCTGCTACATAAATTAACTGTCTTCCCTCTATCCTGAATTACAGTGCTCCTGCAGCTTTGATTTATTTCTACAGAATGAGCCTATCAATGCCCCTAAGCCTCCAATCACCCTTGTTTTACAGGATAACACACTAAACACCTTTGTCCTTTGTTCTAGACAAATGTGCTTTACAGCTGTTTTGTTCTATCATCTGGGTAAGTAGTAGCTTTCAAAGTTGAAACTGAGGAGAGTTTTTACTCTGAGCTCCAATCTCATTCTATTTTAATCCATGCTCAGGGTTATCATCTCGGGCCAGGTCCTCGGCTGTTGAAATTAGCATAATGTGATTACCTGCAGTAGAACTGCACTGACTTGTGCTGCAGAGGTTCTGGCCCTGAGGTGTAGCAGGGTTTCCGATGGTGTTTAATCAGGATTTACAAATGGACCCTCTTTGGTGTTTAAACAAAGGAGAATGCGCCTTAGCAAGTGCGCTGGGCTTGGAACTCACAGCCCCCCGGCAGCTCAGATCATTAGAGCTCATTTAGTATTGGGCCCTCTGTAGATTTGACAAAAAAGGTACTGAAAGCAATTTATATCCTTAAGGACAAAAAAGGAGGTCAAGGAGTTTTCCGAACAATATGTACCGCGAAGTCCCCAAAGAGCCATGAATTACACTTATGAAGTTAAATGTCATTGAAAAATGACTCGACCAGGAAAGTGACAAGAAAACCACCCTTAACTTAACCTAATTTGGCAATTTCACTCGTGTCCCCCCCAAAGTAGACTGAGTGAAGCCTGACAAATACCCCACTTCATCTTCTGTGCAAATTTGTTAATAGAAAAAACGGTGTTTATGCTGCAAAAATTGTGCATCAAAAATATTGATTTTGGTGTCACTTTCATTTCAGGTAAATTGTTTGAACAATATAACCATGATGAATATCAGAAATAAAAATCTATTGGGAAGAAAAAAAATTGCTGACCCACTTATTCTAATTCAATATCCTAGTTGGAAAATGGCAAATGAATCAACTTTTGCCATTCCTTTAGGAAGTTGGAATCAACAGAGGAGATTTCATTATATATAAACACAGAAATATTATTTCTAACATTCTGTCATTAAAAGTGCAAAATTTCAAGTCATGCAAAAACTTTAACTAAGACTAGATGATTAATTAGAGACACCACTTCATAGTATACCCTTTCTCCCATAGCACTTGAATCAATGTAAGAAATACGTACAAAAGAAATGGAATTTTAGAGTGGAAACATGGTGGTTGATTTTTATTTATTTGCCAATTAATTTATTGACCTATTTATTGCCCAATCACATATGCAAAAGGTTACTTTAACCTTTCTTGTCATGTTATTGGCCCTTCCAAATTTGCAATCGATACCTCCTGCCTTTGTAACCCATTTATCTTTTTAAGAAAAAACATGTCCTTCCAAGCACAGTGTTGATTAAATAATGTATATCCTTTCTTCTGACATAGCAATTTGCCTCCCAAAAAGCTCTGGTGACTGACAATTTTGTTGTGTTCCCAGTTTTGGCTGGAGTTAACACAACTTCTTTGCAAAAATGTCTGTACTGGCTTGTTCTGTAAACTTCTCTGGAGATTCTGATGCCTTTGCTTCACCATCCCCAACATTCACCTGAGGATAAGATGGATTAAGCACTACAGGAGCCAATTTCTCTTACAGAATTAGGGGATCCAAGGTGTCTGGCCCAGACAGACCACAGCCATTCTAGAGAACTGAAAGAAGAGAGAGAATTCCATGCAAGGAGCTGGAAATTACAACCCAGGTGAGGGAGGAACGGCTTGCAAGGTAAAATTTCCAGAATTAAATGAAACAAAGGTCCTTTTAGACCATCTACCATGATCTCTCTAATAACACAAGCAGTTATACTACCACAGAGTACATGATGAAATGCATAAAACTCAATGAGACCAAGCAAAGAATTGCAGTTAGTACCAGAAAGAGAGGATCTGCATTCCTGGGGAATAGATTGAATGCTGTAGAGCATGTTAAAGACAGTTGTTTCCACCCTCGATTTTGATGAAAATGAAAGTTAATTTTTTCAGATAATTTTTTAATATCTCCTAGATCATACACCCAGGTTGAACTGAGAACTATCAATTCTAAGGAGAAAAAAAAGAACATTACAGCATTTTCTGGATATAGTTTGAAATGTAATCCATTAAAAACAACGCAGAAACTCTTGGCTTCAACTGAATTCTGGAGAAAAGTTCTAATAACCAGTGTTGGGAGGATTTAGTGGAAGGAGACGACAGGAATGAGCTGAACAAACAATTGCAGTCCCACCAGTGAGGATCCTTGGTTTGTTTTTTTTTCCTTTTACCACAAGTTCACTCAGACTAATGCAAGACATTGTCCTAAAGGTGACAACTTCGGTCCTGAGAATAAAACCCTTAGTGGTTTGTTTATCCACAGTTTTCTTCCCTTTGTTTTCTGATGGGAGGGACAGCTGTTTACTATAAGGTAAGATAAAAATCGACACACACAGTATTAACACAGCTCTTGCAACCCATCCAGAATAATCCACAGAGACTCCTCAGTCCTCACAGCATGACATCCCAGCCCTCACTTCAGTACTCCAGCTGCTTCTCCGTTTGGAGGATTAACAAACTCTGGAGCACAGTAATAGATTTTAAAAATAAAAGCTGTCCAATTTACGTTGTGCATTCTAACAGAAAACTCTGTGAATACAACCAGTATTGAGTTTAATCTATGACCACATTTTGCATGGTTATTTTTTAAAATTTGCTCATTCTACATACTCAAGGAATTGGACACTTTCAACCTGAAAAGCTTTTCTGTGTTTAAAGGACAGTTATCGCTCGTGTGTTCCATCTACCTTTCCTTAATCCCATATGATTGTAGCCAACAGGAGTAATTTGCCCCATATTAAGTCTGTAAGTGACATGGATATCTAAGTCTTTCAAATGTTTTTCATCCGTTTCTGTCTTTATAGTCTATATGTGCTTTGTGTGAGGTTGAAGCTGTACAATTTTGTCTACTGCTGCTCCTTTTTCCTCTGCATTTCACATCTAAATTGTTCAGTAAACATAATCCACAAGAAAAGATTTTTCTTCACTCCTCAACAAAGGAATTATTCAGGTTTCCTTGTGGCAGACACCCTTAATACTGCAAAGCAATGTATACAGAATGCCTGAAGTTTTGTCTGAACTCTGGTAGATCAGTAAAATTGTGATTTTTACCCTCTTTTACAATAATCTGCTACAGCAGTTTTATGCCTAGAATTTTATTCTCTTATTTCCTTTTTTCCTATCCATTAAATAACTCCCAAACCCAGAAAACAAACTAACAACACAAAAAAATAAATATCCTACCTTCCTCACAGTTTTCTCCTTTATAGCCCACAGAACAGACACAGTTCCCTTCGATGCAGGAACCATGACCTCCACAGGAGGGGTCAATACACTGGCTGATGGGCACATCACACTCTGGACCTTTCCAGCCACTGTAGCACAAGCAGGTGCCTTTGGAGTACTGACCATTGCCACTGCACAGAACCGGGCAGGCAGCTGGAAAAGGGAACGGAAGAAAAACAGCACACAGGGTCACACATGCAGTTGTGTAAAAGTGCACTACAATCCACTACCAAACACTCATACATATACTCAAATACGTTCATCTACTGGGTAAAAACAAATCTGAGAGAATTCGTAGTGGTTCAGTTCTTCATTTCCCAAAGAATAATTTGATTGCTATTTAATAAAGCACATATGTGTTGGGCATTCTGAGAATACAGCTCCTATTCTTTAGAGAATACAGATAGTATTTGGGATAACTAATAAGGTAATGTGAACAGTTTTTGAGTCTGACTTTACTCTGCTTTGTTTCTCTAGGTAACATGTGATTTTCACAGATTGAACACAAAACATTCAGTCCTCACAACAGCTTATTATATGGCATCTTTCTTCTACCATAACCCTTCTTTAATGTAATGTCCCCAAGCTTTTCTAGATCCTTTGGCTTTCAGTATAAGAACCTTGAACACAAGAATGACACAAGCTTTCAGCTACTACAAATGCACCTTGCCACCACTGTCCCTGCTGAACCTTGTTTCCCTGAATCCCAGTGACAGCTTTTACCCTGTGTGTACTGGCAGGAAAGCACCATTACACCCTTACCCCTCACTATTGTATTATTAAGGGGGTAAGACATTCTGAGCAAATATTAATTTATGCAAATGAAGTGAAGCCTGTGAATAATAAAAGTCATCAGTAGGTCTTGGGTGCCAGGAATCAGATGTTGTACATATGCAGAGCAATGGAAAGAAACAAGCGGTTGATTAAAACCCAGGTGCATATAAATGTTTCACTAAGTCATATTCACTCCTGTGTGCTCATGTCTCCCATGGGAACATGGCAATCTGTGAACTTCTGTGCCTGTCAAAGATTGGAAGTGTGGTCACTGGCCAGAGAAATGGAAAAAATAACAGAGAAACAACAGAAAATGGGAGTAGTGAAGTGAGTCTTTGAGAAAAGCTTGGAGCACTTTTGTGCTCTTCCCTCTGATGCAGTTTGATAAAAACTGAAAAGTATTTCCCTGTCTTTTCCTTCTTCAAAGTAATTAGAAATGAACACCCGGTTTTACAGTGCCAAAAATATACTCAAAAGCTACTATTAATCATTAAAAGGTCCTAATGTCTTCTTGGCTTCTATTATCCCTTTAACCCAAATGATCAAGAAGAACCCAAGTAACTGATTTCCTACAAAGAAATGTGCAATGGTCCAGTTATCCAATGTCTCCATTGTTCAGTCCCACAATTCTTATTAATCTCAGCTGTCCCATTGATCTGCTGCAAAAACACATTTCAGCATAGATTTTGTAATGAATTTTCTTATTTGGTAAGGGAAAAAACTGATCAGAAAAAATAAAATTCAGATTCCTAACCTGAAATGTTAGCTAAAATTTAGAGTGCTGAGAATTATTTCAATTAAGACCACACATTCATGGGCCACATGTCATATAAAATGTATAATAGTTTTTGGCCTATTTTTCTTCTACAGTAGAACAGAGTCAGTATGCTGAAGTTTGGGGTTTGCTACTGCTTCTATGTCTTAGATCCATATTATCCATTCTTTGGTAGCAAGAGGACTTCATTCTACTGCATTCCTGGCGTTCTCTCTTACTATGAGTTTTGTCCAGTTGCTTTCTTAAGCACTGGAAAAATGAACAGAAATTTGAATAAAATTTAATTTCCATCAGCAACATTTTCATTTCAGATGTCATATATGTTCACAAGTGCTTTACTGAAATCAGTGAAAAAGTTTATGCTAAATTTCTACTGGTTTTGCTTTCAGCAGCTGGTTTCAGAACTAAGTTTACTGAGCCAGCTGTATGGAAATGACACACAAATTGTCCCCACACTGCACTCCAGGACAGCCTGTCTTACATCTTTTTGCACCTCAGCATCAAACACCTTTCCATGATGTCCCACATGCTGAACTAACAGCAGCCTGAATGCTGTGTGACTGTTCCTTCTGCCTGCATGTTCCACTGAGGAGCCTGGCTCAGCTCCCAGCACGGCCTTTCCCTGCCTGGGTGTGCAGCTACTGCTCCTGCAAGCCCCCAGGTGAGCCAGGGAGAAAGGGATCAACCTGGCATCACTTCCACCTTTTGGCTATGAAGACCTGGGGGCACAATTCCTTTGTCCACTTGTGTAACTCCATTTCACTGCAGTTTAAAGGCTTGTCTTGGGCTGACACTGATACATTTTCTCAAAACAGTCTAAGAAAGGTAATAATTTCTGTCCTGCTCTCTTTATTTGCCACGGTGTTGAAGACTGTTGGGCAAGTGAAAGGAAGGCAGCCTGTCCTGAAGACCTGCAGTAACCAAGAGGGGCAAATCTCTTGCTGTCACCTTGCACAGCCTGAAACATTGTACAGACTCTGGCTCTTTATCTGGAACTCACTTCAACACAAAAGTCTCTCTAGGACAAGGCACCTTTCAGCTCCTGTATGTGGTGGTTAAGCCTGCAGTCCCTTTGGTCCAGCTCACCACAGAAGAAATATTGCTGGATGCAAATTCTCTGCATGGTTCCATGCCACTGCAGAGACTCAGAGTTGTCATTACTGATGGTTTCTCAGTGTGGATTCCCCAACTGCACTGGGACACACTTGCTTCTGCCCACCCAACTCCTCACCACATGGAAAGAACAGGTCCCAGGAAGGCTAAATGAATCCGTGGGCATTAGACAGTTTCTCTGGACAAACCACGTTTGTTCAAGTAGTTACAAAGACAAAAACTTAAAGCCGACTCACAAGCTGGATACAAGTCAGGAACGACTCTTATTGTTTAGTTGTTTTACTGATCAGCAGTCACTCAACTCCTGAAAAGATTTCTGTTCTGCAAGCCTCTCCTCTGGAGTGAAAACTCAAATAAAGACAATAACTCTATTTAAACAGCACACTGCCTTGAAAGAGGGAATGAGCAGAAATAAAGCATTATTAAAATAAATCAAAAGGGAAAACCAAAACAACAAAAACCCCCCAAGCCACTTAACTGTGGCCACTCTAGACCTAGCTAGAGTGGTCTGGACCTGTAATTCTGTGCCAGACACCTGCTGTTAGAACACTTCTCTGCTCGCTTTGCCCCTATGTCTCATCAAGCAATGGGTAAGTGCAGCCCAGCTAAAGGTGATGCCTATCTGCTATTTGGAACTTATCCATGGGTAAGCCATTCTTAGCTCCTGCTTTTGACCTGGATTTGCAGAGTTCAGCTTCTGGGATACCAGAGCCTGGCATGGCAGGAGAAAGGTTACTGGATGGTGCTGGGTCTTGGGCTAAAGAGCTCCTGCAGCAGTTTTTTAGTGTTCCCTGGCTCTGCTGTGGTGCTTCAGGAATTTAAGAAAAGCTGAAAGGCATGTCACAGCTTTTCATTCCTCTCTTCATGTTTCTCTCAGGTCAGAGTTCTTGCTGTGGATCATGAATCTATTCAGTCCTTGTGAAGCCTGTCTATAAGTTGAACAGCAATCTGCCTTCAGGGGGTTGCCAGGGTGGTCACAATGCCAGAGACGCCAGAACTGACTTTGGATAAACAAGAGAATCTGTCTCTTAACCTTAGGGATGAAGTGGATACAGTTAAGATTAAGGCACTTGCAATTTAAAGCCACAGTTTAATCTGCAACCCTCTGCTGGAGTTACTCTACGAATTACGTAACAGGAATATCGCTTTGAGAATAAGAAAAATGAGAGATTCTGGGACAGACTTCAGCATTTCCAAGACTGTCATGCCACTAAGATTGCAGGAGAAACATGTAATCAAGTAAGCAAGAATGCAAGAAGGTCTAGGTTATTACAAGAAGCTGGCTCGTCACTGTTGCAATAAGCAGTTCTTCATGACTGCTTAGGTTTGGGTTTATAGTCTGTCCTGCATGAGGAAGAGAGAGAATCAAGCTGCTTTTCTATAGAGAACAGGATTGGGTAGCCTAAAAAGAGTTCTGCTATGCCTATTTGCTAGATCATATTGCTGCAGAATGAGACCCAAACCAGCCCACCCTCATTTTACATCCTGGCAGCTTCAGCTGATGTAGAAACTCAAGAACCTTCTGGAGCTCTTATTATCTAAACCTGCTTGTGTTTCCCCATGTGGAGTGGATGGGCCCTGGTCCAGGACAGAACTGACTGCTTCAAGTCTGTTGAAACAATGTGAGGGAAGGAGGTTTATGCAATGGAACAACCAAGTTCCATCTCATTTCTGTGGAGATTGATTGCGTATCTCAAACCAGCACTGGCAAAAAGTGCACAGAGATCTTCAGGAGTAGTTATAGAAACACTCAAGCAACTTAGGCCCAAGGGTGCATGTCCTGAGTGAAGTCTGGATAAGAACAACAGCTGTTAACCCTAAACTTTCTTTGGTTATGGGATTCTGCCCTTTACTGGTATTTGAACAAAATCAGGCAGAATTTTCGACATGGGGCTCAGCTGACGAACAGACACTACAGACCTCTGAGTCCAGGGGGCTGCACGTATTTGAGAACATCATTTGAGCAGGAAAGACAAACCAAACATCCCTCTAAAACTTGTCTCTCTAAAGGTTACTTTGGAGAAATGTTCATATTCACTGATGCATTAGGAAAGGTGATTTGCTAACAGCCTATTACACATGGAGAAGGAGAGGAGATTACAAGGGATAATGCCCAAAGGGTCTGGCACCAAAAGCCACCCTTTTGTCCATGACAACCCCCGGGTATCCCAGCTGCAGTCTGTGTACACTCTCCTTGCCCCTCCCCTCCACACACACATACTCACCAGAGCAGTTCTTCTAGAGCATGGCAAGAAACCAGCAAAGCATATCTGAGGAGACCAACTCCTGGAGGCTGTTGAAGAACTTGGATTAGTTACACAGCTGCTGGGGTGAGAGGCCTTCCCCTGCTACTTGAAGCTCCAAACAGGATGTGAAGGCAGAGCTCTGGCTTGGTTTCTCTTGCTGTAGAGCAGACATTACTCTGGTGCAGAGAGTCCTGTACCACTAGGATCTAGGCTGTCAGTTCTCTACTGCAGACTTTTTTCAGTTCCTCCTCGTAAAATAGACAAATTGGTATATGTCTCTTCAAAGTTATTCGAGTCTCTGGGCACAAATATATGCAGACTGGAAAGGTTTTTGAATCTGCATCTACAATGCTTCCCTCTCCTGGACCAGGTCAAAAGCAATGCCCTTATATCACTCTTATTTTGCAAGCTGCTCAGCTTTACATTCAAATGTAAATTTTCAAACATGGCAGAGGAAGAACATAGTTTTTTGGTGCCACCTAATTTTTTTATGCGCACCACAGAATTTTGTGGTGAGATGCCCATGACAAAACTGCACCAAGGAGCGGTATTTGTGTAAAGGCCAGAATGGTTGCATCCATAATGCTTGCAAGCCCCAATCTTGCACATAAACCGCATTCTTCTTACCACAAGCTGGTGTGCAAAAATGATGAGCTTGGCTGTTTGTTCAGCACGTAAATAGTATGGAAAACCAGGACTGAGTGTTCAAGTGTGAGCTTAAGACTGAACTAAGAGAGCACTTGGAAATCATCTCCAATGCCTGAGTACTGCTGACTGTTCCATCAAACAATTTTAACAAGATTAATTGACAAGTTAAAACTCATGGAAGAACATTCTGTGATTGAACACAGAACTAGACAAATTCATGGAATGAAAATCTGCAAAGGCTACTGAACACAAAGAAGCTTCATGTATTGTAGGAAGTCCTAGCACACTTTACCTCTGGAACTGGAAGAATTTAATGGAGAAGTAACAAAGACAAAATTTTTACTCTCCCTCAGCTATCTGCTGTATGCCATCATCATAGCTGCAATCCTGGGTGAAATGGAATTTTGGTCCCAGCCATTGCAGCTTTACTTCCCTTTAAACAAACACATTCAGTAAAAACCCCCCAAACATTCTGAAGAGATGCTATTTATACTATATTTATGATGCTATATTTATATATTATGTTCAGCCCTTGTTGAACTGTACAGAATTTTGCTACACCTAAGAAAAACCTTTATTTTTGTCTATACATGCTCCTGTTTAGGAGGAGGAAGTGCATTTCAGTCACAAAAATTCTGGCTAGTCTTGCTATGCTCTTTGGACATGGAGTTGCACAAATTCGTAGTTACATAAAGGAGTGAAATCCACACTTGTATAACAAAACTAAAGCTGTTCTTCTTTTTTCACTGACCACCAGGAATTGAACTGAAGACAGATGTAGGTCAAACTTCTTAGCATTGAGCCCTAGCAGTGACCCTTCTGGGTGCAGCTCCTCTAGGGGATAATTAATTCAGACTCCATAATACCTCACACTTGGACTTCCTTTTAGCAGAGATTAAGCTGCTGCTGCTGAGAGATTATGCACGACTTTGCCAATACATAAAGAAGATGGATTCCAGTTCTTGACAGCCTAATCTGAAGCCTATAAATGCACTCCAGGCCAGCTCCAAACCAGAGCAGAAATAGAGGAAAGATCCAAGACAAATGTTGTGTACAACCCCCTTGTTCCGAACCTGACAGATGAGAGTAAAGTTACACTGTACTGGTGTTTTTCTCTTTTTGGTCTTTATGTTGGTAATGCACATGCAGCATTTAGACTACAAGTTCATTTCTCTTCAACGGACAAATTAGATTAATAAATAAGCAGGTGAAGATGTGTTTTATTGATACTAAAGTTGAATCCTACAACTGTCTACCAAAGTCCTGAATCATTTTAGATTCACTGCAAAAGCTGCAATCAAGTTCCTTTTCTCCTAAAATGAAGTCATACTTGTTCATATATGAACAATCTTAATCTAAATGGCTTAAAATCCACAAAATCACTATATCAAAGGAATCAAAACCATTTGCATTTTAGAAAATCAGCCCAGTTATTACAAAAATTAATTGCTGTCAACTTGATTCAAAATGTTGGCTCTAGACTTTACATTAATATTATAAACAAAAAAGTACTGAGACATCCCTTGTTTTATTATACATCCCTTATTACACCAAATATTTGCTCTTAATTATCATATCCCTTGTTACACCAAGCATTTGCCCACAAGAAATGTCTAAAAATTAGAAGACATATAAATCTACTCCGTTGTAGATGGTTTTGTTTGACAACACTTCCCTTCATATTTTCTGTTTAAACCTGTTTTAATCAGTTGGCTGCACATTTTGCACACTACTTGTCTGCAAACCTATTAGGTTTTACTGAAGTTCATTTGTGGATATGAAAATCTGAAATAACTTCCAAGACCACTTAGTGGTTTATGTTGTTTCCCTTTTAGTAGTTTATGATATTTTTATACTACATTCCTTGTGAGAAGCTGCTCCAACCCTAGCAAAATCAGGCCCAAGAAAATAATTCTGGAATGGGAGATTGAATGAATCCAAGACTGTTTTCTCTCATCTGCTCTTTGTGCCTCACAAACCTGCTACTTGCATGGTCAGGAAGAATGATCGCTAAATTCACTAACTCCCATCAGGCTGGAATGCTCTTAACAGTGACAATTAGAAAGAGCTACAACATCTTTTAGGTTGCACTAAGAGCTTGAGCTCTTCCAAGCAGAAGTCATCTTCTAGAAATTCACCCAGAAGCAGGAGAATGAGCAACTGTGAAAAACTGTCACTGACATGAGGTGGTTTAGTAGTTCCTTCATGAAACTGTTTGCTTTGACTACAGAACACAGAACTAATTTCAATAGTTTCACACCAGTGATGCTCTGCCCTGGCAGGCTTCTGGTCAGCATTAAGAGGGAATGGCTCTCACAGCAGCCAAGCTCTGCTCTCCCTACTTCAGTGGCCCAAGCCCAGCCTTACCAAGCTCCCAAGCTCTGCCAAACTGCACATTAGCAGGCGAGGAAGAAACCCACAGAAGAATTTCCAGAAGGACAAAAAACCCATCAGGCGTGTCAAATCTCTGACATTCAGAAACCATTTGGGGAAAGCAGCACACGCTGACTTAAGCACTAAAGTATGGATGCTTTAATTAATCCGGGGTGAATTTAATTGCTTTAGTTAAGTGGAAATCGGGTTAAAAATGATGCAGAGCATGCTGGGGTGTGTTAAAAACATGACATATGAGTTGGATGAATCGATAAATTAAAACTGCACAGATGTTTTAATTAAACCCAGGAAACTTAACGAAGATCACTAGAGACTTTTAAGCCTATGATTAATTCAATTCATTTAAAATACCTGTAGAGATATGGGGATGCCTCCATTTTGGGAGTTATAGAAGTTCTCAATCGATAAGTACTTAAGCTGTTCTACAGAAAAAATGGCATGATTTTTATAGAAGTGACTGGACAGCATTAACTGCACAATTAATATTTACATTCCTCTGAACACTCAGCAAACTTTTGCTGTGGCCCAAATTTATCACAAAGGCAATATTTTTTCTCACGCCTTCAGTGTGAGCCTATCTGTCAAAAAGAAAACACTTGCTGTTCCCTCCTCCACCATTGTACAAAGTATCTATTTCCATTAGATAATTGCTCTGCTTACAACTGTTACAAAAAATCTATGGAAGAAATACAAACGTGTCTTCCCATACTACCACCAATTTCCAGAAACACAGCAATTTTTTCAAATTATCTCTTTGAGGTTGCTCACTTGGTGCAAGTAAATTTTGCTTGATTATTTAACCCCTATAATGTTTTCAATAACAATAACAATGCAGTCCATAAGAATAGGGAAATCAAAACTAGGCCAATATCAAATACCTCGGAACTATTTTAATGGTGGATTGAAAAACTGAAGCCCCATTACTGCTTTTGTGAAGATGAGCTTAGACAACCTCACTAACCACCAACAAAGACCTTAGATAAAGATATTGGAGTGC
Source organism: Eopsaltria australis (assembly GCA_034509425.1). NCBI lineage: Eukaryota > Metazoa > Chordata > Aves > Passeriformes > Petroicidae > Eopsaltria > Eopsaltria australis. The sequence goes on along the minus strand of JAVTVJ010000055.1, from coordinate 5,788,424 downwards.
TCTGGGGTAGAGAAAGAGACCACCGTACTGTGTCACTGGAGAATTCATAGCTGCGCATAAAAAAAGAATTTCAAGTGGCAGAAAACAAACTAAAAATTGGAGACAGAGACAAAAGAGGACATTTGAGTGCACTGACACTTGATAAATCAGCTAGCTGTGCCAGGAGTCAAATGCCTTGAGGACTTTGTCCTGTCAGTACATTCTGGATTCAGCTCTTGGTTGTTTCTTTCTCCACCATTGCAGAAGCTGTGCCACTGTCACTGTCACTGTGCTAAGGGAGGTCTGCAGTTCCCCACACAGCACATGAATGTGATTTGCAGCCAGTCCAGCTCAGGTCCTGCCTCTCTGCTACATCGTTAAAGAGCAGCACAGTTCAATCTCTTTTTCACATGCATCAATGCATTCAAGGAAATGGAAATTCCCTTGCTCTGGTTCTCATTTACCACAGAAGAACGAGGCTGATCAGTTTGCCACTTATTTTATGCCTTTGAAAAGGAAGGAAAAAATCCCAAACCAAGCACACCAACTCTTTTTCTGTGAGTAACACAGAATCAGAGCTGTGAAATTCCTGCTTTACATATAAGCAGCGAAGTTGATACAAGACCATGCAGAGAAACAAGTTTTGCTTCCTACCAACAGATGGAAACCGACAGATGTTGAAATCAGCTACTGTCATAGACAAGCATGTAGATCTTCATTCGTGTGTTTTGATAACTTCATCACTAGGAAAACTGCGGAGGAAGGGAAAACTAAACTATTTCAGAGGTTTCAGTTGCTATCTCAGTGAAGGGAGTCAGTGAGGAATCAGAGATGGTGCTTCAAGCTCACAAAAAACAGCAGTAAAGATAAACATCAAATACCAGAATTTCCCTTCCAAACGTATGTGTTGTGATCCACAACAGAGAAGCACTAACAGCTCGAAGTCACTTCTGCTTCTAGAAGAAGGAATGAGAAAGTGAAATATTTCTTCAAAGATTTTTGATAAGTTTTACACCATCCCCAGTGAATGCTGTAAAAACTATTGCTTCTCTGGAAATGGCTTAGCTCTGGCTAAACAGCAGTGCAGTAGATGCAGGACTGCACCCACAGGCTGCAGAGTTCAGGGTATTTAAAATGCAGGCTGGTTTGGTCTCATTTCAGTTACTATTATTTGCCTTGTTAAATTCACCAGAAAAGTTAAATCATAACATGTTTAACTGCACAGTTCCACATCAGCTGTAGATATTTAAACATTTTTCTGTGTTTGAATTAGAGATTTTTTTTTGTTTGTTTGAGAAAGTGAAGGGGAATGACAGTTAACAGAATTCAATCTCACTGAAAGAGGGACTAAATATAGAAAAATATCTAAATTACAGGTTCAAAACCAGATCTAGTGTAGGCGTGAAAAAAATCACACACGCTGAAATCTGAAGCTGTGATTCAGGACCGTTTCTGTTATTCAGGGATGGCAAATGTCTAAGGATGTCTTACAACAGCTGTATTTCTATAATGTGATTTACAATACTACTTAATCAGAGTTGCTTCAATGACATTTACTATCATCACAAGGACTCCAAGATGATCCCAACACAACTGCAAAGATGAACCCTTAGAACTTAATGAAATAAACAAACACCAGTACAATTCCAGGGAGACAAAGCAAAGTAAAACCAAAATGTAGATTGCAGCACAATTAGATAAGCTACCCAATTAAACACAAAAACAAATTACAAAGCATTCAGCACAGCGAGCACAATTCAGCTCAGCAGAGCAGAGTTGGAGCAGAGAAATTCTTGGCCACCAATGGAAGTATTATGAAGGAAAAAAGCTTTTTAGCTTGCCAGAACTAAGCTGCACAATGGTTTGTGTCCTGCATGTATTTATGTGGATGTCCACTTCCTTGCTGCACTCAGAACCTTTTGAAATATTCTACTTATTGGAACTCCATTGAAACAGAAAATATTTGTGCACATAGATGTGTTTGTGGTGCATATGTATAAGAAGGGAAGAAAGAGAAGTAACTGATAATACAGCAGTCTTCAAAGGAGCTGTGAGAGATCAAATGAATGTACCCAGTTTTTATTAAGTATGAAAATATTACATAATGCTGTCGAAGAAAAATCCATTAATAAGATTTTACTGTGTTTCCATGGGCTTTCCATCTTGGACATAAGCAAAGCAAACTTTCTTATCATACTAAGCTAATAAAATTTGGTTCCAGCTCAGCTCTGGTACTGCCTGTGGCTCTCTTTGGTCTCTGAGTTTCTCCAGGTGGGGCAGTGAATGATCACATAAAATACCCAAATGTTTGCTGAAATCACAGACCTTTAATTCCTTACATATCCAATTTTTACCTACCATGCTTTGTCCATCAGTGGCATTAGTGACTTCTGTCAATTATTTTCTTCTTCCTTTATTACTGAATTCCTCAGCATTCCCCTTTTTTTTTCTTAATCCTTTTAGCTTTGTCTTTGAAATTTTCTCTTGCAGAATAAATCTGCCTTCTTAGCTGCACCACTATCCTACAAGCTCTTTGGGAAAAGGAATCACACATAATTTCAAGGCTGCAGCATGAATTCAGAAATATATGGAAGGACAATGCATTTCACATGCACAAATTTGTCTGTGTGTTTACTGGTGGTTAAATACAGAAAACATGCTAATAAATTGCTACATTAGATGCAATTATCAGGTATATTTAATAACATTAAATACATATCTTTAAAAAATGTAAAGCATTTTTGTTGCCCTGTGGATGCCCAACTATAACAAAAAGAAGGAAGGATGTGCTTCTAAACAACAGGAGAATCCCTACTTAAAATTATTCAGGACAAGATTTTTTTAAAGTAAATTCTTTATAACCCTAAATTCAATGCTGGAATCAGCAGAAGCCATGGAAACTTCAGGAACAATGAGAAGTTAATATTTTGCATGTTGAAACCTATATTCCTGAAGTCTGTTTTCTCAAGTAGCTCCTGGGTTCTATTCCAACTTCACAAATATTTTCTTACAAAGACTGCAAAGGGTCTGAGCAGCAGTTCCAGCCTGGTGCAGAAAAGGGAGCAATCTGAGTGCTGCTAATCCTCCTGTTCAATCTACACCACACTAGAGGGACAGGTACATATTCCTGAAGAGCAGTGAAATGTTAGGATGTTAAATGCCTTGTGTTGTAACAGAAACTTAACAAGGTATCTGTTGTAGAATTCTGGAGTCCAGACCCTCCAGCCCCCTGTTTTATTTCTAATCTCCAAGAGGCTCCATGAGGATTGATGAGGGGAGCTGCAGAGCAGACACGATGGCTGCTATTGTCTGTGTGCCCCGAGCCCCTTCTGGAGCCAGGACCACTAACAATCTGAAAGAATTCAGCCTGTGACCCCTCCAGCCCTTGGCTCCTGTTTAAATTGCCAATTAGAAAGAGTTGCAGTGATGGATTTTGTGTTGGCTCTCCTTGTGTACCTGACACTGGATCAAAGCTGCTATCTCATTTCATGCAGGCCAGCTAGCAGCTGATAGACAGCACTGGCTGTCAGTCATTGCCAAAATAGGCTACATGTCTATTTATTTATTCTGTAATTAATTTTAGGCAGAGTTAATGGCACAAACCCCTTTTTAGAGTGTAATGCAGTTCTATAAAACCAAGGGCAGGCGGGCAATCACTGCCCTGTACATCAAAATCACTGGAAGGCAACTGAGGACATGACCAGTTTGCAAGAAATGAAAATAGCCTGCTAATAAAATATGAGACTGGGAAAATGAGAAGAAAATTTATAACAAAGGCATTTTAAGGTACTGAGTCAGAGAGGTGGGAACTGCTGGAGGGGAACACTGCCAAAGACAGCCTTGTCTGTTCAAGTATCAAAATGATGCTTCCACCCACTGTGAGAGAAGATTTGAGTGACAAGCCAGGGCTGTGCTGCTGCTGCAGCACGCACAGAAGTTGGCACACATACACACATAAACACACAAAACCCAAAAACAAACCCACCCAGAAAGAGATACAAAGAGAGAAGCTGAACATGCTGAATTCTGTCAACTGCAAGAAAGGATGTGAGATATGTGTGGGTGACAAGTCAGGAATGCAACATTTCCAAAGAAAAGCACACTTTTTTTCTTCCTTCAACAGTACAGGGTAAGTGTAAGATGATACATGCTATCATTATGAACATCTAAAATGCTTAACAGTTATTTCTTCTTTATCTTTTTTTTCTCTATCTCACTTTTCTTCAGCCCTACCCTGCACTCTTACTCTTTCAAAGTGGAAAATTCCATCATTCTACCTTTCATTAAGGATCTTAATCTGGATTTTTTTTTATTCCTTTTCTTGCCTCACATTCAGGCTTTGACAAAGTTTTACAGACCTTTTTCTGCATTGCATCTCTTGAATTCTGCCCTGGCTTCCAGGAAATAAAATCAACATTAAATAAACATCTTTTCCTCCACATTGATAAATTCAGTCTTCTTCAGTCATGTTTATGCACAACAGTGCTTTAATAATCATATTGTTAATTTATTAATCTAACCTTCAGCTGTGTGGCTTTTCTTTCCCAGGCTTGTTTCAGGTCTTTTACCTCACGGAACAGGAGCTTCATGCTCTAACTTCATTTACAGACCCCCTTCATCCCTCACTGCTCACTGCTGGAATTCTGACTTCAGCCTTTCTAGGACTTTGGATAGGATGTTTGAAAGTCAAATTTTAAAACTGCTTTTTTTTTTGAGCTGTTTCCTATGCTCAGTCTCCCCTCTGAAGGCCCCATTTGCCCTCCATTATCCACAAGATATTTTCTGCCCCATTACCCCTCTTTAAAACTGCCTTTTACCACAGTGTTCCCCTACGCTGACAACAGTCACACAGCTGGTGTGTTTACAACACTGCATTATCACCATTTTTCCTGTATCTTCATATCTGTCAATTGGCTCCCATTCATTCCCTTTAGACTTGAATTGAGGTGGTGCATTCCCTGAGTCAGGTGCTGCTTTTATTTATTTGTTTTGCATGTAAAGGATTAACCACAATAGGTCAGCTTTAACTTCTATTATTGCTCAGGACAATATCTTACCAGTGCCACAAGCCTGGCATTTTTCCTGCACTGCTGTTCTCTCCAGTTCTTTGCTCTGCAAACCCATCTGGTGATGGCATCACCATGTTTGATCCACCCTCCTTCACTTGTCTGATCTATAACCTGTTACTGCATTTGCAGGGAGTCACTTGAATAGTTCAAAACCCATTCCCCAGTTTGACTGTGCCATGGAAGGCCCAAAGAGCTGCCTCATCTGAGGTCCCATCTCTTCTGTGAGGCCATGGCCATGTGCAGGACAGGCAAAGGAAAAATGGTATTCACTCCCCTTTCCCTTCAGAGTCAAGGGAGCTTATGTCTGCTTAAACTATTTCCAGTTCCTAAAATTTCGAGCCAAGTTATCAAGACAAATAGTGTTTACCTGACTCACACAGAGAGGAAATACATTCTCTTATACATTACCAGCATGTGCTGGACATCATTCATTCCTGTGGGCCATGTGCTCTACAGCAATGAACCAAGTACTGAGTTATCCTGCAGGATGCACCCCAAATTTTACGTTGTCCCAACTGCAAGCACTCCCAGAACATCGGGTGCCACTGGGAGCATCCTGGACATGGCACAAAGGGAGCAGTTGCAAGCAGTGTATTGGATGGATTAAAAAACATCACTTTATGCACTCTTGTCCAAGCAAGAAGCCTCTGAAAACCCTCAGAGTAAGACAAGTCTCAAACAACTGAAATTAGATAATGACTGAAAAAAAGCAAGAGTTGCTACTTCTAGCAATTATACCTTACTTACCTAATAATTGACAGCTTTTTACATTTTTTATACAGAGATTTATAGCCCACACATAACAAAGAAAATGGCAATGGTAGGAACTCTTACTGTGGTGCAAACAGCAAATCCATTCGAATAAATTTAGAGAGAGAGACTACACTTTACAGCTTAGTAACTATTTCAAACTAAATAGATGTTGCAAAAGAAATGAAAAGAAATTTAAAAAAACCTACCCTTCTTTTTATACTTATTAAAGTGGCGCCGTCCTTTGCCAGTAAGCCAAAAACAAACAGAATGAAAATAAAATAATGAAAAACCCACACAAGGAGAACAGGAAAAGAAATTGTGAATAACATAAATCTGAATAATTAGAGCTCTTAAAATCAGATTAAAAAGTCAACTGATCAAACATTGCACAAATTTCTGCTTTAAAAAAAATCCCAAAGCCTTCATTTCATTTAGATTAAAATATTAAACATGTTTCTTATTACATTGCATAATCAACTAGAAGTATCTGCTAAATGGCAGCTTCATGGCAGTTGACATAAGCTACTTGACTCCATTTTTGTCCTTCTTTCACAAACTGAACACCATCTCTTAGCAGGCTATGCTCATCATATCAATGTAGAAATCCCATGTGATGGTGCATTGTTCACCTTTTCAGATTAGCTAAAGATGCTTATGATGCAAATCCAAGCATTTTAAAATGCAAAATTAAAGGAGGCTCTGCTCACAGTTGCAAAACAGTATGTGACAGTCTTTGGAAGTGGTTTTGTTAAAGGAGTGGAAGAGTTGCATGCCCTTCAAGTATCTTATGAGATGGAATGAAATTGTAGCCACCTCTGAGTCACTTCTAGGAACTCAACTCATTGTAACACTGAACTCCATTCCCAAGTGGTGAAAGGCAGGACATGACGGAGGACGCCTGCTGGCAGATTCACCACAGACCTTGAAAATCCAAACTATGATCAGACATAAACAGCAAGAGCTCTAAGCAAGAAGGACTTCTTGATATCCTTCAGTGGTTATATCATAGAGGTTACAGAAAAATAGAGATGAATAGAAAAAGGTGACAGCACACCAAAAAGGGAGATAATCACAGCTGCATGTCTGATTCTTTAATTGATCCTTGGCCAGAGCATCACTTTTCACCAATAACTCCAACACATAATTGTGGACAAGAGGTTACTCACAGTGCAGTTCAATTCACAGCAAATCTTCCACTGGCTTTAACTGTACACACTTGCTTTATCAGGACACATCTCTGCATGGAATTATCCTTTGATTATCAGATTTTCTTTTTCTTTGTATGCCATATCTTATCCACATGAGATCAAAATGTATCATTACCTTTTTTGTATGTTAGATGAAATTCTTTAACCTTAATAAGGCTAAACTCCAAAGGGAATCTTGCCTAAGCAAGAATGGAGTAATTCTGCTGATACTGAATACCTGATAATAAGCTATTTCCACAGAATGAAAGTGAGAAATACCCCACACAGTGTTTGGCAGGAGTGTTTGAGAGGGTGAAGTTTGTTCCATTTCAGTCAGGGTATGGAAGTGTGTTAGAGCCTGTGGGTTGGGCCAAAAGTTCATCTCTTTCCGATAATTTTCACAGTATTTTCTTGAAGCTAATGGATCTGAAGTCAAATCTGTGCTGTCTTTCACAGCTTTCCTTCATTTTTATCTTTCAGAACCATGAGGATGGGGGGGGGGTATCCCTGTGCACTGCCTGCAAATGGTTTGCAGAGACTCTCCTGGTGTCTCACTGCCTCTGATGGCCTCTGGGCCAGCCCTGGAACACGGGATTTGTGGGATAAAGGATCGTGTTGCCTATCTATCAGACTTGGGGTTCACACAAAAGGAAGCTCTCAGACTGCTGTTCCTGCATGGACCAAGTTCTAAAAGCCATCTGAGGAGCTTGTTCACATTTTCTCCACATTTCTCTATTTGAGTCTTGCCTCAAATTACTATATGGTGGAGAAATGAGATATTGAAAGATGCATTGCTAGGGAAATAATAATTCAGAAAGAATCAAACTGAAAAAAATCATTATCCTTCTATACTTGTGACAGTTTAAATATAAATTTAACATTATGGCAGATGTACATTAAACATGTGTCCATACATGTAATATGCTGGAAAAGATGTCTCTATCTCATTTTACTGGGGACAGAATCCCAATTTTGACTTCTGTCTTCTGAAACTGCTCTCACAGATGAAGAGCATTCAAGTAAGCAGAAAAATCTGTGTCTGTGAGAACAGGCATGAAACAGGTGAGGCAAAGAGAAACAGGTGAGGCAAAGAGCCCTCACACCCAACTCTCGCTGTGCAGCTGTGCCTGCACAGGAACACGAGTTCTGTCAGCACCCATGTTCTCATTTTGTGTAGTTTTTCAAGCTTCTTTGTTCTTTAGAAATACCATGATGTCAGACAAGAAAACAGCAGAAGAGTTGAAGGAAGCTTCCATGAAACCATTTCTGCTTTTGAGGGGAAAGAGACAACACAGAGAGGACAAAGCAGGAAGCAGAGGGAATGCACTGAGGGGCAGGAGAAGCCTGACAAATACAGTTTGACAAGCACCCTATAAAAAAAGCCATTTATCTGTCACAGCCTGAACAAAGTATTTTCTAGCACTAACACAGCATACAGTGTTACACAGAGGTTCAGTAGACAGTGCAGGATTGCTCCACAACTCCAAATGCAAATGAGTTGATATAATGGCCATGTATGTGTGAAGGGTGGCAGTGAAGCACACAGTCACTGCATGCACACTTTCACAGGTTAACACCACAGAAATGCACAGAGCTGTCAGTCTGTATTTATAGCTCACATTATCACACCATTTACTTTGTGCAATACAGAGATCTCCTCTCTAGATTTACCAGCTGTCTTAATTTCTCAGGTAATCAAACAACATTCACGCTGTATTTGAAATGTTCTGTAAAATGAGCAGGGCGGGCACTGAAATATCAGCCTTAGCTTTTCAAGGCCCTTGGGGTCTCTATTTTTTTCTCTCTCTCTCTTTTTTTTTTTTTTAAGTTTTTTTTTTGTACAGGGGCACCTTCAAGAGCCTTTGTGAAGACAAAACCCAGAAATTACTCACTCCAGTACAAGTATAACAGCTACTCAAGGAGAATTTCATAGACACATGGATATGCTACAGCAGTGACAGAGGTGGGGGACAATGAACTCTCCTCACGGGGACAATGAACTCTCCTCCTGCATCAGGAGGCTAAGAAGAAATAAGCAAATTTCTAAGGCCCTTTAAGTTATTTCAAAAAGCTTGCAGACACCAGGCTTTCCCCCTTGGAACACTAACAACCCCATGGAAAATAACTGTAAGCATGCTATTGATAATGTGCCTAAATGTCACACAAACTAAGAAGGAAGCAAACTGTAAAATGTTCTGAGTGTGCTCAGGAGCAGAGGGGAATACAACCAAGCCATTGAATTTAGACAAAATATCTGCTATTGACTGTACAAACTAAAGAGGCCCTCCTTTATGCATCTTTTCCCTAAGACTGCTATCCAAAACTCTCAGAAAAACTTAATAAACACGTACTGCCTACCCATAGATGTCATTTATATTCCTGCTTAATCCTTGATAGCAACGTATTTTCCAGTTTTAGTTGTTGAAATTTACAACTGACATTTCAGAAAATGTGTATTTTAAAGTTTTATCAGGTCCTGCCTATTATTCTACAAAAGGCAAAATTCCTTTGGTCCAAGAGTAATTTTATATGCAAGAAAGATGCTTTGTACTAGAAGTAAGGCTTGGGGAAGCCAGAGTATGTACTGCATTCTACCAATGAAGACAATCAGTCTTCTCTTGCAGACCAGATAATGAGTATCAGAAAGCATTGACAATTCATCTGCTTTTCCAGAAAATAAATATTTTCTGCCATTTCTGCCTACTACCTTTGCCACAAATAAAACTGTAGCTATGCAAGCTCATTGGAAATGTGGCAATACTTCCTCTTGATCATATTTGAGATCTAAGAATAAAAAAAGCAAATTGTTCTATTTGAAACTAGCCCGGACCCATGCTAGCTGGCAGGCACTGTAGATCAATAGATCACAAACACATACTGAGGTTATCTGTAAATATAGGGAAAATGATACCTTTAGCACAATCTGCTCCATGAAATCCTGGAAAACAGTGGCAGACACCTGATACACACTCGCCATTCCCATGGCAATGACGTGGGCAGTCTTGCACCGAGTCTGAAATTAAAGCACCACAGGCACATTAATTGGTTGGTTCCTATTGAGGCTACAGATTTTTTTCTTAAAATTTTCTCCATTTTAATTGGTCTTCAATACTTAGAAGAACAACCCCTAACAATATTAACACCACAAGGTTCAGGTGAAGCAGAATGCACTGAGTTTCATGGCAGCATGAGTGTAGAGATCTAGTGACATACTAAAGTCACATATTAAGTTCTGGGTTTTATGAGAACCCAAAGTCTTCTGATAGTGCTCAAATCCTCTGCTCCAAAAAATAGCCAGGACCTCTTAAGACCTCTACAGCCTTGTTTGAGTTTATATTATGTGGCAAACATAACGCTCCCTCAGGAAAATCAACACTCTCCCTTTTGCAATGAGCCTTCGTTCTTGCACAACCACTCCCCCACGGGAAGCTGATTATCCCAAGGACAGTGTCTTCTTTTCCTTCTACAGGCATTTAAAGCCTCATTAATTAAGCTGACAAAAATATCTGCTGAACATGACAAAGAGGAGCTCTTTTGCTCTGGCAAATCTACTCAATCCTTAAAAAAATGAATTAAAAAGGTGTGAGTGGCTGTGCAAGAGGATGAAGAAGAGTTCTGTGAAAACAGAGGATGAAGTTTAATATCAGAGTTTGAGTGACTGACTGAAATGCTGATGACTTCAATAATATGAGAAGAGTAGACACACCAGCCTGATAACATTTAAGCTGTACCAAAATACTTATTTTCCACAATTTCTGTTATCATTTGGATAATGCATGCGCTACTCTGCATAATAACAACCTAAAAATAAAATTCAATTTTTGAAATTAATTCCTAAAATGATTTTGATTTGAAAGCTGTTGGATTTCAGTGCAACGTATTTTCAACACTGAATTATTGGAACAAAAATCTAATTGGAATATTACTCTTCACTATCACTCCCTGTTGTTGTGAGACCTGTAGTTCCAAACTAAATGGTTCTGTCAGCCCCAGGCAACAAACCAAGCTGCTGTACAACACAGAAAATAGAATCTGGATTTGGAACTAGCAGAACTACAGAGAGTATTTTTATTTGTCAAATTAAACTGCAAAGAAGAATAGGATTGAAGCAGAACTTTAAATCTAATTTCACAGTTGCAGGACACCAAATACAAAAAATCTAAAGCAAATTTTCAAAGAGATGTCATTAGCTTGGCCTCTTGAAATGATTAATGTAAACAATGAAAAGCAAAATTGAAATGTAATGCTCAAAGATATCAATTTGTCTCATGAAGAAGCTTGTTTATAGATTATTCATTATTTTGCTTCATGGCACACAAAAGCATTTTCTATGTATTCAAAATCATGGTAAGTTTAGTATTGTCTGGGAGTTAACGTAATTTCTGTGATTCTTCCTCCTCTCCCACACCAGAGAGATGTTCAGCTGTCTCAGAGCCTTCCATTATGAAGCATCTGATACAAGGCGTGTGTGGAACCACCTCTGAACAGGATAAAACACTGTACTTTTCTCCAGATTTCATTTCAATTACTATCATTGCACTATCAAGTAGCCTACCTGGCTATTAGACCTTTGGTGCTCTTGAAAGCTACAGCCTTGACCAGGCAACTCTTTAAAGGGCAGCTTATAATATCCCAAGGTTTTCTAAGCACAACAGGGGCATAAAAAGATAGAAGCACAAATGTTCTTGTTTTCAGAGAAGTGGGAAAAGCCTTCTGTGGGGAAATATGCATATATATATTTATATATAAATAAATATATATACGTGTGTATATATATATGCATATTTTCCCATATATATTTCAACATTCATAGAAAAATATTCTTTTCATCTTAATTCAGGTTAACAGAAACAATTATGTTTGTACCTCGTGACAGTATTGATTATCCTCCTACACCCTTTGGGACTTAGGCCAACAAACTGAATGTTATACTAATGTAAAAGGAAAAAAACCTAAGGTGCATGCTATTAATCAGGCAAGACTAGAAAACGCCTCTGACTAAATTTCACCAAGTCTAAAAACTCACTTGCACTTTTTACAGTTTCTCTTTCCCTAAACTAACAGGAATTACAGATTTATACGACACAGTCCCATTCAATAGTTCACCAGCCAGGACAGAGTATCACACAGGATACCTAAGAATTTGTTATACCACTGTGAAAAGATCGTCAGCAAAGTTCATTAAGTGTTTCAAAGGTCAACAAATCTAATAAAGCTTGGAGAATTTAGACTCAGTTTGATTTTCAACTGAATGTAATCCTATTCTAACTAAACTGCAGCTGGATGTTCTTCCACCACGTTGAGGAGATGACTCACTGTTAGGTGAGTAGTAAGCTGTAAAACAACATACAACTAATTAACTGGCTCAATTAATCTCTAGGGTGGCAGCAAACAATAATCTCATTTTCAGGTATCAACTTCTTGAGCTGTCATTCCACCAAGATTAAACAGCTCTCCTGTTGGATTCTATTCCACCTGGGTGTAAAAAAGCTTCTTCAGAGAAGCAAATAAGTATCAAAATGACAGAGATAAGGGAGAGGAATATTAACTGGGGTATGCTTCAAACCACACTGAACTTTTCTGAGCCTTGTTTTCCAAAACTAAACTCGAGATCTATGGGAATGCTAAAATATTTAGAGAACAATCAGTGAATTAAAGTCAGCACACTCCATTTCTGACTCTATGCCAGGGTGGTGTTGAGAAAAAAAAAAATGCACAGCATAACATAAGGACAAACAGGCCAAATACTGAGGACTGCAGGAAAACATTACAACTTTCAGTAAGGGAGGATGTAAACAGAGAGGAAAAATGCCCAGCTTGTGGCAATACCTACCCAAAATGACTGTGCTGAAGGAGACCACCTCTTTGTCCTTGCCATCGTTGTAGAACGCCAGGTGCCACAAGCCCACATCCAGGTACTGAACAAACACAGCCTCGTTCTGGACAAGGGTCTGGATGCTCCGACGCTCCCGGGGGGATTCCACAACACTCCACTTCTCCTTCCCATCCAAACGTTCCATGAAATCATACTGCAGGATGGGAAAAAAGGGAAAAAAAAAAGAGAACACAAACAAACAAAACCCCAAACAAATAGACCTGAATACAGAGTATTTCAGCTCAAAGTCTGACCCTCTATTTTCTCCTCTGCCTTGTTATAAAACAGTATTCTTGGAAGAAATGTGGAACTAGCATTTACTAGTTGACCATGGAACACACAGAGATTCTGTGACTTTTGGTCTTTCTTAAACAGTGACCTAGAATTACGCATCTTTCCTCTGTGTAGGTGATCATAAAATGTACAAATTGACTGGATGGTTTTTGAGAAATAATTTGAAATCTATGATTTGACCCATTAATTTTAGGTTCCTACACAGCTTTCAGAGACCCAGGAGTCCCACACCTTTTCTAAGCAATCGCCTGCAATAAATTCTTTTTGCAACAGGAACTGATATCTGAGATGTAACTCCAGACATTCATTGAATGGAAGCCCCCAGAATGTGAAACAGGAATAGCACAGACAGGAAATGTGTTTGTCTAATTCATCACCAGATAAAAATACTGCACAAGTTTTACATCATAGAGTAAAAGTTGCTTACCTGAGGTTGTATGAGGAACAATCGGGGCAAGTGTGATACAAAAACCAGAGGGAGCATGGAAAGGAATAACACAAATAAGGGAATTGAACTTATATTAAGGAAAACTGAGAATTTCTGTTTGGATGCTTTCCAAGTAAGGTAGAACATTGCATTAATCTTTAGAAAAGGGATCAAACAGAGCAAGTGATAATTTAGAGCATAAGAGCGATGGCACCATTAATGGCATGGAACTAAAAAAAGAAAGAAAGAAATTTAAGATGAATGTCAGATAAGCTTCTCATCTATTAAGCTCGGTAAATAGCCTCCCAATGGAGATGCCACAATTAAACAGGACTGGAAGAAATATTGGTTAGTCTACAACAGGGAATAACTCTGCATAACAAAGCAGCTGGACTAGTTGTCCTAATAAGCTTTTTTTCTGTCTTTAATGTCTGTGATTCTGGAGCTCTCAAGCTCAACTGAGTAGATCTTATAGTCCCTATCTAAGGGAAGCCCTTAAGAAACAACAAAAACAATATATCTAATCTTTTGATAGCTGTATAACAAGTCCCCTATGAAAACACATCTTGTTTTAGACACATTTATCTGTGTAGGAGTAGATAGAGATAGATAGACATGTCTAAAGAAAGATGTATGTGTTCAATAAAATACAGTAATAGCATGCGCTTGCTTGCCAGTGGCTTCATTACATTTCCCTCCGTTATCTCTAACACTTCCAGGCTGTGCCTGCAACAGCTACGAGAAAACATCCACCTTCCCTTGCTTTCAGTTTAAACAGAAAACTGTGATCTTGCCTCCTAAATAGAATAAACACCCAGAGAGGGCTGTCTTATACACTGTATTCCACTCATTAACTGTGAGTCCTATCAAATTATTCACTACATGCAATAAAATAATGAAGACTCCCTTCTAGTGCAAGAGACAGACAAATTTAACACTCCAGTGCCATCACATCCATGTAAAACTGGGGTATAAAACCTCACCTAAAAACTTCTTATGTACTGGCAATACAAAGCCCTGTTATGCTCAGTCTTACAACAAAGTGAACTATCTGGAAGAACTAAAGTCTTCTTGGTAAACATGTGGGACTGACACTGACCTGCAGCCTTTCCACAAAGGAAATCCATGGCAGGCAGGAACATGAGCCCAAATCTACTAATGCTCAGAGCTATGATCACAGTGAGTGCATTATTCACTCTATTATTTTATGCTTTTAAACAAGGGACAAAGTAAGAGAAGTGGAATAAAAAGTTTCACTCAATATCAGATTGCCATCCACTTGAGCCTTTTTCCACATATGATTTTTATGGGGAAAGGTAAATCAGATAAATGACTAAAATTCAGGCAAAGCATGCCAGAGATGTAGAGAATTCTGGCATGCCAGCAACTTTCAGCATACATGAGGCACCAAACACACATATATCTATCTCTGAAATCAATGACATTTGGAGAGATTGCTAAAGCCCATTGTCTAACAGTCAGAGGTTAAGGACAGGCTCATCACCTCCTTGGGAAATGTTATTACTTGGGCAACATCTTGGGAAAAAGAAATTGTGCTCTTCAGAACAATTGTTCACAAAGGGTCAACGAAGGAAGCAGCAATAAAAGCTGACATTTCTCACTGGCATCACGCTGTTCATCTCTGCTTGTGCTGGCAGGTTCCTCTGCCTCCCTCTGTTTGATGCTGATTCTACCTCATACAGTGGAGAAGGCTCAGCAGTTGGCCAGATCGAAGGGGAAGAGTTTTCAGCCTGAAGCTGCTTGAAGCAGTTTTAGCTGCAGAATCTCTTTTCACAATGATGGGGTGTGACCTAGTGAGAGCAGGTCCCTTGGCACAACGATTTCAACGTTGGTACAGTTAAGACTGGTACTGCCCCTCTTTAATCAATCTATGACAAATAATTTAATGCTTAGGCAAAAGCAAAATGACTGAATCTGGATAAGTCTGTGAATGCTGAATAACTGGTACAAAGTGATACAAAAAACAACATTACATTTTTATTCCTCTTTGGATTTCTCAGGACTGAGGGGAAAAAAAGAAGGAAGTTAATCTATCTGCTGGTGGTTCCCAGGGTGTATTAATCTCAATACATCTGTAATGACTAGGTATATATGCCCCAAAATCAAAAATCCCCGACTGAAGGGTCACCAAGATGACACTGTGAACTCCTAGGCAGATAAGATTTCTTCACATGCTTGGCTGAATCATCATTTTGCTTTTCACGGCCCTGTTGATTTTCTGATTTACCACCCTTGCATGATTAATTACTTTTACATAATGCTGTGCTGAAGATATCACTCTTGCTTTAAAGCTACTTATTGGCATATATGAATAGATTAGAAAACTCATCTAGGAAAAGGAGGCAAGTAATTTCATGATCATTAAAAAGCAACTGTGGAATTCTTAATCTAACACACACACGCACAACTGCTAAGGAAGAGGCCACTAAATCACATAAATTAGGGAACAGACATGTCAAACCAAACTAAATCTCTGAAGTAATTTGGAAGCTTCACTGACTTTTGGCTTTTTTGTTTTCTTTTTTTATGATCCTTTATATTTCATGGCTTCACACTGAAAGTCTCATAAAAATGGCTAAAACTGCTCAGGAACAACATGCAGCAGAAATCCCAAATGACTACATCATCAGAGTTCAATTTTGCAGCAGGGAGTACTTACTATGATTAAAGCTCATATAAGCAAGAGACTTGCCAGCCTACATCGCTAAACAAATTCCAAATTCACTCTCTTGGTGAGTTTGTTTATTTTTACTACCCAGCATACTGAAATCCTACTGCTTACTTTTATTTACAAACCTAAAATCTCATGCTAAGTTCTTTCCGGGCAATTGATTTTTATAATTTCTCCATTCAGGGCTTTCTACCCTCTGATGCATTTTATTCACAGGCTAATAAGGACTTTCTTTTTCCAGTAACCATGGGGAGTCAGCAAAACAGTTTGGGAACTTTACACCTATGGTTGTGACTCCACCACTGCTCGGATCCACCGAGCCCAGTTGCACTCAGGGGAAGGGACCACCTGTGACCACTGCGAAGCAGAGAGAGCTCGCAGGGCTCAGGACTGGAAATGCAGAGAGCTGCCATAACCTTCAGGGATTTCCTTAGATTTGAGACACTTTGCATGCCTCCACAAAATGCCTGAGAGTTTTGGAGATTAGGAATTGAAAAGAAAGATCTATTAGAGCTCTCGTCTCAATAAGGGATGCATATTCAACAGGAGAGGGGGAGACGCTTGGCATTGTGGTAAGAATTTGCCTTTATGCCAAAGCCCTGTAGGATCTAAGCAGCCAGGAAAACATATGGCAGGGAAACTTGTTTGCAAAGTGCTCTAAAATTAGTTCTTCATAAAATCCAGTTGGTAATTATTCATTAAAATACAGCCACAAAACATCTGACACCCGATGGCAGCCAACCAACCAGTTTGTTCCCAGTTTTGGATGTGTCACAAGCCAACCAGTTCAGGCCAGCCCCGTGGCCATCAGGTAACTCTGAGGTGCTCTGAGCACCTACAAGTGTTTGAGCACCTGCTAAAAACCAAGGGAACACTGACACCCCCCTGGTCTCCAAGTTTGTTGCAAATAAAGCCATTTCCTGTTCGGAATGAAAAGAGTTTTCATTTTGGCGTGAAAAATTTGTAAGTAGAAACCACGTGGCTAGAAATGAAAACAATACAGCTCCATGCAGTGTCTTCTCCAGACATTCCAGGGAAGTTCCTATCAGGTTTCCTCATTTCATGCATCATTTGGAACATGCTGCCAGCATGTAGCAACACCCTAATTGCTGTAAGCTCTGCAGAGTTGCTTCATGCGTTATTTGGCATTTACAGTTCATTTTCTATACATTATCAGTTCTATTAATATGACTCTCTTCTACTAAATTCCTATTGATCGTTCAAGCCTGCAATGTGCATTTTGTTATTTCTGCATAGCACTACACAGGTTGGAGGGATTTTGCTCAAAAGCTCTGCATTCCTGTTTGTACTCTGCTTGCCACTTAGAACTGCATTTTAGCCTCTCCTCCAGAGCTCCACTCCCCATGCACATGGCACACAGGCTGCATCCAGACAAGTTTACAGCTACATCAGTTTGACTGACTAAAGCAGGCATTTGGAATATTTGCTAAACAGTAATACTGAGAAGGTTAAATCTCAGCAGGGCTCTCAGACAGGAACTGCATCTTGTTGTCTCAGGTTAATCATGTACCTAATTTGCTGATTATTGACTTGTTCCCACAAAGGATTTTACTCAGCTTGACATATGAGCACTGATCAGTGATGAACTGTCAAGCTGTTCACTGCTTTAGAGCTCATGTCCCTAACCTACAGAAACAAGGATTTTAAATTTCAATTTTAAAATATCGCCTGGTGTCAACTTCAGACTATTTCCATTCATACAGAAGTACTGTGCTCCTTTCTGTCAGAACAAGGCTTCTTTTCACCAACTCAGGTCTGTAACAGCTTGCCTGTCTTACTCTAAAATAATTCCTCTTGGTAGCAGCTTGACTGAATTTTGATTGCTGGGCAAAAATGCCACAGAATCTCCTGCTGTAGCACCCTATTAACAAGCACCAGGACCCTGCCTGGATGTGGGAAAGTTTATACTGGGTTATACTGCAGGTTCAGACCAGATGTACACTAGTTTATATTGCAGATTATTGCAGTGGGTTTCATTAACCTCACTTATGAAGAGACTTAGAACTGCTTCCTCTGAAGACTGGAAAACATCCTCTGAGGAGGAATCCAGCTCAAGAGGAAACACAGATGATATTTCTCATTATTTAATCTAACAGAAAGGTCATAAAATTTCTATTCTATCCATGTGAGGTGGAGTGAAAGAAAAAATACCTCTGCCTGATCACAGCCTTCTCAGATGAGAACATCATAATGAAACCTTGAACAAATACATCTGATCATACTGCAATATAAAGTTCATCTTGAATTAAAAAAAAATATTTTGTACTACCAGCTACTTCCAAGTGGATTTCTTGTAAAAGATACAGGCACACCGCCCTCATGTCTTAGTCAAAAAATTAAAATTAACCTGTATTTATAGCAAACTTTGATGATTGTTTGGGAGCTTTGCTTGCCCTAAGTAATTTTCATTTCATGATTTAAACTTTTGTTTGTTTTTCTCAACTAAATTGCCATTTTATTCATGATGGAATAGGGAAAGTGAGCACCAAAATTCTGAATTAAATGAGACATGTGCAATGAGTGATGCCATCACCTCACTGGAACAGCTGAAGATCCACAGACGTAATTTCACCCTCAAGATAACATACTGAATGAAGCATTACAGACAAAATCAAAACACTCTCATGAAAGGCTCCCACCCTGGAACATACTCTCTGTAGATTTATCTTTTGTGCTGCCTGGATGGCTGGAAATGACTGAAAATCAGTCAACAGCCCTCTGCAATTTCCCATTTTTTCACTCCTTGTATCAAATTTCAGGACACCATATGCTAATGTGTAGTTCATGGAAAACTGGCTACACGTCCTCCCCTCCTTGGGCTGTGCACTGCTGATCCTGATTTGTTATCAAACTCACCCATTCAGTAACTCACAGAACTTCTGAAAACAGCTTACTGTAGTAAACTGATGGATTTTGCTCAGCCAGAGCTCCTTCTCAAATTTTTAGAAACAGAGCTAATTAAACCCATGTAAACCTACTCACTCCTTTACTCCCAATTCTGATCAAAGATTTTGGTCCTCAACTCATCATTTTTGTCTCACAGTTAACTGTATAATTTTATCCCAATTTGTGCCAAGATTATATCAGAGATTTAAAACCTTGTTTGAATGGCAAGGACATAATTAATTCTTTTATAAATGTATTGTTGCAGTATGCAACAACCTGAAAATGTTAATACCGGGGTGTTCAGTAAATACCACAAATGAAGGAATTCACAGGAACCTAAGCTTGAATTCCATGAACTCCAACATGAATCTAACAAAGACATCCCAGACTTTTGCATTCTGACATTCAAAGCCAACACACATTGATAAAGTACCTGGGCATGTGATGGTGGGAGTCCTCTTCTTATATAAACACCAAAAAGAGCATCCTTCCCTAAGGATATGTTGAACTTCAGGAACTGTGGCTGGCTGATATGGATCTGAGACCTCCAGAAAACTCCAGGGGGCACCTCCTGGGTGACCCTGTGGCCAACTTCTGTTTCTCCACTATCTATGCTGCTATTCCTAGCGACCCATGGTCCTATAAAACAAAAGCAAATATAAATCAAATGAGATAACTGGTTTTAATACAGGTGATTTTATTCATTCAAGATCAACATCTGTGGCAGTGACACCTCTTAAATCAAACTTAACTTTCTTATTCTGATGCAGTCTGCCTGCTGTTTCAATCAGTATGTAGGAATTTGGCCCTTATAGTTGAAGTAAAAACTCTGCAACCCTCTATTTTCTGTGGAGCATCAGCAATCTTCTCATTCTTCTAACCCTTTAATTCTGTGATTGCTCCTCACTGATCAAATAGCAACAATAGAGAGTCAATTAAGCACATGTGAATCTCCCTGTGCTCTTTTCAGTTGCATCTTGTACATGACCAGGGTATAAAAAATTGCCAGAAAGGGTAACTGAAGGGTAACTTCAATCTAAATGAACTGATTGTAAATTTTTATTACCACTGTTTTCTTCACTGAAGTAGTCCAATAGACTTCAGGTCACAGACAAGAGAGTTGACAGAAGAAATGAAATGCACACAAAAGGGTTTAGAGGACAATTTCTGTACTCTAACACACATCTTCTCCTTGAAACAAAGTTAGCACAACTCAGTGCAGTGCCTTTTAAGTTCTCTCTGCCTGAAGCAGGGTCTATCTACAAGTCTTTTTCCCTCGTGCTGTGGTTAGTTAAAATCCATCATTTGTTGGTTTTCCAGCATGCATTATTGAAGACAAGACACAAGACCTTTCTGGTTGAGTGCTCTGGCTTCCAGCCCACGAAATAGTAAACTTTTAAAACATGGTGCAAATTCCTTCTGTTCTCAGCTGAACAAGCTCTGAGGCTACACATATTTTAAACACAGTGCAGAACATGGAGTTAGCAGTGTTTCTAAGCTACAATATGCAGCAACGTTTGAATCTGTGCTCTGTATTCCTAAACAACACAGTGAGGAATCCATTTAAAAGTTCTTAAAACAGACACGATAATAACCAGAAAACCACAGAAAATATCTGTTAACAATCACAGAAATTTAAAGGTACCACTAATACCACTATTACCATGCACTGAATGGCAGTGACACCTCTGATACAACCTGACAGCATCTGTAAAAAGCTCAGTGTTTACTTCATGCTTGTTTTTTGCTGTGGTGAAATGCTATTTGCAATAAATGGCAAGTTACTTTTGATATATATTCCAGCACTGTATGAACGTAATGAAATAGCACAGAACAACATATAATTCCAGCAGGTAAGTACGTAACAGCTTTTCTGTCTTGACTACCTTTAATTGAGAGAGCTGCAAAAGCACGGTTTCAATTATAGATTCTAAATTATCCATGTTAGCAGCACTTACACTTGTACATAATGAAACAGATACTATGTTGGCAGTGTTTTGAAATGGTAAGAGAATGCTCAGAATACCAACTGCTACACGGTTTCTGGCAACTTGTTTGTTTTTTCATTTCCTACGTTAATAGGTCTACAAAAACATCACAGCACTAACAAAGAAGGAGAAAGCAGAAGAAGCTGCAACAAGAGGCTGCAAGTAAAGGAAAAGTGGCTGAGAGTGTCAAGCAATGTGCTCTTAGAGCCACCAGAAGCACAGAGAGCAACCAGAGCCCAACAAGTCCTGCTTCATGGAAACCACAGAATTTCATTGCTAATGGATTACTGCAACAGAGGATATCTCAAGGTTCCTATCTCAATGAAGGCAGCCACATCTCACTGGAATTTAAATCAGTCCTTACACACCCACACGGAGAGGAAAACCAGGGCAGAGAACACACCAAAAATCACCTGTTGTATGTTGTACTGGAATGACTGACAGAGCTGGGGAGCCAGCATAAGACTGCAGGCTCCTTCCCCTTCTTTGAGAACATTACATTTACTTCACAATTCCAAGATAGGGTAATAAATGATGAATATTTTTTCAACATTCTTAAAAAACGTGCTGTAAATAGTTTCTTTGGAAGCAGACTGAGCATTCTTTAATGAACATCAACTGTATCTAATCTGCAAAAGGCTCCTCGACACACTCTGAAGAACCTTGTTCTTCAGCAGCAATATATCCATAGCCAACCAGTCAAAGAAAAAGCAGTTTCCAGGAATTATTATTATTATTATCTAGTGCAGAAAATGTAGTGAGCACGTGAATGGTAAGGCCACAACAGTCCCTGTTGGCAGTTATATTTTCATTGGTTATTAAAGCAACTCCAAAACTATCAATGACTTTTTCTAATTATGTATATTTTTTTTAGCATTGTAACTTTGTAAATAAATTTAATTCTAATTGAGGATCAAGTTTTAGTATTTCTGCATAAGTTTAGCCCCAACTTCCTGTGGATATCCAAAATTCTGCTTTTTATTTCTGTCTGGGGAAGGGCATTTTTCAGGACTCAAGGATCCTCAAATAAATCCATTAAGCTAAAATGATAAAATTTCAGCCATCAGGAGAACCAGAATTACATTCATACTACTTCAGCATGCAAAGGTAAAAAATTATATTGGATGTCAGACTTTCCCCCCCAAAATAACTAGAAGACCATCCCTTTGTAGTTCTCATCAAATTTTGAAGTTACCATGTTAAAAATTGGTGAAAACTGCAGATAAGACAATTGAATTTGTAGTTATCAGTGAGCCTAGAGACATAACTCAGGTTCCTAATACTGAAATGATTCAGTTCAGTTTGATATTATCCTTGGAAGCATCTCCCCACAGATGCTCTTTTACTTTGCCCTAAAACACAAATGACCTGGTTTCTAGTTCTCCAAACCACTCCTTCTGGAACATCTTAGGAAAATCTCCCTGGGAAGGGAATTGTAACAGGAGTTCAACACAGCAGAGGATTTGAAGAGCAGGTTAGATGATCAAGTGATGGAGATATATTTAACCTGCAGCAAAGAACGGGGCGGGTGGGTGACTCCTTTCAGTCTGTGTTTCTGCAGTGCAGCATGCTCTATACCCAGCCTGTGCCACATCTGCAAGGAACAGCTGCTGCCTCACCTCTGGCATGCTGAAAGGATTCTTTCCTTTTGCTTTTAAGAATTTAATTCATGATATCCTGCTTTTATGGAGCTACATTACAATGCTGAAATAACAAAATTTAGAAATGCTTGACATTATACTAAAATCTACGTTTCATATTTGCAAGCTTAGCTAACAACTTACAAAGTTTTAAGTCCAGCAAGATATCAATAAACTCTGAAGATCATGCACTATTGACTAATGCTCTCATAAATTCCTGCTGAGTTACCCTTGTTGGTATGAGACACAAAACTTGTGACAGCATTGTGGTTCTACTCCTTGCTCTGAGACTGCCAGTGCACCTGGGTTGGTCAGGATCTTGCTGCTCTCAGATACACTTGTAAAACAGAATTATTAACAATGACAGAATTATTAACAATTCTCACCTTGAAGATGAGGAAGGCAGAGCAGTAAATATGAATATTACAGGAGGTGTCTCAGCACTGGCCTCTTCATGTTCCTTCCTCCCCAGGATATAAATACAGAGAGGAGATGCAAAGTAGATACAACCACTGAATCTATCTTAGTTAACAGGCTTACATTTATTTTTTAAACCTGAAAAGCAGACCATCATCCTAGCTTTGGTATTTGCAGTGTCTTTTTCTGCACTAACAGCTTCACTGGCAAACCCTGTCACTAGAGAATCCAACTTTTTTTATAGCTCCCTTCAGTCCTCACCTCTAATGCAGAGAATGTATCTTGCCACCTGACTCACTCCCCTCCAGCTATTTTTAGAAGCTTCTCCATTTGATGGACCACTGCAGATCACATTCAAAGAGCATCAACTGCATTTAAGTGAAGTTACAGATGTGACAAACTGACAAATCTGTGAAGAAAGACTAATCCAAACTACTCATACTGCTGTGAATAAATGAATCCCAAGATCATTCTCTCTGTTGTGGGTGACTGTTGTAAAGTTGCATGTTTATCTCATAACCCCATAGATACTTGATTTTTTTCCTGTCGTTTCTCTCTATAAACATCTACAAAAGAATTTTAAAAGCATACTTCTTCATCTTACCCAGGGGAGCCATTTCAATCACTCAGTCAAACATATATTCATCAACTAAATAACACTTATTCATTTAAACTGCTGTTTTATTTACCCAGCTGAATTACTATTTTGGCATATACATTTGAAAAAACTGTTTTAGCATTCGAGTGTATTTGCCTTTGAAGCTATCAGACAGGCAATCCATGACAACAGCAATGCAAACTCCCCCTGCTAAGTTGTCAGCAGGTCTCATCTGTGGGCTGGAGGTCAGATTCAAGGTGGCAGAGGATGGGACATGCTCAGTCAGCCTTTAATTTAACTGATGTCAAGCAGTGTCAGCTATGGAGGCAGAGCTGTATTTACACTGAAACCAGATATACTTGATTATTTATAACTACAGTATCCTACGCTGTAGCTAAAATTAAAAATAAAAATGAAATCTGGCTACCAGCAGTGTCACACTACAGACATCACATTTAAACAGCAATTAACTCCAGTGCTGTGACTGTGTGCCTCCATCACAGGCATGACTGCAAATTGCATCTTGATGGCACTCTTGAAAAATATCTAGCAATATAACCATTCCAATGGATCAGAAATGAACTACCAAGATAATGTGGACAACCTCAAATTAAATACAAGGAATAAATATCACCAGGGTTGGTTAAATTCTCCTTGCCTTCTTTTCCTGTAATTCTGTATCTTGTAAATCACTGCTACAGACACAGTGTACCTTATCTTTTTATCTAACTTATTTTGCTGTTGTTCTTTTTATATAGCCAGGGATTTTCACAGATGACTTGGAATTCTGAAGAAATTTATGGTACAGCTGTGTAAAGGAAACCATTCAATATAAAAATAGACTCCACTGACTTTTTTGCCAAAAAAGATCGTGTGAGAATTCCTATGGCTCTCCATGATAGTTTAACTTTTTTCCTTAGGTAAATTTTCTACTTATGTGACCAGACATGTCTTATTGTTCCAGAAAGGCAAATAAAATAAAGCAGAAAATGCCTTTTCCATACAAATATCTTCAGTGGAAAAATCAGAGCTATGCACTGCTATCATACTGCCAACTCCCTATATGAACTTACACTTCAAATTAT
The DNA here is from genome assembly GCA_034509425.1 of Eopsaltria australis. Taxonomy (NCBI): domain Eukaryota; kingdom Metazoa; phylum Chordata; class Aves; order Passeriformes; family Petroicidae; genus Eopsaltria; species Eopsaltria australis. The sequence continues at coordinate 5,763,513 of JAVTVJ010000055.1, read as the reverse complement.
CTACTATCACCTAAGTGCCCAGGTGAGAACAGATCATTTCTGGAATGTGTACAATAGATTGACTGCTACTGCAAAACAAATTCCCTCAGCTGCAATGAGCTAAAAAGCCAGGCAATGAGAGCCTGCCTGGAGGAGCTGCTGTGGCACATCCTGAACTTCAGCTCTGCTGCAGATGCTGATGTACCAATGAGCTGTTTTTGGAAGGAAGGATGCAGGAAGCTTCTGAGTGTATGAGCTTGCAGAAGTCCAGAAAAACAGCTTCTGGTACAAAACCAAAATCTCAGGTTGTCTGGTCAGCATCCTAAATCTGTGTGGTGGCAAGAGAAAAGAAAATCTTCAAAGGGAGAGTCTGCACAAGACCCCGGCTCTGGCTCAGCTGCAGCCAGTCAATGTGGCAGTGAAATTGCACACCTTGCTTTTATGACACACATATTTTATGTGTAAAATATGACACACCTGATACACCTAGAAATTTAGGTACATCTTCACATTCATGTGAGCATGGCTTCACAAGAGTCATTGCTTTCAGAACCAAAACCAAATTATAACTGAAATAAAATTAAGATCTGTTGGTTCACTGTGTTTCACAAAGAGCAAATACATACTAGTATGGATTTCTAAATTCTGATAACAATCATCTCTGATGGCATATACCAAACTTCATCACCTAGCTTTGAACAGAGCAACTCAAGCTATCACCATTAACACAACCACAAATCTAAAACTCCTCTTCTGTTGAATTTAGCCAAACCCTTTGCTTTTCTAAGACAGCCCTTGAGTCTGGTGTATTTTCAGATCACATCTGCAAGCCTTCATAGCCTCCATCTTAATAGTTCTGCTTGCTAATGTGTTAATTAAGATCTATATTCTATTAGCCACATAACTACTTAATAAGATTAATCCACCTGGAAAATGATGGCTTGTCTTGATTAAATTGAATGAAGGCAACAGAAGTGACATCTAAAACACATTGACTGTTATTACATTTTGATTGTCTGTTCCAAAGCGTCTGACAGGAAATGGTAGAAACCAAGAGATTCATGTTGTTTACATTGTTAATGAGGGATGAGTTTATATTTTACAAGATGACAAAGAGTTCCCTGCAGCTGTTGCAGAGCCCTTACACCGTGTGCCGGGTTGGTTTCAGCAGGAGCACAGCCGGGGGTAGCACTGGTGCCTCAGGCAGGCACTCAGGAGCTGCTCTCTGAGCTCCAGCTCATCCCTCTGTCAGCATGGCAGATCCTCCCATTTCAGAATTTTGTTACTCCTTTAGCATTGCCTGCGTGCTGCATTGCTAATAAAATATCTTAACTATTAGCAAATAGAGTGCAAACCAAAATGTGGCTCGCAGCTGCAGCATCTGGCAGAGCTCTCAGCATCCTTTGGAGAGAGCTGGAGACAACCTGTACAGCTCCACAGTGACTGCTGAGCTCAGCTTCCCACATCCATCCAAGGAAAATTTCTGCTACATCAGTAGAAATTTGTTTTTCCTCTCTCTCATCTCAAGCAAGTGAGATGGTTCCAAAGTGAACAGCTAATTAAACTTTCTTTGTTTCATTATTACTATTACATTTGCAACTCTGAATTTGATATCTGGAAACAAGTATTTTTCATGCCACTTCAGTACTTTAATATTTAATAACTGTAATATTTTTGAAAAAAAGTCTTTCTGAAATTCACATACACTGTGGTAGACTTCATGAAATATCTCAAACTGAGCATGAACGTGGATCAAGTTAGGTTTGTCCGAAGAGAAGCAAACCCTGGATTATGTGAGTATCAAAACACAAATTCTTATCAATTTCTTTCCAAATAGTCAGAAGATTTATTGTACCTAAAGTGATCTTTCAGGCCCACAACTGTCCACAATTACTTTTGGCGTCTCTTAAATTGGGGGTTTCTAGAATCAGAGATCACAATCTCTTCCTGTGTTTTTCAGCTTTCTAGAACATTACTATAGCAAACAATCAAGCTAAAAAAATGTTAAGTCAATTTTGAATTACTAGAAAATAATTTGCTGAATTTGCAAGTACATTAAAGACAATATGTCCTAAACAAAAACATTGACACCAAAGCATTCTTTATATGGGTTCTCAGATGGGGTTAGTTTGGATATTTCCACATAAATTGCAGGTTATCTTAAGTGTCCTCTGAAATGATTAAAGATGAATTTATGGTATGTTTTGTCAATTAGAAAAGAAACAGCACATAGGCACAGATTTTATGGAAATGTGTGTCTAGCCCACCATATAATTTTAAATATAGAAAACTTTTGGCATAGATTAACAGAATTTAGGCACAGATAAATCTCATAAGGTCATCTATTTCACTTCTTTGTGAGGAAGCAATTATTCCCAAATATGCCTTTCTTTCTCCCCCACCTTCCCCCTTAATTTAGATTTATTACACAAAAATTCTAACATTATCCTTACACAACATAAGAGATATGTAAGAGATAAATGAACTTTTCTCTCAGAAAGCTTTTTTAATGTCATTACAATCTATCTCATCCCTGTAGAAATTTCAAGGCAGTATCAATTTTTGGGGTTTTATGCACTATGAAGGGATACTGCCTTATGATTTGTATTAAGAAAGGAATTTTTGTCTCCTAATTTAAATCCCTAGTTCAAGATAACTTTCACAGCATGGTGGACTTCACTTGCAGTTTTACAGCAGCACTGAGGATTTCTCTGCCCATTGCACTTGCCTCCTCCTTTCAGACATACCCAGTATTAGTGAGATGTAGTGTGTAATTACAAAAAAACCTGAAACTGTGTTATCTTAATAGTGAATTTTGTTTTCATTCAGATAGGAGAATGCAGTAATAAAGTAATTTACATTCCTCTTAAACTGCAGTTTTATTATTTCCTACCAGAATTTAGTCTCTTAATAAGGAACAGGCAGATCAAATTGAATACCTGCTTTTTCTTTTTTTTTCTCCTTTCAAATTGCTCTACTTTAAAATGCTTTGCTTGCTGAGTAGGCACAGCTTGTGTTTAAGTGGCCCTTCTCAGACTAGGGGTTAAAGGTTTCTTTGGGAGACCCATGTTTTGAAAAGAATGGCTTCATCCTGAGTTGTGTCAATTATAGAAAGGTCACTCTCCACAGCCAGAGTCCTGAAATGGTTGTTGTGTTAAAAGCTGTCAGAGGCTTTCCTAAAAGCTGCTGGGATAGCAATATTAACTTGGACATAATAAAAAGAAAGGTGAGGTAGAAAAACTTTTCACCCTTCCCTGCTCTAAGAATTTGTCTTTTCGATATTTCTTGTGTTCATCCAAACCTGTCACTCATTTTATTCCACTGTGGAAGATTACTTGCATAAATATTGTTCTTCCTCCTTCCCCCACGCTAACAGAATTTCAGCAACCTTCTACAAAATGTCAGAAGAACAAGTAAACTTTTCCAACATGCTCCAAGGACAGCTAACTGCAGCAATTTAAGACATAACCAGCAGTTCTGTCTCCTTGTCTCCTCTACAGGAGGTTACCACTCCCAAAACAGCATCTCAGCCTCTTCGAATGTGCAAAGCTAATTAGAGTGGGGCTGGGATAAACTGCCAGAACTTGCACTGAAGTGCCCCAGGCAGATGAGCACATTCCAATTCTGCAGCCCTGCTGCCCGGTATTTGCACAGAGATGGCAACAAAAAGCTGCAGGGAGGGAATTGGGAAAGGTGTTAAACCCCTGCAGTTGTCTGCTAAATGACCATAATTGCCGACCCGAGCTCTTCAGGTTCCTGCCCAAAACCGCAGGGTCTTCACCTGTGCACAACCTGGAGGCAGTTCAGCAGCAACACAAACATTCTGGTTTGCACTTAGGGATGTGCTGCTCATGCACTTTGACCTGCAGCCAGGCAGAGATGAAAGCCAAACCAACGAACACTTGTCTAAAAATGTTCAGGTTTTTGGCACCACCAGGATGTAAGATTTCATGTCAAGGAAGCAGTCAAAACTAGACCCTCCATGGAACACACGGAGAAGCTGAGATGCAGCAGCAGCAGCAGCACCATTTATTGAAAGCAGAAACAAATCCATGAAAAGATCAAGCTCATAAAAGAACAACTCAGCTCCCTTTTCCAGCTCTATTTTAACTGATTGCTTTCCCAATACAAGTATCCTGTGTCAGCATTTCTTCTAACTCTTATTTTGGCAATTACCAAGCTTAACGTGAACCACAGATCCTGAGTGCAAGACAGTGCTCAGCCTCTGAACAGAGCTATTCAGCTGACAAAAATCAAGTGCTGAGACTTCTCCTGTTCCAGTCATGCCATCCACCATCCCAGCACACTAAAGCGTGGGAGCTGCTTTGTCTAATTGTAACATTCTGTTCTGCCTTCTCCCCACAATTTTTGTAATAACCAGAGAAGACCTTACTGTGATGTAGTGTAGAAAACTCCTGAATCTCACCAGTAAAAAGCATTCCATTTAAATGACTAAAAATATTTTTTGTGACATGTAACTTCACTGTGTTTTTAACACGGGTTTTCTCAGTTTACAAAAGTTTAGGTTTTCCCTTATTTTTTCTTTCCATTGCCACGTCTTTGTTATCCTCCACTGGAATACACTTTTTCTTTAAGAAAAGAAACCATTTGTTGTCTGCATTTCTCACATTAATATCACAGGACAGACTGTTTACCATGGGTCAAATTCTGCTGTCCTTGGTGTTTGTTATTAGAATTCATCTGAGAAAGAAGAACCAGGGATGTGGTCCTGGCTGAAAGCCAGTTCTTGACTTCTCTCAAGCAATTCCATGCACTTCTACTAAACCACGCTTTTCACAGAAACCCAGAATGGGTCAGGTTGGAAAGGATCACAATGGGTGATCTGGTCCAACCCCCCTGCTCCAGCGGGGTCATCCCAGAGCACAGGATTGTGTCCTGAAGGGTCTGGAATATCCCTGGTGAGGGAGGCTGGGGCAGTGTGATCCAGGAAAGAAGCTCTCCCTCATGTTCAGGTGGGGCTTCCTGGGCATCAGTTCCTGCCCACTGCCTCCTGCCTATTGCTCGGCACTACCAAGGAGAGCCTGGTCCATGCTCTGAGCCCTCCCTGCAGATATTGACACAATTTAAGAGCTCCTCTCCCAGTCACCTCCCGAAGCTCAACAGCCCCAGCTCCCTCAGCCTCCTCTCCCTTTGAGATCTCTAAGCTAAGCCTGGAGAAAGGCCACGTAGCCAGCAAACACAGCCCGCTCTGCGAGCACTTTGCCAGCATCCATGGCAGCACAACTTCATTAGCGATAAATCAGAAACCACATGATTTAGCGCGAGCACGCAGCTGGCACAGGGGTGTGCTGACAGCCGCACGAGGGAGAGACTGGGCAGCATTTTGGGGCAGTTTGTGGCAGTTTGATGGCATTTTGGGGCCGTTTATGGCAGTTTGGGGGTGGTTGGGTGGCATTTTGGGGCGTTTTGATGGCGTTTTGGGGCAGTCTGTGGTGGTTCAGATGGCGTTTTGTGGTACTTTGTGGCAGTTTGCTGGCGTTTTGGGGTGGTTTGGGGTGGTTCAGGTGGCATTTTGGGGCGGTTTGTGGCAGTTCAGCGGCATTTTGGGGGGTTTTGGCAGCGTTTTGGGGCGATTTGTGGCAGTTCCGTGGTGTTTTGGGGCGGTTTGTGGCAGCTCAAGTGGCATTTTAGGGCGATTCGTGATGGTTTGGCGGCGTTTTGGGGTGATTGGGGCTGTTTGGTGGTGTTTTGGGACCCTTTGTGGTGGTTCAGCTGCTGTTTAGGGCCGATTCGTGGTGGTGTTTTGGGGCGGTTTGTGGCGGTTCGGTGGCGCTTTGGGGAAGTTCAGGTGCCGTTTTGGGTCGATTTGTGGCAGTGTTTTGGGGCGGTTTGCGGTGGTTCAGGTGCCGTTTTGGGGTGGTTTGGCAGAGTTTCAGGGCGGTTTATGGCGGTTCAGGTGCCAGTTTGACAGCGTTTTGGGGCAGTTTATGGTGGTTCAGGTGCCGTTTTGACAGCGTTTTGGGGCGGTTTATGGTGGTTCAGGTGCCGGTTTGACAGCGTTTTGGGGCGGTTTGACAGCGTTTTGGGGCGGTTTATGGCGGTTCAGGTGCCGTTTTGGGGCGGTTTGACAGCGTTTTGGGGCGGTATGTGGCGGTTCAGGTGCCGGTTTGGGGCAGTTTGACAGCGTTTTGGGGCGGTGTGTGGCGGTTCGGTTCGGCTCGCTCGGGTCGGGCCGGGCCGGGCCGGGCCGGGCCGGGCCGGGCCGGGTCGGGTCGGGGGCGCGGTGCGGACCCACCTCTGCCGGCAGGGGGCGCGGGCGGGCCGTCGTCGCCGGGCGGGCGCAGGCCGTTGTTGAAGGTCGGAGCCTCGGCCGGCTGCAGCTGCCAGTTGAGCCCCAGGAGATGCATCGCTGCGGACACAGGGGAGACACACAGCGGTCAGCGCGGCCACACACACCCCCGCGGCCCGCCGCAACGCCCCGGAGCCGCCCGGCTCGCAGGGATGGCGGTGTGCTAAAAGAAACGGCGACAGCGACAACAAAATATCCCCCCACTACCCCGCAAAATGGGAAATGAACAAAAGCGAGCCCTGGTGCCTCACACACATCGGGCTGGCACTGAAATACAAAAGGCAAAACGCTCCCAACTCTGGGCAGACCACGCATCACTTTCCCGACTCACACAGGTGCGGGGGACACAGCTCGGGAAACAAAGCACTTGCTGCAAGTACGAGCTCCGAGTTTAAATTATAGGTGGTAATTTATATGTTGATTATAAGATTGGCTTTAGCCCTGTGTAAAGTAGTGACTCTGTAATGCAATTATTTTGTGTTTAGTACAACTTATTTGAATCAATATATTAGAATAATAGAATCATGGAATGGTTTGGGCTGAAAGCAACCTGAAAGATCACCCAGTTCCAATCCCCTGCCATGGGCACCTTCCACTATCCCAGGTTGCTCTGATCCTTGTCCAACCTCACCTTGGACACTTCCAGGGCTGGGGCATCCCCAGTTCCTCTGGGCAGCCTGTGCCAGGGCCTCACCACCCTCACAGGGACAAATTCCTTCCCAACAGCCAACCCAAACCTCCTCTCTTTCAGCCTGAGGCCATTATAGAGCCTCTGTGTTCATCCTGTAGATTGAGCTTCCCTGACAAACCCTGGGCTGTGCCAATCCTTTCACCCTGCAGTTTTCTGACCCTACAGCCCCAAGCCCCACTTAGCCCCGGGCAGGGAAGGTTTTGCTGCTCACAGCCATGGGCTCTCCAGCCATGCCTGTGCCTGTGGCCACGTCAGGAGCTGTGCAGCTGCACCTGGAACACGAGCTGAGCAGCGGGAGCAAGGCCAAGGCACGCCCCGCACAAGTGCCTGAGTTATAGGCACTGTGGCAGGGCTAATTGAATAAGTCCTGTGCATAATGCATGAGACTTGACAGGTCTGAATCATTCAGCCAGTGGATTTATGTGCATCTTCACCTTGTATAAACACAGCTACCTGCATACATCTCCATACTCTCATCACATTATCCCCACGGCACTCTTGCAGTGCAGAGCAGTGCTGATGGATAAAGCCCACCAAGCTGCTGCTCCCCCTTTCTTTACATCTTCCTGCTTCCAGAGGATGTATGTAAACCTGTACACCACAGAAAACAGTGTTTCCAGTTATGTCAAAAGGTGTTTGAGAGGATTCACTGTCAATTTGCCAGCAGGAAAAAAATACCATTACGGGCACCCTTAGGATTGTTCTCTTCTGCAGTGTCAGACATGAGGTTATCAGATACTTTGCATCCAATTCCAAGTGATTGTAGTGGCCACAAACGGCCAGCAGTGGCCACACACCAAGAGTTCAAAGAGTAGGTGTTAGGGATAGGAGAGGCAAGACACTTCTCACAGAAACTGCCATTTACAGTGCTTGAGCTACCACTCAGATAATCTCTGAATGCAGAGAATCCATTTAGATGTGACTGATTCATATGTGTAGAACTAAGCCCCAAGAAAACAAAAAGCACCCCCCCACCCCAGAATCCATCTATCCCAACCCCTGGGAATCTCTCAGCACACAATCTGTGCAGAGTTTAACCTCTGTACGTTTAGCAAAAGACAGCTTTCCTCACACTATCCTTCCCTGGACATCCTATGGACTGAGCAGATGTCTAAGAATAGTAACTAAAATCAGGAGACATTTTGTGTGAAAAGGGCAGTTGCCAGATTTCATATTCATGCTGAATTTGCAAATTTTATTTGTGTTATGTCAAAATACCTCACAAAACCAAAAACAAACAAAAAACCATTAAAGCCTCTGCTATGTTAAATACCAGACATGAACCTGAAAATGATGTTCTGCAAAGAAACTACTCAAAATTTATTTCTACAGAATGATTAAGAATCCTTGGAAAATATACAAAAAATTTCTGTTGGATCAAATGATTTCTTCAATTACAATTTTTTTGTCTTGCCAAAACAAACATTTTAAAAAGCTTTTCCATTTACAGTCTAATCTCAAGCAATCTTCTTTTTTTTTATTATTTTTTAAATTTAATTTAATTTTTTTTAAAGTACGGCAGATGAAACTGAAAAATCATTCACAAAGCTCAAACCCCACCAAGCTGCAGCTCATCCAGATTGTCCCCACTGAGCTGTGCTGGGGCTGGGACAGTACAGGAGCAGCTCGGGGTGTGTTTGTGCTGTCAGCAATTCCCACACCCTGCACAGGCACCAGAGTCAGCTGGACCAGCCCTGAAAGCGAAGAGTGTTATAAAGATTAAGTGAATTTCAAAGCCCCCAAACACAAACAAGCCACAGAGGAGAATTAGACTTTTGTGTTTTATACTCTGAGTGTGTCTATTCAAAGTTGCCATTTTTTTAAAATTTTATTGCGAGCGTAACCATAAATGTAGGTCACTGGCAGAGATGAAAGCCTGCTGCTTCAAGTGTGAACCAGTCCTTACAACGCAGAGATAAAGAAATCATAACTAATAGTCTGTCCAAGAAAATTAGAGTTGCTACCTTATAATTACCAGGTAAATTCAGACAAGGAATTATAAAAGATCTTATTAACATGGTATTAAAAAAACCCTGTGATCCATCTGCTTCCAAGCACACCATGGTTTCATTAATAACTTCACTGCTCTGTGTTTTAATCATGGATGCACGTTGGGTAGGAGCAATTAGAGCTCCTTCCTAACGGGGCAGGGATTTGCACGTCTGCTCCATCCCTCCCGGAGGCTGAGGCTCTCCTGCACAGCTCACACATCTGTGAGGTGAGGTACAAACTTCCACTAAGACAGCTGCAGTCACAAACACGAGGAATGTTCCCCTTGCACCTAGAATGAGTGGAGAAAAGTGTGTCACAGGGGCCTGGGGGGAAAGCCCCGTGTTTGCACTGCTCTGAGCAGAGCTGGCTGGCAGCAGAGCAGGGGGAGCAAGGAGAAACCTTCTCTCTGCTGCTTCACAACGCTGTGAGATGGCAAATTTATATGATTAACCTTTCGTTCTGTTAATCAAACAAAATGCCTCCAGCAAAGGAATAAGTAGAAGCCCGTTTAATTAGAAATGTGGGGATCCACTCAGAAGTTGAGTGCCGTAGTCTCAGAGGAGAAATTTGGGCTAGTCAATTTGTGCCTATTTGCTGGTTTTTCTGTTTTTCTTCTCTATTTTAAAACTGACTTTGTTTTTTTTTTTTTCCCCCAGTAATAATTCATGTATCCACAAATTATATTTTGAAGAACGCTTATAGGTATTATTTTTGTGTGTTTGCCTTTCCCCCCCTCAATATTTAAGCATATTTTCAAAGTTCTTCTCTCTGATACTTGATTTTCAAGCACTGAGCTTGTCAGAATTTATATGGTTCATTTAACCTCAGAATAGTGTATTTATATTCTCTAAACCGTGAGAACTCAGAAACAATAAATTTTGAAGTAAAACCTTTAAGGTTTAGGTTAAAAAAAAAAACCTCCCACTCTAGCACCATACACATACAGAGAGCAAAAGCACCTGAAAGCTAAACCTGCATGCCCAGCAAGAACAAAAGCAGAGACCTGGTTCATCACTCCAGGTGGCAGAGCTGCCAAGGATCAGTCTAAGATTTACATAACATAGAGGTTGCTAGAGTGAATCACATAGTATTTTAAGAAGTCCCAAAATGTATATAAACCCACAGAAAATTGATAAAACTTACATGTAAATTATCTTGAAATTCTCTAAACTCAGTAGTGTCCCCACATTCCTCTTTCATTGGTCTTCTGTCATTCTGGCCATGAATCCACTGCCCACTCCATTCAGAGATTGGTCTAAAGGACAGTGGTTCCCAAGCTCAGGAAGCTCTCTGTCTTGTCTTTGTGCTCCTGTCACTCTTGACCTTGCACTTTTCAAAGGAGAGACCTCTGGTGTCTTTGTGAGCTGGAGATCTCCCTGAAGCACAGCTCAGTGTCTGCCAATAGGCAGAGAAGAATGAGGATTTTCACTTATCCCTTTGCTTGATGATATTCTTTCTTAAAGGGAGAAATATTCAGATTAATGATCCATCATTTCCCCCATTCTACTGCATTTTCCCAGTTAGGGTCTGGAAAATACACACTGCTTGCTTGCTGGAAAATTCAGTATTCCCTAAGCAACTCGATGGGGAGAGTATACAAGTGAACAGAATTCAGAATGTTTCCATAGTTTAATTTCTAGTTGTGCTTACTAACCCCTGAATTATTATCATCACCAAACTGTCCCTTTGCCAGGATATATCCAGTGTTTGTCTGGAGCAGGACAACCTCTTTTCATACCAACAAGAGATCATTCCATTATATCATGAACAACATGAACAAATATACACTAAAAGCACATTTGCTGTTTGAAGGCCATTGTGCTATAGGAGCAGAAATGTTCCAAGTTTTCTTTCCATCCACTCATGAGGTGAATGATGATGCAACCCTTGTCATTTATTATGTAGTTTTCAGCAACATCAAATTAATTTCCAAGCCAGGTCTAATGAATCACAGACCTGACGAAACAAAAGGTACCTAATAAATCTTAACATAATGTTAATTTCATAGCATCTATATTCAAAGACCTATCTGTACATCTATTTTTTATTTCATATGGTCTGAACATTGTTTTAATGCACCACAATGTTTGTATGAAACAAACTTTTTTTTTTGCACTTCTGGGTGCATATAGATGGGTACCAACCTGAAAAGAATAAATGTATTCCCCCCCAAAATGAAAAAAATAATTAAACATTATTGCATTCTTACTTGTATTAAATGTTACTAAGCTGAGACTCATGGTCCTTTATTAGTTACTACTTTTTGATTGTGCAGCAGAACTTGAGGAATACCAGAAATTGATCCTACTGATCTCAATTATTATTCATAAAATAACAGTTACTTAAAAGATTAGAAACATAGTAATTTAAAGTTTTATTATTCCTCTGGAGAAAGAGGTTCAAGTTCAGCCCAAGTCACAAGTGAAATGAGTGCATTAGGCCTATTCCCCAGTGATTACTTGCCCCCATTACAGAATGAATGCACAATCCATCACAGCTGACAGCCTCTCCTCAAGAGATCCCCGGGACAGGAATAGCAGGGCGCTGAAAGTCAGGAAAGAGCAGTGGGGGAACTGCATGGGAAAAACTTGCCTGGTGCTGCAAACACTCCCCTTGATTGTAACCAGAGCTTCCAGGGCTCTGCTGAGGAGCGCGGATCCTCGGCCACTGAAACAAGGGAAGTAAGAAACCCTCCCCAGCTCCTCTCATATCTGAAGAGGTTGAAAGACAGTTCACAAACACACAAATGATCAGGATTTACTGAACTAAATCTCAGTTGGGATCCATACTTTGCTAATGTGCCTTACAATTCACAGGCACTGAACACAGGGGACAGGGAGGCTCTGTCGGATGGGCAGCGCTGCAGGGGTTCCTTTATGTACAAGGTATGGCAGTACTGGGGACAGTCTGTAAAAGCCTCTCCCACAAAACCTGGACTTGGCAACAAATATGCCAGACAAAGATTTCAATAAATCACAGATGCTTTACAGAGGGTGGCACCACCCTCTGCTCAATAATTTTGTTGGCCAGCCTTCATCCACGTTTGCAGCAGGAGCAGTACAAGCACTGTCAGGATGAAGCTGGGATGGGATAGGAGTCCTTGACAAGGGCTGAGGAAGGTGTGTCAAAGAAAGCTCACAATTATATTAATGCCTCTTCATGTTCTGCTACTGGCAGAAAGGGACAGTGTCTCCAGGAGCTCTAACCTGCAATCCACCTGTTAAACATGTATTAAAGTGCTTGAAATATCATTTCCAAAGAATATGGGTTGTGCTACTTAAAATGAGCAGTCCTAAAATAAAAAAATGTGAGCAAGTAGCACCTTTCCTTGCTAGAGAAACAATGACATCTCTCCTAAAATTCAGAAGTGTCAGAACTTTCTATTCTTCCTTGAATACCTCGTGTGACTGTGACAAGGATGCCAGAGTTCTCCTGAGGGTATCCAAGAGATGTCACAGAAATTGATCGCATTCCCACGCCTTTTTCTAAAACAAAACAAAAGCCACATGGCTTTCTGGGTGGACATCTGCCACTTTTGATATATTATATACAGGGAAGTCTAAAGTACTATTTTAAAAAGTCCAAACCTATCATATATATGATAGAATTCCAAATGGAAAGCAGGCCATGCAGGGAAGGGGGCACAGTCTGCTGCTGCTAATGCATTATTCAAAAAGAGGCCTGACTGAGAACTGCACAAGGACATAAAATAACTGAGCAACTGGGCCAGAAATTGGCAGGTGAAGTTCAAACCCATAAAATAATGTATGCTGGAGAGGAGTAATTTTAACTCCACATGTAAAATAATGACTTCTGGGCTGGCTAGTATCAAACAGAAGGAAAATTTTGGGCTAGATGATGATCTGAAGTAAGTCAAACATTGAATCATTATGGGAAGGGCAAACAAAACATGGAATATTGTTATGCTACCACTCCTCCTCTCAGAAAAGACCTAGAATGACCAGAGGTTGGAGGATGAGTAGGGAAAAGTACATACATGATTTGTCCTTACAAGATAACCATTTTTGGATGCTGGAGATGAATGGATAACTTGACTTGTATCTAACCCAGCACAGCTGCTCCTACACATACACAACACTCCAGAGTGTATCCACTCGTACCAATGGCTCTTGAAGCGTCTGATACAAGTTGATGCAGCATTTCCTTACCTATCCACCAGGCCTGGCAATCCAGGGAATGTTTAGTACAGCTCCTCACAGGCAAACCCTGTGATTTTTGTGCCATAAAGTGTTTCCTAGAAGCAGCAGGACTTCAGGCAGAGAATGCAGTACAAAAATTGGTGACGTGCCACAACGTTTGTGCAGGTGTCTCAACCCAGTGTAGCTACTCATCAGTACAATGGTAAATAATCTAATTAATAGCACAGCAGAGTCAGTTATAATTATGAGAGATGCATTTTCAAAATATCTTACTGGAGATCTCAGGGACACAGCAGATAAGGATTTAACTTTTACAGGGTTGATAGCAGAGATCAAAGATCAGGTAAAAAAATGCATCATTCTCTGGACTATCAGTACTTAGGGTATTTATGGACTTGTGTTTTAATATTGAAGACAGAGAATCCTACAGAGCTCATATAAAACATTTGGATGTATTCCTGATTATATTGCCTCTTCTACTTGTGGCCATTCAATTGTTTGTGGGCAAGGTTAAAGCAGCATTTCGAAAAAAAGATCATTTGCTGTAAATTTAATACTTCTTTTGTGAAATATATGCAAAAAATTCTGCTTATTGACTGTGACCATTGAAGCTCAACAACAAATAGATGGCTTACTTTCAAGGTCATTCATTCTCAGCAATTCATCTTAATCATCAGTATGCTATTTGCTATGCACTACGTTTTCGCAATAAATTTAAATTAAAAGTTCATTTGGGAACTCCACGTAAAGCATTATCAAAATCCACAACTTCAAGAATTTACAGATCCCACTATTTTCAATAAAACAATAGTCCTGTCTGTATTACACCTAGAGAGCACAATAAAGAACCATTTTGCTGTCTTATTTATCCTGCCCATAACATTGAACAAGACCTCTCACTTCTCAGAGTCACTTTTTGCAGTTTACAGTGCTGAAAATGGAAAATGCCATTAACTATAATGGCACTGCTGCGTAGTTTTGTATCTTGTACGGCTTTTTTCCATTTCTCTATCAATTGAATTAAGCTTATATTGTTACTCATATACAAGTTTCTGTAAGTTACCCAGCCCCAGATTTATGCTCTTGTTAATTGTGCCTGAGATCTGCAATAATTTTATACTTAAAACAACAACTACAGCAGCATTTTGTAACTTTTGAAATAGAAAGTCAGTGTATTTTTGGGTTCAGGAGGAAAGCTGTGAGGCCTGTTTAAGCAGGAATTTTATGAAATAATCAGTGTAAGGAATCTCAGGCTTCCATTCCTGCTGGCCTCCTCACTGCTGCAGAGAGAATCCAGCTCTGGGCTTCTCTCATCCAGAGCGTTCCTGCAAACACAGACACAGGAACCTTCCAGCACCTCAATTTCTGGGACATGAACCAAGGGAAAGGAGGCAGACCCTCAGCTTTGGACAGCTCTTGCAGTGTAGGAGGGATGAGCTCAGTGTCAGCCGTGCTCCTCAGCTCACCAGGGAAACACAGGAACTATTGGAAAACACAATGGGAAGGAGAGCTGACTTCACACAGTCTTAAACATCACAAATAGATCCTTAGGCTTAATTTCACCCTCAGCATGTAAACTCTTTTAGACAATAAACTGTTTAGAACAAGATGTTTGCTTTAAAGCATTCAACCCAAGAAACGTTTTATAGAAATACCATAAAGGATCTATGAGTGAGTGTATTGTCAGCAGCAGCAAAACTTCTGCTAGAAATTAATTGCTTTCTTTTGAATAAATGTTATTAAAGATTGAAAAGGAGATGGAAGAAGGGTTATAAGATGCTTCATTGTCACTGTGTTCACAGAGAAGAAATAGGGGGACCCAAAAAAAGTTGTTTTTTTTAAAAATTGACCACCCCCCTCCAAGCTGACTGATTTATTACCCTGTGCACGTCAATAAACTGAATGGAATGAATTTTCAAAGCACAGCATGAAAGATATACCCACAAATCCCATTAGGAGTAATGTGATTTGTGTGCTTATCTGCCATGCAATGCTTTGAAAGTTTATTCCTCTATTTCCATCTTCAGTTTTTCTACTTCCAAAAATAGTTGAAAAGCTTACACACACTTGCAGCTCCTTTGGGGGTAGGGAGCAGTTACCCAATTCCCAGGACAAAGCCAGGCAGGCAGAGTTCCAGCCCAGGAGCACAAGCTGTACCTTGGGTGGGTGTTTGTTCCCCAGTCCCCACCGTGATGGGACAGAAATTATCCCTGGCTCAGGCCTCGACTTTGCTCCTCTCAGTCCTCTTTACTGAAATGTTTTGATTTTGTGCCACTTTGAGCAATCTTTTTGTCACGAGAAGGGTAACAGCATTGCGTGCTGCCTTCAGAATCTGGAATCTCATGACAAAGACCTTAAAAGAGAAGCAGAATACAGTGCACTGCTCATTTATTCTCATGACAGGCCTTAGATTGTACGGAGCGTGGAGAACTGGCACACGATTAATCAGTTCCTGAGACTGTGTAACGTGAACTCACTTCTTATGGCAATTCCAAGAGTCAAGGCTGCAGTCTTTTTGGTCTTGCATCTGAACTAGATGCCAGTAACCAATAAGGAAAGTGTATATATTTTTATTTACACAATACAGCATCTTTCAGCCTGGAGGATCCCAGATCACATTATACTCACATTATACAATATCCACTTTACCAGTCTTGCCAAAATACTGCCACTTTTGAAACAGGCTTAGAAGAGCAGAAAGGGATGCTCCTAACTCAATTTTGCTCTATTTTTGAGCAATTGTGAGCATTCAATGTTAATACAAAGCAAATTGAATCCAATTTTAATTTCACACCTAAAAGACACCATTATCAGGAACAAAGTACCCAGCTTGTCTTTATTCTGTTTCCAAGAGGAGGAAGAACCTAGATGAGACTTGAAACTGGTGTTTCAAGGAATATAGACGCAAATATACTCTCGAAAATCACTGAGGCCTGAACTTACAAGAATTAAAATAACTGCTTTACTTTTAATACTGATCATAAACCTAAGGATATCATGTCAAACATTTATTCAACTACGTTCATCTTCTGAAACTGCAACTGCCCTAATTTCTACAAACATGTTGAACAAGATTTTCATAATCTCACTGTTCCAAAGCATTCAGACCTTGACTCAATCTCTGTTAGCCACACTGATAAGAAAGTAGTTTTTACCTTTATTACTCCTTTGCATACACTAAATGAAGTGAAACTGCATTATTATGAATGGCCGAATTTCTGTCCACAGTACAAAAAAAGCGTAATTTCTAATCATAAAGTATATCCTTCCCTTAATAGAAATGATACAGAATAGCTTAATTTAATCACCTGATAAAATCACAATTTAAAACACTGCATGAATGATAAAGTTTAAGGTTTTACTCTCTACACAAAGTAATTATTGGAGTTAAAAGTTCATTACAAAGAGGAAATAAATCCAAAGATGAAAAGCAAATATGATTTCTTCTCCCAAAGCCTCTAATTCATTTTCAACACTATAACCTGTTTATATTTCTTTCACAATGTGCTTCAAAAGGTGTATATATAAACCTAGCCTAAATCACATCTTGATACTGACATGAAGGAACAGATTATATTTAGCATCTATGCAGATTGAGACTTTCTATAAGCCTTGAAAGGCTGACATTATTAATGTATTGTGATTTAGATGTCCTACTGAGCCAGAATAGAAAACTATGAAAATAAAATGTACAGATTTGATAAGTATCTTATACAGTCAATCAGTTACAGCCTTGAAATTCATATTCCTTTGTATAGGTTGTTTCTTTAGTAGCAATTTTGACAGAAATAAGCAATTATCAAATTGGACTTTAGTTACGTGATTCCTGGTAATAATTTCCCATAATGGATTTACTGTAATTATTTCCAACCTTTTACCTGTCTTATTCTGAAGTTTGCTTTTATCGCTTTCACAGGAAAAACAAGTTTTATAGCAAAATTCTATGGCTCTCAGAGACTGAAAGCTGGCCCTCCTGCATCTGTGCCTTCTCCTCTAGAACTGCAGAGCTGGTAAGGGAATAGAAGCTGCAAGTGAGGACAGGATTTCTGTGTGATCACACCAATATGGAAGTACAGAGGAATCAGTGAAGGGTTTCATGGTGCCAGGATTTTCATTTCAGATCACTGCTTTATTTTGAAGTGCCAGAGCTGCAAGTTTTCAGACTAAAGCAATAGATATTTCACAAGGAATTCCTCTGTGTGTATTCATATATGATTATGAGTTGCATCACCAAAGCATCTGTTACACAATTTCATCAGCCAGTACAGGAACAAGAGCTTGCCTGTGCATCTGAGAGACACCATGACAGCACACCAGTCTGCCTAAGTCCACTCCAAGCACTGTGCACCATGAATAATTTAATTAATCAATATTTTTATTAATTACATCCTGATTAATATAAGGAACATCATAATATACACTTAAATATTAATATTTGCATTAATTTCCTTTATCTCTGATGTCTCAAATTGCCTTTTAGAAGATGGGGTTTTAAGACCAGCTCAATTTGATCTTCGTGGTATAACAAAACTAATCACTGCAGAGATTGCAGAAGTCACTGCTACAGATGGAGCTGCTGTCCACAACAGAAAAATGATGCCAGTTTAATGTACAGAGCATCTGATACCTGATCACTTTAATGAAGCTTTCTGTCTTGCATCCGGAATGCTGCAGGAGCCTGTGCCCTGTCTGAGGCCAGCAGTGCAGAATGCTCCTCACCAGCCCAGCCAGAGCTGGTGCAGAGCAAGGTCAACACTGTCACTGACTTCAGTGGAGAGAGCTTCACTTCAGAACTCCTCTGTTTAGTTTAAATATTTGAGACTGTAACCATCATAACAACACCTGAAAAAACAGCCTTTTCTACAGGCAACAGCAATGCCAGCCATCAAAACCTCAATGGTTTAAACTGCAGGGTGCACTGGACACGAGCTGTAATGCATTAGCATATGCAGCACTGTATACAACTAAATAATGGATCATGGAATAAAATACAAGCTAGATTACACACCCTCAGAAACCTTTGCCTTCAATTACATGCACTTTGAAAGCATAACTGAGTTATGTTAAATCATTAATACAATAAATTTTAATATATGTAACAACTTTACTTAGTAATACCAATAAATTAACCAGGAATTATCCTTCAAAGAGAGGATAACTCACACAGCAAGGGGCAAAAAATAGATATATATGGTAGCTAGAGCTACACCCTGGTACTTCATTGTTAACACTCAAGTTCTACTTCTTCATGTCTGTTACACCCAGTTGGCTGGCAATCAAACCTAGATTATATA
Source organism: Eopsaltria australis (assembly GCA_034509425.1). Taxonomy (NCBI): domain Eukaryota; kingdom Metazoa; phylum Chordata; class Aves; order Passeriformes; family Petroicidae; genus Eopsaltria; species Eopsaltria australis. Next base: position 5,745,087 of record JAVTVJ010000055.1, on the reverse strand, counting down.
TCTTTTTTCTCTGATGGATGAAACAGTAAATACTATATTTTAAAGAAACCCCAAAACCTAAACTATATTGAAAATCTATCTAGCATTTCAGCTTCACTCTTCACTATGAAATTTATTTTCCTTTTTTTTCCCCCTTTCAAGAACTTGCTTCAGCTTGAAAGCAGGTATCAAACAGCTCCTCAGTATCTTAAAAGAAAAATGACTAGGAACTTCTCAGTGTCACTGTATCTGACAAGCTTCTACAATGTATTTACCTTCTTTCACAATACTACGAACATTAAGAACCCAAAAAGTGCCACAGCTGAGATTTTTCTTTCTTCATCAATCTTTGATTTGAAAAAGATGCATTTGATTTTATGGTCTAATCGAAAAAATCTGCTTCTGCCTACTGAAGTGACTGTCCATACTAATTAGTGAGGAATAAAATACACACAACCTCTATTTTGCTAGGATATAAACCAAAATTAAAATGAAGATACTACCAAGCCTATTCATAAATCTTTAAAAATCGCACCTTATAGGACAGGTTTAAAAAAACACAAACAACTCATAACCAACCCTGAGGTAACATCTACACCAATTTTGAAAATTTAATGACTGCATTCTTTCAAAAATAACTGGTATTACATGACTGGCATGTAGATGTAACTCAGGATTGCTGTCATGAAATTATTTCAGAAATCTGTTCACATCCCATGGCTTTGCAGAGTTTACATGAACTGCACCTCTCACTTTGTTCTTGAGAACTATTCTAACATTTGCATTCAGGTCCTCAGAGGTAAGTCTTCAGCCGAGATGCAGGATTACCACATTTCCATGCCTATATGGTGGAATTTTACACAAAAGCAGTTCTTTCCTCCTGGAGGCCCCCAGGCCTTTGGGATGCACTGCATTGTTCACAGTGGGCTGCAGAAATCCCATGGAAAAGCAGGGAAAGCATGGAAAAGCAGGAAAAACTGCTGTCCCAGTGTGCTGGCTGGAAGGCAGCACTGCCCAGTGCAGCAGGAATGGAGCTGGAAGGATCAGACAGTGATTGGAACAATGGCAGCACTGCCCAGTGCAGCAGGAATGGAGCTGGAAGGATCAGACTCTGCTTGGAACAGCAGCACCGACTGCACAGAGCCAGGGAGCTCTGAGCTCTCCGTGCTGCTGGACGGTTCAGAGCCAGACCTCTGAAGTTCTTTGAACCTTCACTGAACCAATTTCACATCTGAAACATTGTCAGAAGTTATCTTCTCCATTTTAGCAAGCTAGACACAACACACTCCCTGGCTCCTGGCAGGGAACAATGGAGGGATGGGGCGTGCAGTGGCTAAGCACTCTCATTGAAAAACCAGGGGATGCTGCAGTAATTGTCCTGAGAGGCTAGAAAGGAAACAAGCCTCTATGCTGACAGCTTAGCTCAGCGTGAACTCTCATTTTTCACATGGAGCTAATTAAAAACTGAAATTAGTTAAATATGGAAATGACACTTGCAAGCACTTTAGCTGAATCCTGGCGAAATCCCTCTAGAGTGCTGAGACACTACCTGCTGCTTCAAAACTCCCCAACTGAATTTCACAGTTAAAAGGCTGAGCAAAGGGAAAGTTATTACAGAGATTTCCAATTCAAAATGTGTCTGTAAAATCCTAAATTAAATTTCATGGTAGCCCTTTCAGTAACGAGGGACATACTGTGCAGGCCGACGATACGGTGCTCCAATAACGTCCCTGCGTGTATTCTCTGATTATCTCACCTTTAGGCACTGTGCTGGTTGTGCCAGTGCTGTGATGCTCACAAGGATACCAGCATTACAATGCTACAAAGATAAGCCATGTACTGCTACTGAAGGAGTCATTTGGAAAGCGTGGATGCATGGCACATAAAAGAATTACTTCCACTGTCTAACAGCAGAAATCGGAGGAAATCAGAACCCGCCGACCAAAATGTTTTATGCCTATGATTTTAATTTATGTGATGAATACATATGCGGAGAAGAGTCTCCACTGCAATAAATTACATGGCCTATATATCTATATCTCCATCCTTTACAGGCAATGTAATAGTAAAAAGCACTTCTGCATATTTAAATGGGCATAAAGAACCAAGGGACTGGATATGCATAAAAGGTATGATGACTGACATTAGCTTTTTGACTAAAGCACCATGCGAATTCCATTCTGGTGCACGTGACTTGCCTAGTGTGCATAAAAGCAAGGGTATCTGCCCAAGGGCAAATGTGATTTCTGAATGCAATTGAACGAAACCCGCCCACAGAACAGTTCATTTTGGAGCCAGACCAAGGCATTCAGGATAGCCAGTCGCTTTCAAAACAACTGGAGCTTTTTGGGTTTATTGTTTTTCCTACATTCCATCCCTTTACCCTTGAGGCAATCCCCTCCCCCTGGCCTGCTGCCACTATTGCACCAACAAATTTCTGTCTAGGAAAGCCAGAAAAAGATGCCACATAGCACGAAAGCCACTGTTACTCACTCCCAAGTCTTCTGGCAGGGGGTGTTGCTGTACCCAGCCTGCCAAAACCTCTTCCCTGGCAGCTATCTGTATAATCTGTACATCACACCCAGGCTTTGCTAGTCCAGGGCCTTGAAACATCTCAGCTAACCCAGCTGGAGGGGATATGCTGCAGCTGCACCATCAGACCCTCTTATTTTATTGAATTTTGAATATGCAGTTTCAAAGCAATTCAAATGAATGTGCCCAAGGCCTCAGATCAGTAAAACTACTGATACCACCTGCAGCAGGCTTCCTACATTTGAAGCATTTAAAAACAGGTGACAGGATAGGAGCTTTTAGTGTAAGGACTGACTCTCATGAAAAGCCTGCTAAACAAACTTGGTTATGCCCTATTTTGGCAAGGAAGGAACTGCATGGCTTTCAGCCCAATTCTCACAATAGCACTGGGAATAATGGGAAGCTCCATTTTAAATTATCTTTTAAATCATGTATATTTTTTTTCAGGTTAAAATCAAGCACTTATTTGATCACTGAGTTTTATTTATTTTCAAGCATCTATATGAGTGGAGATAAAAGCAGACTTTGAAGAACATGAACATTTAATACAAGGATGTATTAAGAAACCCAGAAACAAACATCTAGCGGGTAGAAGCCTCTTAATGCCATCCAATTCTTCTTCCAGTAAGCAGAGGAAAAAGAGCAAATTCCCCATCCAGCAGTTTTCCACAGCCATGGTCCATCTAAATACAATGGACAGGTACAAGCTGAGAAACTGCTGGGGCATATCCCTGGCTGGGTATGAAAGCAGGAGCCAGAGCCTCAGGCAAAGGAAGCAGAGCCTGACAGCCAAAGCCCTCCAGAAGCAAGAACTGTGTGCAGGTGGTTGTGGTCCTCCTGTCCTTTCCTTGTCCTGTGTCTGCAGGGAGAGCCCTGCCTGGAGCAAGGACAGAGCACATAACCAGGGCCTACTGCTCCTGCCTGTGGGTTTTAACAGCACCCATGTTATTTGTACGAGGAACTAGCCTACTTGGGGATCAGAATTCTTGCAGAGATAAATTGTTTTTATCAGCTTCTCCTCATTCTATTGTCCTACCTGAGTACATTCACAGGAACATAGAGCTTGGTGAGAGAGCTGGAGACAGAGGAGGGGAATCTGGGCAAGGGCACTGTCAGATACAGCCAGGCAGCTTACTCTGAATAGCAGTCATAAGGCAATGATTTGTGCCTTTTAAAAGATCCCTAAAGAATAAGCTATAAAGAACTGGCTGGAAAGAGCAACAAATATTCCAATCAACTTGTGATTGTACTTCAGATGTGCAGGGAGCAGTCCCTGTCCCGAGGCAGCACGTGAGGCACATCTGGGTAAGCACCATGGGGCTGAGACCCAAGGAACAGAAGGGGACATCCACACAGGGAGTTGCTTTCACTAATGCTGCTGGGGAAATATTGACTCAAGAGGCAAATGAATAGTTGCTTAAAGGTGAGAAATTAAGACTGAGGATTTTCATCTTCAGGCCCTTAAAGGTATGTAATAATTCTCTCATTCTTTTCCCTCCTCTTGCATTCAGAAATACCCAATAAAGTTTAAAAACTTGAATCAAGGAGAAAACCTAAGCCTGCAGCCTCTCTTCAGGGAGAAAGAAGACAGGAGGGAGCAAAAGGGGCTGACAGGCAGAAATACATTATTTATTCTTTCCAAGGCAGCACAGAGGTGTGAGCCAGGGAATTCTGTACCCAAGCACACGTGCTCCAGCCACCTCTGCCCTTGTAGGGACTCTTTCAGTGCTTGGTAGATGCAGCATCCACAAACCCAGCAATGTCATCCTCGTGACGTAAACCACTCTCCATATGCAGAAAGCAATGGAGGGAAGATTATTCCCAAAGCTGTGGCCAGTAAAGGGCTACTGGTTCCAGAAGACTGGTGAGCCAGGAACCCCCAGAGAGTTTACAGGCTGGTTCTTCGGGCCACAGGTGAGAACAAGATTCCTAAGATCATTCAGCCTCTCTCTGAACTGCTCTCCTGTACTGATTTTCTCTGTAAACAGAGTCTAAAATCATCCCTGAGAGGCACAAAGAGTCACTTTCTCAAATACAGGGTTCTCACTAGGAGCTACACAGGTTTTGCCCCATAAGGGGATTCTGAAATTCTAGACAGTCCAAGTCACTACATGAATTCTTTGAATTGCAAAACTTCAGTCAAGGTCATTTGCAAATGCAAACCTTGAGTTCAATTATGTTTTAGCAAAAGATGACACAATTACAATAAAAAACTCTCTGTTTTTATAACTCAACAGCTTTTCCCCTTGGTTATCAATTTTTAAATACAGGGCAAGGATAAAAAGTGTGTTTTTGAGAAAATTCTGAACACATAAATGTTTCAGATCTGTTCTTCTGCACAGAACAAGAAAATGCTTCCTTTAATAGTGTGATTTGATGTAATTTGCCTTATGATTTTTCTTAAGGTACAGCAAATGCCGAACAGAAAATGGCATATATTTCATTTCAAGAAACAGAGCCAAATTCATCCCTGCATCTTTTTCATGCCCCATTGGTTTAAGTCAATTATTTTCAATGTAGCTATATCAGTGTGGAAGAGGAATAATCCAATCATGAATCAAGTCCATACTATTTTTCATGACAATTCCACTTGAGCAAAGCCTCAGATATAACCTAGTGAACCACAGATCGCAGTAATATTTTATAAAATTTATTCAACAAAATGTATTAAATAAACTTACCTTTCTGCCTGTATCTTAGCAACTTAGCAACCCTTACAATATGAGAATGCTGGAAATGAACCTCTGAAGTCCACAAAAGCAGACTTGACTTTTAAGAATAGGTGTGCCAGCATTGAGGGCCATAATTGCAAGAATAAATTTTGCTGAATGGTGCCATAATACACATTTTCCTGTATCTGCACCCTGTCCTTACGGAATTCTTTTATTAATGGTAGCATTTTCTAGGCTATTTGCTAGATCTGTCATGTAAATTCAATGGCAAGAATATTAAGGTTTCATTACAGGAGATACCAAAATAAAAGTATCCCTCAATAGCTTCAGTGTTCCATGGCCACCTGTCACATGTTTCATGGTTTCCAGTGGTTTCACCAAGAGTCCCCAAAGTGAGCTGCAGGAAAGGACGTGCCCTGCAGCACTGCCTCCTCCCTCCCCTGTACCAGCTTCATGCTCTGGGAGCAGCCCTGCCCAGCAAACAGAGTCCAGCACACACACCATGCCTTGATACGAAACCATCCCACCCTGTGGACAAAAGAAGTGTGGATGTGGCATTTGGGGATGTGTTTTAGTGGGGACATGGCAGTGCTGGGTTTGGGGTTGGACTCAATGATTTTAGAGACCTTTTCCAACCTTAATAATCCTGTGATTGTGTGAGCCAGGAATGGTGCTGCATTGCAGGACAGGGAAAGGAAACTTAAATCCTTGTGGAGAAATGGGGCTGTAAGAAAACCACAGGAGCTGGTCTGCACCAGCCCTAGCCATGTGTTAGATAGATGGCAATTAATCCTTAATATTGCATGGAAAACTGGTTTGCACTAAAGCAGCCTGCAGTCTTCCCATGTGAGAGCCAAGCAGCAGCTCAGCTCTGCCCAGGAAGGGACAGCCACTGCCAGCTGTGGGACACAAGGAGAGCACAGAGTCACCAGGGCCGTGTCCAGTTGATACGAGACTGAAGGAAGAGATCTGGGGTTAAGCCCTGCAGTTGCAACTCAGGATTGCTCCCTTGCTCCCCAGCCCTGCCTGGCAAGGCACTGGCACAGTGCAGGTTTCTCTGCACTGCCTCAAGCCCTGTCACAGGCTCCCTATTCCCCAAGAGAAACGGGAGACACGCGGGCCCTGCCCTCCAGAAATGTAACCAAACCCTGTATAATAAACTTGGGAAGAAGTGCAAATGGTTCAGTAAATGTAAATATCAATGCAGCAGATATGTAAAACACAATTTTAGCAATGGCTCCTGCTAAATGTCCTCGTGTTGGGTTCATCAGAAACGGTGACAAATGCTGCAGCCAAGAATGTGAACAGTTCTCAGCAGCCCCAGCAGCACTGCCCAGGTGCACTGGCACCCTGGAGACTGAGGTGGCAGAAAATTAAACAACAAAACATGAAAATCCTCTTTTCCTAGAAGACTAATATGAATTTGCTATTAGTAAGAAGTTTTCTTGACACAAGCACTGTGAAAGGACAGTGGCTGTGGCGGAGATGCAAACCCAGCCGTGCTGGGGAGGGCAGGGAGAGCTGAATGTGGTCCTGTCCCCAAACCCTGGGATTGCTCCTGGCACAGAAACAGGCTCTGCTCTGCTCAGTCACCCTCCTCTGCCAGCTCCCAGCACGAGCCACGGCCAGCTGCTCACCTTAGTTTGCCTTAAATTTTCCTTGTGGATGGCTGTACTACACTTTTGTGTAGGCTGATGATTTAGTGGTTGCCTGCTGGTATCAGAGGGAGAAGCATTTTTCCCTTCAGTGCTGCTTTGTAAATCAATCATTAAATTATGTGCTACTTCGTTCACATTTTTTGGGCCTCTACCTGCCATAAGACACCTGCTGTGGTGACAACTGACAAAATATATGGAACCTGGGGAGAGGATGAGGAAAGAGGAAGGAGGAGGACTCTGACTATCTTTGCCCATGTGACCCACTGGCAGGAAGGCTCAGGCAGTGGCACACAAACGCTGTAGATTGCAGCTATTGAATTTTGCAGCAGCACAGTACACTGCATAGCTTTGCTGTGGCGCCAGAACATAAGCACTTAAAGAGCAATCTTCAAAGCACTAAAATAATACATACCCAACTGTGTTTCCATTCATATACATCAACAAGGAAACATGTAATTTTTACACTAATTCCACAGAGAAATCAAATAATAAAGAGCTATCAAAAAACTGAATAAAATTCTACAAACACTAGCGATGAAGAAAAATAAATCTAGTTTTATTAATCTGTATCATGGAAACGCAAGTGATTTAAAGCACCTTTGCAGCGTCTCCCCCATTTAATCTGTATCAGGTTATTTGAAGGAAATCACAATTGTATTGTCAAGATCAAAATATTCACTCCACAAAACAACTATTAAAATTTTTAAAAGCAATTTGGGAATGTTGACAGAGTTGTCGACATCACACTCAAACAGGTACTGCTAACATTCATATCTCATTATATTTTATCTTTCTTTTTCAAGGCCTAATATTATTTTTTTTCCAGTGGTAATGTAAAAATCACTTTCCTTGGAATCAGAATGAAGATTCCTGCAGATTCTTAAATGAGAACACACGTTATCACCACTAACAGTAACACAAACAAAACACGACTACTCCTACACCTGACAGCACTGAAAGGAGGAGTGTGGAGTATCAGCATTAAAAGATGGATAAGTAAACCAAAGGTGGGAAAAAGCAGATTACTGTTCAAGCAGAGTAATTTTGAAAGCTTTACTATGGGGTTGGAATCTGTTGGTTCCAAAAGAAAACCAGAGAATAGAAACAACACCATTCTCTGTCCTTGTTCTGTGAAGTTCTTTTCATCAAGCTGTATGGAAAACAGAATACAGCTTGTCTTCTTCCTTTCAGATTGGAGCATTGATGTAAAATATTTTATTATTTTTACAGCTTCTGCCACGTTAGATTGCACTTTAACTCTTTTTATTTTTTTAATTAGACCATTCTGCATAAAAGACACTGGACTGATGGCCAGTGTCTTTGCCATTTATTCTCAGAATAGGAATAGCACTCTGAAAGGTTCCTCAAGTGGTCCAGCTTCACTCCTGCTCTCAAGAAATTGCCCCTTCATACCTGTAAAGGACATACCTCAGTTAAAACAATAGCCAAAAGTGGCTTGACTCTGAGTGGGGTCCAAGGGTGTCACACCTGATATTCTGGCAGCAACAAGAATTCACTAAAAGCCACGAGTTTTGTTCCCCTCAACAGAACCAGCTCAGAGCTGGGCAGTGCTGATTTCCACTTCCCCTCTGCTCAGCTTACAGAAGGAAAAGGATGCAGTAATAGCTGCACTTCCACAAGAAGCAGAATTTCCCAGAAAACGGCCTGAAAAGCAACACTTTGCCCCACAGGACAGTAACTTGGGGCCCTGAAATAAAACTGGATAGATAAGGTTGTGCTTGGAGAGCAAGCCCTGCATCCTGAGAGACCAGAGGATGATTTTAATTGATTTGGTAACACCCAAGGCTGCAGCCCTCTCCTTGCACAGTTACCTGGGAAAGTCAAAGGAGCTGGGAACAAGTGGTTAGGCAGAGCAGGACAGTGGGAAAAGCACTGACACACAGACCTGCTGACCCTTATCTTAAGTTTAATAGAATATCAGAGTTCAAAGAGTAAATACTGATGTTCTTCAATAAAATAACCATAAAATGATAAGCCAGAATAAATGATTCTTCCTACTATAAGGGGAAACAATGTGGAAACCTTGCTCCAAAGGTGATGTGAATGTGCAGGATTCTTTGGAAAGCGAGTACAGTGCAGCTCACTTTATCATTCCACACTTGGTGAAGAAGTCTCTTCATTTTCCACACACACAAACACTCACACACAGATCTCTCCTCCTGAGCTACCTGGAACAGGCATGAATCGCCTGTCGTGCCTTGCTGTCTCAACAGGCATGAATTGTCTATCACCCTTCACCAACTTGTGCTGTGATTTCTTTCTGAAACCCAGTGCTCTTCCTTACATTTAGTTATTATGATGCTTTTAAATACCAGAAGATAGAGCCTGATACTACTCAAAAGACACTCAAAACCAGCAGACCCAAGATCCATTTTTTACGATAATGTAAAATATATACATTACTGAAACTCAGTTTAGCCATCTGGAGTGCAGGAATAATAACATTTACTTTCCCCACAGTAAAATGCTTCTAAGCTAAATTAGCATTAACTATTATTCATCTCAATTCTGCAGAACAGTGAATCATAGCCTTAACTTCAAGTGTTATTTTCTTAAAAATGACTAAGTAATTTCATTGAGCAGAAAATGAAACTTTTGTCTTTCTTTTCAATTCCTCCAACTATCATTATTTACCAGATGCTAATTTAACCTATTTACAGAAAAAATCAAGTTATTTTTTGGCTCCTCTGTGCTAGAATTAATCAGAAGCAGCATGATACCATGTTTAATTTCAATCACAGCAGCTATCGCTTTACAAATAAATAAAACTTACAACATTTTTACTGCTCTTAAATCAAATGCTGTATTTTTTTTCTTACAGAAAATAAAATTTACAATACTGGCTTCTACATAAACTTTTGTTTAATTATGAGAGAACCACAGAATGTGGGCTTTTGATCAATAAGATCAAAGGGTATAAATAAAACTGCATTTTCTTGAAAGAAAGAGCAATAGCTGTGTCATCAAGAAGATGTCCAGACTGTTAAGAATTAAAACACCCATAAGGAAATACAATCTGGGGGGTAGAGGAAGGGGAAAAAAAAATATGATTAAAAGAAATCTATCAACCTTAAGGCAAGTGCTGTGAAGTGGTACATGGAATTTCTTTTGTGGATCTGGGACTCACTTATTTCAGTTTAAGCTGGAAAAGCTGGTTATCAATTTTGTTGCTAGATTTAGTGAGAGGACAGCAGAATTCGCCCCATCTGTTAGTCCTTGGCTAGGACAGCAGTGCTATTTGTTTTCCTAGCATGGCATCCCAGCCCATACAACAGATTGATGGTGCCAGAGAGACACCGTGAAGTGGCGCCGGCCCTGCTGCCAAGGGCAGGCAGGAGCCCATGGTCACATCCAGATGATCCTGCATTAAGGGACAGGGAAGTGAAAAATCTGCTCTGCCTCCTGCCTCCCCCACGCCTGGCTCACAGGAGGCTGTGTCTGACCTTCAGCCAGGGAACAGAGAGCAAACTTCAACGCTTCAGTGATGCCTTGGAGTGGCTGCTTAGAACAGAGGCTGGACAGGGTTAAGAGAATAAAGTGGGTATTTATTAAAGGCCTTTAACAGATACACCTTGGGCAGTGCAGAGGCTACACCCAAGATGGACAATGGTCATGGGTTTTTTGGGCAGGCGTAAGTTTGGTCTATTTGCATACCAGGCATTAATCCTCCAATTAAAGCTCCAGGTAATGAAGTCACATTCCCCCAGTTTGCTCCTCCCCAATTCACTTTTGCTTACACTTTTCAGGGCCTGAAGCTATGATGGTGACCTTGGTTCTCAGGCCTGGAAGGATTGTTTTGTGTGACCAAAATGTGAAGAGAGTTCACTAACACTCTGTATGGAGTTCAGAGTTACACACTAATGCAGGGTCTGAAAATATAAAAGCTAAAACTTAAGGCATCATTCCCCCCTTGCTGAAGTGTCCAAGAATACTTTCAGCTTGAGTTTTGCCCAGCCAGGGGCTGGTTTTAAACCCGTTCTGTCAAGGTGAGAGTTTGAGGGACAAACTCTAAATGTCTTATGCTTAATGACCTTCCCTGGTACCTCTTTCACACCAGCCTGCACAGGAAGGGTGGCTCTGTGCAGACCCAGCTGATCTGCACATCTGTTGGGAGAGTCTGGATTTAGTGTTCAGTCACCCGCCTGCCACACTAAAACTTATCCAAAGCACTGCACCGAGCCTGCAGTAACAAAGGGTCTGAGGAACCTTTCTCCTCATAAAACAGTATAATTTTATTATTCATTACAAGTATTGCTGGCAATATGTACTAGATTCCTCTTCAAGGTACTGTAAATTTCACAAAACAAAATCAAACTATTTCCAGTTACTGTCTCAGCTATTTTTGTAAACTTCTCCCTTGCTGCGGAAAAGTTTAGACAAACTATGATAAATTTTCCCATTCCTGACTTTACTGACATGTGCATTTCTAACAAACTTCAGAACAGTAGACATGGACAATTTTCAAGAATGGGCCTAGGGTAAAACTCTGAAGAAATACATGAAATAAGCAAGCTAAAAAGTAGGGGAAATATTTTCATAATTTCTGTCAGCTCATAGTAATAATATTTATTTTTAGTACATCACAAAGTATTATCTGGATATGACTTAAGAGCATCCAGTAGCATGCAACAAAAAGCAGGTGAAAGAAATCAGTAAAACCTATGGAGAAATCAGTTCAATTTGTACATATCAATGCACATAAACACAATAAGCAACCTAGAGACATGTAAAATATAATTCTGTCTACTACAAATTTGGCCTTTTCATAATCCGCAGCCCAAACTCTATTATGATCTTGCCATTTCAATCCAGACCTTTGACTTCCACGAAAAGGCTTTAGGGAAAAACTGCTTATATTTAGAAAAAGCTTTGAAAGGTAAAACTACCATAGAATAACATTATCTTTATCTTAGCAGACTAGTCAGAGAGTTCAAACTGAAATGGCATTTCATGCTCAGCAGTAATGTCTCTGTTCGTAAATGGCATGTGGGGCATTTATACCACTGAAAACCAGGGATTAATGATTGCAGGATTTCCAGTTCTCGATCTGACAAAGGGGATATTTTCATGGAGGTGACACTCATGGGTTTCAGAGGCTCCCCCAGCCCAGACTGGCACTGATAAATCGTGTGACTTGCTAAAGACTGAACACACATTGCCCAGTGCAAGATGACATAAATCATATTTAACAAAGGATACCCAGCAGAGGAGGCTGGGGAGAAGCCCCACAGTCCTACAGACCCTGCAAGTGAGGAGAAAGCATCTAGGATTGGTGTTTTCCTCCAGCCAAGAGGCTTTTTTTATAACTGCTTTTAAATTTCCAGCCAAAGGGAACCAAGATTCACCGTTATTTTCCACACAATTGCAAACCTTCCCCTTTACCTCCCAGTCCCGTGGGCCTGAGCACTGGAATTGAGACCAGCTGAGCACTAAATGTTGAAAAGAACCAACTTGCTTTCAAAGCCATTCTTCTGCCCTCTGATCAGGAGCTCTTACATCATATTTTCATGAGCAACGTTACCAAGCAAAGTGAAAGACTGAATTTCTCTCACCTCCAAACCCCCAAATCTTAACATTTGGTGTTTGAGGCCTGTTTTGCCTTGCAAGAAATTATAAAAATCTTTTTTTCTCTGGAAACAGAAAGATTTGGGGCCACACAGTAAAACTGAATTTTAAAAAAATTCACAAATTTTGGCAAAAAGCATTCACACAGATGCTTACTGGTGACCTGCTGTATTCAGTAATTTACCCACGTGTCAAACCCCTGAACATTGAACTAAGGAAACTGCTTTTTACAGCTATAAAAAATATTGACGATTCCAGAGTCACCACTACAGTCAAGAAAAAGCAAGGTGTGCAGTACATGCAACCATTACCTCTTCTGCAAACTGCCCTGGGATTGTCAGAGTATGCAAGTTGTAGCACTCAGCAGAAACTCTTAATGGAGAGCATTTAAAACAAAATCTGCTGAAAGTATGCAAAGGATAGCTTACAGCTGAAGAATGGAAATATGTTAAGAGAACTGGAATTCCTAAGCTTTGGGCCCTGAGCTTTGGTTTGGACCTTTCTATTTGCAAAAGATCAGAATAAGGCTCCCTACTCAAAAGGTAAAAAATGGATTTTAGGAAGGCAACCCAAGGGCTTGTGCTGCCCCATCCCTGGGCAATGATTCATCATCAGCAACCCAGACTGCTCTCAGCTCCCAGGCAAAGGCACCCACTGTGCAAACTGGAAATCCAAGGTCCCAGCAGCAGAGCTGCCAGAGGAGGATGTGCAGCACCAGCCACAACCTGGTTTGTTCGTGCTTTTCCTGTGACTCTGGGGCCCTGGCAAGAGAGTGCCAGAATGAGCTCTAGGGCTGCATGGATTGCTGTAGCAGGCTGCACTGCCTGGTGACCTGAACCCTCAGCTGCACTGCCCTGGGAACCACTCACCTCAAAACTCCACCACTCTGCTAAAAGTAGCTACTAAAAGGTCCCCTCCATCCGACTTAAGCTGAAATGTAGGTTGGGACACCAACAGCTTTGAAATGGTATCCAGGAATTCCACCTTCATTGAAACAGTGAATTCTGTACTAAATATTGGCTTCTGAAATCATGGGCAACACAGGAAAACTGTACAGTGAAAGGCACACACAGCTAAAGCAGAGCAAACTCTCACTGCTAAGGTACCTGCTGTATATTTGGTACTCCATGAGTGCCAAAGCAACGTTAAGCAAATTGCTGTGTTTAAAAGCCTTTTTCTGTTCTAGCTGTTTACAGTTTTCTAATGGTAAATATGGGAGAAAAGATGAATGATTTATGAGTGCTCAGTGTAGAAAGTCAAACATATTAAAACAATGCTTCATAGCACGGGGAAATGGAGTTAAGCAGACCACTTTCATGGTGATCTTTATAGAAAGGAAATGCATAGATTTTTGACAGGGAAAAAATCTAAAGATGAAGAGAACGGTGTTAAATATTGTTAAACCTTTATTTGGCCTAAAGCAAAAAATAAAACTCATTCTATCAGAGATCTAAAAGAAAAAACTTAGAGATGGAAACCTCAGCTTTTTAACTGAAGTAATTCCCCTTTACAAATACTCTCAGATGAGACTGAGTGAAACCCTTCACCAGCAACATTGTGAAAACAAAACTATTTCCAGTCTCTGAGTTAATACGAGAGTGCTGATCAAGTGACACAAAAACAATCGAGGAGTGGGATGCATCCTGCTGGTTTCCTGAACATCTCTGAATTCCCTGCTCCCAGGCACAGTAACCCCTTTCCTTGCTTGCTGCAGGTCTAATGGATGGCACTTGCCCACAGCTGCTCAGGCAATTGCCCTGACCCAGTTGTGCAAGGAAATAACGAGCCCCTGAATTGACTAAGGGCTGTCACAAGGACAGAAGAAAAAATTGGCTAAGGGAGCACATCAGCAGCTGGAGGAGCATCCTCAGGTGGTGCTCAAGGACAATGTATATTTTAATTTGTAGCCCATTTACTGCAATAGGACAGAAGTTTAAGACATGCCATGGAGGACAAGATGGCAAGCCAAGCAAAGAAAGGGAAAACAACTTTTCTGTATTTCTGAGAACAAATAGCTGTCTCTACCACCACATCATTGTTTTACTATTACCAGCTAATACAACAGCAGACTGAAAGTGCAGCTGCGGTCCACAGAATATTTGGCATTTCTGGCCCAAGCATAATCCCTCAAGTAATGAAAAACCTATTTCTATTTCTGCATCCTCGCTACTCTTCATACTGAAGAGGCTGCGTCTGTCTCCCATTTATTGAAGCTTATTCTTCATCTAGACAGCCAGAGCTGGTTTGTATTAGAAATTAGGTTTTAAATCACTATTTTTCTATTATTTGTTTTAGGATTTTCAGGAAGCCTCCAGAGGTACTGAAAAATTCTTCTGGTTGGAAAAGACTCTAATACTCTTCATGAACCAAGCACCAAATCCCTAAACCCTTGTATAAGAACTTGGATGTTTTTAAGATTCAGATTCTGGCCATGAAGATAGTAACATGGTAAGATTTAAAATGACATAAAAATGTTTTTAAAAAATGTTAAAACGCCCCCTGCAAGAGTAAGGCTAATCAGATCCCCGAGCTTTTCTTAATGAGCAGACTTCATTATGGTCCCTCTTTTCTCATGTGCTTGGAATTTTGCATCCAGCAATTAATGGAGTCTCATGATGTAAAAGGGGGAATATATATATGATAAAAGAAACAACAGGTAAAATAAATTTTCGGCTCAATAACTCATATGAGCCTAAATTGCATCTCTTTTCTTCTTGCTGCTCCCTGCTCCCTTGTGGCCAGTTTTAACAGGATTCTCTGGTTTTTTCAGGTCCCAGCTCTGCACCACATTCTTACCAACATGCACAGGTCTCTCCCTGGAGAAGGCTGGGATGCTGAAGGCACAGTAACCATCACCATGAGGTACCTGGGGCTATGATGCTGCATTTCCTGTCTCTGGTAACTGTTAGTGTGCCTGCTGTGAAATTGTTTCACTTCTCTTTCAGTCTAAGGTTCTTTTGCCTTTTCCACAGACCAGCAAAGATGTCAGAAGTTCATACCTGCTCTTATATTACCTTGGGATACTTGCTATGTACTCCTGACATTTTTCTAGCACTCATTAATTTTCTCAGCATATCAAGCACTATTTACCTCTCTTTTAAAGCCTTTAATAACTGAACACAGAAATCCTCTAGTGACAGTGCACTCTGACAGAAGGAGTATCTCCTTCCTTCTGCAAAAGAAAATATTACCCTCACAACTCCAATTCCAGCTGTCAGGAGCAAAACCTGAGTTTGTTGACAAAGTGCCTGCCTTGGATTGAACCAGCTCCCCTGGAATTACAGAGAGGTTTCATGGTTGCCATCCTTAGGAGGCCAAGCTGTAGCAGAAAGATCCTGACAAATGAAATCTCTTTGTAACAGCAGGATGGCTTTGGACTCGCTGTGGGTACAATTGCACTTAAACCAGTTTATGTGGAGCTGGGATCCTGAGCACCAGCAGTGCATCCCTGGCCTTCTGCTGCAGTCAGCAAGGATGGGGCCTCCTGACCAGCTCCTGCACCCTCAGCTCATTCCTCACCCTCTGCTCCCTACATGAGAGATTTGCAGCCTCCTGCACCTCACAGAATGAGGAAGCCTCTTGTAGGAGAAAGAAATGAATTGAAAGATGCAAATAGACAGAATATACAAAAGAGAACTACAGGAATAGTGCATTGCACCCAAATTTAAACAAAACAACTGTTACCATGCAGGGATGAGCAGCATATGTGGAACAGACTGTCTGACCTTTCCAAGAGTCTTGTCTCCTCCAGGCTGGTTCCTGCAAGGCAAGTAAAGTGCCACAGACACAGAGACACCTTGCCATCCAGCACGTGGGGAACCTGCTCTGCCACACTGGCAGCAGGATGTGAACACATCTTCCATTCTGTGGCTTTTCTCAGCAAGTATTTAGTAAGAAAAATGTTGGAGGAAATCAGCTGATCAACCAACCAGCAAATTAAAATAAAGCTTAAAATTCAATTAACTGCTGCACTGTTATGCATTATGTATAATACCTTTTAAAAATTAAATATGACACAGAGGGATAAATCTGGACACCCCAGAGAAGAAAACAAACTAAACCTGGAGCATGTTTACAGTTTTAGGTAAGGTTCTGTAAGATCAGCATTAGAGAATGAAATTCCTTTTCCATTCAGGAACTGCATTAATACAAATGCTTGCCTTTTCTAGTAATTATTTAGTAATAACCAAGATAAAGACATGAAGAATGTTTCATAATCACACAGTGGGGTTCAACAGTGATTCTCTCATTATCAAATCTGCTCAACATACAAGTCAAAGCATGTTTTTTCTAACCAACTCCATTCTTCATTTTGGCATTGTAATTCAAGCCTCTGATGTCAGAAACAATTATGAGAAATTAAGAGAGAGTTTGCTGACTGTAAGTATGCGTGCACCAGTCCAAAAAGGAGCCTCTCCTTCTTACACACACTACTCTAATAAATAAAATAATCCTTGGCCTGCCTCTACCCATTCAAGCAGCCTGTTGGAACCTACAGGTCACGAAGAAGATAAAGCCACATGCAATGTCTGTCCTTGGAGGTCTTCAAGAGCAGAGTGGACATAAGAGATGACCCATTTGGAGCAGAAGAGACATTCAGAGGTCCCCTCCAACATAAATCATCCTATAACCTTGCAAACCCAAATCTGGAGTGCAAGATTTGTCCCAGGGGTCAGACAGGTTGTCACTGAAGATGTCATTTTTCCTCTTTATAGCTACAAGGCTATCTTGTAAGGAATTAATAACAAGGCACAGCATCACACAAATATGGTGTACTAGGTGCTCAAACTCGCTGACCTTGGCAAGTCAATGGCTTTATTACTGGACATACAGAATATATATGATGGCTGGGATCTGAGTAGTGACCTGAGAAGGCAGGTCAAAATGTGATGCAGCAAGACTACATAAAATTAAACCCTGAATAAGCAAAAGCTGACATGAACTTGAAAACTGTTTCTTAAACAGCTTTTAAATCCCTGAGATAAATTCATCCCATTATATTTTATGGTGAGTAAAGTTTTCTGTCAGTTCATAGTAATATGTCATTTCTCTTCACACTGTTCAACTCCTTTTGCTCCCAAAGTTCCCTGCTCTGTTACCCTGTCTTATTATTTTCACAAACTGAATTTAATTGCAATTTTTCATTTTGTCTTCCTTCAAGTTCCTTGAATATTCCTTGAATATTCTCTTGTCTCTTTAGCACACTTAAGTATTTTTTATTTGTGGGCTTTTTTTCATGGCGTTCATAATGCTACTTTCAGAGCTACATTAGCCACACTTACAAAATCCATGTCCAATCTTTCAATCCTCTGTGAGCCCACAGAGCAATAGTTCTATTCCTAAAGGCAAATACCTACTGCTATGCTCAAATAAATAAAATCCATAAGCACACTAGGTGCAAAACAACACAGTGAGTCAACAAAGAAACACAGCAACAAATAATCAATATAAATGAATCTATAAATGATCAACTGGTGTTCTCAATCTAAATAACTGCTGGGAGACCAAATGTTTCCCTAGGAAGAAATGAGACATTTTACACTGATATTGAACATTGACTTTTCAGAGAGAATGACCACAGGTTTATTTGATAGGTATCTCTGACTTGGCATTATGTTAGCAAAATTTAATCTTCAATATCCCTTATGCTTACCCTTCCCCTGAAAAATGGCCTCATCTCAGTTTGTTGGGCTGGGTTATAAAGCATGTCTCACTAAAATACCTCAACGCTTTTTCATCATTTCCCCCCCTGACTTCCTGCAAGTCTCATTTTGCATCTGCTTATCTCTGCTATCTCTTTGCCCTGACAAGACTTCATAGCTGTGATTCTGGGATTAAATCCTAGACTACTAAAAAATTCATAATATTAGGTGTTTGCACTGATGAAAGTGAGAATAGGCTCTGCCACAGAGCCACCATGAAATCCAGCATATCTTCTAGTTTGTGCATGGTAGGATGGTAGGGATATGTGAAGCACAACCTGTACTTCCCAACTGAGAGAAAAAGGAGAAAGCACCTCTGAGGAAGCCATTCTTGCAGCTATGATTAAAAACTTGCAAAGTTTCTATTATATAAATAATGACTGTACTAATAAATTACACCATCTCTCTATAATGTCTGGGTTGGCCATTTCTGTCCTGTCACATCACACTGCTCATTTCTGTGGCACCAACCTTGGCCAAGCAGATGTTCTGAGCAGTGCAGCCACAGCCAGGACAGCAAACACCAGCCAGGCAGTTGTGTTTCTTTACTCAAGCTCAAAGCAATATATTTTAACAGCTCCTGGGGAGCACTACCAGCATGTGTGAAAAACGTTTCCTCAGACCCATCCTAGATTGTGCTGTGCAATTTGCATTAACAGCCCAAAACGTGCCCTGAAAACACAACTCCAGTTACACATGAAAGAAAACATTCCATGATCCACTCTGTCCCATCTCCTGCCAAGGCTTCAGTGTATGTTCAGCCTGGTAGCTGAGCAAGAAAGGTTTTCGACTGCAAGAGCTGAGCTAAGCCCATGATGGCACTTTGAGAGTCATGGGAATACTGGTCCCACTCCAGTTTCAGGTGCTGAGGTTTATGGTATGAAAATGTCCCACAGACAAAGAGCTGGCCAGGCTGTAAGGCTGCCCCTCCACACTGAAACCCTCCTGCTCCCCTTCTCCCTGCTAGGCAAAACAATAGTACACTGGCTTTTCTTGGAACAAATCTGCAGATTTGCTTTTGACTCAGGGAAACTATACCCAAGTAATTATTGTCAAAGTCCTCCTGTTCTTTGTGGCATTAAGCATAGTGCAGCTGGAGCAGCTTTGTCTCCAGGAAAACTGTCTCATACATGTAATGAATCTCTCACACCTTTGGACTGTGGAATAGGGAAGGGACACTTGCTAGGCTAGAAAGCCACGTCTAAATTCCCTGGACACAGGCACCAAAATTCCCAAGACTAGCACCAAGTTATTTTATGGAATGAAGCCAGATGCTTTTTCCTCAAACTTCTTCGAGTAGCATCAGACAAGCTTATTGAGCTACTACCACGCTTTTCTCACTCAGATTGACTGATAGCAGTCAATAAGAATCACTGAATGTGTGACATTTAAAATATGACAGGCATATTCCAAAATTTAATTATTGCCCCTAACTGACACCTATTTTCAATGCAAATTTAAGAACAGAACCTTCTGTCATCAGCTAATCTTGCAAGCTGCAGCGTTCCCTCGGCTCACATTGATTTCAAGTGAATCTGATCACAGTGATTGGCAGCCAGATGCCCTCTGCCTCTCAGAGGCTCCAGCTTTGCACAATTTTCCCTTTTTCAGTCTTCCTTTCCAAAATGTCTAGCATATTTGATTTCAGTGAAGTCTGGACAAGACAAAGGCTGTGGTTTTCTGACTCCACAAGTAAAAAACAAATGCAATGTAAAAAAATCAAATTAAATGGAAGCTCCTGTTTGTAAAGTACAACTCAGAGAGAAAAAAAAATCAATGGATACCTAAGACAGGTGCTTCAGCAACCTATTTTGATGAATCCTCATCTGTGAACTCAGATGATGTCAAAAAGACAATTTGACTTAGGAGTCGAAGAACTTACAAACACAAATGAGCAACAAACTTCATCCAAGCACTTACATTAGCAAAAAACTGACTTGTTTGTGGGAAGAAAATGACTCAAGTTGATATCAACACCTGAAGGATAAAATTTTATGCAAACTGCACCATGTACAGATATTTGATACAGAGTAAAGATGAGACTTTACTTCCAAGTCAGAAACTCTATAGATTGTTTTGCCTGTCACACAAACAAATGAATACTTCTGTGGGTATAAGAGGAAAAACTACATAAATTAACCATTTATTTCCCTCTATCTTATGTTCTGTGAATAGCTGTTTTTCAGGCTCTAATTTCAAATTTTAAAAGAAAGACATTTTCATTTGCTTAATTAACTTCCAGACCCTTTGGCAATTCAGTCCTTTCTGTGGCACTGAAGTGAATATATTATTTCAAGTTTGTACAGAAACCTGAAATTTATCTTAAACCTCATGTGTCTTTAAGGTCAAATAACAGTGAGGAATAAATGACTAATAATACTTTCGTGTGCAACACAGGCACTAAAGGTGTGGTGCAAGCATGTTGCTCTCATCGTCTCTGTCATTTTTCTTTAATTTTTCCTGCACATAATTTTTCTTGCATATTATAGTATATAAAATAGCATCAATATCTAAAAGTTTCAGTATGAGTACCAAGATATTATTTTCAAGTGAAACATCTTTAAACCCATCACAGCTTTTAATTTCCACAGGAAATAATAATTCAGGTTTGTTTTTTTTCCCCACAGGAAAGTCTAAATATTTAAATGACCATATTTTTAATGTACTGACATGTTGATGGTCAGATGTTCTTTGATGCTCAAAGATAGATTGGCAGAAATCAGAGCAGCATAGGGGCTTACAAAAATGTGGTATTTATGTTTGGCAGCAATTACTTTGTGAAAAATACAAGGTGACTCTTTTTACGCTCCTTCTTTCTTCTTTTTTTATATTTTTCTCCTCCAAGTTTGGCATGAATCAGAAGAGCTAAAAACTAATTTAACATGACAAATGCTTTCATCACTCCTTTAACCTCTGAAGTGAACACTCTGACAAAGACAATATGTGTGGTATATGCTTTCCTTTTGACACTTTATAAATTACTTTCTTATAACTGGGTTTTACCAGCAGCCCAGTATCTTCAGGATGTCCTGATTTGAATGGCTGGTTCTACATGCCTCATGTCACCCCTGGATAACAGGAATAACTGCTGGGCTTTGTGAAATGGCACAAGTCTCAGAGAGGACTGTGGGACAATTTTATTTCCATGCTGCAGGCTGGAATTTACCAAAAGGTTGTGCAATACTAGCAACTAAAACTCTGCATTTCATTCACACCTGGCTATTGAGGAAACAGGGAGAAGTGACAGACCTGGCTTTAAATGTGCAGACAGCCTTGTGTTTGCCATGTAATGGAAGAGTTAACTGAAATGACTTCTATTCTCTGCTATTAAAAATAAGATAATAATCAGCCATAGAAACATCTTAAAGTGCCCTTTCCTACATCCCATCTGAACTCTTTTCCTCTGTCTAGTCCTTTAACAAGAAGACCAAAAGTTGACTGATTTATTTTTGACCTGGTGAATTTGATCAGTGCAGAAACCCTGCCAGTGTAAAGGAATTCATAGAGCAGGGCGTCCAAGATGGCAAAATGCACACAGAACCAACATACTCTGCACAAACAGGTGCCCCATCACACTGGAGCAGTGCAACGCAGACCTGCAGAATTTTTTCCCAGACATCAGTCTGGGTAGTTTGCAGAGGAAGACTGAGCAAATTTCAGATAACAGTGGTACTGACTGGCCTATAAAGGAAGAGTCTATCTAAATAACCAGACTTTTATGACATATTATGATATAAACCATCAATCTATATGTATCTTAAAGAAGAAAATATACTCCAAAGTTACTATCTAACAAGGCATATTGCCATTATTTTGACAAATGTTTAACTTAAAATCTCAGTAGTATCTTTATTTAACACCAATTATGTAGTGTGGCAAAAAGTTCCAAAGGTTATTTATGGACTATGAATTTATTTTTAAAGCGTTAAACATCCTGCCTTTTCATTTCATTCATTGTATTTTTAGTTGGGTGTTGGAGGAAAGGCAACAGCAATGACTAATAATTTTAAAAATATTTTATCTTTTCTATCAGTTATGAGACTTTTTTTCTTTGCTTCTCTCTTTAAATGATCCTCATTAGAATTTTTTTCATGCCAGCCATAATCTTTGGCAGTCTCAAAGTTCCATGTTTAAACCTGTAGAATTCATGTTTTCAGTGATCCATCCATACCAATTCTCCCATCCCTTTTATGACAGGACAATTCATTTAGAAATCCTGAAGAACATGAAAACTTCAAAGTACTCTTTCACTATAATCCACCTCACATTTGCCATCACTGCCTTTTGCATTTGGTCCTGCAAGAGTCTTGATCAGCATTGATGCGATCACATTCACACAGCCCAGATTCACTGACAAACCGAAGAAGCAGAACCATTTGCTACAAATTTTGATTACTTTTCCCATAATTCTTACTTTTAGCTAATATAACCCCAGTGATGGAGCCTCTGCTATGGCAGAGAGCAAGAAATTTTCATTGTGGCCATGTAAGGCAGAAATCCAATAGCAGCACCTTCAAAGCCTTTCCCTTTTTCAAATCAGGGGATGATTTAGCACCTAAAGTCACACTGTTGGAGGACAGCAAGGGTTAGTTTATAGCTGATGGTCTTACACCTGCTCTTTGTCATGTGCAATGAATTGTATGATTTTTTGCTGAGAGTGAAGGAATTAATTTAATAAATGGCCTACCTAAAGCACTTTGCTTTTACCTTTCTGTTGTTCTCATGCATCTAAGGCTACGCCGCTGCTTTTCTGTTTTTTCCTTTCTCTCTCTTCCATCACTCTAAATTATGATCACAGTGGATCTATCAAGTTTATTCATAGGATTAATTTCAGCTATTTTCTGGTTTTGACATATACTTATTCTTTCCTGTGTATGGCATGAAGCTTGTCAGGTAAATTCTCATTATTTAAACCTTGAGCCAACACTCTCTCCTAAACCCTGCTTTGTTGTGTTCACTACCAACTCTATTGTGCTCATCTTTCTTTCAACAGGAAAGAAGACCTCAAAAAACTTCTGTCAAAATGGATCAGTTATGTTGTTACCTGAAATGATAGATCATTCATCAATTATTAAGATTCAATACATTGCCTTACATTCTCTCTTGTCTTATATATGAAAGTGCAAAAAGCAATAACAACGTTGCAAAGCTTTGCTTAAGATTACAGTAACCTAAATACCAAGGAAAAAACACATTTTATAATCCATCACTTCAAAGTTATGCACATGATTAAAACGTTCAACTTGCAGTATTTCATTTCCCATGTGCATAATCACTCTAACAGGGAGCTGCTGGATGATAACTGTCAACTTCAATGAATCATGTGCTTCCCAATCTTTTCATTTATGCTCCAAACTAAGCTTGTTATTCTTCTGAGCCTTTCTACAGGGGAAACACAGAGAGATGGTTAGATCTGTGGCACTCAGTAGGCTGGGATGTAGGTCTGGACTAAACAGACAGCAGGAATAGTCAGCCAGCTCTCTACTACTACTGTATATATTAATCACATATGGAAGCTCATTAGTATGAAAAATGGGGTTTTTGTACAAAATGGTGTCTATCCTGAAGAGTCAGGTTATATAGGATCAAAAAAAAAAAAAAAAAGAAGAGAGAGAAAATTCAGCACATCTTTATAGATCTTTTGAGTGCTATATGTGAGAATAGTTTCAGAGATGAAATAAATCCCACAAAGAATAGGTCTGGAAAGTATTAATAGAAAATATCGTCAAGCTACCATAATTTTGCCATTTATTCAGAGAACCTAAAGAGTGTGCAGCACATCACTGTCATCAGCATATTGTTAAAGGCACTGTAAAAGGTACAAAATACACTGGAAGTTTGTGCAGACACTTAGAAAAATCTCTACAACAACAGAGAATGAGAGGGGACCAGGGGAGGGGGAGAAAATAAAAAAATAATTAAATTAAGAATGACAAAATCTCAGCAGCATGTTAAAAACATCTTGAAAAAACACAGAAAGCATTAGGACACAGTGTGGTCACTATCAATACATGAATCACGGGAAATAAACAGAATATTCAGTTTCTATATTTTTCCTTACAAAATGCTAAGGATGAGTGGAATATGGAAAATAACTGCATGCAAAATGGAACCATCAAATGGTTCGAATTTAACACCACCAGGATTTAGGCACACAGACCAATATAGAATGAGAACCAGTAATCAAAATGATTTTGGTTTTTTTTCCCTAAAGGCAGCATGTGATGGTAATATTTGAATTCAAATGCCACTAGCTTCTGTTACTCATGTGAATTCAGCACCTATCACAATTTTTTCTAAATACTTTTTAAACATATGGCACTACATCAAAAAGTCATTAAATCACTCTGTTTGGACCATCTCTGAGATGTGCATATCTGACACCTAAAGTTAACACTGCACATTAAGAATCCTGAATCAATTTCTTGCTTCCACTGCTCTTACCACAGTGAACGTGACTTGAACATTTTATTTTTCCTCATTAATCAGTAGAAGGAATAATAATCTTTGCTCACTAAGAACACACGTTTTTGAAACATACTGACCCATCCTTTCATCTGGTGAACTTTTATTTTCTGACGCAGCCATGTGATTTGACAGAGAAAACGCAGCCTTACCTATGAAATATGCTAGCAAGATGGCAAGCAGGACTGCAGCAGCAATTGCAGATAAAGCAGCACATTTCCAGCTACAGTACTTGGAGGGCTTTTTCAGCTTGAACGCATTCCTGGAGAATGTATTTCTAGGTAACAGTCTGGGAGGTGGAGTATAAACCGTTCCTGAGGTCAACGGGTAACCAGGGGAAGAGCTACTGAACAGCGGAGTAGTTCCAGAAGATGTCTTAAACAAGAAATGCCTGAAAAACATAAAATGGAACAGAGTTGAAAATGGCAAGTCCTGTAGTTAAGAAAGAACATCTCCTACTCCTATACCATTCCAGCTGCCACAGCCTGGTAAATTCAACCAAAAGGAAAAAGGATTTTGTAGGAGGAAATAGGGAGATGAAACTTCTCCGCCTTTTTGCTACCAGATCTTTAATAACTGGCACTAAAATACGGTGTCAGGGTATCTTTCTTAATCTTTTGTGTAAGTAGATGCAACTTGACCACACACTAGTTAAAACACCAGCATGGCCCATGAAGTGTCTGGGAGTTCCCTGTGGAATCTACCACTCAAAAAATATTCTAAGAAAACCACACTCTGAGGCTCATTTACACTCTTGGCAAAAGCTCCCAGCAAAACCACTAAGAACATACTGAGCAAAACCCACAGTCCTGTAGGAAAAGATTTTGCCAGAATGAGAATGAATTTCGTGGTTTCACAGTACACAGGTTTGGTCTGAACAGCTAAAATTACCAAAAGCACATGACTCAGCAGATAAAAAGAGGATTTCAGCTGCCTGTACATTTGTTAGGAAGAAAATAAGGGACAGAACACACTCTCTAACCAATCTCAGAAAATGCTGTCAACACATTCCAGACAGAGGAGATGGAGAAAGCAAACTGTAAGACTGGTTTCTTTCGATTAACTTCTCACAGTCAGGAGGAACTGACTGCAAGCATGTTCCCAGTAAACAATCAAAAGAGAAGCACAGAAAAAAGGCTGTGGTCCTACAGAAAGTCACTAGGTTCAAGACAGAGGGCTCTGAAGACTTGCTCATACCTCTCCCTTCACAGCTCTGAACAACAAGTGCTTCTTGGAATCAGACAGAACGGAGACACTCAGTAATCTCCAAATCACAGCCTAAAATAACCCAGGTCTTCCTTCCAATGTAAAATATGTTTAACATTTTTATTCAGATACAATCCAGTATGTCACTCTCAAACCACCTGTTAGAACTTCAAAATCCATGTCACTCACTGACAACAACAATTTGGAAGTTTGAGGCTGAAATGTGTTTCCCAAGTATGTTTTCCACCTCACCATCATGCATGTGCCTACTGTCAGGCATAGATTAGTGGATCCCTATTCTACAGAATACCAGAAGTGATTTTAAAGGCATCTTTTGTAACATTTATGTTGAAATAAAACCCAGAGCATAAGAGATTGCACAGAGCTTGCACACAGGTAAAAGACAGTACAAGGAAGGCTGGCAATCCTCCCCAGATTTCCAATTAAACATTTCCATTTGAAGATAGCCTCTGAAAATACGTTTTGTTTTGGTTTTTTTTTATTTAATCAATTAATAAACTCTATTAATGACCATGAAAAATCACTTTGACACTTCCTTTGTTATTGATTTTTAAACTCCAAGTGGCCTTGTACATCCCTATCAACAGTGACCAAAATCTAGTTAGCTGCAGAAAATAGAGAAAGACAGTGGCAGTATCAACTGTCATAACTTCTTCTTTGTGCTTTGGAGACTTCAGATCTGCAATCAAACTCTAACAGATTAATTCTAACCAGTTAATTAACAGAAACATTGGGGGGTTTTTAACAAATAAAGCCGCCCTTCTTTTTTCTTTATCAGTGAGGGACATTAGAGGTTAGAATTGCTTCTTTTCTGAACATCATAGGTGATCTGTGAGAAAAAGCAATAAAGGCAAATGCTAAAAGACTTCCCCTTAAAATTACCCAACCTTTTAAATTATGAAAAATATCTTTCAGTTAAAAGAAAGCACGAAATAATTAAAGTGTGATGTCTTGAACACTTCATTTTAAATGTTTATTTACTTCAATTAAAGTAACTGATGGGAAAATGATGTTGTGGGGCTGGTTGTGTCACACCAGATCCATTGACTCTTCTGCTCCTTCTGTCTGGGTAGAACCTGATTAAATTGCCAGCAGAAGCAGGTTTTGTCCTTTCTAGCTGCTCTCCTGTGTTTGGAGCACAAGATCACTTCCATGATTGGATCTGGGGATTGAAATGACACGGAGCATGAGGAACAAGGGAAAGCCAGCAGGAAGACAGAGCTGGTGAGACAAAGGCAGGCAGGAAAGCCTCTTTCTAACCCAGGCTAATTCTGATCTGCCTCAGCCCAGGACCCTTCTCCTCCTGAATCCTCACGGCAGGAATGACCCTCTCAGGTTTGGACAGAAGGGTCTGTAACAGACAGTTCTTACCCTTTCCCTGCCCAAAAGCAGATCTCTAAGAACCAAACTGGAAATTACAGTCCTTGGAACTGTCTTTATCTGAAATGCTTTTAAACCCAGGAATTTTATGTCCTCTTTAGCTGAGAAGGCAGCTACAGCACCAACAGAAATTTTAATATAAAGCATTGTTAAAGTAAACTCAGATATATAATGAAACTCTGCTCCTATTAAAATTGAATTAATGAATATCTAGATATGCTTTAATAGAACATGTCAATCATATCCTGTTGCAGGTGAGAAGACAAAAAAAGTAGAACAAAAAAGCAGCTTCACTGTGATTCACTTTGAGATACATAAAGTATATAAAGAAGACCAAAACACTCACCCATGCAAACAGGATCTCTATGATATTGTTAAAACTAATCAGAACTGGGTAGAAGCAAAAAAAAATGACTGAAAAGGATACACGAGATGATGCCAATTCTCAAAGCCAAAAAGAAAGAATGTCATTGGATAAACCCTGACTTTTGTCACATTTGTCCTACCCGTGCATTTTGAAAGCTGAAAGTTCATTGCCTCAATATGAGGACCCGTGAAAAAGTGGCACCTCTCAGAAGACATCACACCATCTGAAAATACACAAATTCTGCCTTCAGAAGTTAAAAAAGACATTTAACTGAAGATGTGTAAAATATCCATCAAGACACTTAGGAGAACTGACACTGCATTCCAAGATGGGGGCCAGATTAGCAGATACACCTTAAATCACAGCAGAGCACACCAGAAAGACTGAGAACATTAATGGACAAAACACTTGGACCCCCAGAGTTTTAAATCTAGATTCAGCTACTAATGGAAATAAATTGACTTGTCTCAACTCTATCCCTAAACCCAATGATCTATAGCCATATTTTTGTGTGAGATTTGACATGCTCTGGTACAACCAATTGTCTGTGGGCTGAAGCTGCACAGAGAGAACATGAGCATTTATCAACATTAATTACAGCCTCACAGTGGTAAGGCTGGGAGCTTTGTACAACGCCTTCTTATGAAAAGAAATGATCTGATTTGTACCAGTTCACTTAATTTCAAATACACTCCATATAAGAATTAAAAAATTGTATTCTCTGTCTCACCTGCCCACCTATCAAACACGATTAAGAAAAACACATTTTCTACCTCACAATTAAGCATTAGCAACTTGAATTAGAGTAGGATTAATTTTCTATTTTGAAAACATGGGAGTAAATTTGCTAAGCCTCAGCCCAGTCTCCCTAATTTCTGTGGATCAATAAGACAATTCCATACTGAAAAATTCTCCAAATACAGCTGCCAGCCTTTGATGATTCTGTAATTTCAGTGTCCTTGAAAAACTGTGGAGGGAGCTGCCCTCAGAACAGAAGTTCTCACTCCATGCTCTCCTCTGCTGCTCCCAGGCTCTGCCTGCAGGATTCAGGATTGCCCACGATTCAGGATTGCCCACGATTCAGGATTCCCCCAAGGATTCAGGATTCCCCCCAGGATTCAGGATTGCCCAGGATTCATGATTCCCCCCAGGATTCAGGATTCCCCAGGACTCAGGATTCCCCCCAGGACTCAGGATTCCCCCCAGGACTCAGGATTCCCCCCAGGACTCAGGATTCCCCCCAGGACTCAGGATTCCCCCCAGGACTCAGGATTCCCCAGGATTCAGGATTGCCCCCTCTGTTCTCAGCACCACTGCTGTGTGGGGTCACACCCGGGTCCCTCATCACAGACACCACCCCGAAGGTGCCATCCCTGAAAGCTGAGCTTGTGAGGGGACATTTGGCCATTGCTCTGAGCACTAATGGCAAATGGAAAAAGCTGTATTTTGCTTTCTTCATTAATTCAGAGCTCTCTCTAGCATGTGCTCTCCCACAGGTCAAAAGGACCTCTGGTGTTCAGGGAACAGTGGTCTGACAGAGACTGTATGAGCTTCATATTCTTTGAGAGAACAATCAGCCTTTCCCCCCCTCCTTTCTGGACAGATTGTCATGGCAGCACACTGCAAGAATGAGTGGAGAAAAAAAAAATTGGTTTTGCAATGAAGAACTGTAATAGAAAGAAAGAACAAGACATTTTGTAACATAAATTGCTTCTTTCCCTCCTCATACTGTCCTAAACTTATTCTGTATAAAAAAAATAAAAGGCATAGGGAGAATTGTAATGCTTAAATTGTCTTTTTTATATTTTATGGGTTTTTTAATAGTAATTAATAAATAGAAAAGCTACATGCCAAGAGAATAGTAACAGCTCAATTTAGTTGTTCTAGGACTTAAAAATATCTTCAAGCTATGGTAAAATCACATCTGTCTATAATTTTATTGGACATTCATTCTTAGCAGAAAACAATGGAATATAGAACATAATATGCTGCCTTTCATTGTGATAAAAAAAAACCAAAAAACTTCTGCAGTTTTCAAAGTCTTCCAAAAAAGTAGCCATGAGTCATTTTATGTCAGTGGAAGACTCAAAGTGGCTGCCAAATTCAGACAGTGAAGTTTTATGGAAGATTTCTGACTTCCAAACAAAAAGAAACCAAGTCTGAGGAAAACCATGAGCTGTTCTTATGCCTGTTATGAAAAAATGAACTCTGAGTGGTGGACTGGTGCAAGCTTTGGTTACCTGTGTCTCAGTCTTTCCCCAAATGAGATTTAATTTTATATTCTCTTAGGTTTTTGCAGAATTCATGGGACCACCAGTTGAGGGCTCTCTGATGTGGCAAAACTGCACAGAAGTTTCTACCCTTTGGAGTGTCTAGAACTCTAAAGGCAGCAATAAAGCTTAACAATGTTATCTGTTTGTGTTTAAATTGTACAGTTACAAGAAATTGTCTTGATCACATCAATTCCACAGACTAAACTCAGTCAGACAGATTTTTCAATGAAAAGCTATTTAAAATATAAATGCATATAAACCCACTGGCCATTTCACACACATGTGTGTTGTGTACCCCCACACCCAAATGTCTGTGGAAACAAAGGACATCCCTCATGACACTATTTCAGTGATTTTCAGCCTGCTGCAGAACTAAGGACACTCTGTGGGCATGGGAACAATAATTCAGGATGAACACATCAGCATCAAAGCCACACCTGTACCCACTGTAACCTCCTGATCCTTGCAGCAGCCTCCAGCACCTGGAGCAGCTCCAATTCCAGCTCCTCAGCTCCTGAAAGGCTGAGGCTCCTTAAAGGCAGGGCTCTTCAGTCCCCAGGCAAAGTGTTCTAAAAGCTGCAGAGTGTAAGGCAGTGTCACAGAGTGACTGTGAGTGTCACTGCCACTGCCACCCTCTAACAAAGACACAGCTGGACATGTGAGGCACAGTACCTGAACACTGCCTGACAGCCAGCCAGGGTGGGGCACAGAAAGGGAGGTGCCAACCTTTGGGCACCTTGATCTGCCATATTATGAAACAAAACCAAGCAGGCATCACTCACAAAGCCCAAAAGGCAAAACAGCTGCACTGCACGAGAGCGATGGGTCTGTGCTGGGCCCCTCTCCACAGGACACCTGCTCTTCACCTGCCACACTGAGATGCTCCTTGATACACTTTTATAACCTTCTCTGTCCCTCATCCCACTGCCAGCTGACCCCTGGAGCCTTCTCCCGGGGCTCTCACCATGTGCTCTGTGCCTGGCACTGCCGTGTCCCCCTGGCACTGCCCTGTCCCTGGCTGCTCAGCAGCTGCTGAGCTGTGGAACTGCAGAGTGGGAGAGAGGCTGGAGGAAGGGAAAGTGGCAAATATGGAGAGGGGAAGGGCTGCTGAACTGGGGATCACAAACAGGTGCAGAGTTTGAGATGGAGAACAGCAACTTGGAAAGGCATGAACTCTAGAAGGGGAACATGCACATGGCAGCTCAGCAGCTCTAGGGGCCACCCATCCCTTCCTGACTGGTGGCTGTGTGGTCACAAAGATTCCAGGTACTCTGCAAGAGGTGGTGAGCCCACTCACTCAGCCTGTGTGCTCGAATCCCAGGTAGCTTTTGTGGGAGTTAGCCAGTCAACAGACAGCTTTGCCCTTTAAATTTCAGAATCTCCTCCTTGCACTGCTGTTTATTCCCCAGGACTGCAGCAATGAAACTGCTGGTAAATGCCTAGTAAAGAGTAACAGGCACAGCCACAGACATAAACGAAAAATCCTGGTCTTTGCATATGCACTGACATGAAAGTGTAGCAGGATCAGGAACATTAGGCAGCTCTGAGTCGGCTCAACTACAGGAACTTCTTAAGCAGAAAACCTTGTGTCTTTCTTTGCCACAGGGTTCTGAGTAGCTGTTGCAAGGTGCCAAGTGATGAAGTGCAATAATGCCTCCCTTTGTTATGCCAGTGGTGAGGATAATGATAACAGTGTTTTGCATTTCAATGGGACCATGCATTTTAACTTTCTACATCAATTAATGAACATAATTTCAAAACACTTCTATTTTAAAAGGCATACATGTAAGCTCTTCACTATCTCTTAATTCAACTTCTCACTTAACAAGGAAAAAAGAAAAAGTACTAACAGTGCTATTTCAAGTCTATAAGTCATAGAACAAATAATAAAACTCAGAACTCTGAGAGAATTTTATCAGTCGACACGTAAACTTAAATAAAGAGGAACCAAAATCATATAATTCTAGACTTTTTTCCCATAAAGACCCAAAACGTGCCTGTCTCTTCCTGTGCAGTCACTCACGCTGCCTGCTCACTCTGCACAACTCAGAAGTTAAAAATGCAAACGAACAAGATCATGAAAACATGCAATTATCTGCAATCAGTAAAAACTTCTTTGAGCTTATGTGTACGTGAGTGGGAGTACATCCAGATCGATTTTCTGAATCATTATTATGTGTCCTGCTTTTGTAGTGTTTCCCTTCACCCTTTTCTCTCTCTTATTCATGCCTCTGTTTGTTATGAAAATGATATTCCAGCAGCCTGCTAAAAATGACCTTTCTGCAATGCTTTTGGAATTCCTCCAAGTACATGGCCCAAATGTGTTTAAAGTCCTTGGGGATGCTTTTGACTGTGCTTTCCTTGACTCTTTAAAACGCTTCTGATTTTTAGACAGGTCCAGAATCTATCTATGCAGATCCCAATTATTTGGAAAGTCTCCACAACCTTTCTGCAACCTTCCCATGCAGGAACAAGAGACTGAAGGAGTCAGTTCTTGCTCCAGCCTTCAGTCTCAGAGGAATAACCTGCTCTAGCACAAGTACCTGTAGCTGCGAGTGACTCGTAAGAGAAAGTCACAAAAGGTAAAGCAAAATTAGACTGAGGACTTGTTTCACTGCTCCAGGTAGTTGTTTGTTATGCCCAATAAATCCTAGGAATTTGCATTAACAAAAGGAAAGGAAATTTTGTTTCACTGTTCTGTTCCAGAACATTTTGCATCATGTACAAAGATATCAAAATATTGAGACATCACTGAAAATAGGCAGACAATTGCAGAGAGCAGCTGTAGCTTGGAACTTCAACACATTCAGAAACTTCAAGTTTACACATTCAGTTCAGAAGTTCTGCAGCTGATCTTGACACCCCAACATGGTACAAAATACGAACACAATATATTAGTAACAACATTTCAGATATTTAATTTCTTTCTTAAAAAGAAATAATAATGCTTTCCCCCACTGTTAAATCCCTGTCCTTGTACCCTATTCTTGGCTTTTTGCCTCAACTACCACAGCCTGTGCAGAGGCACAGTGCACTGCGCTCATTGCTGCACTGCAATGAACTGGAGCACTGGGTGCAGATGTTTCCCAGCTGTGATACCCCACGATTTTGAGTTCAAATGCTTGGTGCACACTGGGATACAGCTCACATTGTTGCTCCATCCCTTCACCTCCTACTGCTGTCCTCAGGCTCACCCACAGTGACTGTGCTGGAATCACACTGGCAAAGTAACAAATGCGGCTTGAACCCCAGGAAAAGGCAAATATTTTGAAGAGCAACATGGGAGTTCTTTTAAGGTTCATAGGATTTTTTTTTCAGGTTAGATTTTCAGATTTCTCAATCTTTAAACTGAACTTTGCACAAATAACCCCAGATTCGGACCATTGGTGTTATACTATAGCCCACAAGATCTAAAGAAACTGATTTCAT
The DNA here is from genome assembly GCA_034509425.1 of Eopsaltria australis. Lineage (NCBI taxonomy): Eukaryota > Metazoa > Chordata > Aves > Passeriformes > Petroicidae > Eopsaltria > Eopsaltria australis. Next base: position 5,711,817 of record JAVTVJ010000055.1, on the reverse strand, counting down.
AATCACCAGTAGGGTGGCCATCACCCTTTCTCCTGAAACACAGAAGAAACATTAGGATGTTACAGCCTTTCTTAAAGCCTAGCATCAGATCCTTGTGAGCAAGCACAAAGGAATTATAGACATAGATACAAAATTATCTTTGCAACTGAAAGATTTGGACTGAAAATATTTCAAATTATGTGACTAATTATGAGAACTGAAGAATAAGAGTAATTTCTATTTAATTCTAGCCTTTTTTTCTCCTGAATTAAGTATTATTAGTTATAATGGTAACAATTAATTGTACATCAATATAAAGTACTGAAAGAGGCATTAGTAAATCAGGCAATCTCAGTGAAACATCCACCCATGGAAGCTGCTCTGTTCTCCTCCCTCACCAGACATCCCAGTGCCCGTGTGAGGTTCCCATCCCAGAGGATTCCTGCCGTGTGAGGAGCCATGGGAACCTCCCCTGCAAAGCCATTCCTTTCTCCCTGTGCCCTCAAAGCATTCCCAGCTTTAAAGCAGAGCAGCTTCTCTGGCTGTCAGGAAGGAACGAGACCCACACTGGGGCGTTCAAAGGCAGTGTTTTCATCACACATCCCCTTGCAAAGCCATGATTAAAGCAGCAATAAAGGAACACCTCTGGACTGGGGAAGGTAGAAACCAGCACTTTGTTAGGAGGAGGAGGAGGAGGAGGTTCTTTGAAACAGACTGCAAGAGGACAATAAAAGTTAAAGAGCATTAAACAGCAGCTCTGAGCCTAAAGGTAAAGCAGCTAAATACTGCAGAAATGAACCATAAAAATAGCACCATAAAAGTGCTACAGCCATGCATTACTGTGTCCTTACTTAGAGATATTTCAACCCCTCCATTACAGACCCTTATTTCAAAGAAAACAGAAGGATTATGTGGCCAGCCTGGGAGCCTGGTGCAGCCATAAAGCAGCAGCAGCAGCCTGGGGAAGGCACAGCCCCTGTTTGTCTGCCTTGAACCAGCAGCAAGCACACCAAAATCGAGCACACATCACTGGAGGGGTTCCAGGGCAGGTTAGTCAGGGCTTTGGGCAACTTCATGCAGTGAGAGGTGTCCCTGGCCATGATGATCCTTAAGCTCCTTCCAACCCAACCATTCTATGGCTCTAAAAAACAACAATCAGGAACTCTGCATAGCCATGTTGCAAACTCATAACTCCACTAGAAGCAACGAGCTGCTGCAATACAGCTAAACATAATTATGTAAAAAATACAGCACCACAAAGGGTACACAGAGATTTGGGTACAGTTGCCTGAAAAGGCCACATGAAAATATGTGCAAGCAGTAAAAGCTTCCTTTACATCACAAAGAAAATAAACCAAATGTGATTAACTACTCCCAATCAATATTGAAACAAGAGATAGAGGAAGGGTATATTTGGAAAATGTGATGTCTGCAAACAATCTGAATTTAGCCCAAACTGCTTGAGATTGCAAAGGAACAAAGGGAAGGCTAAAATAGTCTTACCAGAAAAAAAAAAGCAACATGCAGACAAGGTGTTGTATTATTCAATGATTTCAGCACTTGGTACTGTTAGATAAAGAGACATCTGGAATCTAAATTGTGATCTGAGTTTTGTAGTGTTGACACAAAGCATTCCCCTCAGACAGCTCAGGTGCCACTTTTTGTTTCATAATCAGTAACGTGACCACTTGCACATCATTTTCAGTTGAGAGCAGAATCTACTGAAGGTAGCTGCAAGATGAAAACTAAGAGCTATGAAACCTTCTCTTGATAAAGCAGGTGCTGTCAGTGCTGGCTTTGCCTCCTGAGCACTTCACTATGGAGATTAATAAAAAGATAAGAAGATAAAATTAGAGTAGTGCACTGTGAAGAGGCCAAATGAGAAGGGTCAATGTTTTACAACAAGCTAAAGCTTTAAAGTAAGGGCTGAAGGAAAAAGTTATCAAAAAGATGCTGCCTTTTCTTTTTTTTTCTTTTTTTTGGTGGCTATTGGTATGAATGTAGATGAAACACCAGTTTTAAAGTGAAAGAACTACAGGCTAATTCTGAAAGCCTCAATGATTCTACAAGCATCAATTTCAGTCATCTTCGGAGTTAATATTCTTGTGATGAAACTTGTCATCAAGCCCTGTCAGGTGTGTAATTTCAGAAAAGAACTAAAATCGATCCTGAAGCAGCTCTGGAATAGTCTTGGAACACAGCAATTCTGCCAGGACATTTTCTAATAGCTTAATGCTTGCCTGTGACAAACCTGTCTTCCAAAAAGCTCTAATTAACTGTCGGGCATCCTGCAACCTCCAAAAATAACACTATTCACAATGTAACCTTTTGTCATCAACATGGGCATACACTCCAGGGGTTGCACGATAAGAAAAAAGAGAAGAACCAAAGTCAGCAATGGAATTCAGTCACCTCAGTCTGGGAATGGGTACAAAATCAGACAGTAAAAAAACCCAGCCAGACAAATGCCCACTGCTGGGGCCCAGGGATGCCAGCATTATGGCAAAGAATCCTTCTGTGAATATGCCAAGGAATTCCCTCCAGGTGAAGTGATTGGGAAATTGGGACAGCCTTGGGCTTTCAGAAATGACACATTTCAGATATTGCTGTACCCACGAACAATTCCATACAGAAAGAGGCAGACCAGGCACAGCAGGCAGCCACTCGACACCAGAATTAAAAGTAAGTGCTAATTCTGGGCAATGAACCACACAGCAAGAACCAGTCTGGGCTGAACAGGACCAGCCTTTCTATCTTGTAATTCTTAGCAATAAACAACAAATTCAGGGTGTCCAAATTAAATTCTATAAAATAGCAGAGGCTCTCATAGGAGCAGCAGTTCAGAGTTGAGCATCATTTTTTTATTTTTTTTGGCCAAAGATAGGTCCAAACCTTCAGTAACCAAGAATCCCTTTCCTTTCCTTTTTTGGCCATCTTGGCTTTGGATAACCTGCATTTGCTTTCTACTTCTCCATGGTACCCATGTCCCCCTTTTAGCGAGCAGGATGTGAGGGCAGCCTCTTGTGCACATCCCAGCCTGGCACAGACTCCCTGCCCTTTCCAGGCTCATTTGCTCCCCATGGAGCTGTAACCAACCACTCATAAACCACTGAGGAACAGCAGCCTCGGTGTTGTAAGGTCCATCCCAGCTCCACCAGCTCCTCCCAGAGCTCCAAACCAGACGAGCAGTCATTAATCAAATGTTGGAGGGGCAGGGCTGAGGCTGCATGGGGGTGTAAGTACCCCAAAGGTGGCTACTCGAGGTGCAATCCAGCAGAGCAGCATGGAAATCCCAGGAGGCTGCAAACCAAATGTAACATCCCAAAGCTGTGGCAACCAAGCAGCCAAAAACCTGGCATGAGCCAGTGCTCCCAGCAGCCCAGCTCCTCCACCTGCTCATTGTGTTTATCACTCTGGGCAAGCAACACCACCCTGCTATTCCAAGCACTTTATTCAGCACCACAATGGCTAATTTTAAATTCTGAGAGATCAGCTCTGCCAACTCTGCTATTTAAAGTGCAAGTTAAATATGTTTGACATTCCATACCCCAAATGACAACAAACCAGAATATTTAGACCAGCAGCATGTCAGGCATTTATTTATTTATTTCTCTGTCAGGCCTAAGTGCTGCACCTTTTCATTTATATGCTGCTGTTTGCCCCACAGGCATCAAGCTGTTAACACGTACAGAAGAGATTAAAATGAACTTGCATGCTGGATGAGGTATAAATTAAAATTATAGTACTGTCAGTCTTGAATCTTGGATTGTTTCTCAGAGTCTCCCAAAATGCATAATGTCAAGTGAGCCTCTGTTTGTTGCTTCAGGAAAGGCAAAATGTATAATTTTTCAGCAGCACAGTCAATATGAATTCTAAGTAAGTTGTCCCTGAGCCTGTGATATAAATATGCTGCACTAATCCCATGAGTTGTGTATGCAAGGAAGGTCCAAGTGAATAAGAGGCTCTAAAATGGGATGTGAGCAGAGTTATTCATTGTGCACCTTCCAGTGCAAAGCAGATTGGAGCTGCTGGGGGCTCCACACTGCGCCAGGAAAACCACCCTTGACACAAAGGACACCAAACCCCTTCTCCCAACAAACCAAAGGTTTCTCTGTGCCCTTTGGATACCATCAGTGGCCTCCCCCAGGGTGTCCCTCCACAGCACCCACCTGGTCTCGAGCGGGACGTTGCTGTTGAGCACCCAGCTGTCCTGGAGCTGCACGGACTCGGGGGTGGTGGCCAGGTCGTTGGGCGCGGGCGCGGGCGCGTGGATCTGGTTCCGACGGTTGGTCAGAGAGTTCCTGTTCAGGGAGTTGGCAGAGGAATGATGGTGGGACAGGGAGTGGTTGTGAGGAGGAGGGAGAGGTGGCCTCAGCGTTGACTGGCTGTGATGATTGGAAGGTCCTAAAACAGAAAAGAGAAACAAATCACAAACGGTGTGGTGACAGTGCTCTCCTCGGCATTTTCAAGGGGCACTGCCTGGGAGAGGAGACTGTGCCTGTCGGACCTGTGGGCAGCAAAGTGTGGGCAAATCACATCAGTGATTATTTGAGATCAGCAACACAAAACAGTGCTGCCAGCCTGCACAGCTGGCATGTTGACAAAAACTGTATTTAAATTTTAAAATACTTCTTTATGGATTGTCTCTGGAGAAAGGCTCCTCAGCAGAGCAGGCAGGACAGCAGCCCAGCTTGGCCATTCCCTACATCTACCGAGAGGAACTTCACCCACTCCCTTTCTATCAGGGACTTTGGACAGATAAACCTGAATGGATTAAAAATAGCTTTTGAGAATATGGTCTTTAGGCCACTATAAAACTTAATCAGACAAATCAATCTTCTTTCATTCCCTGGTATTTTACCAATCAGCTTCAAATGAAAAGGATTTGTGCCAGCACAGGAAGATTAAACTCCAAATATGAAAAGAGAGTAACAAGGCAGTGATGGTATATTTCATGTTATTCCATGTGATCAGGATTTGGCCTGTATTTTTCTATTTAGTAATGCTACAAACACACAGCAAGATCTGGAAATTATGCAACTCTTTCAATGTCTTTTATTGAAAAATGACAGGTGATATTTTTTAGAGATAAAGAAGGATATAAACTTTTCTCATTCTCTGAGTATGTTTGCATTGATAATGAAAAAAAATTTTTTAATCATTAAGGCAAATGGATTAGAATAATGGCTCATGAAAAGAAAATCTGATAAGCAGGTGTCATTCTAACATTGTCACTTTTCTAAACATAAATGTAGACTGGTAAATAAGTTCATGTGCAATTTCACACAGCAATAATTTATGTCTAATAAAAACAGCAAAAGAAAATAAAGAAAACAAACACTATTATGAACTGCATGCTTTAGACATTGTTTCAAGTTGTTTTCTAGCAAACATTAACCAGTAATACTACAGAAATGATAATTCTAATGATGCATGTTTGTTTTTAGAAACTGAAGCAAATTCTGTACTTAATGAATCAAATAATAAAAGAAAACATCACAAAACATCATTTGCAGCAAGATTGATCTTTGTCATATGAAACAAAGAAGCCTAGAAAAGCTGCTGAACCGAGTATTTACAGTAAGTTAATTAAGGGAACTATTTATAAAAAAACAAAACAAACAAAGAAATCCAAGACACAAAATAACATCCCAAACCCAAATGCCAGAGCAGCAGGAGGATCTTTCACAGCACAGCACCCTGAGCTGCAGCAGCCCTTAGGGATGTGGGTTACAGGTGACCTGCCAGGGCTGGGTTAAGGGTCAGACTTGAGGATCTCAGGAGGCTTTTCCAACCTCACAGGTCCTGATTCTCTGCAACACCCCAGGGCAGCTCTCTCCTGGCACTGCTCTGCCGGGAGAGGCAGTGAAAGCACCTCTTCCTAACAGCAACACAGGCAGGGAACAGAGAGAGCACAGTGCTTTTGGAGAGGGGTCATTAATTTTCTTCAGTGTTTCTGTGGGCTTGGGGAAGCACAGGCTGGTGAGGAACAGACAGGTTTACTGGGACTTACACAAGGCCAGTACAACTTGTCCTCTGACAAGAAACTTTCAGAAATGAATTAAAATAAATTCTGCATCCTCCACATACTGCCTTAAATCTACACAGCAGCTTCTTTATCTTTTTTTGAATGTCTGTTGCCCGAATGTGCACCCTGTGGGAATGTCAACTGCTTTAAATACAAAGTCACCTTTCATGAACATATCCTAAATTTTAAGGTCATCATATGTGCAGCTCTCCTCACTATCCTTGGCTATGTCTTATCTAGGCATAAAAAAGACTGTTTAGCCAATAAAGTTTGATGTTTAAAACCCCCATTTGGACCTCCAAGAACATCAAATCTCTAATCTATCCTAGGTCCTGTGCCATTCCACAGGAGCATGCAGAGCAAGACACAGGACAATATCCACATGGAAGAAAATGTGTTTGGACAATATCCACATGCACAGAAGCTTAAGTTGAATTACTCTCCTAGTCTGTGTTCTGACTTTAAACAAAGTGTGCCTGGATTTCAAAAAGTGAATATTTATGAGTGATAAAATACAAATATGTGCCCTTGTGTTAATAGTTACTTCAGGAGATTCATGTGCTTCATGTTTTCTCAACTTACTTTGGGTGCAGCTTTTCCTTCTCAAGGATAAGTAGAAAAAGTCACACTCACATAAACAAAACAGTTTTGCTGTGAGAGCCACAGTAGCACCAGTTAAATAAAGACTCTGAATCTTGTCACCACAATATCATGGAGGCTGCTCTTAAAAGTGAGCCAAGTGCATATCAATAAGAATGAACAGCATTTCTGTAAGATTAAGGAAGTAAGAGCTGAAATAGAATTATTTAATTTAACCACAAATTATTTCATCTGCCTCAGGATTCAGTTCCCACACAGTAAATATAAGATACTGTGCAAAATGAGCTGTGCAGAGGTAACTGAACACACATTTTGCAGCTGAAGAACCTCCGAAATCTGGTGCAAGACAAATGTAGCATTTAATATAGAAAAATAAACAAACACCAATATTAACTTCATATAGGTATTATATAGCTTATATTAAAACGTATAAAAGCTTATATATATAAAAAGTACTAACTAGGGAGCATGCAGACACTTGTGTATATATGAGAGAGATAAAAGCTTAATACGCTGCTTCTTCATAAACCTTTTCAAATGAATCAAAAGCAGGAGCCCAACACTATTGAACTTGCCAGGGATATAAAATTGGATTCACATCTGAACATCTGAGCACTTCTTTATGAGCATCTTTGCCTAAATTAAAACTTCACCAGCAGTACCTGCAAATGTGCTGAGCTCTGAGGTACAGAGGAGTAAATCACTTGTGCTGTAATAAAGGATCCAAAGGGATTGGCCCGGCGGATCCCACGGCACCACATGCTCTGCAAACCCCTGGAAATTGCCTTTGATTTGGAAACTTCAACACAATGAGGGTCTTGATGGAGTACATCTGGATTTTTACATCAGGAAATAGATTTTATTTTTTATATAGCAGTAGCCAGTATTGGTCTGGGGGAGAATACTGAGGAAATGATGCCGTTTCTCAGTTATTAGCTGAATTAGTCATTTCACCAGGATACACGATACAAGCTCAAATATTTAGGACTTAAGCAAAAGTCTTTTAAAACCCTAATGAAAATCACAGACCTGGAAATCCAAAACACTGGTACTCTCCACACTTTGGCTTTTTAATTTTTTAATTTCTCATTTAAATTCACAAACATACAACATATCTAATTCCAATCAATTTTACTACACATTGATTGTGATGAGCATTTTCAAAAAATCACAGCCTGCTGTCCACATAATCAACATGTGATTCTTCAAGAGATCTTACTGCAGTCAAGAATATCAGCAGTACTCATTTCAAATTGAAGCTGAGTGAGGGTAAATTGTGTTGTAATTAAGTAATCTGAGAATACAAAGTCTGATCTGTGTAGCTTTGAAGCAATCATAAGCTATCCAATTGACTTATTTGGGTTTAATCAGAACTAAAGTAATAAAAAAGAAAAAAAATATTTTGCTCAGTTCATTCTTTTATCTGGTGAAACATTTAAACAAACCAGGCTAGCACAGAGCACATCCTTCAGCATCCAGAGTGTTACTGTGGCACAGCTTGGCAGCCCCAGGGATCAGAGAGAGCCCCTGGATCTCCCAGAGTTACAGGTACATCAGCAATGGCCAAGTGCTCCTGAGCAGATGCTTCCAAACATCACTGCTCAGCTTTTTTACACTTTAGATGCTGACTAACGAACAAAGTGAAACTTCAGATCTGCTTTAACATGGTCAAATTGTTTTTCATAGCTCTTCCCAAGCTTTGGTACACTCACTTAACACATGCACCAAATCCAAGCAACACAATGATCCGAGAACAAGCTGATCTCCCACCTCAGAAATGAAACAAAGGAGGAAAGGCAGCATATCCCTAATCTAAGCAAAACAGTCACTTCCTTGCATCCCAGTTCTTGGTCAATACTACCTCAAAAAAGTAATGGAGATTGTACCTTAGCTGTGCTGAGTTACTCCGTGACATTATTAAATGCTAAAGAGACATAAACACCTCCTCATCATTCCTTTCCACAAAAGAACTAAAAGAAAAAACCCAAACATGTATTACTCTTCTGAAACGAACAATGATGCAACTATTTCCTTGTCCTTTAAACAATGCAAATACTGAACAAAAAACCCCAAAAACCAAAGCTGATGCATTGAAAGAAAATAATTTGAAAGCCCACAGACAACCCTTGTCAGCCAGCATTAGAAACCTCGTCTGCAGCACTCCTGGTTCTTTATTCAAATAGCTCTGCCACACTGTTTTCTCAAGGAAACCACATCATCTGCCATCACAATGAGTAACAGGTGTTTCACAGAACCACAGGGCCACCTTCCAAGCTAAATTCATCTTCCAAGGCAGCTCACATTACTCTGAGTCAGGGAGAACAGAAGCCCTGGAACGCCCAGGAATGTGACAGTGTCACAGGAGCTGCTGCCTCCAGCTTGGCAGGGTGGGACCAGGGCTCCTGCCCAGCAACACAGCCTGGGCTTTACGCTGTCTCTGCTTCAGTTCTCCTGTTTGTTTGCTTAATTCTTTACATAATTCTGTGCAAGGCCGTAGCTAAATAGCATCTCAATGTTCTGAAAATGTTTTCAACACATGCTGCAAAGAAGAAAGTTATCTCACTGCTAACCACGGATACCATTACCTCTCTCTCTTGTTTTAAACCCAAAACATTTGCCAGGTGTTCCTTCTTTTGTCTGTCTGTTTTTTACACTCTTTGAGGCAAGAATAGGTTGAATGACTGGCTGTCATCCCAGACTGTACATTTCAAACTGAAAATTCAGTGAATGTGTGATATGAAACAGTAAGTCACTTATCAGTGGCTGCCAGTGCATTGCAGGCATGTCCCCAGCACAATAATACAGTAGAAAATTAAATGTTGCTGTGGCAAAAAAAAATAAACAAAACCAAACAAACAACCAAAACCAAACCAAAAGCAACCAAACAAAACCAAGCAAAAAACCCAAAGAAAAAATGCCCCATTGCTTACCCACATTATCCAGTGTGCACAGTCATACAAGCAAAGGCAAAGTTGCCTTTCACCAGGAGTCAAACCTAAGGGATTACAGCCCTAGAACCACTTCTGTCAAGTGAGGGTCACCAGCAAAATGGTTAAAACTCACTGCCCTACAAACCTGTTATCTGAGACACCATGTACTAATTATATTTGTTGAAATACATCACTTAAATATTCATTATCACTCTGCATGAGGTACCCGGGCTGCATGAAATAATGTCTGGTCGATGGCAAATCACATCACTTCAATAACAATGCTTTATGCAGACTCAGTGGTACTTTTATATATGTATATTTGTGTATGTTACACATATATGGAAAGGTAGGCACACTATTTCAAATATTGCCTACTGTAAAAACGATTCACAGAAAGTTGGAGTTTTCTTCTTTCTAATTGAAAAAACAATCATCTCACATCTGTTCAATCAATCTTTTAATTTAGTTTCCCAATACTGATATAAATATAAAACATACTTCAGAGAGTTTAAGGATGTATTTATCTTCTGCAGCTTAGGTATGTGACTATTGTTTGAAGAAGGCACTGATGTAAGAAGAACTAAAAGGAAAAGCAGGCATTTGTATTTCTAAGCAATGAAGTTCATCACTACCATGGAACATTTCAGAGCAGAAAGGTAAGCGTTGTTCTCTAGACTTGGTTCTGCAGAAGGGAAAAGAGCTGGATCCTGTCTTAAGACAAATTCTTGCCTGAGCTCACACAATTTGAAGCACTGGGAATGACACCAAAGCGAAAATGAAGACACAGATTTTTCTGGACAACAGTCAGAAATTTCTGAACAGAAATATTTAGGCCAGCAGTGGAACCTGGTGACATTTCCCTGATAGGATTAAGGCCTAAAAACTGCTGCTTCTCTGGCTGGTCTGCAGGGGAGCCTGAAAATTGTCATGGTGACATAAGAATAACTGTGCCAAAATTTCCCATTCATTGTGAATCTGCAGTCAGGTGCAATAGAAAGTCATCCCTGAAGCTGTTACAGCGACACTTAGGATCTTGCATCACCCAGTGAGCTGGAACACATTTGGTTTCCAAGGGGCAAAAGAAATGCCAGTCATGGGTGGTTTAATGCAATGCACTACCTTGATTACTTCAGAAGCATCACAGAATGTATTACATGTTTCCCAAATCACTCTTTTCTTTTTTTTTTTTTTTTTTTTTTTTGTTAAAACCCAACCTCCTAAAAAATTTATACCAGAAAATATATTACGAAAGTAATTATGTCAAAAAGAAGATCTAATAGGAAACTGAGTTTTTTAATAAACCAGCCTTCCAGGTGCTGCAGATCTTTAAGAGAAGGAATGGTCTATCAGCAGAGTAATGGCTCTGAATCTTTCTGTTGTCTGAAGAGTCTATAAGGTCAAGTTGCACCACTGAGAGGTCTGGCAGCTGAACTACTAATGAAACTAAATATATTGAACAAGGCTTTCAGCATCATGTAATTTCTCTGTTTCTGAGCCAGTATTATCATCTCCTTCCAGCAGCACTAACTTCTTTCAACTTCTGAATTTTTTTTTATTCCATCTGATACTACTGCCTTAGGAGAACTCACCATAATGCACAGTGCTTACCAATCTAGATTATTTTTCAGTTCAACAGCAGGATCAACAAAAATATATTTTCCTTGTCTAAAAGGAAAAAAGAAGAGTTCTCTCTTAGTACAATGTTCTTCACAGGGTTTTCAGGGTTTGAGCATTTTTTCCAAAAATACTCACAATATAACCTCTTTGGCCCCCCAAAAGCATGAAAATAGTAATTAAAACCAGTTTTACTTTTAGACTGAGCCAACTGATAATCAAATGGCGGAAATAAACACTGATATATAAGCATCATTAACATGAAGGCTCACTGACATATACCAGTAAATACAAGGCTCCTGGAGGAGCTACCTGGGAGAATTCAATTTCATAGCTCCTGGGAAGCCAGTTATTTACTACCTGGACCATCTGTTTCCCAACGTGTAGAACAGGTAAAAATAATTTGTGTAGAATATATGGAAAAAGTAAGAGGAATGCTTCATAATTCTAGAGTAAAGAAAAGCAAATATAATGCAATGTACATGTTGCACTGGATCAGGCTTTTCAATGGGTTATTTCTCTTTTTAAAAGCAGGCAAGATACAAGGAAGTACAAGACAGAAACAAGGATTTGTCTGCCTCCAGGGTACTGCAAGCTGCAATACTACATGACTGGCATTTCTTTCACAGGCAGTGAGATTTTGTTTGAATTCTTTATTGGTTGTTATTGGACTAAAAAAAGGAAGTCAGAAACTATTCAGATAAAAAGTCCTCTGGAAGTTTCCTGACTTTTCAAGGTACCAGAGACATTACCTTCAGCTACTACAAGTAAAAGGTTCTGTTGGTCAGGTGAAGCCATGGATTAATGAATAAAAACCAGATTATCACAAAGTGCTGTATGAAAGTCCTCACACAGTTTATGACTCTGCACATGATCAACATTAACCCAGCAAATCTTTAAAAACTTCTATAAATACAGATTTAGTGTGTGAAGGGCAAAATAAAAGTCAACAAACAACTAAAAACCAACTGTAACCCCCCAGTCACACATGGTAAAACAGAAAAATGAATACAAGATGATTTCAGCTGTGAGAATGATGGGCCTCTCTCACTGGGATCTTCTCAAAGTCAGTGCCTGATGAGGCTCTGCAGGGGCTGATCCCAGGTCCCACCAACCACAGCCTCAGTGCCAACCCTCCTTGGCCCTGGTGTGGCAGAGCTCAGCAAAGCAAAGCCCCAGGGATGCTGCCAGCACTGCCCAGGGATGGTATCAGCACTGCCCTGGGATGGTATCAGCACTGCCCCAGGGATGCTGCCAGCACTGCCCTGGGATGTTATCAGCACTGCCCTGGGATGTTATCAGCACTGCCCTGGGATGTTATCAGCACTGCCCCAGGGATGCTATCAGCACTGCCCTGGGATGTTATCAGCACTGCCCTGGGATGTTATCAGCACTGCCCCAGGGATGCTATCAGCACTGCCCTGGGATGTTATCAGCACTGCCCTGGGATGTTATCAGCACTGCCCTGGGATGTTATCAGCACTGCCCCAGGGATGCTATCAGCACTGCCCTGGGATGTTATAGCACTGCCCTGGGATGTTATCAGCTGCCCCAGGATGCTATCGCACTGCCCTGGGATGTTATCAGCACTGCCCTGGGATGTTATCAGCACTGCCCTGGGATGTTATCAGCACTGCCCCAGGGATGCTATCAGCACTGCCCTGGGATCCTGCCAGCACTGCCCAGGGATGCTATCAGCACTGCCCTGGGATGTTTTCAGCACTGCCCAGGGATGGTATCAGCACTGCCCTGGGATGGTATCAGCACTGCCCCAGGGATGCTGCCAGCACTGCACAGGGATGTTATCGGCACTGCCCAGGGATGGTATCAGCACTGCCCAGGGATTTTATCAGCACTGCCCAGGGATGTTATCAGCATTGCCCCAGGGATGGTATCAGCACTGCCCCAGGGATGGTATCAGCATTGCCCCAGGGATGGTATCAGCACTGCCCCAGGGATGGTATCAGCACTGCCCCAGGGATGGTATCAGCACTGCCCCAGGGATGCTGTCAAGAACTGCCCAGGGATGTTATCAGCACTGCCCAGGGATGCTGTCAAGAACTGCCCCAGGGATGGTATCAGCACTGCCCAAGGATGTTATCAGCACTGCCCCGGGATGGTATCAGCACTGCCCAGGGATGAAGGGCTCAGTGCAGGGCAGAGCAGCTGCAGCTGAGCCGAGGCCAGCCCACGTGGGGAAGGTCAGGGCTGGTTTGGGAGCTGCTCCCACACTGAGCTGCTGGGAGTGCTGCCTCAGGAACAGCTCCATCCCAATCCCAAACAGCCCTGCCTGCACCCGGCTCCCACTCTGCTTGGAGACCAGAAAAATTCACTGAGCAACACCAGCGTGCTGAGGCAGCCACGGAGCTTGTGCTGGCCAGCAATGCTCTCAGTAGCACTGCAGCAAATACTTCACTGCTACTGCATTTACCACGGAAAAAATTACTGCAAGCTAGAAACTCACTCTGTAGCACAGCAGGAACAGCCCACTGAAAACTTTGTCTAAGTGGAAAAGATCAAGTGATGTCTTCTCTAAATAGCATTTCTAACATCTTGCAGAGACTTAATCCTTACCAAGATGTCAAACCTCCATGCAGTTCTCTATTAGGTGAGCTTGAAGAGACTCTCAGAACAAGGCTATGCATCTTTTCAGGTTTTTGTTTTACTTTTTAAAAATTAAATACAGCTGTCCAATCACTTCCAATTAGTGAAATAGGAAGCACCATCACTACTCATCTCCTGGGACTGTGCTGCTTGCCTGCCTGCCACCCTCTGCCCAGTTCCCCCAGCCTGTCTCCCTCAGCACCATCCCAGTGCAGCGTGCTCTGGGCTGCCACTTCAGATATGCCCTGCTCTTCCCTCGCCAGCATGGGCAAGGCAATGGAATGCCCAGCCTGGAGAGACTGTGTGATCATCCTGGCAGATACCAAACACTCCAGTGTTCCCACATGAGCAGAACAAACAGAAGGCAGGAGCTGTGATGCCTTTCAGCGATGCTGCTTGTTCCCAGTGTCAGGGGCAGAGTGAGCAGCACAGCCCTGCCCAGCACTTACACTGAACACATTTCTGAGAGCTCAGCCTCAGCCCAGCTGCTCACAGCAGCACCAGCTTCACAGGCCTGGTTCAGCTCAAGGCCATGGGGTTATTTTTCTGAGCCCCGCAATGCAAAGTAAAAGCCACTCAAGTAAAAAGCTGCAAAAGTACAATATTAATTGAGAAATGAGAGAACAGATTCCACTTCCTACTTAAGGTATAAAAACAGCTATTATAATTGCATTATATACTGTTTCTTTCTTCAGAATGTCTGAGGCTGCCACAGAACTCACAGTTTAATACTGTGAGACAAAAGTGAAAAAAACACCTCTCAAGTGCCATTCTGTATTGACAATAATGACAGTGGCAATACTAAAGAAAGAATTTAAAAATGGGAAAAGAGGATGACCACAATATTTTATCCAACTAAAGTCATAGGAGACTAGAGAGTAGTTAAATATCAAGACTGCAATTTGAGTAAAACCTCTGTCACCCTGCAAAAATTGCTAGCAGCTTTTTCTAATGATGTGAAGCAATCAAACCTGTGCCTGCAATCTCTGCTGCTCCCTGAGTGTGGATTGCTGGAATCCCTTGGACAGAAAAGATTCAGGGCAGAGAAAGCCATAATATGAGAGATGAATTTCAGCAAACCAACAGAGGAAGGAAGAAAAGTTTTTGACACTGAAGTTGTCTTGTGAAATCATGGCAGAGGAGAAAAGCTGTGCATTCTGAAATCAGTCAGACAATTCGACTGCTTCGAGACATGGGGGCAAGGAAGGAGCCAGCAGCAGAGAAGGGAAAAAGACACTAAATAAACCTGTCCTAAGAGCTCTTGCAGAAGCTCCTTCCACAGAGAAATGAAGCTTTTGACAGTCATGTGTGTTACATGTACAGGCCACATATGCAGATCAGCAAGGCAGTATCAGTAGGTGAGAGCAGCAGCTCTTTGACACCCTGCTCTGTACCATGTAATGTTTGGACAGTGTGGGGCAGTAAATTTGAGTTAGATTTATTCTGATACACCTGGATCAAGAGTCTCCCTCTCCACATGTTTTGAAGCAGTCTCATGGATCAGTCGTTTCCATCTCTCGTAAGCCCACTAGAAGAACGAGCCCATTTGCATTAATTTGTCAATACTTCAAATACAGCAGATATTAAACTGCAATTCTGTATTTGAAAAATCCAATAAGATAATTTTAATTTGATATCACAACTAGGATACAGAATGACAGCACATAAGCTTCCTATTTCTAAATTAATATGCAAGAAAGAACTGTGTTAAGTCTTTTATAGAGACACACTTAGTACATCAAGACTTTTTTTTCACAAACCTCCTATGAACCACATTTTCAGAGCAACATTCAGGAACAGATGTGTTGTCAAGCTTAAGAAAGTCCAAAGCAATGAGGATTTTTTCCCCCAAAACACGTGTAGTGTTTAAAGCCAAGGTTATTTTTGTTACATTGTTACCAGTAAATTACAGATATCTCTACTTTCAGGTACTTACCAGGTGTCCATACTTATCATGGAATGAATGAAAATACTATTACTTTAAAAAAAAAATGATCTGATTAAATTATTGCTGTTGGGTACTTGTGACTCTCAACACCAACAACACTTACCTTACAAATTAAAAAAAATCAAGACATCCATTAATTTTTAGTAATTTTATTGCATCTGTTATGTGGGAAAGATTTTAATTTACCAACTCAGAGAACTTCACTAATGGGGGAATTTATTCTGATAACAAAAATCAAACTGCACTTTCAGAAGGCTGTCAGAAGGTGGGTACATGCACATGGCACCTGGATCAGGAATATGTATCATTTTATAACACAATTCTTAGAAATTAGGGTTTTCTTACACATAGTTCTAAAGGAATACGAATGCACATAGAGAGAAGATTTTATTTCAAATGAATGGATCTGAAAGAAATATTCACAAACACGGGAAGGCAGGGGAGACATTAAACTGGACTGTTAAACATGGTGGAGGAAAGGGATCTTAAACCCAATAATGTTGTGGTCTGGCAATGTCAGCTGTAGAGTTTTTATCTCTCAAAAGTGATTGCAGTCAATGTCACATCCAGGGAAATGATCAATACCAACAACCACAAAGCAACAATAGTGGTAACACTTAGTGTTCTCTGCTGTGTGTTCTTCCAATGTGCTTCACAAACAAAGCCCAACAAGGTAAGGACGCTGTCAGAATTTTAGGTGACAAACTGAAACAGAGAGCAGAGAACTCACAGGGAATTGGCTGACCAAACCCTGATCCACTGGTTTCACCCAGGTCTTTTTCCTCTTCCAAAGACCTTCCACATCTGACACATTTCTCCAGTCACAACAAACTAAAACACGTGAAAGTTAATTCCAGTGGGTGCTAACAGAAAGTGTCCCATGTTTAATTACTGCTTCAAACAGGTTTGGTTTGGGTGTTTGTTTTGTTTTTTTTTTAAAGCAGAATATTTCAGTAACACCTCTCAGTAAGCAGAAACAAATGAGGAAACTTCTACGCTGGCTGAAGATCTAGAAATGCAGTACTGTTCTGCCAGACCTCTTAAAAACAAAAAAAAAAAACCCAAACAAACGTCATGCAGCTGATCAGAGATTTTTACAATGATACATAACACAACAACATCCATTGGGGAGGTTTAGATTTTTAAGCTAATGTCCAATTAGTATATTTTAAGAGAAATACAAGAACAAAAACTACCCTCAGCAGGGCATGCAAGCCAGTCATCCTTAAAGCTTGGAGATTGATCTATGCATATTTTTTGCATCATAAAATAGTCTGGAATAGAACCCAAACTGCACATCAGTGTAGGATGCTGATAGACATCTTGATCTGGTTTCACTATTTCAATTTAGCTGCATATTGTTTGATACTGCTCAGGGAAATGTGACAAGCTGTGCCACGAACAGAAGGGAAGAGAACCAACTCTCTGTTGCTGTACATTATGTTTTTATTAACTGAGACTCCACAAAAATCTAAATTTATGAAATACTGAAGAAAAATTATTAAATTATTCATCAGTGATAAGACAATTAAGAAGCAAACTAAGGAGCAAGTGGAAGCTTGGTCCTGAGGGAGAACAGCTGGTCTTCTCATTAAAAGTATGTTTTGGCAGCAAAACACCCTCTGAACAGAGGGAACCTGCTGCTAAAGCAGCCTCAGAGTCAAATTTAGGAGCAAGTGGCAAAGACAGGCTGATGTGAAGAGCAAGGTGGAGCACTCTGGGTAGCAGAGTGTGGCTGGTGCAGGCTGCACACCCCCTGCTCCTGGCTAAGAGGTGACGTGACTTTACTGTACTTTGGAGCCACCATATGACATGGAAGCTGCCTCAGCCATTGGGCAGCTCTGTGCTGATGCACCAGACTACAAAGAAATGAGCTTAAAACTCAAGGAAAGATGTTATTTGTATCAAATAAGGCAGAGCACAGAGCCCAGTGGTGAGGATGGTGACCCCGTGCTCCTGCCTCAGATCCCCTGTTCATCAAGCAGCAAAGCTGCAGAGCCCAGAGGGGCACTGGGTTAGCACATCCTGGGAGCATTCCCAAGCAGGAACAGGTCCCATGAATGTGCTGACCATGAGCACTGTTCATCTGCACAGCGGGCAATAACCAGCCCTGGGCAGGAAGGGATATCCACCCCTGAGGCTGTGATGGTGCAGGTGCTAAAAAATGAACTGTATGATGTCAGAGACAGAGAAAGTCTTTTAGAGATGGAGAAGAGAAGAGAAGAGAAGAGAAGAGAAGAGAAGAGAAGAGAAGAGAAGAGAATGAGAAAGGGAAGAGAGAAACAGCACTTTGGTGCAGTGAACTTTATGAAGCTGGACCAGCATGTGGAAATAAAGCAGAGCCTGCTCCAACAGGCTGGTACAGGGCCAGAGCTCTGAGGGGGTCTGAAAAACTCTTCATGAAATACCTTTGCTCCTTTCCTCCTCATCCCTCTCTTTCTGCTACCTGCTGTTTTTAGAATTGTGGGCTTTTTAAGCTTGTGGTTTTTCTCATTCTTTCCTTTTGTGGTTTTTAATTCTTTCCCTGTCCTGCCATCAAGAGTTCAGGAGATTTGCCCCTTAGCTCCTCACCTCTTACAATCCATCCTCCAAGATCACCCACCTTAAACACCCTGTCAAACAAAAAACCACTGATAAGCCAGCTCTCACCCACAGAAGCACAAAAGACCTCCTATGATTCCATTGCTGAAATACATAACTAGTAACAAGTATGATCTGTGTTCTTTAAAGATAGTATCCTTAACACATATCTACAGAAAAAAACCCCAAATATTTCTGTAGCATCTGCTGAAATATGAAACCCCCACTTGCTGGCATGCCTTGTTCTAGATGTTTGAGAAATTTTTTCAAATAATGTCAAGGTCCATAATTTGTGTGAAACACAAAATCAGATGCTCCATCTTAATTTTGGACAAATTTACTTCCTAGTTAGATAAAAAAATCTATAGGAATTTTCCTCCCTTAATGCCATCCTTTTTCCAATATTTCCCCAGGTGTGTGAAGTATCTTTACAGCTGAGAGCAGAAAGACACTACAGGTTGTTTCCTAATCAAATAATTCTGCTTAAAATTGTTACTCCAATTCTTGCAAAGATTCAAACATCTTGCATAACTGGCAGGGATTCTGACATCCCTGCACAACACCAAATTACTCTCAGCCTGCTTCAAAACCTGATTCATCACATAAAATATAACAATTCCCACTCCAATCTTTCTGTACCTATTTGTTCACTTAGGTTAGCTGGCAAAATAAGCATGTTAGCCTTTTCTCTGCTCTAGATATGTCATACCAAAGTGGGTTTTGCATAAAAAGAAATGGCATGCTACTATCTTTGTAACATTTTTAGAGCCTTGGTTATAAATACTTCAGATGATGCTCAGACAGAAACTCAAGTGATGCAGATTTCAGCTCTTCGCATGAACAGCAGGTAGAGTTACAGATTCAGTTTGATTTGGACCTTTACTGATTTACCCCAGATGATCAACAAAAAGGAGAGCACAGCTAAAATAGAATTTCTGCAGTGATGGGACTGATAGGTATCACACTAACATTTATTAGGTACGCAGAAGTGTCTGAACATGCACAGGTACTGGGTATACAGCTATACACAGGACAACACTGGTGTACAAAAACAGGAACAAATGATGAGCAGATGAAGCAAATAATCCTGCATGGGGCTCTTGTTGGGGCCAGACTGGGCTGTTGGGGCAGGTACAGGACAGCATTGGCCCTGCCAGCCCAGAGCCAGCCCAGGGAGGGCAGAGGAGTAAGCAGGAATGTGGCCAGGGGGAGAGGAATGGGGTGGCCAAGGCAGTGCAGGATCCACTGGCTGCACCTTCCTCAGGTGAGAGGGAGCTACAAAGGGACACAACCATGAAGGCACACCAGGAGAGTTGGAAAAGAGGGAAATAAAAAGGTGCAGAGCTCCAAGAAAGCTGCATTTCTCTTTAGGCAAGATTTAGAGTTAAAAAAAAAAAGAGGGAAACAACCAGGAGAGCTGTGAAGGACAGGACAAGGGAAGTGCACGGGCAGGAGGAATGCAGCATTGAGCAGGGTAAACTCTGCTTCCCACTTTGGACACACCTGGGGAGCTGTATCACATAGAGCCAGCTCAAATATTGTAGCTATACCTGTATCTGTAATTACAGATACAAATCCATTCCATTTTGATGAGTGGTGCAGATGTGAGCAGTCTGTGTCATGCACACCTTCCCCTCAGTCCAGTAATACCATCTTGTTTCCCAATTCAGAGACATCACTGCAAGGTCCTAAGCCATATCCTTCTTAAACCTCAGCACTATTCCAGAGGGTTTAGAAAATAGGGAGCCCACAGCTATGCACCCATAAACCAGCAAATTTAAAAGGTACTTTCACGGAGACATCATTATTCTTTCACCACTGTAGCTTTTGCAAAAGTAAATTCTTTTTCTTTCTCAAGAAGGAATGGTTTTTGCAAGCAGTGTTTCTGTTAATGGAAAAAAAACCAAACCCATGATCTTAAGCCATGTTAAAGAAATTATTTAAATTCTGCTACTTAACACATTCTGTTTGGAGGGCCAGCCTCACCCAAAGGAGCAAATACTAATAAAGGAGTTATTTCAACCCCAAACACTTCAAGATAGCATTTTTTGAGTCAATCCTATTCAAAGTAAAGAATGAAAAGACGAAATTAATATTTCTATATGTTATTCTAGACTTGTAAAAAAAACCAGACTTTTATTTTCTAAGCTAAAAAATAGAGCTGCCTCTTTTTTATGCATTAACAATTAATATGGATTCTGCTTATAGACATCTGTAATGCTTTGGGCTGTATTTATGGTGTGATAATTGTCATTTTGAGACACAGAACACCAAGATGATAGAAAGGCATATCTGAACTGTTCACTATCTAAGGGACAACACTGCTATCGTGTTCAACATACTGCCCCAAGCAATGAAAACTTTCCTAAACCTTTTTTCTACCACTGTTGTCAGCTTCTATTTTTGCCTGTGGCTGGATGTGATTATAATCTGTTTCCAGCGTACAAGAAAACAAAGTGATCTAGAATATAATGAGTGGGGAACATTTTGGAGCCCTCCTGAGCTGCAGGATATTTCCAGCTGCTAGCAGAGCTGATAACGGACTTAATAGAACTAATGATTTCTAATACCACTAACACAAGGCTATTTTCACAGTGGGTAAATAATGACTCTTTTGTTTTGGAAATAGTTAAGGAGTCATGTAGATGTTTGATAAGCACATGATACTGTATAAATGCAGCAATATTTGGGTAACTAATGGTGGATTACAGCATAGCTAGAAGATAATATACTTTTGTGATTCCTTCTAAGAACTTAAAAGTTTATAACCCTGTTAAGACCAGTGTGACAGCAAGGAGATTTCACTGTAAACAATTACAAGTAATGTTTTAATCTGAGCATAAAAACGCATCCATTTGTTTCAGTGCACTGCATCTTTGTTTTTATGTTGGTAATTAATATTACAAATCTTCACGAGAAATAAAATAAAAACTAATTGGGTAGTAAAAGAAATTTTCTTGAGAATTGAATGCAAAAACTACATCGATGGGGCAGACTATGAAGAGCACATATGCCTTCAGTATTTTACTTGACCATGACTGCATGTTTCTGATGAGGATTAGCAATGTTTGCTTGGTTTCCTCCTTTCCCAATGTGCAATCTGTGTTCCCTATTCAAGGGCCTGTGCTCCCACCAGAGAGAATTCCATTCTGTAGGCTGCAAGATTCCTTGCAGGTTTTTTTTTGTATGGCATTATACAGAAAATATTCTCAATGGTAAAAATGGATTTCCTCTTCCCTCTTCTTCCCTCCAGAAGTTACCTTCCTATAGAGGCTGCACCTATGGATCTTCTATTTTTATTCCAAGAAATTCAAACATTATTTCATATTGAGTTCATGGCAGCTGTAAGGAGTGGTTGGGATTTCTCTCCTCACTGCAGCACTCTGCCTGCCCAGTGCTTCAGCCCCTGCAGTTTTACTGCTTTTTGAGCTTTTTCAGCCGTATCCAATCCCAAACAGGATTCCCTGGATTGGGACTGTGTTTCCACATGTCCCTCTGTCACCCAAAATGGGTGGCGTCAATCAAGCTGTTAACAACCCAAACTTTTTAATGGGAACAAAGAATTAATGGTAACTTGGATGAAGGCAGAAATGTAAGGTTTAAATAAAATAATTCAAGCTAGGCAGATCTTTTCAAGTGAAAATGAAAGAAATAAAAGGACTTGCAGTGTGAAGGGAGGATAATAAATTGTGTAATGCAATAAAGCAATATCTACCCATTATAAACTTTATAGATTTTAGGAAAGCAGATGATAACCCCCATTGTGATTCATTTTCACATATCTTGAAATATTACAGGAAGCAGGCAAAAATAATTAAATTTACCTAACTGTATTTCAAGGTATGGCTTGACTGGTTAAAGAAAATGCAAACTTAAGCAAAGAGTCTGATACAGCTGCTGGTGTCAAACTGAGAATGCAATCTCTTCTCTGGTTTGTTACTGCCACTGCTTCATTATGAGAAGAAACTGTAGATTGGAACAACAGAAATATTTCATGGTCTAAGAGTTAATATCAGATTTTGTTTGTGCTGGTGATACAGCAGTTCTAAATGACAGGTCAAACATGCAAGGAACAGCACGAGATTGTTCCACATCACAAATAAATCAGCTTAAATATTGTGAAAAATACATCCAGTAAGGACTCCAGGTTCCAAATCAGGTTTTGTATTAGAAGACCAAGAAATACAGAGTTTGTAAATTCATGTATTTGACAGGCATGAGCAAGCCAATGAATTTAATCATAAGAAAGCAACACCATGATTAAGTAATGTGACAACTGCAATCACTAACTTCAATGGCTTGTTCAAATGTTTCTTCTCCCTTAGCAGGGAGACAAGGAAACAGGAAAGCCACTAACACTTTGAGAAAATATTAGGTATATTAATTGAATTCCTAAACACTAGTACTCAGAAATCCACCTTTTTTTTCATTTTATGGTAGCAGAAATAAAGACAAATTCAAGAGACATCAAAAACTAAGCTAGAGCAGAGAACACAGCAGGCACAGCACTGCCAATTTGAGAAGGATGTCAAAGGCTTACACAATGTAAAACCAAGAATATTGAGCAAGTTTGAGAACAAGATGGCTAAGCTGCTCCAAGAATAAGAATTAAGGATTGCTTAATTAAAAACCACTACAGTATCAGAGGGCAGAGTTATATTACATGCATTAGCATATAAAAAATGGAAAAGTAGGTATTTTGGAGATCAAGGAGCTCTTCTGTATTGATACACGAGTTGTAATGCCAACCACAATTAGATTCAAACATGTAGATCAGGAATTTACAATAGGAATAGATAGCTGTTCAAGAAAAAGGTAATAATCAGACAGTGAATTCAACATTTTTATGTAGAAAATGTCTAAGGAATGGAAAAAGTCTAGTAAAAAGTACTTTACAAAAGGCCTAGAAAACTAAGAAGATATAGAGGGAACATTTTCTTGAAAATAAATAAAATGCAATGCACTAGGCAGTCCTTCAAAGGGAATCAGAGCTATGTAACAGGTGGTGGGACTGAAGATGCAATTCAGTGGTGACAAATGCAAAAGCAACTTAAAATTCTTCTACTAAATGCTGAATACTTAAATGAACACCAAGAACAAAAAGGTGTGGAAGGATGAATGTTTGTGAGCAAACCAAGCAAAAAAGCATAAAGCAGTGAATATTCCAGGATAACATTCTAAATGTGTAACAATGGAGGAAAATAAAAATACAGCGTCTCTGCCACGCTCTGACATCAAGTGCTGCATCCTCTTACAGGAGGGAAAGACAACCAGGGGCTCACTTAAAACATACCTTGTGCAAAATCAGAAAAAAGCCAAGTTGGGAACCCCAGCATCATTCACTCACACTGGCTGAAAGGTGATCTGTGTTATCCTACATCTATCCTGCCTCATTCCTGCTTAGCCTTGAGAAACCAGCAGAAAAGTGTCTATTTAACACAGCTGTTGTCTGTAAACCAAAATTAGCATTTAGCCTGGGAACTTGCCAGTGTCCTTCCTGCAGACAGAGCTGAGCTGGGCTCTCTGGGAGCAGAGAAAACAGAACTTCCAAGGACCCTAACACACACCCTGGCTGCTGGGATCCAGGGACACAGGGACCAACGTGTTCCCCACAACTCCCAGAGCTCTGCATTTGCATTTGGGCCTTACAGGACACAATCCCAGCATTTCTTTATTGATTATGCCCCTGAAAAGTTTGTCCTCTGTCTCAATGTGGACTCAGATAAAAAATTTTACTCTGTTAGAAAACTAAGAATTGAAAAAACTACAAGGTGTGCAGTCACATATTTGTTGCTCAAGTCTCAGCTGAGTGCAGTCAGTGTTTCATAATCAGTCATTTGTCTCTTCAGTGAATTTTTTCACTGGTGTTTTAGCAAGACACACATGCATATCTGACTAAGGCAGCAGGGAACAGGCACTTACTGTCATGTCAGCATCAGATGACAAGCACAGGATTTGGCCATATTTTGACATGCCTTGGACTAATAAATAAAAGAAACCTGCCCAAAGGGTCAGGTAGCCAGAAGGTGGCTTGTGATGGACTCCCCAGGCAAAGCCATGAATACAATCACTGGTTTCAGTCAGGTACACTGCTCCTGCTCAGGACAGGTGTTCTCCCAGCAATCCCAGCCCAGCATTTCTCTTGGGATATCACCTATGCTGCCAAAAGCCACAGAAACACACTTCTCTCCTGGCATATACCCACAATTGTGTGGGAACCCCAAACACCAGGTTCCAATAACCTGTTGATGAAACCCAATGTGCAGTTTCCTAAGTGTAAAGAGCTGTTTCAAAAAGGCTGTATGCACACTGACTGTGCAGGCATCAGATTCCTCCCTGGATGCTTTCCAGCTGTCTGGGACACATTTTCTGGAAGCTGTGTCTGACAGCACCTGCCACTCCCGAGGCTGTTCCCATGTGGGCAGGGGGGTCAGGAGTGCCCAGGGGAGAGGGCAGGGGCCAGCCTGGGACACTCCAGCTCTACAGTGAGTGTGGGCATCTGGTGCCTCAGTTTCTCTCTGCTTCACCCCAAAGAATCCCTGAGCTGTCCAAGGGAATGAGGTATCTCCATCTTCAAATGCTGGGGTCCTATGTCCCCATTATCGGCACAGTTTATAGCTGGACATAATCTGTATCGAAAGAAGGTGCAGCTTCCTCTTCAATCCAGCTGTGCATTACATAAATTATTCTTTTCACTTGTGAGTCAAGCCAGCCATTGCTGGATATTGCTCAAATGAGCTGCAGCATCATCACAGCAAAATTATAACGAAGGCATCACTTAGGCACAGCCCAAGTACTTATATTTCTGTCCTAAATGATAAACAATAATACACTGTCTTCAATTTTCTAACATTTCATAATTCTTCAGTGAAAGAGATGATACTCTTCTGCTGTAATTTCTTGGTAATTCACAAGGCTCACAGTAACCAGTTCACAATCAGCTACAACACATTTGTTCTTCAGATATTATTAGTATACACATCTGATTTTTTTAACTCCAAGCAATTAGAAGCCCAGTGCACTGCAAGCAAAGCTGCCGGTCAAGGAGACATAGCATAGTAAAAACAGAATAAAGCTTCTCAAGATCAAAAATTAAAGAGCTACAGTGCTAAGGCATTGTTTATTCACATTTGTGAAGGCTGGAAGAGAGGCATGCTGTCTTCCTCAGTTTTTATGGGGAATGTGGGAAAGAAAAAAGAATCTCACAATTCATGAGAGCTAGAAATAGCTTATTTATTTGTGGTCCCTGAATTATCTGTTTGCTGTCAGGCCTGCACAGGCACACTGCTCCCAGCCCACAGAGCAGAACACCTCTGGAAAAGGACTCTCTATTTCCTGTTTTTCTTTCTAAACGTCATGTACTCCCCAAAATTGTGTTTATTTCCTTGAAGTAAAACCAACAATCATGGTTACATGAGAAAAGAAAAAAAATAAGGGAGAGGGATGGAAGTGGGAAAGACTATCACTGAGACACACTGCTGAAAGAAACACACAAAATGTATTCACTTGCTTTGATGTTTCACGATGGTAGAGCTTCCAGACCTGAACAAGGCAGGTGATTATTATCTTTGTCTTTATATATATGCATATATATATATCTCACTGCTATCACCAGTAACTCAATGAACAGTTTAAATGCACACTGCACTTCCTTATGACATTTCTCCAATTACTCCTTCAAATTTTGACACAGCTTTCTTCCTTCCTAACCATATCCATCAGTACTGTTTCCTCCCAAGCTGGTGACTGTCACCTTCTAATCAGTTGGCATTTATCCTGGGATATACAGGAATGCAAACAGCTTTCTCCTCCCACACCAAGCTCTTCTGCAAGGTGCAGCTTGTTTCCCTCCCGAGAAGGCAGAGTGTGCCACAATCAGAGTTTGTAACAAATGGTGAACTTATGGTGCATGGAATTTACCCCAAGCAAAACAGAAGGGTCACTGAGGCACTGGGAGTCTCTGTGGTGGGTCACAAGCATTGGTCTGTGGACAGGAAAAGGGAGCAGGCAGGTGCCCCAGCTATCTCATTTCCACATTCCTGCTCACCTCTGATTATTTTATTGGGTTCCCATTATCAGCCTCCACACCTAAACTGATCTATGGAGAAGTGCAGAGCCTGCTCTCTGCCAGCCTATTCTGATTGTCCTCATTATTCCTCTTTCCAACAGAGAGAGATTCATTACTCAATGCGTAAAACTGACTCGCTCCAGCCCTTTGCTCATAGCTCCAAATCTGTCACCACACACAGATTATGCCACTATTTCTTACCTCCTAAACTGTTTGACATCACAGCTTTTAAGTGAACAGGGCAAGGAATGGAACACAAACTGTTAAAATGATTATTAGAAAGCAAAGAATCCACAGGAAGCGTAACAGCTTCCCGAGGCCGCTGGAAATTCAAACATTTCTTGTTTAATTCCCATTTAGACCGCAAAGTTTTCAAGCCAGTCAGCTGAGAAAATTAAAACAAAAACTATTGTTTACAAAGAGAGCAGTACCTGTAGAGCAGCCCGTGCTCGGCAGCTCTCTGGACTTTACTCGGCTCCCTGCTAAGAAGAAGGAATAATGTTTTTAAACCATCATTAGCTTTCACTCTGCGACTTCCCTTCTGTTGCCACAGTATTCCTCTATGTAAATGGCATTTATTTATTCATAGGCACTGGCATACCATTACTTTTGTCAAAGCTGGTCTCGCACATGCTGTTGTCTCTGCGCTCTTATAAACGAACTGGAAAAGCAATTAAGATTCCCTGGATTTTGGGGCGGGGGCAGTGCTGTGCTGCTGGGAACACAATCTCCGTGGGCGTGCGCGGGAGCTGAGGCACTGCAGCTCTGGGCACGGGGAGATAACAGAAGTGACACAGATTAAAACAAATTGTTGATCCATACCAGAGAGGAGCTAGGCAAACAATAGCAGTAAAAGCATAAATGTCAATTTGGAATGATAAAGGATACAATCTAAATGTAATATGAGAGGCCCCCAGACAAAAGGGAGAAATAGAAATTACACATTACCCAAGTACCAGATGCAATAAACAAGCAAATATGTAAACACACGCATGAATATGCATATGGAAAAACTCAGATCACTGGATTGATGGCTCAAGTAGCTAGATTTTAAAGTAAAATACTGAACCATTTTAAAATAAGTTTGACTGCTGGATTTGAAGGGGAAAAAAAAAATCTTATTTATACTCCTGGTAATTTTATTTAAATTCTGAATAATCTGCAAGTGTCTCAACACATGCTTTCCCCTACATTCTACATTTGCATATTAATGACACAACTGCCCATAAGACACAAACCAATGCCAGGAGATGCTTTCCTTCCTCACAAGAAGCTGGCTTTTTATCTGGTGAAAGAACTGTCAAAAGGGTTCTCTAATTGCTTGCAGAATTTCCTCTGTCTTTTCCCTTCACGTTTCCTAGCCCCCTATAGCAATTTGCCAGATGAACTGGAAGGTTTCAAAGCTGATTTAAATAATCTTACACCTATTCCAGCCCTGGTGAAAATACCCCAAATAGTTTAATTCAAACTGTGACCTAATAACCAGTCACACAGATCAGTTAAAAGACCTACCCAAGATTTACTTATCACAGTCTACCTGATAGTGTTGGATGAACCAAACATTTATTTTTTTTTACAGGAAGAAGGTTAAATTTAACTTAATGAAAAAAGCTCACAAATTTGAAGGAAATTATCAAGAGTGACATGTAGGAACCAGTTTGGAAAGCACAACACTGTAAAAAACCTAATTTTCACAGTGCCACGAAACTGGAAGAGAACCCACTTAAGATTCTGACCTCTGTCTGGGGTTGTCCTCTCCACCTGTCAACAGCAATTTTTTGATGCGAGCAAAAACCATCACAAAACCAAATTAACCAAAAAATGTGCATCTACAGACATCCAGAGCTCCACACAAACACCTCCATCAGTGCAGTTACACAGCAGCTGTGACACAAGTGATGCTGCATCACCTTGTGCATTTAAATCGTGATGCATTCCAGGTGCCTGGAGGTAGTGTCACAGACAGACTGCAGCAACGTATGATAACAGTGGCCATCAGCACAGCTCTCTGCCAGCTCAACTCTCTCCTTAGCTTACCATTTCAAACCCTTGCCTTCAAACATTTAGAGATGAGAGAAGGTGGGGAAAAATGAGAACGTACATTTTATTCCTTCAAGTCTGAAATGCAATTCCTATTTGAGATATGGTCCCCAAACATTAGGTGAATAATTTTAGATTAATAAAATATGGCATTACTGCTGCTGCGTTTGAGTCCTTCAGGAGGCTCTCTGTAACTAGGGGAAGTTACTGCTCAAAACTCTGTTATGAGGCAATTATACTGCCTGACATCTAACATCTTGCAAGGCAATCTCACTTTTGGGCATTAAGAATTAGCTGTGTTAATCTCATTTTATGAAAGACATAATATTTTCCTTTCAAGTATTCTTTATAGAAACATGAGCTGCCAGATCTGCTTTATAATCTAAGGTTTCCATTCACAACTATTCTGTATTCTAGTAACGTCAACTTCCTTTTTATTTACAAACAAACAACACTGATTATTTGTATTTTCAGTATTTTAATTTTTGCTTCTGTCCCAGAAATATATTAAAAGGAGATTTAAATATGCAATAGAGCTATTTGAAATACTGCATCTGTTCATCATCATTCCAAGCAAAAATGTATATTTATTTTGTAAGCATTCTATCATTTATTGCATCAGGATTTTTTAATACTTGTCTTATTTTTAAAGATGCAAATAAAGATTAATTTCAATATAGCTGCTCCTCTGCCATTTTTCTAAAGATTAATAAAACTGATAAAAGAATTTGAATGACAAAGGACTATATTAATTTACATGTCTACCATTTTTTTTACAATTTTCCATCTGTACATACACCCCACACACTACAAATTCCACCAATTATTAATCTTTTCTGTGTTCCTTACTTGAATATTCTGGTTTTCTTCCTTAGAACACCTCAAACAACCTGGTCATCATTCTATGAGAAGTGGCCTAGTCTTGCTTTGGGAAGTGCCAGGCACAGGGCTTTCCCTGGCAGAGAGGCAGCAGGAATGGTCTGCTCTGCTGCGTTCAGGGGAACAGAGGAACATTCTTTTTGAGCAGCACAGACAGGGCCTGTGCAGGTGCAGTGACACTGGTGAAATGCTTCCTGCCATCCCTGTGTCCATGGGCACCACAGCTTCATTCTGCTTCCCAAATTCCCCATTTCCAAACACTGCAGCCAGTTGCTGCCAGGATCAAAGACTTTCCCCTCTCCCCTGCAGTGGGGGCTCCTGCTCCAAACCGTGCCTATGACAGGCAATAAAACAAACCCACACAAATATCACATTGTCCAAGGCACGTGAGAATAAATACAAACACAATAATGAGAAACTGGCAGCAGCAGCCTCATACTCTGTCCTCTGCTATAGGGACTGGTGATGGAATCACCAACAAAGACCTGCAGTGGCAATGGAATAGGCAGGAAAGGCTGGAAGTGGTTACCACCATGCTACACCTGCTCAGAGAGATGCAGCCCTTTTCCTTCAGCCATCTACTGCAGCAGGGAGAGGCACCTAGATAAGGGATCCAGAGAGTCTGAGCATCTCGGGCTGGCTGATGCAGGCATTTCTTAGCCATGAAAATAGGAAGCCAAGGATTGAGGGCTGAAAAGGATTGAGGCAGGATAGGAGCTGGAAAATGGGAAGCTGCCAGTCAAGGGGATGAAGCCAACGAGAGAACTCATGGAGGTTCTGAGAGAAACAAGACAGAAAGGTACACCTAACAGAAGGGACAAAAGAGACATCTGGAGTTCCCAGTAAAGGTAAGAAGAATTAAAAACTATTAAGAATGGGGACACAAAAAAAAACAAAACAAAAAAACCTGACACAGAGCCAGATAAATTAAAGGGTGGAATTCAGTTCATAAGAATCACTAGAAGATGAGCAAGGGAAATGAGGATTGGGACTAGACAGACAAGCAGACTGTGCACTGAATAAATAGGAAAGCTGGAAAATGACCATCAGGAGAATGGTGGGAGGGGTGCTCTGCTACCCTGGGCCACATTCCCAGGCTGGCCACAAAGCTGCTGGGGCTGGGGACAGAGCAGTGCTCCAGCTTCTGGCACAATCCATTACAGAGGAAAAGCCTGGGCACAGCCAGCCTTATTTCTGAAAATCAGAGGCTCCTCCAGGCTTGATTCTGCAGCATAGGCTTCAGATCTGTTAAAGTTCTGTGTGTTTTATTTTCTTTGGCCATTCTGTTGTAAAATAGAAAATTACTCTCAGTGAACAGAGACTGACAGCTTCAGCTGGTGCGCAGGAGTGGTGGCCACTACCAAACAACACACAGCTATTAATTTATTTGAGGGTTATTCTTATTATTTCTCATCACAATAACATTAAATGAGCTATGTACATACACTGATGGAAAACAGACTTCACAGTTTCTGTCAACAGTGCTGTATGTGTTACAAGTTTGAATTTTTATTTGAAGTTTCCAGAGCTGCTTTGTTAGCTAGAGAGTTGATCTCAATTTTCTGTTGACACCAAAGCAGAGCAGATTAACTTGGAAATGATACCCCAAGCTTGAAGTGCTGTTGGATCATTTGTCCTTATTGAATGAAGGCAGATTTCTGCATTATATTACACACTGCTACTGGTGCCATGGTTTTAAATATTGTTCTTTTCATCACTCTTTGTCAATTATCCTATGTTCAGAGTATTTTCAACTAAATAAATATCCGTGCGTGGTGACTGTCAGCATTAGGAGAAAAGTCCTGAAAAGCCAGCTCATAAATGAAATTCAGATTTCAGCAAATTCATTCTTCTCAGATAGCTACATTTCCAGAATAAATGATCATCTCTAATATCATTACCTGAACATAGCAAACCTGGATTTCAAAGGGTCTTGGCAGTGAATGATGATGGGCATCAGAGGCTTAATGTTTAATTACTGAACAGAGTTTTCTGGAGACTTAAGAGCTAATATCATTCACTTGCTGCTGTTGGCTATGTGGCAGAATATTGTGGTTGTTGTGATCTGTCAGGGAGAAGTGATTCATAAACTTTGCTGCCTGCTCATCAAATGCACAGCTGGTAGGAATAAAAAATGGACAGATATTTATGGCTGAAAATCCCAACAGGAAATGTCCTGAAACCCACATGAAAAATAAGTAGAAAATCTTAATGAGAAGTGGACTGTGCATTCCTAGACACTGTGAAGCACAGAACATAAATTAGTTACTGACATTCCCTCATACCTGTATGTTTTAGGAGCTGAGGGTAATAATTAAACTAATTCTAATGATAATTAACAAAGGCATCCTCCCTGCTCAACGAAGAGAGTGAAGCAAGCTGGGTTTGGAATCTTAATACCCTCTCAATGTAAACTATGTTGGAAAGGGACAAAGGAAAGGGAAGATTGAAGAGGATTCCAGTGCTTATTTTTTCTTTTGCTACAAACAGTAGGGACACATCGTGAGCTCTTCAGGGAACTGAAGAACATCCCCAGTGACCCAGTGGCAAAGGTTCTGTAGGAACAGCAGGTGTAGGTGCCTGACTCACAGTCCTAATGTGATTTTTTTCTTTCCATCAGTCTGTTCTCTTTTGTCCCAAACCACTGAGAAAGCTGAAATACAGTGAGTTAAAGATATACAACTCACCCCAAATAATATCTTGAGAACAAAACTTTTCTCACTTTACCCAGAAATGCTCCAATGGAGATTGCAGGAACGTTCAGAAGTGCTGTGAGTGTTCCTACAGGCCCAGCAGCTCCCCAGGCTGAGGCTCCCACCAAAGCAATCCTTCCAAAACCACAAACTCTTACCACAACGATTCAGAATGTTCACTTTCATAGACAATTCCAACAGCCATGAAGGTGCATCTCACACCCAGACATGCTGAGCAGTAGGAAGAAAAAATGTTTGTTGTGGTGGTTGGGGGGTTCATTTTCTATTAAAAGCCTTTTCTATTTAAAAAATGCTCTATTTAAAAAGAAAAATTCTGCACTTTTCAGTATTGACATGTTGCTCTGTATGCATGAATAGTTGCATACATGTTTAAGAGTGGAGGCAAAAGGAAAGAAATCATTCTTTTTCATATAGGAGCTTAAATGGAGATTAATTCATGAAAATCTAAAGCTTGATTTTAGATATTGAATACTCATTTAAATTTGTCTGACAGAGCTCTGTTCTCCACTCTCATCTGTTTCAATCTAGTTAATGAAATAATGTTTTATATAATAAATAACAGGGGAATTAAGCCAAGGAGTTAACAGTAAGCACTAAATAATGAATCAATGCAAGTCTGGCACATAGCTTAAAGTTGTTTGCAAAAGAAATAAATCAGATTTTATCTTTGAAAAGGAAGCAGAGCCCTAAGTTACTTGGGAAGGGGGATCTCTCCTATTCTGTACCTGTTGGCAGAAGGCCCTGTGATTCTGCCATGGCTGCAGTAAGAACTGAACCATTTACTGATAGCTGCAAGAAGAAGAAGAGGAGGTGAGAAGAAAGAAAAAATCCAAAACCAGCACAGAATGGCAAAAAATAGAAGAGATGGAGCAAAGCACAGAGTTCTTCATCAGAGAAAGGACTAGCAAGAGGCACAGAGTGGCATGAGCTCCAGAGAGGTCAGCAGTGAGAATCAGTTCAGACTCACTCATGAAAAGAGGAAGAAGGAGCAGCACCTCTCAGCACAGCAGGACTTTCTCCAAAGGAGACACTGACAGTGGATCCCAAGCAGAGCTAATTAGAACCTCATCTTTGCACAAATACCTCAAAGAGTGCAGCTTTCCAGCTGTTTTTGACAAAGTCCAGAGTGCTGCCTAAAGAGGCAGTTCAGCCCCAGCCCTTCCCTTGCTGTTGGCAGGTGCCACCAGCAGTGTGCTCTGGGTGACACCAGCCAATCCAGCTGGGACCAAACCTTGTCCCCAGGCTGGCCGAGCTGCCAGGCAGGTGCTTTGATGATCCAGAAACACAGAGCTGCTGGAGCTGGCACAGAGGGAGGGAGAGCAGCAGCAGTGTGGAGCCAGGGGCACGGAAAGCAGCACAGTGCTGGGCTGGTGGCAACCAGGGACGAAAATCAGACACCAAACTAAGACTGTGACAGCCTTTGTACACGAATGAACTCCTTCACAGCTGCCTACAGCACTCTCTGAGTGATCACAAAGACTCTTTCTTTACAAAACATCATTTTTGGCCAAGTCTGCCCTGCACATTGGCAGCTGACACACTCACAGGTATAACCCCATGAAGCTTTGTATCACTTTGATGCAAACGAGGTGCTTTATGAACATAATGCATTTTAAGTCAGAGCTGTCAGTCTTCTGTGGAAGTGACATTAGTCAGCTCCTTTTTGGGAGGGACAGGGTGGTTCAGCCATGGCTGCTCACAGCAATGAGCTCAGTTTGAGCTAAGGCAGGGCTGCCTTGTGCTGCCAAATGAAGGCAGTGTTTTGCCCATAAGTCTCAGCTGTAGTGAATAA
Source organism: Eopsaltria australis (assembly GCA_034509425.1). Lineage (NCBI taxonomy): Eukaryota > Metazoa > Chordata > Aves > Passeriformes > Petroicidae > Eopsaltria > Eopsaltria australis. Next base: position 5,678,038 of record JAVTVJ010000055.1, on the reverse strand, counting down.
TAAAAAGCCCTCAATGTAGGCATCATTACTGAAACACTTGGAAAAGGGGGCCTTTTGGAAAAGCCTGGATCTGAGGCTTGCTGCTTGTCAGCACCACTGATTAACCTGAGTGCATCTCCATGCTGAGGCACCTCAGCTTTGGGCAGGAAGGAGCAGGGGCTGAGCAGGGTGGGGAGGAACTTCTGAATCAGGGTTGTATTTCTACACGCCGAGGGAAACAGTGTAAAGGTCACAGTAATCAAATAAAACAGGGTTATCTCCAGTTAAATGAAGGAATAAAGGTATTCCAGCCCTACACATTACAGCTCATGGTTTTTCCTTTTAGCAAATATAAGCACACTCTTCAGTAGCTCAGGTGGGTTTTTTTGCTGTCTTTTACTGTGAGTTACAAATTTTGACTTTCTTTAAACACAACATTGAACAGTCTGAAATCTGCTCTTTTAAAGTAAATTTAATTGATGTGAGAACACAGCATGCTTCCTAATATTACCTAACTGAATTTTTCTGTGGGCTGGCTATCAGTTCTGTGTTACATCACACACTCCCACTTCTTGTTGGATCCTTGCTCGGATCCTGGCCCCCTGCTTTGATGGCTCTGCAGAGCTGTTTCCCAGCTGGAAGAATTCTAGTAAGACTTTCTAACCTCCAGAACACAAACATAAAAAGACTACTCAAAAATATCTGCAGATTTCCACATCCACATTTTAACAGAACTTTTAAAAAAACCCACCTCACCCTTGAAAATGAGAGAAAATGATAGAAAATGGGGTTAGGCTGAATAAATGAATCTGTTTAACTTCTGAAAGAAAAAGAACAGGTTTCTCTTCTCCCTACTTGCTTTCAGATGGCTGACTTCCATAATGCTCTCTGTAGACATTACCTGGATTTCCACACCTTTCTTCAGTTTTAAACTTTCCATTACTTCCACAAAAACAAGCTCTTCCAAGGCTTAAATTAAATAAGAATTACTTTTGAGGGAAAAAAACCCCCAAGGACCTTTCTAGCAAGTTTTCATAAAATCTTAAATGCCCTAGAAGCAATGTTAGAGCACTTGCTGTTGATAGACACTGACGAAATTAAAAGCCACTGGAGTTAAACTGAAAACTAAACTTTTCACAAATTAACTTCCAAAAATTAGCATCAGAGGCTGATTTGAGAAGATTGTAGGGAAAAATGATTTGCACTATCCAATCCAAAACTTTATCTAATACATGACATAATTTCCTTCTATAAAGAAATCTGTTACATATCTGCAATAACAACAAATAAAGACAATTAAAAGTAGCCTCAATGCTTAATAGTAATTTAAGAACAAGCAATGTAAGTGTTTCTTAAAACAGTGTCCACTAACAATACTTAGAGTGCTCCTCTGTGTGTTTCTGTTTGGATCTAGCTTATTCCCAAAAGAGATTCAATAATTTTGAAAGACAGCAAAACCAGAAAAACACTGAGATTCTACTTGCAAAAACCACACGGAAAATCTCTGTGATGTTTCTTAGAGAAGATTTGATCTCACAGAAAGCCAGCACTTCTTCTTATGGCTTGGATCCTCTCCCCTGCTATTCGGGCACAACAACATTTCTACGCAAGTGGTGTGATATATTGTTTTTCCTTACTTCAAAAAATAAATTCTAATTATATGGGTGAACATTCATGCTCTATGTAAAAGCATGTAGTTGTTCTGTAGAGAAAACAGATAAGTAATGTACAATATATTTTTTCAGAACATGTTTTTGATGTGTAGCGAATGTTTTGTTTAAAGTGCTTCGTAACAGCATTTTTATGAATCTTTTTGCAGAAAATTTCTTAAAACACAGTGAAATTTGAGCAGTGTAGCTGTCTATAAGAAAAAAATAAACCTGTCAACAAACAAAAAATACCCCCACAGCCAACCCCCTCTAAATCTTACCCAGTGCTGTCTCCCAGGAAATTGTGACAGATTTTATGGGTCCCGTGCACATTAGAGATTCCTTCCTGCAGGGTTAGCAGGTGTGGGCTATGTCAAACAAATTTATTGCAGTCTGTGCTAATAACCAAAATTATAGAAAACCTAGATGAAAGTGCTCTGCATCCAGCTAATTTGAAGCTACCTTATGAGACAATAACAAGCTTCTAACAGTTTTCCCCTTTTTTAAAATACACTAATTATGCTTAATGTTCCCTGTCGCATTAGCTTTCATGGTAATTATATTTCAAAACTTTTGCAATTAGGGTACAGTTAATATTGTGGAATATTGCAATTATTTTTCATTGTGACACCTCTATTGAAAACTGGTGGCATAATGATCACATTGTTCAACTAAATCAGAACTGTAGAAATATGGCAAATGAACCAATTATAGATTATTATTTCTAATTACAGATAATGCCCTTTTCCTTGCTTTGTCCAGAACAATTTCCCAAATACCCAGACTCTTCCTAATGTAAAAAAAAAAACCCCAACAAACTGATTTCTCTGCCTTCATTTTTGTTACACGCACTCTAATACATACAACATGTGTAGTATGTAAATATATACCGTACATTATATATTTATAACATGTGAGCACGGACAGATGTGGACAGGCACATCAATACACACAGAGATAATTTCCAGCTGATACAGTTTCAGTCAGCTGCAGCTATAAATGTAAATACCACTAAGTGCTCACTCTGAGCAAGGATTTCACTCAGTGATTGAGCCTCGGAGGAAGCTTCAAAAGCATTACAAATGCACTCTGCACCATTTCTAATTCAGCCCCACACTGCCCCAAAGAACATTTCCTTATTTCTGCTCACCGTCCCTCTTTAATAAACTTTGCCTCTCTACCCTTGAGCCTCTTGTTCACATTTCCATCATTAAACCTAAACATCAACCTCCCCCCATTTACAGACTGGATTCTGTTTATTGATGCTGAATGAGCTCAAGTCCTTGATAAATGACAACAGCAGAAATGCCTAAGAAAGAATATATATAATTGTGAAAATGTGAGGTTCACTCTGGGGTTTTGAAGAGCTGCTTGTAATTAAACCAGTCTATAATTTGGTAGGACAGAACACTATTACATAAAAGTACTTTCTGAAAAAAAACATAGCAGAGGAGTTGGAGAGGTACTGCTAAAAAAAAGCAGCCAGACAGGTAATGGGAGACATTCTGTTATTTTCAATACTTTAGCAATTCTGAGATTAATTATCATTTACCACTTACATTCTTCATATGGAATTTTAATCAAAGCTCGCTTAATTAAATTTTCATTTAAATTACACTAAAGCAGTGATAAATAAATCAACGATCAAATCACTGACTTCAAACAGAGAAGACCTTTACCAAATTCCCTGGCTTGCCAAACCCCACCATCTGTACATTTCCCAGCTACCAGACTAATGAATTTCAAGGTTATATTAGCAAGTGTAAGACAGAATTTCTGGCCAACATCAGACAGTGGAAATAAAGCATGTATAAAATGCTTTCACATCATTTCTGACATGAAAAGATCTGGGAACAACTTTACGTGACTCCTTATTCCCTTCAATAAAGACCAATATAAGATTTAAGTAAAACTCCTCCAAAGATGATTTCAGGCAGAAATCTGAAAATTGCAAATCTCAGCTTATTCAATACTGTGGAGTAAGGTTTTTTTAAGAGCAATTGCCTGAACAATGAGCACATTTTCAAAATGAACTATAACTCTCTCCTCTGACCCTCTGAAACTCTAAAAGCTGATTTGAGTGATTAAATGACAGCTGCAAGTCATGAGAAATCTGGCACAGAATATAATTTTAAAGAATGCCTCAAATTCCTGCCATCAGTAATGTCTGTCATCACTCACCTTTCCATCATTTCTTGGCTTGTATTAATTGATTTTTTTTTTTAAGTTTACATGACTTATTTCTCTGGCCATAGTATTTTTCGTGCAATTTCTGTTTCCATTAACTTGGGACACACAACCTCCACCATCTGCTGGGCACTGACAAAATACAGGATAAATAAACTGTGCAGTGGAAGGTGTTTCTCCCACTCTGGGTAACAGCACTGATGTACCAGCATAGATGGGCAGGAGAATGTGACCCATGGGGATTATGTTCATGTACATATGTATATATATATATATATACATGCTCTATATGAAAATCACCTATAAACTATACAGGTTTCCAGGATATGGATATAGACACTAGCAATATAAATATCATAAATTGCATCTAGCAATATAAATACCTATTTAATAACATCTGCTGAAATATTGCTGATAACAAATGTTATAATAGCCTGGAAATAGTTCAACAAAGGGGTTAAAGACAGTCATTAGTGGTTTGAAAAGAGGGATTGGCTTCTTTTCTTCATGAGAAAAAAGTAAGTATTCAAAATAAATGGTATTTTTTCTTTCCTAACCTATTGGCTATATGTAAGACCAATGCTCTAAAATCCATCACATTTGAAAATCAACTCATCTTGAAAGACTCCTCCAACATATCCTTGACTGTCAAAATCAACCACTTTAATAAAACAACAATTCCACAGAACAGTTTTTTTTTTAATTTTTGTTTTCCATGGGGTAATTCTGCCCAATTATTTCAAAAATTTCTATCACATTACAGATAGAAGTTTTAAGGTAGTGATCACCTTAAAGAGTAATGGATTCAAGATTTTGAAGATTGAAGAAACAAAACCAATACTGATGTGCACCCATTTAACTGCACATCATCTCTGCTGGCCCCTCTTCTGGAGCAGTGGAATGTGCAAGCACCGGTGTTAATTGCCCTGTTCTTCCTAATGACCATCCTTTTCTGCTGGACAACAATATCTGCTTTACTGATAGCGGCCAGAATTTTCCATTACTATCTCCAGAGGATAAAAAAAATATATAAACTCCATCCTATGATGTGCTGGGTAATGTCATATTTGAGCACAATGACGCCCACCCAAAAAGGTGCCAGTAAATTTCACTGGGAAAATTCCATTACTTTTCTAGAAGAAAAATGGATATTCCAAGTTCAATTAGACATCCATTGCTGCTTTAATTTGCTTCATTACACAAAACTTTTTCCCTCACATGTCTTGTGTTTGTAAGTGGAGACACAATTTTATTTCTAGAAACCTTTACAGTGCAGTTTTAATTATATGCAAATTCCCATTTAATTGATTAGTACAGTAATGCCTGTGTGAGGCATAACAATTCTCTATAATGACACAGCAGAACCCTGTGCTGCTCTGAGCCACTGATATTTAAATATTCCCAAAGTGAGTGCCAATGGCTTTCTTGGAGCTCTTTCAGTATTCAAAAAGAGGCACCTAAGCTTACTGCCATTAAAAACAACAGCACTACATTTGTGGGTTTTTTGTCTCAGCTTTGAGAAAATGGACCTTTTTTTTTTCCCCCTGGTGATTCAATATTTATCAGTATTGAATTTCCAGTGTCTCATGAAAAGGATTCAACCAAGCTCAGTGGAAGGGCAGGAACCTGGAGTTTGTTTCTAAACTCAAAAACTTCTTCATAATACTGTCTCTGTCTTGAGTAACACATAATGTTTGCAGCGGACCAGTCAGTAAATCTACTATGTCAAGCTTGCTTATCTATTAATTTTTAGACCCTGTAATAAGTTTTTAACACTTTGAGCTAAAAGAAGGTGTTTTCTTGAAAAAAAAAACTTCTGGTTTACATCAAGAGAATACAAAAACTGTCCATATTCTGATATACATCACCTGTAAATATCAGTGGGTTTAATACCCTTGTGTCACCTTGCTTAGCAGTGAGAATTCAGCTATGGAGAATCCTTTTGTTGGTTTGCATTTTGTAATTGTGAAACAGACACTGCCACATGAAAAGGTGCCAAAAGTAGCACTAGGCATCGAGTTAGAGGCTCAAACAAGATTTAAGAACAAATAAAAGCAGGCGAGCAGCTTCATTATGTGAATTTTGATGAACAGGGCGCAAACAAGAAATCATTAGAGAGCCTTTAACCATCATCTAATGACACAGATTAATAAAAGAAGCTGGGAGAGGTGTAAGAAAATCGGTTCCCTTTCATTTCATGGAGCCTGGCAGAGCAGGCAGAGCTCAGCCACAGCTCCTTCCCCCTCTGAGAGATTTGCTCTGTGTCTGCTCTGAACATTCTCCATCCCTGGGAGCTTCACTCAAGGCAATATTCAGCAGCATTCACATATTGTTGTTAAACTATTAAATTAACCGCATCTCGTTCCTTCAATAGATCCCAAAGTGCAAATCAAAGGTGGAGAAAGCATTAAATCTTATAAAAATATGAATGGGCAGTTTGCAGAGGAGCACAGAGCCTGGAGAGCCCCTCTTGTGGCTGGGCTGTGTGGGAAGCACCCACTGCTCCCACCCAGGACATCTGCTCTGTGCACAAAACAAACACTTAGGCCTGAAAAAGGGAACACAAATCTATCAGTGGGCCAGACTGGAGACTAATGGAGGGAGATACAGACAGTTTTGGTTAGAAAACACATGATAGGGTTAGAAAAACTAGAGGGGGATGTTCTCCTTTTATGTTCTCTTTACTCACTATTTTATTTTTCTATTTTTGGTAATGCTACACTAAAGCCACAATCTGAAATAATACAATTTCAGTACAGTTTTCTCAAACATTTCAGGTGCTTTCTCATAAAACCACCTGAGAGCATTTTGTGGAAATTAGAAATAATGAAACAGCAAAACTTCCTCAGAGATTTAAACCTAATGGTCATATTTCTGTAGATCCTCTCAATATAAGCCTATAATGACACAGCATCATTTTCTGAAAAGAGCCAATGGCAACTTAACTTTTTTTGTTAATCAAATGAACCTAACAGATTGGTTATTAAAAAAATTTTAAGATTCTCAGAAAAAAAGAGAAAGTATTTAACGTGCATAGTCAAACATCTAGTTGAAAAAACATCCCCCACAACCCAACACAAACCCCCAGGTATCCCATCCTTCTCCCCAAACCAAACAAACATCAAAGCAGCCATCCAGATTTTGAATTTGTGCCTCCATATCCCTTAGGAATTTGGAAATTTGAATTGAAGCTTCCTGTTCTATAAAGAAAATAGCACTCTATAAACCAATCCATACTATGCTGTGAAGAAACCACTGGATGCAGAGGCTGCTGATCCGGCAGGATCCACCAGTACTCATTTGCTCAAAGAAATGTAAATTTAAACACGAAGCACTTGGCATCAGCTGAACCCAGCGCGGCTGCTCCGTGTTCCCCAGAAGAACTGGGGGGTTCCTGGTCTCAATGAGCAACTGCTGGAGCTCCCCAGAATGAAACTGCCTTGATAAAGAGCTGTGAAACAGCACCAGTTGCTTTGTGACAGCAGGATATTAATGGAAATTGTTCCAAAAAAAGAAATTGAAACAAGAGTCTCGAATGCATTTGCGTTTCTGGCGTGATCTCAGAGGAACTGAGGAATCAAGGCTGTGGAATCCTTCCAGCTGACAACAATAGAAAATGAAGAGAAGGAAAAAAAGATATTTAGAACTGGCCTGGAGTTGGAAAGCAAGGGAAGAAGTAAGTTTTGTGGCCCTTTTTGTACACCTGGATGGCAACTGCTGGTGATTTGCATTATCTCCCTTTCTGCTGTAAATCATTTGGAAGGATGGCTGTGCCCTTGTGAGATGTGCTGGCCTTCAGCTGCTGACAGGGCACTCGGGCAAGGTGAGTTTAGAGCCAGTTCTGAGTCCTTTCCTTAGATTAGTGTTGTAAGGACAGTCCCTCACCAGCCTTTCTGCAGTACCAGGACCCCCAGATCTCAGCCTGTTCACACACATCACTCTCCACAACCTCCTCATCCCATCGTGCTTGCAAATCAATCTCAAACAGGGAATTAAGTCTTGGAAATTCCTCAGTTTCTTCAAGGCACGCTGTTTTTCTCTTTACCATCTTCTCCAGCTGCAGACAGCACTCACAAGTATAACTGACTGGCCTTAACATGTCTGCTAAGTTCATGGATTTTGGGGTAAATAGCTGTTTTCTAACTGGTTTCTGCCTAGTGCCTGCTTCAGACCACAAGGAGATAAACTATTCACAAATATCTAACTGAATTTTGTTACGTTTTTAGCTGAAAAAAAGAGAATGAAGATACAAAAGACTTGGAAAATGCAGAAACAATAATGATTTAGTTTCTGAAATTAAGAGACATATAGTTTTAAACATTTTTAAGCAAATATTTTCACTTTTCATTTTGAGGATTTAAGTGGTTTTCCTTTTTTTTAAACCTATGCTGAAAAGTAAAACAAAAAGGTTGAAACCTAAGAGTGAGAAAAAACCTAACCCACATTCTCCTGTAGATTGAAGTGTTTCATATTGCTCTCTCTAACAAAATTTGCTGATTGAAAAAGTCCAAATTTCTTGTTTCCTCCCTCCTAAATCTTACTAACAGCATTTTTATTTGTTTTGCCTCCATGTTACTCCTTTATGGTTTTGCAGCAAGTTTTTTCAGCTAAACTGGAAATGCAGGTGCCAGGAGTTGATGAAATCTTCATGGCAGGGTCACAAAGGATTTATTTCCCCCTTCCCTGTCCTCAGTCCCAGCACCTGAGAGAATCCCTCAGAGCCATCTTCTACCACTTGAGCTGACTCCCCAAACTCCCTCCTCTCAACTTTTATAAATCATTATAATTATTTTATGTTTTAAAATTATGTTTTCAGAAACCTGAAGCTCTCCAGCTAACAAAGATTTTACACCTTTCCACGTTTGCTAGTCCCTATAATTGACAGGTTTCTGTCAAACAAAACAATTATCCACCTGTTTGCAGGAAAAGTATTAACAAACATGCTCAGCACTGCTTTGTTAGGCAGAACATTTCACACCTCATTACTCAACTGAGGAGTTAGCTGGGCGTTCAGTGTGCAAAATTCCTGCTGATTCCAGTGGAATAAGCTATTTGTACACCCCAAAGTAATTACCATGTCATATACATTACTGATTTAATTAATTCACTATGCAATATTAAAGTCCAGATTTCTGAGTTCTTCCCCAATCACGTGGATTTGCAGGTGGGACTTCCCATTTCATTCCATACTAACAACTGTTCTCCAGGTCTGAAAACCAAGAGGGACCTTTCAAAATAACAAGGTCATAAATCTTTTTCTTCTGGGGTATTGAGAATACTGGATTTTTCTGTTATTGCAAATGGAGTTTTTGGGGCATGGCAGTTCACAGCAAATCAGCCCCTCTTTTGCAGATTTTGAAAGACCTATCAGCACAGTAAGAGTCCCAGCTTTTAGGGGTTTGGGGTGTACAGGCTTCTATGCCCACACATTATTTTTTATAATTTATAAAAAGTCATTCTCATTTTCTGCAGTGTTCTCGTTATTGATCCTAAATTAGCAGAGCATCAGGTACAAGGAGTCTTCTCAAAACAATCCAATATCCATACCAAGTTGCCAGTTTTCTTTCCTTTTGATTTAATAGGTTGCTTTTTCCAGATCCAAACTACACAAGGTAAGCACCAGTTATCACTACAATCGTAAGGACGCTGTTATGGTTCTGCCTGTAGGTGTGTATTTATTTATTTATTTCACAAATCATTACCCCTGACATGAATAAAAGGAGAGAAAAGCTCAGATTGTGAAGATCCCACTGCTCCAGCCCCAGGACACCCAGCACAAGTGCATTAGACAGAAAGGAGCCATTGTACAGGAGGAACGTGTGAGGCAATCCCTTGGTGGGGTGAGGCAGGGATCCAGGGAGAGGGGAATGACAAATGGAATCCTACAAGGATGGAAAAGGTCACTGCAATAAAAGCAACCTGGGGAACTGGGAGCAAGTGCAGCGTTGCTACAGACTGGAGGAAAACACAAAATCCAAACAGAACAGAGCAAGAGACAAAATTTCCTTCAGGTGTGAATGTGACAGACTGAGCTGTGGAATCATTTTGGGAGCTGACAAAATGGACCGAGATTCCCTCTATGCCTCGATGTGAAACGATCTGAAAAAGTAAGCATTTACTCAGGCCAGTAATTAACTTCCACAAACATTCAAAGTCCTCGACTTCTCTGTGTAACAATCTGTCAGAAACATAAATTATGCATATTTGCGATGTAATAAAAAAGGCAAATTTGTTTGGTTGATTTGCTACCATGAGAAAAAAATAACCCCTCATCTGTAGTTTCAGTCTGTAATGGTTTCAAACATTGTGGGAATTACAAACTGCACAGGAAGTGGGCAGTTCAAGGCTTGCACTGGAGTTCTGGCTCCTTGGAGCGTTGCAGTGTCACCTGTGCAAGGGCTACCCCAGGGCAGACACGGTGCAGGCAAAGAGCATCACCTGAGAGCCCCATCAAACACCCTGCTCAGCTCTGAGTGCAGCCCATCTGAACATCTGCTTCTTCTCCCAGGAGGAATTCGTGTAACCCTGCACCAAAATAAAGCAGCTGTTTAGTGGAGGAACCACAGATTTTTATTGCATTTCTGCTGCAGCAGTGTCTGCACAAGGTTGCTGAAGTTGAGACTGTAGGAAAGACAAAATCCTGGTCTGCAAAAGCATTCAGCAGCAGAAGATGCAGTGATGCAGGCACAGGAGTCCTCCTTACCTATGGCTTATTCATTTGAAGAACTGGGTTAGGAAGTGCCAGGAAAGGATCTTTAGCTTGGCTGAGCTCTGTTTTCAGCAGAGGTTTTATCAATAAGCTGTATGTGCAAACCCTTTTAGGGCACGTGCTCCCACAGGGCAACAGGGCTGTGGCAGGGAAACAGAAAGGGAAAAATATTCCATGTGAAATGACAGAGTCCAGATTTCTTTCTGTTTATGCTGAAGGGATGTTGCAGACATGCATGGGAGAACTGCCAGGCAAAGAGCCAGGCATTAACAGGGCAAAAAGAACCAAACCACTGAGAATAATTAGTAACCAGTGATCAGTTTCTCCAGTGATGTGCTGGAGCTTCCCATCTCCTGTACTTTTAAAAATAAGACTGAATATCTTCTGAAGGAAAAAAAGTCCCAATTTCTATTGATTTCATCATGCTTTACATGAAGACAAATTCAGTTTCTAGAGATGCTAATGTGATAAATAGGTGACATATATTTACAGTTTGCCTGATAAGATGCTAATATTTATAATCATATTAGAAACAGGTATCAAAACTGTAAATCCATTAATGCAATTTTATAACTAGGAGTAATAATTAAGCACTAGATAAATGCACAATTTATCATTTAAATAAACCAGAAGTGTATGGCATATTAAAATCACAAAATCCATAAGACAAGATACTGACTCAGATGAAAAGTGTCTCCTTGCCTTCAAGTGTTTGTAACTTATTTGGATTTATAGGGAGAAAGAAGGAAGTTACTAAACTTTCTGCTATTACAAAACCAACCAAGCCACCCACAGAACCTTCTGTGTACAAATATTGCAAAATATTTTTAAAAAACGATATCCTAAATTTTAGGTTCTCTACTTTGTAGCCTATGAAGTGCAAACAGCTCGCATATGCTCAACTCTTCACTTTCAATCAGCTACCAAATTGTGTTGGTAGCAGCTAAAAGCATGAAATGTTTTCTAAATGTTGCCTTTCCACATAAACAGCAGCACCATCCACTATGGAAGTTGTCAGGACTGTGCCACTGCCAATGAAAAGGAGATGCAGTTCAGAAGATTTAAAAACTCTGTATCAAAAGACAAAATTATTAGAAAGCCTGAAAAGTTGTCCCCACACAGCATGACTTGGAGCAGAGATTGTTAGCATGAACAATTTTAGCCTTTTCTACACACAAAGGGAAAACACACAAGCAGCATCTGGACACAGCATATGAAAGAAAGAGAAGGAAAAAAAGATATTTTCTGCTTATAATTGCAGTGTCCTCAGTGCCTTTCAGTTTTCGAGAAAGGTACCAAGTCCAGGCACAGAGCAACAACAGTGAGCATTTAAGTTTCAAAAGCTTCAAAAGCTTTCCAAAGTTTCAGTTATTGGTGATCTCTAAGTAGCTGCCACGAGCCAGAATAAGCAGTGGTGATGAGAAAAGGCCTGAGTTGTGTCCCAGCCATCAGGGAAGCTCTCAGAAAACAGAGCAATATAAACAGAAATGGGAACTTGGGAAGTCACTGCTGCAGCTGCTTTGCTGGGGGGGCTTTTATTGCTACAGGGGTTCCCAGTTTACAAACATTAACAAACTTTAAACAATGAAAAACAGCTAAAAAAAAAAAAAATCACTCTCCAACCATGGTGAGCTTAAAAAATATACATAAACAAGAAAATTCAAGTCTGTTCTCAATTCTACAGCTTTTCTCAATTCATTATCATTTTTATTACCATAGAACCTTCTGTTTGAGATTTGATTGTTGTTATTATGAATTCATAAATTAATAAATAGAATGCTTCTGCAATATCTTACTATCTAAAATCATGTCTTCTGGCTGAAATTCAGACATCTGCAGGCATCATCAACACAGGGTACAGAGATTAGCAGCAGCAATAATATCAGTAATAGTTGCAGCAGCATGGAGCTGATACTTTACAAGAAGTGCACCCTTTGGTTTCAATGGGAAATCATTGTTCATGCTGTTCCCTCCATTTCTAGTTCCAGTTCAAAGCTCCAAAATTAGACTCAGTGCTCAAGAGATGCAACACAATGAGAATGTAACTGGCCATTAAAGATTTAGAGAATTTAAGTATCAGAAACAAATTTGGAAAAAAAATTATTTATTTCAAGGCCTTGCTGCTACATCCACACACTGTTTAAATAATGTGTACAAACACACTCTTGCTTACAACCTCAAAGCTAGGCCAGGTTCCATAGCAGAAACAAACACATACTTTTAATTTGGAAACAGAAATGAAGATGATCAATCTACCACCCTTTTTCTGCATTGCTGTAAAATATCATCAGAAGGAAGTTCCTTATAGCATTTCCTTGTGAATATATTGAGTAAGAAGTGCCCTTTCTCAGGAGAGTTTTATGCACAGCTGTAATGCAGAGCTGCTTTTTGGAGACAATTCTAGGAAAGCAGATGAAGTGATTTAGGAAAAGCAGACCTGGATCTTTAACTGATTTTAACTGTTGCTGCCCTAAGCATAACGTGACAAATTCTACAATGTGATACTCTGAAAGAGGTTCCAAAAGATGCTGCTGAAATCTTAATCATACACAGCAGTTAGGACAGGAAAGTGATGGTGGAGGAGGCCAAATTTTCTTTCTGATTACTGTTCCTCCCCACCTGATCTCAGGAGTGATGCACAAGAGATCAAACAAAACAAAACCAAAAGTAAACAAACACAAGAACAAACAAGAAGCACCAGAGTAAAACAGCACCTTTCTCCTGGCCCCAGCTGCAATACTGACAAGGAGAGGAAGAGTCCAATTCCTTGTCTCCCCTGTTGCTACTCTTCTTTCATCACCTATTGAAATATCCAAACTCTTTTATTTAGTCCCTTAAGTAAACCAAAGTCAATCCTTCATGAGGTAAAAAAAAGCTATGGATTGTAGATTTTTGTGGCTGCCACTGTATTTTCTGTCCTGTACATTCATAGGGACAGAAAATTGAGGTCTCCATTCAGTAGAGGGTGATGCTTAATCATCTGAAGGGATGCAATTATTTTTCTATAGGATTCATTTATTTCTCAAAGATGACAATACTTCTGTATTTTGGTTTGCATTATAGAGTAGAAACTGGAAATATTTCTTTACTTGATGCCAGATTGTAAACAAACACTTCGAAGTGCTCCCAGCAGAGGATCTAAAATAAGTCGTCCAGCTACAGCACAGTAATGAAAGTTCTGGCTTCTTTCAGAAAAGACTTTTGCAAACTGGATTAAACTGCATGGAGGTGGTGGTAATTACACATCAATAATAATGAAATTCTATAGACAGGTAGTATCTGTTGAATACAGGAGATCCATCTAGATATTTATACTGAATATAATGAATATTGATATTTTACATGGTATTTCCACACAATAGGGTCATAAGCAGAAGGAGTCTTATTCTTTATTTCAACTCTAACAGACAGCATTAAAGAACAATTATTTCCCTCAAGCCAACTTGTTTCTCTTTTCTTCTGTCCTTGCTGCCAAAAACTGCTTGTGAAAAAATCAGAGCCAACCCTGTCTCCTAAGCAGCATCCAAACCACTCCGTGGGCAGATACTGTTCCATTGAGCCAAATGCTTTGTATCACTGCTTCTGAGCCAAAAAGACACATTAACACCAAAAAAATGGGTACCATCCCCCTTCCAGTTCAACTTCAGCAAGTTCTTGGGAATCATGACAATATCTAAACCACAGCTTGGAATTTTCCCCAAATCAAAATACTCCAGAGATCATTCTGCTTGAACTTTCTCATTGTTAGAGTGGCTGAAACTGATGGATGTGTCCAATTATGGATCCATGATGTGAAAGCCTAATGTGTGAGTAGGTATATCCTGTGGCTTTTACTCAGGCTGAAAAATGAACAAACAAACAAACAAACAAACGGTTTTTGTGTTGTGAGTTCAAAATTTGGTTTAATAGCCATAAATCCTCTCTAGTAAAGGCAAAGGAGCAGACAACAAAAACCCTTCTCTTTTTTCCATGCAAGGTTGAAAACCAGCCTGTTGTATTGTATTTTGACTGAAGACATTAAAATGGCATTTCAACAAGCTGAGTCACCTTATATTAACAGAGAAAATACATAAATCACATACAAGAAGAAGAAATAAACCTGTTCCTACTGTTAGCTGTAAGAAACCATCTCAGGAAATGGTATGACAGGAACTGACCTTCTCTCAAAAGGAAAAAAAATATCTACAATGTTTGTGTTTTTCAAAATACTATCAGCAGGTGCACCAGATTTCAAAAACCTCTTGTCCTTCATCACATATAATTGTGCTGCATATTATATTAAGAAATACAAGCAGAGGAATGTAAGTGATGGGAGTTCAATTAAAACCAGCATAATATCTTGTTGCATAGAAAATGATTCTGCAACTGAAACAGGTTCTAATGAGAGAAAAAAGGAATACATTTTCACATATTTTTAATTACATAGAACTTCCTCAAACATGATTTTTAATAATATATTCCATTAGGTTAACATCATATTTAAAGAAAGTGCATTTTCTGATTTCATTTCAAGTCTGATTTTGAGCAATTATTGTGTCATTGTTCTGCAGGAGAAAGGTTGAATTCATTTACTGGGTGGTTATGCTAGTTATGATTGATGTCGCTTCTCCAAATGATAAACCAATCACCCTGATGATGTAATGTCATTTTAAGAGTGCTATAATCACATTTCTCTCAAACTGGGAGTTCTGATGAGTTCTAACAAAGATTTATTGTAGATTAAAGGCCTTCATAATATCAACAATAGATTGCTCATTTGATAGAATATTTGATTAGGTAATTTTTTCAGGCAAATGATTTTTTTTCCATATATATTAAGAATGGCTCTTGTGAAGGGCACAGGGCAACACACGTGGATGAGTGGCACCTTCTATCCAAAAAGGTTCATCTGAAACCTCTTGAGGAGCCACCCTGTAATTACAGAGCTTGAAGCAGGAGAAGTATCCAATCAGACAAATAAGGGGACACTTCTGTAGTGTAATTAGCAGAAGACATTGGCAAATATTTCATGTTCAGCATGTACTTTGAAGACTGGGATAGAAATGTTTAAAGAAGAAGTAAGAAAATGCTAGCAAAAATTGATTATTGACTGAAAATTATCTGGGATCTAAGCCTTATATAAAAGCATCTACAAACCTTCCTTTTTAATCCAAGCCCAAATTTAAGCAAAATATTTACATTTAATTACTGCCTTTTAAATGTCTGGATCTATGTTGCTAAGTTTCCAAAGGAACCAAAATTAAATTAATTTTTTTTTTAAAAAAGAAAAATAAAGGAAAAAGACCCCCACAACCAGAGCATGATCAACCATTTCTTGTCATTTGGATGGTAAAAGCTACTCTGAAAATCTTTCAAGGATAATGATAAGCCACAAAAAGTAGTAAACTTCTCCAGTTTCATGGATAAGTGATTATCTGTGGTATTTTCTTATAAACTCTCTAAAGAAACATTGTGAGAACTAAAGAAAAAAAAAAATGATACCACTAGGAAGGCTCATTATTTTCCAGAGGATGCATTAAGTCCAGAAGAACTCATGCTACAGAACACTGGTGATCAAGCAATTATGCACGTGTGTATGGTAAAACATATTTTAAAAAAGGACACCTGCATCTTATACCCTGAAAATTAAAAGTCATTATATGTCATATGACTGTTTATTAAAGAAGTAAATAGGATATGTGAGGGGAAAAAGTGTTAAAATGTAGAATGAACAAAGCAAAGCCTCTCAGAGGATGCCAAAAAGGTTCCTTGGGTCAGCCCACAGGAACAATTGTCAAACGTGGAGCTTTTAAGGATACAAAGAAACAGTGATTATGATTTAAAATGAAACGTAATGAGCTCTTCCATCAAATTTTCTGATGTTGTTTTACTGCCACTTCCTTCATTTGGCTTCCTAAGAAAAGCCATGCTGGTTCCCTCAGTCCCAGCAGTGGCTGTAATTACCAAGTCCTCAAGTATCCACCAAGTTTTTTTTTTTAGTTCACATTCCCTGACTTCTTATTTCATCCCTCTCCCATTTACCTTTCCCATTCCCCTTTAAAATCCATCAACTGCTTGATCCACCACACCCTTTAGACAATGTTCCCTCCTGTTCTTTATTCCCTGTTCCTGAGCTCTGAGACAAGCATTCCCCAGCTCCTCCCTGCACATAGGGAATGATTCATCACCAACCCAGCAACCAGAGCTGCTTTTTCCATTAATATCCCTTTACATTCCTCTGCCCTAAGGTCCCCTGTCACTTTATTTTCCTGTTACTTGGACTCACAGGTGCTTTTGTGATCCTCCACGAGCTGATCTGGTTCTTAGCACCCTGCCACCACCACCTTTCCTACCCCATCTTCTCTGAGTGTTTTAATTCACTGGGAGCTCCAACTTCTGCTCACTGTCTTTCAAATATCTGCTCCCCATGCAAGAACCTTCCCTCTTACCCTGTGTTAGGTGAAATGCTTCCTTGAAAGTGTTTAGTGACAGATTTTGCTGAGACCCTTTTGAAAACACAAAGACCTTTCAATCAGCTGGATCACCCTTATTCAGAAAGGCTGAGCCCTGCAAAGGACTCTGGAATGTTTCTAAGGCATGAAGCCACACTGACTCAAATCACACTCACTTCCTCACTCCTTTCCCATTTCCATGGTTTCTACAGAGCTGCTCATTACAAATTTTGAGGTCTGCAGCTCCCAGATCAGCCCGAATCTCTTAAAACCCGCTCAAAAGTGGCATCATTTTTTCCATAATAATAAACTCGAGGAGCAAGGAAGCACACTCAATCTGTGAATTATTATTTATTTGTGCAATTATATTTTAGCATACCTGAACAGGGTTAAAGGATAATTCAGGATGGAAGGAGCCCCAGGAGATGCCCAGTCCAGTGTCCTGTCAAGCAAAGGCAGCTCTGAGGTCAGAGCAAGCAGCTCAGGATTTCAGCCAATGTGTTCTTGGAAAGCTCCAAGGACAGAGACTGGACCTGCTCCCAGGGCCACCTGTTCTAACCCAAAGCTTAGGGAAACACTATCCCTAATATCCACTCTGAATGTTCTGTTTCAGCTTCTGCTCCCTGTCTCACCTCTCACCCCCAGCCCCTGATAAAGGGGTTATTCAGGTGTGCTGTGAGCAGCCCAGCAGTCCCACACTCACAGAACCTCCAGGGCTGCTCAGAGCTGCCTTGTGACAGCAAAGAGACCCCTTGGGCAGACCAGAAACTGCACAAAAAGCTCTAAACCCATCGTGTTTAGTTAAATAACACACAGCATATATCTATGATAACACAAAAAGGTGCTAGAATAGCTTATTTTGATTTGCCTGTATTTCTAAAAAGGGATTGCATCTTCATTCCTCAGTTTTTGGCTGTCAAAATGAAAAGTCAGCACCTACTAATAAAAATTAAAATTAAAAAATGAAAAGAGAAAAATAAGAAAGAAAACCCTAGGCACTACAGATTCCATGACTGATAGAGCTGCAAATGTTTTAAAACAGTGGCCTGAAAGACAAGAATTAATTTGCTGAAAAATAGCAGATCTTAGTTAAATGTGACATTGTAAGTATAGAACCAGACAGATTCAGAAACAAGAACAGACACAGACTGGCAGAAGCAACATGCATTTTTAGATACAAAACCTCATCACTGAATGATAGATTAGATTAGCCCATGCAGAACAAAGAACCATCGTGTGTACACTTCTCTCCTACCAGATGCAAGAAGGAGCAGGAAACCTACTTGGAAAAAGAAATCCCTCTGATGACAAGAATCCAATAATATTTTTTACACTGCTTCTACCATACTTCAAACTAAAAATCTCTCTATAGTAAAATGAAGGAACATCATATACGATGGATTGTGTTCCCAGGAATTTTCCGTTAAATAAACCAGTAAGATTTTCTTTGCCCCATTTCCATAGATGCTCTCAATTTTGTGCTGATGCAAGAACACATTTGCACATTAAAAAAGAATGCATAAAACTGGCACAAACATGTCACAAACAAACTCCATATGTTTGCAATTTTCTTACCACTGCTGGAAGCCTGCTGTGGCCCTGAACACGCTCTCAGCAGATATGAATTAGGAGAGAATTCCTCATCAGGGTTGGTGTCCATGATTTGATGGGACGTGTTGCTGTCTAGCAAAGGCATCTGGCAGCTAACTGGTGGAGGGTTATGAGAGCTGGGCAGCTGAGCAGATGGGAGAAGGCTGGACGAGGATGTAGGTGGAATGGGACGACCTGGGAAGAGGACACAGGGATCAAAGATCAGCAATGAGTGTAATGAAAAACCCCACCAGCCAAGTAATTGCACTGTAACTGTCCAGGGTTACACTCCATTACAGCCCCTCAATCTCTCCACTGTTCCTTTGTATCACATTTCCTGAAACTACATCACATCTCTAAATATCTTAAAATAATAGTGGGCTGATTGGTTTTTTGTTTTTGTTTTTTTTTTTTTTAACCAGGAAAATTGCTCCAGCACAGCAATCTCTCAGAGGCATGAAACCACAATACAAAAATTTCCTCCAAGCTCAGGTGCTTCCCATAAAGCTGTGGATCTTCCCAGATCCCACTGAGAGATGTGACAGGAGGGGACAGCAGGACTGAAAGGCAATTATTCCACTTTAGAGATGGGCTAAAGCTGGAATCTAGGCTGGCAGCTCTCAGCTCTGCTGTCCTTCCTCTCCCATTGCTTTCTGCACCAGAGCTGTAGGAGCAGAATTCCCTGCCCAGCCAGGATAATTCCAACCCTGAAGCCCAATCCTTAATGGGTTTGAAATCCCTCAGCCCACAGCAATATTGTGCTTTTGGTCACTTAAAGCAGTGGCATCCAGTCAACAACAACAGTGTTCATACTTATGTTTCCTGTTCTTGTGAACTCCCGTAACTTTACACTAATCCATTCCATCAAATGCACACAGATTATGACAGGCTTTGGTTTTATTGTTGTGGGGGTTTTCTTTGTTTGTTTGTTTGGTTTCTTGTTTTTGTTCTGCACTGCAAGTTTATCTAGTGCATTGAAAAAATTCTTCATGAATAATTTAAATGTAAGAAAATATGACCTTTGTGATATTGCCAAAGTCTGTAAGGCAGAGATCTGCTACAAATGTTAAAACACAGCAAAACTACATAAAATGGTATCTCCTTATCCCCATCATTCTTAAAGAAACAGTAGCAGAGAAAATGCACACTGATTTTCTCACTAGTTACATCTTCATTTTTTGAATCAAGGATCCCTCTATATGAATTATTCTTAGGTTTGTACCAATTGGAATCACACATGAAATTCCAAATGAGGGGAAAAAAACCCAAAAAAACCAAGAAAATGAAAAGTTCCAGCTCTCACATATAAACTATATTTGGGATGCAGCAATCAACCAAAGGCACATGTAGCTACTGAAAACCACCAACTTTGCATTGCCTGGTACCAGAAAACAGCACAAAGTGCTTATTCTTCCCTTCAAAAACTTTTAAAATAAAGTAAATACCAGAACATAGGCAAGCGACTTCTATGATTATTTGTTATTTTATTTTTAGCACAAGATAAATTGATAAGACTGAACGACCAAGTTATTATATGACAGAAATAGATTCAAGCTACTCCATAGTAACTCCCATCTGCAATCTTTCATGCTACAGAAAATTCAATATGCATTGAGTATTTTCATTGTGGCCTTGCGTTTGTGAAGAAATAATTCTAATATTGATGATAGGAATAATTACTGTTATTATTCATGATTATGCTATTCTTATGAAATACTACCATGAATATCCTAAACATTGCAGGGAAGTGATTGAGCAAGACCAGCTTCTAATTATTTCTCTGCAATGTGCTGCAAAGAAGCAGAGAGGCTGAGGTTTGACACACCTCTGACAGGAACGTGACACTCGTGCCCACTGTGTGCATTTAATTTTCACATATTCTGGCTCTGCTTCAACACTGTGAAGTCGAAAGAAGCAGCTTTATAAATTCTAAATCTGCACTTAGTGCATGGATCATATGGAAATATATTACTATACTATAAAAACTGTTGGATGTGTGAGAGTATGAGATGAAGGAAAAGCTTTTTTTCCTTTTCTGGAAACTGCATATGGTATTTTAGAGCAATTTAAGTACATTTTTGCAGAATACATTGAGAAATTAAAAAAAAAAAAAAAACCCAAACCTTAAGAATTCTTTTGTTGGGAATGCTAATGGCATTGTTACCATCATGAAATAATACAGCCCAAATCCCTGAAGTAAAGGCAAAATGTCTAATTACTACAGCTCTGTTTGTAGTGGAGAGGAAACAGAAGGTATGAAGCTGTTAAAATGTTGCATCATTTTGGTGGGAAGTTGGCTCCTGAGGAAGATCTGCCCCAATCCCGTGCTAATGGGAAAACAGAGATGTCTGTGAGGCACAGAACCCATTGCCAATCCATCCCCTGGTTAGATTGCCTAATAAACAGCCACATTTAATTTAAACTTTTCTTCTGCTTGGAATGTTCTTGGTCTTCCTATCAAGTTTTTTTTTGCATCTCCTAAACATTAAACTCCCACTGCAGCCTTTCCCTCTTTGAGGGAGTCTAAAAAAGCATCTTCTCTCTCCACTCCCAGCCCCTGAAACACACAGGATCTCTTAAGAAACCCAGCCTTTTGTACAATTTGGTGGGAAATTAATTGAAAAATTACTGAACAGGATCAGAAAGACACCATTAAGCTTTTTTTGCCATAAGAAATTAATCTAAGGGGTAACTATCTCTAGTACCACAGCCAAGAGAATGGCTTGTTAAAGTACCAAAGAGAAGTGTGGGGATGCAGTTAGGCTATAAAGAGCATGATGCATGCAATTTATATCCTACTGTACACTCTTAAGTGAGAAATATGGGGTTTGGTCCATACTTCCATGAATATGTTGGTCAAATAAGTTCAATGTAAAATTTAAAAGAACAGGTTAAACTTTGCAGGTTCTATAAACCTGAGCTCCTTGTCAGACCCATTCATGTGTCTACAGATAACTCAATAGTCATACTTTGAAACCTCCCAGCTCTTTAAAAGATTCTAAATTTTCATTGCTTCTCAATGGGATTTGCAATACCCTACAGTCTATAAAACATACTGTGACATATGATAACATCAGTATTCTATTACACTGCTGTTTTCAAAAGTTAAATCATAACAGAAGTTCCTACAATTGGTGTCTAGTCTTTATATAGTAATATATTAAAGCTTCTCTGAATAAGTTTTTTCTCTAGCTGTGCATTGACAGAATCCTATGTAATGGATACTTACCGTGACAGCAATAATGTAATTGTGTAACATAGTCAAAGAAACATAAACCAGATACAAAGCTAGAAAGGGAGCCAGGCTTACAGCTGATATATTACATTTTCAATAGGGAATTGGATCAGTTCTTCTCCCAGTATCTGTTCATATGCATGTTCATACTGCATATACTCATGCATGACAAAGACTTGCACAGATACTGAACACAGCATTTGTAAGGCATTTTTCAAAAAGAGCAAGCAGCCAAGAAGAAAAAACAAATTTCCTCTCCTCCCACCCCCTTCTCCTGTCATTTATTTTATCTTCCTTTTTAGAGTGAAGGAAGAAACCTGGTAACTCTTCATTCAGATTTGGGTTTGTTTTGGCCTTCCACACCACACAGCACCTCAGTCTGCAAGGGCTTTCTTTACCCTCTTATCACTTCTATTCCTTTTTCCTTTTAAATCAGAGTCTCATGTTTCTTCACCAGCCCAGGAACTTTTATGAAACCATTCCTCAATTACTGCTACACTTTAAGTCCTTAAGGCTTAAAATCTGCTGTAGAACCTACATTCAGAAATCAGGCCATGCTCACAGCTGGCGATGTCTCAAGGCCAGACAGGGAAGAGCAGCTCTGTTCATCTCAATCACAATAACACATTGGGAAAGAGACACTTCAGTTGCTATTAGCCTGAAAGACCACACCATCGCCAGAAGGACAAAAAAAAAATACAAAGGAAAAAGGACTGCCTGCAATCACTCCCAGCATGAATATACATAAACAAGAGGCACAATCAAAGAAGAGATGCAAGCTGCTCATCAGTTACTGAAGGATTTTGAGATACACTTTTCATACTCTGTTCTTTCCCCTTTGAAGGACCTATAGAGTTTTGTGGATAAATAAAGCCCACATGTGTGTAAAACCCTGGCCTCTATATTACACCATGGTGCATGACAGGAAACAGGGAACCAACAAATCCCCCTGGAATCTAACTATTTTGAGCAGTAATCATGTAAATATGCATTCCAAAATGTGTGTGCATATATTTGTATTCTTTTTTATATACTTAAGTATATTTACCCACACACCTCTAGACAGACGTGCATAATATCCAAAAACATACATTATTTTAACTGGTCTGAAGATGAATCCAGACTCCTCAAATAGCTATGTTGCCATTAATTTGGTCAGCAGAGAAGATCACAACCTGTGTGATGCTATCTCACACTCTTAAGTTACCCATTTCAGTAACTCCTGTCATTAGAAAGTATCTGAGTCCCAGCAGTGGCAAATACTGATCTCAAAGCTTATTGCACCTGTAATGGAATTCTCAAGCTTTTTGCATCATCAGAATCTCTCTTCTAAGGTTAGATGTGTGTAGCAAACATCTGTGTAGACTGTTGAACCCCATGCATTTTCAGCATGAATTCCACATACCTAAGCAGCATATCCTCATTGATAACTTATATTTAGACAAAATCTTCCTGCATGTGGAGGCTTTTATAAGCAAGATCAGCTTTCAAAACTTTAAACAGCTGATAATCTTCACAATCAAGGGGCTATGATATAACTTTCTGTTCTTCTCTAAGGGTACCTGCCACTCAAGCAGCCAATAAACATAAATGACCTGTAATAGCTAAATTAGTCACATATATTGCTATCAATAAAGCCCCTTTGTTCTACAGCTCTGCTCATGAGGACCAGGGCTCAGAGAGAAAAGATACACACAAGCCAATGTCCCCTGTGCACTCCTTGGCACGTTAGATTGCAGAAAGAAGGGAAACTTCAAGATAACTGTGTTTTTAAAAAGCAGCTCTTTGGGAGGTGTAGCAGTGTTCAAGTATTAATGCAGGAAGCTAAGGAAGTAAGAGTGAAAGCAGAAGAGTTGTTTCTCCAT
The DNA here is from genome assembly GCA_034509425.1 of Eopsaltria australis. NCBI lineage: Eukaryota > Metazoa > Chordata > Aves > Passeriformes > Petroicidae > Eopsaltria > Eopsaltria australis. Next base: position 5,654,393 of record JAVTVJ010000055.1, on the reverse strand, counting down.
AACTGATGGCATCAGAAACACCGTGTAAAACACTTAATTGGCAATTAAGATTTTGACATTTACTGATTGAAGCTGCTGATATTCATGTTACACCAATACAAAGTATAGGACCCCGTGCAAAGTAATCCCATGAAATTATGTTAGTGACTTACATGATGGACAGGATCATTAACTGCAGTTGCTGCATTGCTCATATATACCAAAATTATACACAGAAGGCTGTCTAGCAATGGAATTAGGTGGTTATTAATCAGAAGTGATAAAAGAGAAGGATCAGGTATTGCCTCCTTTGCTCCCTTCCATCAGCAAAGCTGGACAGAATCAGAACAAGGACCACAGGCAGGACCCTGTAACAGCTCACAGCCCTCCTACACTCAACACATTTGCACTACATTTTCAAGTCAGCCTAAACTGAAGCACCTACATTGTCAGCATTGCTAAATTCACTTTAAAGAGTGAGAAAAGCTGCTAAATGTGTCAGGAAACAACTAGATAACGTAAGGTGCACGTTTCTGCAGTGCAAAGCACTATAAATTAAGCAGGCAGCTGATGAAGGTGAAGCTTTCCTGAGGTACAGCACATTCAGCAGAATCTCCCCTTCTTCCCCAGAAAAATTGCTTTCTGCAAAAGAAAAAAAATCTCCTCCTAATATGTATGCATAGCACTGCTCACCACTGGCCTGGGCACTCTCAAGCAGATTTATATTTCATAAATTAAATATATATTGTCCTAACTGACACAAGGAACATAAATATTTCGTATCTGGTGAATTACTGCAGTTAAGTGACATGGGTGGGGAACAGCACGTATGATTTTTGTAGCTAAACTGGCATTTGTGCTTCCATGCACCTGGGGCCAGAAGAGCCCCAGCAGGCAAAGCTCTGCTCAGGGGACAAAGTTATTCCCCCTGGAGCCGAGCATCCTGTGCTGGCAGCTCCCGGGAGAGAGGCAAGGCAGCAGCCAGGAGTTCCCCAGGAGCAAGCAGCGATGCTCAGCCAGCTGTGCAGAGCACTCGGTTAACCCCCACTCTGCTCCTCAAGGGGGACAGACAAAACAAAAGCCCCAAATGAAGTGTGTGAGAAAAAAAAAGGAAAGCAATCTAACAGTCTGTGATCATTTTCCTCCGCATAGAGTTGTTTTCTCTTGCCTAAACTGCTGCATTTTTTCTCTAAGGCAAACAGGATTCAAAAAAGCAAAAGATAAAGATATAAATCAGGATTTGGATGACAGAGAGTTATCACTGAAGAAAGGCACTTCCAGTCCTCCTGAAGCTCTAGCTCTGAAAGCAAACGGGCACAGAACCAGCCAAGCTCAGGAAAAGGTTTTCACAGTCTATTCCACAGAAGTCAAAGGAGAAAACAAGGTCTTTCTAAAAGCCCAGACCTGTTTGCTGATGTGTTCAGGTATTTCTCTGCATCACAACAGACAGTAAGGGCCACTAAGGATGCAGCTGATACCATCGTAACAGACCAGGGAAAGACAGAGAATGGCTCTGAAACAATTAAAAGAGAATGGCAAAAGAGGGGCTTAGACACAGAGAGTCATCACCTGTGATTTATACAACAGTGAATCACCACACGTTTGTGTTTTTCCCATTTAACAAAATTAATAACTCCCTATATCTGGCTTAGTTTTCTCAAAACTTGTTATCAAAAATTTTAAAATTATTTATTTTACAAAAAACAAAACAAACCAACAAACCATTGAAATATATTCGTATTTAATATGTTTCTTCTCCCTCTCCTCTGAAGTAAAACCATTTACTGCACAACCAGGAATACAGCCTGCGCGCTGTAGATAATAGGAAAGGGAAAGATGAAGAACCACCAGCAAGTCCTGATCTCTGTTTTTTTATTACAGATCCATTCCAGAAGCTTGTTTAAGCTTTGTTATCTTCCTTAAACCATTTGACCTCTGTTCATGATTAATATTTTCTGCAGTACTGCGCATGTGCAATCTTTGAATATGGAAATCACTGTACCAATGCAAGATATTATCATTGCAAAACCTCTGCAGGAGAATGAGACTAACTTGGAAATCAATCACTTCTGACTTCCAATGTTAAAGTTAAATTAATTTTTCTAAGCAATCCATCTACAAAATGTATCAATTTTCTGAAATTTGGATATTAAAAATAAGGAGACAGTCATGACTTCAGAATTATCTAAACCAATTCAGTATGTAAAGGAATAATTTGCTGCTGTCAAAAGCTAATGTCACTTAATTCTTGTCTTGTTAAATCATCTGATGCCCCTTTCTTTTTTAGTTAAACAAAGATAAATAATAAAAGCAATTTACAGCTAGAAGATGTTAGGGTTTTGCAGCTGTTCAATGTCTTCTGGGCAGATTAGATTCTGTAATGAGAAGTTACAAGACTCATTTTATAAAAGCTGTTGCTGTCTCGGGAAAAACATCAGTGAATAAGATTAGAAAACCCTTTTCCTTCATGAACCTATTACACCAGCAAGCTGATTACTTGGCATATGTTTGATACCTTCATAGCTGGAAAACAGTAATTTGTTTCAATGATTTTTCCCCATCACTCAAAAAGTCAAAATGTCTCCTCTAATATTGCCCTAGCTCTGATTCAGCCAGGAAAAACAGAGACAAATCCATGGGAGCAAAACTCACACCAACCAGAATTAATTTAACTTCCCTAAAAAAAGGTTCTACTGAACTAACTATAACTAACATTAAATTTTAACAACTTATCAACTGCCTGTTCCTTATGGGACAAAAATAATGTTCTAAGATTAGGAATGTATTTAGAAGGAATTTATTGGAAGATCTACAACCATATGTGAATGAATTTTATGGTAACTTAATTTATGTGCAGCTTTGAAAAACTGGGAGGAAAGAAAATTTCCTGTTTATCAGTCTTATCAGCCAAACATTCATGTCAGGGAATTCCACTAACAAAGGGGCTGTAATTAGGCCCTGGGTAGGTAATTAGCAGGCACCCTGTGAAATCTACCCTCTCAGATCAACCTAGAAATACTTGGTTTGATCTTTAGTCTGAGGACACCAGGAGTTCAGACTAAGCTGGGTTACAAACTTGTTTCCACTATCCAAACACCTTCTGTTTACCTTCACCTTACTTTAGTGAAATCCTAAGTACTGTTAAACAAGCACTCACACCATCTGCACTGCATATCCCCCCGAATGTTGGCTTTATGTCTATTAGAGAAATTTATTCCCAGGAACGTTGCAACACTGAGCGATTCAAGTGCCTGGAGTCACTAATAGGTGGGAAAAATAACAGGATCTTGAACAAACATGAGAAAACTCCAACCTGTAATTATTTAACAAACTCTGTGAGAGTGGTACATAGTTAGTATTAACTGGTGGGAGTTGGAGAATGATTAGGGGATTTGTGTTAACTCTTTGCAGCCTACTGAAAAAAGCAGCTCTATTTTCTAGTGGACAAATGAGAAATGAAAACAAGGCTTCACATGACCCACATTACGTAAATAGCCAAATAATTTAAATAATATGCTTAAAATCTCCTCTGTCATGTGCCAGTGCTATATTCTGGGTAGTTCTGCTTCAGGCTATTAAAGTCTACTTTTCTTAGTTCCACCTACAGTTAAAATATGGTGTTGCTATTGGCTTTCTAAATGTGTGCTGGACACACTTCTGAATTAGTGCTATCCCACACACTCTAGAGGTGCTTGTATTTTAGTGCTGGCAGATAGTGAGGTGCTGTCAGAACAGACCACAATGATGGGAATTAATCTTCCATTATTCTTGATACTTAAACTTACATGACATTATCTTGAGATTTACATTTTTCTTGCTTCATCTGGTTTCTTCTCTCAACATCCAGCCTTGCACTTCTTACATCACCCATATTTTGGGAGCACAAGCAAACTGAGGGTTTGACTTCTCAGTCCTCTCTGTCATTGGTGGGATTTTCCAAAGCACAAAAGCATGTCAGCATTTAACTTACCTCTGTCTTACTGCTCTTCAAGGCAGCTAAACATCCTTTTTCCTCAAACTTTTAACAGGTGCTGCAAACATTTAAGACTGTTATGATATTTTACACTGTCCCTGTAACACATCCTCCTCCCAGACTGAACAGTCATCCCAGCATTGAACAGCAAAGCACAGTGAAACCTCCATGTCAATCAATGCAAATTCTATTTCTGCCTCCAGCACAGGAGGTTTCTGCAGTTTCTGCAGGGTTTCTGCAGTTTCCTGAAGTCCTGAAAAGCTTCTGAGCAAGGAGAAGCTCCCCCAACCACAGTCCTCTCCTGACTGGAATACCAGGCTGCTGTGTTCATTCTGTGCAGGGTGATCCTCTATGCTCAGGTCTAGGAGCACATCCTGGACCCAAACTGCAGTTAAAATCTAATGGGAAGTGAAATACCATCAATAATAATGAGCTAGGCCTAATTTACCCTTTAAAAATCTCTCTGATGTCTTCTGGTAGAGCTAACTATTCCCTAAGGATGGTAAGGAATACACAAAGTACCCCAGCATAGGATTATGGACAATTTACCAAACCACTTACAAATAAGCAGATCAAATTTTGTTCTCAGCTAGTTTTGAATGAGGTTTGAAATATTTCCATCTTTGTAAAGGTGATTTCTAGTTCAGAGTTTGGGAAGCAGACTCAAATAAAGAAACAGAATATGAACCACAGTTTGTAGGCCACACCTTAGCTGAACACTGGAATCTGCTCACTTTGCTTACATGAAAACTGAAAAATATTTATTCTTAAGTGAGAAAGTTTATGTCAAATTTCACTTTATGTGAAAAGATTTAGCCAAAACAAAACCTGAGTGGCGGATTGCATCACAACAGTGATCAGACCATTAATTATTTTACCTCTGCTGTGTATCACCATAATTAATGGCACTCTGTGAGACCAATACAGGAAATTAAAATTTCCTTTTAATGAAAAGAAATTGCAGACATGAAAGGCCACTATATGAAAAAGAGACCTTGATTCTGCAGTACTAAAAAAAACCCCCCTGTAACCTGATTAAAAGGCATTTGGAAGCACAAAACTAAATGTGCTAAAAAGGTAAGAAATCTTTTCATTATAGTCACAGTTAAAGTTGCCAGAATGAAGGAATAAAGACACATTCTTCCCCTGCAACAAATGGGCTCTGTTCCATGCTTTTTGGTAAAGGAAAAACCCCACTGAAAATCAAACAGGCTACAGAATAGCTTGAATGTGCCATTCTGTATTTCAGCACAAACTGTATCTTTAAAATAATGGCAGTTCCTCTCATCTTTCCAATCTTAAAGCACTTTAAAACTACAGCCCAGAAATACATGGACAGAGAGAAATTAAAGCAACTGAAGCTGAAATGTGCTACTTAGGAATCCAAAGTTTGTTTACACTATTAGAAGGCACTCAAATCTATATCCCCATAAATGACAAGGTCCCAGCAGCAAATTAACAGGAACAATTTTCCCATCTCAGGAGCTGTCAAGATGGGCTCTGTTAGCCAATTTATCTTACTCTAGCACATCTCTGGTGCTTGTCAATCAATATGTGAAACATTTGGTGTTGATTGCCATTTTTCTATCCACTTCCTTTTGCCTCTCGTACCAGGCAATTTACTGCAAGTCAATCAAGGTTGAAGCAGACCTTGTTTAAATAAAACACTGTTGAGTTCTTTTCACACCAACAATTTCAAAAACAGAATGAGCTGTAGCTCTTCACATTTACATTTATACTGCTTTTTCTGTTTTTCCCAAATGCCATGCTCAAGCTATAAGTCATAACTAAACTCAGCCGAAGGCTTATGGAGGAATCAGTCAAGGAAGATGAACTGCATGTAACTGTGTATGCTTGTGCTGTCAGAGATTCAGGCTATCAGTGGAGACAGAGAACATTAAAAAGTATTCAAGTAATCTGGGATTGTTTCCTTTCCACCCTTGCTTGAAGTCAGGTCTCAACATCACAAAAACAGCTTCTATTTTGTCTGAATTTCTTAACTCTGGGGAAGTATTTCAAATATTCATTTATGCTGGTATTGTAAGGTAAGAGGGAGCTCAACTACTGTGTTTATAACTGAATGTTACAAATAAATATATGAAGAAAATCAATTTTCCCAACTGAGAACTTGGTCCCATGTTAAACACACTGACAGCTTCCCTCTCACATCCAGATGAAACAGTCTCGGAACAATCCCAGGTCACATCAGATCTAATTTTGGCACTACCTTGGCATCACCTGTAAGCAGTGAGGCAGAGAAATGGGGCAGAAAGAATATCCTTTGCACTACAAAATTTTACAGAAACAATATGCACTTACAGTATGAAACATTTGAAATTTTTAGAACTCTGAATTTGCTTCTGCACAGTAACTTGGTTTTACAAACAACACCTACAGAACTTTTCCACTGTGCTCAATGCTGGTTCAGTGTTTGAGTTCACCATGGATTGCAGAATTAACAATTCACACCAGGGGCACACAGAACTATTGCCTTCTGAGCTAGAACAGCCACCAAAAACCTGAGCCACACATATAGGTGCGGCAGCTACAGACACTGGCATTCATTTATTAAGTTTAATACTATGAATTATTAGATCCCCATGTGCTAAATCCAACAATGTACAAGAGCAACAAAATATAAGTCGGACCAAGCCCTAAGATCCCCGAAGCAGTAATATCTTATGTGGAACACAGGACACATTCCTTTAGTAACAAAGAGAAAGAAAGTTACTGTTATTCATAAGATAATGCACTCCTCCCCTTAATTCTAAAAGATACAAATGTCTAAAAGACATTCAAAATCCTACAAGCTCAATCACATACGCATAAGTGAGCATACATAGAATACATACTGTTTTATAGATATTATAAAGATATACATATATACACATGCATACACACACACACACACACACATATATATATATATATATATATATATATATATATATATATATATATATATATATATATATATCAGAGTAATTACATCACTTTCTTTATGCCAGAAAATGAATGGCCATTGAAAGAGAAAAAATCCTCAGTTTCTTCTCTGGTCAACAACTTAGAAATTTGCAACAACTCCCAAAATTTCCTGTAATTAACACCTTGTAAAATTCATTGCCAGGAAGACCCCTGGACATTTTCTTGTATTTTTGCATGAGATCTAATATCTTCTTGATCTATAGCACACAGAAGGAAACAGATAAAATGCCTAGAACAGAGTCAGAGACTGAGTGAAAAATAAAGTAAGTATTACAAGGCATATACAATCACCAGTCCCATCCTGAGCAGTGTATTTAAAAAATCCTTACGTTATGCCAGCATTACAAATGCTACAACTCAAATGGGGTGCATTTCCCTATCTTTAGGGTAAAGAATGCTCCTGATCTCCAGATTAATTATGAAATAATAAATGTTAAACAGTTTAGAGTATTAGCCTCTTAAGATGGAATAACCTTTGCTATTTATCCTCCCCAAGAGGCTACTGCAGGTAACCCTTCTCAGGCAAGCCCCAATCTAAGGATCTTTCTTTTCTCTGCTGCAAGTAATAGGTGAAAAACCCCCCTAAAAATTCACTTAATATATTAAGAGTTATATAAAGACATACAAATACAGACATGCACGCACAAAAGTGTATGTGCATGCACACTAGGATATGTGGGGTCCTAACACTACCAAGAGTTGATCTTTCAATTATTTTCAGAAAAAATTCTCATTACTCATGGGAAGGAAGTTATATGCTTTACTTGACATTGATGCCACTAAAACAAAAAGCCAAAATCAACAAACCAGCAAGCTGGAGGTATTGAAAAGTATGTCCTGCAAGGCAAAACCAGTTAGCCTGATTTATGCCAATACGATGTAAGATCTGCTTCAGCAACAACAGCCAGCAGCCCAGAGTAAAAACTATCATAAAAGTATTATAACAATTCCAGATTCCCAGTTTTAATTAAGGGTGATTTTCCTGCTGTCTTCCAAAAGATGCCTCCTACATTAAAGCACGAAGAACCACACTTACATAACATTTATTTTAGAATTTTCAGTGATAGGAGATCACTTACAGATCACGACATTCCCCTTTCATTCCACTGCACCTATCTAAAACTCTACTAGGAAAAAAAATCTCAGAAAGCTCTGGGCTTGTTCAAATCCAAATTTTGCCACAGGCCAAGGCACGCATGGGATTGTTACAGCCCTCTCAGCTACATGGATGCTACTAAGAGTTTGCAGAAAGCTCATGTCTGGAATTCAGGTTTACAGCTGGGCTCAGGCAAGTTATTGGAAAAGCATTTCCTCCAAAATCAACTCAAACACAACAAACAATCCCCCTACACCTGCTTAGGAAGTGTTTCTCTTGGCTCACAGCAAAGCCTGTCTTTCCATCAGCAGGATTTTTCCCCAACAAGCTGTACCAATTTTCTGGCATGTGCTTTCTGACTACAAATATAAAAGGCAAAAGAAGATGTTTGTGCCACAGAAGGAAGCAATAGGTGATGGGTGGAGTTATTTATTAACTGAATGCTCTAAATAGGCAACTGGCTCAGGTCAGAGCAATTCACAGCCTGTCCCCTCTCTGCCCAGCCCCATGTCCTCTATCCTCCAGATCTTCTCAGACTTTCCACTGGGGCCCTACAGAGGCTGAACACAAGGTTTGATGGATTTTAGGGTAACGTAGATGAAGTTAGTAAGACAGAGAGGCTCAACATAGAGAGAAGCAGTGTACCCTGCCAGAGGGTTACACAGAGTTAGTTATGATGCTCTCTGAAAAGGTGATCACATATTTCACTATCCTTACCAGCAGACAAAAGTCCAGGACTTCTATCTGCTCCTATCCTCTTTTTTTCCCCCATCCAACACCAGATTGTTTAAAACCTTAATTTTAACTAGAACCTGCAATTTTAGCTGCTAAGAGAACTTCACTTTCCTGTCTCTCTACAGCCCCAGGGACTAATTGAGAAGATTACCTGAAGGCTTGAGGTCTAAATGTTCAAGAAAGAAAAACCTGCTTAAAACAATTTCTACGAAGAATGCTGCCAGAACTAGGAACAACCAGGAGATCTTCCTGTCAGTGCAGGTTTTTACAATCACAAACGAGAGCATGCTGTATGTTATCATGTGTTGGGAAAACCAGTAATAACGCAGCAAGTTTCAATGATTTCTTTCATTGCAGTACATAAAAGGGTAAGTGACAGATAAGGAGCTTGTTCTCACTACAAATCACAGAAGTGAAAAGAAGTCTTGGTTGAAAACTATTAGAAACCAAGCAGGGGCCAAGTTTCTTCTGTCCTTGCTAACTTGCCACAGTGAAATTTGTTAAGTGTGTAAGGCTGAAATAGTGCTTCTCTCAGCTATCATGGAGATCATGTAAAAGTGGGATTGAGGACTAAATGGAGTAGATATGTAAGAAAGAGTCAAAGGCAATTTTAAAAGATGCTGTTTTACCTACACTTAGTGAAATGAAAACTAGAAAATCCACCCTCCTCTTCTATCAGAAGTCATGACCCCATCAAAAACTGATGTACAAAACGGTTCCAGCAAGGTTGGTTAATAGAAATAATACATCACAATCCAGCCCATTTGGGGCTTTTGTTCTTAAACACTTCAGTAAATGGGCCTGTTTTTTAACTCCAACAGATAATTATGAAGTGCAATAAAAAATTCAAATTACGTTAATAGGCCAGAGAACAACGGCTGTTTCTGAAATCACTGGCAATTACCAGACATAATGGTTCTCAATTAAGCTGGAGGGTATTTTCAATCGTTCATAATTCACTATTTTAAAAGTATCATAAAAATATATCAATGTGAGTTGTTAATAAAACTTTCAGACCAATAATGTAGCTGTGTGTCAAAGTAATACCTGTTTTATTTTGATGGTGCTTTTTCCCTTGTGAATGATATGTGAATTGTAAGTGAAGGGAACTGCATGAGATTTGTTTCTCTCAGTGCTCCTAAGTGGAAGAGGAGCGACATTTCTTTCTTAAGCAACTTCAGTTTCCCTTAGGAATGCCCTCAGCAATCATACATGTCTTTACCAAGTCTATTGTTACATATTGGAGCTCACTATGGAAACTTTAAAGCATATGTGGATGTGAGCCACGGGTATCACTGCTTGCCCACTTTCAGACTGCTATTTCACATATTTTTCAGACAATAAAATGGTCTAAAATGGCAAAAAATAAGACCTAAAACAAGAAATCTTGAGGACAATGAAATGATAGATCCTAAGCATCATCCTTCATTTATGAGCTTGATTCACAGCAGATTTCTACCAAATCAAGTAAGACAAATAACAAATGAAGCCATTAAAGAAAGATCAATTGGCAATAATTATCTCCACACTTCACTAAAACTAGCACTTACCCACCACAAGCTTAACCTTGCATTAAAGAAACTGCACAGCTACAAATTGCAAAGTTCTCTTTGTAACTTTACTACCTATGGTTAATGATCAGTTTACTGGAGACAGGACTGAACTACCTGAGAAAATGGATTTGAACACACATGTGCATGTGTTTTATTTATTTATTTCCCAATTGATGACACCTTAAAAACATTTGCTCTAATCCAGCCACTTCAACCTTCCTCCTGCCAAGAAGAAAAACTTGTTTAATTTTTGTTCAAATACATTTGCACACATATTCCTGAGAAAGAGTAAGTAATTTGAGAATAGTACCTAACTGTAGAAATTCATATTTTCATATTTAAACAGCAACTCAAAGATTGAAGCATGACACCATGATTCATCAGTGGAAGACAGCCATTCATCATCCAGACCTCAGGATCTATCCAGTCTTTATTGCTTTGCTCTCATTAAAGTGGTGCAAACCATGAGCTAACATAAATCTGTCTCTCTAAATATTCTCTCCCTTAATTTTTTAATAGCTCCACACAAAGGGAAAGGTTAAAACCAATTAAAAGAGATACAAATACTAGTAAAATTGCCCTAATGAACTGTTAGTTATTGGTTTTAGCCATTTCACTTAAAAAACCCCATTACTTCCAGTTCTGAATGAATGAGTAATTACACTCTTTGACCTCCCTGGTTATTTGTTTTGTTGCAGGATGTGGTGTATTGGTATTTTTTTTAATCCCTTCATTTTTATTCTCTTTTCTTTTCTACTTCTTTCACTTTTAGTCTCAAACTTACAACTAAAGTAAATCTCAAGTGTTACAGCTGGACAAAGATATCTACATAAGGACTGTATTGTAATTCAAACTTCATTCCAAATGGGACAAAAATATTCTGAACTCATTCCTATGCAGAAAACACTTGTTTTTCGATCTCATTAAGATCATCATACAATATCAACAGATGCTTAAAAGCCTCTAGTGCTGAAGGAACTGTTGAGAAAATTGAAACAGAAGTACTTATGAATGATAATCTAATGATACTGCAAAGACTTTTCTGCAGTACATCAAGCAAAACACACAGATCCCAACACTCCCTCCACCAAAAGCCAAACCCTGTCAATAACCATTTTTATGTTACTTCTTACTGGTTGCCACTGTGAGCAAGAGTTCATCATTTTACTTCAGAAAAAGTAAAACTGAAATAAAAAGGGCTGGGGTTGGAGTGTCCCCAGATTCCCCACGCCCTCAGTGGCTGCCATGCCCACAAAACAGAATATTACCATTACATTATAACCACAGTAAACAAGCATCTGGCTGTCATTTAAAACACAGCTCTTCTCTACTGGTAATAAGAAACATTTTCTGCTAATTTCTGTTATCTGTAAATCTCTCTTGGCATTCCAACTCTGCACTTGATGTGCTGTACACGCTCCACTTTATGCACAATGAACACTGCCATCAAATGTCAGCATGTCTTCTTGTTATCTTAAAGATAGGCAGGGATTCACTCAATGAAACATCCAGAGAGTGAGAAGATACAGAAGGAGATATTTACTCACTATGCCACAGATATTCAACAGAAACACACGCATACATATTTATATATGTACACAAAAACACACACACACACATATATATGTACATTTTTTTTTTCTTTTACATTGGGGAAATAATCACAGTCTTTTGCAAAAAAACTCACTGTTATTTCTTGGCTAGCTCTGTTAATTTAATTGCAGAATGGGAGCTGCAGTCAAGTTGAGATTTATGTACCCATGTATCACATCTCTACAGGACACCACCCCCAGGTTAATTGTACCTCCTCATATTCAGGTACCACTGTTTGCTCCCTGCTACTCCAACAGGGTAAACCAGAAGCTGAGCTTCAAGCAGTTGCCCTATTTTGTTTTCACACATCCTGTTCTTTTAAAGTGGTGGAAAATTAATTTGCAGATGACCCTTAAAAAAATATGACCACAGTGCACAGGTGAGAAGCAACAGCCTTGGAAAATTAAACTTGTGTAATAAATTTTCCTCCTTGATTTAATGGTGAAAATCACAAGAAACCCATTTGACTGAATTCATTAATATGAAGTCAGTACAAGGAATGTCAGAATTCTGCCACAGGTTTCAAACTTTAAAATGGACAAAGTGTTTGATATGCATCATGAATAGTAAAATATTGGTTAAATAAAGGAGATTTTTAAAAAGCCTGTCTTGACCTCTAATTGAGTGCCTATATTTTCAATTTTTATTAAACTTTGTGTCTTATTCTCCCCCTCATTTAGATGCTTGCAAAATAAATATAATTATATCCAACTTAAATAACTTTGGAACCCTGAGCTGCAGGTGCTGGTATGCTGTATCTATTACCATATTTTAAAGCCTTTTAAGAAGATTGCATTAATTTCTATGATAATTTAGAGCCCATAATGCATTCCAAGATGTGAATAGATGTTAATCACCATGGAATGATTTTCCTGTATACTAACGAAGTCATGCTGCAACCAGTAACTACTACTTTTAAAATTCAATATTGCCACTGAAAGACTTGATTAAGATTTGTTAACGTAACTATACCCCTGATATGGTTTTAAAAACCCCAAAGTAATTAAACAACTACATCAATAGCTATGTCCTTCCTATCCACAGGAATTATTAGGACAGAAAATGTTTATAGTATCCAGCTCATTCTTTGCCAGTATTATTAAAACTTAGCCGTGCAGATTTACCTTCTGCTACTACCATGGACCAGGACAGCAGCCAGCTCAAAGACAGCAGGCAGGAAAGAGGCTTCATTATCACAGTGATATTATGTTTAGTATTACAGGTACATTGCTCAGGAAAAGCTGACACCTGTGACTGCAGAGCTGTGATATTTAGATTGGTAACATTCAGCCAGAGTTTGCCTCTCTCAAAGCTCAGTTTGTTCCATCAGCCTCAACAACCTCGAACAGAGCAGCATTCAAATTTAAATATCCACACAAACTGCTGAAAATTTGTCACATTTTCCTGGAACAAGCCCATTCACAGCTTTTCCTCAACCTAAAAGGAAGGACATTGAGACACTTGAGCGCATCCAGAGGAGGCAACAAGGCTGGAGAGGGGCTTGGAACACAAGCCCTGTGAGGAACGACTGAGGGAGCTGGGGTTGTTCAGCCTGGAGAAAAGGAGACTCAGAGGTGACCTTATCACTCTCTACAACTCCCTGAAGGGTGGCTGTGATCAGGTGGGGTTGGTCTCTTTCTCCAGGCAGTGACTGACAGAACCAGAGGACACAGCCTTAAGCTGCACCAGGGGAAAGACAGGTTGGATGTTAGGAAAGAGTTTTTTACAGAAAGAATGATAAAGGATTGGAATTGTCTGCCCAGGGGAGGTGGTGGAGTCGCCATCCCTGAGTGTGTTTAAAAAAAAGATTGGATGTGGCACTCAGTGCCAGAGTTTAGTGGAGGTGTTGGGGCATGGGTTGGACTCAATGGTTTTGAAGGTCTCGTCCAACCCAGTGATTCTGTGATTCTGTAGAAAAGTACCCAAGGATGCCTTTCTGCATTAACCTGCTTGCTGCTGCTGCTTCTGGACAGCAATTACAGCCAGCATGTAGCACAGGTGAGACACTGCCTTGTCACTAGGAGCAAGGTGACCCAGAAAGAAGGAACACTCCAGTGGATGGGACCATTCCATGGGAAGGGACCCTCAGGGCTCATCTGGTGCAGCTGCCCGGGGGACTGGGGCTGATGGGGTCACAGCCCCTGGCTGAGGGCACTGTCCCCATGCCTCAAGCAGTGCCAGGCCTGGGCCTCTCCAGGAAGGAGTTCCAGGGCTGGGGCACCCAGAAGAGAGCAGGAACAAGACAGGGTAACTCCACCCTCTCTGTGCCTGCTCTGTCCCCACTGAGCGGAACAATGGAATCAAGTCGACATTTCAAACTTTCCATGTGGTTAAAATTTTATGCATTGAGATCTTAGAGGAGAATGACTGTTTTAACATTTTTTTGCCTGTAGACAGCAAGCAGGTTCAGATGAGCAGCTGGAAGCTGTTATGCCATTGTGATAACTCCAGCTGCTGCTGCCTCTGCCCACCATCACCCCACATGCAGACGCTTTACTGGGGGTTGTGATTCAGCGGCGTGGGGAGGACTGCAGGCACTGCCTTCTCTCTAGAAAAGGGATTTTTTCCCCAAAATCTCCTCTTACTTCTTCAAAGGTTTAAAACAAACAATAACTTCATTCCATGCTCTACGTTGGGCTTCATTTTCTGGGGTCTCTATGATGGTGTCAGAACAATCCCTGAAATACATTAGGATGTTCTGGAAGATAATCAGCTCCTGTGTGAATTACGCCTCAAAAAAAAAAAAAATTCAGAAAACTTTGGAGGGACTTCTAGATCAACTTTTGTTATGATCACTTAAAAGACTTTGCACTCTTTCTGGCATCATGCTTGACACTGCTGAACACTTTTGAATTCTGCTGCCTTCAACAGAAGTTCATTATGCCTTTCCAAAATGTGTCAAAAGGTAGCAGAGAAAGTTTAGACAGCTTAAAAGGTCCCAAATCCTCTGAAATTCAGAAATAAAACATTAGCAATGCAGAAGAAATATGAATTTTGAGAGATATGTTGAAGGGTTCTGTAGAAGAATAGTTTATTTACTCTTCTTTCACATTTAAACAGTTCACTTTACAAGATTATTATCTGATTGAGAAATTAAGTATTTAAATCTTTACTTCTTTTTTAAACAATCTGGGATAGTTTGATGGTTGTGTATTTTTGTAGCAGCAGTCAATGCCATTTGAGCGGTGACAGGATTTAAACTGCCACCAATACAAATTAAATCATTAGCTGCTAGATGTAGAAAAACTCAGAATCGTGAATTTCAGTCTCAAGAGACAAGCAAAGAATTTATTCTCACACGTTTTATATAAATAATCACTTAAATCTGTACTTGTTAAGTACAAAATATGTGTTAGCGTAACAAAGTATCTGGTTCATAGAAATGTGATTCTTGCCTTCCTCACTGAAAGAGAAGAAACTATTAAAAAAAATTATAAAACAAAGCAATGGCTTGAGGAATTAAATAGCTAAACAAGCAAAAGCAGTATAATTTACTGAAAAAAAAAATTAGAATGGTTACAGCATTTTATACCCACAAGCCACACAGAATTTTAGTAACAGAAGTTTAAAAAGGTGAATAAGGACCGAAGCAAGGGACTCATCTGGAGAGCAGTCAGTGAAAGAAGATGCAGGGAGAGAATCATAAGACTTTCCTTGGGGCTGAAGGATGCAAAGGGGTGTTGGGTGGGGGAGAGACTTGCAAACCACAGCAGTAAAGGTGAAAAGTTCAAAACAAAAGTGTAGAGTTGCAAAATCAGCCAAAATCCACCACTTTCTGCTGTAGTAGACTCCAGACATTCTAACAGCACACTCCTACAACACAACCTGTTCCTAAATCAACATGATAAAAACCCAGACAAGACTTGATATTTCATTTGCTGCACCTCCACCAATTACACTCAATATACAGAACTGAAATGAAGAGGAAAATCAGGCCTGCCCACATAGTGGAGTAGGAGACAGAGAAAAATAGCAGAAATTAATATAGAGTACTCTCACTGTAGGAAAAAAAATCATGCTACACTTGGCCAGAAATCTTTCCTCTACAAATTAATGCTTTACACAGCTGGAAAAAAATAAAAGGGCCTGAGCAGGCACCAAGCTTTATGGATATCCCTGGGAGCTCTGGGGTCTCCAAAAGACCAAGAGGTCACAGTGAATTAACACCAGTTCCAGCCACTGAGGAGAGGAGCAGGGAGAGCAGGTAACAGAGGTATCCATAATAACTCAGGACACACTGGGGCTCTTCTGGTTTGGCTCACAAATTCTCCTTCCTGATATCAAATTGCTACTTGGGTAGCTCAAAGAACAAGATAACCAACAAAATGCAAACTGAAATTATTAAAAGTAGCAACAGTTGAATAATGATGATATGCTTGTTTTCTTTTTTAAACAGGAGATGCAGTATCAGTGATGATATTTATAAAGGCTACACAGCCAGCCATTGAAAAAATGCTGAGTCCTTGACTAAAAGATAATTGTAATACTCAGAATTCATGACAATTTTTTTCCCAAGTCTTTTCCTTTAATTCCAAAGTTTAAGAGGAATTTTCTCTCATATAATCTTTGGTATCATTCAACCCACAAAACACCTCAACTTGCATTAGGAAGAATTTTCCCATTTACATCATCACATTGCAATATCTGTACTCTATTGATTTTTTATGACTTATAATAAAGCATTTGCCCTTTTTCACTGTCAAAAATAACAATTACTGCAGCTACCCATTCACCCTGTCCTGTTGTATGGTTGTCTGGTATATCTTAGAAAATGAACTTTTAAAAAAATATTTTTAACTTTAACTGCACAATGGATGCAGTTAAAAAAAGACTACTTTGTATACAGCTGAAAAAGGTATTCCCAAATTAAAAAAAAAAAAAAAAAAAAAAGACTTAGAAATGTTGAAAGCTGAAGAGCTGTTTAAAAATTAAAACCAGTGGTGATGCACAGAACATGCCAACCAAACACCTGATCAGAATTATTCTTTAGGACATCTTGTTCCCTTTTTAAGTAACACCTTTGAGTCAAGGTTCCTTTTCAAAGCCACGATTTCCTAGAACTTCTTTACCTCTTCCCCATTTAGGCTGTACTACCTCAGAAACAGCTTCAATATCCTTTTTCTCC
This sequence comes from Eopsaltria australis, assembly GCA_034509425.1. Lineage (NCBI taxonomy): Eukaryota > Metazoa > Chordata > Aves > Passeriformes > Petroicidae > Eopsaltria > Eopsaltria australis. The sequence continues at coordinate 5,637,354 of JAVTVJ010000055.1, read as the reverse complement.
CTTGAATGGCCATGCACATTTTGCCAGAAAGGGGAAAAGTCGGAATGCAATCGCATTTGTGCTGATGCTAAATGTTAATAGATTTGCCTAAATGTCTGCTAATAGCAGTGCTAGAATTAGCTAGACTAGTAGTGCATGCCTAATGTGTTGTTTTTGTTGTTGCTGCCTTAGCTGTTTTCCCTTTTTTCCCCTCAGAAACAAAAATAAAGGCATTTTTAGTAAAATGTTTCCATAGATCTGCAGCCCCAACAGCAGCCGTGCCACCACCGTGTAGCTCTGACATGGCATCACTGGGATTGTAAATCCCAACCTTCTACTGTTCCCTTCAATTAAACATGAAAAGTTTAATGTTTTTGTAAATTAAACATGAAGCCCTGACTTTGCCAGCCAAAATATGTCCTTCTATCACCTCTTCTAATTCCTCCAGGTCACTTCTTTTCTGAGCTCCATGCAGTCAGAGGCTGCTGCTCTTTTATTGGCGTATATTTTCAGAATGTTGTGGGAGAACAAGGCCTTTGAAAACATTTTCTACAGGCCAAAACATTTAATAAATATGCATTACACTCCCAGAGCTCCAATTTGCTTAGAATCACAAAGCCATTTACACATGTAAAAGATTTTCAAAATAAACAGTTCTAAGTGCTTAACTGAACAATTGTATTTTTAAAACTGAATAATCTGTGAAAATCAGATCATACTGTACTGTGAAAAAAATCTGATTTACTAATTTGTTTTTGCAGCCAGTGTACAAATGCACCATTTTATCCAAGTCTTTTACTGTTTCAAAATATAATTTATGTAAAAATATCTTCAAATACAACTCCTTCCATTTTTATGAAGGACTGCTAATTTTTAACTGTCAGTTGACTGAGCCACCTGGAAATACTTTATTTTTATATTTCTTACAGTTAATTTAGTGGAGAACAGATATTCATTCCTTCTATTTCTGTTCAAAGTCTGTAAAAAGGCTGCATTCTGGCTTTAGGCTGAGACAGAACATTTACTACTCATTCGAAAAACACACTGGAGAGAGAAAAAGCCAATAGTTGCTCCAGATACAAGAAACTTTCAAATCTTTAAAGACAAATTCTGGTCCAGAGTCTAACTATGATAAAGTAAAAAACTTTATTAAGTAAAAAACCCAAACCAAACCTCCAAGTCTTTTCATCTATGCCAATGGAAACACACTACTGTAAAAGAAAAATAGGAATCAAGTCTCTGATTATATTACCTTTCAGAAAATTTGTTAGCATGTTATTAGCAAAATGTTTATTTGTTAATTATAGTTTTAATTAAGATACAACAATAAATTATCTTTGCCACATTTCTGCAGCTATTTACCACCCCTGAGACTCAGATATCTCATTCTGTATCTGTAAAGCTGACTGAAGTAAATTAAAGTTATACCATGTGAGCGCTTTCCTCACACAAAATCCTCTGAAACCTGGAAGGAGGAACGTGGTGTTCCTCCAGATGCCTCTGCAAACCACCACTGCATAAATGTAACCACTCCCACTCTTGTAAAGAATGTCTCAAACCTGATTTTCAAGAAGGAAAAGTGCTGATTTTTCATTATTATTTAACTGATTGCTACTGTTTGCATTATCTAGAGTCTTGCTAATGCCAGTCAAAATTAAAGAGAGATGGCTTGACCGGGAAGGAAAAGCCTGTACATATCAGATGCATTTGCTGGCTCTGGTGTTACCTGTTTTCCTCATCTCAGGAACCTGAAATTATCCTTTACAATCAGTTTCTGTTGGAGGATATCATGTGCAGCTTTTCTGCAAAATAAAGCATTTTCTGCCGTGCCAGCGAGGCGTGTTACACAGTCTAGGTGTAGGAAGACGCTTCCAAGATGAAGTGCAATGAACGTGGCTCATCTGGGAGCTCTAAGTTTATGGCACAACTATTTTTTTTTTTTCTTTTCCAAGAGTCAGAAAGCTCAAAGTAATGTAAAGTAAAATACTTGAAAGGCAATTATTGGTTGGATGATGAAAGCTGTGAGTCAATCCAGTGTCAAATACATCAAACCTGTTTTCTGGGGGTCAAGGACACAACAATACAATAGCACTCACAGAACCATCTTACATCAGTTGCTTTTTGTGTGTGTGTGTGTGTGGTGGGATTCATATTATTTGTAGTTTTCTCATTACCTAACAATTATCTGGGGTTTTATGGTCAAAGCATAACAAGGCCAATATATATCTGCCAGAAAACCTGCAAACAGAAACATGTTCTATAAACAAACCAATAATTACTCAGTTTCACACCAGTGATGAGGTCGCTGCTCTGCTGACACACGCAGAACTTGCTCCTGCTGTGCACCAGAAGTCTTAAAAAAACCACTAAGGGATAGATGTGTGCAAAATGAAAAATAAGCTATTTAGACTGGATTTAATTAGCATTTCCACACAATTGCTAACAAATTAATGCTAGATAGAAGTATTGATTTTGCCCTTTTGTCGCAGCTCTTGGAAATGCACAGGAATAAAGAACTTGTACAGTATTACTCAAAAGCATAAAGTTCATCCAACTGATGACGTTTCATAGCTTTCCAACCAACTCTACCCAGGAAGGAAAATTGCTCCTTCTCCCATTTAAAAAAGAAAACTGTTTTTCTTCTCTTCAGCTGAAGATTTGCAGTAGAATGGTACTTTAGTTTAAAAGGTAGTGAGGCTGCTTCTGCTTTAAAAAGTCTTTTGAGTGCTGCTATTTCTGTATCCCTCTAGTACTTTATACTTTTTGTGTAAAAAAGAAAAAAGACTAGGTCAAGGATGCAAAGGCACCCCATGGCAGAACAAAGAGCAGATCTGACCACTCCTACCTTTTTAGTGTTATGTTGCTTATTAACTTCATAATTTACCCTAATAATAGTTTGACACTAATACCACACTATTCCATAATGACAACTGTTACTTCATAAATATATATACACACAGATATACATGTGCACAGACTAAAAAAAAAAAAAAAAGCTGAACAATATCCTGGAAGAAATGTAGCTTCCTACAACAACAGCAATTGACAGCAAAAAACTTACCTTGTTACATCAAATTTTCAAAGGAATATCATTATTTCTGCAGCCACATTATTTCATTTTGTCATATAGTTGAGCAAAACCTCACATTTACAATGTCTTACACTCAAAAAGGGACTCTTTGTGGTCAGAAGTATTATTAAAAATAAACATGTTCAAAGCTGTAAACCAAGGAGAGTCATGGTCCAAGATACACAGAGCTTACAGTGGGAAGGCAACATGGAGAAGCAGGTATTTCACTGGATCTGCTCTGAAGTTCTACTGCCTTGTTGTGGTCCCTTCTTATTTGTCCCAAATTAAGGAGCAGCAGAAGAGGTGAGACTTCTTGATTTTAATCTCAGCTCTATTACACAATTAGCATATATGAGAGAGATTTGTTAGAAGTATAATAAAAGGTATGTGAATTGATAATGGAAAGGGTCTCCCAGGAGGAAATTCCCTTCGTAAACACTAAATCTAATACTTTCATTAGAAGTATTAATGACAAAGTGTTAGTAGCATCACAATTAGAAAAAAATCACAATGAAAAATCACTATTATTTTATTTCACCCTGTGTATTCTAGGAGAAGCAAACAGCTTTGGATTTTTAGTAGATGATTTTAATCATCGAAGTTCACCCTTTGACAATGAGCTGTTTGAGAAGCCCTACTTTACACTGCAGTCACTTGAAGCCTGTACCACACAGAGACATTTTGAGTAGAAAGACAGGAAGGAAACAGCAGAGTTACCCATTTCTTCAAAGATCCTGGCATAACGTCCTAAAAAATCCACAGGGCACACTTTTCTCTAGAAGACTTTACACTGCAATGTGATCATGAGAAATATGCACATATTTTACCCTGCTCACCTCCACAGAGGTGCTCACAGTCACAGCCAATTTCTGTAGTGGTGCTGTCAGCACAGCTGTGTGGAGCTATAAAAGATTTGCTGCACTTAGAAGGTCTCACCTTGAGCTCTTCAGCTCCAATTCCTGCAGCTCTCAGAGTAGCTGGTGATAGAAAAGTAGACTACAGCTGACCATCACAAACCATCCAGCCCATCCACTCCCCATCCAAACTCTGCTGGGTAACCCCTTCTTTGCCTTCCCTTGCCCCATCAATCAGCAGATTATTCTCCAAACTAAGACCCTTAAACCTGTGTGAGGCTGTTAAAGTATTCTGGGAACTGGTAAAATCATTCTGAAATACAGACAGCTTAAGCAAGGTACAGTCACCATTACAGACAGCTCCTCTATCCTACCCCCATCTCGGGACAGTTCAAGCACAACCCAAAGCTAAAGCAAAAGCTTCAGCGGATTCCAAGCAGCAGCAGCAATCTGGGGCATCTATAAATGCCCAGTCCTTGTATCATTTGAGACTTAACCTACAGAGCATATTATAACCCATCATTGCAGTGCTTTTCACCTGCACAAGAGTCTCTGATCTTTCCTGACATTCAGCAGTCAATCCTCATCTTGGTCAGATGGCAGAGGTACAGCCCTCATCCTGTGTGCTTACAGCTTGAGCAAGGAATTGCAAGACACAGAGACACAATGACCCAAACTGGACCTCGTTATGGGCTTTGCCTTACGGAGCTGCTCCTCCTTTCATATGATATTTGTTACCCTGTTTATCCCCTGACATCCTTTTATTCCATGAATAAGTTCTATTCAGGCCTTACTCTCTATCAGCATGTTACTCGTTTTCTGCTCAAAACTTGCGTTTAACTGACCCTGCTGTATACTGACATTGCAGATTTGCATGCTTAAATATAATATTTCTCCACCTCCCCCAAGGTGAAACCATGATAAAGAGTAGAAGAACCTCCTGGCTGTCACAACCCCACCATGACCTGAAACTTAGAAAAGCCAGGTTCTGTATCTCTTTACAGAGAAGCTGATAAATATTCTAAATGTTCTCACTGGAGGCCTCTGAGACAATACAGAAATGCTGGCACACCTCTTCTCAGTCTCATTATTGATGTGTATGTACCTTTGTAATTCTGGCTTCATTTGTTGTGCTTCCCCGTGCCATTTCCTGTCTTCATGTTGTCAGCTTCTGTTTCATTCTTTTAATAGAAAATAGTTTATGAGTGAACGCCTGGAGGAACGAATCCTGAATGATGTGTGCTTTTGCACTTGTCAATCTTCTCCAGTCTTTAGCTGTAGATCTTTTGATAATCTTTATGTTTGAAATGCCGGCAGGCTGTGGTTTAGCACCGTTTTAGTTTCGATGAACAATAGCGTTTAGAGAAGAGTGACAGAGAGGATTACTGGCTCCTGAGAGCTGCTGTCTGCCAGAGAGCTGACCTGCATCCTACATCCACTGCTCACAGATGGAGAGGAACTTGTAAACGTGGCACTTGGACAATGCAGAAATTCCCAGCCTTCTCAAATCTGTGTTTTATTTTGCTTCCAGGGATTTATTCCCTTTTTTTGCATCTTTCTCAGTCATGTCTCAGAATGTTTACTGCCTCCATAATGCAACCTCCCTCCACCAATTCAAATCTCAAAATTCTCCATACGTATTTGGTGTCATATCCACTACAAGCTTCCAGCTCAAGTACAAGTTTCTTGCCTTAATCATAATGTTTTACTTCTCAGTAGGAGCAGCCCTGCCTTCCCTAAACAGGTCACAGCTCAGTGTACACCTTGATAATAATATCATAGTCAGTGTGAACATGTGTGACTAAGATATACTAACCTATACCAGTACCCTGCAGCCCCAGCAAGGCACAGAACAATTACTGCTATATTTGCAGTTGGATACAGTCCCATCTTTTAAATATGGAGATTAATTTAATTTCTGATTTGATTGTTAATTATATCAAAGTTTACTGTTCTAGGCTTAAAATTAATCACTAGGATTTTCTTTTAGAACCAATAAAATCTTATTTGGAACTTATTAACAATAGCAAATGCTAAGCTAAATTCACCTGCTTCTCTCAAAACCCTAAAAACATAAACCATTTTGATAACTTTGAATCAATCCAACTCAATAAATTCAATATTAAACTGTTAGAACTACTGTAATATTCATAAAAATATTTTAAACAAGGAACACGACTCCATGTTCTTTGTCAATATTGTAACTGCAGTTTATATTTTAAAAAATTTGTATTCTTCTGCTTCACAGAAAGCAACTCCCATTGTGGCAGAAAAGTGAATAGCCATTTCTTCCACTAGAAGATTCCACTGGAATCATTTGCCACAATGGCTGTTTGTTGCTTTTTTTTTAATAATCCTGTTCTTTAATTTGTCTTTTCACAATTGTTTACAAAACACAGCCATCAAAACCAAAGAGATGAAGAATCAAATAAATCAACTCACTGAAACCTTCTGCTATGAAAGTCAATTACAGATGTTCCTAGGTAGCCTGGGAACCTCTTCCTTGTTGTCCCTGTGTCTGATGTAGCCTACAAGCCCACCAGGGCAGGGATCAGCCCCTGAAAAGCTCTTAGTACTGTATACAGGGTGAATAAAAAATGCAACAATGCTCAAGGTCATGAGGTGAAAACAAAATATAGCTGAGGAGCATTCACATGAGCCTTTATCTCAGTTACCTTCATGAAGCAGAGATGATGAAAAAATAGCAAGTCAAGATGGAAGCTGTGTGAGCACCACACCTTTCATGAGTGCTGGTTTAAAAACAAATAATAAATCAATATTTACACTAATTCTTATCCCTTATCTTGAATGAGAAGTTGTAATAGTTCCATGATTCACTTGGACTTTTGTGAGCTACTTCACAAATACATCTTATTCCCCCTTTTCCTTCAAGCATCTGTCCTCTCAGTGTATTTCTCAATACAAAGTGTGCAGCAATACTGCTCTTCACAACAGCCACCAGCCCTGCACTGGATCAGCACCTAAAGCACTACATTTGTTCACACATTGGTTTAGGGAGGCAGAGGATGCTCTTCTGGGCCTCTTCTGCATGTGCCATCACACATGTAGGGTGACACATACTTTGGGAAGTGAGAAGTTTCCTTTAGCATTCTGATGTTTGGGAGTTCAGCTGTGTGAAGGTGCAAGGAAAAGAAGCAGTGAGGAACCAACTGATTCCATGAACTGACCCTCAGTATACAACCTAAGCCAAAGTTTAAATACAGAGTCACTGAGTGTTACAATAAATATTAATCATTAGCTATTACTTCCAAAGCCTCCTGTTTTTCACTTGTAGAGCTGATGACAAAAAATGCCTATCATGTGTTTGAAAGCTCACTGCCTGGGAACACAGGTGGCACAGAGTCAGAAGAACAGAGAATATGCTGAATTTAAGGGACCCATCAGGATCACTGAGTCCAACCCCTGATTCCCACAGCCCTGGCTCTGCTGGAACACTCCACATGTACCATGCCATTAGTGAGCCTTACATGTGGGCAGAAAATGTCTTTAGACTCCCAGACAAGCATCTTAATCTTTGGACATCGTAACCCCTTCATTGTACTCTATTAGACAGAAATCTAATAAGAAAACAAAGGTTTTAAATAGAAAATAAATGATCACTATCAGGCTCGTTCATCTTTGTTACTTTCAAAGCTTTACTTTTAATGGGGGGTGGGGGAAGGGATTTATGAACAAATAATATAGCACAAAAAAACCTGAAACCCCCACAAAACATAAGGAAAATAAACAGAGTTCTTGGCAATTCAGGATGAGGTTTTTTAAAGTATTAAATTAACAAGCAAGTGTTGCTTTCAGTCCTATTCAGCAATTATGTAAGCACTTGTTAAACTTTTGGAATATATTTATAATATGTTTAAATAGTTTAGTGACTGAGGGCAATAGCAGCACTAATCAAAACAAAAAACTATAGGTGATTTCAAAAATATTTTTTATAAGCACTGAGGTGAAAACTGATCTTTAGAAAGAAACCAACAAATTGATGTTTTATTGAGGATGGAGAGTAGCAGCTTCATAACAAAAATACATTATGAAAAGCTGGGAAATTGGACTATGAGTATCAGAAAAGATCACAAAATTAGTTCTATCATTTCAATTACCTTTTTGATTTACAGACTTTGTCATTAGATCATTTCTTTCTCTTTTAAGCCATCAGAGAGTCAAGGCCTACCATAAAATGATGATACCACTAGGCTAAAACTTACAGCAAGAACAACCCACTGCAATCTCTCACCTTGTTTCAGGTACTAAATAGAGTGCACTGGACAGAATGCTTTTTACCCAGCTGTGTTCTATCAATTGCTGATATCAGTTCAACAAGCTCTGGTTTTTCCTGTTCCTTTCCTAGGCACAGTCCATTTCAACAAGGCATCAGTTCTAATTCACTAGAACAAGAGCAAAAGCCAATATACATCAAGGTAATCAGAATAATTTCATGTTCAGCCTGAGACTAAATAATTTCGAATTAACATGCTCATGCTAAAGGAATGTCCATACATTTAAAAAAAACCCAAAAACTTTTGGTTGTTTATTGTTGTTGCTGTTGCTTTTTTTCATTTTTTTAAAAACCCAACTACTACCAAACTACTTTAAATTATCCTAGGGCATCAACAATTTGAGATTATCTGCTGGCTTCCAGCTATTACATAATGGGTAATTAGATGCTGAAAATTCCAGTGACTTAGAAAAATAGTCTACATGTTAATTGCTTTTATGAGTCCTTTAATGCAATCTGGGGACAGAAAGAATTTTGGACTGTCTCTGAATAATAACATTACTGGCAGCAAGCTTAATTTCTTTTCCTTTTTTTCCCCAGACATTTCTTAGAGGTTTTGATAATTTCCTTCCCTCTCCCTGTACACCATATATGTATACATTTTTACGACCACATTATTACATTTTCTGTTTAATTGCAACCAATGGTCACTCACCATTCTTGATGCAGGGTCACAGCTACCTCTGGATTCTGCACCACCATGAAGAGACAGCTGCATTTTCAGTTAGTTATTTGTTTCTATTTGTTTCTAGTTTCTTGCTCCACACCCTTTTTTTTTTTTTTGTGAAATTACAATTGAAAAAAAGACATTTGCTTTCCTTCCTCCTTCCAAATTCTCCCAATGATCTTTGGCATTTGACTTTCCTGCAGACAGGGAACCATGAGCAATCTCATCTTGCTCTCGACAGGCTGACAGTGGTAAATTTTTTGGCAACAAAACTGCTACTGCCACAACACAGGCTGCTAGAAGCTTGGCATGGAGTGTTGCCTATAAACACCTCAAGAAATGAGGTGAATGTCTAGTGCTGAACTGTCAAAAGCAGAATGTTTGTGTGATTTAGTTGAGAAAACATTGGGCAAATTTAGGAAAACAGAAAACAAAACTAAAAAAACCCTGAAAAGATTGAGTCTCCCCCTCACAATATTCAAAATTAGTATGGAAATATAGTAACACAGGAACTTCCTGAACACCACATTGACATCATCCAGTTAAAACTTTTTCTTTCAATCATTTATTTGGATTAGCTAGAGGAAAACCCAGAAAGTTCACGAGCTTCCATAAATTTATGGTGCCCCTTCACCACCTGCTGTAATAATAATACCAGTCAATGGCAGGAGAGCAGGGTTCAAGAGACACAAGTTTCAAAGCAGATCAGCCTAAACACTGAAACTCGCCAGCACGAAACAGAAGAAAAATTCTAATTAAAAAGAAACCACCAGGGATTACATTTACTGAAAAAGAGTGGGGCTTTTAATCTGTTTAGTCACGCTTTTGGGGATGTAACCTGTGGGTGGGCAGCAAATGACACAATTTTTCTGAAAACTGCATGGATCCCCTCTTTGAAAGCCCACAGCAAATCTGAGCATACATGATAAGGGCCATACTTATCAAATCTTCCTAAAGAATTGATTATCTTTAATCACAGAATTCTTGAAGAAAAGCTATCGCAGAGCAGTCTGTGCTACTGTGAACAATGGGATTCTGGGCTGTTAAAGCCTGAACTCAGAGAAATCTATAAACCCAAACTGCTTCCAAAATGAGGTGGGTGGGAAGTAGTACCTGGATTCTCTTTGGAGAAAGTTTAGAAGATAAGAACAGAAAAAACCCCTGACAATTCCTGACTCAAGTCCAGCATTTCCTGGAATGACAATTCAGTGTTACCAATGTTTATTCCATCTTTTGGGTCCAAAATGGTTTCTGTAAAAGAACAACTGACCTCTACCAAACTCTGTCATGAAGGGCAGAATCATTGGCCTTGAGGCTGTGTACAAACAAGTGGAAATGAGAGTTTTGCTTGGGAAATGTGGGGGTAAAGATCAATCAAAGGGCTCTCTTACATAGGAGGAGAGGCAGGAAGGGGGAGTTGGTTGGCAGGAGGAAGGAGAACACTTTTGCCTCCAAGAACTCTGTGAACAGAGGAAGCACTCAGGACTCTGATTCCTGCCCCCAGATTCAAGCAGGCCCCTTGCTTTTTGCCTTTTAAATTCAATTTAGTCTCATTTTCTCAAGATTTCCTGCTCATGGTTCTACTATCACTTAGGTACACCCCTGATCTAATAAAAATGCATTGTTATCACAGAGCTATTTAAGAAATGAAAAGAAAACCAGAAAGAGCAGATTACCAACAGATGTAATTGTCCAAAGCAGGCAGACAGGGCTTTTTGCAAAAGTGGTTATCAGAATTTAGAGTACAATATATCACTGTGTTACATACACTAGTGGTGAGCTGCAATCAGCCCATGTGCAAGTAAGTAAAAATCAGAACAAGAGTGATTTATAATTAAACTAATCAAAATCTTACAGGTGGTATAATAAGTGCTTCTGAATTTTCCATGTGCCATGCTGATTGTTAAATCTTGAGAAGGGCTGCTCTACGTGATACAAGCACCCCATTGGGCTCCATCAAATAAAAGTCTACATCTTAGAAATCTCAATTCCTTACACAAATCAGACCACAGAGACTGATGTGTATTGCTGAATGAACAATTGACCTTTGTGAAAAGAACTTCAGGGCTCTGAGAATGCATTTTGGTGTGCAGAGCCCTTTGGAACTATAATAATCCATGTGCTTACCCCTCCAGTGCTTACGAACACCTTTTTCCTAAACATACAAAATCCCACACAGCAAAAAAAGTTTCCCACAAAATTTCCATCAATTTCTTAAGCAATCCCACAAAAAAACCAAACCACCACAAGCTTTTCTTTTTGTAGCTTCATAATTGGATGTCACCACAGCCTCTGCTTCCTCTAATAGGGTTAAAAATGCATTCTATAAACTGCTAACACAAATGAAATTATTTGATACTGTTATAGTTTTAGCTCTACACTTTTGACTTAATTTGGTGGAATTAAGATGCTCTATTTTAATGTGTACCTGACCTCAGATTCTGACATGTCAATTACTTAGAAGATGGTATTATCTTCTAAGGAAGGCAGTGATTCAAACAAGTCACGATGCATTCTCCTGGCAAACACGGAACTCAAAACACGCAAAAACTTATCTTTCTATAAATACTTCTTAAGTATTTTTAATTACCTCAGATCTAAAAGCTACACTCCTCTTCGCACAGAAGCATCACTGCTTTTGCTTTCCCAAACAAGCCTGGGAATGGAGTGAGAAAGAAGGCTGTGCCAACTCTATTGCGGTCAAGAGGATGGAAGTGTGCTTGTGCTATCTGAATCACACATTGGCAGATGAAAAGACATGCCTTTTACCATCTGTAAATTTTAATGTACCAGATTTTGGCTGCCATGCAACTTAAAGTATTTGCTTCACTGAGGTACACAGAAGGAAAAAAGGACATAAGAAGTTTTTATCTGGATTTAAGTGACAGCACTAGATAAAATCAGTTTATGCTACAGTTTCACCATTTAAACTTCAGCACTGAAGTAAATTTCTCATCTATATAAAGATGTGCTGATGAAAAAACCCAAACCCTGATTGTCTCTTGATGTCTCCATAGCTTCCTGTCTGCGTTTTAGAAGAAAGCAAGCATGTGGATTTTTACAAAGGTTTGAAAATGCCATTTCACTGAAACTGAAGGTACATACAAATGCCTGATCCTTTCAGGGCTTGTAGTCTCAAAAGACCATTGCAAATGCAAATAGCTATAGTTGTTACTGAGGAAACAGAAACAATGAGAAGGATAAGAATGGCAGTGGCGGTGACAGAAATTATCTCCCCTGCAGCAGGAAGGCTGGAACCAGCTCTGTTTTGCAATAGGAAGCCATGTAACACTGAGGGTAACTTCAATCAGCTCTCTGAACCTCACAGTCAATTTTAAATAACCATGATTTATGCTTTGTCCAAAGCAGTGCACAGTGGTGCAGCAAAATACCTTTGGCATATGAATACATTTGCCCCATTGCTCCCCCCTTCAGTCTTTGATCTCCTTCACATTAACCCCTTATTTCTCAAAACTCTGTACTGAATAAACTGATAAGCTTTCTCTATATCTGTTAATTATTTTTAAGAAAAATGATAGTTTTTGTCCCTAAAGCCAGGAATGTACAGTGGTATTTACACTTTCACGTTGTAGTTTTTTTCTTGGCACTAGCACAAATGAGAAGAAGGTAGTTTAAAGTTTAAAGGTGAAAAATGCCCCCAGAACTGGGAGAGAGGGGAAAAAGTACACAACAGGCAGATGTGAAGGCATGCTGTCTCTCTTATTGGTCTCATTTCAGTTTGACAATTCCTTTACAATTTTTCCTTGTTTTCACATGTTTAGCTACAAGAACCATAAACTTCTATCTGAAGAATTAACATTAAGTAGCATGAATAACGTCAAATTTATGCAAAATGTATGAGAATTGCTGCAGATTAGCTGTAATTTTGATCAGTTGTACTCTAAAATGGAGGAAAATCCTTCACAGATATGTGAAGCAAAATCCACTATTTCTGGAACAGAAGGAGGAAAAGCAACAAAGCAACAGAGGTACTGCACATATTCTAGGAAAGTCTTTAAGAAAATGCAAACTGGCAGAATGAAACTATCTGAATACAGGGAAGAAAGAACAAAATGAGAAAGCTCAGATGAAAATCGTGCTGTTCATCTAGCTAGGGTCATTTCAACACCTACTGAAAACAAGAAGCACATTCCAGGCTGCAAGGGGTTTTCTTCATTCTGATCTCAGAGCATCTGATACTGAAAGCAGCATCAGAAATACAGCACATCTGGAAAGTTGAAAAAATTCCAACACGCTACCAAAGTGGAGAGATTTTGTGAGCTACCAAAGGGCATGAGACCCCATCCCCAAAGCCAATCCCCACTGAATGACAGGAAAGTTTCTGTTCCAAAAAGTGTTTTGGTGTTGGGATTTGTCTTTGCCCTGGAAAAAGGGAAAACACAGGTACAACCTCAGCCTTCGAAGCTGCACTCTCCTGGATCACCACTGACCACCCAGAGCTGTTCCTCTTTGCTGTTACCACAGACAGCGACAAAAAGGCAGAACTGCCACACGTGAACAGAGCAGGGAGATACAAATGACTTCCACATGGCAGAGATGAAAATATTTTCCAAGATAGACACGTGAAGGTACCACACACACACACAGACAACACCTCACTGTGCAGCACACACCTGACTCTGTTTGCAAACCCTCCCTGCCAGTGACCATCAGATGAGTCCTCACAGACACCACAAGTCCCCTGTGGAACAGCAAATGGACTAAATATCTCTGCTCTGATTTCTATGATTTTCATCTCTGCTCTGATTTCTATGATTTTCAATTAAACTTCCTTTTCTGCTGGAACATGGATCACCTGCTCCACCACGCATACTTCTGTATTATTAATTTGTTAGCTTGCTGGAATCACAGTTGAAAACCTTTCATCCTTGGTTTGCAGCAATAAATTCAACTGACAGCTGAAATTTGGAACGCTCACTTAATATTGATTCTGAATGTAATAACAAGCGACATGACCTTTTGGAGGGTGTAAAATATGGCTGCCACAACATCTGTGCCACATTCCTTGCTGTGTAGTAATATGCTGTAACAGCACGGAGCTGGCACTGAAGTTAAGCTTTATTATCAAGCAGATCTCTCCCTCTCTCCGGCTTCATTAAATAAACCCCACAGAACCTCACTCCTCAGCCCACCCCCAAAATGCTTCCCACATCCAGAACTCGTGCATACGTCACTGTTTCTGAGACCTAATTTATCCTGCTGTAAGGAAAGAGATTTTGGACTGCTAAAAGAGACCCCCTGTGTCAAACACAGCAGTTCCAGCAGACTGAAAATCAGCACATCTTCAGGCAGAAGGAATCTTACACCGAGCATCTCCATCAAACACCTATCGAGTTATAGTGTTTTTTATCTTCCTACCTAAAAGGAAACACCTTTACATCTTTCCTAAAAGAACGCATTAGTAACTGTTTTTGTGAGCTCTGACACCACAAATACCATTTTCATTTAGCATTACCCCAGGATACCTTGAACTAATTTTGCTAGGGTGGATACAGGTTGGTACCTTGCAGTAATTTCCTTTGAAGTGCCTGGTGTCTTTAAAATATAGTCCATGTAGGCAGAATATAAATTCCTGTATTTTTCTAAACCCAATTTAAGTAACTTCAAATTATGCAAGAAGCCTAACCAGGTCTGAATACCCAAATTCTACTACAAAAACACACACATCCCTCTTCAAATATTATAAAGAATGCTTCAAATATCTGCTGAATTTTTTTGGCTAGCATAACAAGTAAACTGAAACAAGGAATCCCTTTATCCTTATGAACAAGACCTAATTTATCTCTTAATGAACATGAAACACAATGAAGCACAAAGATATTTACCATGACAGTTTAAGTTTGCATTTTGTGATTTCAGTTTCTACATTGCCAAACACTGGGTAGCATTTAAAATTTTACATGTTTTAGAACTCATTGTTCAAGAAAAATTAAAGACTTTCATTGTAGAGCTTATAAATAAGTGACCTATTGGCACTCTAACAAATAGATTTGTGAAAATACTTGCTTTTCAACAATCTTAATAGACCCCCTAATGCACCCTTGGCTAAGACATGGACCTGTAGTGGTGTTGTGGGCAGCACTGGGGGAACCTGCCCCAACCACATCAGGACACCTCACAGTCACACTCTGAGAGCCAGAGAACTCCTCTTCTACCAAACATTTCATAGAAAGTTACAAAAAATGGAAATCATAAAAATACATCAAGTTTACAAATATATTCCTTGAGGTGCAGTCCTGAGGTAGTGGGAATGGATGCCCAATATGTACGTTTCAAAAGGCATTAAACATCACTATATACATGTACTGATGCATATGAATTCACACATATTGCATTTAATAAATATATGTACATTTGATTATTACTGAATGCAGATTGAATCCTTAATGAGGACTGGATATTAACAGTTTTAATTTCATTTAAATCATTTAAATGCATATTATATATACATGCTAGCATAACAAAATGGCTACTTCCTGCCTGCCTTTCCCCTGCTGTAATCCTAATTTCATTTAATTATAAGATGAGCACCTGAACCAATCAACATTGTGCTACAATAGATGAAGCTGCATCTATAACAAAACATGAAGGCTGGGCAAGATGCAAGAGAATTTACTAGAGAAATAATTGTTAAATTCTTTTAAATACAATGATGCCAAGGACTCCTTTGAAGGAGCTGGAGAAGAAAATAGAAAAAAGAAGCTGCAGCTGATCTTTGAGTTACCCTCAATCTCCTAATTAATTACCATAAAGGCATAAAGCCCAGGAAAGTAGTAAAAGTGTTATTGAAAAACCCAAAGATGCCATGGATTTCATCTTTACTCAAGTTTCCATGTTACACAAGAGTGTCCAAAACCTCCAGCAGTGTAATCTCTGCTGGGGCGTGTTTGAACCCCACACATCTGGCCATTGTTCTTTGAAAATCAGCATTTTTATGTCCCACACCATGGACTCGTTGTGGGATCAGACACAGCCACGCACCTCCAGCTTTGGGAAGGGTTTCTCACTGTAACTCTGAGAGACTTGAGAGCTGAACTGCCCAGCCAGGCCCTGGAGTTTTGGGAGAGACCCCAAATTCTGTGGGATTGATCTGACATCCCCCTGAGAGGCTCAACCCCACAGCACAGCCCTGCTGCCCTCCTTCCCTGCTGCCGTGCTGGCACCCTTGGAGGCACCAGGAAAAGCAGAGGTAAACAAGCACCAATTGGATTACTCCTACAGCCTCAGCTGAGACAGAATTCAAGACTAATCTGATTATATGTATATTACAAGCCACTAAGAATCTTTTGGCAATAATTACCAAGCTTCCATACATAAAAAAGGGGCATTTTATTTAGCACTGGGCTAATCTATCAAGTGGTAAGCTTCAAAGGGAATGTTGGGGAGGAAAAAAAAAACCCCACAAACAAAAAAAAACCCTGAAGTAGGTTTATAAAGCAGAGATATTTCATTTTTATTGAACAGCAAAGAAATATTCCAGACTCTTAAATGCACTAAAAGACTTTCAAATAAAATACAATTTCTCCTTTCAAAACTTAATTTCCAGTGATAAAACTTCTCTAAGTTCTAAAAGGCTCCAGAGAAGCATTTGAAAATGCTGCCATTGTTTCTGACACACATTTCCAACCCAAGAGCTGTGGCTGGTTCCTGGTGGAGGGAAGGAATGCAAAATAGCAGTGCCTGACACCTGCCTTAAAAATTCATAGCCAAGACATAATTACATTTATGCTTTATAATTGCAACTAAAATTTGTCAAGCAACTAAGTATGAGCTGTGTGTTTGTTTATAGATAATACAAAGCTGAAAATGAAAATCTGAAGTAATACAGGATAATGTTCTACGTGCATATGTGCTCATGCACATCTGTAAAACTCAATTTTTACCATAGCTGTCAGAAAATACATTAACATAGCCCTGGGGGTACAAGCACACAACACAGACTGGAACAAATGTAAAGGAGGAGGAGCTGCAAGTGGAGGAGTCATACGTGAGGGAAAACAAGACACTTTCCACATTCCTGCTGTCTGGGGAGGGTGTCAGACACCTTCCTCAGGTGTCTCTCTACTACTGGGCAGAGTTTGGGCAACAACCAGGAGGAAATTCAAGTTAATTCAGTAATCTGTGATGCAATCATGATCAGAAACACGTGCGTGACTGGAAAAAAGGGCCATTGATTTACAGAGGAAGAGCAAGGATGAGAAAGGGAGGGAATACCACTCCACTAAACAAAGTGTCAGTTTGAGGAGATCCTGAAATGACAGTTTGGGATCCTAAGAAAGCCTGGGATGGCAACTGGCAAAGATTTGGGACTTCTGAGTGTGGGCTTTGGTGTAGTTAGGGAATTGCCCCACAGAAGGTTCTGGGGCACAGCCATGAAGGTGATGCTCAGGAGCTGAGGCTCACAGGGATGGGCAGGGGTGGATGCACAGCACTGGATGGGGCTCGCCAAGACAGCTGAGAAAAGGCATGGATAAAGTGCCCCTCATTTGGGAAAGGTCACTGTCAGTCACAAACTGGGAAGGGAGCAGCTGAGTGGCAGCCCTACTAAAGCCTACTTTCTTTAGTTTTATGAAATTCACAGAACTCCATTCTGTGAGCTGAGCATTTGCAGCCAACGAGTCCATAAGTGCAATTTGAGTCCCCGTACGTAAGCACCTCAAGGACAAAGCAGCCCCAAACCACTGAAAGCATTTCTTCAAAGAATTCTCAGCTAAACCTTCAGGGGACAGACTGTCAGATAAACTCAAGAATGATTATATGTGTCTATGTTGTCTTCAAGCTGCAAAACATTTCTCCAGAAGAAGTCTCCTTCCTTAGCCCAAGTGCCCTTTTGAGAAGCACAACTGTGGGGAACGTGCCCCAGCACAGGATTTCCTGAAGTTCTACCAAGATACTGCTCCTGTGGGCAAGATTTGTTTCAAAAATCTTTACCTGACAATCACAATCAATGCTGTCCAAAAGTACTTTAATTCCTCACTTTAAGAAATCCATTTCTAGGTTAGCAATGCTGCCACTTTGAAAATTGCTTGTTTGCAGTTTTTAAACTTATTTACCATAAAAGCAAAGTCAAGAGAAGATTACAAGTAGGGTCACTCTTTCTTATCCAGTTTCCTGAGAATATCTGCAAAGTGAGACAAGTCTTGGGAATATCCAAATTTAGGCTATGAATCCAAAGAGCCTTCAAGTGACAGCAGTGAAAAAATTAGCACCTCTGGTATCCTGGTGCCCTCCATGGAGAAGCAGGTGACAAGAAGACAACTGATGCCAAAGGACAGAGCAGAGCAATTAACTTGTGAGAGAATTCCAAATGAAACACACTCTTCTATCTTAACTCAGATGTTTAGGATGAGCTTCAACTAATTCTACTGATTGAACAAATTTGAAAATAGTTATTTAATCATAACTAGTCCAGTGGGTACCTCTGCAGGTAATGGACAGAGATGCACACCAAAGCAGGGGCATTTCTCCCATGCCATCACAGGATGAAGCATGCAGGATGGATCACTCTCTAAGTGCTTGTCTTATTTTACTGATGATTAACTTTGATTAATAGCATATCATTTATATTAGTGCAAATTAGACAAGATTATCTTTATTTCCTTACTTTCAAGTAATAAGAATCTTAAGCCCTCAGGCCAGAGGTTCTTTGGAGCCTATAGAATGGCAGAACAATGTAATTTGCCTCAGCATGTCATTTGTGCCACCTCCTTTAATCTCTCACATATTAGCATATGCCAGTCTTTATTACCCTGTTGAATCTGGTGCTATTTACATCTACTGAGTCATGTATGTTCTGTTCTGTTAATATGACTAACCCCCTTATTTGGCATTTTGCTTCCAGCTCCCACTCCCAGAAGGGGCAGATTATTTGAAAGCCTCAGTGTACAATCCCCCAAACTCCACAAAAAGGCTTTTTTAAAAAGGATGCGGGTGTAGCCTAAGGATGTAAAATAAAAAGGCCTCTGAAAATAATCCATTTACAGAAAATAAGCTCATTGATATTGTCAGTCTTAGTCCATAACCTGCCCTTCAAAATTCTTCCTATTTTTAGATCTGTTATTTAACTGCACATATATTTTAACCTTGTTGACGGAAAGAAATATGACAGCCACAGAATCATCTAGACAAAACACCAACATCTAATTTGCATGTTTACTAGTATTATACAATGAAACACGAGGGGTTTTCTCCCCAGTAACCTCCCTGGCAGTGTCAGAGCATATTAGTGACTGCGCTGGGTATTTTCAGGCCATTCTTTCATTCCATTGTTTTCCTGTGTGGGGAAGCTTCTAATGGGCACAGTTCCACCCAACTTGCCAAACTCTGCTGAGCACTGAAGGCATGCTGGCTGCACACAAAGGCTGCTCTGGTACACCAGTAAATACAAACCCAGCTCCTTTCACCACCACCTTTGGAATTTGGGCATGCACATGGCACTGCACAAGTGCCAAGATGGTAATTTCGGGCTGTGGGTGAAATTTCTCTGCCAAAGCTTTATCATTCTATGCCTGTAGTAGATAAAGCTCACTGTGGATGTTTACTGTGGAGCTGAAGAATTCATCTACATATCTATTTGCATGCACATTTCAGTCAGTTGTAGAAAAAATAGCATAGGATTGGTAGAGCTCTCCATTGACACACCGAGCATGAACATCTACCCAGCAATCATAAATATGTATTATTCCCTCCCAATATGCAAGTGGAGACCAGAATAGCAAAGAGTAGTGAAACAGACCCTCAGAAACCCACGGTTTCCAAGTATTTTTCGGGAATATGAAATCACTAAGAGCAAACACACACGGGACATACTCTGGAACAATGGGGTCTTTTGTACAGGTGAAAACTCACAGTCAAGTGGAAAAATATTCCAAGCAGCTTATTAATCACAAATACAGAACAAACATATCAGTGCAACTGAAAATCACCAATGCTAATGCAGAAAGCATCTCTGATTAGAAAATGCTCAAAAATGATTACACAGATGAGTAAGCCTGATTTTTGGGATCATCATCTTTCTGCATCTGACATGTAAATGTAACTATTCTGATAAATCAGAGTGGGAAGCAGCATCAAAATACAAAGAAGTTGTATTTTAGCTTAAATTGATTTGACCATTTTTTTAGTAAGGAAGCTGTGATGGACTGCATGGTTATCTGTCGCCTACAGGCAGGTTGCAAATGGAGATGTAAAACATGAAAACTGTATTTTGCACAGTGGATCAAAAATTCTTCTCTTTAAACTGAATCTTCCCAGGACCAATATTTTTGTCATCTTGGGAAAAGCAAAAATATTTGCATAGTTTAAAAGAGAAAGAAGAATAGAGAGAGCCAACAGAGGAGTTAAATCTTGAAAGGACTCTAGAAAAAAACAACACAGAAGCCATTTGCCACCAATTCAAAGGACACTACATGTAAAGAATGGTAAACACCAGCCTTTTCTTGCCCGTTTCTCTGCTGAGCCATAACTCTGTCCCATTTTTCAGAAGGGGCAGTGGGCTGGCTCACAGGACACATCTCCTGGCTGGGCAGTACTGCTGGGACTGCCTTGGCACCCAGGGGCTGGAACACAGCAACCTCATCACCACATTCCAGAGTGCTCTGCTGACAGCTGGCCTACCAAAAAAACCCTTCCAGATTGGCAAGGAGAGGAAAACATGGCCCATGTAGCACATGCAATCCTTCTCAGCCCAGCAGACGAGCAAGAGCAAGCTGCTGTCACTGAGATGAAGGGGGAATGCAGGAGAGGAAGAGCAGGGAACACCAGTGACACTTTCTGCTGGTAGCTCAGAGCCTGCAGCATGGCCCTGCTGCTTCTGAAGGATGGCTGCTGCTCAGTTAAATGTATTCCCTTCTCAAGTTCAGGGAATGTTCTCCCGAAATGTCTTCCCAGAACTGAGATAATTCGCTGCAAAATTAAAACTGTATTACAATGTTAAGCACTTCTTAGAGTGGTTATATATTTGTGCATAAGCAGGTGCTCACATCTGCTCAAGGTAAGGAGACATGGGTAAGTACATGAAGAACAAAAGCTGGACTGCTGGGGCTGTTTCCATGAATCTCTGATGCTCCTGCACTGGCACCTTCTATTTTGACCTCTCAGGAATCAATTAAAAACAGTCACATTCAATTGTGGCACTTCAATAGCTCTCCTGGCAGCAACACTTTGATTTGTTTGACATTTACTGATCATCTGGTAAACTTAACACTGCAAATTCTAAGTTGCAGAAAGACAGAAGTAAGGAAGGAAAATCCAAATACCAGCACTGTGAGGCTGGAGGAACAAAGCAGCCATTCCAGCACGCTATTAAACAACTTGAGACATAAACATGAGCAAGTGGAGGATCAAGCACTAGGGTTAAGTTGAGCTCACTGAAGTTATTTTTCTTACACTGAATGGAAATGTTTCCCACTATAAAAAACAACCCCCCACGAAATCGTCAGTGCAAACAATATTTCTCTCTCTCTCTTTTTTTTTTTTTCTTTTTAATTAGGCCCCTCTTCCTGCCACACTTAAGAGTAACTTATCAGGCTTTTAACACCATGCCATTAATAAAACATTGTCTGAAAATGAGGATTGAAATAATTAGAGCACCATGAAATCGCATCTTCAAATCCCATTAACGCTGACTCAGACCATCACTCAGAAAAGTTATAGAAAGCTTCATGAAAATGACGCTACTTTTAAACATTAAAGGATTCAAAATTCTTTTCCATTTATTCCTTCTCTTCACTGGTGCTCAGTGTCCATTACTAGCACATAGCTACAGGTGCATTTCTGTGCTGATGTAGCAGTATAGGAGCACTGGGTGTTTTTCTCAAAAATAAGAAACAAAAAAAATCTAGAACCCAACTACTGGAAAAAGTCCAGCCTCATACACTACCATTTATTTCTTAATATTACTCTAAGCATATTTGCACATTGTAATATTAAGATTCCAATGAAAAATTTCAATACCCAGATAAAAAAGCTGTGAGGATCTAGAGGTGCCCCTGAAATTCTCAGGAAGCATCCCAAAATGATCAAATTCTCTTCCTTCCTTTATGACACCAAAGAATAAAGTCTTTTCTCTACCCAGAAGTTTAAATGGTCAAAATTACTTTCATTTCTGAACCCAACTGACAGAGTGGGAATCAAAGTATGGTTCAAAGGACCAGCCAGGTCCTCAGGCTAGCCCCAAGCACACTGAAGAACTGAATTTTTCAGCTGCTGAATTTTTTTCCTCAATAAGTGCACTACTTACAGTTGTGCTTAGGTTTCATTTGAAAAAGACTATATACCAAAGTAAAATTATGGAGCTTAAAATTTAAAAAAACCAATTAAAGTGTGTTTCCATGAGATGACAATTTCATATACAAAATGCAATTACTAAATCTTTTCCCCACCTTCTCCTATGTGTCACTGCATGTCCTCTGCTCAGAGGAAGCAACGAAGTTTGGGCAGAATCATTCGCTTTACATTTTGCATTCTCACGTGACATAAGAATGAAAAGTATTAGTAATAGCTAATTTAAGAAAAATTAAGACTAACCCCAAGAATATGAATCTAATTCTGCTCCACAGTAAGGCTACAAATTATTACTGCATTAGGCAGAGTGTGCGGTCCTGTTTCACCACCCTGCACTTCTCTTTGCTCAGGTGTTCACAGAGCTATGACTGCAACACTCTGGACAAAAACTAAGTGTATCTTTATACTTGAGTCACCTCTGCTGCAGAAGGCACAGTCCCTGTGCAGCCCTTGCTGCACAAAGTGATAGCAGGAACACCAAGGTACAAACGTGGGAAGAAGGGCGGCACAGATGAAGCACAGTGACATCCTAGAGGAGGCACCTGGAATGGGAACGCTGCCCTTGCACTCACCAAGGGATGCTCAGGGGAATGACAGAATGAGCTTCACAAGGAGAGGCTGACACAGCCCCATAACCCTCCACAAGCCCTGTTACTTACCAGATACACTGGTGTAGCAGGGATGGGATCAGCAATGTGGGTGAACAGGGACCCAGAGCACTCACTGAACAGCACAGCAGTGCTTGACAATACATAGGTGACTTTATAAAGAATGTCAAACATCTTTACTAATATGGACCAGTGATGCTGTCTCAAGTGAAGCACGGGGTTAATTCAGCTTTTATATCCTCCTTTGACAATGATGTGCAGTCCAGTGGGTTACACATCTTTAAGCATATGGTTTATAAACTTCTGCAAGAAAGAATTTCTCCTTCATTTACTAATGAACTATTTTGGAAGATTAAAGAATTTCAGTGTCTCCTACTTGTATTTTCCCTATGTAGTTGACTATAGCTAAGTACAGCACAAACATTGCTGCTGCAGAACATGGAAAATCAAATAATGATTACTGCTGGAGTAAGTGTGGTTCAGCATTTGCATCTATTTGATGCCAGTGATGCTGTAATGCACAGTAATCAGAATTTTAGCCTAATCCTGAAAAATAAAATAATAATAATTTTAAAAAATTTAAAAGGAGTGATTTTTTTTCCTTTCCATATCTGCCTTCTCTGGATTCATAACAAGAAGACGCACTCAATTACTGTAGTTTATTCACATAAGAAAAACACTGTCTTAATGAGAACAAAATTAGTAACAGAACATCTCACTATCTTGAATTTTTTTTTTTTCAAGTCTGTATAATTTTTGCTCATGCAGGTTAAACTTTAAAATCACATCTACCTGAACCAAAGGATATTTAAAATGCTATATCTAATTTTTTCTTACGATAAACTAGGTCTTATTTTTTCACTGCATTCTGACCACATTACAAAAAACCTGCCTATCAACTGTATGAAATAACCATAATAAACACTGAAATTTTGAAAAAAAATGCAATAAGGAAAGGAAACTATTTGACATGAATCTGAATTTTCATTCACTGTTGCTTCTCTGTTTAATGCTGCTGCTGCTAAATTTGGACAATATTGACTCCATCGTTTAGAGTTTATTGACTAAAAGAGGATAAAAACCCTAACTGTTTGCATTTTTGGTGTATTCATGAATGTCTCTATGTGAAACAATGTATAAAAAAATTATAACTACCCCTATATTCTGTGTATGCATTAATATATTGCTTTCAGGTGATACTGTCCTGCAGGAAATTTGGTTTTGAGTTTACAGTTTAAATCCCATTTCCCTCACCATGCTCTTAAGGCTCTGTGCTGTAACAGCTGGGTCAAATTAAACACCCACAGCTGGAACCAACAACAGGAGCATCACCAATAGCCCTGCTGGGACTGAACGCGTCCTGGGGGCCAACAGTCCCTGCTCAGGTCAACACTGCAGCAAGCAGGGGTTATTGTTTGGCAGAACTGAGGGCAGGGGACAGGAGAGAAAGGAATTAAAATGGCAAAACCGGGGAATCATTCCCTGCACCCCTTCCTCATGTCTGAGAGGAGACCCCAATAAAACACTGCCATACAAATTCCCCCGCTAAAGTCAGTAGCTCATCAGCAGATAATACTTATTAAACACATGGGAATTGCAGGATAGGACTTTTAGTCAATTTTAAATGCAGGGTACTAGAAAGTGCCCATTTGTACCTGTACTAGTGAGCTGCACAGCTTGACTCATGTTTTGCATAAAATATGGAATTTATTCCAACTCCAGAAAATTATCATACAGCGTGACTGACATAACTCGTGGTCTTCTCTTAAAGAAAAAAAATCCTGTTAATACACCTCCACAAAATAAACAATATATGCTTCTACCCCTAGCCCTCATGCCTCCCTGCAGACAGACTCAGCGTGTGGTTCCTGAGGAATTAGTTGTAGAAGAACTCCCCTGCTGACAGCAAAATGCCAAATGCACGTCCTGCACATGTAATGTGTCTGACATTTCCACATCTCACCAGGTTCGTGTTTCTGACAAGTGCTTAAAAATATATGTCTTTGAAAATGTGTTTTTATTGCTACCTTCCTATCTCCACTTTATAATGTTTTAAAATGCTATTTTACTCATGGAAACACCTCCACATTTGTCTTTTGATTTGAGTAGAAGTAATTGGTTTTTCAGGGTCAAATACCTTTTTGGAATCAATGGGTACATTTCAGTTGATGGGTGGTTTAAAAAGTGCAAATTTGATCTTCTTCAAACAAACAGAACTGTGAAAAACTGAGAAGACTCAACATGATTGACACATTTAACATGGGCAGCACTGAAAATATTCTAACACCCTACCTTCTTTAATGCTGTTATTCTTTGCAGTAAGAGACCTTGGGAAAATCAGCAAAATTTTCAAACGCTAAAGGTATTTCTTCCCGCTTCTATTTTTTCCCATGCCAGTGTGAATTCCCAGTCGGGAACTTAAAAAACCAAAGGGGCTCTGGCACAGACACAAAACTGGTGCATCAACTTCTGCAGTTGAGTCACCACAACATTTTTTCTTAAGAGCAGCAGAACAGCTTTTGCAAAGTGCAGCACTAACACCTGGTGAACAGATTTGGTGCACACCTTCCAGAAGTCTTTGGGCATTAGGCACAATGGGAATTGTATTAATTTTTCTCAGAACATCTAAAATGCTTCTGGAGAATGGGTCAGTGCTCAGCTTCAAAATGTGAGTCATGCAAAGGGATTTTATCTGAGTCAGCTGGAGAGGTCCTTGTTCTGTACTGCCTTCATGTACAATAATTATAATATGTATATATATATATCTACACACATTTACATACATGGTTTATATATGCTTTTGAATTCAAATTTGAATTGATTTCTCCTCATTAATACACATTTTTTCTGTCAATAGTCATGATATTGTCAGTGACAGTAACAGTCACTGATGCTAATGAAATTTTATGATTTTGCAGTTGGTTTCATTAATTACTATAATTTCTTTTAGACATTCAATTGAATAAATAAGGAGTTCTCAGAAACATGCTGCACACAATAAAAGTGATGAAGCCCAGAAAACCAAATGAATTTTCAGCTCTGCTATGGAATACCTGCACCATTCAGTAAAGGCATTTTTTCCTTTCTGAACTGTCAGTCTTGTACTTTTTAACTTTGCCTGTCCCTGATCATGATAAAAATAGATTTCAAGGAAAATTAGAGGGTTTTGAACTTCCTTGGTATTCAGTCAGAGAGGTCATCCCTGTTTCAAAGGAGGACAGGCCTTGTTGGATGCAACACAGAACAGAGAGTTCTCTGTAAATTCCTGCTATCTGACCCAGCCACAACTACTCATTTTCCTTCTAGCTCACAATAGACACTGACAGGGTTATAAGGAGGATGGCAAACACTGTCATCAAAATATTTCTCGCTTGAACTGAAATCAAGTATTTTGAAATATTGTCTCACGAATCAATAAAAGAAATTAAGTTTATAATTCCACTTAACAGAAGGTAACCCAACTCAGTGTCCTTGAAAGAAAAGCAAACATGAGAGAGGACAGAGTGACTTCACACTGGCCTCAGGTTCAAGATGAAGACAGCATCACATTGAGGACAAGCTCTTCAAGAGCTGAATTCCTTTTTTCCCCTCTCAGGATCCAACATTTGGTACCCTGTTCTGAAGTGCCCACCTTCCAGACTACCACTCTGACTCACCAGCTAGACTCAGCCTGTGATTGTTCTTGGCTACAGATACCAGGACTCAGCCTTCACTCTGCATATTTTTTATTCCTGCTTTCTTCCCTCAGAAATATCTTCTGGATTAACCTGTTTTAGAAGTTTACCAAAAATTTTTTATTTTTAACAAAATTTTCATAACTGACTGATTCCAGGCTCTGTGTCACTTCTGGGACTGTGATACCCCAATACTGAGAGGAGCTTAATAAAGGTTATTTATCTGATCTGTCTTGTCAATCTGTTTGTGTGCTAGAGACAGTGTAACCATGTATTCAACTAATTCTGAAGCTACCAAAATGATCGAATGTTCACCTCTTAACACATACTTAGGACATTCAAATGTGATCATTATGTGAACTGCATCTGATACTTGCAGAAGATAAGAAGTGAAGTTATTTAGAGACTTTCTGATAAATTTTGACTTCATTAGTCTCCTACTGTGCTTCCTACTGCCCCAATAACACCTTTCTGTCTTCTGTAAACAAATAAATAAATGAATACCATCAGTTTTATCATTCCTCATGGTCACAGTCTCAGGCCAGGCAGTAGATCCCACACTAGCACTATGCTGGTGCACAGGTGTAATTTTTGCCTTATTTTGCACAGTCTAGTCCTGCTGCATGGAGCATGATATTGCAGCACCTTGCATTATAATATTACATCATGTATTCCAGCTACAGGAAAGTGATTTTGCACATCACAGGACTCTCAGGAACTAAAAGATCTAATTTATCTTTCTCCATTCCCCTCTTCTCTTTTTAATATTAAAGGCATATATTTCTTATAAGGCTTAAATACAACTGATTCGTTTTTAATTCTTAAGTGATATCATTGATTCCTTTAAATTATTATCTCATTTTGAGCAATATCTTCCCTTGGCATTACATTACTGTAAATATTACACTTTATTGCTAACTGCATATTAAACTGCTTCGTTTTGTTACAAAGTTCTCAAAGCCTAAAAAATTTCTAAAACTCTTATCTAGCTAACAGATTGAATCGTGATTGTGGAACAGATTGAAATCTCCATAATGGGAACTCATATTAAAATTCCTGTAAGTCTGCTACTTAAATGAACTATTTAAGATGCAGGGGAATACAACTGTGGGGGAACGGGAGAGAAAGAAGGGAACTGGAGAGTTCAGCAAAGGAAAGGAACACAGCACACGAGATACCCAGACTTGTTGACAAGGGAGCTAAAAAACACAGCGAGGGAAAAGCTGAGACTAACTTATTTGTTTTAACCAGAGGATGATAAAGAGTACCTGTCTGCTTGACTCAGGGATCAATGTGAAGAACACAAGCCTACCTGGCTGAGAAATTCTGTCTAACACCAGACACAGCAAACCTGTCTTGCTGCGCGCCTGCACGGAGCTAACAGCATTCACAGGCCTGTTGAAGCCAACACAGGAACTTCTTTTATATTTTCATTTTATTACTTCTTTTCCCTGTTTGATTTACTAACATTGGGATAACCAAGCTGCACAAGAGTTAGCACCAGTGGAAATTCAGATGGTAACCTGTAAATGCCTTCTTTTTGTGCTGCATGTTAAAGATGCCACTTGAAGGCTGCTCTAGGCACTGACATTCCCTACATTATGTGTGAACACTGCACAGTGACTTCTGCCAGGCACAGAAACAGGATTTCAGCCAGAACAGCCGATCCATTTCCACACACAGGTTACCAACAGACCCCAGTTACTGTAACTAAAAAAGCAGAGCGAGGAAAAACACCTGCAGTTCACCAAGTAAAGCTGAGGCATTCAGCTCCAAGAGCCAGGACCAAAGATTGCACAAAGGCTTTGACAACCAACGTGTTTGAAAAAGGAAAAGAAAAGCAAATTCATGAGAGGAGGAAGAGAAACATTACACTTAGTGCTAAGGATTTCTTCTGGATATTCTGTGAGACAGCAGTGACTGTGGAACCAGGAGTGCCCAAACTGCACGGAATGACAGCACCAAACAAACTGGAAAAAGCTTTCTAACACTGAAACACAGAAAAACAACCAAACAAAACTTTATTGTGCCTGTAACACTCAATCTTTCTTCTTTTTTTTTCCACACAGAGTGAGACTATTATGCTCTTTGTCCGAACTCCACCAGTGTGATAATGTGATGTTGCTCTAATTTAACCTCATTATTCTTTTGTCTTTCCCAAAGTGAACTGCCACTTCTCTTCTTCCCTTTGAAGCTCATCTCAAACAAATTTCTTTGTTCTTAATGAGACCAATTCATATGTTTGCTCCTGCATATTGTGTTCAGTTAATGGGAAGATTTTTCTAACACCATAAAAACTCCTCTATTATTTGTCCCAGGCAGCTTTGTGTTCAGTAACTGCTGTAACTGTTACCTTTGACAAAATGTCCCACATCCAGAATGTTCTGCTTCTGAATAGTCACCCCTCCCTTGAATTCAAGTTTATTTATGTCCCTTCAGCATATGTGTATCTTTTTCCCAATTTCTTACTTTCTTATCATATTGTACATGTTTAAAAATCTAAAATCAGATTGTACAGTGAAAGGCATTGATCAGGCAGCCTGCAGCAAAACATCAATTGATGCATTAAAACTATAATGTGAGTTATTTATCAACAATTAAACTTTTAAATATTTGCTTTGCTGATTACCAATAAATCAACAGATCGTCATTAGGAGAAATCTCATTGTTTGCTCTTGCTGTTTTCTAGCTACTAATCAATGAACAAGAATGTAATTATGTATACTAACCACTCAGGATTTTTTCTTCAATAAAAATCAGAAATATGCATAAAAACAACATAAAAGCAACTAGATCATTGTGAGTTTTGTGTGA
Source organism: Eopsaltria australis (assembly GCA_034509425.1). NCBI lineage: Eukaryota > Metazoa > Chordata > Aves > Passeriformes > Petroicidae > Eopsaltria > Eopsaltria australis. The sequence continues at coordinate 5,608,089 of JAVTVJ010000055.1, read as the reverse complement.
GTGTACATGCACAGTATAAAAACATAAAATTCACCCAAGTTATCTGCTGATCTTCTAATGTGCAATAGCTTCACCACTTCCTTGATTTAAATGTAGACTCCTGCAGCTTCAACAAGGTGCTCTGGCAGCCAGACAATGCCATGATACCATCAGGTCTCTGATACACCTGTTTCCATGTCCTGCCTCCTTGCACCAGAACCGTGTGGCACAGAGCAGCAGCCTTGCACTCCCCACGGCAGAACACCATTAATCCTGGAAGATATCTGGTGTTATCAGGCACCCCATGTGGATGCTGATGTTTGTTGCTGCTTTGCTCACAAAGGAATGCAGAGGAGCCCTAGTGGTTTACATAATATTCCTGATTTTCTTTTTAAATAGAACTCATGGCTCTGTAGGCAAAATGTAACACAGGAGCTCACAGGATTGATTCCAAACCCTTTGCACACAGGATGCATAACAGCTGTTTTGCTTTAGATTGTGGTGAACATGGGGCCAACAATTTAAATTCAGTTTTCTCTTTTAAACTTAAAAGCACTAAGAAATGTCTTATGGGCGCTGTTAATTCAGTTTTCTCTCAAGTCGTTTCCCCATCAGACAAATCTCAGTTCTCCCAAACACTCTGGCCCACTGTAGTCTAACCACTACTGCATTTATTTTGAGAAAGTTTTCAATGTCTCATGGTAACCTGTGACTGGGACAGGGTTTACTGAAACAACTTCTTTTTGTGAAGGGAATGGGATATGGAAAGAGAATACATGCTTCTTCACAAAGGGCTTAACATCATTATTAAAACATCACCTTTTACTGAATTCCCCTGCTCCAGGCAGGCTTATGGAACTTAGGCCATCAAATTTTATTTTCCCAAGACATAAGAGTTCAGACTAGAAGCTGGAGAATTCTTATTAGAGTTTGAAAACATACATCACACAACAATTAACCCCTCTCACAGCCTCACTGCATGGGGCTGCAGTAGCCACCCAGTAACCACAGCTACTCATTTCAATGGGAAGAAATTGCAATGAGTAACAAAGAAACCACAAATTATGTTCTGAAGAGCCACACCAAATCCTGAAAGTCAAGAAACCCTTCCCAATGCAAGGGAGAAGAACACAGGCAAAACATTTTGGCTTGATTTCCCACAGACCTATTTATCTTTCCAGTAACACATCCCAAAAGTACACGTGGCCATCCACTTTGTATGGGATACCAACAGGAGAATTCAGAAGCTGTGTATCGTTATTGTCTGATAAATAACAAGAAATTAGCAATCTTTGCCATAATGCTCTTGCATTCAGGTATGTAAAGTAACAAGAGTGGCACAGAATGTAAGGAGAAGGAAGGAAACTGTGTTAGTGTCTTGTGAAACACAACACAGCACCAAACTCTCCGTTGCAAATTCACACAAAACATTCCGAGGCTAAAGTTTTGATCCAGAGCTGGCAGGCTGCCAGTTTGTAAAGCAATTATCACTGCTGACCTTCCCTCGCACCTTGCCCGTGTACCAAAGGTGTGCCAGCACACAAAGATCAGCTGATTCTCTCCACTACAACACGGGAGGGACAGGAGCATTTGCAGCTTGTTCATTACTTACAGAGTGATTTCTGGTATTTTTAATCCCGTTTACGTATGGAACCAACATCACATTCTGAGGCAATGAATTTTTTTTTTACAAACAGCAACAGACTCTGTAACAGAGCTGCCTTTAAAGTGTGTGGATCTAGGATAAAACAATTGTTTCTCATTTGGCATCCTCATCCAGTTTAATGTTTGACTAACACAGAAGTTGCAGTATTGCTGTCTCATGTGCAGCACAGCACTGAGTGACCAGATGAGATGTTTTGGTGGTATTTCAGAGATCAGTGCTGGGAAATACTCTAAATTTGGGATTAATTTCAGAATGGTGGGTCTCTCCTTTGCTACTCACACTGCTGTAATAGCCTGCAGCAGTTACAATGGACCAAGCAATGATCTGGGCTCTGAATAGATGAGACATTCCGAAAATGATATCAAAAAGTTCAGTAAAAAGTGCCTACACTTAGGTCAAGATTATTAGGATTCCAGGAAACAAATTACAGGTCTCTCACAAATTAATTATCTCCTTTCCATGTCACAGGGATATTATTAATACAGACTTGTAGAACAATTAAGTTTGAAAGGGACCTCTCGAGGTCATCCAGTATAACGCTCTGACCTCAAAAGCCAATCTCAAAGTTACATAAGGTTAACTCCTCACTCAGGTTCATTCTCGATAGGAATACCAACATTTTGCAACTTCAGATACCTATTTTTGGTGCCTCAAATAGGAGCACAGAGAGCAAAAGATGAGCTGAGAGCCCCCACCTTTGCTACTGATGACGTAAGATGTGTAAATTTTGCTGGCACAAGCACATCAGATCCTGTGAACACATGCAGACTTCAGCAATAATCACTCTCCTACCCTATGTACATTCTATTCCTATGTTTAGACAAATTATGCAGTGTGCTTTTATGCGAATAATGGAGATTATTTCTAGAACTTAGAAATTTGTTATTCACCAAAATCTATCCAAAATAGCTGACAGCAAGACACAATGTTCCAGTGACTCCAGCGTCAGAGCTTCAGGCACTGGGATAAACGTTTCTCTTTGTCAGAGCTGGTGCTATCATAACTTACTTGTAAATCAGGAAGACTTTTTCAAAGCTTGTTTACTGCATGATGAAATCACATCTTCCTGGTAACCCCAAGCATGTCTTTTATCTATTTATCTCTATCAGAAGAAAGCCTTTAATGAACATAAAGGAAGTGTCACCACTTATCATTAACAAGAAATCTGATAGCAATCCTGATTCTCCCAATCTGTGTGTGACGCGGAGGGGAAGGAAGGGAAATGTAAACATCAGAATATGAGCATATATAAAAGAAATAGCTGCCATTTTCACATAATAAAATAGCTTTGAAAAGTGTGACTTAAAAATAAGGATCTGCCTTCTCTATTTATGATGTTTTTAGCAACTCTTGTGCATTAACTAACGTTCTGCCTTCAATTTTCTATTGGTATCTAAATGCAAATCTTGCATTTCTCCAAAATGAGCTATTACATTTACAAGAAATTGTAAATTTTAATACTGACATTTCTTTGAGGTCAGATTTTTTTTTCTTTAGAAAGAAATGAAGCAATAGTAATTTGTCACATGATTTGACTGAAATATGTGCCACTTACACCAACACAGATCAGCAGGTGCACTGCTGCCTGAAGTACTCTCTCCTGCTATTACTTGCCAGGTAAAATTTATAACACATCAAGATGAAAATTAAAAGTGGGATTGAAGAACCTCACCAAGCTATGGAACTCCAGGGTTACAGATGTTTAAGTACAGACAAATTTGGAGGAGAGATAATTAAAGTTACAGTTATACAGAACATATTAAACTGTCAAAAACCAACTCATGCGACTCCATAGGAATATTGCAAATAGCAGCATTCTAGGAAAAAAATCAAAACACTCTTGAGGATATTTGAAAGCTCAAACTATAGTACACAGTCAACAACAACTGAGTGTATGCACATCTCAGTGCAACATAGAAAATGAAAAAATAATCATAACAAAACCCCAAAACCCACAAAAAATTCTGCCAAGGAAAACCATATCCTGACTCACCTGCAGGATTAAAGCACCTTGGATTAACTTAAGATCTGGCAGGTAGTTAAGACTCATGAGAATCGAATACCCTATGCTTCTGGAGCACCAAAAAACCAGTGTAGATAAAGCTGCCTCAGGCAGCACTATTCAGGAAGGGCAGATGCTGTCCTTAAAAGCATCCAGGAGAATGATTTCTGTGCTTTGCTTGGGCACTGAACTAAAAGAACCATATATATTATATTCCCAGGGGAACAAAAGAAACAAACAAACCCTCGGTACTCTTTCAATCAATATATAAACTGTTTTCTTTCAACACAGTTCTGCTCACTTTTGATTAATTTTCATCTCTGGAGTATTAATTGCTGAGTACCTTAACTGGCTGATTAGAATCCAATACAAAGTGTATGCTGCACTTCTTTTCAACAAATTCCTCAGTTTATTGGAGAAGGAGTTACATTGAAACAGCTGCTGGAGTACATTTAGCACTCAGTTTATATCTTGTGCACATTTATCATAGATTACTTACACCCTGGGCTCTCTGCATGGTCACTCAGCAAAGCAGAACTTGTTCTGCAGAGCAGATTCAGGGCCCTTTGCCTGCCCTGCCATGGGCATTGGGGAACACTCAACATCTCCTCACCCCACACCAGCCTTTGATAGAGGCACCACACTGAGCAATGGAAAGCACTGCAAAGGCAGTGCACTTTGTGAGGTGGGTGTAAACAATTCATTAGGGACACGCACATCTCATAGTTAACAATGATAATTCACTAAAACCACAACTTAGCTTTTCTTTAATGGAAGTTATTTTTCATGTCAGGGTGCTTGCAGTCTCTTGGATCCCACATTGATGTTGGTTTTCAGCTGGCAAAGAAGTGCCACAGAATTTATTTCTATCCAACCTTCAAAAAAGTACCTGTTAAACAGCCTAACTTACTTGAATTCAATGTTTTCCTAATATTCAGCAAAGAACTTAAAAACCACATCAGAAATGTTAAAAGCTTTAAAAAACTACAGTTCTCAACTACCTTGCTCTCTTTATGATGCATACTCAGCATAACACACTTCAGTGTATTTCTGGACATGCAACCTTTCCTCACAATGGAAGAAAAACTTTGCGTTTGCATCCTTCAGTTATGAAAAAGCAACAGTTTAAACCCAATCTAATTTTACTGCCTCTTTAATTGCACCTTCTGGTGCCTCACGCCTGAGAAGTGATTTACGTTTAGGCTGATAGGTTCAAACGCTGCTTCAACAAATTAATGACTGAGAATTACCCGTGCACTGAACCACAGCCTGGTGTTTGCTGACACTCACAAACCTGTGCTGGGAGACTCTGCCTGCACAGCAGCAGCAGCTGAGCTCTGCCACACAGCACCCAGCCAGGAGATGACACAGGGGACTCGAAAAACGCAAGGTGAAATAGAAAGAAAACAACCCTGACTTTTGAGAGCTGGAGCTTATCAAGATGCAAATGATGAAATCAGGCTGTTTATTTATTTTTTTTTAGCCCATATCCTTCAATATGAAATTCAACTTAATTACCTTATGTCTCAGACAGTAATAATTGCCACATACAAGATACAGAGGAAAAGGAGGCATGCAGTTACTATGGAGTAAAGAGAAAAAGCTGACAGAGATTAGGTTCAAAAGTTTAAGTCTTTCTGGGAATTCAGAAAGTTACATTCTGTACGTTTTCTATCAGAAGTAACACAAGAATGGAACTCATTGCACATACATTTGAAAAACAGAACTGAAATTCTGTTACACATTGGCTTCCAACTAAAATAAGTGTTCCTCTGTCACTATTAAGTGAAACCACTTCAAGAGTAGTGCCTGTGTTTCACTGCCCTAAGCATGCAAGGCAAGGAGGGTTTCTCTCAGCACAGGCTGAACACCAAGTTAGAAAGAAGCAAGAACTGAAGAAGAATTAAAGCAGGTATTTCTATATTGAGAACAATGAAGGAAAAGGAATTTCTAAATGCTAATTTGATTGTCATGTAAAACAATGCTCATAAGCATAAACCTGGACAGGGAGCCAAATTTAGAACTTCATTTCAATTAATTAAAAGCTGAATGAGGAATTCAACTACGTGCACATATTCAGCATACAGAACCACGTTTTTCTATATTAATCTGATGAGGAAAACAGAGCTAGAAAGATTCTGTAACAGCAGCAGCTGTTTATACATACCATTTCTTGATTCATATGAAGCAGCTCAAGTGCTTAGATTCTTAGTGATTTCAGATTTTGTCTACCCAGATCTCCATAAGTATTTGTGTATCTGTGTACCCACACCTAAGAGATATTTCCATCCTTTCCCCTTACTTCACATTTAACTTTGAGACAATTTGATTTCTTCTATCACCACGGATTTAGAAGGACAGATCTGAAATAGCACAGTAATATCATTTACATTTTTTGTAATTGTTAACATCTGCAGTGCTTTTCACATTATTACTGCTTCATTTCCTAAGCAGCAGCATTGTATTAACCACTCTGAGAACTACACACGCCTGACATGACACTGCTTCCTAACACTACAGACTCTGAGGCACCTGAAATGGAATGCCAATAATGCACATCACATAAGTGACTTAGAAAATGAAGAAATCGATACGAAACACATCAATCCTATCTATCTTCCTTATCTAAATCTATCCATATCTATCTTACTCCTAAATCTATCTGAAACATGCTTATCTCAAGTCTACCTCTGCAGAATTTGCATCTTTATTACATGTACTGCACAACCACGGCCTTGATTTCCTGGTTTAATCTCAATTTCCTCCTGTATTCAAGAGACTGTTTGTACAAACCCTAACTTTAAGCTGTAAAAATGCTGGTATCAGCCTGTAAGACATGGAGTTCATGTGTTTTTTACAAAATTTAAACCAGACAATGTTCAGAAACCAACCCAGAGTGAAGCTAGCTCTGAGTCAGACCCAAAAGGGAAGGCTTCAATCCTTAATGCCCTGAGTACAAGACAAGAAGTTTGTCTGCAAGTGCAGTGCTGTTATTTTGATAAGATTTTCTGTGAGAGTGAGGAGTGATGGTGAGTGAAGAAGAGATGCCTTTTATTACCCTGAATATGTCAATTCTAGAGACTAAAGCAGGCACTTGCTCAATCTCAGCACGCGGCTGTTCAGCCTGTGCTGTGCAAGAGGCTCTCAGGGAGGGTGCAAGAGGCTCTCAGGGAGGGTGCACAAGCTGTTTTTACAACCAAAAAAAGAACCAATAGATGCTCCCCTAAATGGTGATCTCATCACAGGATGTACAAAGCCAAATTCAGAATCCAAACTCTGGGGCAACATCTCCAACTAATCCTAAGAATGACCAATTATCCTTTGAGTGGAAAGAGAAGGGAGGGCAGTAATACAGTTTTGCCCTAAAAATGAAGATTCTACAGTGCTCAAAGGCTGAAGATTTTGCAGGCTGGATAGGTAAGAGATGAAGATTTCAAGTTTATAATGAGAAACAAGGTACCTGATTTTTTTTTTCCCTCATCGCAATAATTTAATTTTCCAAAATGCACTCAATTTCCCGCTTCCACGTGCTGTTTAATCATATCAAAATCATGCTTTATTTTAGAAAAGGATTATGTCAGTAATTTTCAGTAAGTCCTTTCAGGGCCCTCCTGGCATTAACACCACATTCAATATTTTCATTAATTGGGACCAGGTAGTTCAGGCCATGTGGGATTTGAGGCACAGTACTGCCCTACCCCAGACTTTAACTGAGAACGCAAAGCTTTCATTCTAAATCAAAACAGAACCAAGTACAATCAGATTCTGAGCATAAGCACTACAGAAAACCTGTCTCTGAAGCACATTCCTGCTGCTGAACCATCACTCAAAATCCAAACAATTATACAGGATCAAATACTAACTCCTAACGATGCTCTTTAGGGACATAAATTTTGAAGCAGGATGAAAACTTTTTATTAGCTGTGCCTGTGAGTCTTACCAACAGGAGAAATGCTTGAATTTGGTTGCAAATACTGAGCTCACTTATCCCAGCAAGGAAATGGATATCAAGACGTGGCCTGTTTGAGTCAGCTTTTCACCTCTGCTTATTATCCCAAACAGACTTCAATCTTCAGATACAGTCAGACCATCCACTACATTTCTATCAAAGTGCTTGGTCTTCCACTGACAACTTCTGAGGGCAGTTTTGCATCATCAAAGTAAAATTCTTTAATAAGCAGAAGGGTTTGCAGGTAACATAGTTTAAAATCATGTACGGCCATCATTTCCTCATTGCTTCTCCTTATTAAAAACACACTGTAATATAACATGTAATCTGTTAGAAACTATAAAAGTTTTGCCACAGATGCAAACTCAGTTTGGAGTAAAGCACCTTCATTTCCACTTCATAATCTAAACAAAAGACTTTTTATAAAAGCAAGCTATGGATATTGATCAAGAAAGCTCTGGTCTGGCTCACCACACTTCTACCCCTACCACTGGATTTAAGTAAACCTAAACTTTGGAAACAAGGCATGAGCATAAAAAATATGTATATAATTTATTTTTTAAATCAGTCCTTTTTGCCTCCCTCCTTATTCAAGTTTCACAGCATACATATGGGTATGAATAAGCAAGGGATTCTTCACCCTCACTTCATGCACAGCAGCTTGAAAAATGTTTCTGATTAACATAAATGATAATACACATACATAAGGCTGTCTTTCAAAGAGGTTTGATAATTCGTAAATGGAACGTTTACACAGATGAGGTCAGGCCAAAAGGTTGGTAATATAAGTATTTAACTTATGTAAATCTGTTTATCACTGCTAAGGAACATGGGATGACTTCAAATATTCACTATTGAATGTACTCAGTACACGTTTAGAGCAACTTGCGTGAATTCTCATTCCAATTTTTAATTACTATGCAGTCTGTAAAGACAAAAAATCAAGAGTCAGATTGCTCTTTTTTTCTTTTGTCAGAACAATTAACATTAATGACATATTACTTCACAGGCACTGCTACACATTAATTATTAAAATAATAAATGGAATGAAGCTTGAACAAAAGTGTAACAATAACTACAGGTAGAGATATTTACTGTTATATATATTTCTATCAATATTTCCTTAGCCAGTCTTCATCAGGAGCTAATGCAAGGCTTAACAGAACAAAAAACAAACAAAAAACCCAAGCAATTCCTTTTAAAAATATTTATAGCATTCCGGGGTTTTTCCCAGATGTAATTTTCCTCTTGGACTGCATACAACTTTACTTACATAACTTAGTTTTTGTGGTTTTGTGAAACCATAAAATGAGGACAAGTATTTCATACCGTTAAACAGACCTTGGTGGCAGGAAGGGAAGACAATGAATTTGTTTTTACTTGAAACTTTTAGACAGAAACTTTCAGACAGAGTCAGAATTAATGTCTCTTTCAGTCCATCCTAGTTTTTCACCTACCAGAGAACAACACAGCTAGATGTGGTTTTTTTTTTTCTAGGGTTTCCACAGCTTTAATTTCCATCTCAATCTTAAAATGAAATATTAAATATTAAAATGAAATATCCACCATCCATATGGAGACGCAGACATTTAGTTTTTTGGATTTATTAAAACCTCCTCATACTGATAACAGCACAGGGACGTACGATTTGGCACGGTAAACACAGGTTTAACAGCCTAATTGCTTGGATTTTTCCTGGATCATTATGCTAATGCCTCTGCAGCAAAGTGCTGCATTGGAATTCCCATCACAAAGACTTCTCCTTGCTGACTGAGACGGGAAAGCTGGGCCATCCTGGGGTGATGGGAAGAGACTGCTCTTCAGGGACACGCCAAAGGGATTTGCAAACCCACAGGACTGTGAGCTCTGCCAAAGGGAAGAAAGCACAACCTGACACAAAACATCAGGAATTACAGCTTTGTCTAAACCAGGGACTCCAGACAGTGACACTTTGCCCTGCAATGGTGCTTGGGAGGAAGATGGATTCATGGAGCTTTACAGGATAAAGATACTACTCTGTATCAGCAAACAACCCTGCATGTGCACCATTTTGTATTGTCCAGAATTCAACTGGACCTTGAGATAAACCTCATTATTTTGTTCTCCAGGTCCCACTGTATATTATGTTCCCTTAAATAGATTCTCCTGTGTAAACAAATCTGACCCTGATCTCTCACAACACCCAAATCTGCTCTGACTCCACATCCCCAGACTCACAGATGTGCTACAAAACCAGGATTGCCTGCAGGACCATGAATGTCATAGTGGCCAGATTTTTCCTTTGGTAAAATAAAGGCTAAATGAGAAGTTTTCCATAATAAACATGTATTTTGAAAGAACAAATATAATTTGAAATTTTTGATCAATAAACCCGGTCAAAATAAAAAAATAAAAGCTATCAACAGTTTGTTAGCTCCTTATAGCACTGATATTTTCTTCAGTTTCCTTAAAAAGTTTTGTTACTGTTTTCTCTAATCCTATGTCCACATTTAATCACCGAAAATGCACCTCCACCACACAGCAGATGTGTCATTAAATATTTCTGAAAAAAGGTGAAATAAAATCACCCAGCATGAGAAGACTATGGAATAAGCCAACACTAGCAGATGGTGTTTATTTTGTCACCGCTTGTGTTAAAAATTGTCACCTATTTCATCAGTATCTTTAAGGTAGAAGCTTCATGCAAAATGTGGAAAAGCTATTTTTTATAAGCTGTCACAGAACTCCTTAAAATAAAATGTCTTCTGTTCTGTCTGTGGCTTACCGTTTTTAGGACATGGTGCATTACACAGGAGATTGATTTGTATAAATCTGAGGTGATTGAGTATTTTGCCAGCAGCTCAGCCTTGCATCACACTACCTGTTTTGTTTCTTTAGCAAATTTCATATCCTTTATTTTCAATACTGGTGCTGTTCAGACAAATTCTGTAACATTGTTCCTAGAAGAGGCACCTGGTGCAACTGTCAGCTTGTTCTCTTCTAGGTCCCACTATGCAAGAGAGTTTTACTTCTCCCTCAAGATTTCCTACATTCTCGCTATTTTATTTTATCCCACACTTCTGGCTGTGTGGTTTCCATTCTCTGGCTGACAATTTCTTTACAAAACATTGCATGAAGAGTAATTGCACAACCCAGACTTGGCTGCTTGAAGAAATCACTGCTAAAACCCCTTGGTAAACCCAGGTCTTGCTCGTGTAGTTTTGAAAGAACTTCCCCTAGAATTTGAACCTAAAAATCCCCAGTTAGTGCACTGCAATGTGCTTTGATTGACTCAAGCCTTTCTCCCTCTCTGTCAAGTCTTCTACTGCACTCCAGTTCAGGTTGGCTTGCACAAACCATACCAGGAGCTGACCCTTTTTCCTTTGTCCTTTAATGAGGCCTCTCAGTGTCCTATTGATATCATACCCTAGGCAGTACACTTCCACATTTTTGTTTTAATATGTATGTTACTCAACAACATGCTTCTGGAACGCTTAAAAAGCATTAATTACTTTGACAAATCGCTGGAGTTTTGTTACATTACTTTACAGCTTTGAAAAGAAACCAAGAGTGGTCTGGTTATTTTGTTGGATTTTGTTTTTAATTCTAAATTCTTATGATGACATAGATTTAGGATTTTTTTTTTTTGTTGGGGGGGGTGGGGGGTTGTTTTTTGTAATTTTTAAAATACTCTAAGAATTCTTCTTCCAGAAAAAGAGTATTCAGAAATTGTGAGATTTAGGACTACTCCAAATACTAGCAAGGGGAGATATTTTTTCTGTGAGACATTTTAATTCTCTTTCCTTCCAGAGTCTGCACACGGATCTGACAATAATCCTTCTCCCTGTATTTCTGAACCACTGACCATTCCAACACCCACGTTCAGCACTTCACCTCCTTGTTCTGTGGCTGCACCAGGGGTGTCTTTGTCCTTAGTAAAGCAAAGGCCGAGCAGATCAAGAAACCTATCATTTCATTAGAGCACAGCAAAGCAATCTGTGCTCTGGATGAGCACACATGAGAACTGGGTACCTTTGAAATGCAAACTCTGAGGGCTCTCCTTATGGTGATACAAAGAGTCCTCTTCTGTTGCCACAACATGCACACTGAAAGCTTTGCAACACTATTTGGATGCATTCTCAGCCAGCTGAGGCTTTAAACCAAGGTTAGTGCCATCTGTCTGGTTTTGGCAGCATCCAGATTGATGTAAAAAATCCTGTGGCACTGTCTAAAAGGAGCAGAGATAAAGCTTGCTTTTGGTCAATTCCCTTGAATTATTAACATCAAAGATTTGGCTGATATCAATGCCAGGCAGCACATCTGGGTCAATAAACTCACTGCACCTTCCTTGCCACATTTAGAGCATTCAACAAACTATTCCACTACTCAGATTTAGCATGTCCAAGAACTTGGACTCATAAAAGTCAAAGAAGGTACTAAAGTTTTTCTGTTGCTTGTCTCAGTTCATTTTTTAAAATGCGTGTTAAATCAAGCCAGTAGCAAGGATTAATGCTATCAAGTATTTCTGAGTTGTGATATATTTATTGATACATCCTCACATTCTTCTTAATTTCTAGAGCCCTGAACAAACACAGTACCAAAAATTGAAAGCAATATATCAGTCAGATTTGTCTCAACTGAGAGTATCAGATTGCAAGGAAAAAGAAGTAAAACAAAAAGAAACAATATTTGATGAAAAGCCTCGAAGCTTCAAATGAAGAGAGACATTGTTCAGCTGGATGCAATTTCTTAGGCAAAACCTTTCTGTGATCCTGGAAAATGCATTCAAGCATTATTGTCTGAGATTTAGTTCAGCCTAAATAGCATCACCCACTCATTTCACCTGTGCCAAAATCCTCCTGCAACACCAGTAACCATGAAAGCTTCAGAAATGCAGAGATATGTACGGGATCATTTCTGGTTTTTATTAATTTCATCTCTATTACCAACCCTACACACACCACCTTGAGCAGTTTTTAGCATTATACATCAGCATTATGGAAACTGAATTACTCTACCAAAAGCTCTGTCTCCCACTCTTCTAAGAGGCATGGAAACACAACAATCAGTCCTTATCTCCAGTTTGAAAACACACGGAACATTCGTGGGCTGCATTAACTCAGAAATGGTCACAGATGCTCAGCACTTCCCAGAATTTGATTTAAGAAACTGTTCCAGTATTTGCTTAGACACTGAGATTCAAAGAATAATGTCATTCACTAGTTTTTACCAACAATCAAGCAATTATGGAAAGAAGTACATCAGACAATGGGGGTGATGAGAAAACCTTGGTTTTGGTCTCATTTAAATATTAAGCAAGCAGAGTATTATTCCTGGTTAGGGCCCTCATCTCAAAAAGCATTTACTTAAGTGCTTAAAAAAAAAAAGCCCAAACAGAAAGGTGTCTTTCATGTAAGTACTAGGTCAGAGGTGCAATGGAAGAAAAGAATGAAAGAACAAAATCCATCTTTCATCTCATTAGGCAATCAAATACAAGGTAAAATTTGCCAAGTTGGGGACAAAAGACTATATCAAAAAAAGCCCTTGCTAATTCAGCAAGGGCACACACTGACACTATAGTTAGTATAAATGTACATAACCAATGCATGAAAATAATTTTTGAATTCAAGAAATATCAAGAGGAAGATGGCACCGAATCATTATCTTCGAACTAAAATTCCTTGAGGTGTCTTTTGATTTATATCACTACAGCCTGGCAATTTTTTCTTTTGCTAAGAAAGTACATTGCAGGCTTTTTTCCCAAACAGCCTCTTCCTCTCGAAGGAACTTTGCTCTCAGAGAAGCTACAGTGTGAATGTGTGTGGGGAGCAGTGGGACTTCAAAAACCCCTGGCTAGCAATGGCACAATTCCTTAAAAACCCACAAAAACCCAACACATGTGTGCATTGTTTTGCACAGCCCCTAAGATACAAAACTTTAGGGGCACATCAAATGTGACTGCCTGAATCTCAAACTCTTAGATCAAAAAAAAAAAATTCAAATCAAGACTGGAGATGAACAGAGTCATCACTAAATCTTTCATTCAAAAGTCTGATTTAAGAACCTCTGAAGAAACGTATGTCCCATGCCAACCTTCACCAATGGAATACACCAATTGCCTTTTGTGAAAATTTTGTTTAAAAACTATGCCTGTGAGTCCCCAGATCTGGCATCTCTTCCATGTCTTAGCTCTCCTCCTCTCATGGAAGGAGCCCCACACCACAAAGCAAGATCAGCTCAGGGCAAACAGCTCCTTCACCACACAGCTAAGCCTCCCAGAGGAAAAAAAACCACCCCTAAATCAGTTCAGTCCAACCAGGAAGGTAATACTCAACAATGAGATAGAAATGAGTAGTAGAGATCAGGTTTATTCAACAGAATATAAATACCCAGGAAGAAAAAAGCAACCAACCAACATCCCACAACACATAAAAAGCACAACATACACAGAACAAGATTAAGCATTGCACAACAGACAAGTTCTAAACTAGGCTCTAAGTTTACAAGGAATACAGTTTAAGCAAAATAAAAACCTTACGTATTAGAGAGTTCTTTGTCTCAGCCAGCTGCTGCCAGCTTGTCTGTCTGTCTTTCAATTTCTCAGAAAGGTGTGTGTGAAAATCTAAATGAAATAAAACAAATAACATTTTAGAGATGGCTCTTCTCCTTTTCTTCCATTCCACTCACCTTTGGTGCAATACAGCCAACAGAATGTTTCACCTCCTCCCACCCAAAGCATTCCTTAATAGTAAGTAAAACACATTTTTCATTATTATCTAGAGATTAAGAATTCTTTTATCTTGTTATCAATGACATATAAAAAGGCAGATTGAGTAGCAGTAGTTTGGTGCAATCTTGCTTTGCACGAAGTCCATTGTCAGCATAATCAACCACAAAAAGGCCTGACTGCATAAAAATCTCTCTAAAATCTGTCTTTGGGTAGAATTTAACCCAAAGGCCAGCAGAGTTTCCATACAGGCTGTACAGGAGGTGCTTAAGTTCATATTAACTTATTTTCAGTGTACTACTCATTACTCCTATAGCCAAATACACATCATTACATCCTTCTAAAAGATAATTTTTGTTATCTAAAAACAGACTCCTAAGATACATCTGGAAAATGGAAACTTTCAGCTGTAATAAATCATTTCTTACATGTTTATTGCAGCAGCATTATGACTTTTACATCAACTCTCAACGTGATCAGGCTCATTCTGCTGCATCTCAACTAGACAGGAACCACTGAAACTCCACTGTTGCAAGGAGATTTTCCTTTCTTTTTTGTCTCATAAAAACTCTCCAGCTTTAGGAAAGCAGATTTTAATACATACATACAAAAAAACCCCTTTACTTTTGAATTGTCTCTCTCAGACTTAAAAGAAAAGAACTAAAATAATTCCCAATTTTGAAAATATGACAATCAGGGAGTCCTCTTACATTTGAAAAGCTCAAAATCAATTGAAAATTATTATTGAATTTCATAATAACATCAGGAAAATTTTCAGATGTAGTAAACAGGAAACATAAAACCTATTTTTATTTATTTACATGATTTTCCTTTCAAAAACCAGGAGGACAAGAAGCCCAATAATTAATGTACAGGCACTGTAATTCTTGTTTTTCACTATCTTTAAGTTTTCATGGGAAAATAATTTTATTTGGTGCATCTCACGTTCAAATCCTTCATAATATTTATAAGATAATAATTTAATCTTTCACCCAACACTCAAACAAATCAACAGTGAAAATGTGTTCTGTAAACACAGCAATTTATTACATGCAAAGAAAAAAGGCAACACAGTGACACAAAGAAAGGGCTGACCAAGACAATAGAAAATAAACCACTCTGCACGCCAGACAACAAATTAGCTATTTGTTAGGAGCAAAAACACTTTGCTTCACGTGGAATAATGTGAAAGAATGACAGCTCCTGAGTCTTCCATCTCTGGCTTTGGGGGGAAAAGAATTTCAAGGGATAAGTTACAAACATGAAAAACCAGGTAGAATTCACTGAACTGGCTCAATGTCTCCCTGCCACACATCAAGTTAAATTTTGATAAGGTACAACTGTAAGACATTTTTGGGTACTTTGGCTCACATCTAATTAGTTCAAGCTTTATTTTGATGGTACAGACTTTGATTTAAAAACAAGGAATGAAAAGAGATTTTCAGGAATGCTTCACTGATCAAGAAAGGTAATTCAAAGAACAACATGCAAGTGAAGCAAAGAAATAAGAAGGGCAGAGCATTGTGGATATCAATGTAAAAATGCTAGTAAATAAAAAATTATTACAAATTTCTTGTTTTGGTATTACCAGCAATTTTTCCCCGAAACAAAATAATAAAATTGATATTATTTTCATATTTTAAAAATGAGAGAAATGAACTATAACTAAACACATGCATATGCAGGCATACATCAAAGAGGAAGTCATGGAATTGTTTCACTACGCTTTTTTTCCTTTTCTTTTTCTATATGAAAATGGAACCAAACTCTTAAATACAGTGAAGTTCTTACAGCTAAATGAAGCCATTTTAGTAGTTTGCAATTATGCTATTTCTGTTATATCCCACCCTGTAATATGCAGAGTTTCAAAATCTTTACTGTCTCTATTTCTGTTTTAATGCAAACTTTAGCTTTCATTTCTTTTTTATGAGGAAAACCAGAATTAATCCATCAACAATTCATCTATTGACATTTTATCACATTACCCTTTAAGCCTGTGTATGTTACTGAATCTGCTGTTTTCTCTTTCACCTTTCTGTGGCCACCTTGGGACGTTTGATCCTTATAAAGAACACAGATGAGGACAACAAACTGTTCACCCAAGGAAGCTGAGCCATCCCTCCTTTTATGGGAAGCACCCAAAACTAATGGCCAAAGCTCAAGCTGCCAAGCACCGTTTCTCCAACAATTAAAAAAAAAAGAAATTTGTCACCAATGCCTAAAGGAAAGAATATTTAAATGTTAAGACACTTTAAAATAGTGTCATTTGAAGGGAAGTCTCTGTGGGTATTACCTTCCTTTGACACTCACAGGGAGTTAAACCTAATTGCATTTAGGGTTATCTCTAGCAGCTACACTTGGAACCGACCATCCTCAGGAGGACTATTGTTCTAACTAATCTACTTATTAGGCTTTTATTCAGATTTAGCACAGCCTTTTATAAAAAAACATCTCAAAGGGGTAGTAATGGATTTTGCAATTATCAGACAGGAAAGAGCAGACTATGACCTACAATCTTTGGCCTTACCAAAAATTGGGAAAAGAAAATCTTTTGTAAGTTAATCTTGAGAACTTTAAGTTAATTTTAGCCCCTATCAGACATGGCAGTTATATCTGGAAAGGTAAAAGCTGTGTGAATTTCCTGTGCTCCTCCTATACATTCCCTTAAAATACAACCCCTCCCACAGTAACTGACAGGGAGAAGGAAAGCTGTTTTCTGTCCTTGCCTTTCAAAGATGAACAAGTAGCAGTTCTTGGCTTGCTGTCTCAAGCCCCAGTTGAAGCCAAATGCCAGTGCTGATACAGGTGATTTTAGATACCAGCACAAATCCTGGCAGCACCTTGAAAACTGAGAGAACAGCCACTGCAGTTCCTGACCCGCTCTCCTGCCAGGAATACGGAGTTCGGACCAGCTCCTTGCTTTCTGCATGTTTTAAATATTTCTCTAATTTCCCTCCCAGCCCAGCAGTCTCCCAGGGAAGCTGCCACTCAGGAGATCCATCCCCTCCCAGCAGCCAGAGGCTCTGCTCCTCAGGATCCCAGTGCAGAGCACACCTGGGCCCCACAGGACATGCCTGTCCCAGGAAAGAGGCTGACCACCACATCTCCTCTTGTTCTTAGCTCTAGTCCCTCTTTTGAGCTGTCCTAGCAACTACTCACAACCATCAACTACCCAGGAACAAGCTCCTCTCTCTTCTTTCCTCTTCCCTCATCCCCAGTTGTTTTCTTTCTTTGAAATTCTCCCCTTCATGGTTTAAACAGAAGCTTCCTGCTATGCCCAATAAATTCCCAGCCTTATTAGAGCACAGGTATTCTGGCATTTTGCCATTTATCATTTTTCAATAGGCATCACTAAAAGCTTGGCAGCTGATCATGTAAGATTTGCTCCACCCTTTAAGATGATAGCACATTGTTTATGGTTGGGTTGTTCGGGGGTTTTTGTACATATGAAAACTTCCTTACATTTTATAAGAGTTGCTTTCTCCACCCATAAGTCTTATGCCTTTCAGTCAATATTGATCTAGAAAGTAACTGTGGAACATTAAATATGACCAGAGCCTAAATATCCTCCTAAGCTCTGTTCTCATTTTTCCTCTTCTATTTATCAAAGTGGCATAACCCAATTTTTACTAGTAATATACAATAAAAAGATGGTTTATTTTTATAAAGTAGCACTTTAGAAACCGTGAAAAGAAGCCTTACAAATAAATAGCCTGAATTTCTTAAGCTGCTTTCCCTCCCTTCCAATATTTACACAAAAATATGCAGTAACAAACCCTTGCTCCTTTCCTGTCACACCTGCATGGCTGAGACCTGTCACAAATGTCCCCGATTTCCCCCCTACTGACCACTTTCTGGGAGCAGAAGTTTCTCTTCTGTTGGTATCTCAGTATATTTTTATTATTTGCTCAATGATTATTGCTCATCATTATGATTTCTGAGGAACAGGACAAAACCCATAGCAACCGACAGAACACTCCCTCAGACCCAGACAGGTCAATGTTTTAGTTTGTCCTCAAAAACCAGGGCTTTTTTCCCACATCCCATTCCACCCTAATGCTTCAGACCATGCCTGGTGGGTAGATGTAACAAGTGCAGCACTCAACCTCTACACACACCACCCCCAGTCAGAGAAATAAATCAGTAACACAAAAGTCATGCACAAAGGTATGGGAATAAGAACTGCTCTGCAACAAAAAGGCCACGCAATTTTTCTTTTCCCATATTGCCTCGACAGAATGACTCTCTGCTGTATTACTCTGTTATGTTCTATTGCACGTTTTACACGCAATGTTTTGTTTGATCTTTTGTGAAAGTTGTGCTCGGTTTTCTCTCCTTCGAAGTGCATTCAACAAGTCAATTAGGCTTAAAAAGCTTTACCTTCAGAGTGTACTGGCAGCTCTCAAGCACAATTATTCTCCAATGCAAAACACCCACAAGACATATTTAAGAGTACACTTCCACAAAATAAAATGTTAACACACCACCAAACATTCATGCACAATTGACAAACACTCCAAAGGAAAATGCTCTAATGCAGTTCAAGTACATCTGAAAGTGTATTTTAGTGCAGTGAACTCTACAGCAAATACACCATTTTCTCTCTCCTCAGCCTTAAGGCAAGGCTAAGAAATGGGAGTCAGAAGAAGTTTTGACCTGCACTGCAATTTAGAATTTCCTAAATATTACCAGTATGACCAGATTTACTGTACCAGGAGCTGGGCTTTCCAAGGGCACTATCCATGCCTTTTATAGAGAATAAAACAAGTATCTAGCTATGCTGGAGATAACAACGCAGAACTTAAAATGAAAAATACTTACACTTTTTGTTTTCATTTCCTATGGAGTACTAAAAGCATTGGGATGTCTTTCTACCATAAGAATCACAGGGACATGCATAATTCAGATCAGCACTTACAGTGCAGAGATGCATCTATTTCTTTGTGTAGAAGTCTGTTACAACTATGAAGTCGAAGTTAACTGAACCTAAATTTCAAGTAGATTTATTTAAGTCAAATTAAATTATTTCTATTAGACTTATCTCCCAAAAGAATTAAATACAGCCCTATTAAGTCCAAATGATTATGTCTACATAAGGGTGTCAGACAATTTCACAATTTCACATTAAGATCATGCCACTACATTTCTGGTAATTTTGATAAATCTTCTCAAATTCCCCTGAACAGCCAAGCCCTAACATCTAAAATATTCATAAATGCCTCTTAATTCAACATGGTCATTGACTTGCACCAAAAGTAAAACACTAATTGAAACTTCCCAACATTTTTTCCCTTCTGGTTTTACTTTGCCTTTTGAAGTAAAGGTCAATTCAACAACGATTACTTCATGCAGTTAGGAATGGTTTAGTAGCCCCATGCAGACCAATGACTCAGCTGCGAGTCATGATTTACTAATTATGGCGATTTAAGTCACAATTCTCGTGAGGATAATTTATTAAAAATTAAGAAAAGCCTCAAGCAGCAACTGATGGTTCTCCACGGTTGCTTTCCCTTTCTTTAATACCTTTTCCATGCAAGCCTCTCACAAATACAGCTCTGCTCTGTGCCAATGACTGTGTTTTTAGATCAAAAACTTAACACCCAGAAAGACCAATAACTCTTTGACAAAATGGTTTTTCAAATCTGTTAAAAACAAAATTAAATCTCTGAACCTGGTATCCTTACATAAACATGGGTGACAAGATTCACATGAATGAAATTTTACAACACAAGTTGTCAGGTACAAATTTTAAAATGTAGAGGAGATTACATGCACAGTACTAAAACCAGTCAACACTTGAATTAAGGCACCCACTGCTCTTTCTCCTCACTTTTGGCACCACTCAAAACTGCATAAATAAAAACTTTATGGCGAAGACTAAAAGCAGTCTAAATCCTAGAAGTAATTCCATACAAATACTTTTTCTCCTTATTTTGGGATATGTATTTTTCAGCTTGAAAGTGTAAAGAAAGGATAAGTCAACCAGTAAAAGTCATCAGACCAGACTAATTTGTAAAATTAGGAAAAGAACTAAAGGTAGCTGCTCTTGATTTTTTCCAACAACCTGAATATTCCACAGGTATTACGACATCCTTTCTGCCTCTAGCACCATAGCTCATTGCTCATTTAAAACCAAGGAAGCCCCTAAAAACACAAAGGAAGTGATTGAGATCAGTGATCTAGTAATAGCAGTGCCTCACAAAACAAAACAAGCTCTTGAAGTAATACCTTCAGCATCTGTCTTCATTATTCATTTATGTTCTTCACTGTTAAGAATTGTTTGTTTTTAAATTGCTATGTCAAGTTAATTAATTGATGAGCCTCAGCCACCTTTAAACCTACTTTTACTTACTGATCTTTCTTGTCTTTCTACAGCAAGTTCTATTAGTGAAAAAAAAATCAAATTACAGTTTTCAAGTAATTTAGTTGTAAGATCTTATTTGTCATCTGTGCCTGTAAACAATTTTGAAGAACTAGGAACTGACACACAACTCACAAGAAGACAAGCTTACTGCTTCACTGTGGTTTTTGCTGGGAAAAAAAGACATGAACAACAAGATTTCTATCTCAAATTTTACCAAATATCTGTTCAGACTCTATAATGAGATCACCTATAGCTTTGAAACAAAACTATTCTCAGTGCTCTTTGGCAAAGAATGTAAGTACAACCTGTAGCAAAGCATATCAAAGATATTTTATCACTTCTCTAGCCCAGGGAAAAGTATAAAACTAGAATAAATACATGAAAGTAATACTTGAGAATATCCTCTGTAACTCCAGGAGCTTGCCTCTCCAATTTCCTAAAAATTTTATTCAACAGCTCTGGTTGGATTTTTCTTCCATCACTTCCTCAAGTCTGGCTCTGAACCAGTGCAAATTGTTAGTATTTACCAAGTCCAGGGACAAGAGCTCCTGAATGCATATGAGGTGGATTTTTGCGCAGTTTGGATCTGCCAATTGCCAATTTGATGCTCTATAGTTTCCATACAGTGAGCAGTCATTCCTTATTCACATTCCTTATGTCAATCACTGCTGCAGAGGCTCCAGTCATGTCGCCAGTTGTTCTTACAATAAAGAATATTAAAGTTATACTTCACAAGGAAACTGTGCCATACTTAGGGTAACTCATCTCACCAGCTCCCACCTTTTGTAGTTCAACTGTATCATTCTTTAAATGAAATAATGAGGAGTCAACTTATTTTTCAGTGTTTATGGACCTTCCACACGTTTATACAGTGGCAGAGATAATATTTTCTGGTTTCTTCTTTAAATAAACTTTCCCCTGGTTCTTAGTTTTGTTGTAAGAAGATGTTTGTTTGCATTATTGTAATTCTGCATGGATATCCTTTCACAGGCTTGTCCACTGCTGTACTGACATAACTTTTCTGAATCTTAAGAAGAAATTCAAAGTCCATCATAATTTGTAATTATCCATTTCACCTACTGTTCACACCTACCATTCACATTGTGAGATTATTCAGGAAATTGTCAACATCTTTGTCTTCACCACACTGCCATACAGAAATCAATCACTTCAGTACGTTTCTGTCTCTCCAGCTTGTTCTAAAAACCATCAAAATTAAGTTTGCCCCATGAACAGAATAAAAAAGTTCAGGGAGAGGCTGTAACACTCAGAAAAAATCCAGATAAATTCAACTCTTTCCTGTAACAACGTATGTTACCTCACACATGATGGCAGCTGCTTCCCTCTGCACACAACGTGGGCTGACAACAAACACTCATCTGCTTCCTGATGGAATGGAGCACTCAGTGCCCAGCCTGCACAAAAAGCAGAAAAACTGCCCTGGACAAGACAGACACACCCAAACACATCCCAGCTTCATGCTGAGCACAGTTAAGAGAGAATGCATTGTGCTCCCTGACCCAAAAGGGATAATGTTCTGGAGGTAATAAACACAGACAAGACTTTCTGCATGCACCAGAAGGGTATTTATGATGTGGAAAACATTGCAATTTTATCTAAGATACAAATACTGAGTCATGTGGTGATTGACCTAGTTTCCTGTTAACTTAAAAGTGTATTTTTAGTTCATCTCTGTTGATTTATGTTTTCATTAAAACCTGAGGAATGTGGCTCTTGAAGGCTGCTGGAGAATGAATGGAGCTATGATGCTTTGCAGAGGATGCTGAGGCATTTCTCCCCAGTGTCTTCTCTGTCTTGACGTCACATGTCTGGTGGGAGCTCAACTGAAGAGCAAATAAGCATCATTTGTTTACCTCCATCTTATCTTTCCTTCACAGGAATTTAAATGCAAATGAAAAATAGAACAAACACCAACAAATGCATCAAGTGGTAGTGCAGTCTAATGACTACAACCAGCAGAGTCTGCTCTGCTCACTGCCACAGCACTCTGCACTCAGAGCACTGGCAGTGACCCCTTCTGTTTGCAACTACACAATATACACAGAAGTACTTTGAAATTCACCCCAGTATTTATACAGGAGTGATGTAATTAATTTTCAGAGTTTTGTGGAATGACATATAACGTTTTATATGGACTATTAATGAGATGATATTGATTTGAAATAGAGCAGAAAACTCACCTAAGGAAAAGAGCCTTCTGAGTGCTTCCAATCGTGTAGAAGATGCATTAGAAGGGTTTTCTTTTTGGGAAATGATGAGCTTAATTTGCAGTAAGTGGAAACTAATTGTTCTCAGACCACAACTTTAAAGTCAGGGAAAGCAGGTCCACTGTTGCCAATTCTTTCTTCAGTATGAAAATGGACTATAAAACTTCAGAATTTATGCATGGACTCCAAAGGTTCAGAGCAATCCATAGATTATTTCCTTTTTACTTGTTTTGCCCCTTGTCTACCACTGAATTAAGCTACAACATTAGATTTTGTGTAGTAAAAAAAGCACAAAATACTGCATAAGGACCTAGCTTCAAATGAAGGCTCAATTTCAGTAATGATTTGCTAATTCTATTAGGACAGTCTAGGTTTCCCTACAGCTTTCTATTTTTCAGGTTTAAAGAGAGTCATGTGCGTGATGACAGCTCTGTGTGCTCACAAGACTATTCTTACTTTATCCTGTCTACTTTCACACTCTCCAGAAATTCAGTTTTAAGCTGCAGTTTCCAAGTATTTTGTCAATCACAGTTTATCAAATGCATTCTGCTAAGGCAGCTGTCAGGACAAGATTCAGCAGTGACAAGCTGTCTCAGCTCCTGTTCATTCTACCCTTTTATCTCTGAAGAGGAGAAATACTCTGGCTAGAAAAGGCTCTACCTGTTCACCAAACAGGCAGAGGAGTCTCTGCGTTGGCAGAGCTCCTGATCCACACAACCAGGACTCCCAATAAATTCTCAGCAGCCCCTTTATGCCCACTTTTTCCTTATCGTAAGTGCTGTTCTGAAAACACTCCTGGCACTCTGCACACAGAGGTGATTGAGTAAAAAGACACAGTGCAGGTTGTCAATTTATCCTGAAATAGCTTCCAGTGGATAGATAAAAGCCATCTAAACCATAGCACAAGACAGTGCTATTACACAGAATCTCCAGACTTCCCACAAAAAAATTCCAGAAAAAAACCTCTGCCCTCTGTTAGACACACACACAAAATTATGGCATCAAACACAAATATTTGTGTACACAGTGAAATATCAGTGCATACTGAAGTGTTTTCTTATACATCCTGGCAATTACCAACTTCATGTAATCTCACTCTGTATAAATGATATTTCAGAAAGGCTAAAACTGGGATTATGCCAAACGTGCCTTTTAGCTTTAATTGTGTTGACTATATTACCTAAAAGAATCTTCACTTAAAATGACAAATCATCACTGGGAAAACATGTATAAGTCAGATTTTCTCCTCCTCCACATATATTACCATGGAAATACCAAAAGCATAAGACAGTTCACAGACAGCTTATCTCCAAATATTTTAGTTGATCAAAATGATGCCATTTGATCCCATACATGGTCTGTTGTGGGATGAAGAAGGAAATCAGAAAAGTAGAGTAAGTGATAATCTGCATCAAATACTTCTGCTTTTGGGAACAGAATGAAGAAGTTTCAGTCTTCATTAAAGAGGAAGCAAGAAAAGGCCAAGCAGTGACTTGAACTTTAGAAGTGTTAAATAGTATTTGAAACAGGCTGACATTTGAAAATTTTCAATTGTTGTCCATCTTTTAAGTGTCCATCATTGTCCATAAATGTCATATAAAAAAGAACAAAGCAATAAATGGGTCAGAGCAATCTCAAAAACAAGAGGAAAATCATTAGGATATGAACAGGAGCCTCAAACTGCCTTAGCACAGTGTCTCAGTGCCAATCCCAGCAAGAGAGGTTAGAAGCAGAGCTGGAGGCAGGAGTAGCAGCACAGGAAGAAGTCAAAGATAAAAAGTACAAATAACACAAGAATGACCTTAGGAGTAAACAGAAACCCAAGTCTCAGGTTTAGCTGTTCCTACAAAAACTACCTCATGCTCACAGCTGGTTTTCCATTGCACACTCCACGCTCACATATAATGGAGCAACAAAGTACAAAACCTTCAGGAAAAGCTGGAGTAAAAGACTTGAAAAGACAGCCAAGAAGGTGAGAAATCAAACATAACTGGTTACAATTCTGTTAGACACAGGAAAAAAACAACTCAAAAGCTCCAAGGAGTAAGAATCAGAGAGGACTGTCCTGAAGAAATACATAATAGGTGCAGCTGAGCATTTTATTCCTCTAAGGTAAATAAACTGAACACACCACATATCCTTTCAGATCAAGGATTGGATATTGTCCAAACACTCAGGCTCTGTTTGGAATGTGGGAGGGCAGGGGGCTGGCCCTGTCCAGAGGCTGCATTTCCTCTCGCACTCTTGGCATGGCACTGTCTGTACAAGCTCCTGCCTTCTCTGTGCAGGGCACAAATCCTGAACACATCCCTGTTGTTCATCAGATCCAAAGAGTGCATTAGGATGGATGGAAAGCATGCTCATGTATAAAACGCTGCACGCAGCTTCTACTTTGCCAGCTGATGTAAAAACATGACAAGAGATAAACTTAAGAACGTAATAAGAATTTTCACATGCCAGTAATTTTTTTTAGACTTTCTTTTTTAGTACTAGCCATAGGACCAAGTTACATCAGTCAGAAAAAATAATATTATGCTTTCAATGTGCGTAATATCTGCCAAATAAGAGAAGATGACACAAAGACAGGAGGAGATGAGTCAAGTGAAGGGTCACTAGAAACCTTTTTTCTCAAAGTGGACAGGCTGTGCCTCAGCCCAGCAGTGATCCCCCAATCATCACTGCTTTTATCACAACACCTCTGATGCAGGTTGGGTCATTAAGTCGGGACATTAAACATGCCACCAGTCACCCACGGCCAAGAGCTGTATTCAATCATCTGAGAGCACAGGAATGCTTTAGAAAATAGAATTGAAACCCAGATCTTTGCTGGACGCAGTTATGTTTATCACTGAGAAAATCCATACAGCTGCTGACCCTGTTCCAACACAGAGAAGCACTGAGCTGTAAAACCAGCACTTCTGAAGGAGAGAGCAAACAGAGCTTGGAATTATGACAAAGCAGAATCTCTGCTTCATAGAGGAAGTTGCAAATTCAGTAGTTCACCTCTGGATGTAAGATTTTCACCAAGTAGGGTATCAGGACACATTTCACACATTCCTTGATGAAGCAACTAAGGGCACACTGACATTTTAACTAGTCCCTCCCAATTACTTGGTGCTCTTATTCTATCACAAGCGCTTGGAACTATTAAATTTCCACATATCAAATCCTATTTGTCAGTCATGACAACCCTTCGATGTCATCTGGTACACAGAGGCCATCAGGCAAATCACACCTATAGTGATACTTCACAGAAAGAGACAACTACCAGGTGGAACACATCACCTCTGGAAGGTTCAAGTGAACAATGTCTCAACTGAAGCAGCCCTTTCACAAACAAATATCTCAAAGTTCATCTTTATAACCTTTCCTTTTACTATCTAACACTGACAGAAACCCTTTTAAGCTGTTACTTACTGGTCAACATGTCCAGCATTCATTAAAAAACCCATATAGGTGGGATCTTCTTTACCTAAATTAGGCACTTGGACCATGGCCAGATTCTTTAATGAGAAGCCAAACCTATTCTCTGCAGCCAGGGGAGAGAAATAAGCACTCCTGAGATGTGTTCAGAGGGAGGTCTTGTCCACCTACATTAAATGAGTGAATCCATCACAGAATGGTCTTCCTCTGGAAAGTATCTAAAAGCATCTACCACTCTCTACTGACTCCAAGAGGAAAATCAAGCACTTCAGTTGCAAAGTCTCTTCATTAAGCACAACGTAGGCACAGAACTGAGTGGACTAAAGCTGTGCCTTGGACACTTTGCTCTTTTAATCCTCAGAACAGAGCAAAAACAACCTCCCTAAAAAGTAAGTTCTTACATGACTGGGAAATACAAATTGATAAAACAAGGAAAAATGTTAAATTTAAATGTCACTAAGCATGAGCAACCCTTGCTGTGTTCAGGTGTGGGTACTGCAGCCCAGGCAGGAATTCACTCTGAACAGAACTCAAGGTCTATGACTGAGCTTCCACCACTTTTCACCCAATTCCTCTGGCACCGCTCCTGCATTCTGGATGTCCAAGCACTCCATTCCTTGCACAGGTATTCAGATTCCGTAACACATCACTGCTTTGAGGCAAGCAGTGTATAAAGCAACAGAAAGTTTTAAATTCATTCTCAAAAATCATACCTAAGGACTGTAAATGGAGAACTAGAATCATCTTGATATGAAATGATTTTTTCTGTAAATGTTTCAGTCTAGAGGATTTGCCAGATATCCCATCACAAATAGAACATACTGAAAGAACACCTACAGCAATTCCAGCAGATGCATAATAGGAATTACCAGAACATTCCTGCATCAGATGACTTATAGGTTCAATGCAATATCATACCAGTTCTATTTATTTGAGAACTTATTTAGACTCTCCAATCTTACCTCAAGATATGCACAGCAAGTTTTTTAAAATAAATTTTGTTGACTTAAACTGTGGATTTTCCCACAACATCTACAGTGTTCCATGAGCCTTCACCTCAAACTCTGAGATTAATGCACCTAAGTGGGAAATTTAGGACATAGTATAAAGCAAATACAATATGTAAATATTGCCACAGTTTCCCTTACATGAAATTAGGTTACAAAGGAAGATTGTGCCAACAGAACTATGATACATTGAATTAATTTACCTTCAAATATTAGAAGCACTAAATTTTCTGCTCATTTCCAGTTTTCTAAGAAATCTCTTAATACTTAATATGTTAATGTTTCTGTACTAGTTAGTGCACTTTTATACTACATTGTTCCTCACAGAACCTTGTGATTAATAAACATTATGGATATTATGTTTATTCAGTTTTAAATTTTAATTATCTTGGCTTTCAGAGAAAGGAAACATTCCCACTGAACGTCAGTAAAAATGGTGCAAGAACAGTAAAGTAGCATTGTTATAAAAACTCTTCTTGTTTTCTTCTTGTTTGGTTAATCTAAGACAGCCAGATATAGAAACCCAAAGTGGTTAAAAAGAGTATTTAGGACTGGTTATTCAAAAGTACCTGCCAGAGCTGCTTAATCAAGATGGGTGAACATCTGTGCTACAGCAGAAGCATTTCTCCTTTTTACAGTCACCTTTATAATTTAACTAGCCTGAAGATTTTGATGAACTGCAAGAACTAAGGATGATTTTAATGCTATTGTGAACAAGTCAATTTCTGGTAGTACTTTTCATCAATGAAAAACTCTATCGAAACCCTCTTTGTCCCCTTCCCAGTTCTCACTTGTGCTACCTACAGACATAAACCGAAAGCTGCAAGAGAGCTGTGTCCATGGCTGTGGCAGCACCCCTTTCACTGACGTGACGCTTCACTGTTGCCAGACTAAATAAAGTGTTCTTCATTAGGTTGATTCATCTCTCTCATCTCCACAATGCTACTTTAGAATTGGGCTGTAAACCAAAATAAATTCATCTGTTGTCATATCATGAAACTTAGTAAATATTTTTATATCCCTTATTTTGCTCAGTATTTCTCTTGGGTATAGACCCAAACCACTACAAAAACCAATCATTTACACATTGTCCCCTTTATGTTTATGTCAGACCAAAAGGCTCTTCAATTAGATGCAGATATGGGCTCTGAAGACAGCCAAGTAAGTTCATGCCAGTGGAAAATTACAATTACAAACCACCCCACTACATTACAGCTCCACAGGAATTTTAGTTCTCCAGCAAGTTAATAACTTATCTTGCTTTGCCTCTTTTACAACCAGAGAATTTCCGCCCACTATTGAGAACACCTTCTTCTGTAATATCAATACCATCTAACAATTTACACAATGTTCACTCTTCCATAGATCTGGTATTTAATTGCTTTATAATGTCCCTGACCTCACTATTTTGGGGAACAGAAATACAGCAAGAAAGGACAAATGGAGGTGATCAGGTAAATGAGTTTCACAAATCATTAACACCATGAAGAGCAAGGATTCGGTGCGTTACTTCAGCTTCATAGGATATAATTACATGTTTTGATTAGCAGATATATTTTCCCAGCCTCAGGTGTCAACAAGGGTTCAAGTGTATAACATGTATAAATGGGTGCTAATTTTACTAGTCATGAAAATGTGTTTTGCTAATTACATTTATATCCTCTTAGCCCATTTCCATTCTATATTGCTTCTCTGTAGTACCTCTTCCTGTTTATTTCCTTACAGTGACATTTGAGCTCTTCCAAATGACACAAGGATTCTGAAATTCACCAGTTACTTCCCTACTGAATACATGTGGTAGGCTTGAAAAAGGAGCAAAATTTAGAGATGTGGATATGTGGTCATTTCTGTTCTTCTGTGAACTGTATCCTGTTCAGGGTGTTGTCATCTGGAATTAAAACCTTATGGCAAAAGTGCTTTTCTTTCACACAGCTGATTCTTGCTAGGCATGCAAGAATTTCTGATTGTTGACACCAACAAATAAGGGAGCAAGCCTGCTTTAAGAGAGTGAAGCACTTTTTCCTTGCCCTTCACTTTCCTGACAGTCCTACATGCTTTGTTCACAGAAATGAGATAAGGATTGAAAGAACCTCTTTTCACACAGCCAGCTACAGAATGGTTTGGGCTGGAAGGGACTCAAAGATCACCCACATCCATGCCCTAATCAAAACCATGATGGAAAATATTTAAGGCTTTGGATGAAAACATGGGATAAAACTATTAACCACAAGCTGCTGGATATTGGAATACCTAAATAAAGACATGTTTCTACAGCTCAGATTGCAAAACAAGAAAAAGACCCTAAAGGTTTCCAATGTGAGTACAGCAGCATGAGGAAAGTAAACACCAACATAACCAATGTTTTATTGTCTATGCACTTTCATTGTATATTTAAACATGAAGAACTTGTCCTCCTTAAGAAGAACAGTCATGAATCAACCTTTTAGAATGAAATGAACATTTTCAAGCTAATGCTGTGATCTGTAACCCACACAGATAATAAATTGGATAATATGAAGCCACAATTTTAAATAGACATGACTTGATTTTAGCACAGAGCCAAAGACCTCACCAGCTCAGTCCTTCAGCTCACAGAGTGGTGTCAGGCAGCACTGTTGGCTTGGTTGAGGAAAAACTTTAGAGCATGTAATAAAAAGAACAATAAGACAAGGACAGAAAATTCCAGGGTTCATAACCACATGATAAAGTGCTGGTATAATCTCCTCAGTCTTCTTTTGCCACGGATACTTCAAGACCTCTACTAAATTTTATAAACATAACTCAAAGTAATAACTAAGGGAGAACTCACATGGAAATTACCAACACATTCATATGTTTTAAGTTATTGCAGGAGAGTGCAGGTGTAGACTGGATTTATAAGCTTTGACATGGACTGCTATACTTACATAATAATTACTAACAACTGACAGACCTCAAAAAGCATATTAAGAATGCAGTGCAAAACTGTCATAGTGAATAGATTTTTAAAAAAGTCTACCCATGCCACCAATACCAAGTAGACGTGATTTATATTTCCCTTGTAAATATTCTAGAAGATTATGTATAGAATCAATACTACATACTATTCCAATAAGATGTGATGACAACTTATGCTTATTCAGTAACAAAAATACTCTGTCAGTACACATAACAAAAATACTGTCCCAAAGCCTATCTGGAACTCAGCAAGTACCTGAGCACTGCTATGAATATTTTGAAATAGTACAGTGGCAATGCATTTACAAAAAAAAGCTAAAGAAGGATTAAAACCTTCAACTTGTAATAGGTACAGTATGGCAGGTAACTGAGCCTTGCAACACTTCACTGAAGCTGAATGAAAACCTTATTACAAATGTAAGGTTTAAAAACCAGCAAGTAGACGTGTATAAAATACAACCTTAAAACTACTACGGTGTGGCTGGCACAACAGACCAAGTGTGATTTCTTCTTTCACTCCTCTCCTTTGCATGAGTTAGAGTTTCAGAATTACCCAGTTGGGTAGAAAAATGCAACTGAAGTAATGATATTTATGATGAGGGGCTTCTTTTCTTTTGCTGTACTCTAAAGGATAGCTTTGCCTTCCTTTTAATATCTCAAATTTGAAAAATGGGAGCAGTAAGGGCATAAATTCAAAGATACTGTATGCATGTTCATTTTAATGGAGTCATCAGTACTATTTAGTTAACAATGCACAAAACCTGTTCTTTCATATGGCCTTGCTAACGGTTTTAGGCATACGCAGCCTCATTTCAGAGAATGGGAATACTCACACATGAAGGTAAGTGCACCTTTAAGTGTTTTAATCACAAGGGAATTAAATGCGCACATTTGGCACTTGGCTGAAAAAAAAAATACAATTTTCTGCGTTTTATTTCTTTCCATTAAAGTTCTTTTACTATATATGAGAGCTTTTTAGCAAGTCCAAACAAAAGCACTGTGGATAGCAAAGTATTTCACATATATGAAGAATGTTTAAAAATTAGTTCTTCAGGGTTTTAATTGTATATACCTCAAATTGAGTCAGCTGCCATAACAGAACAATTGCTACATTCATGCTGTGTGTTATGAACTCTAATTGTTAGAAACGCTTTTCCTTTCAATGCTGGCAACATCTATATTAATTTTTCCATGATTTCTTTGTGAGTTTTTTATGCTAATTCCGTTAATAACAGAATAAGATTATACATTGTACTTTTATTCCTGATCATTAGAAATGTAAAGCACAACATGAGTCAGAAACTGTAAGGAAGAGGAAAAATAAAAAAAACTCTTAAGTATAAGGGAGGAAAAAAAGAAGCAAAATTGTGCTAAAACCGGATGAATTATTAACAAAGATTTTGCTTTTATTTTCAAAAAGACACTGTATTATAATTAAAACTTACAATTAAAAGAAAAATTGTGTATGATTTTTTAAAATCAATGAGTAAAGAATATTTAGGCATCACAGATAATTTCACATCAATAACATCAATAACAGCTTTTGAGAAAATACTTGGGAAACAACCAAAAAAAGGAATCCCTAACCAATTTGTGATCATCTCAGAACACCTGGAGAGGATGAAGCATCCCAGAGGAGCATGAAGCAATACCTGCCTTTGCAAAGTGAGGAGAAGGGGAGGAAAAAGAAATTAATAGACCTGTCAGGTTACCTGATATCAAATGACATGGAACCAATTGCCAAACATGAGTTTTGTGAAGATAAGAAATGAAGATAAGGAACAGTTGACATAAATTTGTTACGAGTGAATTAAGAACAAATTCAAATTTGTTTCTTTAGCTAAAAGGGACGTGGCACTCTTGGAAAGGCTTTCAGCATGGTGTACCACATGAAATGTTTTGCAGCAATTTAATCTTCACCGTGAAAAGACAATGGAAAGATTCCTGGCCCAATGTAGGACAAACAAGTCACTCCTGAAAGGTATTGCAGAGGGTTTCTGTCCCTCAGGACTATAAACTTGAGAGCTGGTTATCCTCACAGACAGTGTATGTAGTGTTGTTTTGTAGGTTTTTAAGAACTGTCACTAAGTCTTTCAGAAATCACCCAGTAAATCAACAAGTAAACATCTGACCTAACTCAAAGGGGATAGAATTCAGCTGTTTGTTTCAATCATTTAGACCACAAAGCTACACTACATTTAAAAAATACTCTGTTGATACTAGATTATGATATAAATATTATTTATGACAGTTCTTACAGTGTAGATTTCCAGCTGAAAAGCATTAAAAAAGTGTTTCAGAAAAACATGAAGAAAAATGAGACTTGCTAGAGAAGCCATAGTCTTAATAAATACATGTGATAAAAAGGAAAGCAATCCCTGCTCCCCTGCACCTCTCAAACTTATTTTGAAGTGACAGGAAAAAAGATGATGTGCCACATTTTTTAAATTGTTTGCAAACAGACCAAGTGAAGAGGAATGAATCCTTCCAAAAGCCATAGACAGCATCATTCCAGGAATATTAGTTACAAATCTTCCTTCCACATCTGTAGCTACAATTGGAGAAAAGTATTAAGGGGTTCTTATTTTGCATTATACTATTTGTTACAAATTCAGGAAGTCCTTGTTGTGATGGTCAAAAAGTAGCCTTGGCCTGGGTGAGAAATCCCATAAACTAAACTTCAGGTGTGGAAGGGAACTGAGACACCAACACCCCACATGCACGACCTTCTCTGATTTCTCCAGGAGCAAAAAGGGACTGACTGAAAAGTGAAATCAATTCTTAATGTACAAATAAGAGATACAAGGCAGTTATTACAAGCCATGTTATCCCAAGTGCAGGCTTTAAACTCTCACTGCTGTTTGCCATATATTCTAACTTGGCTCCTGGTTAAAATCACCTGGACAGAAAAAACCTCTCAGTCTCCATTTGCACTTAGGACTGTGCAAATGATGCTCTCTGCCTTCAGAACACACACACACAGAATCAGACACTCCATTACATTTATTTTTCACAAGAGAAGCCTAATTTGAGAGCTACTTTCAAAGTTTAAGACCTGACACTTGCTCTGAAGGATGAGAACCCCATTTCTTTATTGCACTGAGAAGACAGCAGCAGATGTGAAGCTCCTGCTGTGCTGTACACCCAGTCTGCCCATTCCAAGCTCACGTAACTCCTGCCATAAAACATCCCAGCTGCTATTTATGTGCTTAATTCACAAATCAAAATTTTTCAAGTGAAATACAAAGACACCATTACCTTGCTAACCCTAAGCTCACTTTTGATGTACTTTCAGGCTATTATTAGTTCATCTAGTTATTCAGACACAACAAGACATAAAAAGTGAATTTCTAGGTTAGCACAGCATGCCTTTGGGTAGCGTTATAAAGCCCAAGAACTGAAATAAGCATCATAAAAATACATGGCCTGCCGTGCAGAAGCTACTTTAGAAAATGAACTCGGTATTTAAAAACCAGAAAAAAACCCCAAAACCACAAAAATCAAACAGTATTTCAAGCACACATGGAATGATATCCCTATCCCAGCTTTAACAGCCCTCCAATCTCAAGTATATTTTAATGCTAAATTAACTAATAAGCCATTTCTATTTTCCTACTATGAAAATCAGTGCCAGTTTTTGTCGTGAATCGTGCTGTATTTTTAGGACTTCTGTCAGGAGAACCATTATTTACAAACACCTTTGTACTATTTAGCATGCCTAAAGTGAAAACAAAATCCAAACCAAAACAAACCCCAAAGCAATCAAACAAAAACCCACAAACCCTTCAAAACACAGAGGTTTGATACATGGAACAGCTACGTGTGGTGCACACCTTTGAAAAGCAAGGAGCCTCAAGCTTATTTTCTCCTCTTCAAAGAGAAAGAAAAATTATCAAGGAGAGAAATAAAAGGAGCAGAAATTTTCCGGTGCCCTTGTCACACACCTGTATTTCACAGCAATGTTGAACACAGCACAGAGCTGCCTGTACTGCTGGTAGCAGTATTTACACAGCGAGCGTGTGGCAGAACAACAAATATTCTCCACAATTACTTCACAGGGTTACATGGGGGCTGTTGCTTAGCTATTGATGAAAACATTCCATTTAATAAAATCCAGCCTTTTCCTCTGTACTCCTGCTGCACATCCTATTGTCTCTAATTGCAGCACCTTCTCTCTCTCACTCACACAGGGAAAGCTGCCAAGCAGCTCCCTCCGGAGCCAATGTCATGGCTACTTTTCAGATTACTGGGAGGGAATATGTAAACTGCACTGTCAAGTATCTGACCCACAGGGATTAAGTGTGTCATCTCAGAATCCCCAGTCTCAGATGAGTCCATCTGAAGTTCTCTTGCTCCACTCTGGTCTCTCAGTCAAGTCATCCCTGCTGGCAGCAAGTCACCTTAGACTTGGCTCTTACCAATGGTAAACCCTTATGTCTAAATTGTGCACCAGAAGATTTTAGTACCAAAGATCCTCATTCATAACCAATGAATTAACTAATTAATATTTAACTTAGCTCTTGAGGTTTTCAACAGCTCAGAAAAACTGATTTTTTGGTACAGTTACATGGATATTTGGAAACCCAATAAAATACACCACATCTGCAGAAACTTCCCTCACCCTGTTTTGTTAATGCTCATGTGGAGAGAGGCCTGTGTTGAACTCTTATTTATTATTACTAATTTCTCCTTAGTGTATCAAAGCCAAACAACCCTCTCCCTTTTACATTTGGAAGTGACATACATCTGTCACTTTTTGAGATGTAAATTTTTGAAATTAAAAAAGAAAAAAGAGGCATCTATTGTAAGTCCTCTTTGGTCATAGTTTGCTCACCCATATACAAATGACTCTTTTAACTCCCTGCATCCACTGACAGGCAGGGATGAGGTCCCTCAGCCTCTCCTCATAACTGAGCTGCTCCACTCCATTAAGCAACTTTGAAATCCCCTGCTGGACCTGCTCCAGGAGCTCCACTTCTCTCTTATACTGGGGAACCTGGAGCTGGACAAAATATTCCAGGTGAGGCCTCAGCAGGGCTGAGAAGGGCAGGATCACCTGCCTGAGCTGCAGGCACTGCTCCTCCTGTTGCACCCCAGGATGAGTCTCTGTGGCCACGAGGACACACTGCTGGCTCAGGGACATGGCTGTTCCATGATTCCACAGTAGAAGAACAATGAGCAAAATATTTGAGAAGTCAGTATTCAAGCGAAATTTAATTTCACTTTGTCCAGAATATTCTCTTATTTCACAGGGAAAAAAAAAAAGGTAAAAACTTCCATATTATCTCATTAAAACAAACAAAACAAAACCCAAAGATACAGGCAAGTTAGCAGCAGTTTTGGAAGACAGACAGAGATAAATAAATAAAAGGCAAAATAAACATCAACAAAAGTGATGATTCCCAACTCAAGCTCCTCTCCAGCTGTTCAGATGTGTACATACAGAAAACAAAATAACTGTAAGGTTGTTTTTTCTTCCTTGGGGAACTGCTGTCTTTTCCATCACTGCAAACACCACTTCAAGCAATTGTCATGTCTGAAGATCTCTTTGCCTCCTCCAGCTGTTTTTTTAACAAAATGCACTACAAAGCTTGAACTAGAATGGTATGGAGCAAAATTGTCACTCGGCTTTAAATTTACTGAGAGAATTCTTTCATACACACACATTTTAAAATACAGATAAATGAAGTATTTATTTCTTTATCCCCTTAAAGCAATATCTTACTATTATCTAATAAGGGAGGTCAACCTGTACAAGGAAAAGCAAGAATTATCAGCTTCCTTAATTCACCATGCTTATAAAGTATAAACTTCCACTGTTGAGAGAAATGGCAAACTAATACAGTGTGACTAAGGATAAGCATGCAAATGGTTTAGAGAATATTCTTGATGGTTGGAATGTCTCATGAATTTTCTCACTGCCTGGTTTAATAGTTCTTTATCGAATATTTTGAGCACAGCATGAAATTCTGAAGATATGCAAGCAGTCTTGCTCACCAAAACCTAAAGAGGATTCAGACAGTGACAGTGTCCATTGTTCCACTAATTTCTGGCAGCCTCTGCAGAAAGAGAAGTGCACTGGCAAGGTGAAGGACCAGCAAATTCTCCAAATGAAAAAATGAGACGTGCAAGAAAGGGTCATTCTTTTCAAAGAAACAACAAAGTTATGTACAAATGTAAGTGTGCAAATTTTCATGATTCTACTAATATTTGCTGAAAATAGAGTATATTGAAAAAGAGAGCTTGTCCTCTACAACGTATCGATTTTGAGCAGTGAACTCTGACACATTCAGGATTGCCCTGTCTCCTTGAAATTTCAATATAAATAGGAAAGCCTGAAAAATCAAGACACACACATAGATTTAGAGTAAGAAACATCAGGTGAGCCTAAACTGCCATTTTTGACATTTGAAAGCAGTCTCTCATATTTTAGCCCACTAGTTCTGGTTGTACCAGAGAGATAATTTAATGAAAACATTTATCCATAGAAACCATGTTCAAATGGATGATTCTATTTACATTCTATGATGAGTATACAAACACATCAAGCACATGAAAATATGCATAATATCCATAAACTACATATAAATAAAATAATCATTAATAAGACAAAGTGCAACCTCATTACCACAAAGGATCGTAGGTGAAGAACCCCCCATTGCTGTAGCAGAAAAGTTCTGAGTATCCCCCTATTTAAGGATCATTCCTTTAGCAGATTTACAGGGGTCTGCCAAAGCAGGACTTGTCGTGCCCCAAATCCAAGGTGCAGACTGACATCCTGTTCCTGTGCTGCACTACTGAACTTACCTCAAAAGCCCTGGAATGCTCTATTGATCACACCCCTCTCTTATTAACTTCTGAGACATAATGATGCTGTAATCTATAAACCTCAGGCCCTCCTGAGCAGTCCACAGAACAATCATTAAGTTAGCCATTCCTCACAGATACCTGCCATTGCATTCCAATCTGCACTGGAATGCAGTAAAAATATTGTTACAGGAGTTCACTGGAGAAGATCAGAGTTAGCTGGAAAACCCAGCTGTCACAGTTCTTTATTTCCAACAGATTCCATCACAGCCTGCCAGAATTTGCCTTACAAGCTGTTCCACGTTGCCTTAACAGAAAAAAACTCCAGAAAATGCCCACAGGTTGCAAACTCTACCTACCTGCCTAAGGCACTGGCTTTCCTGAAAACCTGATGGGCTGCTCAGGGGTCATGCTGAGAAGTCATGAAACTGTTGGGAATTTCATTTCTTACCCAAACTGGTATGATTTGGGAAGAGAATGTTATAGAAATAAAAACAATCTGATTTTTCAGTCTGGTTTGGAAGAAGATTGAAAGAGCTAACTGGAGATCTGGATTAACTCTGTGAACATTATCTGTCAGATGTTCTCAGCTATGTGCAAATTCCAATAATAAATAACAGAGCCAGTCTTTAGCAAGCTTGGTGAACTATGCATGGCCTACAATTGTTGATGCAAATACAGATACAACTGCTTATGTCTATTCAGCAAGGAAAAAGGGGAATGGCCAAGCAGTAAAGCCATAATCATGGAAGGAATGTTTCCCTCCTCAAGCCACTCTTTTATCAATACAAAAGCACAGAAATCAACGTTTTCATGCATAGTAAGATATTATACCTAGATAATATTTAATTTTATTTCACAGGTTCAAAACAATCTCCAGTAACTAATTTTAACCAAAATCTGATTTTAATGGGATCTTTCTAGTAACACACACAAAAAGTTGTTTGAAGATTCAGAACAGAATTTCTGCCACACATCTGCAGATGTAAGAAATGCTTACAAACGTCTTTGAATGAAATCTCAATGCCTAAAAACAGAGTTACATTTTGAAACACACTGCAACTACCCTTTTAAGGAAAGATTTGATACTAGTAACCCATTCTCAATTAGGACAGTGAGAATAAACACACTAATACTTCCCAAAGCACAAAGAATGTAAAGAAATAAAGCAACGAGGTCCCCCGGTAACACACCTGAGAAATTATTGATACTCCAGGAAGTGATCAGAGATCCCAGAGAAGAACACCCACATTTCAAACCCATCTCCCCATTGTTTCAACTTGGTAGCAAATCCTGCACTCAATCAAATAATCCAAATGTAATTTAAAGTGCTGGAGGAGGGACAAGAGAGCTCCTAGGTTTTTGTGCAGTGTAAGAAACTGATAATTTCTATTCAGCAGAAGTTTAAGTCAAAACATCGAAAGATGCATTTACTGATTTCTGCATGCTCAACTCTAACCCACAACACCAAGTCAGAAGTATCTCAGAGAGACAAAAAAATACTCATATTTCTACCACTGCACATGAACTTTTTCTCTTTCCTGCTAATGCAAGTTCAATCATCTCCTAAAAAGTAAAATAGTAACTAAAATGTTTCCCACACAAATACCTAAGCGCTACTGGAAAATCAAATGTGGCTTTCCCCTGGGCCATCTTCTTTTCAGCATTTACAGTGTTTGGCAAAAGGCTTTGTATTTTAAATTGGTAGTAATTAGGGTAGGACAACTGTGAGGTGAAACTTCTGAAAAAAAAAATCACAAAAACTCGACATGGGCAAACAAAATTATCAATTGATGGCTTTTAAGTTCTCTCTGTTGCAACAGTATTTTATTCATTCACTGTGAGGTATTTCCTATCACATATTTTTCATTCTTTTTCAATTTGAGACAAAAGATCTGAAATATGAAATAGAAACTCTTCTACAGAAAAACTGTGCTGAAAACTGTATTGACATTAATAAAAGTACTGATTTCCTCAAAAAAACCCAAAACAAATCAAATGTAAACACATTTGAACTTAAATGACTCATTATTTCTGGAATAATTATCTGAAGGTTTATTAAATCTATTATCCACTCAATACTGACTAATCAGTGAGTGAAAATGAGAACAATTTTGTTTCTAATGAGCTCTTAGGAGCGTCAGTTTTACAATACAAAAGTCACACTAGAGTAATGCTGTTTCTTTATGGGATAGTCTTGCTCTTCCAAAAATATAAAATCAGCTGGTCTATATAGAGACAACTCTTTACAGTGAATTCTTTTACTGCCAATGATCTTTCTGTAGAATTCCTCAGTTATGCACATATACAACCCCTATGAAAGATGGGTGAAAGATGCACAAATAAGTAGCTATGACTGAAGATATCAATCCATATCCAATTCTGCAATTGCTTATATTTCTGTCTGAATTCCTATTGTATAGTTTCTTCACTAGCATTAAAAAAAACCAGTCGAACTCAGCAGAACTCATCTGAATCAGGCATTTTGAAGAATTTTTACAGTCTGTATTTTGATTCCCTGTTGCATCAAGCATTCTATAGAACACAGTCTCTATGATGCTCTTCAGGTAGCCTCGAGCACTCCAGAAACTTTTCAGTCATCGCTATGCAAAGTTTCTAATCCTGCCTGTTTAATTATCCCATTGTAGTGTGTAAATAAAGTGTTTTCTCCAGAGCTGGGCAGGCCATTTGCAAATGCCCCGGTTCCTGCGAGTGACCGCGGCGAGCCTCGGTCCATTACCGTGACAGGGAGTGCTCCTACTAACAACTGCTTTTTACTCCCCCTGACAAATGTGCTCTGTGCCACGGCTGACGTTTGTGTAGTAATCAGGACTGATGGATTGGGACGCCGGTGCTGCCGAAAGTGCCCCCCATTTTAATGTGAGCGATTTGTCAAGCGTGCCGCTATCGCGCTGCTGTCAGGCGCGGCCGGCAAAGCACTCTGTCATCTTTCCACCAACCAAGGTCACTTTGGCAGCCACAGGAGAACTCCACAATGAAATTTTCATCCTTACTGGTGGTGTGAATGGCCTGGTCTCCAAAGAATTTAGTTTATTTCAAGCAGTCCTTAAAAGTTATTGCCAAATGTCCGCGTTACTAAATGCTAAATTAAAAGATGAACGTAAAAGCACGTGGAAGCAAAAGTTGTACAGATATCAACACAAATTGGGAGTTTCAGAAATGCAGGTTTACTGTAAACCCCTTCTTGTCAGGTTCTCATAAGACAGACTTCATTCAAGAATTATTTAACATTCCAAGGACTTTTGTCACCAGAACACCTTAAAATACATAGCACAGAACTGAGTAATGATTAAAAGATCAAAGTGACATATCTACAAGATATACCTGTGTATCATCATGAAATTTTGAATAAACTAGAGCTTCCAAAAACAAAACAAAGAAAACCAGGGAAAAGTAGGACCCTTACTCTACCATTTAAAATGTAGAAAATGGGTAACTTTTTCTGCACTAATTGCATCTAAAGGCATATTACAAATTTTTTTTGAAGTATAGGAGCCTTAGCAGCCTCCAATTTTTAAAAAATTATTTTCCTTTTTTTTTTTTTTTTTGCACCAACACTCAAAATATAATCCCACCAGTGAGATTTAGATGCTTACACATTTTGAAAATAAGTTATCTCTAAGTTCAGTCAGTTATATGAATGCACAGTGTTCAGTGACTAAAGAATTTAATGCAGTATGTGAGGGGAAGGTTACACCAAAGGCATTTGTGAAGTAACAAATAACAGCTGCCTGAAGAAGAGTCTTGTACAGACCAAGGCAGAATGCAATATGTAACTCACTTTTTTACTTAAAGAAACATGAGCTAGTTCATGAGGCAGAATACAAATCAGCACACTCAGACTTGCCCACATCTTGAGTATTTGCTGCCAAAACTCAAAGCCTGTGAGAAAATCCCATTCAAGATAAAAAACCCCTAAGATACACAGGCAGAAAGTAGCTGTAATACCTGGAAATGAGAGAAATCAAACTGCACTAATCATCTGCCTACGACAGAAACCTGAATGAGGTGGGCAGCCCTGCACCAGGTTACTCTCACAGCTGCATCCACCCCAATCTTATGGGCAATTACTTCTGTTTTCAAGGACTGCAAAGATGAAAGTGAAAATCTGGTTCACAAATGCTGCTGTTACATGGCTTTTTTGCTGTGCATTGCTCCAGAGCTCCATAAGAACTGACAACAGCTGAGAAAGCCTCCAGTACTGCAAAGTCACTCACAACCCTGCTGCTCACATCCTAAAGTGCAGAGAGCTCCGAGCTGTTTGATAAATCCTTCACACACTGTAAATGTTCTGTCTCTAACCTGAGTGCACATTCACTCTATGACCGGAAAGCAAATACACATTTACTGTTTCAGTCACTGCAGAAAACCTGCCCTCTCCCTTTTCCTATAGCACATCATCACATCACAGGGAGAGAGACTCGAGGGTTAAGGAAAGGGGATGTTGGAAAGTCAAGAAACCAAAAAAGGTGAGCATTGTTCATATCTTTAGTTAGAAATTGTTCCAGCCCAAGAATGGGTGTCTCATACAAAGCATTTTAAAAACCCACCAGGACATTTGGCTAGTCTCTCTTTAAAGGTCTCCTTTCCTTCTGACAACTTCTTTAATAAAAATTTGGATCAGGTGGTGATCTCAACTTGCTGTAAACAATGTAAACATGCCTTCTGTACCAGAAGGCCTGTGTTTGGCTGCAAAATATGGTCTGGCATTACTATATGCATAAAAGGTGAATAATGACTAAATATCTACACTAGCTTGTGAAAAAAAAAATCTATTCTAGGTCAAATTTATGTGAAGAATTAGAAAATGGTAACAACAGAACCTGGAGTTACAGTTAAGGGAAAGGACAGTTTCTTGTGAAGGAAGATCTTGTGCTGTCTCTTACATTCAAATATTGAATGTTGCCACATTACAAGAGAGTTAAACTGAAATTGTGGCTGAAACTTCTGCTGTCATAAAAGTTCACACCAAAATAATCGGTGTATGACTCTCCAAAAATTACCACTTCTACAGTACAAATGAACAGAAGAACAACAGAAGATGCCCCCAACCCCTGTGTTCCTTAGAAATTGGTTCTGTCACATCAAAGTCAACTGACCCTTTGTGAAGTTACAGTAACAGACATTTATAGAAATATATATACACAGAAAAATCATATAATAAAAATGCTATAAGTTTATCAACCATACTGAATGAAAACTTTTGCCAATCTCAGTTTAATCTGTTCAGGTCTCTCTTCACATGAAAATAAGGATATCATAACCAGTTCTCAAACATAAACACTTGCACAGATTACATTTGGACAACTGCATGTAAATATTGACACCTTTTTCTGGTCTCAGGAAATAAAGGCTCAGACAGGGTTAGAGGGTTGGGGGTCGTTTCCCTCGGTATTTTAATAGGATCCCATTCCATGGCTTCTGCCATCCAGGTAGAGCGCGCCGCAAAAGCCCCGTCCCCCCAGTTGAGTGTACAATTAAAGACTCTACACATTAGCAGATCTACCAGGAGGGCCCAGTAAGGGGCCTGGGTGGGCTAACTTCTAGTTTACAAAATCTGTCCTACTAGGAGACCTTGAGGGCTTACGAAAACAGGGTGTTTGGTCTTCTAACTCTACGTGGTTTCAGGGGTGTTTGGTCTACCAGCCTGCTAAACACCATGAAACTGGGCTAAACTATCACCTAAAGCATCACAAGTGTGCATGCTAATACTTGTGAATGTAGGCAACAGTGTAAGAAATATTCAGAAGAAAAGCAGAAAAAATCCTTCAGGCATCAATATCCACATACACATTACCAACACATAAATGAAAGCATATGGAAAAGCACAGATAGAATCCTTTGGGGAAAGGAGGACTTTGGACACAGCCTTGAAAAAAGTATTACCACCACACAAACAAAAATCATCATCATCAAACAAAATAAAAATAATAATTTCTAATCTGCTCTGACAGTGATATCAAGCAAACTCAGCACTCCTCAAACAGTAAATATTCATAGTCCCATTCTCATCAGTTCTTTGCTGACACTATTCCCTGTAAAGGAAATGACCATCTGACCCCACAAACATCTGCAGGTCTCCTCAGCTAAGTGCTTCATAATGCCTATTAAATATTTGAACACAGTTTAGGAATTATCAAGTTATTTGAAAAACTTTGAGCTGAAAAAACCCGAAGATTGACTTTCCAAAAGATAAAAGGAAGTATAAACCAAAACCAAAATTATTATATTATAACTTGGTACAAGATGAAGATTTTAGGTACACTTTTATCTCAGTGTCTTTTAGAAGGAACTAGAAAATTACTCAACAAAGAGTTATTAAGCATGCTAAATAATGGTAAAATGATAATTACACTGGAGATTTGTGTTAATAAATGAGATGCGAAGGGGTCTTTATTATCCACTCATGTGCATGTAGAATTTAATTAGTTATCACCTATAAATGCTAATGGCAGAGCTGCCAATCAATCAATCTCCTAAACAGCAACTGAGGAAACACCCAAAATATGAGGAGTGAATGCTGAGAAACACTTTGGCTAGAAAACAGTTAACCCAAC
The DNA here is from genome assembly GCA_034509425.1 of Eopsaltria australis. Taxonomy (NCBI): domain Eukaryota; kingdom Metazoa; phylum Chordata; class Aves; order Passeriformes; family Petroicidae; genus Eopsaltria; species Eopsaltria australis. The sequence continues at coordinate 5,564,443 of JAVTVJ010000055.1, read as the reverse complement.
AGCAATATGGAGAGAAGGAATTCCTCAGAGAGCCTAAAGAAAGATGTTTTCATCTCATTATATCTACCTTCATAATTATAACAAACTCATCAGCCTCTAGATGAATACCACGTATAATCATTTTCCTGCATATTTTCCAAAGCAGGAAACTTAACAAGATATAAATGCTACAGACTAATTTAGGCTATTTGCAGTTCTCATCTCATCTCGAACTGAAATAAGAAGAAAAGTAGTATAGTTAAGCTAAAAATAACTAGATAGAGACTTAGGCTTGTTTATTTCCTGTAATCCTTGTTCAGAGCCAGGCAAGTAACAGGTTTATCCTTTTTAAAAGAAGGTAAATTTAGGGCATAGTTAAACTATGGTCTTTAAATAATAAAAACCCAATGTGAATAAGTAAAAAAGCTGGTAAGTTTCTAATTTACCTACACAGATGCTTCTGTCAAAGTATTTGAAAATACATAAACCCACCAAAAAACTGAAATCCCACCAAGAAAAAACCCTGTAAAGATTACCCCATCAAATATTAAATTTACATATGCTGATACAACAAAACAAACAAACCAGGGGATTACAACAGTTGAACAAAATCAATCACATATAGAGTACAGCAATAAAAATCAGGAAAATCCTGACCCACTCAGTGAAGTGGAGCTCTGCCAGGAATACATTTCTTGGCAGGGCTCCGTGCCCACTAATTAGAGACTGAACCATTTGGGGAAAGTTACTGTGTGTCCTCAGGAATTGATACAGAGCTGTCCAAATCCACCTACCTCTTCAGCAGCGAAACTGTGGTGTTACACATCTTGGCACAGGATGGGATGAGGCAGCAGCATCCACTGTGGATCAGGAGGTTCCAGATGAACTGGGGGATCAGGGTGGGTGTCTGTGCACATGCACAACACCTGCTTTCTATTCCCCCCACAATGCCACTATTTGTTTTTTTTCATTAGCTGCCAAAACTTGACTTCCACTGTAGCAATGCTGTTCCAGAGCTCCAACATGGAAATCACTGAAGGAATTAAAGTCTACCCTCTGAATACAGCTATTTTTGAGGACAAACCCAAATAAGAGAGAGTAAATATGCATGTACACACTGGACACCAAATACAAATTTCTTGTTTAATCCCAAGTCTTTCAAACAAGTTTTCTTCACAGTCTCCATCACAGTATCAACATGGAACCACAAACTGATTCTGTCTTGCAGGAACCACATTTATGCATTTCTAAAGCCACTGGGGCAGCTTGAGTTCTGCTCCAGCAAGCCTTAAAAACTGGCTAGATAAGGAAATTGGTTTTTAGCATTTTTTTCAGTCCATTTTTGGACTGAAATATCTTTTAACTCTTAATAAGAATAATGGGCAGCTTTCAGGTATGACAAGACTAAACTGTACACAAGGAGAATTCAGCTTGCTTTTTTTCTACTTTGCAACTTAACATACTTAAATATCATCTATTATGGAAAAAGTATTTATGAATGCTCCCTGCACCAAATCACAATCAGTATTAAGAGATAACAATGAGTAAAAGCATATGGATGGAGTTAGTTAAAAAGAATTGACACAATCATTTGTATTTCTGACAAACTATCTTAAGAAATTTAATTCTAAACATTTTAAGTTTCATTTTAAATGCTTATTTGGTTGCCAAAAGAATATTTTGCAGGAGTGTTCAAGACAACACACAGCTTTGCAAAAGCAGCTACTGTGGCTGAAGGGCTAAATTTGTCCTGAAATAAAGGGTTGAAATTGTACTGGCACAAAGATTTTGTAGCTTTTTTTTTGACCCCACATCAGCTAACAGGTGTCGCACCATCCTTCCTGTCTGCTTGCTTTAAACTGCCTTTATGCACTGATTGGTGAGCTTGAAAGAGCCATAAAAGAGAAAGGAAAAAAAAAACGTGGAGGGAATGTCAGAGAATCATAGAACAATCCCAAACGCTGACTCATGCTGTAGCCAGAGAGATGAAAACTGGGCCATGACAGAGACACGACGGAGAGCCTGAAAAATCCACTGCCATCAGTAAAGTGAAAACCTGGCATTTAATAAAACAGCACACAAAAGAAGAGCCCAGCTTCCAAGCAAGAGCTTTAATTTGAAAATCTTCTGGAATGCATTGCTGCCCCTAATTCCCAGTGCAGAGGAGAGGCAGGAGGAGCGGGGCACCTGCCAGCCCCGTTCCCACAAAGGGCAGCGCTGTTCCCGCGCTGCTCGGGGGAACCGCTCCGGATCCCAGCTCGGATCCTGAACCCTGATGGGCACTGGGGATCCCACCTGCCCCTCTCCGACCCTCTGAGCCTTTTTAGCTGACTATTACTCTGTACTAATCAAGTAAAGCAGACTAATAACTTTCCTATTCAGACATAATTCGTTATCCTTATTTACCCAAGCTGGCAAAATTTAGAAAGATCCTTCCTTCCAGCCTTTTTAATTACCAAAATTGTACTTGCTTTAAAATACCATAGTCTCCCTTGAGTATTCAGCAGAGCTGAAGATCACCATGGCAATAAGAAAATGGTGCCAATGTTATCTTGGCACTGACTGTCTACAGATCTCAGGAGACTTAGCACAGGAGAAAATTGAGCTCACGTAAAAGCGAGAGCTCGCTCTCTCTAATGATTTTAATATACCTTTTATTTTTGCTAATCTGATGTTAAAGACCTTGAACAAAACCCCAAAAAGCTTAGAAGCAAATGGTTTCCTAAACAGGTAATTCCTAATGTGTTTATTATTTCAAGGTGAAATCCACTTTACTCACATGAAAAAGCAAGGTCCTACAGTTTGCTGGATACACAGGAAAGTGTTGTCAAAAAACAACCCACATGAAAACAAAGTCTGAGCAAAAAGATCCCTTTAGATTTCAGTTTCGGGCATAAGATGAAGATTTTCCCTACAACTGGCCAAAATCCACAGTTCTGCTGCACAGCACAACAATGTCCATGGTTGGTGTTTCCTTATTTTCTTCCCTTTCCCTAAACTGTGTCACAGAGACAAGGGATATCTGTTTTCTCAGGATTATATCTGAAAGCTAATACACAACATATCACACAACAACTGGTAGCAGTGCACTGCAGTGACTTCACCACTCCTCCCAACTTTTAACCTGGACTTAAGAGCCAGGAACAATTCCTGGAGGCAAAGAACCACACAGCCAACAGTGCCAGCATGTACCAGAACACCCCTCTAGTACAGAAAGGGCACCTTCCTTTCCAGTTTATTGCAGTGCCAGGAGAGCTGCAGCTTTTCCTTTTCATGGTATCAGAGCAGCCACTGGTACATTCCATTCTTTTTGCAGTCAGCAAATGGGACAGTGAGAAAACACAACGTATCATCCCAGTGCCCACACACACAAAAGAACAAATTAATTCTCTACTAGTTGAAAGGTGCATTCAAAATTGCAGTGAAGAATGAAAATGCTGTATTGCAAACATCCAGAGAGGGATTTAACTCCATATAGTGCTGATCAGAATAATCAGTCTGAATTAGCAGGCTACAGACAGAAAAGGAATTGCCAATTCCCCCAATTCTCATTTTATAAATCTGGTTTCTAATTTCTGTGTACCACTTTCTCCATATACATACAGAGTGATTTTGTAAGTGGTTAATATAAACTCATGTTGACAATTTTGTTAAGGAAGTAAAATGAACGTATTAGAATATTGCTTTACAATTATGTTCTAGGAGCAGCAGTAATTGTACTTAAGATACTTTGGGGGAGTGAGTAGAAGGATTATAGTGGGGAAGCCAACAGTGACTCTTCCACTTCCTGCTTTCTGATGGTCAGAACATTGGCATTGTATAAAAGTCTATGCAATGTCTGCCTTTCACACAGTCAGAAGAGTCTGGAAGACTCAAATCTTCCCTCTGAATCAGATATTTGCTTCAGTCAGTGTCATTTTTGTCTCTCAAACGCCAGAGTTACCAGAATACAAATTCATTCACAAATTCAACTCAATGTTTTCATTAAAAAAGCGGACCTGATGCAGACAGGCTTTTTGTTAATGTAGGTGAAAGAGGTTTTTTTTTCCATCAGAAGGCAAAGAAGGAATAAATATTAGAACACTCTACATATGCCACCACACAGAATTATTGATATCTGGAGAGCTCCAGTTTAATATAGAGGTATTGCAAACACATTGTACAAAACCTGCAGCTGAGCATGGGTTTGGAACACAATGCTGAGATTGCATAGGAAGCACTTCTACTTTGCAAAAAGGATATTGCATTTCACAACACTGAATGAATTCAGAGCATCATGAATAATATAAAAATAATGAAAATTCCACTCTGAGTCCAGAAAGGCTCCCTGCTTACACAGGCTCACGGGAACTTTTAGCAAGAAATCAAACAAGTTGCACTTGGGATTATTATGGTTGGTAAACAGTGCTAAAGCTCCCATAATCAGAAAAGTGATAAAAAATCATTCCTTAAAATCACTGTAGCTTGACATCGAAAAACAGAGACTGCTGTCCTTTGCAAAAATATCTAAAATGTCCAATCCCACTGTTCAACCAACTTGACCTCAGAAGGACTCCAATTTGCACATTTCTGTGAAAGTGTTGTTAGCAGGTCACCAGTACACACAAAAAAAAATCTCAAGAACTAATAATGAATTTTTATATAATAACAGAATTGTAGGTGGGCAGATTACTTCTGCCCTCAAAACATCAATTTCAAATAAACATCTCTGGGGAAAGATCTCTCAAACTTCTCAGGATGGACTTTACAGCCGATCTGTGTGAAACTGCAGTTCCTGCTGTTTAAAACAGCAGGGGTGGGAGGCAGGAGCAGGAGGACACCTTTCAATCCTGGGCCTCCTGATGTTACCTTAGCAGACCTTTCCAGAAAAATAACAGAAATTTCAGCTGGATTAGAGTTTGAACAAAGATAATCCTGACTCAATTAGCTTATTGGCTTTTCCCCCATGTGGTATGCCAGGATAAAAAAATTGAAAGCAAGAATTCATTTCCAGGTTTTTTTCAGATGATAAGCTCAACCTTTCATGTTACCTGCCTTTGCACAACAAGGCTCAATCCTTCCCAAATTAGTTCTTGCAAGGAGGTTATTTCCAATGTGACTAAGAGCAAACCTGTGATGCAAACAAGAATAGATCATCTTGCTTAGCTTACATGTTCACTGCAGACAAAATTACTCAGCCAAGTACACACAGAAGGGCCCAGTCCAGCTCTTGAAACAGAGCTGGAGGCAGCAGGTCACAGTCCATGCACTGCCCACAGCAGTCATGCATTTTGGGCCTCCACCCTTCATTCAAACCCATCAACTGAAACCACATCTGGAAAGACTTTGTTCCTGCCATTGAAATAAAGAACTGTTTAGTAACAGAAGTATACAGAAAAGCCATGCCAGCTGCAGAAAGGTGCTTCCAGCAATCAAAATTTTTAGGGGGGTTTGAAAGGACTAGCCTACTTGTTTAGATTTCAATCTTCCTTTTGAGTCAATTTAAAGTACAATAAAATATTACTGAGCCCAGAGAGAAACAAATTTCAATTCGAAAGAACAATTACTAATTAGATCAATGATCTTCAATAGTCAGGTATACTGTTTCATTACATTACAGAAACTAGATTCCGACCTTCCACTTAAGTTATTAGTCCAGGGTTTAAAAACTGACCACTAAACCTGCATCAAATTTATTTTATTCCCAACAAAGCAATTCTTTACCTCTATGTTTAGCTACTTCCACCTTTGCTGAGTGTTTCCCCATTTTTGTTTTACAGATTAAAATAAAAATACTGCATGTTTCATTAGGTTCTGTTCTCTTATTTGGGATGAGACACCAATGTTGTTTGCTAATTTAAAAAGCAGCTCCTTGGCACAAATGTTTTATTTGTTTGTTGTTTCCTCTCTCCACCTCTCTGGCATATGTCAAATGTTTAAACAATATGATTTTGATGGCAGATAAATTTTAGTATTTATAGTACGAGGTCAGATTTCAGCTGTAAAAAGCAAACTAAAATAAATTTTATTGTGTTAGAGTTTAGGTTTCTTTATATAGTTTTAATTTAATCACAATGCATTTAAATAAAAATAAAACTTGTGCCTGAAAAACAGCCCCCAAAACTCATAAATCCATGCCAGCACTTCCCAGTTTATAATGCATTCTAAGCACTTTAAAAGCATATAAACAAAATGTAACAGTGTAGGTTTGAAACAAAAGTCGCAATGATAATCCTTTTGTAAAAAAGGCCTTCTACTAAATATATTCATAATCTGCTGTAGCACCACAAAACATAATTCAATATAAAAGAAAGGTTTGCAATTAAAACTTGGTTTTAACAAAGAAAACAATCAAACCACACAGGTCCAGTGACACATCTCCAGTGATCACAGTGGCAGCACCACCCTGCTGGATACACAGACCAGCACTGCCCAAAAGGAGCCAGGCTGAAGGTAACAACAGTGAGGTAATTCATATATCTACTGGACATTACATCCCTGGAAAAAAAGGAGTTTTCAGATGGTCATGGTTCACTCCAGCTCACACTGTGCTTTGCAAACTCTCCTGCTCTTGTGATGGTCACGATGCACATTTCCCCCAGCCACACTAAAGTGTGAGCAGAAGACCTGCCCTTGGTTATGATTTTGTGATTAATTTTTCTTGCAACCCCTGTATTGACAAACCTTGTTTATTGATCCCCATAATTTTTTATACATCAGAGTCTACAAATTAATTAGGATTCATTCCACTACAGCTACTTTGTGATTTTTTGGTTTACTATGATCTGAAAGGCTTAGCCTTTCTGAAATGAAAACAAAACCTAAACACAGCAATGCAATATATCCTCTCTCATTTTATTGTTATCACCTACATCCTACAGCTTAGAACAAAGATTAACTCAGATTTCATAGAACAAAGCTGCTTTCTAATGTAAGCACATTTCTTCTAGTAGGATCTTGTTTGTTTATAAGCAAGAAGAAAACCCTTAAAATATTCAGATACTACATCTTTCTGTAAGTAGGCTATAATTAGATTATTAACTCAAGGAAGGAGATCATACCTTCCCACAGACTTGTTCAGCACTTCACAGAACCAGACTGACCTACATGGACTCTACCCAATGCAGGGTCAAGAAGAGGGTGATTCAGGAGGGAAAAGAGTTTTCTGACAAATCAGTTGACTTGGTTCCAGCTATAACACTGACCTACTTGTACAGCACACTGCAAGGCATTTAAATTCCACTGCTTGTAAAAGAGAGCCCATCTATTCCACAATAAAGAAACTGGGTTAGTGGTCCTGATTTTACAGTTGAAGTGAGCAGATGATCTACATGCAGCCCCCACAGCAGATGAATTCAGGCTCTCTTTCCAGCACTCATGGGAAGGAGGAGCAATTGTGATGTTCCATTATGGGAAGGAATGAATGCAGAAAGACCAGGAGGTAACCAACTGATTTTGTCCTAGAACCAGCATTACCAGTGTCAGAAAACAGGTCTGGCCACATATGAGCAAGTGTGTGTGTGCAACACCTGCAAGGACCCACAAGCTTAACACGGGAAGACTGCAAAGACTGATCTGTATTTACAGAGAACTTGATCTCAAAGATCTTGCTTCTATAAAGATGTCTCTCTTTTGCTTTCTTGGGCTCTGATGCCAAACATGCAAAAGGCATAAATAAATACAGGGAAATCATAAAAAGCTGCTCACATGACCTTTACTCATTATGCTTTAAGCAGTAGTTGTCCATCTCTCTGCTATCAGATTCTGCTCTACCCCTTCTCACTGTTTGCACACAAGAACCTGGTTGCTCATAATAAAGCCAAATGCTGTATTTATGGGCAACACTGTACTTGAATCAAATACAAACACTGAAGAAAACAAAGGAAAACTAGTTACGAAGATGCCGATCCCTACAAATATAATCTAATTTCTTAAAGAAATAAATAATGGTAAAGTAACTGCCCTGGCTAACAATCCATTTTATCTCCATTTGAAAAGAAAATGATTAGCTAGAAGCATCACATGAATCAAACTAGCCCCAACTCAATAGGGTATGCACATCAGTGTACCAGATATTGTTTATCTGTAAAGTCACCCTGGCAATTCCCTCTCAGCTGATCCTGCAATATCTGTTTGAAATCTTCCCCTTTTTGATCCTCTTCTGAAATCAGAAGCAAGTTGCCTTTAGCATTTGCAATTTAGCTGTCAAATCAATCTCCACAGAACATTTGGGAAAAAAAATAAAATCATACCAGGTGCTGAAAACGTTCCATATTGGCCTCATGCAAAACTGAAGGCAGACACAACCCCTGCACACGACTTCTGCTCCCTCTTAATAACTACTAATGCTTCACGTTCCTTTCTAGTGTCAACTTTAAGAAATTATTCCTCTAGTAACACTTACTATCATTGGAGGTAGCTTATACAGATCAAAATAAGCAATTGTCATCTCATGTACAAAAACTTCACTCTTTCTTCTTACACCACTTGTTTTATCCTCGTTTGCTTTACATTTTGGTTTACGCTTTTCACACGGAATTTATGGGGAAAGGAATAAGGTGCTTTCATATTTTTGGAAACCACTCAGAATATTATGGCATTGATGCAATTAAATAATTAAAAATATAATGATCTTGTCATTTGGCACAATGATAGCAATTGAAAACTCTCCTAAACCATAGCCTACTTGGCACTTATTTATCAACTTACTTCTATTATGTTTACAAAGTGGTGCTAATGAAGGAAATCTCAAGAGTTTTTGGTGGGTTTTTTGGGAATGAGGGACTAGTTCTGGTTGCAGACACTCTCCCTGCAGGAAGGAAAAGACTCCCATGGAATGATAAAGGACTCACTGTTACACTATTACAGGAGATGAATTGCATTAACCCCTGCCCTTCCCCATTGTACTTGCTGCCCACTGAAAACAACAACAGAATTACTAAAATCCCACACTCTCTAATGGGATGGTAATAGGATTCAGAGGCCATTAGGGTAAAGGCAATCCATATTTTACAGTTTAATAAGCTCTTGCTGAAGATGCTGGATCTCTCTTCAAAGCCAACAATTACTGATTTAGTATTAACAAATCCTCAACTGTCAAGACTGCAGAATGCATTCAAGATGAAGTCAACAGCTTATGGTGACAGACTTTAAAAATGTGTGTAGAAAAATGAAATCACTTAAATTGAAATAATTTGTAATTTTACAGTGATACTGGTTATTACTGTCATTTCATATTTCTCTATATCCAGATCTCATGGTTACTCAAGTTTGCACATAATTCAGAGTTCCGTGGTTTTTGTTGTAGACAGCAAGCACTTTTGTCCTGTTTTCTAAGCATTCACCTCTTCTCACAAAGAAATAAAACAGTCAACAAAGAACTATGGGACCAACTGAGTAATGAAATCAAGTTCTCCACAATCGCAGATAATCACACAGACAATTCTTTAATACTACAATTACCTACAACTGGATTGCCTACTAGGCTGTCGACTCAAAAGAACCCATCATTTGCTAACAGCATGCCTTGAAACATAGGGTGTACAACACAAACTAACTCTGCCTGCTCTTTAAAAACACTGCTTTATATATTTTTGAAAGGCAAATGTGCTGAAGATTTTCTTAGGTCCTTTGAAAAAAGAATCATCTTATCTCTATTTTTGCAGTATCCAGTCATTCCCCACTCCCTTGTGTAACTGGCTGGGGATATAAAGAACAGTCCACTCCTAACATTTCCTGAAAACAAAGATACACCTCCACCATTAATGCTGCTGGATCTAAACCCCACCTTTTCACTATTCTTTTGCTTAAACTTCTTAAAAGGGGAAAAAAATTCTGATGAAAACAGACTTTTTTAGAACTGGTAATTCTGAAACTCAGTTTTGCCCCCACAAACATTAACACAGCTCTGATTCGGGTAGGTAAGAGCCACTGTATCTAAAAAATGTGGACTATTGCTGTTATAATGTAATTATTTTGTGCCAAATCACACAAAAAACAGGAAAGCAAAATAAAATATATAATCATAAAACAACTAAACACAAAGGCTTGCCCTCCTTTGAAATCCAGGGAGCCAGTTCTTCACCATCTATAGAGGAGATGTTTTCATATAATCAGATATTGCAACTCCACACACCAGAACCAGGCTGATCCTCAAAGTTTTATGTGCTGTTTATGTGGAGAACTATTACACTTCATTAACATCCATGCATATTCACTATTTATTACAACGTATTAATAATGAATCCAAGTACATCTTTTATTACTGCCACAATGTTAAAAGCATAAACTTAATAAAAACTGAGCTGGTATTTTTCCTGCTTCTCCAAAAGTAGACATACTGAAGTTTGAGATCCACTTCCACAACTTTTTTGTCACATTTAATATTTAAAGGAAGTTTTCAGTACACTCAAAGAACCGTGGGGGAAGGAAACCAGATTGATTCCTGCAACAGTTGACACTGTTTAGCTCACTATTAAAACAAGTTTTGTAAACCACTTTGAAAGATGCCTTCCAGAATATCTAGGGAGATCACAGAGATTTTTGAAGCATTGCTTCCAGGCAAGCTAACAAAAATAACCAGAAGCCAAGTAAAAAGGAACTGATGATCTAACTAATTCTGCGACAGGAATTGTCCTATCAATATTTTACAACACAGAGCAGAACTACAACATGAACAGAAGAAAGATGTCAAATACCACCCAAACAGCCTCTTCAAAGAGAGAAACAGAGAGCATAAGAACCATTAATTTCTAAGGACCTTTATGTGTATACAAATGTAACATTTAACTCCACTTAAATCTAACCATTGTTGTATTGTTTATAATACAACAGTACATATGTGTGTGTCATTGTGACTCAGCCTGACTCTGGAGTCAGGATTTCTTTTGAGTCTAGATAATGTGGTGTTGGAGCATGTCCAGAGAAGGAAATGGAGCTGCAGAAGGATCTGGAGAGTCAGTCATGTGAGGGAACTGGGGGAACTCAGCCTGGAGCAAAGGAGGCTCAGGGGGGACCTTCTGGCTCTGCACAAGTCCCTGACAGGTGGGGGCAGCCAGGGGAGGTTGGGCTCTGCTCCCAGGGAACAGGGACAGGACGAGGGGAAATGGCCTCAAGCTGCACCAGGGAAGGTTCAGGCGGGACATCAAGAAGAATTTCTTCACTGAAAGGGTGGTCAGGCATTGGAAGGGGCTGCTCAGGGAGGTGGTGCAGTCCCCATCCCTGGAGATGTTCAAGGAACAATCAGGTGTGGCACTCAGTGCCCTGGTCTGGTTGACAGGGTGGGGATCAGTCACAGGTTGGACTCAATGATCTTAAAGGTCTTTTCAAGCCTAAATGATTCAGTGATTGCGTGAAAATAGTTTTAAGAAAGGAAAACAGAACCACAAGTGATGAGTTAATTCAGAAGATTTCATGTTAGAAGGTGATGGACGAGGATGAAACAATTAATTTCTTAAGGCTGGCCATGGCTAATGGGGTAAACATGAAGAGAAAATATGTTGCCTGCACTGGAGCCCTGATTTGCTTTGCATTTGACACGTGCTGTCTCAAAACACCATTTTAATTTTTATTTCAGTCATTCTACGAGATCCTCTCAGAAAAGGTGGCAAGGAGATGCAATATAATGAGCTGTAATACAATAATCATGGTTTGGATCTCTGTCAAGTTTCTCAGAACGCAAATGAGCATTTATCAGGAATTTGCCCAAAACAAATAATTTACACTCATTTCCGCAACACGACAGACATGATTCTCCTCCATTCAGCTCTTTGTTAACTCTGATTAATTACTTCACTTCCACATTTCATTAGAAACATATTCATCTTTTCTAGGTTGCAACAACTGATGTGCTGCATCTCGAAGTCTCATATTAGAAAACTGAACATCTGTCCATTCCTTACATTCTACTGACCTCTAGAGACTGCATGTATATATGTATAGCACATATACATTATTTATGTCCATGCACATGTGCCAGAGCAACAGGACAATAGGTTGACTTTAAGAGAAATCTGCATTCAGTATCTGATGTTACAGTTTTGACTTTAATCCCACATTGTTCTCAGAAACGTTTTTCTTTCTTGTAGAAATCTCTCTATTTTCCCCCCGCCTCTTCTCTTTGTGTCCTTCCAACACAAACACACCATGCCTTATCAGTTATGTACAGAATTATGTATAGGCTACAACTATAAATACAAATACTGAGATAATTCAGGTTTCATTTAAGCATTAGTGCCTGCTGGGGAGGGAGTGCTACAGGTCAGACACACTGAGTTACTGAAAAATAGACATTATTGTATGTGGGGAGAGACCACCAGCCTCTCCCAGCTCAGTACAACACTTGTTCCCCCACCAAATGATAACATCTTGCAGCAGATTCCTCGTCTCCAGTTCTGCTGCCAGGGAAAAAGAACCTCTACAAAAGACTGTGTTGGCTTTGACATTTAGACCAAACAGAAAGGAGCTGAATTTGTCAACTAAAATCTATTCAAAATAGACATTAATCCAGTAACAAAGAGAAATGAGGGGAACAGAAGAGACTGTGTTCTTCCCTAACAACGTTAGAATAACTGACATTGTTAAGAGCCATTACTTGGTGCTACTGTGTGGTCAAGTACAACAAGAGGCATTATCACAAATACATACAAAATTAACAGGTGACATTTCAAAGGCACATTCTCCATCTGAAAACAGTTGGTATTCAGTTTCGTAACAAAATTCCTGAGGAACATACATTGGGTTTTCTAACACTGCCAACGTTTTATAGAGAAGGCCCACTTATAAGACACTTCCATGTGATTTTATTCCTGAAATCTCACAGACAATGGTAAGTTTAGGAGAACAATCTGAAAACAATGTCCTACCGCAAAAAAAAAAAAACTTTCTCTAAAAAGCTTTTTCGCTTTCTAAAAATAATTTATTTTTGAGGGCAGGGGGATAAAGCCCTCTAATGCAGTGTTTTACCATGTTATAATCATATTGCACGTGATAACAGAATACAAATTTTATTTGATTTAGAATCAGCCATGAGCTACAGGTTGGATTTTATTAAATCAATATAAGCTATAGATAGCAACTGAGCTCCGTATCTTCAAAAACTGCATGCATGTGGTAAGAACTGTGCTAGCTAAATATATTCTACACAATACAGCTAAAAGAACTTACATCCCCTACTTTGAGTTACTTGGGAGTTACAGCATCATTAATATGGAAAATATATACAATCATATCGTCCTTTAGAAGATTCTTAAGAGGACTTAATTGCCAAATCCTATTTCTAGTTTTTAAAATTACTTTTTTCACATTTTTATTTACCTACTTTAATTATACTATCACAGTCTCTGATATAGATGCAAGCCTCACAAATAAGTCATTAAACTATTATCTGCAGTACATTTTCCTATGTACACATCCCAGTTTCATATTTCAGTATCTTACTGCAGACTCCTTGGCATATATTCCTCCTCAGTTCCAATAATGGGAGACTAGGTATGTATTTTTAAATTTCTAACAGACTTAAATTAAAATACACGCATTCAGATTTTTTTTTGTCATTGTTTATAGACAGATAAGCATCCAGAGACAAACCTGGAAATACACTATCACTGCTTCTGAGAAATATGGCACTAAACTCAATTGTGGCCAGAATTACTGACCCTGGGCAGCTATTCTGAGCTTTCAGAAGTGTTCTCCTAAATAAAATTCCAGTATAGAAGTGCGCTTGCTTTTCTCTTCATGACTTTGAGAACTGAGAAATACAAAGATAAAAGTTTATTCCTTAGGGCTATATTGTGTCATAAGCCTTTAAACTGAATTTGTCAATGTTTTCAACAGGGAATTCTCTTTAGAAACTGGTGACATATTACAATCTTTTAAACTAAATTATGTACCATTTCATTGAATTGACAAGTCTGAGAGCGAGGAAGGTACGACAGCATAATTCTGGTGATGCTCTCACTGGCAACAGTTGGGCTTATTTTTCTGAATGACACAGAATTTTAAAAATGTGAAAGTGCTCATGAACTTTAGGCCATGGCCAACTAAGATGCACAACAATCAATGGCCATGGCTAATGGTCTCTGAAACAGTAGGAACTAAGTTTGAGAACAAAAACTACACAATCATTCCATAAATACATATGGCATTACATATCAAGTACACAGTTTTCTGAAGGTTAAGGAATTGCCTTAGTATGTGCACAGTTGTGTGCATGCACAAATTGAGCAATAAATTAAAGAAGCAAAACATGAAGGAAACTCCTACTGGCAACAGCAAACCTATATGGAGGGGGGAAAGAAAAACCAAACCAAATAAACAACAGCAACAACACTGAACCAACCTAAAGCTTGTCAAATTAAAGACATTTTGGCACACACATCTGCAAAAACCCATAAGAATACTAAACCTAAGCCACAATAAATAAATAGCCTACAATGCTAATTACATGAGAGATGACTGTACAGATCTGCAACACAATTTCTATCTGAGTCTTTTTTTCCAATTATAAGCAGAAGTTGAAATTTTCTTACATATTAAGTAGCAAATAAAATAAAGGCATGCTCCTATGTATTACAAAATTCAGTTAAACATAGTAATTTTGATTCTAAAAATGGAAACCTCTTCTCTAAGAGGTCTCCAAATAATTATTGTTTTCTTTTTTTTATTTATCGTACAAATAGGTACAAACCAGTTGCACACAGAGAGATCACATTTTTACATGATTAGCCTAAGTCTTGCATGTTTATCCTGCTTTATATGAAAATCTAGGATTAAAAAAACACAACACATACTAGAGTTTTGAATTTGAAATCAGTTATGGTTGATGATCATCTCCAAAAATAAATATTCCCACAGATAGAGGTCAGTGGTTGCCTGAAATTGCATCAGTTAGTGCCTGTATACTAAAATCCTCCACTCCTTTGGGACTGCTTTATCATTTTTTCAGATTAATTAAAACAGTAGTTTTAGCATAGAACATCACAGTTTTCTATTCAAACATTTGCCATTAGGTGCTTACAATTTATTGATCTGAGACTCATCATAGGGCTTCTCTCACAATTAAATCACATAAGATGGTAACTCACAATTGTTAACAGCTAAAACAAAGTACACATAAAATAAAGTATAAATTAAGAGGGTTTTTTTTTGGTCTTAATGTGTTGAGTTGGAAGCTCTTGCTGTTCTCAAAGGAAAGCAACTTCACTGTACTAAAATTCTTATTTTGAGGCGGCATGCATTTATTTTCTTAATTTATAATTAAACGTGTGTTTTATGGCTGTATCTAAAAAATGAGAACCAAACCCTTAACTTTTAGGGATATTCTTTCAGCCCTCCCTCTAAGAAAACACAGATCAAACAATGTTAATACTAGTGATAAAATTTTAAGAGGTAAGTAAAATACTAAAAAGCTTAAAAGAAGATACATGGCTGTACCTACATGTGCCTCATTTCAGCACATGTGTCTCTTCAGGTTTTCAGATAGAACAGCACCTACGATAATGATGTAAAAATTACTGATCTCATATTAAGGAACCACTAACAGCCTTGAGTTTTTCTTTGGTTTTTGTAATCTCACTGCATTTCTTTCTCTAGATGAAGTAATCTTTACTTTGCTCTCCAGCAACATCTACTGGAACATCAGTAAAATGCTGCTATTTCTATTAATCACCCATTTAACATCTAGTAGGGCAGAGTTAGCAAATGCCAAAAGCAGAGACAAATGCTCTGCAATTCAGATCCTGCATTCTGAGCTCAAGCACATCGAGGTGGCTCAGCTTCAACCTTCCACTTTTCTGCCATTTCATAACAACCAAAGTCTTCATGACTAATTCCTGCCAGAAGTCATCTACCATTTATACTCAGACATACTTTATTAAAGTCACAAAATATCATTTGAAGTACCACATTACATCCAGGACTTCCATTTTTGTCAGAGAAGTTACTCCTAATTTCAGTTTGAACCAACATGTACTTAACAGAACTGAAACGTACAAAGAGCTTGGAAGCACATATGGAAATGTTTTGGAAGGTGAAACAGAGGTGGAGTGACAATTCCAATGCCAAATAATAAACAAGTTAGGCAAAACCATAGTTAAAACCTAAAAATATCCACAGCAAAACATTGACAAGTTTGGATTTCAAGTCCTCAGAAAAAAAGAAAAAAAATCTGTCCCTTTGTATGAGGATGGAAGTGTAGGATTAACCACCACTGAAGGAAGGAGCACGGCCTGAAGTCCCCCTTCACGGAGGGGACTCTGCTTCCCTGGGGGCTCGGTCCCTCTCAGCTGTGGAGCCTTGCCAACGCCTATCCTGTAAAATCAGCCCTGCAAACGTGCACACAGCTCTGCCCTGGAATTCAGAATCCGCAAGGTTCGGGCACTGTGCACTCGGATGGTGCAGGCAGGACCCAGCCATTTGGGGAAACTTGCACAAAGACCGAAGTTCTCAAGTAAACAGATTCATTTCACTCTGCAGGGTGCTCATCTCTAGGTCCGCACCACGGAATTCTGCCTATCAAATGATGTTTACTCTATGCCAGCGTACCAAGTTAGCTTTTCCCAGCTCTGCTCAGAGCCAGCCAGCAAGTGCTCCACTTAACAAATAACTGATCACTACAACAGTATTTGCTTTCTTCCAGAGCCCTAATAATGGTCTAACTATCCTTGACTGCTTGTTCACTCTTCAGTGTGACAATGAAATTCAGAATATCACTGCTGCTCAGAATCCCTTCCTCCTATTTTGAGTCAGTTTGCTGATACAGAGAGCAATTGTAAAATGTAGGGAGAGAAAAAAAGGCACCAAAGCCAGTGACAACCAGAAACAGGCGTCCCAATAGTTAAATATTCCAGTTGTGAATAAAAAGCACTTACTGAAATTATTTTTGCCTTTGGAATCCCTATAAAATCTCAATGTATTTTTATAGAGAAGAAAAGGGCACATTTCCCAAAACCACAAACCCTTTAGGCAATAGAATTTTATATTACCACAAGACTTAGGTTCATAGGCTTTGCCTGATAAATTAGCTCCTCTCAATAACTGTTAAACAGAAAGCCCTTTATTGTAATCCAAGTGCACTTGTGGACAGCACTTTCAGAGTTAACTCCATTTGACAACTGACATAAATCCATTATTCTAATTTGGTGATTGCTTTACTAAACACAGATGCATTTTATGAGTTTTAGTCACGTATTTCATTCAGGATGCTACTTAATCTCAATTTACAAAACATAAACACGAAATAGGTTTTACAGTATGTCTGAAAGGGTACAGCTATTCATCTGACGAAATGCCAGGCAAACAAACCATATTCACCTAGACCGAAACTCAACGCTAGATTTTACCTAACACAATAAATAGCAAATAAGTAAATTATTTTTTTTCATAATTGAGCTGTTGCAATCAGATTGCAGAATGCAAGCTCCCTGAGGGTTTTAAGACTCTAAAGCTTCTCTAACACTGAGATTTCAGCACTGAATTTAACCTTAAGCAAAGTCCAGCTTTCACAAAAGCTGGCTCTCTGATTTATTTTGATACACAGAGAAAAGGGGGGATAAAAACAAGCACTCATTGTGAATACAGCGTCCTCAGAACCCCATCTCTAATTCAATTTAGAGCAGAGACTTTACATGTTAAACAAAAGGAATCTGATACAACACCGATGCTGCCTCTTGCTGCAGTTGCCTGCCTCAGTTACAGAACGCTGCAAATCCACCGCTCCGACCCAGCACTCCATAAAACATTCGGATACAGGCACTTCTTACCTGCCTCAGTTGAAGGCTTCCTTCCCTTGTTAGCAGTATGAAGCATCCTCCAGCCTTCCCAATCCTTAGCCCCGGCCTCGAATTGCACAGCTAAGTCCCTTTTTCGCAGGAAAACGCTTATTGAAAGTGATTAGTTTTTGTTGTCCCTTTTAAGTCCCTCCTGCGGGAAAAAGCCGGGGAGCGATGTGACGCCACCTTTTAATCTTTTGCGAGAGTGAAAAGGCAGAAAAGGAGCGCTCGATCAAACTGAGCTTCACACATGACTAAAACTCGGCGGAGAGGCTGCGAGCTCTGGCTGAAGCACCACTAGGCGTGAGTGTAAGAACAGAGAAGAGGGGAGAGTCAATGAAATGTGACAACGTATGTGCATCAAAGACGGGGAAGAGGGAGAGAACAATGAGAGAGAGATCGCGACAGCAGCGAGGGAAGGAGGAAGAATGAGAACAGGAGGCAGAATAAGCCTGAAGAAAAGAGGAGAGTTTTGAAGCAAAGAATTCGCAGAATAAAGCCAAAGTGTCTGGCAGCTTCTGTTTTTATCTCAGTGAGCATGACATACTGCCTCTCTCATTTAGCAACACATTCTTGTCTCTTCCAGGTTTGAAAACTGAGATAATCACAGTGTGTGCCTGTTTTTGCCTGACTGGCACACTTGTGTGCAGTATACCTGAGATGTCCCCCAACCATCTTCTGGAGGTGCATTTATGTGCAATTAAGGTCATACATTCATTAGGAGAGACGCCTCCCCCTGCCCCCAAAAAAGAGGAGCTGCTAATTTCCACATCAATTTACAATATAGTTTAACTGGCAGATGGAATTCTACTTATAACTACTAACAAACTGCCACTGATAAACAAATGACTGAACAAATGTTTAATGTTGATAACTGAGTTATCATAGCAACTAAATATATTAGCATTGATAAATCTGCTTTTAAGAAAAGGTATTACATATGCTTTATTTTATTTAGCCTGGAATTTATAGATGAAGTTGCTCAAAGTGGTAGGAAAAGAAGAAACTTGACCCAGAACTAACATTTTTAAAAGAATGCAGCAGAGATACATTAGTATTTCCAATGTTTTTAAAAAGCAATTAAAAGCTAAAATCCAAATTTAAAATTTCAAATTTAATTCTGAATTCCTACCCATCTAGAAAAGATCCATACTACTCATACAAGTAGGTTTCATTTTCATGCAAGATAGAGGCGGGATGTGTGTGTGGATTGTTTGGGTCTTTGGTTGGTTGGAGGTTTTTTTCTAACTACAACCATGCAACATCTGGGCAGCTTCTAGGGTTTGCTTTGTGCATACCTTCTACCTTTACATGGCCAAGGTAAATGGGCTTTTTGCCAACTGGCAATTGGTCAGCTGGCCCAAAGCACACAAGGTCCTTGTCTGCAGAACTGACACAAGTCCACAACCACACTCAGATTTATGTGGAGCCAACATGCAACAGGAAGAAACCTAAAAAATAAGAGGTAGTTTCTTTGCTGCAGCACTGTGTTTGGCCTGTTGGATCCTACCACCTCTAACTGCAATAGGGAAAAGGAAGGACAAGGTCAGTGACTTAAGATGCTGGAAATCTGGGTCTAGATCTGGACTGTGCAGAATAGTGCTCTGGTAGCTCATGCAAGTCACACAGTGCTATGTTCTGGCATCTGTCTTAAGGTACCCAGGTAGCTTAAAAGAGTATTTCAACAGCTTTACATAACTCAGTGTCCTCTTTTGTAAGGGTTTCCCAGTTCCAGAGAGGAGGTTATAAAGATGAGTTCACAAATGATTATCAGGGGTCATTTTCAACCCCAAGTAATTCTATATCATTATTATACCACAAAACTTGTAAGAATTTGTATTTTTCTATGAATGTTTGCCTCCAGATTCTCACCAGAAACCATCACAGTAAGCTCTGGAGAGATGGAATCCAGTTTTCATATCTGTATAACAACATTTACAAAAAACTCTTTAAACTTGCAAACCCCAACCTATTGATAAATCTGTGATTGCTTCAGCATTTCACCTCTTATTTTCTGTCCCCTGGGAACTGGGAAACCACTGACATAGATACAGATCCATTAAAATCAGACCTTCTTAAGCAGCCTTCATCATGTGAACTTAAAGTTGCCATAAGGAGAAAAATATCAGTGAGAACACTGGGCTTTTAAATCTCTCTGTTGTGTATCAATGCACCACTAGCTGACCCAGCACAGGAGCAGTGTGTGTGATGGATCAGGTATTCCTCCATGCTCCAATGGATTCCTTACACTGTTTTAAAGGCCTCCCGTTTTATGGAAATAAACACCACCTGAAAATTCAGGGGGACAGAACGATGAGGGAGAAATAGAGACCCATGAGTTTAGTTATTGCAATTTTTTTTTTCCCGGAGTATTTTTGGTAAATACCCTAAAGGAAGTGCCACAGTACCTTTTGAAAAGAAAACCAGGAAAGTAAGTCCCAAGTCCCAGTGTGTGCATAGGCACGGGCCTGTGCACACTTAGAATGAGTAACAGGAACAATTAGAGGAGAGATCTTTCCTGTTTCCCATTCATTTTTTATTTTCTCACTCTTACTGGTAAATTGCTTTTATCATGCAAGTCTTGATAAGAAGTTTCCACATCTCTTACAATATACTAGATTATATCCATGACAACAACTTTCAGAAAATGCAAACATATACATACATACTTCTAGAAGTATTTATTCATTCTCACAGACCTATCTGCAAATTCACAATGGAATCAAATGCCTGAATTTGCATCCAAGGTCAACAAAACACTTGAAAACATGCATGCAGCTTGTTTGTTTTCATGCAAGGCATAAGGCTGTGTGGCTAAAATCAAGCACGAGCTTATACACTGAAAAAAATAAATTGTTTTCTGCAAGAACTGACCTTGTGTTTGAACACTGAACTGCTTGACTCCTTACAGCTCCAGTGAGCAAGGCAAGTCATTCTCCTACGGAAGTTACTCTATAAATCAGCCACATTTCCACAAGACAGGCGAGGCTTTGATGAACATGAATGCAAAAACTGTACTTTACTGCTGTTAAATGTGCTTCCACTTAAGCTTCCTCAAGCAGTACTCCAGGAGCACACCAGCACCACACCAGAGAACATTACAAAATAACCACACACAGAAATGGACTGGTAATGCCATTTCCTGCAGAGATACAAATAGCTGACTTCCAGCCCTTTTCTTACACTTTCACCATTTCAGAGAAAATAAACCAAACCAGAGCTTTCCCCTCAATCTTACCTGAGGAAGCCAAGTTTAAGTTTAATCACAGAAAACCTCTTGATACCACACTTGTCTGCTCTGCAAGAAATCTGGATTATTCTCCTCTGTGTTTCAGGTCTAATTTATTTCACATGCAAACACATCCTCAGTGACCTCAACAGTAACAGAACAGTTTTAGAACATTCACCACACTGACATTCCACCCTTTACAACCTTATCCAGGCAATGACAGAGTCTTTGAGAGCATGGAGCATCACAACGGCACATGATGGGGAAACAAAGTGGCAAATGACTACAGAAACACTCATGCCTATCACAGGGACCACTGGCCACAAACACTCATTGACTGCAAGTCCTGGGAAGGCTCTGGTTACGCACAAGGCCCAATGACCACGTTCTCTTAGCAATATCCTTCTGAATTTTACATCTAGCAAAAACTTTCTTTGCCAATTGTCTAGTTGGGTGACACAAACACAGAACTAATTTTTCCAGCCTTTTGGTTTTGTTTCTTCCATTTCAGACCTGAAGATAGACTGTCTCTGAGAGTATCATTTTTTTTCCCAGTTACATCTGTTGGTTTAATAAAATGTACCACCTTTTTCTCCCAAAACCCTGTTTCAATAATACCTTTGGATCTCTAACACCACAAGCACTACAAAATTATAAGGGCACGGAGTGGCCCTTCATCTCTCCCCAGCCTCCATTCCCTAGAATGGATCTGTTCTCTGCTCAGAGGGAATTCAAGAGGAGCACAAGGGCTAGAAGGGAGGCAGAGCATACCAGAAAATCCCTTGTGTCTTATATTGCCTGTACTTAACTTCCCAGCACCCAATTTACAATGAGAAATGCAATTGGTGTGGTAAAAGAAACATCAGGATCAGACATGATTTTACCGGTGAGAGGCACAAAATAAAGACCTTGCACAAGCATGAGCTACAACATCCTGGCAGGGTGAAGAAAAACTGTGATGCTATTGCAGGTATGAATTATAAAACCACTTAAATGCTGCTTTTTGAGCATAACTGAATACATGTGATAGCATCATTATAAATTAAAACTGTTTATGACCTCCATTTGGTCCAAACACTACAACCTTACTCACTATATGCATGGCTGAACAAATTGATCTACAACAGCCTGTGTTACACGATAGAAGGGATAGCCAAGTGTTCTGAAAAGGAAACAAAAAGAAAATACCAGCAAAAGCAGCTTGTAATGACTCATGCAGATTTCTTAATGGCTACTGAAAATAATCTTTAATTCCTATCATTGTCAACTCAGTAAGTGATAATAACTAATACCTAAGTTATTATTTTATTTACATAGTTAATTTCTAGTTTTCGCCATTTCATAAAAATAAGTGTTAATATGTTTTGAAACCAATAATTTCATGAATGAATGGAAATCAGTACTTCTATAAATTCTGCTGAAGTACTAAAATAAGAGATAATCAGTATGTTCTCGATTATTTGGGTACAAAATTTTCAAGGACATGTAATTCCACCCCGCCCTTGTATTTATTTGTAAAGCCATAGAGGAATATGCATTAAAATGACATTTCAAGAGTCAGACTTCTGCAGCACCAACTTGTTGTCTGTTTCATGCATTTCCATTTGGAATTTTTTCTCCAATTACAGTCACATGCTAAGGCCTTTCAAGACTCCTCAGTACCTCAATTCCTGAAGTATCTCCCACAGAAGATTTACATTTCTTAAACCAGCAGTAAACCGATTACTTTCATCTGTGCCTAAACGGCAGCCAGTTCAGGAGAACCTCCTGTGCCTCAATTAACATTAGGGATGAAAGAATAATTTACCTACAAGGTTCAGGTGTGCCTGGTTTCCTCCTGCCACAGGCTGAGAGCTCCTCCACGCTCTGCAGGCACGTTCTGCTCGCAAAGACAAAGGCTGGCTTCCAGGAGAGCACTGTGAGGCTCCTAAAGCATTTTCTTCACAACCAGGTAATTTAAGTTCTCTACGTGAAATACAAATCTACGCTGAGACAACAGACTACACAGCTTCACTGAGAGCGCGATTTATGTCAGAGTACGGGGCAGCACACTTAGGAACTGAACAAAGCCTAGTTTTACTGCCCAGTCCCCTGAATTAATATGCAACATTCATGCCTTAAGTATACCCTTGAGCATTCTGAGCCACAGCTTTGAAGATGTGTTGGCTTCCTATGCACTAACTTGACCTATATTCAGGCTGACTTCTATTCTGAGATTATTTCTGCTGTGAATTCAATTCCAGCCACTGTAGACACTGCTTTGCTACACCTATGATACAGATGGCAAAAAGCAGAAGGATGTCAACAAATTAAAAGGCCAGTGCCTAAGAACCAGGGTAATCAGAAACTCTTTCTTTTGTGTGAGCTGATCTTGACACAAGCGTATTTCCTTGATAACGTGGAAGCACAGAACGGAAACTATAAACCTCTTTTAATTGCTTGCTGTTTTTCAGGATCCAAAGATCTGCTGCCCAGCTGGAGCCAAGTTTGATCTGTATCATGAGCCAAGGATGCCAAAAACAGCAAGAGATGACCAAAAAATGGAGGCAGGGAAATTAATAACTTTTTATTTTAAGTGTAAAGCTACAAGATGAAAACAGAAAAATGGCTCTCCATCTCTAATATAGGACACAGCAGAGGAAGTGAAAAACAGGAACAAAACTTCATCCTTTTGAAAACTCCCTTATTTACTCATGTTCTGATCCACAATTTTTGTACCACAACTCCACTTTTCCACTATTTTTACTGCACAGAGGTCTTACAGGATTAGGTCTCACTCTCCGAGTAACACCTGACAATTAGTTAAGGGCTTCAAATGGCTTCACGAAATGATCAAGAGGACTTGTATACTATAACAAAACACTTGAAATTCCATTTATTTCAAACCAAAATTATCAATACCTCTGAGTTTACAGCTCAAAGGCCCCTTGAGAACTCAGAAGACTTCCATTCCTGCACAGGTATCCCAAGCTGTGGTGAGCAGGAACACTGCAGGGGCTGCTAAAGCAGCAATCCCATAACAACAGGGTACAAAAACCACAGCACCATCCCCACCTGCAGAGTCCTACTCACCACATGAGTCAGGAGCTTCTTTTATTAAACACCCTCATGCTGCATCTAGATTATGACTCAAGAGAATGAGTTGATGAGAAAAAGGGGAGGCAGCTTCAAGAAAGTCTGGTTTACTCCCCATTTGTTTTGGTACAGCTCACGGAGGAAAATTCCACCAACAACATGGCATAAAAAGGTGACATGGCATAAAAAGCACTCTTAATCTGGCATTTCCTCAGCTCTCATCAGACACAGGATACAGGTTTTGGTGAGTCTGTGGCATGAACCACAACAGCTGCTCCTGCCTTTATCCCTGTCCTACCACTACGAGAGTGCACACTGAAGCAAAAGAAAATAAAAAGGCAAATGTGAAGTACTGGTTACAATGTTGAGAACAGCAAGAGCTTGACAGAATTGACTCTTGAGAACTTTAAGATATAGTATTTTAAGTAAATTGTTAAAAAGTGATAGAAATATTCAAAAAGCATATGCATATTAAAATGCTATAAAAAGTGAGTATGGCATTACATTACAGATGATTAAAATGTAAAAAAAAAAAATTTAATGCACATTTTAGGTCTGGTTTTACGACAACTGTTTCACAATTCTGAAATGCAACCAAATCAGATTATAAATAGCAAGATATGGCTTTTTAGATATATCCATTCTTTTTAAATTATTGAAAATAAGTAATATGCTGTATTTTAAAATTATCCCAATTTAATAATAACATTCTTCTTTTTTTCACTAGATTTTTTTTTTTCTGTAGAACATACAGATTCTGATTCCATGGAAACTCAATTGAGTCTGTGCCACATCGTTCATACAGCTGACTAAGAGCATGGACTATCTGGCTGTTATTTGAAATGTTCTTCAACTTTATGAAGACAGACTCATTAAAGCAAAAGCTTTCCCACAAACAGTTTCTGACAAAGTGAAAAAGTAATTAACACAAAAAGAAGAGGGAACTATTTTTACTTTTACTATTTTTCACCCAGCCAGTTTATTATGGGCATTGTCACTTTTGACGTGCTCTCTCCTGTGACAATCACGGACGCAATGAAAACTTTCTTCATCAGCCAACGCTCTTTTACAATTACCTCATCTCTACTTATGAAATTTGGGATAAAATGGTACAACTTTAGGTACTGAATACCTAAAAAAACCCTCTGGAAGCTGCCAGGAATAGATAGTAACTACACTATACAACATGACAGCATCAACACATATACTTCCCAGAAAGTGCTTATCTTAATGCACATCAAAAGCACAACATTTAAGGGGTAAAATTGGTGGGGAAAAAACCAAACCAAAACAAAAACCCCCTCTGAAAAAAACCCAAAAAATCCCTAAACCAACAACCAAAAAAACCACCAAAAAAGAAAAAAACTAAACCAAAAAAATCCAAAACCAACAACAACCCCAAACAACAAAGCAGAGAGACAATCTTATAGTGCTCAAATTGTCTAATAACCTCCCTTTCCTCTTTCCCTCAACCTCTTGTTTTTTTTGTCTCCATTTTTCTCCATTTAAACTGTGCTCGTTGGACTCAATGGAGAAACACTTGGATCCCTGATGAAATTTTACATAACTTCATTCATTATAGATTTTCTGCTGATTAAGGTTTCAGAGTAACTATAATAATGTAAAGCAATACCATGCTGCTGCTGTTTTGGGGGTTTTTAGCATAAAGGATATGAGTGCAGCCAGACAAAGCATAAACCATAAAGCATATTATAAGCAATCTGCTGCCCTTATCTCTACTGTAGCACCTAGTTTTTGTCTCAACTAACAGGTTTGCTGTCAGCCAAGTTCACAGACTATTAATTGTCATCAACCAATACATGTTCATGACAAAGAAACAAAACGTGTGAACAACACACATTACTGTGAATTTAATTTTCAAAATGCTTCTCAGTTTGTTAAGAGTCAGTCAAACCCATTGTAACACCCTAAGTAATGTCTGATCCGAGGCCCAAGTAGCTCCAACACATCTTCTGGTATTCAGCAGAATGGAAATATTTCTTTATGCTTTTCAAGAGGTCCTTTAAGAACAATGAAAGGATGTTATTGAAATACTCAGTACTCAATACTCTGCTGATGCTTAAAGTCCACAACATAAAAGAAATGTTTTCCATAAAGAAAGCAGGAGCAAAATATTAGTCCTGGATAAACCACCCAGCACTAAAGACACACATGCATTTCTCTTACTTACAGTATTGAAATGACATCCATGGAAAACCAGCAGACAAACGGTGACCCACACACATTTGCACAGAGGAGCTCTGGGGAGGCCCAGGCTGCAGGGGTGGAGAGCTGGCAAGTGCCAACACCTGTGCCCCGTTAGCTGTGCCTGCCCCAGTGACACAGTGTCAGCAACCACCACTCTCCATCCGGCAGGGACAGCCAGGCAGGGCAATCACAGCCCCTCCCCACTGCCCAGGTGCATCCCTCAGGAGGCTGCAGGCAGCCCCTGCCTCCCCTCAGAGCTTGCCCAGCCGCACAGCCGTGGTGCAGGACCACCTGTAGGGGTGCAGGACCACCTGTAGGGCAGCACCTCGTGTGGAGCTCTCAAAGCAGCTCACGGAATTAGGCAAACACTCGAGAGCTCTGCTATGTCACACTCTGAGAAACCTTACCGAGATGACTGCTTAGAGGTACCCCAGTGACCCCTCTGCCAGAAGGGTCAGCAGGGAGGCTGAGCCTGCCAAACCAGAACCAATCTGTAACATATTGCAAGTTTTGTTATGACATCCGATATTTACTAAAACAGCAAATCAGGAGGATGCCAGTGCTCAGGCTGTTCAGCTACAAACACTGCTTTGCCTCCCAAACCATTAAAACTGAGTTTAGCACTCAGCTGGACAGGTGGCATCCACACCGAGGGGTGGGAGGCTGCGGTTTCACCCGGGGAATGCTCATCTCTAATGCAGTACTCGCGTATGGCTGGGGCTCTTTGCAGACCGAACCCCTCTACACACAAAGGTGCTCGGGACAGAGAAACCCAATGCTCCCTCTCCCCCTGACCGGCACAGCTGCAGCCAGCTGCCCCGGGGAGAAAAGCGAGGAGAAGCCAGAAATTCCGAGTTTTGCTCTGGCTTTGGGTTTTTTCATATAATCACAGAATGGTTTGGGTTGTAAGGGACCTTAAAGATTATTTAGTTCCAATCCCCCTTCCGTGAGCAGGCACACACCTTCCACTTGAGGAGTTTTTTTGTTCGCTGTTTTGGTTAGTTGTTTTATTTGGGGGGAGGGAAGGAGCGTTGTTGCTGTACTTGCTTTTCTTTTCCGCTGGAGCTGAGCCCCAGCAGCTGCCCGAGCAGCGCGGCTCCCGAGGCCATGCCCCACCTGAGGCTCGGCCGGAGCGGAGCCGCTCCCGCTGCCCGCCCTGCCTCGCCCCAGCTCCTCCCGGCACCGTCCGGCCGCGAAACGGCCCGGGGGGAGCGGGCAGAGCCCCCCATGCCCGCCCCACGGACCTGCGGGCGGGCCGGGGATGGGTGCGCGGGCCGGGGATGGGTGCGCGGGCCGGGGATGGGTGCGCGGGCGTTGCCCCCGCACGGACGAGCCGCATCTGGAGCGCTCGGCACGGACAGGGTCCCCCGCCCGGGGGTCCGGCACACGGCTTCTCTTTGGAACGAGAGGAGATGACCATCCTGGACCGGGGCAGGGGCACGGCAGAGCCCATGGACCCCCCCGCGGGCAGCCACGGTCGGACCCCGCCCGCCGCCGCCGCGATGCTGCAGCCGGAGCGCCGCGGGCAGCACCTGCCGGCCCGCCCTGCGGAGGGAAGGTCAGAGGAGAGCAGCGGGATGTGATACAAACCAGAACTGACAGCGGCTGAGCACAGACACAGCTCCAGCCAGAGCAGAGCAGAGATCCTTCGGAGAGCGGCTGCGGCTGGGATGTGCGATGAATACCTGAGCAGCCCGGCTGGGCTCGCCCATCACAAAGAGATGCCAAAGGGCCAACGCTAATGGCAAGTCTGTCCCGCCACAGTCATCAGCATGACAAGGCTGATGCTGTAGGTGCCTGGGGAAACAGATCTTTTATTTTCTCAGAGACCCAGGTACAAACTAGGGGCTTAGCTCATGCGTAAAACACAAAGTGAGCACAACCGATGGCTGCTAGTAATGTGAACTATTAAGGTCTATAGTTTTCACTTTAGATTAACAATTTTAAACACAGGATTCCAGTGAAATTTTAGCTACACCTCTGCTGAATGAAAAAATAAAACAACAAAAAACAAACAACCTTTTACATGAGTCCGAGCTGAACACTTTAAATTAAGTTACAATCAAATAAAACGTATCAAAAATTTATTTGCCCCATTAGTGACTCAATTACAATTCAGCCAGGCCAAAAAAATCCATGGAAAAGCACAAAAAAAAGAGTAGGAAACTGAACAACAGAGGGAGACAGGGACATGCAGAATCAGTACATATTCCAAAGAACAATTTGCAAACACGAAAATACTTTTGCTCTGGCTGCGAAGACCTCACTCAATATGTGACTGTTTCAGTCTGAAAGCAAATCACTTGCTTGGAATTTTAACTCAGCCAGTTCCTCTATGGCCTCAAAGTACATCAGACTCATCTCCCCAGCTGCATCCTTCGTACTTTGGCACACAAATTTCCCAGAACCCAGACATGCCCTGCTGCCCCTGCACACTGCTGAGCTTCACCTCTCCAAGCCACGAAGGGCAGGAGTGAGCTCTGAACCAGTGCAAAGAGACATTCCCACTGCAGCGCCTACACCTTCCTAGCAAATTGATATTCCAGGTAGAAAAAGAAAATAAAACACACAAAAAAAAAAGCCCCACAAGCAAAGAACTCTTCTTGGAAAAGGCAGATGAGAGCCCCGAGTGACCCTGCCCCTCTCAGTCTGTCTGCACAGGTGACAGATGCTGCCTCCTCCCATCCCCACGCTCACCAGGGGGAAGGGAGGTTGTGCCTATTTCAGTTATTAAGTGGATAATGACTCCATATGCTGTCCTGCAGCCAAGCAACAAATAAAAATCATAATGTACAGGCCAAATAACTTCCTTGGAATCCAGACACATTACTGTGCATAATTCCCTTCTTAATGGTTATAAACAGACCAGAGCAATATACAAAAATAACATTCTACACAGAAGCATGATTATAATCAGCTATGTATGACATTTCTGTGCCATTTGGGTTAACTTTCAACAGCATTCTAACAGAGCTTGTCATTTTTCAGGTAATATCTTGCTTCAGTAATTCTGTTTCAAAGTAGAAAACAACACCTAAGGTTACAACTACTAATGGAGTTATACAGAAGCCATCTGAAATTCCCCCAAAATATTTTTTTATTTGCAGTAGGGATCCCCAAAAAAGCACAGGGCTAGTACTGACAACTTATTTCTTCTATGATGACTAGAAAATAAAATGTAAACAACAATATTTTTATTGTTCAGACAAGTTACATTGAACTCCTGGGAGTCAGTGTTTTAAAGCATGCAAAACCCACGACTGAAACAGAGCCTTGGAGATCAAATCACATCTCAGTTTGAGATTCATTGCTGGATCTTGGGAAAGACAATTATCTTTGATGTGGTCAATTTTTTCAGTTTATATAATGGTGGTAATGATACCTCACAGGACTCATTTAAGGGTTTAATAACTAATGCTTACACAAAATTTTCAAGTTGCTAATTATGAGTATTTAGCTAAGTGTTAACCTAATGCATGTGTAAGAAAACAATATTAATGTATTCCCAAAGATGATTATGACCATAATTATTATTAATGCCACAAGAACAAGTGCAATTGTTCCTCACCCACCCAGATGTGAGGTGTGTGGGACACACCTGGCACCTGGCAGGAGAGGCAGGGCACCTCAGAAGTCATAACACGAGGAAATTATGCGGGAACAGGAAATGCTGGAAGGAAAATATGCTCACAACACAGTCTGAAATGCCTTAAAAAGCCCAGTTTAGAGTCAACCTGAATCATGCAGACTCCACTGTGAGTGGCTGGTTCGGCTGCCGGGCAGGGCAGAGCTGGGAGCTCAAGGAGAAAGCAGCAGCAGCCCCAGCAGAGCTGGCCAAGGAAGTGACTGCAGCAGTCCTGCCACAGAGGAAGGAGAGAGAAAGCAGCAGGAGTCATGGTGAGAAGGGGAGGGCACAGAGAGAGCTGGGGAAAGAAGTGGCATTGCCAGTTTTCTCAGCTAACATTTCGCCCAGAAAATACTGGGAACAACTGCACTTGGTGCAGTCCTGCTCAAAACAGAGCAAGTTTTATTCCAAAAATATGAATACATTAGGGAAGAGAATAATTGAGAAGACTTTAGAAGGCTTCAGGAAAAAGAAAAATCCTGTAAACAAGATTGAGCAACAAGTCTTTGAAAGAATCCTTTTGTTCCCAGCACAATGCTCCCAAAATCTGCTTCTTCAGAACAGTATTCATTTAAGAAAAAAGAACAGAGAGATAAAGGGAAAGCCAAGAATACATTTTAAGGCAAAAGCACTTAAAAGCCATTTTCTTACTCTTCAGATTTTTTGTATTAAGCCTGGAGGTACATTGTCCACACTGTAACACTGGAGGTTCTCAGGCTCTGATGCTTGCATGTGGGCCAGCACAGACAGGGCCAGCAAAACCCCTCTCTTGCCTGGCCTGCCAGGTGGGCATGACTCAATTTCAAACTGGGAAAACACCCACACCACCCATTTCCCAGAGGAGTTTTTAGAAAAGCCCACTCTGCCTTTGGTCGGGAGCAGCCTCTGCAGAGGAGGGAGGAATGTGCAGAGGGAGTCAGAGACTGAGGCTGATGAGGGGAGATGGGAGAAAAGCAGGATGACAGCAGCAGCCCAGGGAGCCCAGGGTAAGCTGGAGACTCCGAGTGACCCTTCACTCTGAGGGGACTGACTGGCATGGTGGACATTAGGATCAGCTTGCCATTGATGATCTTAGGGCGTGTCAGATCAGAAGGATGCTGCAGCATACTGAGGATTTCCCCAACAAACAAAAGGGACTGCTATCAGCAGATCAAACAAAAGCACAGGTTTCATTTTATTAAGCAGTGTAGGAAAAACCAACCTGTTAATACCTGCACTTCCTGCTCCTAAAGTGGACTAGCAGTACAGCCCTGAGGCTGCAATGATTATTGTCACCTTTACTAAAGATTATTGCCAATCTACCTCTGCCCAGAACAGGCAGGGCTCACGCTTCAGCTTGGCACAGTCTGACTAAAAATATCAACATGTTAAAGTTATCATATATTCAAAGTATCTAATGACTCCTAAAGAATAGACAGAATAGCAACAATAAAGAAGAAAAACAAAGTTCTAGTTTCTAGACCACTGGCCTTAGAAATCAAACATTAACTAACATTGGTACATTTTTCTTGTGTCTCTGAGCAAATCTGCTTCTCTGTCAGTCCTTCCTTGGAATACTCAGCTGGGTACACACAAACTTGTGTGAATCTCAAAGCTCTGAAATGCCTAGAGGTTTCACAAACTCCCTCAACTGAGTGCAGAACAGGCCCCCACAGCCAGAAGGGCTGTGACACAAGCCAGGAATTGCCTGTTCCATCAGATGTGGCCAGGACAGCTGCCTGTGTCCTGCTACAGAGCTGCGGCAGGACGAGGGAGGGGACAGGAGGAAACTGAGCAGGTGTGGGGGAACAGAGGGCACTGCTGCCTGGAGATGCTCACTGGGTAGGATGGGGTTTTTTATTCCCACATGCCAAAATCCTAAAAGGCTACAAACTCTACTGAAATCCTCAGGGCTCTAGCAATGTACTCTAGCTTACAATGCCGTATTTAAAATTTGCACTTTTCTCTGGTAGTAGAACCATGTATCTTCACTGTAATCAAGGCTTTACTACAGTAAACTTGTTTCTAAACTCCTGTGAAAAACCTAAAAGTTTCTGCACCTGTAAGGCCACAGCATATTTTTCAAACTAAAAATAAAATAACTAGCTTTTAAAAATCCCCCATAATTACAATTAACATGGCTGTATTTTGGCCACAGTCAGTAGTAAGAAATACAATTCACTGTAAAGCAAACTGCAATCAAACATATTCATGGCATTCAACATATTAAAATTAGATGACAAATCTAAGACAGCAGTGACATTTAAGTGAATGATTTCCATAGTCTATGTCCCCATATGTTCTCCACGTTCAAATCCTGTCTCTTTGAAAACACCACAGTGACACGGGAGCCCACAGATTCCTTCTGGGGAATGGACAGTTTTGTGTTAATAACTAATGAAATGCAGTGACTTCTTGCAATATTTTTATGCAATACCCTTCCTGCCTTGAACCTAAATCCACACTAAACCATGAATGAACAACACAAGATGCTCCCTGAAGGGCTGTAGTGCTGTGGGTGACACATTTCTCATCTCCCTAAGGGTGAAGTACACACATCCTGAGAACTTCCAATCTCACCTCTCTGCAAAGCTGCTGACGATTCCCAGAGCAAAAGATCTCATATTCACACATGCTGTATGTGCCCTGGGACTGAAAAAGGCAAAACAAACCCCCATTTTTCAAGCCTACACAAATCAAAACCTGAGCAGAAGAAATGTATGCAAATAAATTCTGAAAGAAATAATTTAAACATCTTTCATGTTGAACTTCTAGTGTGTCTATCCATCAGAAAATACTGATGCAAGCAGCCAGTTTAGGTTTCACTGATTTGGAGGTAGCAGACCCATTGACTTTAATGAGGCCAGGACTTCAGTGTGAATTTAATCTGGAAAAATCTCAGTGCTATTCTTGCAGGATAGGGCAGGGCACACTGCTACATGACTGAAAGGGGCACATAAAAGCAGCCCCAGAATGTCACCAAGAGGCACAAGCCACAGTTTGATGAATGAGAACGCAGTACAATGTAGCACTACATCCTGCATTAAAGGCTTTTTGGTTCTGGTCATTATTAGGCCCTGTTATTACAGGTTTTTATTAAATTATGCATAATTGTAATTGCTAATGTGTTATTATATCCTCCTCTACGTGAGAAGTAATGAATAGCCTAAATTGAGGAAAGAAACAAACCTGCAGGTGAATGCAGGCTTGTTCCCACTGTGACTTATTGCAGGATGTACTTACCATCCTATGGACTGCTCTAAGACAAAAAGGCAGGGCAACATTTTCTAAGGTTTTTTTACCAAAACCGGTTTTGCTTTTCATTTGAAATGCGAATTCTAAAGGGATCCAACAGGTTAGGAAGTATAAAGTTCTGCTTCATCGATTTAAATTTTAAAAAGTAACCATTTAAGCTTGTACATCTTCCAGTAGTTCCCAGGTAGTGCAGAGCTGGGGAAGCTGCAGCATAGGTGCAGTTTACTCAGCCATATGCTGCTTTCCTTAAGTAACCCATTATACAAAAAAAATAAATATCGTCAGACAGATTGTTTTGACAGCTAAAAAACATTTAAATTTTTTGTATGCATTTGACTGAAAGGCAAAAATGTTAGATAGATGTTAATTTAACAGATGTCTAGTTTTGCATCATCAGCCTGAAACAGGCAATTTCTAGCAAGTCTCCTTGCTGCATCACAACACGAAATCCTATGAATTCCATACGAATATGCCTTTCACAAACTTCAAACAAACCATTCTCATTGAAAAGGAAGTAAAATTGTAAGAAGACGGTACAACCTGGTTGTACTTCTCATCAAGCAACTAAACACATCCAGAGATAACCAAACCAATACCCTGTCATTACATCACAGTCTGCAATAGGGGGGCTTTATTTGAGGCTGGATGTTGAAAGTATTCATTTGCATGAAAGAAATAAATAATGTGGTCTCCTAAAACAAGGCAAATAAATTCCTGCAAATCTAATTATCCTGTGGAAAAATATGAACCAAGGATTTTTTGATTTTGCTTTGCATGTCTTAAATACAGATCTTTGTATGCTGAGTATACTGTCATACTCCATATATGCTTCTGCAAAAGAATTTAATTGTGGTTCTGTATTGATTGTAGAAGAAACTGAAATAACTATAGATTAACTAAAGCTGGTGGTGCTAGCAGAGTCCCTACAATCTTAGAAAGCTTTGGGATTCAATCATCATAATCAAACCCATTTTGGTGCTTTCATGACTGCAGTGGGTAATACAGCACAGTAGTTTTACACAGGGAGAATTACTCCTCCAAACAGTCCACACAGTTGGCTATGTCCATTTGGGATCTCAAGAGCAGCAAAAACTGTTCTGTGAATTTCTGTATCGAATTTGCACATAGCATTACTGTTCTCACTTTACAGAAAATGAAATAGAAAATAAAGAGATTTAATTACATGGGAGATTGAGAACTCCTCACTACTGATTTCAAAACGATCCTTACATGCAAACTGACAGGCTGGAAACTCTGTTGCTGAAATATAATGTGTGTTTGCTAATGCCACCTGATCTCTAAATAATGAGGATCAGTGATATTTACCTACTTAATAGGAATATTATGAGACTAATCTAATTCATTTAAGGGTACTTAAAATCCCACTCTCTGATTTATATGCCTATACAAATTGCATTTACCTGTTCTAGTTGTGATCTACATATCCTGGCAAGCCAAAGCATTTCTGAGATTGGTTCCAGACTTAAAATCTGTGCTCTTGAAAAGGGCAAACACGCTTCCCCAGAGACAACATTCATCTGCTCCAATTTCCTTATCAAGTTTATCACCTTCAATAAGTAGACACCTGTTATTTCATGACCCCAACTCAGTTTTAAATCTTTTTCAAAGAAGCATTTGGATTGGATCAAAAGATCCAGTTTTTTCTTAATTTGGAATATGTCCTTTTTTTTTTTTTTTAATAAGACATAACATTGCAACACAATTTCCACAAGCTGAATAACCTTAATGACACCTCCATGAATATTGGAAGACAGAATATTTTACTTCCAAGATTGTTTTTCTTTAACATACACAGAATACAAAACATCTAAGTACATTCAGATTATTCAAAACCAACTTTCTCAAGAATCAAAGCCAAAAAGTTAAGTAGTGATGAAGTTTCTTTCTCTGGTGAAGCCATGTCCTGAAGTGACTTATATAAAGGTTCTGAAATTTATGAAAACGCTTCCACAGGGTAATTTTTTGTGACAGGGAAAGGTTAAACCCACAAGGTTAACATAATCTAAATGTAAGAAATGCAATAAATAAAGACCCCAAATGAATGGTTTTGCTTTAAGTGTTTTAACTATGTCACTACATCAAGCACAAACCATTATTTTTTAGTAGATCTTTACAACAAGAGAAACATTAAATAAAATGAGATTAAGTTTTTCCACAAGCAGTAAATCATCATGGATATCAAGAATCTGCTTATGATGCATATTTACGATCTGGTCACTGTTGCTTTATAAACGCATCTTTGATTTTTGACCTTGCTAATTAGGCTGTGTGGAAATACTATCAACTGTTTGAGACAGATGTTAAACACCTGCAAAATATTCCATAAATTGATGTTTACAAGCCTGATTCCATCTGCTTGACTTAACAGAAATCTTCTTACAAATACTGAAAAACATTACTAATGAAGGCATTCTTTGTCATTATTTTTGTTTTGCCCAGTGTTACAATTCCACAATACTCATTATTTTCATTTTGCTTATTATTCTGCTGCATAAAGTCCATACAGACCAATAATGGATGTGTGGAGCACACCTCATGTTGATTAAAAAAAAAAGGTTTAAAATGAAAAAACACCCCCTTGCTCTGGGCTGACACAAACTAAAAGATGGCACAAAGGGAGGGATCCAGTGAAGGCATTTCCAGAGATCCTTTGAAGAGAGGGTGACAGCAGTGCCTCAGTAACCCTGTTACCCATGGAGGGGCTGCCCTTGAATTTTCCTTGATGTGTCAATTCCTTGGAAGGGGAGCAGGAGTAAAGCCTGCAGCTGTTGAGTTATAAATTAGCACACTCAAATTGACAGAGATGATCAGCTCAGTCTTTGAGGAAAGAAGAAAGCCAGACTCCTACAGCACTCCTGCTATCAGCTGGTTCTTCTTTCGTCTCTCAGTGGAATTTTAAGACAGACATTCTCCAAAGTTACACAACAAAATTCTTGTCCTGACAAAACCTGCCCTGCTCTGACAAACGTGAGGAATTCAAAAGAAAGACTCCTCCCATGTTTAAAGAAACATAAAAATAAACCCCACAACCTAACAAAAAAATTACTATTCAACAGAAGAAAACCTTCCTGTGTTGATTTTTCCAGCATCTAATAAATTTAAACTGAATATGTATTTTTTAAAAAATTAAAAATGCTAAAATCATTATGTATCCCATTTTATAGCAATTCCTGACCAACTACAACCTTAAAACAAGGAAAAACTTCTGAAGATTTTTTTTAACCTAAACTCTGCAGTATATGCTTTAATATTTTAGTAAGATTCCCATTTCTGGTCCAGATAATGCGGTAGCGAGGACAGGTGACTAGAGAAGCACACAGGGGTTTGGAGAAGAAGGTTGTATTCTTGAATTTGCTTCAAGTAATTTGCCTGCCTCTTCTTTAATGTTCTCATCTGTAACTGAAGCTGGTGGCAGTAACCTTTCCAGGGAAACACTTTGCAATTCTGAGCCGCGTGTCAGAGCTGAGCATCATTACCGTAAACAGTGGCTGGAATTAGAAAAGTCACAATATATGGAAACTGCCATTAGGCAAACTATTTGAGCAGCATCCTGATGATGAAAGAAATGTGCTGATATGCCCCCTTAAGTTCCAAGGAACATCAGCAGACCATACCAGTGTAAATCAGTCCATTTCCAACAATGCTGTTAAGCCACGCATGGAAGCTTCTATAAAACACACTCATTTTTCCATTTTCACAGATTCAATGCACAGGAATACCATCTCCTTCATTTTCCAGAGGTCCCTTTCAAAACTTTTCTTTCCCCCCCACAACATTTCTATTAATTCCTCACACAGTAATCTAAGCACTGTTTGTCACACTTCATTTTCATTCACGTTTAAAAACTTCAGCTGTACTCAGTAACCCAAGCTTAGGAATTCAAAGTGGTTTTAAAAAAGCTAAGACAGAAACCAACAAAAAGTAGAAAACCCTGTAATTAAGAGTTCACTGGGATTGAGTTTGGGGAATAAATACTTTGCTCAGCAATATGATGGGTAAGATTTTTAAAAAGCTGACACTTGATCAAACAGTTGATAGTCACTTCTGTGTTGTTGACCTCCTGGTGGCTTTTTTAATAAATTTGGGATATAGGTGTTAACCCCATGCAGATCTGGCTGCCTGAACAGGATAAAAATTAAGTACATCCAGCCTTTATGCTGTTTATTTACCTCTGTTTTCCATTCAGCTCCCTCAACAAAATAGACTATTCCATTTCTCTAATGTTTAGGAACCAGATTCTGGAGAGTATGGCAATCTGATACTGTGCAAATATTGCATCATTAGGAGGAAACATTCTGCTGAGGACAGTTGAAACTTCAGGACAAGCCATTTCCACTGAAATGGAAATCAATTTAGTGGAGATCACAGATGAATTGCTTTTTCTCCATCTAAAAGCTACAGTTTGAACCCACATTATCTTTAAAATTAAACTGATAGTAAACAGTTATTGAAAAATGTTTATGAATATGAATTAGAATGCACCCAGATTTGATAGACAGACATTTCATTTTCAGGAAGTTGAGCAAAAAGGGTTGTACTATCAAATTCAGCAGAATCAAAAAAGACTAATTCTTCAATCCTCCAGCATTTTTCAATATTTTGTTGCATATTTAAAAGGTATCTAAATATTTTATCATTAGTATTATTTTCATACATTTCCTACAGCCTGTCTATTTTCAAAATCAGGCTCCTGCTTGTATTATTTTAGAGTGAACATAGGAGTGTTGCTAAAACCAGGTGTGAGAAATAGTTGGTTTTATTTCCTCCTTCACATTCATAATTTTGATGCTGACAGAACCACAATGCTCTGTACTGAATACTCTGTTTCCAGCTAAGATGTATTTATCCCCTCTGTGACAAAATAACTACTAAGGGAGATTCTGTTCATATAGAATTTATGTCTCTCATAAAAGAAAACACAAAATAAAACTCACATAACTTAATAATTAATATTCATAACAAGAAACGTATCACCATGACACACTTGAACTGTAAAACTTAAAAATGGACAAATTCCGATAGCATTTTTGATTATTCCATCCTTGGCTGTGCTGTGTGCCCCACTCATTTGGGGTACACACAGTTCTGTTTTTTAAACAGGAACACTACAGGTAGTCCTTCACCTGGAAAGTAGAATAAAATCAAATTAATATTATATTCTGTTTGGTCTAGTGCATCTACCAGCA
Organism: Eopsaltria australis; assembly: GCA_034509425.1. NCBI lineage: Eukaryota > Metazoa > Chordata > Aves > Passeriformes > Petroicidae > Eopsaltria > Eopsaltria australis. The sequence continues at coordinate 5,526,139 of JAVTVJ010000055.1, read as the reverse complement.
TCTGCAGAAGTTTCAAAATACCTAAATTTTAATTTTTCTGGATCTTGCCTCACTCTTTATGAATGCATTCATTTTCCCACCCCCGATTATTGGAGCTTAATTTTGCTTTTTATTTTAATTCACGCAGTTCAGAGAAAAATAAAAGTTAAAGTTACTGTACCTTAACAAATGTACCTAAAGTGGCACTACTTTTGCATGCATGAAAGCTCAAAGCCTCAACAACTCCCATGAGCGATTACTCTTCTAACACTAATTAGATATTTGCTAATTAGTGTCTGATGTGTGAAATGAAAAACATTTTGAAGCTGAAATGGATAGGGTCTATAAAGATAGCGGCGCTATCCCAATTCCCTTTTTCCTGTTATCATATTTCATAAATATTAATAAGATCACATGATACTACCCCTTCTATAAAATTATCTTTCTGAAAGCAGTCTATTGTTTGGTATAATAGGGCTGTGTCAATATTTTGCATTAGCTGTAAAGCACTCAATGGAGGGAAGTGTTTTCTCTCAATGTTAAAGAGATGTCACATTTCATGCATCATCTTTATGCTGCGTTAACCAGGCCTCTTTTTAATAGTTTATCTTTAATGCACTGAAACTAAGAATGCAAAACTTTATTGAGTAATCCTTTACATATCTGAATAATTTACTGAACTTATCTCATTTCAAATGTATCCCAAATAAAATATAAATGATGAAATAGGTTTTTTCTTAAGCAGATACTGAGAACATCAAATTAGTGTCTGTGATGATAATTTCATTTCCAGGAAAGGTTTTGGAATGTTAGAATAGTTAACACGGAATAATGTCTTGAAAAGTAACTTCTAAATCCATATTAGAGATGTCTGAACAATATCTGCCTGTGATCATGCACAGAAAATTGTTCTAAACTTCCAGGGAGGGTTAGTGGTGTCACTTAATGATACAAAACTATTTATCTATCAGAATATTAAGATCTAAGGAAAAAATTCAAAGGAAAAAAAATAACATTAAGGTGAATAATTCCTGATGAAGAAGTTCATTCCAAACAGGAATACTGAAGCACTGCTCACCTCTAAATACTGGCCACATAACACCTGGTATCTAATCACAGGATTGACACCAGAATTTTGAAAAGTAGCTAAGCATGAATTGACAAAGGTGACATTGAAAAAATATAATGACAAGATTATCACTTTCCCCAGGCTGACATTTTGTGGTTATAATAACACCCATCAAGGTGATTAAAACGATAATAAAAGGCAAGTTCTAAGAAGAAGAATAAAACAGACACAAGCAAGACAATACATGACAAGTGAAGCTACAATTTTGCATTTCACTTTTTTCAATGAAATTTCTTCATTTCAGATTGAAGTTAGGCAGTTCATCAGTCCCAAAGGTGTTTCTGAAATAGAAACCGCCTTTTCTACCAATACACTCGGCTTTTCATTTTTCATGTATTCTTCAGAAGAATAAGCTCTTCAATATCTATTTATCCTGAGACAGTAATTTACACTTCACATTAGCTTGATACTTTTATCTAACTTCAAATAATTAAAGCATCATAATATTATTCACACTGACGTTCAGGGGCAAATTCTGATTTCATTTAAATTTGTTTGTTTGCTGATGTAAACATATTAACATCAACTACAATGGCTATGCCCTCTACCTTTAATTACTGTTCCCTCCTTCACAAGCATTATGAGTTATCATCTAGCACATACTGACAAGTTTTGCCTTTTATAACCCTAAAGACCACTGTGAGAACAGACAGTGGTAGGGATACGAAAGAAAACAAACCAACTCTGATTAAAGCTGCGTGCAAGTGGTCCATGGTGGAGGACAGAAGCCTAGAACAGACAGTGGCTGCTTTCCCTGGGGTTACAGAGAGCAGCAAGCACCAATCAAGGCAGATGTATATGACATGATGCAGTACATCCATACGTCAGTGGGGTTTTTGGTACAGTGAAGGTTTCAGGGCTCCTGTTACACGCTCCCTTACACATGGCAAACCTTCCCCAGCTTTGCCTTAGGAATCATTCTCCCTCCCACTCCATGACCAAAATGACAGCAGTCACCAAAAGCAACTCCACTGTAAAGAGCACTGAGTTCTCTCCTTGGCTGAGAAGTGCAGCCACTGTTCTTGTAGAGTCAAGATCTGTTTGGCTGGGCAACAAAGGGTTTGCACTCAGCTGCCAATTAACATGAGCTAAAGCGCTTGTAAATAATTGAACTTTACATTTCTGAGTTCTGTACATACTAATCTATTCATGCTCTGCTGACACTGTGAAGTAGAAAAGAATCACAACGTATTTGTTTCTTTGATCTGTAAAATAAATGACTGGTTAGAGCCAAACATCTCACAAATACAGTATTTATGATGAATCCACTAGGAAGAAAAAGTACTTGGACAAATGGATAAGTTGTTAGGAACAAAAAGTCACTGAACTTGAACAAGTTGCTGTGTTCAGGGATGTACAAGTGACACTGAACACAAATATAATCCAGTTTTTCACTGCTTTGGATACAATGAGGATCTTTCCAACAAAATACAGAAACTGACTCTGGTTCAAAAACATAACTTCAGAAACTGAAATGAATCACTGGGCATTCTGAAGCAGCACAAAATAACCGAAAAAGTCTGTGCTAGCTTGTTTCTGATGAAAGTTTTGCCAGTACTCCCGGAGTTCAGTCAGGTCATGCAGCAGCCTCAAGAAGTCAAGTCAAGCACATGTGCAGGCTGAGGTAAGCACAGGTCACTATTTCTTGCAGAAATCATTATGGTCCAAAAATAATTGATCGTATCTCATCACTGAAATGTACCCACTGTATCGTCAGTGGAGCAGGAGCAGCTGCTGTCCTAAAGCTGTCCGTAAGAAACATTTTTACCAGGGATGATCAAGGGACAAATCAGACTTTCCTTCAAGCTACTTTTACTTATGCAAAAATAGGAGAAGTCTTGCAAGGGCAGGAATGTATCTATTTTCAGAGGACATGTAGCTCAAGCAACAGGCCCTCTTTTTTTTTAATAGGTAACTTCAAAGAAAACCTACATCATTCATGTGTGGCATAGTAATAATCTGCACCTTTGTATTCTTCTGTTTTACATCAGTTTTACAACCTGGTAAGGATATTTCATTAATATATTAAAAATGTTTAATATTCAGTACCTAATTCTTTTAATTTCAACTGCTTTCTTAACACTCTTACAGCACAAATGTATGGAATTGTAGTGTAGGGGCTAATCAACCTCACTGTATGGCTTTAAAAAAATCCACTAATTAAAACTGAATCTTTCATAAGACTCGTTTTCTGAGCCATCATCTCTATGCTTAGGAAAATGCTCACCACTTTCTGTGCTATTTCTGCCATTTTCTTGCAACATACTGAATTAATTGAATGTTTAGAAAGACAAACTTCTTATGCTTCACCTATTTAGCAGGGAAGTTGCTCCTAAAGAACACAGAGAAAATCACAGCAGAAAAAAATGCCTTTCTTAAAATAAAAACAAGTTTTTAAAACGGTTTCTGTTATGACTAAACATTTCCTCATTTAAATGTCTGCAGAAAGAGTAATAGCTTAAGTTCTAAGATAATGAAACTCACTTTCTATGAAAATGAAATGGCATTATATTGTGTAATAAATGATTGTTTCTGCATTTTCTCTCTCACTAACTGAAACTTGACATTCATTGGCAAAGTTTAATTACTGAACTTTTTATCTAAATAAAAAATGGAGAAGAATTTGTCAGAAGACTGATTTTATACACCTGTCAAAAAATTACAGTAGGTATTAAAAGTATTTAATAGCCTGGATTCACGTAGCTGCAGATCTTTCCACACCTTGGTGAAAAGCCTGAAAACTCGATTGCATTTGCATTCTCTCCAAATGCTTCCTGGCACATGGAACCTGCTATTTTTTATCAAATGAATTTTAGTCTTTCACACAATTCCATTGTACCTTGGAACTGTTCAAGTTTCTACATTCTCTTTTTTTTCAAATATTTCCAAGAGCATGAGCTTTTATTCCGAGAATGAAAGTCTTGCATGACTGAAACTTAATGAGCTGAACATTCTGCTTTAATGTTCCTCCTAATGGATCAAATGGGGGATGTGTTAAAAAACAAACAAAAAACAAATTAAAAAAATCAGAAAGTTTGTGCTCAGGAAATTAAGCAAATATGTGTGCCCCTGTTATGGCACAGCTGTTTCTAAGCCTGACCAACTGTGGAGCTGTGAGTTTGTTCCATCCTGTCACACTCATGTGGAGGTCAATGGTAGGAACTGCTCTGGAGAAAAAAAGGAACTGATTAAAGTCACATTCAAATCATGGGATCCCAGCATGGTTTGGGTTTGGGTTGAAAGGGTCCTTAAAGCCCATCCCATTCCACCCCATGCCATGGGTAGGGACACCTTCCACTATCCCAGGCTGCTCCAAGCCCCTTCCAGCCTGGCCTTGGACACTGCCAGGGATCCAGGGGCAGCCACAGCTGCTTGGACACCCTGTGCCAGGGCCTCAGCACCCTCACAGGGAACAATTCCTTTCTAAAATCTAATCAAAATAAAAATGGTAAACTGTATAAATCCTCAGGCTGCCACCAATACCTCTCCAAGGCTTCAATTTTTCCCCTAAATAATTTACATATTTTATATATTTCAATGGCATAGCACTAACAGAAAGAGAAGCTTGACTGATCACACTGAACTCCAACCTAACAGTAAAATTCCCATGGCAATAAGTTGCATGACAAAGACTGGCCCCTAAAACAGAAGTGCCAACATGGCTCTAGACACCGCTACCAATGGTGCAAAGCAGTTCTGGCAGCACCAGGATTCTAAAATTCAGCTGTATTGACATGCTGCTTCTCCTAACATGACTGATTTTCCTTTTGTAACTTCAATGTGATAGATTTTGAAGGAGTCACTCTGGTGATCAATAGCAATTTTTCACGGTATTTTTGCTATTTCAGACTTCCTTTTCCTTTACTGTTTTTACGTTCAGTGCACCCAAAGGATTCATGTCAGTCTCCATTCACAAATTATTTGAGTTTAAGAAAACATGTGCATTCACTTTCCATCTCTTCAGAAATCTCACATGGCTGAATTCCATGGAGCGGTGAGACTGTTCTATCCTATCATGCTCAGGTGGATGAGTATGATCCCCTCATCAGTATCAGTAAGTGCACACAGGAAGACAGAAGCAATGGACAGTCCTGTGGGAAGCAGACAGCAGAACCCTTGCTGACCTGTTTAGGTAGAAGAGGCTCTGGCAGTGTTTGTGGGGTGTCAGGCTCCTGTGCCTCTGGCCATGCCAGCCCTGTCCTGTCTCACTGGAGCTTTGCTTTCAGCTCTAATGATGACTTTGTTTAATAACCAAGTGCTATTGTGTAATCAATGTGACTGGTCCTCAGCGTTGTACAGGCCCATGAAATAACCATAATTTTTAAAGGAACTGTAATGATGAGTGGTCAGTCTGGGCAGCATTCCATGATTCTGACCCTACTGTGACACTGCAGCGCCAGTCTGACTGCAGAGAGAGGGCTCAGGGTGATGTGGGGAAACACCAGCACTGTGAAACTGCCACAGGTCCAGGCCTGGGAGGGCAGAACAGGTCGTAAGGGTAAGGAAGAGAACAGTGAGCAGTCTGTGACACACAGGAGACACTGCCCAGACAGCAAATGCAAACGTTACAGAGCTGCAGATCTGTGGAGAAGGAGCAAGGTGCAAAAACACATCAGAAACTTAATGGGAGCCCCAAGCAGCCCTGAGGTGAGGAGGATGAAAAACCCCCAACAGCAGCAGTGTGCTTTTCCCAGGCAAAGAGAAAGAGGAACTCCTTGCCAGCAGTGCCATACCCCTCCTGCAACAGGAATGGCTCCCCAAAACCTCCCTCCAGGCTGAAATCCACAGCCCTCAGACCCAGGGGCAGTGGGGGTGTAGCATAACTGTGAGAAAGGAAGAGGTAGTGTATGCAACAACTTCAAATGTATTACTTGAATTACTTTTTTATTTATTGAGACTTTTTGTTCAATGGCTTTCTCCCCTCTCCCTTTCCTCCTTTTCCTGTAACAGATGAATGTGGCCTAACAGTAATTTTTGATTAGCCTGCTATGTTACATTAACAATAAACTCTTGACTTTACACATGGTTGTCTTTCTCTTTTGCCCATAACTAAGACTTGCTAACCTGGAGTTAAGGTTAGGTGCCCTGTTTCCCAGCAAAACAGTGAGCTTTAACAAAAAACAATGATCCAAATCATCTCAAGCTTTTGTAAGACAAGGAGACAAAAGCAGAATGTATTCCTTTAATTATTCATGTTCAAAATCCATATAGATTTTGTTTTGAAAGGCTAACTGTGATTAAAGAACAGAAGGAAAACATATGTCTAAAGAAGTACTGTTAAAAAAATCCTTCAGGAAAGTCTTTCATTGCATAAACCCCCCTCCAACTTCAGGAACCATTTAGCTGGATATTTGCGCACAACCAACAGGAAAAAATGCCTGAGTCACTCCAAATGAGTGCGAGTTGGCAGGTCTGCAGAGCTCAGCACTGTCTCTCTTGCCAAGTGTCATGCTTCATACAGAAGACTCACGCATCAGGTGTCCATGTCACACTTTTATTTCACTCTGCATAAATCTCACACAGAGAAATCTTGACAAGGTTTGTTTTATGCCAACACAGTACTCCATAAGCATTTCACTGATAGGAACTGGAAAGACCAAGAGCTGGCAGCTGGATCAGCTTAGGTGAAGTTTTGATTCCTACATCAGAAGTTATCCAGCAAACTGTTGTGCCAGCCACTGCTGGAGCCTGAGCACTCACCCAGGAGCGTGTGTGGGATGTCCTCGGAGCTTCCCCAGCCCCAGCGGTCACAGACCGTGCTCTGCTGCACTGGCAAATCTAATACAGTGACCTTGGTTATACTCCTGCTTTTAGGCTCTGGAGAAAACTTCTTTGTTTTTGTCAAATGAATGATATAATGAAACCTGTCATGTGGCAAACCACATTCAAACAGATTTTAGTGTGTCATGTAACTAGTATTTTATGTTTTATTCTGTTTAGTGGTTTCAGTTCACTCTTTTATACAACACTCACATGTTTTGTTTAATTCTGTCTGTATTTCATTCTATTTTGTCACATCTGATTAAGCTCTATTTGAAACTCTTACTTTGCATTAGCACACTGGCTCTATTCCTATCTGTTTTGAGCTACGTGGATAAATCATGTGCTTGGAGCAGTGCCTCAGTAATCAAATTGTCTGCTGAGAGTGCAGTTCCATGCTGTAATTTTTGCTAGTGCTGAACCCAGTGTAAACAGATCCTGCCCTCCTCCTCTCACAGCCTCTCATCTCTGCCCAGCCTGCCAGCTCCCCCCTGCTCAAACACAACTGCAAACACAGGGGCTGAGGAGCTGACTTAGGGCAACTGCTCCAGGCTGAAAAAACTCCAACAAAACAAACAAAAAACAAACAAAATGTCCCCTCCAAAAACTCCTCAAACCAACTAAACAAAGACAAAGGAACCCCAAACTGAGTGTCATTTATAAACTGATGGGGAACTCCATCTGTGCAATTTCACCTGCACAACTCCAGGATCTGCCATGGGAGGTGGGAGGGAGCAGAGCAGGGAAGTCTTGCACCAGCCTTGCTGGAACTGATCGACGTGCAGACCTCTGCTGGCAGGGAAGAGAGGTGGTGGGGTTCAGCTGGCACCTTAGATGGGAAAGGTCATGATCCTCTACCTTCCACAAAGAAAAGAATTTGCTCACGATTTCTTCCTCTATGGGGGCACAGTTTTGAGCTCAGTTGCCTTTGTATACTTTACCTGCTATGTATCAGCACATCCATCCTCTATTTTGTACTGTTTGAAGAAATACCGGTATACACTCTGCAGGTTATGGAATCTTGCCACTACTCCACAGCAATTTTGGATTCTGTTGCCTTTTTTCTCTGTGTATTGTCCATGAAAATTACCCATTTATTTTTAGAATATCTTTCAGATATATAAACCATACAGGGAAGAAATCCATTCTAAGAATTACTGGAAGCTAACAACTCCATAGTCATCTAAGAGAGTGGTTTTTCCATTTATAAAATCCCTGCAGCACCTACTGAGTGATTCAGACCACAGAACTGAGCTGACACCCGCTTTACAAGGCTCAGGAACCCTCTGCATTAGGCACCTCCAGGTCTTTTCCCTTCATGTGACAGTGGTTCTCCCTTTGCTTTTGCTGCCACCCTTGATCCTCCCAGTGCTCTGATGCCCCACACAATTTGGCTGCTGGCTCACCAAGAACAGCTCCTCTACTGAAATGTGCCCTGCGACCGTTTTGTTCAGAGAAGGAGGTTTCACCCTGGGAGCAGCAGCTTTCAAAAAGAACAACGTTTACCAGGAGAAGAAAAATCACTGCTCCTTATGGTATTTCACGAAAATTCCCTGGAAGAGTATATGAGGTAAACCACTTATGCATAGTGCCTTCTTAAGCATAGGATTCCTTGGAAACTTTGTTTTCCAACAGGCAGGATGCTAAATCTGCCTGTGATATTTATCTCCTCCACCTGCACATTTATTTCCTTATCTTTTCAACTCACTCCTTTAAAATACTTTACAACATCCTTGATTCTTGGACCAGCTAAGGCAGTGAACTTGCTTTCCTGCTAAAAATGACATGCAATATCCCACACCTGAAACTTTACTAACCTGAACCAAGCTGGGATAATTCAATTAGAGAGGAATACAGCCTTCTACATTAAGTATGATAATACATTTTCCCCTTGTAGTGACCATTTCTTGACTTTACTGTCAGCATCCATTCTATTCCGTATGACAGTGGAAAGCTGCAAGAAGAATCACTGATACATTACTGTACTTATGTTTACCATGTGTGGCAAAACATTCTTAGATAACACCTCTATTTGTCTGTGACACAGCAGGGAGTAAATGAAAATGTTTATTCTGACCCCTCAGCAGAAAGAACTCTCTTAATCCACTCACTGATGAGATAACACTGTAGGATTACAATAATCAACTTGCAGTGTGTCCTCTATTAGAGCACTAAAGATAGAGAATTTCATATCCACTGGGAAATGATTCTTCACTTACATAACAGTGACAGGCTTTTGCCCTTTGAGATCACATTTTTCACCCCATGCTGAGCCCTCAAACGGCTTCTGTATCAAATGGCTAATATTAAGCTAAATACTACAATTCTAAAAGCCTGTAACTAAAAGAAAAATTGTTTGCAATGCCCACTATTGATTTAAGTAATGGAATGATAAAGAGACAGATGTTAACAATATACTTAAGCTTCTAAGCATCCTCATAGAGGTAGAGTTACAATGTACTGCTTGTGAAGGGCTCTTATTTAAATGTAGATACAAATCTCAATCACTTCCTGCCCTAAGAAATTTAAAAACTGCTAAAACCGTAGGGAAAGCGATTGCTCCATAGATTCCACCACAGTTCCTCATGACCACTGCCTAATGTCACGCAGGAGTTCGCCATTTGCCACAGAATTACTGAGTTTTGTCAAAATTCAAATAACGAAACATGGGGAGGAAGGGAGGGAGGACGAGAGAACTCAGATAATTCATTCAAACCAGAATTTTTTTCCATACACTTTTCTAAAGGAAATTTTAAGTGTCAAAAAATACATATCTTGTGCTCATTATTAAATGCTAAATACCACAGTGTTTTGAGCTGCCTTGTGGCCATTGTAAAGAAAACAGGTGTTCTGATAGATTATAAAGTGTGAGTCAGAGGATGTGCAGAACAGAATTTTAATGAGGCTGCGAGCACACAAGTCTGACTAGCCTTTTGAACATGATGCTAAAACACTGAAAGTAGTCTTAAAAGAGACAAAAAGCAGGAACACAACTAAAAAATCCTCATTAATGTACAGCAAGCGAATGTGGCGCAGAAAGTCATTAAGTCAGGTTTTGTAAGGCACCGGTGACCGCGAGGTCTGCGGGAGAGGAGCGAGAGGCTCCGGACAAGCCCTCGGGGGCGGGGCTGGCTGCTTCAAAGGGGGATTCATCATTCTCGCCTTTGCTCTGTCCCCGACTCCTGCTGCTAAAACATGCAAATTTCCTAATGATTTGCTCGGCCGTGTGAAGGGCCGGTCTGACGTTACAGTAACTACAGCAGAAAAATCTCCACTGAGCACCTAATGCAGCCCCAGTCTCCATCTCCTCCGGTGTGAGCAGCAGATGGCACAGAGCCTCTGTGTGGGCTTGCTGACGTGTGCTCAGAGACCTTCCCAAAACAGAGCTAAAAGCATCCTTATCACAGCACAGAACCACCCAAATCAGCCCGCACATGACACTCGCACTGAGCCTCTCCAACCGTTTTAAAAGACTATAAACAAAGACATTCTAAGATTGGCATTCGGGAATAAATAATTCTGAAAAAAAAAAAAAAAAGAAAGAAAATAATTCTTGCAAGCCTCATATCTCAGAAAAGTTTTCTCTGATTGATAACGAAATTGCTGGCTTAAAATGAAACCCAGGCATTACTAGAAGGAGAACATCTGGGGGTGTGGGGGGAAATGAAAAGGAGTGAAAGTGGTCTCCCAAACTGACACCTCACCAATTGCCCTTTAGTTTTCCTCACATGATTAAACCAAAGGAGAGGGTGAGGGGAAAAAAAAATCACATCTCTATACCTGGTATAAACGAGCACTTGCATGTACACCCAGTTTTGCAACAGCGTTTGTTTTTGATATTCGTGAGCTTCAAGTTAAGCCTGACTGTAAATACAGGAGTGGATCTTAGGTAGGAGGACTGCATCAGATATAAACCCATGTGCAAAATATACAGAAACAATATTTTAGGAAAAAAGTATGAATTAACTATTTCAGTATAATTCCATTAGACTGTTAATGATTCCCACACTTTATTAAGGTTATTCTCTTCCTGCCAAGCACATGCTATCAGGAGCAGCACTGTGTTCTGCAGCTAGCTGGTCCATGCTTTGTGAAGCACACAAGTTGTTAAGCGTATGCATTTTTCGCCTCCCACACACTTTTGGACATATGCTGTTTACTTTTTAAACTCCAAAAAGTGAGCATAGAAAATTACTTCTACACAGAGGATTTCTTTAGCTCAGCCTTAGAAGCAACATCCACTTGGGTCTCTGGCACTGGAAGCATTAACAAAGGGAGGGAGCTATTCCTTTCTGCAAGGGCTACCTTAAAGATAGCAGGTATGGGAGTCAGAACAACAATCAGAGCATCAGCCTCTCTTCTTTAAGTCAATTGTAAAACCAATGGGCAACCTCTTCTACTACAGTAGAAACATGATTTCTAGCACAGAATGAGGAGCTACAGTCTTGAACACAAATGCAGGACAGTCTGATCAACTGGGCTCTACTTTTCAGTATTTTTTAGTACAGAGGTACAAGATTTTAATTATTTTCCTGAAGGAGAGAAGGTAAAAAGGCCCAGCAATGGGGGAGCTCCACAAAATGTATGAAAAGGCCAGGTGAGAATTTCCAGGAAGGCAGAATAAGAGACATCCTTGGGTCACTGGCTTGGTTGGCCGGTGCCTTCAAGGGACCTAGGAAGTGTAAAAATCCAGAATGCCAGGTTTGAAACCCAAAGCCTCAAAAGCTCCTTGAAAAATGTAGTCACATTATTTGTGGGGGTAACTGTGATCTTCTGATGCTCATGTGGACATGTAAATACGTAAAAGAATGTGTGTGTGATATATTTGTATGTATGTGGGCATACAAATCCTATGGATACATAAATGAAAGTGTTAGCTCCAACACAAAATACTCCCTAGCAGGGGTAAGCCTGGAGTGCATTTCTCGATATCAGAATTCATGAAACATAGGACAGGTGCCTATAAAATACCCCTAGGAGTATTTTAATCCGTTCATTAAGCCTTAACCTTGATACTGTATACTTCATGTTATTTTTTTGTCAGAGTTTTTTGGTTTTGTATTTCTTCTGGATGGATCGACACATTTTCAGAACTACATCAATTTAAATTTCTCCATATTTAGATAATCTTATAAAAACTTTACAGATGTTTCCTAGTGCATTTTTACTCTTCTCCCTGCTATTATAACTTTAAAAGTTAGATGGAACTTGGCAAAGCCTAATTAAGAAAATCAGAAGTTCAAAAATTGTATTAAAAAAGGGAACAAAGCAATTGAAACTGTGTTGAAATTCTACTTTGCATCCCTACAAGCAGAGAAAGGATCTAAACTAAAATGTGTGCACCAATGCCAAGTGAGTACAAATATAATGAAACTACCCTGACTTACAGTGAAGTACCAGCCCACACAGAAAACGCCTCTATTATTATAGCTTAAAGCATACATGTAGGTGGTGGGAAAGGTGACTAGAGTTTCATTTTCCTTGGCCATATACTCTGGTCTTTCTTTAGGAGAAAAAAACCCACAATGATAAGAAACGGGAAAAACCAGAGTACATCGGGATGAATACCTCTAAATTATTCCACACACCCACCTCTCCCCATCACAATCAAAATAATTCATGATGCAGAAAACCTGTGACCTGCACACACTTTCTGCGCTAAAAATACGATTTATATGACTTATTTGCAATGCTCATGAACAATACAGCACAGGCAGTGGGTACATCTGTATCACAAGCATCAATCTATAACCTGCTGAGCACCTTCAGCTAATTATTTAGCGCTCCTGATTTCCCCTTTCAGGGAACTGAAGATCACTGGTGCCAAGGATATTCATTCAGCCAGGAACACAAGATCATCTCCGAGCACTTTCAGAATTTTTCTCTTATTAAGCTTTTTAATGTATAATTAGGGATTTCTATACCAAGTGGATACTTGTCAGCTCTTTACAACCTAGAGCAAAACATATGTTCTAAAAAGATATTAAAGAATAGCTTGAATGGGTATTTTGGTTTCTGTACGGATATTCCTCAGATTCCGGACATTTTCAAGGCATGTGTTTACACACACTCAGCCAGAAAACATGAGCCATGAGAACTGTATCTTATTTTGATGAAAATAAAAGAAGCTTAATAGATAAAGCTTCAGAGGCTTTATTATTTTCACTGGGATTTGTATTTCAATGTGTAAAGAATGAATTATAAAAATTGATATTTTACAAGCCTGCTTTAGTTGGATAAATGTCCCTGCTCCCAAAACTGCTTCACCTACCTGCCTGTTCCCTCAAAATCTCCATTAGTATAATCCAGCTGAAGTGTTAAGAACAGATATTACTGCTTCAATTATCAACAGATGGCTTTCAAGCACACTTTTTTTTTTAGTCTTGCAATCAAATGAAACCTGCTCTAACAGCAACTTCTTCCAAGTTTCTGTTTTTCAGATTCAAGGTGAAGTAAAGGAAAGGAAGCCCTTTTCCAGCTTAGTGGAAATGTGTTGAATGTGTTCTTACTGACTTCAGCAACACAAGTTTCCAGGAGTGAAGCCTGGGCTCGGTGCATGCAAGCACTAAAGTTTTTGTGTTAGTTTGCTATAGGTACCGTTTAAGTTACATTTTAAAATAGCTCTATTGTAAACGTTGCATATTTATCACTTGCCTACAGAGAGTAGGTAGGAGTTTGACAGTGTTGCCAAAGAAATGTCAGTAAATGAAAAGCAAGTGCCTAAATGGAGAACAATAAACCTTCTAATTATTGCATGTAAGTTACAGCCTTTGTGTAGTAAACACCAAATAATCAGGAACTGAAAGTTAACCCTTTAGGTTTGAAAACAAAATATTTGAAATATTTAAATGACAATAGTAGTGCAATGGCCCTTTAAAATGAAAATAAATGAGGTTCAATAGTTTACACCCTACCAATTCCCCAGTTGAGTTCAGAATGCTCAGGTTTTCAAGGAAATAATCTTAATAAAAGAAGAACCAGAGGAAAAAAGGACCATATACATTTTTCTTTTCTTTTTTCAAGTAGATTGCTTGGCAATACCAGTGCATGAGCATGTCTATAAATCAATTGCTTCAAAGACTCAATACGGGCAACTAACTAAAGAGAAATATTTAATTGTCCCAAGGGAATCTCTAACTTTTCTTCCCTTGCTCACTGTGATAGAACTGAAAATGGCACAAACACACACCTTCTTTCCAATAACAAATTTATCAGTTGCTGACCTTGTGAAAACCAGTACACCCCAGGCCAGAGAGATGAATTTACAATTGATATCAGAACTGGCATGTCTTTCATTCATCTACATGAAATAACTTTGTGCTGGGTCTCAGAGGTCCAGGTGAGAGCTGTACAGCTCAGCTGGGAAACTGGGCCCCCATAAATCTCCCCTTGGACCAGAGGGGCCCAGCACAGCATCACCTGGCCATGCAGGGCATTTTGTGTGGCTTTCAGTGACTTGGAAAAAGAAGTAGAGGCAACAGACTCATTGACATTGGTGTAGTAATGCCAACAGGCTTGCAAGAATACAAAGTTTCCTGTTCCAGTTACTACTGCATTAAATGGTCCACCAAAGTTTGTCCTTAAATAAAGGAAAATGTACAGCAAGATGTAAAAAACACCCCTCTCATTTTGTGCAGAGATTACAGTCACAAGAACAAATAACATCCAGAGGATTTCCATATTTGAAGCGCAGCCAAAATGGTGCAGTAGGAAACAGCTGTAACACAGCCTGGTGGATGTATTCATTTTTGTTTTCTGAGCATCATTCCAGTGGCACAAATGATATTTCCCACATGCCCTCAGTCTGCAAAAATGATGATGAAAGCTTCATAAATTACTGATGCATTGCTTAGACATACTTTATAAAATTAATAAATTCTTCATGAAGCAATGAAAGCTTCCAATAGAGATTGTATGTAGGCCTTCCTTGGGTAGCTGCTATAAAGAAAAGGCACTTTAGAATGGAGATTAAGATGAACCAGCTTCATGATTAGACAGAGCACTCACACAGCAATGAAATCAGAGCAACTTCATTATTTTCAGGCACTCTAAAAAAGAAGTGTGCACAAAAGACTAATAAAAGTTACTCAGCAAGAATGTCAAGAAAGAGATTCAACACTGCACTGGGTAGACAGGACTTGGCTGTGAATGCAGGTGTACAGCACCACAGACAATTGTGTACAACCAACACCAAGCAAAACCAGGCCCCTCTACTTCTACCCCCTCTCCTGGAAAAGTGTCAATTGAGAGAGTAATTGACTTTACAGTACATTAATTAGTGCATGTTGTGTATTTAGCAACAACTTCAAGCTCTCACTTGGGTTACAGAAGCTCCACAAGGCCTGTAAAGCCCATACTAATGTGCTCTACTCTACTTCCATTGAATGGACAATTTTTCAGCCCTAGAAAACTCAGAAAAGTAACACAGGAGAACAAACTCAGAGAGATAGATATCAAATAAGTATTAAAATACTTTCAAGTTATTTAATGAAAGATAAGCTCTGCCTTCTCTCAGTGGAAGGCAGGATTTTAGACGTTCATGTCGTCTTTTTTCCTCCTAATGTCAGATTTTTCCTGCTCCTCATTTTCACATCTGAACACGCAAACCTAAAGCTGCTGTTCAGCTCATCCTGCATGGCTCATACACACAAACAGACTGCAAACAGTGCAATCTCTGCTGTAGTGGGTTTAGAAACCATGCACAGGTCACACACCAACCTTTACTTATGCCAGGGCAAAAGAGGTAAAGAAGGAGCTGCCAAGGTAATTCTGTGCCAATGCCAATTGCCCACATCAGGAAAGCTGCTGCTCCTCAGGCTTCAGCACTGGGCAGTGCACACTGAGCACTGCAGTGAGACCCCAACTCGGACACCCCGGGCACTCCCAGGGACGTGTGCTGGGAGAATCCTTTGGGACCAGGGGACCCACAGTGAGTGAGATGGACACACTGAGCACCCTGACCAGCACGCTGCACCAGCACCTGCTCAACCTGCAGGGTGCACAGGGGACTGCCGAGGGTCTGGGGAGGTGTTTGAATAAAATGTATGGCTAATGGCTCTGCTAGACTCGAGCCCTGATCATGAAAGCATCTGGCAACCCTGCTGCAAACAAGACTTGTATGTGACTGCCCTCCGTGGAGCTCAGCACGTTGGCTGAGGAATGCAAATGCTCCCAGGGTAAGGGCCCCTGTTGTTTGTCACAGTCCTTTCCTTGCTGCTTGCTTACATTAGCATCAGTCAGAAAATGTTAAAACCCAAGCAGAAACGTGGTGCTTTGTTTCCAAAAGTATCATCATGCACTTAGGGCCATCACTCGTGCTGCAGCTGCCTTATAGCCATGACAGGCTCTGTTATTGTATTTTGCTGCAATTATTGCCATCATTCCTGCAATGCCATAAATAGGCCTGGTACTTAAAATATTAGTTTCTTTCTCAGGTTTCTTGGATGTACAACTGCAATATTGAGCTGTTTACGGTTACTAGATGCTATAAATTCCATTGTCATTTCTAGGAACCAGTGCTTTTAAATACATATCCAAATGTACCCTAAAATGAACAAATGCATATAGGAGAATTTAATTCCTTAAAATATGCAGTGGGTAACAGATTGTTTAGAATATCAGGAAGGTCATCTTTGTAAACCCATCCATTAGCTTGGGATAAATGCATATTTTAGAAGACTACTTAAATGGATACACTTTACATTATGGGATTGAGGAATGAAACTGTTGAGGAAGCTGAGATGCTCATGATTAGAAGAAAAAAAAATGAAGTTGTTTGAAAGTTTACAGACGGGAAAGAAGCAATAAAATGGAACACTCTGCATAAGTGACTGTGCTAGTTTTGGCTGGTGTAGAGCTAATTTTCTGTAAGTATGGTATGGGCTGTGTTTTGGATTGTGCTGGAAATTGTTTGCTAACACAGGGATGTTTTCCTTGCTGCTGAGCAGGGCTCACAGAGTCAAGGCCTTTCCTGCTCCTCACCCCACCCCAGGAGCGAGGAGCCTGGGGGTGCCCATGGAGCTGGGAGGGGACACAGCTGGGACAGCTGACCCTGAGTGACCACAGGGGTACCCCGACTGCATGGAATCATGCTCAGTGTATAAACCCTTCCCAAACAAGGAAGTGGGGATGTTCACAGTGATGGTGCTTGTCTCCCCAAGGCACCAAAGTGTGTTGGGGCTCTGCTGTCCTGGGGAAGGGAGGAATGAATTCCTTGCCTGCCCATAGGAAGTGGTGAATGAATTCCTTGTTTTGCTTTGCTCCCGCAGGTTTTGCTTTTGCTATGAAACTGTTTTTATCTCAAACCACAAGTTTTCTCCCTTTTACCCTTCCCATCCTCTCCCCCATCCCACCGATGGGCAGAGCTGTGTAAGGTTAGTTGTTAATTGGGGTTAAACTATGACAGTCGTTTTTGGTGCCCAGTGCGGGGCTCGGAGGGTTCGAGATAATGACAGATTTGATTGGAATGTGCCAGGTGGAGTTTATAGCTGTCATTGCAGCCTGGCTATTAATCAGCAGGCTCCCGTGCTTGCCATGGGGCTCTCTTGCCTGCCTGGCTATCAGAGTCCAG
This sequence comes from Eopsaltria australis, assembly GCA_034509425.1. Classification (NCBI taxonomy): domain Eukaryota; kingdom Metazoa; phylum Chordata; class Aves; order Passeriformes; family Petroicidae; genus Eopsaltria; species Eopsaltria australis. The sequence goes on along the minus strand of JAVTVJ010000055.1, from coordinate 5,508,701 downwards.
TGCTAGTGGTGTGTTTTGCTCTCACTGCTGTGCTGTGCTCTTATCACCTCACTGCTGTGCCTGGGAACATTTTGATAACAGCAATGGCCACACACCTGGGCTGGCAGGTGGCCAAGGCATCGCTGCTGTGCCTGTGCTGGACAGGCTGGAACTCCTCTGTGAACTCCAGTCCAAGAGCCAGTGACCAGTGGGCGAGTCCAGGTGGGAGTGGGGCACCCTGAAGTGCCTGTGGCCATAGCCAAGCCCAGACCAGAGCAGGCATCTCAAAGGATCTGTGGCTGTGTCTGGAGCAGCAGATCCATCCCTGAAGGCTCTGTGGCCCATGGCTAAGGCCATGCTGGAGAAGATGCACCTCAGTGTTAGATAAGTCTATATCACAGCAGTACTTTGTAATTATACAAGTATTTGGAGTTCATTATCTCTCAACTATTTTCACAAGCAAATTAATACAGCATTCAAACCACTACAAATAAAACTCACATATAGAACATATGGTTGGTGTATCAAAGTTATTCAGGAGAGTGACATATTACATTTTTCAATTATTGTTGGCAGGCTAAAACTAGAGAAGCCTTCTGCAGCTTCCTTTGATTAATATTTTGAGTTGACCAAAGATCAAGGTCAGAATACGGTCATCATATCCTAAGGAGCAACCCCAGATTAACTGCATTGAGTGCAGTCACTTTCTATGGATATTTTTCTCCAACAAGAAGAAAATCTGGGCTTCAAATACCTTTATAACCATAAGGATTGGTATTATTTTCCAGCAGGAGATTAGAAATGGATTTAGTGAAGGAATGAGGTAACTTTTTCAAGTGATTTCCCACACACCTTAATGACTGAGACCGATGAGGCACAAGTTCAGTCTCAGCACAGAAATAGGTTTGAGAAAGACAAAGGAGGGACAGAGCTCACTCTGCCCACGTCAGTGTCCCGTAATAGTACTCGTACAAGGCTCTGACAACATCTTGCCTCTTTTCAAAGAAATGACTCGTGTGAAACCCCATGTTGTATCTACAGAGCCCATTCCTCATCCATACAGAGCAGGACCTACATATCCAGGGTGCAAACAAGGACCTCACAAGGTGTAATCTGGCCCTGGAGCCACCCAGGGGAACTGCTCAGTAATGGTGCAAGGAACATGCTGAGAGCAAAGCCAACATCGCTCTGTAGCACTTACAACTAAAGAGCCACATACTAAACAAATAAAAAAAAAATCCAAGAATGGTATGGCCAGTCCAACTGGGTAGAAGATACCAGGGTATGTCAGAGCTTCATGCTCCTATGCCACAGAAAGACCTGGTGCTGCCCACTGTGAAGTTTGGGGACATCCCAAATGACTCATTTTCTGTGTCACTTTCAGAAGGCCATACCCACTCATAAGAAAATAAACAGCAGAATTCCATGCAGAGAGAAAAAATGAGACAGTACTTCTTGAAGGCTTCAGTACATCCCATCCCATGAGACACAGAATTCTTTTTTTCCTGCTGCAGAGTTCAATCCATTAACTTGTTTTGGGTTAGAGACTAGAAAGCACAGCCAACAAGATCATCTTGAACTGTTTGACAGGGTTTTTTCCCTTCCAAAAGCCACAGATTGTGAGCATCAATCAAGCCATCCTTTCGAATTTAATTGGGTTGTAGTTTACACTCACAACAAACAATAAAGTTAGAGTAATGAGTTTCAATCACAGGACTCTAGCAAAGAGTTTAATTTATACACGTAATTAAAGTCACCATCTTACTGTCCTTTCCTTGCTCTTGGTACTGTACTAGAAACATTATCAGAGTGATCTTCTTATAGTATTAGGAATTTCTTCAGATATGGGCAGCAATTCTGTTTCTACCCAAAACCAGAATCAGGCTTCACTGCACTGAAATGAGCAGAATGCAATCTTGACTTCTTTTACTTAACCGTATTTTTTTAAAGATCCAGTAACACCTTTTGAAAGGGCTTCCAGCAACTTGCTATGTTTTAATAGCGTTTTAATAGTATTAATAATTAAGTAGTGATTTTAAATGCAGTAAAACTCATATACATCTTCTGACTGAATGATTAAACAGGTGCAGGCCCAAACTAAAACAAATTTAACTCGGCATTCATTATTTTAGTTCATTTAGAATCAAGAGCATGTATAGTGTTCAAAATGCTAATTAGCAATGTGAAAATAAAATCCTAAAATGGTTTCAAAGAGTAACTTTTGCACGATTTCTGAATTAACCTAAGCCAATCACTTCTCCATCCTAAGAATTAAACAAGAATTCAATTAGACAAAACCATTAAACTGGCAGCTTTAAGAGCAACTCTTCTTTCTGCATTTGAATATAAACACTTATCTTAATACCAAGCCAGACATCGTTAAAGTCCCTTGTATTCAAGAGAATCCTTGACTCTTGTTATAGGAAGCAATTTTGATATCAGGAAATCAGTTGCTTGATTATTTTTTGTTTATTTATTTTTCAAACTAAATTAGTGTTTGCCAAAACACTTCAGAATAGAAAGCAGCCTTATTATGAAATTACAGCTGGTAGGTTCATACTTCTTACAATTCATGCAAAATATCAGGTTTACATATTTTGGAGTAATCTGAGCAACCATTACCAGAAGAATCTGGACAGGGCATCCACGTTTATTCCCATGGATCAGTAAGAACTTTTTAAAATTAAACACTTGAAAAAACTACATTCAGATGAGGACTGAGAAACACTGACTGCCCCTATTATTCTGGGATCCCTGAAGGAAAACCTTTTCAACACTCTCACAAAGCACTGCTTGTACTTCACACTTCCATGTGTATGAGAGCGGGACTGGAAAAATGGTAACTGAAATCTGCTGGTGTGTGAAGGTGAGAGGAGCTACAGGGACTGTTCTGCTTTGCATGTCAATAAAAATACCAGATAATTAGTATATTAATCGTTGCTGCGATTGCTATGCATGTTTATCAGAGTATTTTCTTAGGACCAAGCAACACCAGAACCCAGTCACTGCACAAAGAAGAGATTTCTTTGAAAGAAAAGGCACAGAACCACTTGCTGCCCCTCCTTTGCTAGGGGATATTCACCTCAGAGAAACACCCAGCATTTGTATGTACAGAAAATGAAATCGAAGAGCAGCACAAGCACAACAACCAACCCCTTTCTGGGGCTGCTGATGCCCATCCCAGCTCTGCTGGAGCGTATTGGGTCTGACTGGGGTAAAGCTCACAGCCCTTACACTGCTGTACTTCGCTTTGGTAGCTGGTGTTGATAACGGAGCAGTGTTTTGGCTACTGCCAAGCTGTGCTGTCCCTGTGACATTCCTTCCCCCACTGAAGGGGATGGGGGGGCAAGATCCTGGGAGGGGACACCAGCAGCCAGCTGAGCCCAGTCAGCCAAAGGGATATTCCATACCATATGACATCAGCTCAGATACATAAGGGAAGGAAGAGAGGAGGAGGAGGAGGCACTCAGGGCTGGTCCATGTTTGCCTCCCCGAACAACCACCATGCGTGCTGAAGCCCTGCTTCCCAGAAAGTGTCCGGACATCGCTGCTGATGGGAAGTAGAGATTGATTGTTTTCCCTTCTTGCTCTTTCGCGCGCAACTTTCAACTTGCTTGTTCTATTTTTTTTCCCACTGTAATAAAACTGCCTTTACTCACCCTGATAGTCTTTTTCAATATTATCCTCTCCCCTCTCCCAGCGGGAGGGGGAGTGATAGAGTGACTGAGTGGGCACCTGGCCCCTGGCCGGGGTAAACCCACGACACGGAGTCACGGTGCTGCTGGGGGAACAGCACGGGACAGGGAGGAGCAGGGGCACGACACAGCAAGGGTGGCCACGCTCCTCTCATCTGCTCCAGCTCACACAGGAGGGATACAGCCATGGAAAGCCAAAGGAGAGAAAGCTTAGCAGCATTAACAGGAAGACTAGAAGGTAATGAGGGCAGGAAAGGAGCCAGCCAGGACTGACAATGAGCTGCAGGGCAGAGCAAGCCCCGTCAGGATCTCAGACACCCCTAAAGTGAGGGAAGCTCCCTTTTGGCTGCCTTTCCAGCCGCTCCAAAGGGGCTTCCTCTTGCTGCATGAGAAATGGAAGCACGGATGAGTCACATTGGCCTGGCAATTCCTCCTTCTAGGAAGAATCTTTGCACATTAACAGGTAATTAACAGCAGGAGCTTATTCCCCTCCAGGCAAGGGAAGGCAGCACCTCGCAGGTGATGCTGCCCAGGGCTCTTCTCTTCTGCTCATGCAGTTCTGGGACGTGACCTCTGGTACCAATCGCCAATTTCATGAAGGAAAGTAAAATAGCTCTGCTGCCCAATTTCCCTGCCTGACAAATACGGGCACTGCATTCCCCTGGATATGCAAGGGTTTGTTTTTCTCTCTTGCGTTGTTTTGTGTTACAGTGTTTTGCTTTTCATAAGGCCACATTCTAGCATTGTTGCAACAGGTTAATTATATTCTATTTTAATAAGCAGCTTGGTTTAACCTCTGCTTGTATGATATTAAACTCTCAACCTCACCCCTGCATTCTTTTCCAACAGGGAAATACCAGCCAGCCTGTGGTAGTTATGAATTTTCCTTAACCTCTGTGATGGTTTTTCCAATACATTTTAATTTATTATAAACTACTAGTGCAAGTGTTCTGAATCCAGTATCTGCAATGGCCTTGGTCTGATTGTGGTCTCAGTGATTATCCCAGCCCTCAGAGAAGAAAATGACTGCTTCTCCTCTTCAACCCTTCATTTTTGTACCAGTTCAAGGACTTTTCCCAGTGGAAAGTGCTGGTTAAATGACAGGCAAAGAGACATGCTCATGTTCAAAACATTCTCTCCAGTTCGTGACTTGTTTAGGATTTGCTGGCCAGCCATTGCCTCCCCCCAGCTACAGGGGTTTGGTTACTGGGGAACCACAATGACAGGAACACAGAAATCACACCCAGCCTCTGTGTGCTCCAATCCACACAATCGTGGGGAGAAATAAGGGAGTAGAATTCACTTAAAACAACCAAGGGAGAAAGGAAACCGAAAAGCAATTCCTTCTGATCAAAAGCATGGACAAGGAAGAAAAATAAAATCTCAATTTCAACCAGAGATTGTGCCTGGGGGTGTTTCCCAGATTTGTCTAATGTCAGGATTTCTACAATCCTGTGCTATGTTGGAGCCCTCAGTCACTGCTGCTCACTGCCAGGCTAAAGAGATATTTTATCCTTCAGAATGCACCTGAGTTTTCATCCTATGGCTTTAAGGCAAACTTCATACCCAGGAAACATAACAAAAAGGAAAATCAATGTTGTGTAGAATTTAGATCCTACATATCTAAGTAGCCATGATGAATTGATCCAGCAACAATGATCTGCAGGGAAAAAAGTCAAAAAATACATTGAACTTTAAAATTTTACACTGAAGCAGAATAACCCCTTCAAGTTACTGAGTACAATTACCATAACACTATTTTGGCTGTGCACAGCCAGTTAAATAGGATTCATTTAGCAACTCTTAAATACCAGTAAAAGGCAAACATCTTCATGTATAGGCCACGCTCGCTCATTCCTGTGCTCTGGAGTGTATTCAGAAATGATTTCTTCAATTAGCCAGACATAGTGTCTAACGAAGGACCTACTTCTCATTAAGGATTATTTAATCATGTGGAGATTGGAAGGCATTTTCTCCAGCTATTTTTGAGTTCCCGATTAATTAAGAGATGCTTAAAATGTTTTTCAAATGTATTTTCACCCCTTAATAATCCCAAAGAATTTTGCATATCCCGATTAATTTCTCTACCACCACCAAGCATTGGAAACACATAAAAGTTGTCTGAGATGTGCCACCAGACCTGCACCTACAGTATTCACTACTCTGAAGCCTGCAAGAGGAAAAGGGGAAAAAAAAAATAGTCCTTTCAAAACTACAGAATAAAAAAGCAAAAGACAATCCTGCTGCACAATTTCACCTGGCCTTGTGATAGGCTTGGATTTGCTTTTTAAAATCTGTAAACCTCTAGTGGTATTGTACTTTATTAGCATTTTGCAACTGAAGTCAACACCTTAAAAAACTACAACGGTAGCAGTGTTTTCAGTTATTACCTTATTATTACCTTGGTTCCCATCTATGAAAGTTTCTATTACAGGAGGTGAGCTGATACTTTTTCAGTCATATGGCCTGAAATCCATACAAAAATGCATTACACAACAAAAAAATCTCACATAAAAGATCTTTTTCGCTCTAGACAGCACAGACAATGAAGGAGAGATGAAATTTGTAGCATAAATACTAGAGTAAAATAAATAAAGCAGTAGCTGTCAACATATTAACAACAACTTAATCTCTTGAAAACGAGAAGCAGAAATGAAATCAGAAAGAATATTCCCGACAGCTACAGTTACAAGTGACACACACAAATCCTGTTTATTGTTCTCTTCCCATGTGAGCTGGTATCTTATATACCCCACTGCTTGGGAGTTGATTATGAAAGCAATGCTGGGGTCTAAGATTCTCTTACAACTATTCCTCTGAATTCCCACAAGAAATGCAGAAATAGGTCACAGCAGTTCTCATACTGCTCTGCCTCGCTAATTTGGCAGACTAACTTCTATTAGCAGCACACTACACTCGCCTGTAATACATCACAAGCTGCTGACACTTTCATACATACAAATAATTGCTTTTAGAGAAAGAATTACTGCATTGGTACTAAGTTATGGAGTACTAAGTAATTCGTAAGAAGCTCATCTGAGAAGTCTACCACATGGCAGGGTTTCCCATTCATTTAAATAAACACAGCTGAAAGGAAAAGTCTCACACTCTAAGTGTTCCTCTTCCCTCTACTATTATTTCCATATATCATCACGAATACTGGATGAGCTTTAGCAAATACAGACACTGACAAACTGTATTGCTTTGGGTGAGATAAATCCTTCCTTCAACAGCCTCACAACCACGTTCCTTTTCTGCCTTATCTCCTGCTCTATTCTGTGCCTGTTCAGACCGATATATTCTCTGCCAATCTTCTAAATCCTTTGCCTTTCTGTTCTTTGCTTTCTCCTTGCTCCCACTACCACTCCTGCTTGTCCATATTTTAGCTTTTTTTCCTAGATACAACCTATAAGTACAGGGTAACTGGTGAACAAATGCTAGAAACCAGAGCTCCATTCCTGATGCTCCATTCCTGACACACCTGTCATGCACACGCCATCCCAGACCTTGGACACGAGACATTAAAATAAATTCACCAATATCAGTCATTTTCCCAGTTCCTATAACTAGACAACAATGCCATTAACAACAGCACATTTTCTGTGACTTTTTGCCTGAGTCCTTTTTTTCCCTGAACTGATAACAAGAATAGAAAACAAATTACATGGTCTATACACTTAAGTGATTTGTAATGGATTCATTTCACACCAAGACGTGGTAAGTAACACCATCCAGCACACCGTGTCAGTATCACAGAGTTTGTGATTAAATGTGAACAATAACTGCAAAATGCAGGTAAGAGATCCCAGAAAACTGCCTGAGCTCTCCCAGTGCCCCTCAGTGCCAGCCCACACCAGGCACCTCCCCAAAGAGCCAGAGTGGCAGAAGTTCAAGGACATTTAGTTACCACGGCATGGCTCTGAGATGGCTGATCTTCATTCTTTCAGGAGAGTAAAGAATCCATCTTCAAAAGCATAGCCCTGGACAGGCCAGAGGGACTGGGGAAGCTTGTGGGATGGTTGCAAATGTTGTATGTATCAGTGTACTCGGAACTAAAGAAAACTCCAACAACCAAAAAACCCCACCAGCTGTTTGTGAAGGGGGATCTTACTCCATTTTGAAATTTGTTTGATTTATCTTAGTAAAGGAAATGAAGTTGCCTCAAACAGGAGACAAGAAGTCTCCTTAAGAGACAATAAGTCCTGTGCAAACCTATTTTCTTTGTCTCTGAAACCTTGTAAAGCCTAAAGAGACAGAAGGCACTTCAGGATGTTGAGAGATTCCCCAGCACAGTCTTTACAGATGACCAAAATGCCCCGTGTTGCTAGTTTTGTGTGATGGAATAGACTTTTGAAAGGTAAAAATTAAGACACATGACTAGGAATTGCAAAGCAGAATTAGTCATTCAAAATAACCCTATGACACAGCAGAAAAAGAAAAGTACAGACCAAGGAAAGTATGTGCAAGTACAACAAAAATCTGAGGAAATACAGATTAGTAGAAAAGCAGAGGTCACCAACTCCACATAAAAATTTTGTTCATCAAGATGACAGAGAAACCCCTAGAAAAGGAACAACTGCAAACTTCAGTTGACAGAACAGGGAAAATCTCATCAGGTACACAATAATTAATTAACATGTTAGGAGAGTAGTGCAAAAGAACAGAAATACTTCCAGTTGATTTGGGTTCTGATTTGTTTTATTGTTGATACTTAATCCTCTTTCTACTTCCTTTTCCATGGACTGAGCTGAGATAAGAGAACTGCAGGACCCCTCAGGTTAGCAGGGCCCTCCAGAGATAACCTCCCAAGAGCTGCTGCTGGCTGGGGTCACCACAGACCTGCCCAGGGCTCCACCAGGTGCCTGCAGGGACTGAGATTTCCCCAGCCTCGTTTGCACAATGTTTTCTGCAAAATCCTAACCAAATCTAAAGAGAAAATGGTATTAATGCTCACAGATTATGAAGAGTTTGAACAGAAGTTGCGAGGCTTAAAAGTGTATTTTCAATCTGGTTTGTATAAAGCTACCTACATACTGCAAGGGAGTGTGCCAATGTTTGCAGCCTCGTGTCTCCTGCCTAAAGAGCTCCCTGTGAGAGAAAAAGCATTCTGCCCTCAGGATTTCTCAGTGGGAGTTTTTACTTTATTTAGGAGGAAAAAGTGAGCAAACAGAATTTTAGGGAGAAAAAAAGTGCATAATTTCTAGTTTTCCTTGCGTGAACTTTTCTATTCTCCAGTTCCAATGCCTGATAGAAACGGTGCATGCATGAAACTGATTGCATTCCTTAAAATGGTTCAGGATAACTGCCTCAGCATATTTCTGTGAAAACTGAGCATAACCCTTGGCCTAAATAATATACAGTCCCAAATTAAAAACAACACTGAAATCAAAGGACTTGGCTTTCTTGTGCCTCCTTTGACCAGCCTCAGCAGATATGACAAACATTATGAAGTTTTCATGCTTACTGTAACATTAAGAAGGAAGCAAAATAAATGTTTCAAGTATCTCAAATGCTGACACTTGAGAAATACATCATATGGGTACACAAGACATGCTGTGCCTCTGTGAAAGGCTGGATGTGTTAGCTTAGATCTCTCCAACACTGGCCTGTTTTGATTTCTCAACCCTAAAACTGAATGAATTTTATGGTAGCTTCTGCACCAGTATTTTGTAAAGTATTTTTGTGTATCCCAAAGGAAGACAAAGCACTTAGAGCACTACAGACAGAGAACAACTCAATCAAGAGTTGGAATAGGACAGGATTGATACCCCAGCCCCCAGTGTTAAAAAAGAAACCTTCCTTCTTACAAGAAGAAGGGAGAGAATATTTGCTACCTAAATCTGTATAATCTTCAAATCAACATGAAAAAAAAGAAAAACAATACACCAAAATTCAGGTAGACAGAGCACAGTCATTGTTATGTTGGCTAGAAATTTTACCAGACGGTTACCTTTGATTTGCTTTTGAAAACACATTGCTGGAGGAATCAAGCAATGTTTAATCCTGGTATTATGTGTCTTATTAAAATCCTGGCTGGTTCTACACTTGTGGATTACTCTGAATTTGAGAAGTACAACCACACCGTAGAAGAAGCTTCCTGAACTCCTCAGCAGACAAATCCCTACTTCTAAATATTACACAAACTCCTGCTCAGGAAATTTTATCCCACTGAACCCTCTTTTATTAGAAACTTTATGATTATAAACGTCAGCACAGTTTAAACTGTCAGAATACTTTTCTCACAGAAATATATTAGCTGTATTTTACTGTAGCATTCTGCATGGGCTCAGCTTCAAATCCCACTCATAACAGTTATATTAGCAATAACACAAATTACACATAATTGGATACTTTTTAGACTGCTAGTCTCCCCCACTCCACTAGCAGAGCACATAAAAACCTCTTCATTATAAAAACCTTTCTTTTTTTTTTTAAACTTTTTTTTTTCTCTTATGAAATTCCTATAGAGAGAGAATATTATATACCACATTTACTATGTAGCAAATTAGGGAATCTTTACAAACTGCCAGCAAGTCTGAAAATAAATTGTATAAATCCATTTTAATTGAGAATATGTTATAAAAGAATTATGTACTGGTTATGTAATTACGTTATTTCCCTTTGAATATAGGTGGCACTAACAAAAGGGTACTGTAGATAATTAATGCATGAAATTCCTTTTAAGCATTATTTATGATAAAAAGTTTAAATTTCACGTTTTCTGCATAGATTGAAACATAACATATTTTCTCAAAGATATTACTTTTTTTTCCCCCTAAAAATAGTTACTTTGAATAACTGCAATTATTTATCATGTACTATCTAACTCCTCTATTTGTGAATTAAACTATACTATAAAATGTATGTTGAAATGAGAAATTTAAAATACAGTGCACTTCTCCCCCACCCACCAAAACAAAAAGAAAAAACAAAAAAAAGATGGCATAAGGTGCTTTAGGAGCATCAACACTGTTAAAACTAAGGTCATTTGCTGCAGTTGTACAAGCTGAGGGGTCTTTGCTCTGCTCCATTAACAGTATAATTACTGGTGGAAACCAACTATTAACTCTGTGTATTCACCACAGCAGGAATCCGAGTCCATTATTTTTAAGGGGTGTTTTTTTTTGAAAGCTCCCTGTGATTTTTGACATTTTGGACTGAAATGAGTGAGTGGGAGGGTTAATGTGCACCTGAGCAGCTGCAGCAGAGAGCTGAGAGCTCTGCAGTGCCCGTGCCCAGCTCCCTGTGCCAGGGAACAGCAGCAGCCTGGCACACCTGGAAAGGAGCCCAAACACCTGAATTGGCTACCACAATTCAAGGGAAAAAGAAATCTTTAAATTTAAAGAATTTTAAATATCTTCCAAAAAAAAAAAAAAGCACCTCAAGTTTTCAGCACAGCAAGGGATCCAATCTTGTATCTACTTTTAGAATTGTGGGCATTCCCTTTGTGTTTCTCATCCTTGTAATGACAGACCTAGTGCAGCACCAAGGAGTTAAAGCAAATCCAGGGACAGCACATGGACATCTATGAGAAGCAAGATTTTAGAAAAGTTAAATTAAGAAAAAAGAATCTATTGATTAATGCAGTATTGTAAAATGTACATGTGCAGCTTAATACAAAATCAATGGGGCATTTATTACCTTGGCAATTTCCAAAGTTCATTTCATTTGGTTCCTTTGCCGTTATTTACATTTAAGAAACTTGCCAGGAGTATTTGTAAACAAGACAAACACCACAAAAACATCCTGAAAATTCCTCTTTGAGGGGAAACTGGGGAAACTGGAAGAAAACACCTCAGTAAACACATAGCATATTTACAACATAATGTATGATCTTCATGTTAAAGATACACGAGAAAGTTGCAAAATACACTAAATGAAAGCAAAATAACTGTGAATTTTTAACCACAGCTACAGTTTCACTGAAACTAAATTCTGATATGTTTTTATAAATCAGGGTTAGTTTTGACATGCCAAATATAATAGATAATTTCTAAATTGTCATGGAAGTGAAAGAATATTTAATGTTTTTACTAAAAAGACAAGAGCTACAAGAATGAATCACTTGTTCACAAGCAGGAGTTGCTAAACAGAACAGTCTGTGAGATATTTGATAAGAGATTCACACATGCCTGTTTGCCAGAGCCAAAAGCAACACTTGTTATAGTTTTTGTGTCTTCATTTGTATGTGTAATTTATTCAAGAGACAAGTAGGTAATAAATTATCCATAAACTCAATTTTAGCAGCAGAGCACAGAGGGCTTTGTGGATCACCTGTGTGTGGTTTGCTGTGGGCACCTCTCGGGTGTCCAACAGGCAGTGCTGGCACCTTCCCTTGGGGCACAGCACCCGTGAGGAGAGACTGAAGCCCCTGGTACCAGCAGCTCAGAGCAGTAACCTCTGTGTGCACCCTGCTCTTTGTATTACACTGGAGAAAAAGGCCAGGTACTGTGAGAGCTGGGACACAGCTGGTGCCACCTCCGTGCTCGGGAACTGCCCGACTTCTTTCATCACCTGCCACTTCAGAGAACTCTTTTCCTTTGCATCTTTAAGCACGACTAGTCAAAGGTATGCTGATGAATACCATCACAATCAGAGCATGAGTGTTACAGGATGTGAGAACTGAAGGAGAACTTTCAGTGAGCTGCTGGAACGATGCAGTTGCCACTTCACCCCCGAGATCCTGATGCTGCGTGGGAACAACACCTGGTCCCACTGCCCCCAGCAGGAGCCTCTCAAATCCCAACTGCTGCCAAACACGCTTTGAGCGCATCCCTGTTCCCTGTGACTCTACCTACAGCAAGTCTCTAGAAGATATTTGCGTCTTTTACAGCTCTGATCATCAAGCAGATTTCCAGCTTTGCGGCTGTGTCTGAGTAAAAGTGCTGCTCCTACAGGGTTCCTGCAATACCTGCCTCTTGTCATTCCTGAATAGTTCAAAAATGCCCAAACCCCACGAATTCTTTACTGAAGAATTTTATTGTAGCTGATGACTTGTATCATCAAAACAGTTTTCTCACATAGAATTTTTCAAAATAAGGCAATATGTATTGTGAAATCAAAGAAAAAGTAAGTTCACTCGAAGCACTAGAGCGATTCAAAGCTGCTGCTTGCTTGTCACTTAGAAATGTGATTTTCAATGGTATGTACATTGAAGTATTTGAAAAAATACATTTTTTTCCTGCCATTGTCCCCATACTCAGAAGCACACAGAGTCTCACTGACTGAGAAAAAACCCCCTCTCAGGGTGACTGGTACTATTTTTGTAGTTGTGCACATCTATTTCAATACCGCACTTTACATTAGTAGTTTCATAAACATTTTCTCTGCCTATAGCACTGATAGGTATAATCAAGCAGCTCCAGTGGATTAGCCTTACCAACCAGAACTTTCATCACACCAGGATGAAGGACTGGGACAGGAATTGAAACAGACCAACTCCACAGCTGGAGCTGAGCAAAACAATTCCTGTGCAAAGCCTCAGGTTTTACTGCTGGAGCTTAGACTTCATTCCCTCACTTCAGTTTACACAGGCAAATGAGAGAGATCACAATTAAAAATGCAATTTATATAATATAAATAAATCCTCCATTTGCCTTTGAATGCCTTGGTATTGTTGTTCTTACATGACTGTGGATTCTGCATTTTTAAGGAAGCTTTCCTGGCACTTAGTTAGGCATATAGAGAACTCCTTTTATGAATAAAGTTTACACGTGTCCCAACAGCCTGTCTGATATTTCTTAGTCATGAATAGCAGCATTTAGGTAGGTGGGACATCTCCTGGGAATAAGGTCTGAAACCCTCAGCTTCATTTCTCGAGATTGCTGTATTCACTTGATGGCAATTGAATAAAAATAGTGCTCTGCAAACCTTACCCAGCTGCCTGGAAACACACTGCTCCTGCAAGGCTGACAGATTTGTTAATTGTGAGGAACTCCTTCACTCATAAAATGAAATGGTTTCATGTCAGTTCAACAAGTGTGTACCTGAGAACTACAATATGAATTACTCTTAATTTATCTGCAGTGCTGCCTGCATGCTTTATGAAAAGTATATGTGTATACATAAACAGGGTAGAAATTAACTTGTGCCTGAGGCTACCACCAAATGTCAATTAAGCTGCCAGACTTTCAGGGGTTGGTATTCTGTCTCTCTGCCTGGGGGAAGATTTGTATTCAATTTATTGTTGAGTAAGACAACCCGTTTGGCAGGGAAAGGAGATTAAAAAATTACAGACTATTTTTTTAAAAGGTGAACATAACTTACTGAAAACAAATTTTAGGAAGCTTTCTTATTATTCTTGAAACTATTTTTCAATGTATAAAGCTGGAGAGGGGAAAAAAAACCCATTAACTGTCTGTAAGCAGGATCTAATTCAAGCAATAGAAGTTAAAAATGCACCCTTGTCTTTGTTTTATTCTTTCACTATTTTATTAACATATAAATATTGTTGGGAGAAGCTGCTGCCTTGCCCAGGCAGAGGATATAAAAAACAATTGTGCTTCTAAACAAGGCAGTATTTCACTAGCTGTTAAAAATGCTTTGTTTTTTTCTATTAAACAAACACATAAATTATCTCTGAGTCTGTCTCTGTCTTTACAAAGAAACACTTCTCACCATCTCAAGCTTAGGTCTGTCTCAATATTGGCGTATCCTTAGAGCTGCTCGAGCAGTTAGGTGCCAATTGATATCCCAAATCTACCCAAAACCTGCCATTCAAGCCCAAAGTCATTAATTACACTAAAATTCAGAGTGCTGATGTAGATACAAGGGGTCCCAGGTTTGGATTCACCCCACAGAACACTCACACTGGTTATTTCCTTACGTGAACTCTGTGGTTTGAAGGTTCTTCCCCACCCCTTGACCCTCAGAACTGCCAAGGTTTCCATGATAATGGGAATGTAAAATTTCCAGCACTTGTCCCTGCCAGTGCTCCCCACATGGGTGCTTTTCCTCAGGCTGGGAGTTCCAATCTAAAACAGCCAAGTTTTGGCATTGATTTTGCTGAAGCAAGACCCCATTTGTTTACTCCTATCATTACACATATGATCCAATTCTTCCTCTAGAGTGTAAAATGAGACACTCTGAGGCACAAGCTCCTCGTGCAGCCAAATCTATGGAGGAAACCTACACCCAGCTAGGTGTGTCCACTATCAACCTGTTATTGATGTAGGATATATACAGATACATGGCTGGATATCCGAAACAGAATGTGATCTCTGGTGGGGTATTTTTCCGAATTTTGAGTTTCTGTTTTCTCTTTTCTTGTGATCTGAAGAAAATTTGTTTCTACAGAAATTATTTGTGATTGCAGGGCCAGACTATGTACTCCCACTATATACAATGTACTCTATAAAGTCCCACTACATACATATATATTTATACATGTGTGTGTGTCTGTGTATAGACACACACTGTCCTACACCAGAGGAAAACTTATCCCAGAGAATAATGTGATTAATCTGCTGGATTGAGCACGTGCCCATGTAGTGCTACAGAGCTGTCCATACAACATCTTCCACCAGCCTGGCATATTGGGGAGTGGGGCAGAGGGACCCCATTGCCCAGCCTGTGTGAGAGCTCAGCTGATTTTCTCCTGCTCACTCCAAGGAAGAGTTCTGCATTCAGCTCCCTCTGCAAGAACAACCCAGGGAGCAGGAAATGCCATCCCTGCAGGCATCCTGCAGCTCAGCTGCTGGGAGCTCATGCTGTCACACATTCCCACCATATCCCAAGCACACCACAGTGCCTTTGCCACTCACTGCACACTCAGTTTCTGCATTTCCAGGAGCCACCAAAGGTCACCAAGAGGTTCACCATCAGCTCCCGGTGTTTGGAAACAAATATTGGCTGAAGGGTTCTTTGCTCCATCTGAATGATTTGCAGAAAGTTACCAGTTTACAAACATGGAACATCAGAAATAAAAAGGCCTGACAGAGTGCTGTGGCAAACGAGAAAATCCTCACAGATGGAGCATCTCTTCTCTCATTTTCTCTCCAGAAGCATTCTCTGGGTTAGATTCTTCCCACATTTATTTGTACAGTAAAAATATCCTTTGGTGTCTTTCCTCAAGACATAATTTAGTAGAGAATGAAAAAGAATTGAAAAAAAAGTGTAAAAATTACTGAAAAAATAAATAAATGTGCAGGACTACTGTATTTTTTAAAATATATATTCTGCCTATTTTGTCTATACTAATTTTTAGTCTCTTTTTCCACAGTGCCAGATGAGCCTTACCCTCTGCAGTGCTCAGGGCCTTTTTTCTGCAGGTGCACAGCTTATGCTGTCAAAGACAAGGGTAATGTCAACAGGAAACTGAGTTATCACATTAGCAAGTTTTCTGAATCACTATCACTTTAAGACAAAAGGGCAAATAGGGATGTCAGCAAAATAATCAAGTTTCAAAGGGGAAAAAATCGATCAAGGCAACTGTACTTCTCATAAAAAATTGTATTTTTGATTCTATTTTTTATTAGAATGCTAATTATTAATTCTCATAGCAGCTTTTTTTTTTCTTCTATTATGTACAAATGTACTGTTTAGCATGGCAGCTGTGCTCAAATCTCATTTATTGAATGGACATCATTAGAGCCAGCAGAGCTCAGGAAGGTTATTAGAGCCTCATCTGAGCCACGAAAATGTCAAGTCAAGTGGGAATGGTGAACGGTGATATGAAACTTATTCCAGTTATCTCATGTTAACGAGAAGAAACAATGCTGAGTTTTCAACAGAAGCAAAACAAAGCAAGGAAAACAGCGACAGGAGATGCATTTGTGACCACAGCCATCAAAATACCCAGTTTTATATATTCCAACATCATTAAAACATGTCCCTCCTGCCATTAGTTGATTATTGCTCCTCCCTCCAGTCAGCAATCAGCTCCAGTGTGCTGGAGGCTGCTGCTTTCAGCATTGACCAGGAACAGCTGTGGATACAGGGCAGTGAAAAACCAAAAAGCCTCTGTGGAAACAGAACTGCTCTTCTCCCCCTAGTAAAACTCATGTGTCACACCACTTCTTTTTTTGTAGAGTTTTTTTTTTGTTTTTTTGGTTTGTTTTTTTTGGTTTGTTTTTTTTTTTTTTTTTTGCTTCTTTTCCCCTCAATTTATTTGATGAAGTCAGAGAGGTCTGAGAAGATTTTAGAAAAAAAAACAAGTACACAATAATTCTGCAAATCTAAAAAAAAAAAATCTTTCAAAATGCCTATTTTTCCTTGATACACCTGTACTGTTTAAGGAAGAGGGTGTCTTAGAGCAGTCAAATAAATGTGTGACTAAGAGGATGCACTTTTTACATCAATTTTGGAATAAAATATTGTAAACCAAATTAAAGTAACTTATGGGATTTTTTTAAAATATACCCTTCCTGTTTTTTTAAAATATACCCTTCCTGTTTTTCAGATACAGCTTTTACACCTGTAGGAAACACACAAACTCCAAGGTGTTACATGTAAAATCCAAATTGCAAAACTGCAGGCAGAGCCTTCTGAACAAACCCTGCCTTCCCAAAGAGCTCACATGCACAGCACACACGGGGTGTGCTGAGGTTAATGTGCACAAAAAAGAGTTTTCTCAAGCCCAGGAGAAAGTGTTGGCTATGATCTTTTTTCTTCTTTAGTGTACCTCGAAGTGTTATTTTTCTTTCACATTCTGTTCTACAAAAGATCTTTAGCACCTATTTTGGCAGAAAGCTTAAAATACCAGGGCAATCAGAAAAGAAGTGCAACAGTGACTTCACAGAAAATTGAAGCTGAGCAACAGAGAGGAAAAAGGATCTTCAGTGATCTGTGTAGGGCATCTGTTTGTTGTTTTCCTCAGACCTACTTGCTATAAATTAACACCTAAATTTTGGACAGGTTTTTTTTTTAAAGATCTGTTCATTTTTTCAGGACTGCATTTACCTGCAATCCCATCAGTTATTTGTCCAGATAAACTAAAATAAGAGCAAACAAGACCTGAATTAGAAGACCTGATACTTGGTGACAAAAAAAAATCAAGCATTATTAAAAAATAATAATTAACAATTCACACTGCAGTCCTCCTATACACTTCACAGTAAATATGCTATGATAAAAATAACATTACAATGACCTCAGATGACATCTTCAGAAATTAATAGGCAAGAAATGGTACATTATTACTAAAGTTTCACTTCTTTATATTCCTTCTTTCTGCTGATTTAGGACCCTGTGACATTGATTTGTTCTGGGGAAGGATTTCAGTGTCCCTGTCTTTCAAGGGACTGCAGTAAACCTGACTGCAGAGCAAATTTCCAACCATAAACCTGTGGTTATAACCATACTTATACATGTGTTGCAGTAAAGTCAGTTTACTGAACTTAAATTTGAAAATGAAAGTTTCTGGAGGCCTGATATGGCCATCAAAACACTGTACCATAAACCTTCAGTACTGAGAGACTTTAAACTTAGGCCTAAATACAATGACCCCAGAGCCAGTGTAGCAGTTCAGAGCAAACAGAATCAAAGCAGAAAGGGCACAAGCAGCACATGAGAGGGAGAGGGCAAGGGAAGAGCCAGAATGAATGAAGAAGGAACAGAACTTGTGCTCCAGCTCTCCCAAAGCCATGGCTGCAGTAGTTCACAAGGTTTGAAATTTGAAAGGCTATGTTGCCTCATTAAGAAATGTAATCTTGATCTATAATTACATCTGGACCATATAAAATAAGCAATTAATTTTTATCCATACAGATTAATACAATTTCTGTATTTGAGATCCAAGGAGTAGATCTCTGTGTTTGCAATCTTTGCTCATTTCATTTTGTGAAGCTGCCTGTTTCTGGCTTATTAAAGCCTCATTAGATCATCAAGCCCAAATGTCAATCCTGGTCCCTGTCCAGGCTCCTCTCTCTGGATTTAGTAATTTCCCCCAGAAGTACTTTCCAATAGCAGTGAGTCTGACACTTGCTGACCAATCCAATGATTACAGCAACACTCTGAGCCTTCATTCCTTTAGCTGAAATGATGTAGTTACTCAAGACCCAGTACTCAAGAAAGATCTTTACATCATCTGTCTGTGTAGGAAATGATACATCTGCAGGTATTTTCCATGGGGAAAACTCAGAGCAGAGATGCCCAGTTCACCCAGCCACTGCCTCCCCATGCCAGAACCAGCACATTTCCCAGCAGACTGTCACATGTTCATGGGACATGGACAGAGGAGCTGCTCAAGTCTCCAGCTTTGATGCCACCTAGAAGATAGAAGCAATTATTTGCTTTCTAGCCCAAGTTAAGGTTGTCTTATTTCATATTATTTTGCATAGTCAAGAAAATTCACCTCAGCAGCTGTGATCATGAACCAACTCAGATCAGCTCCAACACAAAGCATTTTGTTGTTCTAAAGGTATTACAGCATGAAATTGGAATTAAAATCAATGAGTAAAAGAAGTGAGAATTGTCCTTTAGAACTTCAGAAATGATCGCAATAATGGCTCCCTCCTGTAGTTAGGAGGAATATGGAAGAGATCTCCAAGTAAATAATTAGATGTATTGCTATAAGCCCAAGCAGCATTTAATCATTATCCCAAAATACACTGAATTAGGAATTTTAAAACTATTTTCCATATTAGAACAAGGTGACCTAATCTGCCAGGATCAGCTTCCAGGATTCTGTCGGATGTGTTGTCACTATATTTCAAGTTCATAAATTTGATTTTAAAAAGCAACAGATTTTTCAAAGATTATTCTCACACTGGCTAAATATGATACCCATCTGTGAATTAAAATAAATACATTTAGGAAACGATCATAGGAAACTATCAAAATGTTCCTTAAAATCAAGCATATGGTAAGTGTTCACCATGTGAGGCTCGAGCTGGGCCTCTCCAAAGCTGACCAATCTCATGGTTTGGGTTCTGATTTCTTTTTTTTTTTTTTTTCTTTTTCATAATGTTAATTTGTTGAAAAGGTTTAACAAGATCATCAACACGAATATGTGTAAGACGTGAAAGAACAGTTTAAATGCAGATCTAAAAAGTATGGTTTTCTTTTTTATTTTTAGTTGAGAAAAAAAAGCACCATACTGATAAAAGGTTGCCCATTGGAGGGAGAAAAATGATGTTTTAATAGATTTTTGGAAGAACAGCCAAACCAAAGAAAAAGGCCCAGCTACTCAGCTTAGTCAGTAATATTTTGCTGTGTTAAGATGTGAACCAGTTCCAAACAACAGCGTCAGCATAAAATATCTTCCCTCTAAACAGACATGCACCCACCCGGGAAGGGACAGTTTGCTTTGGGACAAGGAGCTTTAATAATTCTAAATATTAAAAAATAGAAGGCTTTTGAAAATGAAACTTTGGGCTTTTCAATAAATAGAAGAAAGAGAAAAGGAAAGCAAGGAGAAAGAGGAGACTAAAATGATAAAAATTGAAAAACGCAATTTTCAAAGTTAGAAGCCTTCTTGAACTTGGGCCAGAAACTCCAACCATCATTTCCCTTTCTTGGTTTGTATATCTAGTTATTAAATTTACTTCAATTTCAATATGTTATTTAAGAATTCAAACCTGTACTGTTTGGGGACACCTATTTCTCTTTGAAACATTGCTGGGAGACAGATTCTAAGGGACAATTGATTTATTCCAGTTGTCAGGCTTAGAACAAGGGATCCAAACACGGGTTTTTTCAGATTTCTCTATTAGTCTTTCCTGCTTTTCTAAAATATATAACAACCTTATTAATACTTCCAGCACACACAGGGGATGCAGGCAGCAGAGCTCAGGCAAGCTGGGGAAGCCTTGGCCCTGCTGTAGGAACAGAGGTGAGCACAGATCCCCACCTGCAGCTGGAGAGGGGCACGGGGACAGCTGACAGCTCAAAGGCCAAAACTCCCCTCCACTGGGCTACTCAATTTGAGGGGTTTGTGTTCCTAAACCTTTCAGCCCAACTTGGAAAGTTTATTTAAAAAAATAATCATCAAGTTAAAGCTGATCCAGTCCATTATTTTTAGGCCGCTGCCTTTGGAGGCAGAGGATGACAATGGAATGGAAAATTCCTTTCCTTCTGCAGCTCTGCAGGTGCACTTGCATCATGAAGGAGCTTCTGAATAAAGCAAACTCTACATATTACTACTGCCTTCAAAACAGCTTATGAACTTTTCTGTCCATTGTGATCACAGTTCCCTGTATTAGAAGGGAGCCGATGCCCTTAAATCTTAACTCTGTGAACTCTTCCCTTTAAAGTACCCAACATGAGAACTTTTTCAGGAACAGGAAAGTCAGAGCTCTAATGAGATCCTCTCTGACAATTGCAGAATAAAACCTTCTATTATATATACTACAGAGATTGGAAACACATTTGCTATACCTCTCATTTTTCTTTACGATCCTCTCAGTCCCTTAACTAGAGTACAATGTCCCTGACTTGAATTTATATCACGCTTTTGAGGATGCAATAAGCAGCAGATTGCAGAACCTGATCGCTTAAGGAAAGATAACTTCATGGAGAGGCAGGCTGCTGTGAACTGAACTACACAAAGCAAGAGATTAATGCCAGCAATAATAAATACATACATATGGGCAAAGCCACACTCCTCCATATTGTCTTTGAAAATTAACCAATTGAATGACTGAGCAGCAAACCAAAAAACTAAAGTAAAATAAAAATAATCCTGTAGGATCCAGAGTAAAGTGGATTTTCTGCCGTGAAGCAAATGACAGAAGGTCACACTTATTCCAGAAGGTAAGATCCAGGTATCTGAGTCTCAGTGGGCAGGAGGGAGAGAAGGAGGCAGAGCACAACAACCTGACACAATTCCTGCTAAATTGACTCTATAACCTCTGCTATCCTGCACAGATTTAAGTGTGAGGTACAAGGAATAAAACATGGGGCCTTAACTCTGAATGCCATCTGAGGAGATCACCATGATGGGGTTCACCACTCAAGCGTCTTCTAAAGCTCCCATAAAGCCAGAAGGGAAGTAAGATTTCTGTTCCCAAAAGAATGGGATATCAGCTGCAGCTATTTCAGAACCATGGAAATAGGTTTATTGATTTCAATTTTAAAGTTTAGAAACTGTGGCCTTCATAAACACACACATGCAGCTGAAGAGAAGAACTATATCAAGATCAGAAGGCAGAGTGCAAGCTTCAAAGAATTCTTTTCATGCATGCTGTCAACTGTGGCCAGAAATAAAGGCCAAACTTTGAAAACAAGACAGTGCCAATGTTATGGGGATTTGTTTGGTTTGGTGGGGTTTGTTTATTTTGTTGTTTTTGAGGTTTTTTTCCCTCCAAGGGGACCTGCTGCTAGAAGATTCTCTCAGCTATGTGTGCCACGTCCCTCTCTTCCTGACAGCATCATCTCCATCTCTCTTTAAATCAAACCACAGGGAGCCTCAATAAAACTCAACAAAACTCAATTTCTGCTGAAAACAGAGCACAGGTAACATTACTGGCACGTTATCAGATGTCCCCCATCTCTATTTGGGTAGTGCCACCAGTGTTTGAGCTGAAGGTGAAGCACTCTTAGCCCTGCCACAGGTGAGCTGAAGAAGTGTTACGCTCTCACAGGGAACTCCAGTGAGAGGAGCCAGCACCTCAGCCCCCTTGGCAGCTGTGTTTGAGGCCCTTTGACCAGGCCAACACCAGCAGTGGGCAGATGCACAGGCCACTGAAGGGCCCTGAACAAATTTACACACCAATGTCTTAGAGCCCAAAGCATTCTTTTGGTCAGCAGGTATCACTGCTGTTCCTGCCACCCCACGACTCAGACAAGGGGCAAAAAGAAATAAAAAGACTAAAAAATATCGCCAAAGTCACAGGAGTCACAAAAAACGGAACAGCACTCAAGTCCTCTTTTTCTTTGATCATTATCATCTCTTGCAACAGCAGTGAGACAACACTGCCTTCTATCCTACTGCACACAGCACCTCCAAAAGTTTCTTCCAGAAGAAAGAATTCTGGTTTCATCACAATATTCTGCTTTGCAGTACTGGAAATAGATTTCAAAACAACTGAATTTCAGTAGTCCCATCTTACATTGTGTCCACAGCCCTGCATGCTCTATATGAGGATTTCCAGAATGGCAAGAGAATTCACTCCTAGATTTTAATTTTGTGGGGTCTTTTAGTATACATGTCCTTCTAAGCTCATCATTTACTTTCATCATATCCCACCTATGAGCTGATAACAAAAGCAGAGTGTAACCAAGAACTGCATTCTCTTCCTTTAGAAGATCACAGTAATTTTGGTTGGGTTTTTTTTAGTTATTTTTAAAATAATTATTCTACCTCCCTTTATTTTTATTTTTTTTTTTAAGAAATTCATTTGATGAAAACACTTCATGTGTCATACCATATCTCCTAAAACTAAATTTTAATGACTGTATTAAATAATGGCTACAGGCCAACAGGAAAACGGCTTGCATGGCAGTTTAATTGACAGAGCATCTGAAGTGTCCTTGAAAATTATTTAAAAGTTTATTACAGTCCTGGAGGTCAAGAATGAAAGGCTTCAAACAGCAGTTCTGTGGAGGTCCTTCTCTGACCCAGATGCTGGAGCTTTGATGTTCCTATTAATTCAAAAATTTAACTTAACACACAGACACCTTCAAAAACTCTCCTCTTTTGAAAATTCACAATCATTCATAGACTGTGGAGCTCAACAGTGTTTGAATCTCTGACTGGAACATAAATCTGTGATGAAGCATAATTACTTTAAACCAAATAACCTACACGATGCCACAAGCAATGGGAAAACACATTTAAAAGTCACTAATTTATTATGCAAGCTGTAAAGAAGTGAAATATGTTGGAAACAAGTATAAAGTGACACTAGAATTTTATATATTTATGAAATACCTCACACTACACTTCTGGCATTCATAGTTTCTTTTTCTCATTAATATTGTCACTGAAATGAACTCTGCATGATAATATCTGCTAAATAATTAGCTATTGCTGTACTTACCAATAAAGTTTGCAAAATTTACATCACTCGTGAGGAAGGGAGAATGTTTTCTCTACCTCCATCGGACAGCTTAGGACACAGTTTATATTTTAGAATTAGATTAGCATACAGATTTTGCATAGAAAATAAAAAATGTCTTCATACTGAATGGGAAACCTGAATTTTCATTCTGCCAGAGGACAGTGAATACCTTAATGAGTGTGCCACATATACAAAATCATCAGCATGGCATGCTTACAAAAAAGAGGTTAACTGACAGATACAATAGCTTCACCTTAACCCAGATGTCAGGAAACTTGTCATTATTGATATTCAAAGCTGGAACAGAACAGTTAAGTGACTCACAGAAAGCTGAATAGGCAGGCATTTAAAATATCATGTGTGTAAGAATAAATTCATAGCTCACTTTACCTTAGAAAAAAATGAGATATTTTCTGCTTTGTTTTTATTTCAGAACTTATTTTTTTAAATATATTCTCTACATGGCTTTGGACAATTATATAATATCTACATGTGGTCTAAGATAAACTGACCATTTTTTTCTTTTGAGTTTTCTGCATTAAATCAACAGAATTACCAAAGTTTTGAGAAAATTTGAGCTCAGGATACAGCCTAACTGATCTCAGTGTTATGCATGAATATAATCTCTAATTCAATCCAACATGAAGCACAGTTTAAATGTGTTGATGACAGTTGGTCAGAAAATGTACATGGTGAGAAACAAATCTGCATGCTTCGCTTGCTTGATTTTCAAGAATGCAGAGCATTTAACTCATGTTTGAATTATGACAAAATAGGATAAATGTTTCAAGTGAAATGAAGGAAAACAGACACAAACTGTGGTTTGAATTAATTTCTCCTGTTCCACACACATATCAGGTATTTTTAAAAGGATGTATGAACTGTCAAAATAAGCCTCATCCTCTTATTACTTTCCCAACACATATTTTTTATATCTATCACAAACCCCAAGAAGGTGCCTGATCACCATGATATATGAGAACCATAGGGAAAGCCATTCCAGAGGATCCTGCTCTGGATCATAGCACGTGCTCACATCCACAGAGTATCCATAGTGGTCCAGCAAAAATACAATTACGGACATTTTAGGGTAATTTACTTTGAAAGGAATCAGTCTCTAGGTAATAGCAGTGAAAGGAATGTGAATGGTGAAAGGATATCCAGCCTTAGTCTGCAAACTGCTATTGGCTGTCAACTCCACGTCCTGAAATTATGATATGAATTAGGATCTTCAAGACATGTTAGAAACCTTTCTTCACTTTCCTTTCAACAGATTTATGAACCTGGTCTCCTCAGTGGAGGTGAATAATTTACAGTTCCCCACCCCTAACTTGATAATGAAAATGAGTCCAATTTGAACTTTTAACTCTTTGACATTGGAGAAAATATAATGCAGAATTAGACTGTAATATGAATGCAGACTGGATCAAGCTATTAATAATTTTGTGATATTAAAAAAAAAAAAACAAACCAAAAGACTATTAAGAAAATTGGTCATTCAAATGAACCATTAAATTTCAACAAATGTTGGCTTTTGTACTCCCCATGTAAGAGGAATCTCTACTTTTACCAGAAGTGTTTCTCCAGAGTATGTCTTTTTCTACAAGAGCAGACTACAGTTATACCAAAACAAAGGTGTCCCCTCAAACTTAAAATAAAAATGTTATTTTTAACACAGAAAGAAAAGTCTTAGGCATTTTTTGAAGAAAAAAAAATCTCGTTCACTTTTGTGCCCATTTTTGTAACCTCATTTACCTTTATTCCAACAGCATTTAAAATGTTACAGAAGGGCAACAATGCAGTACCAGCAAGTTTCTCATAGCTAATACTCAGGTAGTCAGATGACTTGCTACATTGATCAAAATCACAAATTATGATGCTTTCATCCCTTGGTAATGACATGGAATTATTTCTACTGGCAAGATCATGAAATTAGTCACAATCTTCTCTACAATTCCTATCCCAATAGAATTTGAATTAATAACAAAAGGAAAAAGGAGGTCAATGTACCAAGCTAGATAAAAAAGAAGACACCTGAACAGCCACTGGATAGTCTGTTTCAAGTATCCATCCTTGACAAGCAAGCTGCAATTAAGATAAGATTTACTTCTATGCATCAAGCCCTTCAGCTGGATCTCTCAGGCTGCACACACTTTCCCCTGTTGTTAAAAGCATCAGTTCAAAATGTTCAGCACAACAATACATAAAACACTATCAGAAAGTACAACTTTTTCCTTCTGTCACAGAGCTGGTCTGATGCAAAGACAGAGGATGCTCTGAGCAGCAGCACACTCAGCTAGAATTCAAGACTAACTCCCAGCTTCCCTTCCCAACTCAGTGCCAGCCTCAGGCAGCCCAGACAAATCTCTTCCCAGATCTCTGTCGCCCTCTCCAGTCTGTAACACAAGGGCTCCTCAAAATGGATCAAAATGATATCGCAGCAAGAAAATTCATTCATCAATTTGGATGCTGTTTAAGCACCACGCCACGGGGACTACAATCACCCAGTGTATGGGCATTCCTTTTTATGCAAATCCCAGTATTCCAGCAGAGCTGCTTACTCAGCCAGGGCCTCATCTTCTTGCTTCTAATCCTGTGGAGAAGCCAATGAATTTGTATTTTATCTGCCCACAGAGCTTTCCTGAGTCATTGTAATGGAAGAAAATCCCACAGCATGAGTTCAAATATAGGCTTAAAAACCCCAACCTTGAATATCCAATAGGTGGGTGGCAGGAACTCAACATGATTCAAACCAAGAAAAAGGCAGAAAGTCGGAGAACATGGAAGACTAGAAACAGTTCCTGTGCTGTACCACATGACAACAGGGCAGAAAAGAAGGTTCTAAGCCATTATTTGTTCAACTTCTGTAACACAGGAGTGTGACTCAAGGAACCTCAGGAGGCAGAGGTAAACATCAAGGTACCATAACACTGGTACCACTGGCCAGCATCATACACATAACTGATCATTTCTGTCTTGAAAAACTTTGATTTCTCTCTTGAAAAACATTACCAGGACTGAAATTCCCTTCCTCCTCCTCCTCATTATCTGAAGGCTGGGTCATCAGCCCAGTAACAGTAAACATTTATTCTCGATACTTAATAGGCCATGAAGGAGAATTCCTCAAAGGGTTCACAGGAAACCAACCTAAGAACCACATAAATGATTAAGGGGAGTGAACTGAAAACCACCACGTAGAAACAAGAAGTCTGTGATGCCTGGCAAATTGTAAGAGCAAATCATGTCTTTTTTGTATGATGTGAACAAACACCAAATGTATCTCTAAAATGAGCACCAGTACTAAGCCCCAACCTTTTAAAGATGATAAAACCAAGAACCCAAAGAACTAGCTAATAACATGCATGGTTTTAAATACATATTTCATTCTTTGTCACCTGCACAGCCACTACTCCTGTTAAAGGGATGGTTTTTTCATTTGTTATGGGGGCTTGGTGGGGTTTTTTGATTGGCCTTTTTCCCACAGTTTCTACTTTAGAAATGCTTTAGCCCATCGCTGCTGAAGTTAGGGAAGAGCAGGAGATAGTAATCAGATAAACATCTGACACTCAGACTTTTAACAGCCTTAAAATGTTCAGAGATGCTGGATATTTTTACACAGACCCATTCTCTCTTGTATATTACAACTGAGAGACCATGAGAGAGAACGACCATTTAGGTCATTACAGAAACATTTTCTTCTCACCTAACTGTCTCCAGAGCCCGAGTCCATTGATTTTCCCTGGGACTTATCTTCCTCACTCACTCCAGGGCTTTTGAAGACGTCATCATTAAGCAGTAATCTAATCTGTTTCTCATCAATTGCTACCAGCCCTGACTAGTGGAAGTCAGAACCAACCCACTCGCTAGTTTAAAACAAATAACTTGAAACTAAACCACAGAGCAAAATTTTGATTTGCTATAAATGGTATTGACTGAAGACCACAAAAAACACACACTTTGGAGAGCTGATGGGTGGTGCTCAGTGAAGAGAAACAGATTAAAATAGAAAGGTGAATCCCCATTAGTCATCCAGCCTGTGAACAATACACAAAGCTCCATTCTGCTATATTTTTTTTTTCTTTTAATAAACTACTATCTTCAAGTATGAAGGTGGTTCAGGACAATTAAACTGCCATCTCAGACAGGCTAACCTGGCACAAAATTTTAGTCATGCAGCTAGATCTGATCTATTCTGATCTATTGCAGTGTGATGAACCATGTGTAGTATGACAGTGAGTAAAAACCCCATTGCTATGCTGCTAAAAATACCAGCACCATGCTAGAGATAAGCATTTAAGCCACAAAAAGTGCTAAAAAAAAGAGAGAGAAAGCTAATTAAATGCACATTTCTCTGTTTATGTGTTTAGGGGAAAATTTGCAGCAGCTCAAATTCTTTTTATGTGCATCTCAGACATTATTGTTATTGACTGATGTCCTCTATATTTGAATTCAACCAGAAGAAAAATATGACCAACAACTTACTCCCAATATCAGTAGTAAGACACAGAAAAAAGGATATGTTCCAAGATGTTTCAATACTCGATTCTAATTTTCATCTCCATAACTTGCAGATCACTTCCCTGTTTTCCCTTGGGTTATTTTGCATTCAATGCTTCCAAGGCCGGCCGTGCCCCAGCTATATCTCCCCTCTCAGTATTGTCCCATTTTGGAAAGCTGGAGATCTGATGCATGTACCAGCCACATGTTCATCAGGAATTTTGAAGGATTCTTTTTTCCTGAAGAACCTTTTTCAGCCCTGTCTATGCTCCTGCATTTTGTGCAAACATTTCATACTGGCAATCTTAGAAAACAAAGGCACTATTTTTTTTACCAGCAGACTTGAATGAATGTATCTGCAGGACAGAATTAACTTCAGTGAGTATTCCTTGAATAGCATGTTTAAGGTCATTCCACCACCTAAAAAGATAGAAGGATATGACTACACAGCATAAATGTTGCAATTTCTCTGTGACCTCCAGTTGCAAGATAAGCTTATATCCCTTATATTTGTGCAACATATTGTTGTCTTGTAGGGCAGTAGAAGGGGATGAGGAGATAATTATCCTGCATCCTTCTCACATACTTGGTCATAATTTCTTCCCTTTGTCCCCTTTCTCCACAACATATCTAGCAATAGACAAATGCTACTTCCTTGTGAATATTATTCTTTGTGAAATACAATATCTTGAATAATATTTTCCTCGTGAAGATTATTCCTACCTATTTTACAAAAGCATAAAAACAATATTGTGAGGAACATTGCAAGGAATATTATTAGCTGTCTTAGGACCTCCAGTTTGGCCAGATTTCAGCTATGAAATGAATTAAGCTGCAGTAGTGTCCATTTGACATTTATACAGCAGCTTTTGTGCCGAGTCTGTCTCAGAACATTGTGCATGTAGAATTACTCTTTCAAATTTTCTTTTACAAGAAAGTTGTTTGATATGTATTTCAAGCTGATGAGACCTAAAACCAATTGCCAGTTCCTAGCTGATTTTTGGAGTTTCATTTTAACAGTGTTAGCTCCTGTTTATTAAATTTAAGATACGTATTTTTTATTTTTTAACAGCACTTTGTAGTTCTTTTCCATTGCTGGCAATTAATTTGTTCAGTGAAGAAGAGTACTTTCATGTATTGCTATGTTTTTTAATTCTGTGCTGATGTGTGATTAAGTATTCTCTTTCACACAGAACAAAGAGACTTGTTTCTCTGTTATTTCCCTCTCTTGTTTTAGGAAGTACAGATGAATCCATTTTATCTTAATTTGATATTTCTAGTAAAAATTAAACTGATGCTTTACTTTATAAAGTAAAAGTAATTTTTTCCCCAAAGTTAAAGATAAACTGAGAATTAGGTGTTTTATGCAGAACTTTTTTTGCCTGTGATAAACATTGCGAAAGGAAGGTTACTGCAGAAAGTTTAGACGTAAGTTTGATATGAACGTCTAAGTCTTAATTCCAAACACACTTCACATTCCACAAGGACTTCCACAACTCAGTTCACTTATATATTTTCATTGTCAACTTTTTCCAGAAGTCAAAACTGTTTTACAGATGAGAAAGAACCACACAGTTAAATTACTTATTTTACGTTTTACATAAAAGAACAAGAAAAAAGTAGTTGGCTCTAGTTTAAATTAGCAAAGATGAACCAGAGTTCTCATCCCGATTCCCCATTTCAAGATATGAAAATTCATATCAAATTGAAGTTACAGTACTTAACAATGATAGATGTCAATTTAGAAAACAGAGACAAACTCAAGGAAGCAACCACCATGATTTGAATAAATAAGTGTGATAACTACAGAACAAGAAATCAAGACTGAAAAAATTTCAATGTCGGGTCATGGTCTGGTCTTACAAAAAAAGAAGAAAGAAAAGAACAGCAATATTAAAGACAAGGCACACTGTTGCAAGGTTAATAAAATGGAAACTAGATACTGAAAAGATGATGTTATTTTTGGCAGCATTAACATTTACAATAGACTGCATCCCCAAACCCATATTTATCCAGGCATTTATGACATTTTACTGCTGTTTTGGAGAAGAGGGAGGAGATATTTTAAGAAACAAATACTTTCTGGCAGCAAGAACCATTTTATCCGCAGCTAGGATGCATCCTGGGCAGAAAGGCTGGCTCAAGAATGTCAAATGGTTATGTGAGATAGGTCATGTGTGGCAGGCACATCTTCCCGGATGAGAAGACAAATCAGTGCAGCAGTGATAACAGAATGCACGTTGGAATGGCAAACCCATGAGTGACTCCTAGAAAACCCTGAAGAAGTCCTTTATAATGGTGGCAATTAAACAGAAACAACTCTGAGTGACTGACAAAATTAGTTGGATGGAACACAACCTAACTTTCTAAACCAAAATATATCACTGGATTTAATAAACATCAACATAGCTTATTTTATACAGCAAGTGTTGTTGTAAAATGCTAGTACAGGCAGACAAATAGATAATTACCTTTCCAATATATTTTTATTAATTTCCTTTAACTGCACAAAGCACATAAACTTTACCAACTACCAACCTACACATCAAGGCAAACCTTCTGCTCACATCTACAGGAAATGATCTTATTGGAAGAAAAGTACTAAATACTCTAAGATTCCTACTTTGCTTAATCATTACAATAATAGTTTAGTGTAGTGGCGATTGGAAACCTGACTATATTATTCTTCCATTTTAATAAGCTTTACAACTGAAAATCTATTATGCCTAAACAGCCTGTTTAAAAAATAAATAAATAAATTGAGGCTATTTATTCCATTAAAGTGTGCTCAAAGTCTTTAGAAAACATCTGAGAGTGCTTAACAAAGTGATTAATTCTCTCTCCATTCTGGAGCCATTGGCTCTGTAATAGAATGAACAGAGCAGAGGTCTGTAGGACAGACCTGCACACTGGAATGGCACTGTGTCCCTCTTTCCTGGGCATCCCAGGACAGGTGGTTCTGCACAGTCTCCTCCAGAAAGTGCTTGGCAATGCCAAAAATCCCTTGCTCTGCAACCTCAGTGTCCCATCACACCCATGGAGGTACAAGCCTGCAAAAGCTAATGGTCCATGGCACAGAGCCTGCAGAGACCTTCCAATCCCAGGCTTTCCCATAAGCCATCCCAGAATGAGCTGCAGCCCTGTGGTGAGCAGCTCCCACTGTCCTGACCCGAGGCGAACCCGAGGCCGGCGTGGGGCTGGCAGCCTGACAGGGCAGCAGCCAGGGCTGCTCGGGGCATCTCACACTGAAACAATGACTGCTCTCGTTTCTCAGAGAGCATCGGGCACTGAGACACCTCCAGCAAGAGGAACAGAGATTGCAGCTTCCTACAGACACAAGGACTTGCCTCCCTCCCTCCCTCAGGTTGTGGAGGTGGCGAAGAGACGGCACCGCTGGAGGTGTAAGTGATTTAACTGCTAAGTAATTATATGAAGAGGGGACTACGACCTTTATTTTGCTAACTGTCTATTAGAAGAACTTCTCTAATTTTGACTAGGACAAATTAGCAATTTCTAGATATAGTTCTTGACCTTGAGCACATAAACCTTGGAGGCAACTATCACACAGCAAATAATTAACTAAGTGATATATTACCAGATCATACTACAGCGTCCTTTAACAAGATGACATTCTACATATTCAAGCAGTGAATTCCTATTTTCCAAGCCTGAGTTCTGCACAGATAAAAGTGAACATTAATAAGGGAACAGAAACCGGAGGCTCAAGTATCTGAACCATGAAGAGAAGCATTTAAATTGTTTCAATCTTTTGTTTCTGGCACCATGCCGTCTACTCACATAAAGCTGTAATTGAAACCACGCCGTGTGTGTAGTGGGTTCATTACTGCCTCTGACTGAGCTGTCTCATGTGCTAACCATGGACTGATTTTTTGCATCCTTAGCGTCAAGGACTCTTCACCTATGTATTTGTTAGCACATATGGGTTCTTATTCCTTCTAGGAAATTAAAATTATCTAATATTTAAGAGCCACAAATTGATTTCTGAGTCCAGCTCCCATGGGATAGTGAATGGCATGTCTGAGCATCTGCAAAATAAATCACCTGGGAACATATAATATTCATAGAATTAAAATATAACAATGGTTTAAATAATTGATTTGTAATACTTTGCTATATGATAAATACTCAGTTTACTGCAAGTCCTTATTTGCTGAGTACTAGCTTTCCACTCCTAAAAAGAATGAATACATTTTAGAAGGAAGTACTTTGCTTAGAAATAATTAATATATTAGTTTATTATTAAGTGTAATTTTAATTACATCTGGAGGAGATACCATCTAAGTATCTCCTCTAATATGCCCTGAAATGAAACCCATATATTTGATGCAACATATAAAACTGAAGTCTGATAATGACACTTCTGTAGAATTTAACACAATCATATCTATTTCATTAGACATTGTAACACTTCTAAGCTAATGAGTAAACTTTCATTCAGGAAACAGGTGAAAATTCTGTGACTGTTCAGAATACTCCTTGTCCTCTAAAGTAAGGCACTGCCAAATAAGCTGAGGCAACAGAAAAATACAAAGACAGGTCTCTGCAGTGCAAGAGAGCTGTAAATTTTGACTGGAGAACAGCAAGAGGTTTTCAGAAGAAGTACTGTACTTTCAGGCTCTAATGTTGCTTTTTCCAGAAGTATAAAGAACTTCACACATTTGATGCATCTACTTTAAAACACTGAAACTTGTTTACTATCATATGACAAATTCTGCTCTCTATAGTAAGACTCTGTAATGCTTTCATAAACAGTTCAAAACATGAGGAAAAACAGAAACATCAAAGGTCTGTCTTTACTCCCTCCCTAAAATGTTTTCAATCTTCAACATCAAATGAGCTTGGGTCATCATGCAAATCAACTAAATTTATGGTCAATGCAAGAAAGAAAAAACAAAAATCAAGCTCCCCTTTTTAGTTTTACTGAATTATCGAAAGATCTTTAAGGTGGGAGAGTGGGGGAGAGAGATGTAGAGGAAAAGAAGCATTCATAGATTGCTTCTATTCCGTCCTGAGGTCAAGATTTCACCTTTCTTCCTTTGGCTGTTCCATCAGCCTATGAAACCATAAGCACTCACCTTCTATATTTCAAGCTCTAATAATCCACGTCTGCCCTGGGAATTCATGGGGGGGAGTGAGTTAAGCACTTCATCTTAGGAAGCAATATTATTAAGATGACATAGGTCACTTGTATTTATTTGTGGGTTTGAACCTGGCCTGTGTTGTCTGTGTAATTACTTTATTTAGCTATAAATGGAAGCTTGTGCAAGTCTTAAATAAAAATGTATTGTTCTTTGGCACTAGAGAGGAGTTGATCATATTCATGCCTGTACATGTCTGACCAAGAACTCCTCTGATGAAGCAGCTGATCTAAGCAAAGCTGTTTTGCTATTTATAGGTACAAGTGTTCTCATAACAAGTAAAGACAGGAATATTTAAAAACTAAGATGGTGGCTTTTCATAAAATACCCATTTTATTTACACTAAATAAAAGCTAAGCTATAGCACAGGATTAGTGTAATATTTAAAAGATTCTGTGCAAACAGTCAGCAACTTGCAGACTTCCTCAACGTGATCCATTTCTTTCTGTAGCTTAGCAACATTAAGACTATAACAAACAAAAATTAATTGTGCCAACGCTAATTTCCATATGTGATGCTCATCCAAGTTCAGCGGAACCATTTACAGTTTAACCTGCAGCACGCCATGCCTCTCACAGAACAATAAATCACTGATTGATTGTGCAGCACAGCTCAGGGGTGCTGGTGTGAGCAGCACCTTCCCCGAGTTGGTGCTTGGTGTCAGTGGGAGCCGCTGCCGCCACAGCAGATGTTTAATGTTGATAAGCAGAGACTGGAAAAGAAATTTCTAAGCCACTTTTTCTTTTTTTTTTTTTTTCATTTTCTCTCCCATACTTGGCAATAACTGATCTAGTATATTAGCCATGTGGAGCCCCTCTGCTTAGAGTAACTTCCTCCTCATCTCTTTTCCTAAATCCAAGTATTCATTAGTCATGCTAAATCACAAACCTCCTCCTTTCAAAGTTCCTTCTCACTCCTCCAGTTGGGAGCTGTCTCTTGCTGTCAGATAGGGGCATTTAACTTCCTTGTGGTTATCCTTTCTTAGGGAAAGACCCAGCCTGTGTCAATACTATTTATCAACACAGCTATAAAAATTCCTTTGCAATGGGAATCTACAATCTAAGGCATATGTTATCTTATTGCTAAGTCATCTGAATTACAAAATGCAAATTTCAGTACAATTCTATAAAAGTGTCATTATATCCTGCAGTACCCACAGCAGTTGTTAAATCCACCACGGCTTAAATCATCAAAACTGAAAACAAGCATTACAAGGCAGAACTGAGGTAACTGAAATGTCATTATGACCCTAAGGAAGACAGGTAGGTGGGTTCAAAAGCAATCAACATGTACAGAATGAGGAATGACCTTGGATATCCACACGAGTTACAGCTCTCCTGGATAGTGTAGTTCCAACACTTGGCTCCACTTTTCTCTGTCCATCTTTAGATTTGGGAATAAACTCCTTCTTATAGGTTCATCCTAAACACCCTAAAGGATAAATTATTTTTTTCAGGTATCCTGCAGTTTTTCTCCCCTTCCCTGCAAGGAAGGGCCATACCAGCTGTACACCCCAAATGTCTGGCAGTCAACTGAGCTATAAGGAGCTTCAGGAACTGTGTATCAGCCTGAATTTCCCTTAAAAAATAGTTTATAAATCAGGTTAACAGTCTACAAATAGCGAGCTACATTGGAAAGCAGTCTGGAAAATGTGAGCACACCAGTCCATCTCAATGCAACCTAAATTGCAATAAATTAAAAATGCATGGGAATCTAACAATGAGATAAATTATACCTTCCTCAGTGGTTAAAATATTTGGAGTAGAAAAAATAATAAAAAAATCTATAAAACATAGTCTGGAATTTATTGTCCTTTAAAAGCCCTGTAATATTAGTTGCAATCACATCCCTACAAATTAAATATATATTAGGCTATGGAAATCAATGTAGTTAGAGAAAGTAAATCAAAGGCAGAATGCAGCTTACTGATTATAGTGAAAAGAGCTTGCTAAAAATGTAAGGACTCCTAAACACTGTGAGGCTTTTCAAGATATTTGCTTATCATTAGGCTTCTAGTTTTGTG
Source organism: Eopsaltria australis (assembly GCA_034509425.1). Lineage (NCBI taxonomy): Eukaryota > Metazoa > Chordata > Aves > Passeriformes > Petroicidae > Eopsaltria > Eopsaltria australis. The sequence goes on along the minus strand of JAVTVJ010000055.1, from coordinate 5,473,408 downwards.
AAGTCAGAAGATATTTACTGTTTATTAAAATTTAGTTACAGAGGACTGTTAATCTGTAAAATTCCATTTCAAGAGCCAGAATTTATTTAATTAATTGAATTACTTGAATAAAAATGGCAGAACTAAGAGGACATCAGGAACAAATTTTTAATACTAGGCTAGACCCTAGAAAAAAATGACTACAAGCCATTACCTAATCACATAATCTACATTGCCAAAATCATCAGTCAGTGGTTCTGATCCACTGGTCCAGTTCAGCCTGCACTGGTGACAGAGAGGGAGCTGAGTCCCTGGGGAGAAAAAAAGGGAGACTGCTGGCTTTGCCCCACTTGAGAGATGGGTTAAAAAAAGGGGGAGCTGGGCTGCTTGGAGACAAGGTTTTGGGGAGGTACTCCCCATTTAGGCAATGCAGGGAAGAAGGAAGACAATCTGGAATAATAGTACAGGACAAGAGAGAGACCTCTGACAGAGATCTTTCTGGAAAAAGGAAAAATTCATAGAAATAAAGTTATTCAAGCAAGTCACTGCACAGAAACAATAAAGTATGGGAAGGAACAGGGTAAAATGCTCTGAAGCACCTACATGACTTGGCAATGTTCATTCTGGAAGCAGATCAATTTTAGTGGGAGTCTGAAATTCCTGTCTGCATCTGATGGCATGTAAAAAATCTCACTTAAGTACTGTGAAAATTTTACCTTGACGTAAACCATTAAATCTGAACCAGAAGGTGAGTTTGATTTCTTGTCTGCTGGTACAGTACATTTAAATATATATATATACACACATAGTAAATGTACTAGGTAAGCAACAGAGAGAACTTGCCTGGATTTCTTAATTCTTGGATTAAAAAATGCAGCATTATGAAGACACCCTAGTAACTGATAAAGACATCATTATTATTACTACTATCTGTATTTTAAGTGAGAAAATACAAAATCAAAACAAACAGGCCCCTAGCAATTACAAACCCCATGAACCTGGTGCTGCCTGTCACACCTGTGCCTTCAGGCATAAATTGCTATGTCACAGTAACTTTATGCATAAAAAAGAGCTATCTTTCCATCTGGATGTAAATTAATCATTTGAATACCATTACAATTCTAAACTCGGTGATTTCTATATTCTAATCTCCTTCCTTTTCACCCATTCAACCTCTGTGGTATTTGTCAGTGGTCAAACATTTAGTTTGTTAGAATTAACTAATGGCTGAGGCTTTTGTGAAGGTCATCAACCTGGTTTACACACAAGGCTGATTGACACACACCCAGAGCTAAAAGCATCAGATATTAAATTTTGAGTGAAGCATCCTTTCTATAGCAGGGACTGCAATCACCATCTGCAGCACTGCCTGCCTTCAACCTTGACACTGCCCCAAATGTCAGGCAGCACCACCCAGCCATCAAATCCCTGCCCCCTTCTGAAGGTCACAGGTTCCACATGGTCCATGCTGAGCTCAGGCACTCAGCTCAGCAGCCCCTGTCCCCAGCATCATCCTGAGGGGAGCTGGGCTCCACCTGCAGCCCCTCACTCGTTCCTGACTCCCTTCCTTCCAGGGATTGTGGCACCCTGTGAGGAAAGGAACCTGCCAAAACCACTGATCTGGCAGGTCCCATCGCTCTGCATCCACCATATGGCCTCTAGTCCTACCCTCAGAAAATAGGATATGAAAAAGCCCCTCAGCATCCATGCAAACCACAAATATTTCTAAAACTGCACAACAGATTTAACATCTGAAGTGTTCTATACTGTCAGAAAAAGTCCATCAGTATTAACTGTATAATACTCAGCAATGGCAGCTTCTGCCTTTTCCCCTGTAGCAAATTTGCTGAAGCTATTGCTCCCATAGCACACTGCCAAAATACAAGAGAGAAGAGAATGACAAGAAAAGAGAAAGAAGAAAGAAGAGCAAAAACTTAGCCAAAACTTGCTTGGCTTCGACACTTGCAAGCGGAAGCAGCCATCTCCCATAACTACACTTGACTGCAACCCATCACAGAAGGAAAACACAACAGGCAAAGAAGCTGCAGCTGTTACTGGAAAAGATGTACGAAGAAATGCTGCCAAATTTATTTCCAAAAGTATCACAAACCTGAACATCCCAGGAACACTGAGTGTCTGCAATACGGCGCTATGGAAAGGAGATAAGAAATGCCACTCTGCATGTTTATCTGCCTGCATGAAAGAAAGGCAAATGCAAATATTCATTCCTCACAAAAATGAAACAAAAACCCTGCAACTTTTTATCAATGACTGTGAGGCTGAAGGGATAAGGAGCAACAGACCTTGCCTGGGAAGAGTGGCTCTCTTTAAGGACCCTTGTAGGGTGCTGAAGTTATGGCAACCTTTTATTTCAGAGCTCTTTCCAACACATGGTTTAGTGCAAGATATTACATGGAAAACAGAAATGCAAAGTCACATAAATGCAGGCAAAAAGCAACAAAAAATGCATAGGTATAAGTTGCATAAGTTAATGTTATTTGAATTGCTGATACTTTAATTATATCTATTAAAATCATACAGCTATGGGTTTCTCACAGGTCACCAATGTACTGTGGGCAGAAGCAGATGCACATTCCACATATCTGAAGATTTTAAAAACCTTCCTACATAACTGTACTAAAAAGTGGATGTTTAAAAAACTCTTTGTGATCACAACCAGAAGGGCTACCTTAACCTTCATGTATTACCCAGAACCAAGAGTATTTTGTTGAATAGACGTCACACGGAATGACAGCACTTAAAGGTGTCAAATACTGCTGTTCACCACAGCCCAGCATTAAACCTGAGCTGAGCTCATGACTGTTTAGCTCTGGGCTTTGTCAGCTGCCTCATCCACCTCCTCAGCCAGATCAGCCAGGTGATGTGGGTATCACTGACCACCTATCCATGCACAGTCAGCTTCCCAGGGGAATGCAACACTGAGCCAGGCTCAGAGGGTCAATCATTTGTGGGCAAAAGGAACAAAATGTGTGTCACAGTGTCCATTTAGGAGTTATTTTACCTGTCACAAGCCTTAACCACCCTCTAATATGAAAAGTGCATCTTGGAGTCTGAACACCTGAAGAAAAGAAATTCCCATTATGCTGAATGCTCAAGGAGCAAACAACAACATTCATTTTGAGTCATTATTAACCTAACAGACCATCAAATGCAAATACTCTAAACTTGATTTAATTAATGTTTTAATAATAACAGCTTTTCTTAATAAACACTTCCATGCCTTCTAAAGATGATTACAAGAAAAGAAAAAGAAATTCAATTCCCCTATAATATAGCCAAAGCAGTGCTTCAAATGAGGCTGCATCTGCATAAAGAAATCTTGAGGGAGCAGACACGTACTCTGTGTACCAGGATGCTTCCCCAGCCTTACAAACCCCTCAAATCTCCACCTCAGTCTCATTTCTTGTACACCTCACTAAGAACAGCCATCACTGCTTGCCCTGCCTTGGAGTCACCAGGAGCTGTCCAGCTCCCTTCAGGACAGGCTGTGCTGTCTGGCTCTGCAGAGGGGGCACTAAATCCCTCCTTTTTGGCACTGCAGGCGTTTCTGCTTCAGGAGATACGAGGGCAAAGTTACGTTCCAAGTTTTTTAATTGATACAACTTGCCTGAGGCTGACAGGCATGCACCTGTGGGGATGTATAACATATATATGTATATACCTTCTCTTTTCTCTCTTCATTCCCAAAGAGCGACTAAAAAGTCATCTGGAAATTCACTAAATAATCTGAGAAATAAAGTAAGATTCATTTTTTCTATTTGATGAATTAGTTGCACATAGACAGGTGGTGCCAGCAACCCAGGCCATACAGCCAGGGGTAGAACACCCAGGGAGCAGCAGTCTCTGAAACATTCCACCTCTGTCACTCAGGAGGGCAACACATTAGCTGATGGTAAATCAACTCCACAACATTTCAGTTTATGGAAGCTAATTGAAAATCCTGAAATGTACAACAGTTAAGAGCCCTGCGAAAATTAAACTTTGCTTTGGTTTCAAAGGATTCGGCTTTGAGAGCAGCGAAAGATAACATGGTAAATACATGGGAAAACATGGGATTGTTTCAAGTGAAGCAGCTTCCAGAAGAGGGAATCTTTGAAGAATTCCTCTCTCTGCTTGGAAGGTGTAAGCCATGGGCTAAGAAAGGAACAGAATTTCACAAGGAAAAAAGGAAAGTCATTGCAAACAGACTGGCTTTTCTCACTGAACCCATCTTATCCTAAACATCACTTCTAAAATTAATTGAACCCAATTACCCAGGTTTTCATATGAGGGAAAAAAAAAAAGAAAAAAATAAAAGGGAAGGGAAAAAAGAGCTAGCAGGAGTGTTGAAATGAAGTTGCAATATTTAATCAGTATTAAAAGTGAGTTGGAAGCCAATCAATACCCAATAAATTCATTTTGGTGGAAAACTATTTAAATTACAGGCTATTAAATGACTTCTCCCCTCTAGTGAATTGATGTCTCACTTCCATACAGAACTTCTACAGTGGTTCATTTAAAAATTCAATTAACCCTTTGATTAATGAAACAGTAATTTGTGTTGTACTGTTCTGACAGGCAAAGATGTTACGGACTCAACTAACATTTATAACAGATCTATTTTTAAATTGTGAAGAACTGTCCTTCTAATTTTATTTTGAGAACCAATCCCTTTTCCCCAATTCCAGCTGGCAGCACATCAGTGGTGCTGATGGGGTGACATTCATTTCAGCTGAAGTGAAGGAACATCCCTGACATCTGGGTAAGTTCAGCCCCCTCAGCCCCAGCTCCAGAGCCCCCCAGTTCCCCATCCCCGCTTTGTGAACAAAATCCCACGGACACACAGCCCAGCTGGAATTCAGATTGCTTTTCTGATCCAGATTATAAAAACAATTGCTGTTCTCCAAAAAACACTGATACAACTGGTGTTAGATCTACAGCAAAAGATAAAATTTCATGCAGCCATTGATCATTCCCATCTGCATAATTGTTGCTAAAACCTTTGGAGCTTCACCGAATTTTACATTCAGTAGAGACACTTTACTCTGTACCACTGCATTTTTGTTATGATAATTTAAAATTGACAACATTATTCTTCATGACAAGAAACAGTTCATGATATTACATGAATATTAACATTTCAATAAAATATCTGCATTTTGATAAACCACAACGTTTAAAAAGTTATTAAAATAATGCGAGTCTGATTTCTTTTTCTTCTTAAACTACATTGTACAAAGTTCTGAGTATAAAAGAAGTTATTCTTTTAAAAGGTATGTAGGTTCTTTATTCTTCCTTTTGCCACATCCCAAAAATAAGAATCCCTGCATGTTGGGTTGTGTGTGAACATCGCTGTAAGACTTAACAGAATCAGAGAGAAGAATGTTTGTCACATATGAAAAGCAGCACCAATAATTATTCAATGAATTTAGAAATCAACTCCAGCAGGGAAGTGTATGAGATTCCTGCTGATATTGGTCATCTGAGAAATAATGATTTATTGCTGCTCAGTGCATGCTCACTTACGTGGATACAATTTCCTGCTATGAAATCAAAACAAACTAAGAAGTCCAAACATTAGCACGGTCCCTTCAAGACACTGGGAAATAAATTGAATACTAATAAGTGTGTTTAGCACAGCTGATTTAGTCCATGTTCAAGAAGTGTAAAACATGTAAAACCCCCAATGTTGTCAAGTTAACTTTATTTTTTTTTTTGTTAATGTCTTAAGAACTAAGTACTCTTCTGCACAAAATTAGAGGGAGATTCTATAACATTCATTTTTTTGAGAACATTCTTTATGTTTTCTATTACTTATCTTAATCTCCATTCACAACTTCACTCATTTAAATGCAGCTATTTTTAATTTACAGCAAGGCATTCAGACTCTGTGTGTGAAATTTTAAATTAACTCTGATGGTTTAACAGGAGGGAGAAAAAACAAAAAAACCAAACCAAAAACCAAACCAGGCTTTCAAATCCAGCCTTTCAATTTGTGCCTTGAACTACACACTCATTTGATGGCTGGATCTGAAATGGGAATTGGCAAATGCATGAAAAGCAGCCAGGTACCACAGTAACACAGAACATAAGAATATGAAACACTAGACCCCAGAGACTCATCATAAACAGGACTGGAGACTAGATAAAGAAAACTCAAAAGAAAAAACTCAAAAGGAAAGCGGACTGCCCCAAAAAACTGTGATTTAGTTCTTTATTTTATGGAGTACTTGAAGGCCTATCAAGTCACAGACTTAATTCCAATCTGCCATGCATTACATACAGACCCAATAATTTGCAGGGTCAGAAACCTTTGAAATCAGCACCCCAAAATCCAACCACACACCTCACAATAAACCCCATGGTCATGAGAATTGAAGAAAACCTTCCAAGATGTTCAGAGAACACTGAACCAGTTGAAGCTGAAGGTGTTCCTGTTGTGAGCAGGAATGATGCAGCTCTGTGAGAGAAGGGCAAAGCACTGCCACTGATTCCTGCAGCAGCTCCTCAGGAGCTGCAGCCACGAGGGATGAGAGGAGACACAGAATTCCTGCTGCCTATTTCCACACAAGCAATGCTGTCACTGTATCTGGCTCCTTCAGTTGCCCCAAAGCTTTTAATCAGTAACCCTAAGGCTCCTACTTTAACTACAAAATGCGCATTTGGAACCAATAAAACAAGTTTTCAAGAAAAAAGAAAAGCAATGAGAAACTGTTGTTTTCAGTCTGTAATGCTATTCCAACCTAAAGTTGGTAGAATTAACAATTCTAAAACTCTACAGTAATGCCAGATGCTGCAGCCAGTTGTTGTTGACTATTAAAAAAAAAAAAAAAAAGTAATTTTGAACACATCCTGACAGTAAGATGCTCTCTTACAACTCTTTTGTTTCTTAGAGTTCCAGCTGGGAAATGATGACTGGAAGACATCTGTCCTTATATTCCAAAAATCTGTAAAGGACAAGCTTTTTATCAGACTGGTGACAGCTTTTTGTTGAAAATATAATTTCTCAGTTAATCAATTATCTATCCAATTAGATAGCTTTTTGAATAAATCCGTCTTTTCAGAAAAGGGAATGACAACTCCTCAGCCTCCCACTAATATCCTACAAATATCCTAATCAGCTTCCTACAGTCATCCATGCTCTGTGAAGCAAAAGCCTGATTGGGTCTCCTTGTAATTGTGAGCCTAACTTCATCTAATAGCTCTTGCTAAGTAATAAGCTTACCAGATATCACACGAAAATTATGGCACCAAGTTGAATACATACTTTGTACTGCTCCTGAATGAATATGAATGCCTGTTTAACTTTACTTAGCTCTTGATCCTGATTCCATTCAGCTCACAGAAGAAAAACAGTCCTTGATATTAATGCAGCAGAATCAAGTCGGCAGGCACATAACCCACTCAATTTCTGCAGAATACTCAGTTAAGAGTATTTAACTCTAGTTAAATTAATGCCTATGCACTCCTAAGACTGGGTTCAAATATTTGAAATCCAAGAGCCAAATAATACACGCAGGAAGATGACTCCATTCTGATCCAGCTGTCCTAGAGCTGCTGGCAGGTTGGAGTCAAGGTGACCAGATCATTCTGTCACTGAGGGGCTGAGGCCCTTCCCCTGCAGTCACCGTGCTGCAGGCTCACACAGCCTGTCCAGTGCTGGGGACATGTGGCACCACGAAAAAATGACTTTCTGAAGAAGGCAGTGACCTCCAGATGATCTCCAGCCCTTCCTCCCAACTAAAATGCTCTGTGGTTCACTAACCCAGACTTAAGCCCAGGATACCAACTGCCTTTTTAGAGCATCACTAAATGAAAGGATCTAGACAGCTCCAGCATGAGCCCACAAATAGAACCGGCTGTTCAAAAGGACCCTTCAAAGCCAGAATAGAGCTGTGTCTTTTGAAATCAGATTTATTTATGCAGTCCCCCATAAAACATAATTGTCTGCAAAGTGCCAAGTGCCTAAAATTTTTACACTTCCACTTGAGATGAGAATAATCAGGCATGGACTTAATTCCACTCACAACTGTATCCCACATTACCTACCTTTTCCCCTCCTCAGTTATGATTACACATGCACCGAAGAGAAACTCACAAATGAGGAGGCTTTTGATGATCATTTTAGCTTTAAAATTCACCAGAAAAGTAGGGTTTTTTTTCTACGTGACTCCCTTCAGAATCTTCCAGTGGTTTTTATTAAATAGAAATCTTGTTAAACATCACAGTCAGATGTTGGATACTTGTACTCCATCAGTAATTTCACTTTCACCGGTCAAACAGCAAAGTCAACCAATTGCTACTTTGTTCTACTTCCTCAAAACAGATGAAAAAAATTTGCAGCACTAAGCACAAAACCAGAAGCATCTGAATTTTAACTGGAACTAGTAAGGTCAAAATGATCTGTTCTTACACAGCCAAGTGGAGTAACACAGCGTATGAAATGACATTGGGTGAGTATTCCAAGAGTTAATGGATACCAAGGGGGACACAAATAAATTTATGTTGATATTTTGATGGAGAATTTGAAAGAGATTAGGTTTATGGTATGCTCCTGAGGGAACCCTGACCAAGATAAGGAGTATGAGCTATGAGACTTCATTTCTGAGAATTACTTAGAAAAAAAAAGAAAAAAGGAGCCAGAGAAGTTTTGATGACTGGTATACAGAGACTTATACCTGGCTTATAGTCCTTGGGGAAGAGTTAAAAAGAGTCCAAGAAATAATGGATTTTCAAGCAAAAATGTGATATATTGAAAACAAGTGAAAAGGAAATACAAAGGCAGTGGTGGCAATGAAAGCAGGATGAGTCTGGCGAACTCAGAAATCCAGAAAATTGTAAATAAGACATTTAAACCAGCATGAAGACAGATTCATTGAAGTCCTTGGGATCTAAATGTCATTGTTCTATTTTTAGATGCCTGGTATTTAACACAAAATATGACCTGTAATAATTGATATTTAACTACTATATTCAATTTGTAAACATGATAAAAAGGAAAAGACAAGATGAATGCTTTACAGACGTTATGAAGACAGCTTTGCAAGGACAGTGATGAAAATTAGAAGGGTTTAGTTTACCTCCTCTGAGATAGCATACTGTACACATCAGCCCCTCACTGTCTGTTTCACTAATTTGCATGAGCACTATAATTGACAGCTTGTTAGCAGCTTATTAGGGACTCAGAAACCCTGGAACAAACACCACACGCAAAACAAGAGTGGACACAGGCTCGAGCCATAAGTGCTATTTTAATAATCCCTACTGAAACCTGCAGATCAAACAGTGCCTCTGGATTGCAGAAGGAATAATTATGACTGGGGTGGGGCTAGAAAATCAGCAGATACAGGAGTGAGAATACACGAACAGCCACACCAGGTCAGACAAATGTCTGCCCAGTTCCTTGTCTCCAGAAGCAGCAGGCACAGGGGTAGCTCCCACACACACTCTCAGCCTCAAGCAATCTGCAACTCTGGGACTGCCTAAGCCAGGAGTGGTGTTTCATCTTTAATAGCCAGTGATGGATTTTCTTTCGCTATGAATCTCTCTAAATGCATTTTGAACCTCTGTAAAGTTTGAGCACAATTAAATGGTTTAAAATAATTTGCAACTGTAAATCCTTCTGTAGATATTATCCTAGTGCTCGTTTCTGGGGGGTAAAATAAACAAACAAATTAATATGTAAGCTGCAACTTTTATTTTTTTGAACTTCTAAATGTAATGTAGTTACAACATGGCGTCACCGCAGCCCACGATGGAAAATGTCTATTAGCATGAATAGCAACATATCACATGAAAGACAATAACAGCATCATAACACACAGGGAAAGCTATTTGTATTTTCTGGTGAGGGAGTACAGAGCTACTGAATGTTGTCCTTACTTATCTTAGGATGAAAGCCTTATTATAAGCTCATTTCAGTTGAACAAATCTCTCTGGGCTCCCTGCTGAGCAAGGCATTTAAACTTTAAAGCTAAAGGCATTCATTTTGCTTTGCTGACAGTGAAAACCTTCCTGCACAAGCTCCACGATGCACATGGAAGCTTTTAGATCGCTCAGTGGCAGAATGCATTAAGGCATTTAGCTGCTTACTGCGTTTCTCTGCAGTGCACGGACATCAAAGGCATTCATTTCCACGGGCAGCAAGAGTGGACTCTTCAGAGCCACTATCATCAGCCCGCTCAGGTTTAAGTGCTCTTTAGATTCCAAATACAGAACACGGTGGCAAAATATCCCGGGCAATATTTTTTCAGAGCATTCTGACTGGCTGTTATTTCTGAGGAGTGTTCAGCACAGTGGTCCAGCCCTGGAGGGCTGAGAGGCTCTGTGCTGGGTCACGGCACACGATATCCATCAGCAGGGAGCAGATGTCTGTCACAGCACCACAGCTTCCTGATCTGCACCGTCCATGTTCCAAACAGCTTCTGTAACAGAGCTCTGCTCTGTTTCCTTTTAAAACAAAATAATGGTTTGATCTTTCCTAGCTGGTGATCTCTGTCTATGAAAAGTTACTGCCGAACACAAATAGTCCAAGGTGTGACTGCACACTACAAAAGGGACCAAGCACTTCTGTGTGCACACTCAGAAGCAAGATCTTAAAAGCTTATCTGCCTCTATATTGGGTGAATCAGAGATCAGAACCAAAGTTTAATCACTTCAGTTCACCCAAGTGTAACATGATGCCAAATCAAACACCCTAACTGTAAAAACTCCCTGCCAGAAAAAGCAAGGCAAATAAAAAATAAAATTATTTTCATCTCAGGCCTCTCTTCAATTTTACTTAGCTTAAATTTTGGCTCTAGCCCTACACTCACTAACACCCACTGAAACCAACAGCAGCCTGCAAGGGCAGCTTTTGATCATCTATTCTCAGAAGCTCCTTCTATAGCAACACCAAAAAAAGTATTTAAAAATAATGATGCTGTAAACGTGGCAAAAAGAACAACTCAAAAGAAATACTATCTTATCTGTTATAGTGTGGTGTGGGGGGGAGGGTTGTTCTTTGTTTTGGTTTGGTTTTTTGTTGGCTGGTTAGGGTTTTTTCCAACATTCAGAGCTTACCATTGCAAATAAGCATGAGAGGAACTTGGTACTAATTGTTATGAATACATAGATCAGGAAGATTAGGAAATTACTATGTGACTGCAGTGTTTATTACAGAGGCTGCATGCAGGTAACAATACAGAGCTCACAAAATACAAAAATAAAGCGTAAGACCAAGCCAAAATCTCACTGAAATATGGGCTGATCAATATCTGAAGAGTTAAATGCAGTCATTATGGAAATATTACCTTACCAGATATGGGTTTAAATATATCTATGATAAAGGTAAAGGCAAAACAAACCCCTAGCAATCACCATTATTTGTATTAGGTTACAACTTCAAGGAAAATTGTTCAGGTCAGTCCAAAAAATATACATAGATCTAACAACACATTTTGTTACTTGAAAAATACCTTTATCTAGGTCTACAAAATTAGGTATTTAAGCTACTAACATTTAAACTTTTGAGTATTTGAGCTATTTTACTTTGAAGTCAAGGGATTATTTGCTTAAACTGAGGAACTGTAGAAATGGTTTTCTTACTTAACACGAACAATAACAGCAGTATTTAACTCTTTATTAATAGTAAGACTTCCACCAGTAAAATAACAAAACTGCTGCAGGTTCTTGTTACTGAAAACAGTGGTGGAGCCATTATTTTTCTGAATGTATTAATGCTACATGTTTTGCTTAATGTATTAACTCTGAAAAATTAATACATATAACTCAAACACAGAATTTTAAATTAATCTAATAATTAAATTAAGAGAGAAGATTTTAAGCAGAAAGAAAAATCTATTCCAAACAACAAGAGCAGGCTTCAGCTGTGGTAGAAGAGACTCAAACACTAAGAGAAACTTACTAATGACAAGGAAAGTAAAGCAGAGGAAGAGAGGTGTGGAATTGATTTGATCATGTGTATAAACTGATATGTCATACCCATGGACTAAGTAACCTTCAGAGCTCAGCCTCAGACTGCAGCTAGGAACATGTTTCTTTAATTAAAATTAGAGAGTGAAATTATTTTATGAAAACGAGAAACTGTATTTCCTCCCAAAGCTTAAAACAACGTGCACAAAGGAGAATCTGCCGGAGCAGACACAAGGACAGGATCAGTTCTGCCCTCAGGGCACCAGGCAGCAAACAGAGCAGCCTGAAGAATCATCTCCAGCACCTTTGTAGCAGGAAGAGGTCCCAGCAGGGATAAATACTTGTGTAGTGGTTTCCCTTAAGATAAAGAATTCCTCTTACATCCTGTAATTTAACTACTAAAAACCTATTTCATATTTTCCTTTTCTTTGCAAAAGTTTGAGCTGACATAACCAATATTAAAAAAAAATGACTTAAAACTCCACTTCATAAAGTTCAACAAGAATTTTAGTCTGATGTCCAGCAAAGATTACAGATCCACAGTACTACTGTTACGCCATTTATTAGACTCACAAAAAAGAATGAGCTAACTACACAATCTGCTGTCTTTTGTCTTAGTCCACTTGCTTTTATATTCAGGCTCTGCCTGTTACTACTTTGAAAATATACTTGTGTAATTGGCTTTAATGATTAAGAATATTACAGAGAGAGCCAACCCACAATATGGTAAATGTGAAAATGGCAAGATTTTAAATTTAAATTCCAAGTGTCCAGCAACTAAGCAGGGCAAGCTGAAAAGAGTGGGAATTGCTACAGCATTGGCCATGAGTCAACTCTTATATGCTGATTACCTGCTGTAACTACCAGTAATTTTGATGGTGTTTGGCAATCTTTATTTTACTTACAAATACTTGCATAAAGGCAAAATAAGGCATTTTAAATAGCCCCAAATCAGTTGTAAGAATAAAACCCAGCTGTATTTACTGTCCTCCTAAAAAGGCCCTATTGCTGCTGTACCAAAATTTGTGGTACTCCATAACTACTGAAATTGTGATACAAGATCACATTCACTTTTACCTTACCCTAAGCAATACTATTTTCTACAACTGTAAAGGAACCACGCTATTATATACTATGCACTATCACATCATAATCTATTTAAAAGAACTGGCACAGCTACAATAAAAATCATCCTTTTTTGTAGCTTGTTCTTTGTAAATTACCCAAATGCTAGCAGTTGAGGAGAGCCTTTGGTTTCTTTTCACGTTGGCACTGTAAAGCCCCTCTTGTTCGAGACACACATATCCCTCAACTTCTGTCAAAAGCAAGAACAAATTTCCTAACCAAAACTGAAAAGTCCTTGGCTTTTCAAATGACTATAAATTGCATGGCTAAGTGCATATGGCCACAGGGCTGTCACAGTTACTTTTCCTGACAATTCATCATAGCATACTAATTCTGTAATATCATTACTGTGTCTCTTCTCACTGTACTGATCGAGCCAGTTAATTTAATCAACTAATAATAGATTCAGAAATGGATGCAAAGGGCTCTAGCACTTCAAATTATATTACTAGAGATGGACAGCAGTGAAAACAATGTATTCTATACTTGCCATTAAATATAACCCCAGTAAGTTACATTCTTTTAGTAAGTTGGGGATTTTCCTTTAAAAAGGAAAGAAAAAATATTTGTACAGATTTAGGAAAGGTTCTTTCAACAAGATTAAAAAAGCAATTTATTTCACACTAAGCATAACTTAAAATTGCACTGCATTAATTTGAAGGAAAAATTATAACCAACTCCTTAATCAATTATCATAATTACAGGTAAGTTTCAAGGTAAAAAAGCACTGCAGGAAAGAAATACCCATCTGCAGTGGAAGCTTAAAGGTGTGTGATTAACTGCAAAGTGAGCCATTCAAAATGGACAATTAATTTTATTAAATTTTAATCTTCTCTGAAAATGTCAATGATGATTAAAACATTATTCTCTAACACCTCAGACCGTTTTGCATGTCATGAAGACTAATACTTAAACTTTGCAGGATAAAAAAACAGTAACCCAAAAGGTAAGCAAGACTAGAACGCAACTGCATCCAATTTGTCTTCTAAAACATTCACAATCAACATAGCACCCTGTGAATGTTTTGAATGTGCAACACAAACTTGGAGCTGATATCTGCTCCCTTCACCTATGAAATGCACACACCCCAAAGGGCACATCCTGCCAGAGGGCACGGATTGAACATGGGAGTAGCCACACTTCGTACACTGAATCCAAAACACACAGATGTGTGTGTGTGTGTGTGGGCACAGCTGGAGCTAACATACAAACCTGTATGTTCTAAATAGTTCAAGTCCTTCAAGATCAAGGTGATTTTGCTGTCCTGCTCTCAGAGGCTGAGGAGCAGCACTCTCTCATGTGTGGCACCAAGGGCAGAACTCACTCACAGTCCCAGCACAGCCCAGGGACCGCACTCACCTGAAGCTTCTGGCTGAGCTGCTTCAAGTCCCCTTTGCACTACTGGAGCATTAAAAAGGACAAGAATGCCACTCTGGATATAGTGCATTGTGAGGAAATCATGCTCAAAAGACCCAGTTTCAACCCCCACACAGAATTTTCTACGTAAGACTAAAACTAGAGGAATCACCAATGTCAATTCAATTTATCTTTTGGGGACCTTAAACTAAAGTCAATGAAACTCTTCACTTGCTGAGGCAGTTTGTGTACTGGGGCCTAAAATATGGCAAAAAAGTATGTTCCCTGATGTAAATAGAGTTAATTTTGGCAAAACCCAGTGAGGAAGTGTGATAGAGATTTATAGACTTACTCCCTGGCCATGATTCAGGAAGGCAAATGTTTAACATTTTAAAGGCAATTAGAGGCCTCCAAAACGCAATTAATCTTCTGTACCTGCCAAAGTGCCCTCCCTGAAATGAGGGTGCCTGAATTCAGGCTTACATTAAGTCCAGACTAAATACATATTTCTTAAAACACATTATGCAGAGTTCGCTGTGTACCCTCCCTTTCAGGTGTCCAACGTCATTTGTTACTAAGTGCGATTCCAATTATGCCAAGCCAGTCTAAAAGCAAGGCATCTCCTTGAGCACCACAATCTAACAAAACAAATAATTTTCCTTTCATCAATATACAACAGCTTTGTTCATTACTGGGAAACGTTAGGTGGTGAAGTATTGAGTGCTATGCATTTTATGCTTAAATCAATGTACTGTCTTGCAGTTATGCCACCTAATGTGTTTTTAAGCCATGCGCTACAGAAATCAATGTGGTTCTTATTTGATATTCAGTGTTAAGTTCAGCCTCATAAATTTAGAATTGCACTCTGTTATTTTGATGGTTATGTATTAACCATGTCCTGTAAGTTTTATGATTTTATATTCAGCCGCGCAGTAAATCATGCCAGTTATACACAAACGGCATGGGCTGAATTTACTTTTACTGTCCCTTCTAAAAGAGAAAGTAAAGGATGATTCATTTGACCTATTGGGGAAGAAAAATACAGTATATCAGATAAAATTCAGAAGGTGTATCAGTAGAAAAATTAGTCTCCATATAATTTAACTGAGTCTTTTCTGAGACAAACTGATTTGCAGCAGATAAATGTGTTTGATATACTTCATCTTAGCAATATTTTACACGGGAATGGGCACACAACAGTTGATCATTCTCTGGAAGACACCTAGCAGGTGCTATGATATTGTATAAAAAATCTAATGCTACACTGAAAAGATTTTTTTGAAAAAATTGATATGGATATACAGAAAAAAACTCAAGCTCTTTTCCAGCACCTTCTAAAATGTCTTAATAATGGAAAAAAATTCTCAATTTGTTGGGTTTTTTTTGAAATATGCAAATATTTTTTTTCTTGTATAACATGCCAGAAAACAGGTAGTGTGAAAGACATGCTTTTTGTAAGGGGATATTTTGTTTCCGTTTGCAATTTAATGTCTTGCCATGGAACAAACCACAGGTTCCTAGATCAGGTGGAAATATAAAGGTTGTCTCCTCATTTCATTAAATATGGTTGAGACAGTGCAATGCCCTTAGTGACACAGAAGACTACTGATGCACCAAAGTTCCTCTGCTGTCTTCCACTTTCTCAGGTCAGATCCTGAAACTAAAATTCTTTCATGTTCCAAGAGCTGCTAAAGACTGGAAAGACCATTTAAAATCATGGTGTGCTGCACTGTAATTTTTTTTTAAGCCACTAAAGTTTAAAATCTAAAGGTTTAAGAATCACAGGATGGACTGTGTGTTTCTCCTGACAGCAATTCAAATAACATAAAATAATATGACAGTATCTACAGTGTAGTCCAGGGGAAAAACAAGAAAGCTTGTCTTTCAAACTCGTGATGTATACACTGAACATTTACATGGATTTCTATCTGGTCAGACCTCAACAGTTCATTGCTAAATCAGAATAAACACATGTTAATTTATGTCCACCCACTAGGCTGGAGTGCCCTGACTCCAGGGAAGGAGGAGTTCACATCTGCCCAGAGTTTACCTTGTCTAAGTTTCTTGGAGCCAAGTCCTGCACTTTGCAAAGGAAGACACTCAAACACCTCATTCCATGTATTCTCTTATTTTCTCTGCAGAAGGAAAGAAAAACCCTTTCACTGCCAGCAGACTCTTCACAGCACACCTGTCCCAGTACCAGCACCACGGCCCAGAGCAGCCCTGCCCCTGCCCCTACACCAGGCTGCCCTTCAGGACTTGGGCATTGCTCTACCATGTCCATTTATGTATCCAAGGTCATTAAAACTCGCTTCTACCACACACAGCAACACATTATATCCATCTTTTTAAGTCTTTGCTTCTCACTGGGAGAGCTCCGTGCTTTAAAATCTGCAATGCATTTTTTTTTCCTCCTGCCTACCATGGGAAAAGATTTCCAGCAGCCATTAGCTACAGCCATTTTCACATCTCATTTTAACAAGCTATAAAAGCAGAACAACATGCCAATTACATGAAATAAATAAAATGAGTGGGTACAAGATGGCTAAGAAAACCTCTTGCACTGTATATATTCGTTAGAGAGCGTATTAGGGTTTCACTAATGCATTTATAATCCTGCAGAACAGTCTGGCACATCTGCATCTTCAGTACAACAGAACGGCAAAGATGATAGAATCCTCAGAGAATTTCTATTTGAAATAATTTTAGATCTGTTTTATGTATACCAAGGAAGCTGCCAGTCAATCTAATCTTCAAACACGCTGAACTCCACAGAGGGAATTCTAGTAAACTGCAGACTGTTCACCTAAATGCATTTATTTCAGCAACATGAAAACTAGTAGCTGTGTTTGGCTAATAATATGTTGCACATTTGGAACTTTGTTAAATACCTTAATTGTGCAGCACAGAACAAGGCAGTTAATTTACACAAAAGGACACAGAGGTGAATTCTATGTCTACATCTTTGAACAAAATAAGTAAATTCACGGAACATATGGCTTATTAAATTTAATAGTTCCTCTCCAAGATGATTCTGATTGCCATGTTTTGAAAGATAGGATTTAAAAAAAAAATTCTTTTGGATATTTGCCGTTAAGCAGATATGCCATCTGTCTCTCCAAATGAAAAGAAACTCAAGACTTTGATTACTATTTTCCTAACCAAGATTTAGGGTAATGTATTTCTAGTACACTGATTAACTGGGTCTGACATCACATCTTGGACCTGTTTATTATTCTTTTTCAAAGAACTACCCACATACGTGCCCAAATGTACTCCATGATGTGTGATGAGAGAAGCATAAGGAAGCACCATCACCTCTTGCATCACTTTCAAGCACTGTTGGTGACACTGTGTTATTCAAATAGGCATCTTGTATTTTCACTCAAGTTTTAAGGAGACAGATGTCTAAAGCATAACATAACGCTCCAAACTGGACTTGGAATTTCTGTCATAAAATGCTCACACTAAAAGAAGAGAAAATAAAAAAGGAAACCATTTGCAAATTTCATTGTAAAAATCTATTGCAAATAGGATGCTTGACTGAGCGGGTCACACAAAGTCTGTATACCAAGGGAAAAAGTCTAAATCTGACAGTTTGCCAAATTCTTGTAATTTGCATATTTTACACTTCAGATCCTCAGAAGCCCAGCTCATTTTTTCTGTCTAGTTATTTTCCAGGGAAATCTTTTTCGCCAGTAGCCTTCAAGCCCATACAAGCAGTAACTCACCTGTGTCTGAACGAAAACGATTCTTTCATTCCCACTGATAAATGTACAGATTGTGCATCTACTTCCTAAGTCACCGAGTATCTCTTTGAAAGCTGGCGTGAAGCAGGAGAGCAGCCAGGAGCAGCAATCAATGGACTGATGGCCCTGCTCAGCCCCAGGGACCAGGGGGGTGACTCGGCCTCGCTGCTGCAGGAACACTGCACAGGCAGCTCTGGCTCCCAGGGTGAGCACCACTGCTCCCCAAAATCACAGGGAGCCTCAGCTGGGACTCTGGGGCAGATTGTGTGCTGCACTTTAGAACAGAGCAGAGCAAAAATAAACCTGATACAGTGACAGGCATGGCAGAAATCCACAAGTGGTACAACAACAACAACAACAAAACCCACCACAAAAAACCCCAAACATACCCCCCCCCCCCAACCCTAAAAACCAAAACAAAACCAAAGAGGAAAATCACAAAAAAAACAAAACAAAAAAACCTGAAAACCCCAAACAAACAAACAAACACACACCAAAAACTACCAAACCAGGTTTCAGCACCCAATTCCTAAGTATATTACCAAAGTCCTATGATTTATTGCTACAACTCTTTCCTGCTGGATCAATCACAGGATTAACCAAAGCACTTTTGAATGAGAGCTGGACTCCTAATCCAGCCCTGGCTCCTAATCCAACCCTTCCTAGCCCAACTCTGGTTCCTAACCCAACCCAGGTTCCTCACCCAGCCCTGGTTCCTAACCAGCCCTTGCTCCTAACCCAGCCCTGGTTTCTAACCCAGCCCCTGCTCCTAACTCAGCTCTGGTTCCTAACCCAGCCCTAGTTCCTAACGAGCCCTTGCTCCTAACCCAGCCCTGGCTCCTCACCCAGCCCTGGCTCCTCACCCAGCCCTGGTTCCTGACCTGCATCCCTCTAACAGTGAAAGCTCCGTGTGGCACTGTCCCCTGTGCCCCTGGCCACCATCCCTGTGACACTCCCTCTTCTGGACACCATGGACAGAAATGGGTCATGTAAAGGTTGTAAAGATGGTTAAATGGTTTTAGAAACTGTATTTTAAGCTATTTTTTTCTTTTGTCCTGGGATAGCCCAGCCAAAGCAGAGGCTGCTGTACCCCTCAGGCAGGCTGCCTGCTGCCAGAGGAGCTCTGGATAACACCAGCACAACGTGCCAACAGCACAGGAACTTTTTCACATTTTAACTTTGCAAGAAGCACAAACACAATAAGGTTGAAGCATTTTGTAATGCAGTTCCATTAAGTATGTAAATGATACGTAACTCCACAGGGGCCAAAGCAGAGTTATGATACAGCTGGACAACTGGGACACAGGAAAACATGTGAGAACCAAAATGTGACAGACAAGAGTTGCAAAACAAGCAGCCAAGATGTCCAGAGGAACATGGTGAAAAGGAAGATGTGTTATGCTAAGAGTACACGAGATGTTTGCTTTTGGGGGAGGAGGACAAGAACCAGGAAAACATCGAGGAAGAGTGAGGAAGAAGGGAAGGCACAGCTCCTCACTGGTTCCAGCTCCCCACTGGCAGCAGGAATGCTCAGAGGCTCACCAGACACAACCTCAGGTGTGATTCAAGCACATGTTGTGAACACAGTACAGGTGCTGCCTGTTACAGTCCCATGTGAGAGTACACCTGGGTGACCAATAATCCTTAGATAACAAAATCACCATGAGATAATTTTTCTTTCAAATGTTTGATTTGGATTATGAAACAGAACTCAAGCACGTGTTCACATACATGAATTCAGCTGTTTAAGCTAAGTTCATGTAAATTTAGCTATTTTAGCTATAGCTAAAAAGGGCAGCTTGGCGAGGGCTCTGCATTAGCACCTCAATAACAGCAGCTGAAACACTTTTACCTAATGGGAGGGATCTTTCATAGAAGCTCCTGTACAGAATTATCACAATTCACTTACTGGACTTTATGTTTCAATTAGATAAAAAAGAGTCTATAAAAATATTGCCTCTGACATTTTAATTCCTCTAACTTCTGAAACTCTTCAAAAGATAGGTCAGTATTTTCAGACCATCAGGATACAGAACAGACTACATCAGGTTTGCAGACTGGTGAATGCTTTACTGGGCACAAATAAATGGAGTATGGACTTTACTCTGGTACCCCCTGCACTGCCAGAGCTGTGCAGGCTTGTTCCAGGTTCCACATCTACAATCATCACATTTGGAAATTCAGAGTTTCCATGCAGGCAAACCAGAATTTTCCTTCATAATAACTGATCAATCATAATAATGAAGTTGCTCTCTGATTATTTTTCAAAATATATCTTGAAATACCATTAGTATTGTTTCATTAAAGCTCACATGGACTTGCAGAACCAAGATTTTAGTTTCTAATTTTTAAAGAATTCCTTTGAATGTTGAGATTTACTAAACTTCATTACAACCTATTGTGCTTACAACACATGCATCATAACAGCTCACAGAGTGGTGGAATTCAACCTGTCTTTCGTAAATAAGTAAAACAGATCTTGAAAAATTAGATAGACTGTAATAAAGAGTATTAATTTAATAACAGTGTATCTTTGTTTTGGGGGTATAGGCATGGCTGATGTAGGAACCTGATGTCAGAATCTCCAGTGCACACTCCTCTCCTGCTGCTGGCTTTTCTTGCAGCTGATCTGTTAGAACAGGTTTCCCTATGTTTGTATTCTGATGCAAAAAATATTAACTAACCAAATGATAAATGCATTCACAACTGCATTTAAAACATGAATGAGTCATATACATGCTCACATGAAATCTGAATCAGAAATTATCATAGTTGGAGGTGTTTTGGTCCAGCATTTCTTTTAGACACATATGTCTAGTTGCTCTGAAAATCTGTTGGGCTTTTATTAAATAACGATTTTTTTTTCACAGTTATAGAGTCAAGTCTGTTAGAATTCCTGTCAGAAATACACAACTTTGGTTCATACTGATGCGTGTTAGCTGACTGCTTTCAGCTTTAAGCATCATTTTGGGTTTGTGTTCTTTAGAGGAATCACAGGAAGGCAGAACCACATTCCCCTGCTCAGCCCACAGTGCCCAGGAGGGTCTGAGAGGCACCAAAGGCTGGGCTGCTGATCAGCCCCTGCATCACTCCTGATTACCTCGTGTCACAGCACCCCAGCACCTCTGCAAATACAATAAAATATCTGGTAAAACGAGGTTTTTGAGATCATACCAATTTTTCTCATCATGCTCACTGTGACACAGCTCAGATTTTTAACAAGTGCATATGTTACAGTTCTGTCTGCTGGTTTATAACCAACTTCTGGCAGTGTCTTTAGGTCTGTGTCTACATTAATTTCAAAGTCACCGTCTTCCTTCTCTTCTCTCTCCTTGTGCAAGTTTGTACATCTTCATAATACCTTCTGATTAATTTATCACATAGTAAAGATTTTAAAAAATCATTATCCTTTTGATCTAAAAATCCTTATATTTCATCTTTAATATGTTCTTTTGAGAGGTTCTTTCTGGAGAACTTGCCACATATGTTCTACTCCTCTGAGACGTAACAGTGAAGCTCAAGAAATACTTCAAATCACATTTAAAATGGTTTGAAAAGATTTTGTTTGTAGAAAAAAAAGCAACATTTCTTTCAAGCTAAGAAAAAATGAGACTATGTTGCAGTACGTATGGCAAAAGAAGACTAACAAAAAGGAAATATATGAAACCAATATTTGAAAGAGTGTCAAAATTTATCACCACAGAAGTGATCTGAAGCATTTTTAACATTCCATTAGTTCATGAACTAGACTCAAATAAGGAGGGACAAAAGTCAAGAAAAGAAAAATATTGATTTCTTCAGATAGTTTTTCTAAGATGATCACTATTTCTGTAACATGATCTGTTCCTCCATTTGTTTTAAGCCATGCAAAGAATTCATCAGATGGAGAGGAAGAGAATAACCCTCACTTTGCACATTAATACTGCAATATTCTGCTTTATAAAGAGTGCTTTTAAGCCACCACATGTCAAACAAGACTAGGAGATTATCTGGAACCACATTAATGTCTTAAGCTCAAGGCACTATGTTACATTAGAAAAACTGTAAGAAGGTGGAATAAATGATCCTTCAGACAAAGACAGACAAACGCTGTAATATTTTTACCAGGACTGAAAAGGATGGAGGGGAAAGATGGTGAAAAGTATCAGTAAAAATAGCTAGAAAAAACCTTTAATATAAAATATCAGGGAACTGACCAAAGCCAGGAAAAGCACACTGATGCCTGCTCTACCTCCTTTACTCTTCACCATGTAGAATTATCTTCATGATGCTGACTGTGAAGTCCTCAGAATTGTCCAAGTCCTCCCTCTCAGCTCCAGACTTCAAGCTGAAGCACTGCAGTACTGGCTGTTCCCAGAGTGTTTTCTCAGGATCTTTAGCAAAACAGCTGGACTGATGATAACACAGAAAACACTGATTATTAATGTCTGCCTGCTGTGGTTATTGGTCAATCTCCTAACATTTATCGCAGGTCTCTTCTTTATCTTTTTTTCCTTAAAACCCCCGAAAACCCCACATAATTGTAATCACACCAGACTGTCTTCATCTGTATTGCTACTCAGAAAAATAAAATGTATTTCATTAATTCAAATCACACAAAAAACTTGAAAACATATGAGTAAAATCTGGTTTAAATTAATAGAAGCCTTCATTTGAAAAGATTAGATGGCACTCTGTCACCCACAAGAGCTGATACTGGGCTCCATTATGTACAGAGTGTCCTTATTCCTGTGAAAGGACATTTAGTCCACAAATAGAGAGGCTTCAGGGGACAGGACACTGAGTCCTGATTGAGACAGGACACGCTTGGAGCGTGATTCAAGCCCAAAATTTAGGACTAAACTGAATATGCATACCCATCTTCAAATACTCTTAGGGAAGTCAAATTATAGGTTAAGAAATAAAGTATCTGAAAGAATTAAATCTGGCTAAGTATCACAACAGAAATATGCAGTAATTATCCAGAAAATTAGAACTGGCAAATGAATATAGATGATTGAGACTCAAGGAGTCTTTGAGAAGCTGCCCAGGGATATATTGACAGGACTGGGCACATAAGGATTATTATTTCACTATTTAATACTGAAAATGTAGAGAACTCTGCAAAAGAAGAAAACTAACTGATTTAAATATATTATTATCTCCAGAAATCCAGCTTGGAAGGTTTGCTATACTAAAAGAGGCTTTAGAGTGAACACCAGCATTTATGTACAGATGTAAATGTTCAGAACTTATTCTCTGACTTGCCCCGGATTGCTTTTGAAGAGCAGCACACCCAGCACACACAGTGAGCAAAGGTGGTTTGGATGGCACATTCCTACTCCCTGCACAGGTGTGGTGCTCCATTGGCTGCCCCAAACCCAGAGCCTCCTTGGACTCCTCTCTCCTCTGCCCCTCTGGTCACAGTCCTAACCTTGACCTAATCCTTCCCACCCCACACTTCCTGTGCACTGAACAAAACTCATCAGAAACAACTTTTTAACACCAGAATCAGTGATGTCCTGTTTCACTAAGCAAAAGAAGTTTAAATAGGGGGAAAAAAAAGAGCTTGAAAAGACAAACTGCAGTCAGTTAAGCAATTACAGCCATTCCCTTGTTTTGTCCATATCCACACTGTGTAATACAGCTTGAGGCTATAGCATTATGTGGGAGGTATAAATAGCACACGCCTCCTTAAAATAATTCCCCTCCTAAAGAAAACTGGAAAAAGGAGTAACTTCACTGTAATTCATCTCATTTCAAGTTTACTAAATATAAGAGTTCTGTGGAAAACTGATAAACCTATTTATCTAGTGCCACTCAATTAAAAAAAAAAAATCCCCCAGGAATCACGATTACTCATTCTTACAACTCAGCATCTGAGGAAACAGAAGCTATATTTTCACTCTTGAACGCTAATTTGATGTTGAGAAAAGTCCTTTAACCATTTGTGTGAAAAAATCCAACTGCTACCTTTCAATATTTCTAAATGACAGTCATGGCTCTGAGCAAACAAATGATGCTCACATATTGTGCCTTGCCTACAGGCATGTTGCTGCAATGGAATGATATTATGTCTTTTTACAAGATGGTATCTCAGTTTCAATAGGGCAAACATGGCAAGGAAGTTTCAGTTTCCATGGGCTTCTTGGACTTTCAGGCACATAAAATTTCACCAACTCAGTGATGATCTTCTCCCGATCAGCAACGCGCTACTGAAAAGCCTGAATGATTTGAACAGTCAGCAATTCCTGAGATATTTATAACAACTTCAGAAACCACAGAAGTCATCCTTCCCACTGAATAGCTGCTCAGCTGCAAGATCTGACCCGGAGAGATGCTATTTGAAGGCCTCAATAATACCAGCACAATTCTTAATAAAATGAAAAATAAAAAAACTACCAAAGCTGGTTCTTTCACCTCAACCTATAGGAAATCAAGCTTGATAAGTTCATATTTTTATTTAATTTATCCAGATTGCTGCATTATGTATTTGGGAGCCCAGAGAAAATACCAAAGGACAGAAGGTATAAATATGAGTTCATATGGCATCTAAATACAGTCTGATATGCTCTGGAATGAACTGTGCATGTGATACATTCCAGGAATCAACTGTTTCTTAGAGTCCAGCTTGTGTAAATTTCTTTCAGACCTGAGCACAGATGGACAATCACTGTGAAAGCACAGCTAATGAAAAAATGGTACATACAAGCCTCAGGATCTTATACATGTTCAATATCAGGCCAGGTGCCTCCAGGATCCAGCACGGAATACACCTTCAACTTCTTTTGTAGTACCTGCACCTCCTTCTGTGACTTTATTCACAATTAAAACTGCCTCTTCCCCTGACACGTGTGCTGTTCTGCTGCACAGTACTAAGTATCCAGAAACTTGTGGTTATTTTCACAGTAAGAAATGAGTTTGTACACCACTACAGTGTAAGTGGTGCTTATGAAATGTAAGAAACCCAAATGGACACCAGGAAAACAGCCCTGTTTACCACTGGGTTGTTCTAACTACCGTAGTAATCTACACAAAGCTCTTTTGCCAGTTTTCTCCATACCAGCACTTTTCTTGCCATTTCTTTACACAACTAAAAGGAGTGGTACCATATAGAACAGTGCCTCTTCCAAAAGTCAGTGGGTTTAGCACAAGAATGTGGAAGATCACAGCAATGGCACCATCTGGTGACAAACAGAAGCACATAATGGGGTCAATTATTTGGCCTGGAAAAACATTTAAAGCTACTTCTTCACGTACATGTTACATGGAAAAGATTCCTACTGCAAGCTGGAAAACGTAGGGAGTTTGCTTTAGAACAATGATAACCAGCCTTCAGGAGCAGGTAACTTTAGGAAAAGACAAGTTCTTCAAGGTCCTTCCATCTCCCTAGAAACATCACATGCTTCTTTTATGGGTTTAGCCTACTCAAATGTTCTTTAACTGTGAGACAGACAAAACATAAATTGAAAAAATGGTCCTCTACTTTTACCAGAGATAGTATTTCTTGTTCACAGATGGTTAAGCTTTCAGCATGGTCTCTGTGGTGCTACCAACAGCTTTTGAGGTGTTGAAGAACTTTGATGAGAGGTCTGTGAGCCAAAGACTAAACAGGCAAGTGGACAAACAGCTGCTCATAAGAAATGTCTCACTTGATTCGAGAGGCAGAGCTTCAGCCTTCCTGAATCATTGCCAATCATCCCCTGAGCTGCTCACAGGAAGAGGTAGAGAAGAGAGTCAGCGATTTCAAATGCTACAGAGAGGCTGAACAAATAGATAAAAGTACTTCCCTTATCACTGCCAAGGAGGGAGGGTGTCATAGAACTTGTAAAAGCTGAAATTAAGCAGAAGGTCATCTTTAACCTGTGTGAAGTATAAGGAAATTAAAAGCAAAGAAAGGAGTTCATTTACAAGTTGCTCCTATAGTATCTGACAGAAGCCATTCAATTCTGCCAGGAGCTTCTGCAAAAAGTCACAAAGAAACCTTTATGGATAAAATCCAGCAAAACAAAAAAACCCAAACAAAAACAACAACAAAGTTGGATTTATTAATCAGATTTTCTCTCTTTTGACCTAAGGAATGGAACGTAGGAAGCATCTTTTATAATTTACTACTTAAGAACCAAGTGAAAATTTTTTTATAATAAAAGACAGTAAAAAAATGAATAACCTCTTCTGAAACTCATTAGTTATGGGATAATTTAGTTTTCAACAAGCTCTGTTTATTCTAATATATACATATGAAACTTTTGGCACTATCAGAGCTAAAGCACCATTTCCTATCCATTTTCCCTCTGAAGAGGGACTCCATCCTACCTGAGTAGGACATTACACTTCAACATCACATTAACAATCAATTCAAATCCATCACCTTCGACAAGCTGAAAGATTCCGTGAAAAGAACAGTGTGCAGAGTGTAAACACAAAGCACATCCCATGAAATATTTAGAAAATGTAATGTCACTTAAACAGCCATCCACACGTGTCACTTTACACGCGTGACAACAGGCATTCACTGCACCACCAGAGCTGACTGGCTGGACTCAGACTGAGCTTTAGAAATGAAGTATTGACTAGACAAAGCAGTGTGTACCTTGACGCAATTATGCACTAATCAGTGACGTATGCAAGTCTTTGTAATTAGGGAGATTATTAATAGTGGAATACGATGCATGAGGAAAGGTACCAGACTCTGGTGTGATGAATTTAGAGCAAGCTTTTGGCAAAATTTCTCATTTTGAAAGGCAAGACAAAATTAATTCAGAGAATGGATTCCTGTGATCTGTGCTTCAGTTTACACAGGAAATGTAAAATACATAGGTTTTTGTTTCACCTTAATAAATTTAGTTAAATACCAAGTACAGACAAACCTGCACACCTTCCTGCAAAGGTTTTATCACTCATCAGCCACACACAATGCATTTAGCACCAAGCTGGATTGACTTTATCAGACACACATCTCTTTTATAGAAAAGAATAGAAAGGCATTATTCTAACTCAGTTATGGTAGGAACAAAGGCGCTGCTGCTTGCTTACCTGGGTGACCTATATCATCTAAGTCTTCTTTCATAAAACTAATAATTGACAAACTGAATAACGTGCTGTAATGGAGTTCTTGTTAAACATAGTTTCATCATTTCTCTCTACTCGATGGAAAGGCTCATGATTAAATAATAATTGAAAAATCTTGTGGTTATTTTGAGAGGTTTTTTTTAAAAGCTCTCCATGTTGTGACCTTCACACAATGATGTAGATACAGCTGCAGGCAAAAGCTCTTTCCCTTAGAATTCAGGAAAAAGGAAGATCCCAGCTAGCCTCAGCAGTTTATGAACCCAGCTGCTGCAGTATTTTCCTAATAGCCTTAATTCATCAGCCCATATTTCTGTTTTCCTCAGTTTCCTGGCTAAATACCGGACTTCAATTCCTAGGTCTCAATTCCTGATTGCCTTCGTTCATTCAGTTGTGAGAGGGGCACTCATATAATCAAAAAAAAACACCATGAAGAGAGAGACAAACAGGATACTTCTGCAGGCCCTCATTTGGGATATGGACAAAAAGCCCAACGATGCTGAGGCAGAGCAGGGCACAGAATGTGGGACTGCAGTCACTGACACCTCAGGGAAATGGAAAATTGTACAGCTGCTGAAGCCCTGACTGACATGAAAGGGCGAGAACAGCACAGATACTCATGGTAAAAGACCACACCCCATCATACATAAGAGGCTTTTCTGGTTTGGTTTGGGGTTTTTGTGGGTTTGTGTTGGGTTTTCTTCTTGCTTATTTTAGCATTCCATCCATTCCTCCTACAATCATGAGGGCTAGAAACACCTGGATCTCTGGGAGGAGGAAACCCAAGATCCTGATGTACATCTCTCAGGTCTACGCTGATCTGAATGGAAAATCTAATGGCTGCCCAAGTGCTGAATGTCAGCTACCTGAATGTCAAGATGGCATTTGGGTGACCCTTTCAGGCCACCAAAGCAGAGCTGTCTTGCCACATCGCCATCCTTAATCTCTAGAATATCATCAAGCACTCTGTTCCAGATGGTATTTATTGAGCTCTTTCAATATATACCAGACAGTGTAGCAGTAATTCATCACATCATCCTGACAACCGACACTACCCAGTCTTGCTGTGTTATATTAAAATTGCAACAAATGTTTAAGATTTTTAATACTATCATTTCATATTCCTGTCTTACACAAGGCTTTAAAGTTTACCAGTAGTACATATCCGTTTTTTGTCCTTAACCCCATCATCTGGACTCCCTCAGCACTGAATACATAAGCCATTTACCTGGACAAAATTGAGTTTATGTGTAGTTAAGTCTTTAAAAGTCATCCCTGCTAGTCAATTCCCTCATTAGGAAACCACTTCCTATCAGAAGTGCCCTCAGGTTTTGAGAGCACATCAAAATTGGATCCACTTAAGCAACCGAGCTTTGATACAGCGCTTAATGACTTTCTAAATTTGTCATTTACAAAGTACTTTACAAGCCTTCCTAAAGAAGAGCTGAAGTCTGCCCGTGCAGGAGCTAACCCTTCCCAGCTCTCCTCCTTCAGGAGCCGCGGTGACGTATGACGTGTGCGATGCCATTTCTGAGTGTATGACATTTCATTTAAATCTCTTCATTTCCTGGGGACCATCTGGCCACTTTCTCAGCCACGAACAGCTCGCACAACTGTGACAGCTTCTCTTCTCTTCTCTTCTCTTCTCTTCTCTTCTCTTCTCTTCTCTTCTCTTCTCTTCTCTTCTCTTCTCTTCTCTTCTCTTCTCTTCTCTTCTCTTCTCTTTTCTCTTCTCTTCTCTTCTCTTCTCTTCTCTCTTCTCTCTTCTCTCTTCTCTCAGATTGGTCCCTCCTGTTGTTTCCAAGCTACCTGGGTCACTCTGGCAGAGAAACAGGCAGAAAATTCCCAGACAGTTCTCCCTGTAGAAACCAGCATGACATATAGAGTGGGTCTCCAGCTTCCCTGCTTCTCCTGATACCCAAAACATTGATATTCTATCCCAAAATTATGAGAACATATTTCCCACACAGATGCAGTTGAAGCCGACACAGACCTGCTCCAACTGTATCACCACTGTTTAAACACCCCCTTTAACAAGGAAAGTATTTCCTGTTGGTGAAAGTGAGTATTTCTCGGTGGGGAACTTTAGGAAAGGAGCTTAATCTCCCACTTGTTTAACCCCAACAGAATTCTGGGACCAACAACATAAAAAGCTTCTACTTTCTACTCCCTTACAACTCAGAGACATTAGCATGCATACGACAACTCCAAAATAGTCTCAAGAGTAGAACCACAGTGTTGCTATAATCTTTCCTGCAAATTATGAAGTGTGAAATAAAAAGCTGAAAAAAAAATTTAAAAATGAAATATTGATAACAACATGTCAAAATTACAACAGTAAAAGTAAGAAAATAAATTCCTTGGCTGTCATCTGTCTGGTGCCTTTTTGTAAACTCCTCTGATGCAATAACATCTTTTCTATTGTAATTCTAAGTTTGCTACTCAACAACTTCCCAGGAAAAGCTCAAATTATACTGCTCATAAAATTGAAACAATGATAAACTGTGAGGTCAGTTTGAATTATGAAGTGGGGTTTTGTTTTGATTTAAGTATTTACATATGCATTTGGGAAGTTACTATAGGAAATTGCCATTGAAAACTTCATAGCAGGGAAAAAAAGAAATAAAAATATAATTTACCCAATTTTTTGTAAGATTCAATCAGAAGTACAACACAAAT
Organism: Eopsaltria australis; assembly: GCA_034509425.1. Lineage (NCBI taxonomy): Eukaryota > Metazoa > Chordata > Aves > Passeriformes > Petroicidae > Eopsaltria > Eopsaltria australis. Next base: position 5,443,559 of record JAVTVJ010000055.1, on the reverse strand, counting down.
ACAGTTTTTCACATTTCACCTTATCATCTTCCCAACTTTATTTTCTTTGTTCATGGCACTCTTTCATTTAGTAAGTGATATGCACACAAGGTATTGTCTGATATTCAACTTTTAATCACTACGATAAAAGCACCACCAAAGCAACATGGAAAAAATAATAGAAGTCATTGTCACCAGTATGTTTAAAATAGTAAACAGTGATGGCTCTTGAACCTGAAGATATCAGTGCAGCTTCCTACAGCACTTCCACCTGACTTAAATTGTCACACCTGATGCTGGAGTCAGCAAAGAATGGAAGATTTTCCCTGGGAAGAAAAGGTGCAGTGAGGAAAGGGAGAGGCCCTACAGGATTACCTGTCAGGACTCCCAGGCTCATCCCAATAAAGCACCACTTTCCCACACCTCCCAAGCTGGGTTGTTGACACAGAAATGCTTCTTACAAGCAAAATCATTTGCTTCTCCTAGGCATTACCTACAAAAAGCTGCTGCGACCACAGTGTTTTGAGATGGATTTCTTTAAAACGTGCCCAGATCACCACAGCATGACCTTGAACCCTCCCTTGTTCTGCTGAAGTCTGGGATTGCTTTATTCCTCCCCATTCATTTGTCTTGCTGTTCAGAATTGCAGCTACTAAGATAAAAGCAAGCCTTGATAATTATTTTTATTTGGTCTGATATTATTTTAGTAACATGGCTTCGGTCCTGGAAATTCTCTTCCTCCCTCAAGACTCTCTTTTTTTCCTTTTCTGACACACAAATGTAAAACAGAAACATCTCAAGTGTTTGATATTATAATATCAGAGTAGAAATCTCACAATAAACACTTTATGTTATGTCCCATTCCACCAGTGGCATTATCTATCCATTATATACAATAGTGGTACTAACAGAAAAAGTGTCAAGGAAACATCCTCCATCAAAAAAAAGAGTCACCAACACTATTCCAGGTATTATCTCTTCAGAACAGGAGAATTAACAGGATCCAGAGTCACATCAAACTGAAAACCCTTGTTCTGGGTTCACTTTGAGCCTATGAGTTCATTTCAGCACTCAAACCAAGATTTGCCCTGAGTTTACATCCTATTTTTCCATTTCCTCTACCTAGAGTTATCTTTTCTCTTCTCTGTTATTGGTCTGTTCAGCTTTCTGCTCTCATCTGCCTAGTCACTTGAATTTCACTGCCTTCCTAACAGCCTGGAACTGGTCATGCAAGAACAGTGAAGCCAAGAAAAGAGAAAACTGCAGCTCTGTTGCAAAAAGATTCTGTACCTAAATGCTCCTTAATTACGAGCATTCTGTTTTCATGGATCTCTAAACTGAAAGTTACCTTATTTTACATTTTATATTTTTCAGAAGAATGTAATTTTCAGTTACTCTTAAAAAGAAAAAAAAAAGAAAATAAAAAAAACAAACAAACGAACAAAAAAAAAACCTAAGAAAAATACTTGCTTCAAGGTCACTACCTAAACATAAGCAGCCCCTAAGCTTTACTCTGGAAATAGAAATACTGTAGGCTTAGAAAAGAACACGGCAACCTATGGAAAAAAATCCTTTTGAAAAGTTTGCCATGATGTTTTGGAATAAATAGTTACAAGATTTAATCAAATAAAAAATAAGCATTCAGGAACAGTGGTGTATCCCCTACAGCTCACAAGTGTGGGTCCCCTCTCTCCAAAGCTGGCACATGACATCTGTCAGTGAGGTGATCTGTATTTCTAACTGGCCTTTTACATTTGTAAACATCAAAAAAAAGAATAATTTACTTAAATCTCACAACTCAGTACATCATGAGGAACAACCTGATGACAGATTTGTGTTACATATTCATAACTGCCTTGTCTAAAGAAGAGGTGGTCACATCTAGACAGTAGCAAAAGCTGTGAGATGCAGTAAGAATTTAGAGCCTATCAGACTTCTGGAAAGAAAAGTGTTTTTAAAATATCAGTAAGGTGTTTTGTTAGGAAGAATTTCAGTATGCCGAGTAAAACATGGAACTTAATGAGTTTCCATTATTTCAATTTATCTATAAGCATTCCAAGCCTGCTAATATTTCAAGGTTCACAGCATTCTGGTTTATGGTAAAATTAAATCATACTAAATCTACAAGCACAGAAAATGGTCATAAGCTTTGTGAATGGATTTGAATGGGAGCAATTTTTAGAAATTAAGCTTCCTCTGTACTGAGAATGACAAAATAGATCTACTGATACAAAAAAAAGAGAGAGGTATGATTTGTTTGTTTGTTTGGGGTTTTTTTAAAGTTGAAATTGTGATAGCATCTCAATATTTAAAAAATAAAAAAACATCTTTTGGAGTTGAACAACTCTTTCATAACACTTGAGCTGGATCAGGGAAAAAGCCTTAACAATACTTTCAATAAATTCAGAGGTCTGAGCATCATTAGTTCCCTCTAATATTGCAAGGCATAAATGGGGTAAAGTCTCATACCAAGTAATGTCTCGCTTTATGCTGGTATCCTGCAAATATGAAACCATATCAGAGCACAAATTTCTCTTGAAATATAGATTCTTGTTACTTCCTCTCAGGATGAACACCTAGCAGGTTATTGATCTGCTTCTGAAGGACACAGTGTTTATTATGTAGGAAACCACTGCTGGGCACAAGTGTGAGAAATTAATGATGGTTTTGTAAGTGTCCACACTGTGGTGCTGAACCAGTGGGGCAACTGTCAATCTATATGATAATGCATCCCAAAACTTCATAAAATCAGTGATGTGAAGAAGCATTGATTTTTGAGCTAACCAGGACTTGTGAGAGAGTAAGGCTAAAAAGTTTACTGAAGTTAACACCTCTGTGTACACAACAGTTGCTTCATACTTGCGTGATGGTTTTTTTAAAACAACCAAATATACAGAAACCCTTCTCACAGAAACCCAAAATTAATTCCACATACTGGTTTGTTACTTGCTTTCTGTTTGATCATTTTGTTCTTTCTCCTATTAATACCATTGTTAGAAACATGCAAAATGGATTCACTGCACTGTATTTCTAATTACATAATAATTCACTTATTATAGGGAGGAAAATGAAAAACAAATGAATAGACTCATTCTTTTATCAGCCTGTGACAGTGTGTATAAAAGTGGGTTCTGAGACTGTGTTTTCTTAGACAAAAGGTGTGACACAGTGCTGCCAATGAAATGGAGACAGCCACCTTCACAGAAGTGAATTCCTGCTACAGCATTGAAGTCCAATCATTCCATAATGCCAGAATTCTATTAGTCAGGTTTTTTATTTGAAATTACGCTCAGAAGCCTTAACAAAACTGTACTAAAATCAATGGAAGTTGTCATATTTTCTGTGAATGGTATTATTAAAAGGAAAAATCAATTAACCAGTCATTGATTCTTTTTAAGACATGGACTTCCTTGTACTAACCATTATTAGTAAATGCACATTCCCTGCTTAGTTTTGATGAAGAAAGGTATCCTGCTATGCCTATGGAGAGGATATATTACTTGAAGATTCAATTTAAATCAACAAAAAAAGGCTGCTGTTACAAACAAAATCAATTGCACTTTGCTGAACTTCTTTCTATCAATATATAAACTGTAATTTTGTCCTGTTTGCTTTGACAAGCAGTTTCCTGTGTTTCCAGGGCCTGGCACACCCGATTTGCCGAAACCAAGACAATTTCAGTAAGTACAGGGAGGAGCCCAAAATAAACACCTACAAAAATCCTCTTCTGAGAGGCATCCAACATGTATCAAACAGAATTTTACCACAATATGCTCAGCAGAGATCTGGTGTCATCAGCTGGTATCAGCTGCTGGAACACTTGCGCTGAGAGTTGACGACGTTAGCTAGGCTCCTCTTCAGCTCCTCAGAATTACAAGATCCAAACCCCTTCATTTCTGATTTAACTAAGCTGAGTTTGCACTTTCATCACCCTATAGGATGGAGGACAAATGCCTGCAAATCCTTTTTTATTATTCTCCCTCTTGAGTTCAGTTTAAACCTATGTGAGCGCAGAAAATTCCCCAGGTAAAAACTTTAGGGTGATCCATAGGAAGAGCCTGAATCTGGATATGTGCACCTGAGAGGACAGTGCTGAACACAGGACACTGAGCCTCTGCCACTGCCAGGCTGTCAGGTCACAAGTGACTGGTGCTGTGCCCAAAGTCTCATTTCTGTCACCTTAAACTACACTAAACACAAGTCTTCTGCCTCAGCCTGATGCACAGATTTTCTTTCTAAAACCCCCCCAATACCAATAATAAAAGAGCAAAATAATTGTTTTTACAACTTCAATACCATGGAAAAAATATATAAAATTAAATCTGATTGTCACGAATTAGCATCACTGTTACAGCTACCAGCACATTGTGGATTATTAATATTACTTCAAGCTGTGTAGAAAAATCACATATAAAAACTATTTCTCTTTGGAAATTTCTTTCTGCTTCTCATCATTAAGTTTAATTTAAGATACTCGGAGCACAAACTTCTGTGACAGATTATGGCATGAAAAGTAAATTGTAGATCAAACATAATATCTATCATATGATGCACATATAACAGCTTCCTGATTGTGATGCTAAAAAACCCAAAACACGTTAAAAAACAGCTTTAGTCAAACTAAGAAAGAGCAAACTTCACCTTTAAAAGCAGACTGGTGCATTTTTAAGCACGCTCACGTTCTCACACATGTAGGAATATACTGAAGGAAAGGCCTACCATTTTCCTCGTCTGACTTATTCTCGTTGTCGGAGTCGGTGAGCGTGAGAGCCGAGTTCTCACGGCTGGACAGGCCGGAGCTCCTCCTGGATTTGATGCCCCTGCCCCAGAGCCTGATGGCGTGCTCTGGGGACATGCCCCCCTCCGTGTCCGAGTCGGCGTCCGAGCCCGTGCTCAGGGAGTAGCCCTGGTGCAGGATCCCGATGTCCGAGCAGTACCCGCTGCGGTGGGGAGAGGGCTCGCAGATCCCCAGCTCTGCAAGGGTGAAGTTTGTTCCTGGAAGGACAAGAAAAAAAAAACATTAAGTAATTAAAAAAGCTAGGGGATTTATTTTCATCTTGAAAATACAGGACCTTTTTAGTTTTGCTCAGTTCTGCTGTATACCAATGAATTACTGACAGAAATCTCTGGTGCACTGGCCTAGCAAGACTTAACCTCGAAAATATTGAATGTGTCTAAAATGGATGAAATGTACAAAACAAAGGTAGGAAAGGTCTCTAAATTTTAGGCTACTCTTTTGGCCCCAAATAATGAATCAATTAGGTGTGTGATTAACATAAACCTCATGACAAGTGCTAATGACATGACCTGGTGTAGTTTGTATCTAACCTCACATTGTAGGACAGAGCATGAGCTTTGAAGTTGTGCATTTGATTACTCAAAAAGGTAATTTTTAAGCTCATTTCCAGATACTCAAGTCTTTCACAGAGGTAGTGAAAGAATGCAGATCCATCAGTGAGGTAACATGAAACTTTGCCACCAATTTTATATTTACATTTGGTGCAACTGGTAATTTAATATCTTCTAAAGAAACCAAGATAGACCTTACATGTAACTGTTTTCTTTTTCCCCCATATTCCAGAAGAAAGAATGCATCAATACCAAAATCAGGAGGTCATTTGGTTTAAAGGCAAAACTTTCTGAGACAATGTCAAAACACCTGACCTTTAGCAGTTAATAATGACTCAGTGGACAAAATCTTATACATTTTTAAAGCACACAGAGTCCCCCAGGGTTCTCTGAAAGTCCAGAGTTGCTGCCTGATTTCTGCTTATGTACTTGTTTCCTACAGTAATGAACAGGGCAGTAAAAATAAAGGGAAATATTCACTGGTCTCTATGGCTTTCAAAGATTTTGAAAAGCAAAGTAATTTGAGCTTCATTACATTGGGCTAAAAACAAAAACCAGACTGAAGTTGCTGGCAATATAACTGCCAATTAGTTAAATAATTTCTTAATTCACAGGGAAACCAGATCAGTGGTCTGTGTTTCTAAAACAGTAGTTTTATTTCATCCAAAATCCATTTATATTTCCTCCTCTTCCTCTATGTATTTGTCAGAAGGAAGCTCCACAATGGAAGTTTGTACACTAAATAAAACACACAAATAAATGTCTTCTATTAATAAAGAAGGTAACTAGATTTATTTTTTTTTAAGTATTAGAACTTCTTTCTCAGATTAGCCAGGAAAGCTGATAGAGTTTTTAATCTACCTGGTTCACCTTTCTGTATCAGCTCTCTCCAGTCTCATATCCAACTGCAAAGCATTTTTTGGGTAAGGGGTGAATGCACACATGTACAAAGTAAAACTGGGCCTCACTTTAAATTTATTCCTGAAGCTCATCTGTTAAAGGAAGGGATGGATTTCTTCTGGAAGCCTGAGCTATGTCCTCAGCCAGCAATGACCAGGCTCGTGTGTGGCTCTGTCACCCTGAGGTCACTCTGCAAACAGTCCAGCAGAGACTGTGGCCACAGCCCCAGGGGAAGAATTCTCACCAGACGATGCTTCCCAAGGAATGGAGCATTTAGTGGCAATGCGTAAAAAGAATATAAAAAGGTTGACATTAAAAAAGCCAGCTTGCTTTCATCAACACCAAATTAACCCAAACTCTTCTAGTTAGGAGCATATTTTACCTGCCTTCTAATATTTAATGCAGTAATCAGAAATTTAGTGGTTTAGTCAAAAGCAGAGAACTCAACACTCCTAAAAATGAGCTTCTCAAGTGCACTTCAGTCTAGAGATTTTTTGCTTTTTTTTTTTTTTGTAATAAGTGAAGAGTTGTAGCATGACAGATAAAGCTACTTTTAAGGAAAATGTAACTTTAATCATGCGCAATTTCAGTAGAAGACATTTAACAAAAACAATTTGATTGATTAGTTTTGCTACAGCCATATTAGCAAACTAATCTTAGATTTATGAATAAAAAGGTCAAAATCAAACCGAAATAAATAGAAAAAATGGACTGAACTGAAGCTTAGCAGCCCTCCTCCCAGGTAGAGTACATGTTGACATTAGATACATGCTAAAATTACTAAATTCATTCTGAAAATGAAGTTTTTCAAATTTTCTTGTTTGCTGGTGGCATGTCTACAAATACACACAAATTATGAATATATTAGCTTAATTAAGCTGTTGTACATACACAGTAAAACATTTTGATGATATTCCATGGATTTTAACAGCCCTTACAAGCCCAAATGATTTCACTTTGATTAGCATCCTGTTTTTACTTTGTCTGAGGAAAATAGTGAAGGCACTGAAAGTGAAACACTCTATTCACAAAACTCATTCACCCATTTGAGTTTTATTATCTGGGAGCTTGGCATTTTCCAGTAACTGACCAAATTTAAAAAAATTGAGAAGTGGATCATATCAAGAGTGCAAATGGAATCAGCCTCTCAACCTCTGGGAAAGGATTTTCTATGCTGCTTCTCAGAAATCCCTTTATAATCTTATGACCTGATGGTAGACATGAAATATTCTAGAAATTTCCCTGTCTAGTAAAGACATGTTTTTCTCTAGTAGATTTTAAATTAGTTTTATATACTAACTTTTGGCCATTTGCTTCGCCAAGATATTATTTGAGACTTTTCTGTAAGGCAGTATATAATGGCAGAATAACTTGTCCTTGGATAATAATTTTTTCACATCTACATACATATATAAAAGAGGTTTTCACATATGTATTTTACATCCAAATATATAGAAATGTATCTCTGTAATTCCTAATTCCTTCATAGCACTTAATTTACTGTAAAATCTGAGGAAAGGAAGAAGGAAATACTACAGTTATATTCTCTAGACCTTTTCGTGGCATGGACCATGTTCTCCTACGTGCCTTGTTTTCCTAAAATGAAACTGTCCTGAATTTGAACTGCTTCCCCTAACATATTCTTCTCTCATTTACCCAGCCATTATTGCACATTAAGGTACTAATGGCATCAGTAGACCACCCTTGTGTATTCTCATGGAGGATAAATATAATCTGGGTGCACAGAAATAATTTGTCCAGTAATTCACAGAATAAGCTGAGTTGGAAGGGAACCATCGAGCCCAGCTCCTGGCCCTGCACAGGACAGCCCAACCATCATCCTGACCAAACACCTCCTGAACTTTGTCAGGCTTGGTGCTGTGATCCCTGCCCTGGGGAGCCTGTCCCTGTGCCCAACCATCCTCTGGGTGAAGAATCTTTTTCTAATATCCAGCTAAACCTCCTCTGACACTGCTTCAGGCCATTCCCTTAGGTCCTGTCACTGGTCACCACAGAGCAGAGATCAGTGTCTGCCCCTCCTCGTCCCCTCATAAGCAAGTTGTACCCTGCTATGTGTGGAATGAGGTCTCTCCTCACTCTCTTCTTCAGTTGTACAGCCCAAGTGCCCTCAGCAGCTCCTCACGTGGCTTCCCCTCAAAGCCCTGCTCCATCCTGGCTGCCCTCCTTTGGGCACCCCACTGTTACTTTGCAGATGAAGTATAGTCTCACAAAAGATGAAAAAACACATAAATCATTTCATATCCACTTAGCCTGCTAGAATGCTCCATGTGGAATCCTGATAGCCCTCCTTGCCCCAGTGCCAGTACAAACTAGAGCACTTCTGAACTGGAGAGAGGAAAGGCAGGCACAGCCTGGCCTGGGGTTAAGGTTTAGTGTCTCCTTCAGAGAGTGTTGTCCTTCCAGCTCTAACTGATATTGGGAGCTCAGGTTTAGGTCTCCTGCTGTTAAAGTATCTTCAGTTATGTCAGAAAAGGACAGTGAGTTCTCCTTGGTTTCCCATTGACTATATATTTTTATATATATGTGTAAAGTACTTTTTTGATAAAATCGCTGTATGGCTGTTTATCTTCACTGATACACTAAACCAAGTACAATTATTAAGAAAAGACTCTACAAAAATCTGTAGTAAACAACCAGGGCATATATGAGCTGTTGATACCTTACTGAATTAATGAAAAGCATTTTCTTCTTTTTATACTCTTAAATCAAGAGTTAAAAAGTGACAAAGAATAAACTGCTGTTCACGGCTTGATAAATAAACTCACAGGGGACAAGCGAAGGCAGCAGGGCAGCAGTCCCACTGCTTGCCATGCCCTGGCCACTCAGACTGCTCTGCTGTGTGCCCACAGGCAGGACAGGATGCTGGGCCACGAGACAAACTGCACTGCCAGCACAGGCAGGCAGGCAAGGGGGGCTCCTGGCAGTGGCAGACAGCACCCCCTGCACTGGGGCTCACATGGAGCTGAGAGGAACTGAACTGCCCCTCCTGAAATGTCACCTGCAAAGCAGGACTGAAATGCGCAGGATGAATCCATTCTTGCACACTGAAAGCTTTTTTTCAGATTCTTGTAGCATCTACTGCCTTGCTGGAGATACTAAGAGAAAAGAGGTAACATCAGATCCTCACTGGTGGAAAAGAAAGAAACTTCTTTCTCTTGAAGAACACAGCACCAAAAATAGAAAGTCACAAGGTTTTTGCTTTTTCACATGAAACAGAGCTTAGCAGTCTCCATCCCCAGTACCTTCATCCCCTCCTGTAGAAATCACTGGATGATTTTCATTAAAGAAAGGCAGTTAAACCCAGCTGCTCCCTTAAGGTGTGCATAATCTCAGACAAAAATAGACCAGCAGTATTCTAGTTTAGCAGTGTAATATAATATTATGTACTTGATCATCATTGCCCATAATCTACATGCTGTGAATAGTCTCTCAATAGAATAGATGTTTTCCTTTAAACGAGGACATTACTTCTATTATCTCTTTAGTGCACTTCCTTGTACAGAAATTTACTGTTTCGGTTATTTAGGATATAAACACTTACTAACAGAGTGTTGAATTCAATGATGTACTACTGCAGTCATTATCCCTGCTAAGCCTAGAAAGCATCACCATTTAGGCAAAGGTTACTTTCACCTAACCCCTAGGCAGAGGTCTCATTTGGGTGATCACAAACTGCATGAATTGCCCTTCTGAAGATTAACCTAATCCAGCTGTGATCGCTACAAGACGCCTTGGAGGAAGATCTCTGAAACCAGTAATGCACAGATAAGATAAATTTGCCTTCAACATGACATTAAGTTCAAGACTGGGCTAAGTCTAAAATCAAAAGGATACATATCACTCAGTCTATGCTACTCCAATCAATTACAGAAAGTAAGAATAACAAAAGTATATCTATTTAAGGCATTCCAGCCTTGCTCAGGTTTTTGTTATGTTCAGAGCTATAATGATTTTGCTGGCAGGAGTACCACAATTTAGGTCCAATCTCTGGGAGAGATCTCTCTTTTTAAAAATCTCTGATGCACACTTAATTTTGCTCAATTCTTTATAAATTCAGTCTGTCTTGGTCCCTTCTGCAGTGAACTGACTAGAAGCAGCAAACAGAAATGTTTGAGCACATTGAAACACGTGGTTCGAGTGTGAAGTTCATTTCCTAGCTTCTCCCATCAATGACAGAAGAATTATTTAATAGTCTTTTATAATCTGCCTTGCTCCTTTCTGACTCTGAGATGCCCATGCTGGGCTGCTTTTGGCTGGGGTAGTGTTGATTTTCTTCACTGCAGCTGGTGTGGGGCTGTGAGGTTTCAGCTATTGCTGAGCAGTTCTTACACAGAGTCAGGGCCTTTTCCCCTCTATCCCTCCAACCATATCTCTGGCATCACCTTATGGTGATGAACCTGATTTTCATGACATGCTGGCTTAGGGAAAAGTATGCATTTATTGCTTTCTCCTCAAGTGCTGCTGTTGATTAAAGACAAAATCAGATTTGAGAGGACAAGAGGACGGAGCTAGGTAGCAAACATGACTATTTATTACCTACCCCACAGAGTCCACATTGAAATGCAGCTCTTCAGGATAACACTTCACTTTCTTAGCCAATCATTCCAACTTTTCCAAGCTCTGAGGAATGGTAAAAGGAGTCCAGCTCCACTTATTCTAAAGGGATGTGTTTTTCCTACCAGCTCTCCATTCTCAAACCTGAAGGAGACTGATGTATGCAATTCTGTAAGCAATTGCTCTGCTCTCCTCTGTGCTTCACCCTTCTGTGCTCTCCCTGGGTTCACTTCTCCTCCTCCTCCTTGCTGATTAAGTGCCAGCAGAAAGAAAATTCCAGGCTGAGCCTCCCCTATTATTCTCTGTCTGGCAGCAGAACGCTGGGAAAGCCCAGCTCAGAGCTGACCCCGTGAGCTGGCAGCAGCTCCTGGGCACACCTGAGAGCTCCCAGCACTTCTGCACTCAGACTCCAGGAAATCTGCTGTATTTCAGCAGAGATGCACAGACAGATAGAGGGGAAAGATTTCCACATTTGGAATCTCCCATTCAAGGCATGGAGATACTTTTTAATCAACACAATAGTCACTGAAGGCAACGTGAGGGATTTTCTCCAGCATCCATCTTAGAACCAGTCTCCAAACAAACCAACCCCAAGAGACTAAAATTCGGTTCATGTTGCTTTTGCCTTTACAAGCAGCAGAGAAAGAACAGAAAGTGAAGCCTCATGGCAAGGCATGACGTTCTTCTAAACTCCCCAGCTCCAGCCCAAACACCATCAAAGTAATAGTGGGTTTTGGAGGTGGTGTTTGGGTTTTTCTGTTTGTTTGTGTGTTTGTTTGGGGCTTTTAAGAGAATCTTATGAAAAAGAGTTTGAGTGCATATTTTCTATTCCCAGCCCAAAAATGGATCAAACTGTGGAATAATTTTGTTAAATGCCTGTTTCCTTTTAAGAGATAGTGAATTTCTAAATAAAATCCATCACAGAAACACAAGAAATGATTAGGAATTTTTGTGTGCTTAAAGTGATAGCTAGCATGAAGAAAACAGAAAGAATGATTTCCAATTTCCTTTTTCTATGTAAACCAACCTGCTCAACACCTGATACTATCTCCTGTCACGCAAGCATAGTATTTTCCTATGAAGGAATAACAACTGCAGCTCCATGGAAAATGCAAACTTGAAAGAGTAGTCACTTTTAAAGATGATATAAGGAAAGAATGAAGTGCAATCCCAATAGAGGAGTTCTACCATTTAGAATCTGTATTGATTGTGCATGTTTGCAATGCACACTTACGCTCATCTGGCACAACGTAGTACAATAATTACACCATGGCCCCACAGAATTTAAAGTCACAGTTTTCACCACTAAAAAGGTGTCATTTTCATTCTAGTCTAGCTCAAAAGATTTAGGTCGCCTGTTGTCCTGTTGTTAAAGTATTCTCAGTTATGTAAGAAAAGGACAGTGAGTTCTCCTTGGTTTCCCATTGACCATATGTATATATACATGTATAAAGTTCCTTTTTGATAAAATCACTGTTTATCTTCACTGATACACTAAACCAAGTTCAATTATTAAGAAAAAGCTCTACAAAAATCTGTAGTAAACAACCAGGGGATAAATGAGCTGTTGATATTTTGCTGAATTAATGAAAAGCCCTTTTCTTATTTTTATACTCTTAAATCAAGATTTAAAAAGTGACAAAGAATAAACCGCTGTTCATGACTTGATAAATAAACTGCTCTCAAGAAACAGCAGAAGTCACAGGTAATAAGCTTTCATATTTCCATAACTGTTTAATTGGGAACTCTCAAAAAACCTGAATCAGCTGTCAACACAGGCAAAGCCTTAATTGTTTCTCTATACCTTGCTTCACAAGCTAGGAACACGGATATTCTATATTTTATGAAGGTCCCCAGGCACATATAAAGATTTCTGAGCACTAGCAGCTGTCAGCTCTTTAGTCACAAGGTGCTTCTTCACTGTAAATACCATGTCACTTAGAAATAATGGTAATGTAAATTGTAACCTGTACAGTAGAATAAAAAGTTTAAACCATAATTCGGCTGAGAACTTGTGTTTATATTCTGAATGATGTTGCTCCTAACAGGTTTTAGAAATGACAAAGATGCCAGCCTTTAACTCTGCATTTCTAATCCTACTATGAGCACCATCAGGAGACCAGTACGAATGACTTTGAGGACTGAGAAAATAATCCACCTAAAATGAAGAGCTTCCCAAACATTTTAAACTGAGAACCACATCAATTGAAAAAGTCACATAAAAAATCCACATAAACTTCATGCCAAACTTAGAAAATAATGAAATAAAAATCATTTGAGCATTAGAATTTTGGAGTAAAAGATAAATATCTTATAAACAGGTATCAAGGGAAACAGATGAAGCTCTTTGAGAAGTTTACCTACAAGCAACCACATTTTCTTTTATTCACCAATCACCTTCATTATATGAGAAGATCAGGAAACATCTGTATTTACTTGACTGAATTATAAACTGCTTTCAGCTTTTCACTTTTAATCCTAGCTAAATAATTAGTTATTTCCATGGCCCAGCCAGTTGTGGCATTATAAAAGGATCAGTTGGCACCAATCCAGATGACTACTGGTCCTGAACTTTGCTACAGATGAAATACACACCCTTAATAGAGGATTTCTTTCATCCTACCAATGAGTATTGTTTGCACACTGCATATACAATCCCAAGCATAGAAACAGTGAATTGCCTTGCTGGCACATCCAGCAGTCACAAGGCTGCAGCTACAGCACTGCAGATGCACCTGACCCATTGCTGGAGCTCCCTGGTCTTGCCAGGCATCTGAGGACCTGTGGAGAAGAAATAGGACCTCCTCCCAGGCACCTCTTTTCCTTCCCTACCTTGTCGTGTTTCCCACTCAGTCACAACATGTTGCTCTTTGATTTTGTTTTCCTGGTCCCTGTGTACCCACACTGAACACCAAGATTTCAGCCTTTTGCACTCACAGTGGTGCTGGCAGGCACGGGCTGTTACAAGGTTCTCCTCCCACCTCAGCACCACAACTCCCCTTGGTCAATGCAAGCTGTTTCTCTATTTCATCTACACTTCTCTCTGTTCCAGTGGTTTAGAATTTCAGCAGCAGTGCTTTAATTCAGACCACTATCCCTTTTTCAATGATCAGAGATTTGTGTTATGTGGCAATTAACAGGTTATAGATTCCGTATTTTTAAGCTTTCTGCTGTTTGAAACTACATCTCCGTTCTATAAAACCCCATTGGAACAACAAGGTCAGTTGCTGCACTTCTGTTGTTCCTTTCCTCCCACTTTTGTCCAAGATTTGAAGGACTGCCAGCACTGACTTTCTTGGTTAATAAGAGGGATATGCAAGTGTGCCGAAGAGCGAGCCCAGCTTCCACCATCACTTTGCATTGAGTTTAACAGGTGGCCGTGTGTGATCCTCTGAAGAGGATCAAGATACCTCAATTAGAACAATTTTGTCAAATAATCATTCTATGTATGGGAAAATGTTGACCCTGATTTTCACAACCTGACTTTAAAAAGAATGATTTCCCCCCGCTATTTCAAATATTCTACACAAGAATCAGCTGAAATTAAAAAATACTGCACTTGTCTGTCACTTAGTTCTGCATTAAAAAATTTTCAGCCTAACCCCAAAATCTTTGTGAGGCATTATTTTTGAAAGATAATACAGCAAATACTACAAAATCAGACCAAAATTCAGTTGGTTTGAAAGAGAGTTACTGTGCAGGCTGTGTTATCTGACTATTTTTAACACACACGTCATCTCAATTGCTAAGTGCCTTTACTTGCTTCATAAGTGCCTTGCAGATCAGGTGAAATGATAAATTCACATCTCACTGATAAAGGTCAAGTATGCCTAGGCATCATACGATTACATTATTATTTTTTTTATTTATCATCATCATCATTATTATTTTTGAGTTTGCAGACTCCAATTATAGAACACTTTGGATTTAACAAGAGGGAGATTAGATTGGATTATTCATTAATCCTCCCATTAGTTCACACTTTGCAGCCTACCAACATTTTGCAAAGAAGAATTTTAGGCTAGTTCACATAATTCCCTTTTATATGGGAGTCTGAACCTAAAATCAGGGTTTCTTTGAAAGGCAGTGTGGAGTATGTAAGGACAGCACCGGAGAATAGGGATGGGAAAAACCCTCTCCTCTCTGCTGCTTACAGGATGCAGGATGAGAGCTGGTCCATTCTGCTCCCAGACTTGGCACCCATGACGTGAATAGTGACAGCAGCACTGTCTGCTGCTGTGGGACATCTCTTGCCTGTGGCCTTGCAGTCACTGTCTTATCAGAAAACATTGTGTTCTTAATTACCGGTGTGATAGGACACACGAGCTGAGCTGGCTGGTGGCTGCAGGTGGCTTAAGCCACCATGACAGGCTCTGGATACTCACATATTTATCCATCACCTTCAGACTGATGAACTCTGATGTGGCTGAGCATATTAAAGCTTGCCAGCACCTCTATTTAAATTTCAGATTTGTGGTTCTCAAAGGCATTTGCTTGTTCTATTTTCTTTTTTGTTGTCTCTTTAAAGACTTCAGAACAGAGAATAGGCATGCATGTCACAAAACTACCCTTGGAGTTAAGTTCTTCTACAACTTACTTTTGTTATAGGAACAGAATAAATTTTATAGGACTTTGAGGTCTTTTTTTTGCACAGTTTTTTTGCTTGTTTTAAACTGGGAATTTGGTGAACAATGTGCATGGATATAGAATCAAGGAGAAAACCATTTCATCCTTGAACAGGAAAGCCTGAGGAAAAAACCCTCAATCCCAGAAAGTGAACAATCCACAAGTTCCCAAGGATTTCTGACCTGGAAAGTCAAAGCAGAAATCTATAGCTAAAATAATCAGAAGTGTAGAGTTGAGATTAGCTGTGGTCCTCTAAATTCTTTTAGGGATAACTTTAAGAAGTCCAAAGCAGGAACTCACAAATCAAGTCATTCAAAGCCAATATGTTCTCTGTAGGGGGAAAAGAGACTAAAGATACTTCTTTTGTTTAAAGCATTTTTGGTAAAAATCAAGCACCGAACTAATGATATTCCTTGATCCTTCTTAATATTACTGATATGTAAGAACATGTTTGAAAATGAGCCTGGAAGTGAAATTGCTTTCCAAATTAAATGCAGGATAACATGCATAGAGACCCAGACCAGAGGCTTACCCAGGTAAACCCTGCCCTGCCCACGTGCACATCAGCACTGCCAGGGGGGCTGCAGGCTGGGGCTGCAGTGGCTGTGCCTCCACCCACAGGCCTGCCTGGACCAGTCATATCCAGCCAGAATTAGTAAAGCCTGGCTTGAGAGTGCTGGTAGCAGAAAATTTGTGAACTGAAAACTGGAACAAGCACCACAAGGCATATGGGCTCTTCTAACCAATCCACTGGAGCTACAGAGAAATGTTTTGTTTCCATTTTACCTAAAATCATGGGGTTTAATTTTTGACCTATTTAACAATACTTGCCTCTTCAGAGTCCCACTGCAGGCACAGCACACAGGAGATGGGTAATGCTGTTCAAAATTTGTTTCCATTGCAGACTAATGCACTGCTTCTTTTTAATCAGCTTTTAGCATTCCTGTTATCAGGAAATGCCCTTTTTAGAAGGGAAAAAGAAACCTAGATCAGCCTGCTCTTATGAATGCCTTGAGCCTTCAGAATTAGCAGTGAGAATCCTGTGGATACTGTATGCTCCCATCTTAAGAGCAGATGTGGCACTGTATAGTTTTGGTATTAAGTACTGCCAAGGTTCCTTTCAAGCAAAAAACTATTTATCTACTTAACACAGAACATAACCAACTTTTGTAAGTTTCATATATTACATTTATTTCAAAATGCTTGGCATTATTAATCCTTTTTATATTGTTAATATAAAGATTCTGCTTCAAAACCCCAGAAAGTTTATTTTTTTCCTCTCTTTTTTGCATTGCATGCACTGATGAACTAGCCTGCTCAGCAAGCATTTAACAGATTAGACACTTGAACATGGTTTCAGGCAATGCTCTCTCATGTTTCTGCGTATTGCCTGATAAACACTTCAAAGTAAACCGCTCATAAATATGAAATGAAAAGCCAAGAAGTCGTTATGCACAGCTTTGAGATACAAATCTCTTTATTCCCCTCTGAAGTGGAATTTGATTGACATAATGAGTCATAGATCCTGTCCAGGGACACACTGCCTTATCCCCTTTTCCTCGGGAGACAGGGAGTCTTTAAAGAAATCCACTTCAGAACTTTCTGACAGACAGCTCCAGGAAAGTTAACACTACACAAATGTATTATTTTCTATTAATACCTACCTTAACAGCTGTGACATGTGTCAAAGATTGACTCCAAAGCCATGAACAGGCCCCAGTACCCAACCCTGTTAAAGGAGGCCAAATCCGAGATGTCCACTTTATCTTGTTATCATGGACATGGTGACACAGGACCACAAAGAAGAGTCCCCTGAGCTTGTGCTGAGCTGGGCTCTGTCCTGTGCCCATCCCCAGGGCCCCTCTGTGAGCCTGGGCAGCAGCAGCTTCATCCCCACCCAGCAGGACCAGCTGTTTCCTGGTGGAGCTTCATGAGGAACAGGACAGCCCTTGTGCCTTGGGCTGCTCCACCTTGGAGCCTGGCACCTTCCCTTCCCTTCCCTTCCCTTCCCTTCCCTTCCCTTCCCTTCCCTTCCCTTCCCTTCCCTTCCCTTCCCTTCCCTTCCCTTCCCTTCCCTTCCGGCACAAGGAGCTCCAGCAGAGCCGCCCCTCCTGCCCAGCTCTGCCCACTGGACACGCCACACCCAGGGGCAGAGCAGAGGGAGCTGCCAGGGATGCCCCCCACCTGAGGAATTCCACATTGCTATGACCCTCATTAGAAGGCAGATTTATCAGGAACAGACCCCCACAGTCATTTCCTACAGTTCACAGGTCCGTGCTGTGAGGGAAATTAAGACTTTCATGTGAGAAGGAGCAGTTAAAACCATCTAGCCTGAAAAACCTCTGAAATGCTAATTTGGATATTGCTGTTAATAAATGATACCCATATGAAAATGACAAAAACTATGTAATTGTTGGTCATTGCTATTCCACAAAATGTCTATTCCAATAAAAGTCGAGCTTCAAGCCACCACAGTGAAACTGCTGATCAGCAGTGCCATAAACTAAATTATAGTGCAATAAATTGCTACCCTACAATGTTATATTCACAACCTGCATTTGTAGTATTTGTGGAGGTTTTTACAAGGAATCCAGAAAATATCTGCCTAAATTAAGATGCAACTTCTGGCACTTTATTTGCAAGCCATGCTGTATGCATTAAATTATCCGTGGTTACTGGCTTTTGTTAGTCTCTACTCCCCATGAAATTATCATGCATAAAGTATACAACATCCACCACTCACAACTTGGCCTTCTTCTGTTAGTGGCAGTGCTATTATTAGTGTTATACATGAGCCATTCACATGATTTATACAATAATACATACATCATTAAGATTTAAAAGGCGACAGTAAAAAATTAGCTTAATTTGTGGAGTTCAAAATGCACTCTTTTTTTTTATTTATTTTGCCAATAAAAATGGAAGGCTAATATCTATAAAAAGCACCCAGTAAAACAATGAAATGGAGAGAAGACTAAATATTAAGAGAACTGAATTCATATTACATGTAAATAATGAAACATTAAAGTCTAATTTTGCAGCAAAAGGCTGAAAGGGAGATTTAGAAGCTTAAGATGATGAAAAAGCCACAATGTGGTGTTGCCCTCCATCTACAAAGAGCATCGCTGCCTCTTCTCAGCCCTCAGTCACTGAGATTACTCTGACATTATTTTTCCCTCTGAAATGTTTCTTGTTAAAAACTTTTACTGTTGTTACTTCCTGTTTGCAAACTGCAAACATGTTTTGACCCTGCTATACTGCAAGCACTCTTCAGACATCTTCATGGTCTGCACTGGCTTCTCTAATTACTGGTAAGCAATAAAGATTTACATCAAAATACAAAAACATGAATTGCAACAAATATTGAGCAAAATGGGCAAGTGCTTGAAAAAGCCCAGAACTAAACCAAAGCTTATGCCTATAAACAGGCATGCTCCCATTTTGCCATTTTTGATTATGGATTGCCCTATGTAAATTAGAAATTTTTGCCCAGATTGCAACTCTTTGTAACTGTTTTGAGTATTTGTGAAGAATTGTTACCATATAGAGAACCAAGGAATTATGGCCACCCACCTTGGCACATATCTAAAAAACTGTCACATCCAAGTATTAATTTTAACACATGTATTATTCCAGTGTAGTGTTGATGGATTGCCAAATAAAAGGCAAATAAGGCATCTGAAATATTCTGAATTTCTCAGTCTTCACAAGACCTTCTTCAGCTCTCACAATTCCTACACAATCAATATTACACATATGAGTAAAATTACTTCAAAAATGAACTAGAGCCTAAAGTAAATACTTTTTTGGATGATAACTATCTTAGAATAAAGCATGTTTCTATAAACTAATGTTATTTTAAGAGATTACACCCCAGCTACTGAGCTTTCATTACAAGATGTGAAATATTTGGATAGGGCTTCAGGCAGCATTAGGTATTCTGATGAGGTGAACCAGCACAGCTGCCAGTCACACCCTTGGCTCTGTCAGTCACTTCAGCACTCTGAAACCAGGCTGTCTCTGGGCTAAGAGCTCCTCAGAGACCTGCAATTGCTGCTTGACCTGCAGCTGAAAAGCAAGTGCTTTGCTCACTAGATCTATTAGCCCTTTGACTTTGTTCTTTCACTGGCTAATATAAATACATTGCTAAAGTGAGTGATTAATTCCATTTCTTTAGTGAGAGTGCTAAATTCTTGAAGCCTCTGGAATGACTATCCATGGAGGTTCCAAAACATAACTGGTTATCTATCAATTGTAGTTAGAAATCTGGCAAGGGCCATGAAGTTGTTGTTTCTTTTTCCCTCTTCAACTTCTCTCCAAGAATAACCTTTTCTTGCTGCACCATCGTTTCATGTAACATAGACACTAAACCAATCATCATCTCTATCCATTTTTATTCAGTCATCTTTGTGCTGGAAGCCTGTTCAACAAATCAACATCTTTCCATTTCTTCTCTGTGCTTGCCAGGTTTGACATTAACACAACAGCTGAAACAGCAGCTTACTGCTCTCCTAAAAGAACAAGACCTCCCTTGAACACTGCAGGAGTTAGACAACCTCAAATAGAGGAGGAAACCCCAGGACACTTTTGTACACACTGCTGAATGCAAGTTCTTCCCTCCGTTGCTGGACAGAAGCAACAAATAGTTGAAATTGTCTAAGATGTCAGTGTGAAACAAGGAGTCTGGAGAGCATTCTGACAAAAACAATGGAAATCTGACCTGACAGTCCATTGTTTTTACGTGAAAAATGCCGTCTTTTTTTGGTCTATATTTCTGATCTAATATACCTTGGCATCTTCTGATCCAAGTACGGCACTGTGATGAAAACACTGTACAAAGCAAATGTCCAAACTAGAACAGAAGTTCCCTTCCAATCATGTTGCCAATTTTCTTCATTTGTAACCAAACAGAGAATATATATAGTCAGTTTTGTAAATCAGGGCTGTGTAAGTACCCCATAGCTGGACATAACAGGGTAAACAAACCCAAATTTTGAGAACATCCATAATGGCTTCCTTCCCTGCTTAAGTCTCATTCTGAGAAAAGAATTAATACCTTTATAAGAATTACAATAAATTCTAGCTTTGCATGCTGGAACAGTGTAAGAGGTAGGCCCTATCTGCTAGTTCACTCATCTCAGTTGCCTTAAGCTTTGGTTCCAAAAACCAAAAATATATACAAAAAATGCAATTAAACCCCACAGAACTCTGCAAAATATGCAAAGGGGAGTATTTCACTTTTGAAAGTGGTGGTAATGCTGACATTCATTTTCAGTGCACATAGAACAGTTGCAGCTTAGTCATAAGAAATGAGCAAGAGCATTTTCAACTCACGCATATGCTTATATTTACAAATTCTTCCCATTTATGCCAATTGCTAAATATTATTAACTTAGCTAAAAATTTCTGATAAGAAGTCAAACATTCAACAATGTTGTAAGTCCAAGCTTACTTGAAAGCTGGCAACCAAATGGAAGGATATGTTTTTGAAGTAAAACTTAAAAAAAAAAAAAAAGTAAAATATAGATACTATATATATTTCCTTGATTGCCATTTTCAACAGTGACATACATATTCTAGTACCTCCAGCTCAGGAAACAATTAGATTTGGACACAAGAAGCTTCCTTGGAGGAGCTGTACTGCACAGCTGTCTGAGCAATGGCCAACAACAACCTGAGCTCCCCATCACTCGAAGGCTGCCTTCTGACAGCCTGCATTTCAGTGATGGAAAGCATGATCCTTCCCACACAGTATGCACTGCACTATGCATTTAGTCCTTGGAGAGCTTTCAGAATGAAAAGACCGTAATTATTACTACCATCATTATTATTAATGAAAAATACACATGTAAAATTAGGTTTCGAACACAGTGTTTTATAGCCCCTATTTGTCTCTGTGGACACACGCCATAATGGCTTTAACAGACCTTTAACACTCACTGACTAATTAATCTTTACACTCAGGACCCAGCACTGAGTTTTATTCAGTAAGGAGCAGAAAATAGCATCTGTGGATTGGGCTTGCAAGGTCCACTGCATGAATAAATTGACAGGCTACAGGAAGAGCTGGCATTAAACAGCTCCTCTCCTCCCCTCAGTACTCCTGTAAGAGCCTTCACCAGCCACTGAAGCTTCTCTTCACAAACTCCTCACATACAATTTATTATTATTTCCTGAAGTGACTCTTTTCAACCTTACAGGGACTCAGTCTTCCAAATACATTGGCACTGATAGAAAAAAATATTACAGGGACTTGATATCACTTTAAAATAGAGCTGCATTTCCAACACAACCAAAGTATGCACCAGAAAATTCAGCTTGACTATGGAGAGCACAAACGAACCATACAAATTAATAGACCTCAGCAATTTGTCAGAAAAACCTTTAGGCTTCCATTTCCAACTCAGACATGTTCTAAATATGAAAAAGCACAGGGAAAATATTTTGCAAAAGGAAAGCACAAAGAGAAAATACACCACGCAATTTCTTAATAGAATAAATTCAATCTTTGCTCCTCTTAAAAGAATTTTAAAGGTATTGTAAAAGAATAAGCATATAGGGGTAAATTTACCTCATCTCATTTGCATGATACAGTTACAGTCAATACAGCCTACCCAGAGTCCTGCCTTACTTTAGCTGTAAAGCCAGGCAACCAGAACACCATCTTCAGTTACAAAAAATAAAGTGCTATGTGTTTACTAGTCAAGCCTCATTGGTGGAGATTTCATCAAGATGAAACTACCATGTATTCTGATTTTTTTTCCTAGTACAGGTAAAGCTATGGTAAGACTATGAAATTCCGGGTCATGGGATCTGTTTCATTCCATGAAGGTAATTTCAAGAATAGCCTACTCCATTTCTTCTATAGGAAAAGTTCCATTAGGACGCAGGCCTTGTGAGCTGCAGAAATGACAGTACAGCACCCATTTTGAGAGTCAAAAACAACCTCCCCAGCCTGTTGCTTTAGCCAGGAAGGTCACAGATCAGTTACAGTGCATTTCTTACCACAAAGCATTTATTTCTCTGTATGCCTGTAGAGATAATACTTGTCAGATTAGCTCTTTTTCTTTGGAATTCCTAACCACTGGTTTAGTGAGTCCATATTTCCCAGCAGAGGGCTATTAATTAAAGTCCAGTAGGACTCAAATCTGAGCTTATTAATGGTTGGATGGACCCAAGTAAAAACACATCTGCCCCCACACCTCAGTCTTCTCTCCTTAGTTCCCTTGTTTTTCCTCACTTGTTGCAGCACATTTTCAGTTTCCCACCATAAATTCCATGAAATCCTCCCTATCCATGAGCCATATTCTACTCTCAAGCCTCCTGTAAGTGATTTCTCAAGCCTAAAAAGAGGACAGGGAGGTGAATAAACTAGGAAACAAAATCCTCATCTGCCAACGTTTGATGAGTTACAGCGTATGGTTTTATCTCTCCAAACATTTCCCCATTACAAAAAAATGAAGGCTTGTAAATGCTCTATGTATCAGTACACGTAAAAAAAAAAAACTTCAGAATTTAATGGGATTTTATAGGGACTCAGCTTTGTGAATTACACTCATATAAAAAAATCTAAAGTAATTTCTATTTGATTTGAATCCATTTACGTATGACAATATCTGCTATAACCTGGCAGGAACCGTCCAGCTGAAATCGCAAGGATGTGAAACCAGGAGTTGGCTCCCTTCCCACTTAACCTGCAATCCTCTCCAGTGGGGGAGGAAAGTTACCAAGCGCTGTGTAAACCTTCCCTCCTGCTTGAGAATTAAAAGAAACCCTGGTATGAAAACAGATCCTTCAGAATAATTTTTACTCAGATGAATCATTTACTCAAAGGTCACATTGAGGCTAAATTCCAAACCAGCATCATGTTATGCATCCATTTTAAAGGCAGTGTGGTGTAGGAAGAGTCACTTTGTGAACAGCTACATCACATTCATCAGGACTGAAACGGCCTTTGTCCTGTGCATCAGAAAACTGTAAACACAAGGAAAACACAATTCCAGAATAAGAAACGCTGGACAAAGGCAGCTGCATAATTCCAGTCTCTTGGTCCAGTTCAGCAGAAACACAAAAAATGAGCAACAATCTAGCACTTACATGACACCACATAACATAAAGGGGATGGTTCAAGCCAGAAAAGGGACAGAGGCCAGTATTAAACCATAAACTTGACTTTTGCACCCTCCTACCACAGCCTGATCTTCCCTGGGACAGTTTCCTGGCTGGGGATCAGCAACACACTGGGGTGGCTGCTGTGAGCCTACAGCTGTATTCCACACAGCCCTAAGTGATGCAGGACTGGATCAGAGGTGCCTTGATTCCTTCTGCTTCATGTACAGGAACTGAACAGAAGCAGCAATCTTTGAACCTAAATTTGTTAATGGCACCTCCAAACTGAGAGTAACAAGCTTCTTTTTCAGGCTAGAAGGGAAATTAATGATAAATTACAATGTAATGGGCATGACAAAGAAGTTGGCTTAGATTTCTTGGTTTTGTTAGATTTGTTCTGAATAGGAAAAAAAAATCATCAAATGTTACATAAAATGTGTCAGAACATATACCCTTCATAAAGCACTGCCATGAAAGTGATTACATATTGGACATTTAGTTACTCAGAACATACTCCATTATTATTTGCCAGCACCTGAACAAATATTTGCTCCCCATCCTGTGATACCAGACCAGTTCTGTAGCTGAACATCATTTACAGCCACAACTGTCACATGGGAATGGGATCCTGACTTCTGTTGGGATGTGTGCATGGAATCACTGCCTTATAATGTCTGACAGCCAGGATCTTCATAAACCTGAATTACCTGTGTTTGTGGCTGGCTTAGTGTTTTACTGCACAAACCCCAAAAAGTTAAAAAGTGAAGATCAAACTATTAAGTATACCTATACAAACACCGATTTTTAGAAATGTAATAGCTTTACTTTGATGCAATGGCTTCCAAAAATCAACTAATGAAACTGAAGTAAGGTCACTAAAATAATGAATAAGAGTGTCCGCAACATGAATTAATACATTTCACAACTATTTTAAAACCATATAATTTTTTTTTCTCAGTGTCTTCCTTTAGATATACCTATACTTCTACTTTCTTGGTGGCATTGATAATTGCAAGCACTGTCTCCATGCAAAATGTGTCAACTTTTATGAACATGTTTTTAAATTAATCGGATTATGTATGAATGGGGGGGTTGTTTTATTAAACCATGAGCATTTCAAATTACCTGGATTTTAAAATACTTCTTGGATGTGTTTTTTCTAAAGTTCCATGAATTCTAAAGACTTTATCCTGTGCTGAAAAGTTACCTGAGGATAACTCATATTCTCTTGCTTCTCAATATAAATGGGTGGATGAGGAAAGTCCTGTCCACATGCAGATCAGGCTGGCAACCCCACATACAATCCATATGTGCATATTTAGCCCACATTTAAGCAACATCATATTTTGTAAATGTGAATACTGAAACATCACACAGAGAAGGCATTCCTACCATTACCCTCCATGTTACACATCAGAAGAGAGAAGGAATATTGACCAAAGGACAACAACAAACTCAAACTCTGTATTTTCACTTTATGTTTTAAATCAGGGTTGGCTCCATAATTTTCTAAAAGGAATGTTTATTTTTGATAGGGAGATGTACCCTGAATTTCAGAAAACCAGAAAATCATCGTGTTTCAGGTTTTTTGATTAATGCAATGAAAGATTTACAGTGCTTAGAAGGATAGCATAATCTGAATAAACCCATCTAGAATACTTAGCTACTTCATTTTTTTTTAAATTTTTTTTTTTCTAAACACTATAAAAATTGCTCATGGGACTGCATATTATACTGGAACAAGCAATCTAAGTCATTATCAATAACAATATTAGAAAGAATCAAGTGACCACAACAGCACACTCCAAACACAATTTTTCTTGTGCACTTTAACCATGAAGGAACTTATAAACTATTACAACAAAAACTCCTCTGATATAGACCAAGAGTGGCTGAAAATCTTGTGCTAGAGCTTCCCAGAGTGAAGGGGGCCATATCCATGCCATGGTAAACATGGTCTCCTTTCTTCATGAAACAAGGAGCCCCATGAGCTGCTCAGGGACTACACTTCACCTTTTCCCAATGGAAAACTGATTTATTATTAGACCTCCTGGCACTACAGGACACTGCAAGTAAGAGAGCATCACTGTCGTGAAGTGTGTGGTCACACTCTGAGAATCAATAAAAAATTCTGTCTCTGGAAAAGATCCTCCATAGCAAATCCTGGGTTTAGCCAACAAGGCAAAGTCTCCAAACATGCTCAGTCTCCCAGGAGTCACCCTAGGGAGATAGTAAACCTGAATTCACATGGTTATCACTGACTTCTGAGATGTTATTCACACTTAGAGTTAGATTACTCAGTCCTAAAAATTTGTGCAAATTCAGCTCATTTTCCCTCTTCTTCCCTTCTCCCACTTATTTCACAAAGTGTAAGAGCCCTCAGTGAGCCTCCACTATTGTCTCCCTTGATGCCTACCCCTCCTAATTCTTTGACCTAGTCCAGTAGGTTCAGATATCTTTATTAAATAAATTATATTAATAAAGCTGTTAAACTGCTTGGAGTAATTCCTATGTTAATAAAACCCAGTAAAAGAATGTCTTTGACTGCACCTTCGTGTTTTTGAATTCTATTTTGTAACAACAAATTAAGCACTCTAATCTTTATCTTTCTGAATTATTATTGCATTTTCTATGATGGATAAAGGCAATATGTATTTTCCAGAAACATCAGAAAATTAGATGAAAACAAGACACATGGAATTAACTGAAGTGGAACTCTCCTTTGTGATGGATGGCTTGAAGTTTCACTAATCAGAGAAGTTTGCAAAATAATTTCTGATCAGTTAAGAATGCATGCTACACACACAACAGAAAGGGGAGGAAAAAAACAACACCGGAAATATTAGCTAGTATAAATAAAAATGGATTACTAATCTAAGTGCAAAGATTTTTTTTTTGCCTTTTTCAGCTCACAATGTTATTCATGCCCCTGAGCAACTCACTTAATCTTTTTTCTCATGCACTTTGTCTGTAAAATGGGAATGAACCAACATAATTTATCCCACTGGCGTAATATGTGAGTTAGAGTAAGACAAAAAAAAAACCAAAATCCAAACATCTCAATTATTTAAATAGGATTTGGTACATCAGAATGACATATATAATCTTAGCTTTTGTTCTCTTCAAGAAAAATCCTATGAATTACTTCAAATCTATACATTTTTCATTCTTAAGCATTTCACCTCTGTCTTCTTCCATTTTATATAATTTTTAGCTCCATAAAAGATGAAGTAGAGGCATTTCAAGTTGTTTTTCTTAGACTTTAAATATCGGGTAACTTCTCATTTACCACCTTTCACCACAAATTAACATGCACATCAAGACAAGTTCATTATCATTTAGAGGCCTGTTAAGTAGATGAAAAAAGAACTGCATCTTGAAGTGCCCTGGATTATCTACTGGTATTCAGTACTGAATAATTTTATAATTCATAATAATCAGTTTGCTTTTCTTCCTTTCTAATCGAAAAGTTCTGAAAGTAAAATCTATTTTCTCAGTAAATAAATGCTCATTGTCAGAAACTACAATAACATTTGCTTTCTGAAGGTAAGAATGATGTCTAGATAAAATAAATAGAAAATGCAATTAATTCTATACATAAAACCATGATATGTATATATATTACACTATCTAGAAGAATGAAATATTACATTCTTATGGAAGAAGTAAAGCCAAGCTCAGCACATGCTTGTCCTGCTGACATGAAATGCCACTTCCCATTAGAAAAATGACATTTGCTCTAACACAGGCCCAGCACAGGAGACTCGTAAAGTGAGAAGAGAATTCAAACCCATGGGAAGCAGCGGTGGCCAACAGACCCCAAATCATTGTAATCAAGCATTAATTATGACATCATGAAAATGCTAAAAAATAAAGTCACAGCTTTATACCAAGAACTCAGATATACTGTGGCTATTCATCATTTAGGGTTAATTATTAGAAGGAAAAATAACTAAAATAGGCAGTAGGGTCTGCATCAGCATAGCACTTCAAGCTCCAGTCTCTGAGAGTTCAGTCACACACATGACAAATACAGACTGTGGGGAAAAAAGAACAGTTAGGTGGGGAAAGATGATATCACAATTCCAAATCCATCCAGGGCTGTGCCTGACCTTGAGAAGAGCAGTGAGTAAAGCACAACACAGTCTCTGCCTCCAATAAACTCAGGTGCCTCAGTACCCTTTTTTTTTGTATCTCAGTATTATATTAACTTAGATAAGAGCTCATTCCTAAAGTTCTGGTAATGCTTTCTCGCTGCTTCTGCTTAGAGTTAGCACCCCAAAGCCCACACTGACACCTTCTTTTCTTTAGCCTCTTTCAGTGCTGTTTTGACCTGTCTTGTTTTTCTGGGTATTTTTCTTCCATGTCAATCCTCTTATCTCACAATTTACTTTGCCTTTTCAACACAGAAGATACTGTCACTTCTATTAAATTCACTAGATTTATTTTTTTTTCTGTGATTTTACAAGTCTTTATTTACCAGTATCATTCTGAACAGGCTAGAAGTCTTTAAGAAAGGACCACTGAGATAAGAAAACGAGAAATAAATTATATAATTGAATAGTGAATATAGAGAAAAAAAAGAAAAAAATCACAATTGCCTTCAAAATATTTTGCCAAGGTTCTTACAAAGAATTCATTGAAAGAAAAAAAAATAGAAAATTTGACAGACACACTCTACCACCTGCATATCCAAAAATATCTATGAATTTCAGCAGAAATATAAAACTTCAAGCATAACAGTCTCCTTGACAGTAAGACAAGAAGCCACTTTCCACAAGTGCCCTCTCTCCCCTCATCTGCATTTCAGATTATGCCGTATGTTAATTTACAGCCTGGAGTCATAAGAAATTTAAGATAGTCCGTATAAAAATGTTTTTAAGTGGAACAGGAGGAAGTTAAATGATAAGAAATCACAGTTTGCCCTCTTATGCAACAGGGCTACTTCTTCCTTTAGCTGCTCACTCTGCTAAAAGATTTCCTTTGGTTCTTTCACAGGGAGGTTTGTGGCTACCAAAGACCAAGAACCAAACCACAGAACTCTGTTCTTGGAGCTGCTGACAACAGAAAAATACCTTTCAATAAAAAGGCTCCAGAAAGGTAAATTTTGTGCAGAGATGTAGCCCAACTTCACGATCTTTCTTGAAAGCTGAAGTGATAAAACCTTTGAGAGCCATCATCTCTGTAAGACATTCTCTTACAAGAGTAAACAATAAATGAATACTTGCTTTAGTCATCTTACTACATATGAACAAGATTAATTTAAGATGAATTTTTTCAGAAATACTGCAGAGCATTAAGTAAATTATACTGCTGGATTTAATGTAATAAACATATGAGGTACAATACATCCTGTCTTAAAAAAAGCATATTTGGCATTCACTGACACTACCAATAAGTCTGTTCCCTTGCTAAGTAGTCAAACGACCTCCAAAGACATAGATTTTAATTCCTGTTTTGAAAACAGTACCATAAACGTGTCCAGGGGCTTAATTTGATCAGTTGTTTGTGGAAATTTACTGTGGATTTCTGAAACAGCATTTTCTGATATGCGACCATAACTCCTCTCTTGCAGCACATTATTTCCATCACCTGAGCAGGATCTAAAGTAAATCTCTATCAGTTTGAGCCATTTATTTATTTGCACATCCCTGATGCAAATATAAGTAAACAAGTCTTTACCATGCCTGAGAAATACACTAAGAATTGTATTTTCTCTACCACCTGAAATGGTCACTCCCTCTTTTTATCTGAACAGGGAGGTTGCCCAGAGAAGCTGTGATTCCCTTCCATGGAAATTTCCAAGGCCAGGCTGGATGGAGTCTGAGCAACCTGGACTGCTGGAAGGTGTCCCTGGTTTTAATGTCCCCTCCAACCCAAACCACTCTATGAAAAGGATTATCAACTTCACCTGCTCCAACTATGATAATATATAATCCATCTATAAAATCCAACTTGAATAATGAGGATACAAAAACCATGGTGCAAGTAAAATATTCATAGAATAGCATTCAAAACCATGATATGATAAGAAAATTACAACTTTCAGAGGAAAAAAATTGAACCTAAATTATACCCCCATTCTCCCAATCACCACTCCACAGCTGAGCAAATGGATATCTTAGATTCAATAACTGAATCAGTACTATTAAACAACAAAATATTTGTATATTTGCATATTTTAAAACACAATGTTATAACTGTAAAAATCACTGCATAATTTCAGGTTTCTTTATTCTGTCAGGTCATTCTGTTTATTCCAAGTTCCTCCTTTGCCCTCTTATTAAACAGATCATCATCACGTTTTGAAATGCCGAAGTCTCTGCTTTATAAATATCACACCTGTATGGTTAAGAGGATAAGTTGCCACACTTCTGAAATAGTTTTTAGGATACATTTCCTTAAACTGGATACTAAAATCCTCAGGAGTAAAAGAGACACTGGAGAAAAACTAGATAAATCCTATTCCATTATGCTTTTGCAAGCTGTAGACATAATGAGAAAAGAGAGATCAACAAAAAATTCACTCCAAAACAATACTTCAGGGGAATTTTGTTAACAGGGACTGTTCTGCTCGTGTAGGGATGGCCACAAAAGACAGCACACAGCAAACCCCCTGTGGGACAGATACACTGGGATCAAGGTGTAACATTGTTATGCTGTCAAAAAAATGAAGGAAGAAGATGAATTTAAGAGACTGAAATTAAGACGGAGGAGTCTGTCATACAATAACAGCATAAAAGAGTTACAAACCCAACATATAAACATAAAAAGCAAAGCTGACATATTTGATAACCAAAAAGGCAGCTTATTCCAAATACACTCTCAATTACAGTCATTCTGCATTACACAAAACACAAAAACAAGTTCAGGGAAGTGCAGTATCACAACACTCGTCTCAGTTTCTAGGATGCCAGCCTCCCCAGCCTCCCACCTGGGCAAACACCTGTGGGAAGAGAAGGAAGTTTGCCCTGATCCAGCATTGCCACCTCCTTCCCACCCTGTCCTGACACAGGAACGTGGAACACGGCACAGCGGCTTCTCGTGCTCTGAACGTCACCGTGGAAGTTCAAGCTTTTCTTTGAGGGTGAATTCTACAAACCCAGCTGAGCCTCAGCTGTGTGGTGCCATCTCTCAAAACCAAGCAGCTGTGGGCAGTGGCCTCTTTCAAACAGACCTTAATATGTTAAACCAGCCCCTCATTTGCGTTGCTCTGTGCAGCTGCCCCAGAACCGCCACGGAGCAGTAACAAAAGCTTCATTAGCCTTGGTAATAGGAAAAACAAGCACAAAGGTTCATTTTACTTCAGAAACGGTAAAGAAACAGGCAAACACAGATGAGAGATTGTTGCACTAAGTCAATAAAGAGAGACTCACATAACTGAAGTACTGAAGACATCTAAACCCACAATCTGTTGTGTACACAGTGATTTCAGAGAGCAAATAACATTTCATTTTTCTGTGCTGTGTTCTGGTTGAATTGTCCACATTTGAACAATCCTAAATACAAGTGCAGGATTTTAGTCCATATATATAATACTAGGTAATATATATTTCCAAGTCCCTCAAATTTAATGTTCTTCCTTCTAATTAGACTTCTGCTGGATCTGTAGGCAGTCTTATAAACCACTTTAACCTTATTTTAATTTTTCATTAGGAAAATTGTAAGTATTCATTAACTTTGGAAGACATGGCATTACAGCTGTGATATATCATCCCTCATATTATTAACAATCTACTTTATAAATTCAGTGCTTGAAGCACATGCTGGTAATAATGCCTTACGAGTTTTATTTTTGTAAGAATTTAGAAACTAACTTAATAGGAGTGCACACAGTTGCCTAGTCATACACAAAATTTTATTTGCTGTAATGACTTTAGTATTAGTGTCAAAATATATTTGCAGCAAGTTTAGCAGACCCACTAGAAACTAAACCCCAACCGCCCCAAAAGAGAACCTATGTGACTAATACTACTCTTTCCACCTCTCTAACTCTTTGGTAAGATTACTTAAGCAAGAATGAAGTCCAGATTATCACTTACTGTGTAGCAAAATTTTAGCATATTGTAAATAATTTTAGTCAAGGTGATTCCCCACAGAGGCCATTTTAGCTTTTCTTCAAATGCCTATCTCAGGAACAGAAAAACTTCAAAAGAAAATCAGATATTGCTATGAAATCAAATTGACTACCATCTATAAAAAGTTTTTTTTGTACTCGAACTACATAATGTGAAAAATTATTATTATGTTTATAACATTTAATACATCATCATAAACTGCCATCCTTAAAACACAGTGCTCCACTGGAAGTAACTTCAAAAAGTGAGTCTAGAGTGTACAGTTCTAGACCAGCTACCACAGAGTGGCCATTTGCTTGATGGAATAACATTTATGCAATTTGTTCTACATGCTGGTTTTTTTAGGTTTTTTTTTAATTATCTGACTAACATTGCTTCTGGCCTAAGTAGCAAAACCTAAAATACTGATAATTTCTACTTCAATATTTAAACAAGTGGAGTTGATTTATGTATTTGAGAAGATGAAGCTGTACTGAACTGAGTCATCCTGCAACTGAGCCTTTACTATTTCATATAATCAAATATGATTATGAATATCAGTTTCATAATCAAAATTTCCACTTGTTTCCACAGACAGCAGACAACTCGCTCACTTCTAGGTAAAAACTGACCACAGGCTATTCTGTGTTTTTCACATGAAATAGTGGAATAAATACAGCTGATGTTAGCCAGCTGTTCAGATTTCCTTAACGTTAGACATTTCTTTATATTCAACAAGTGCTGGTGGAACTGCCAAACAAAACCCTCAGCTGCAGTGTTCAGTGCCATTCCTTTGTACAGGAAAATTTCCATGAGGTTTAGGTGACACATGAATACATCTGAAAAACAAGAGAAGAAACATGGCAAACAGCAACTACCAAGATTCCAAACTTAAGAGTGGATAAATAAGGTGATAAGGAAAGAAGGAATATGAGCTAAAATATGTCTAACAATACTAGGATTGACAAGACACACTTGGGCTCAGAACTTGGACAGAAGGAACAATGCTAGGAGCAAAACAGATCAATATTGGTAAGATCTGCCAAGCAGATTGTTTTTTAAGGAGAGGAAGAATCTTGCATGGCAATCAACAGCAGACCAAGACTCGACTTTCAAAATTACACTGGACAAACTCCACTGAAGAGACATTTCAGCACTAATGAACAAGCTGCTCTGCTCTTGCAATGTACTTCAAACAGCTATCTTTGCGAAAGTAGAGACCATCACAGGGAACACACTTGACTGTCTTAAGGAAAACAGTGTCCAGTAGCAGCATCAAAAACAATTGTAGCTACACATAAGAAAGACAACAGGAAGTGCTTTCACTGCTCTGTCAAGAACAATTTCAAGTGTTAAATTCAGTTTGTAAGACCCAAGTTTTGATTAAAGTTCAGGAAACAGTATAGGTCTCAACGACTGTATTCCATAACATTTCTTGAGCTGAGTGATTTGTTCCTCCATTTTCTGGACTTCCTCAAATTCAGCTAAAATGAAATCTCTTTACTTTTCACTGCATTTTGAAGAAATAGCCAACTGTTTTTTTGAGCTTTCTGCATCCATTTTAACAAGGTTCTAGCACACACACAAACATTTGAGCCCCATTCCACCTCCCATATTAGCAGCAGCATTCCCCAGAGAGGTTTTTCTCCAAATACTTTTGAAAAGATCTCTTTTCATTCTGAATTAAACAGGATGTAGGGATTGCCACCAGTGGACAAGCAGGAATCACAAACAGCTATAACCCAACTATTCTAAGGAAATGTAAGCAAGTAATTGCAAATAAAACTGCTTACATTCATGCAACTTGTTTGGCAACAGCAGCATAGCATAAGGAAAGCTGCTACAATTCATAACAGCATCTTGTAATAAAACAGCTTTATGCATCCCTCTCAAACTGTTTAGTGCTCAAATCTCATCAGATGGCTGAGTAAGCATTACACTTTGGGACAGTAAATCTCTGTTTCCAATATGGTCTGCATCCACAGACATGTACTTTTGCATTCACTGTAGTCACTTCCAGCTAAGCAGTCATATGGAAGAAAAAAAAGGCAATATATGAAGATATCTGCATGCTATTTTGTCTAATCAGCTATCTAGACTCTGCAAGCATTTAAGAACCTTAAGGGATCAGCCCCTCAAGAAGAACTGACTGCTACCAGCAAAAGCTAATTTGAAGTTGGATTTACAAACATGAAATAGTGTCAAAGGACCACCTCTCTGCAAGTCACTATCTCTTCAACCTGTCTTTATTCACGTTACTGGGGCATACAGGGCATTGCTATGGCACATTTTGCTTCCATTAGAGACAAACTAAAAGGCAGGAGAGGGTTTAGAAACTGCAACCAAGTCGAAATTCATGACAGAAGATGACATTATACAGGCAGATGCTTGGAGAGCTCTACTTAGATTGACAGACAGTTCACGGAACAGACAACTGACTTAACTGCAGCATCTAATTAAATCTGTGCAGAAAAACACTGGGTATTATGGGTGTTCCCATAACATAGAAAAGGACATCACCAGACCTAAAGCCTAAAACTGAAGTCAGTTTCCAAAATCCGGAGAGAAGCTGGCATCTGCTTTTAACATGGAGGCTGAGTTCCCACAGTCACTTTCCCAAGCAGAAATGATGGATTTTTGGTCTATTCATGTTTCCAGAACTTCAGAATGTGCTTCATTCAAGGACAGATTACTGGGACCAATGTAGAAATAATCTGATGAAAGTTAATAGCGACCTGATAGCAGGCCAAGGAAGGTAACTGTAGATCCTCTGACCTGGAACTCTGACTCCAGAGACAAATTATATAAAAAACAAACAGAACAAATGCTGGGCCCTGCTTACCCAATTATACTTCCTTATCATTTTGTTTTTCTACTGATTTATAGGCTTTAAATGAATTGGTCATCAGCACTTTGACTCAACTCCAAAACCCCCGTGGCTCTTTAAGGAAGACAATGAGCTTTGGGTGGTGTTTTTATTCGTTTGAAATTTTCCTTATGTTTTTCTTACTATGTGAAGTGTGTGCACTTGGGTCCAGTCACAATACTTTGAAAGCTTCTAAAAATCACATAATCCATTTGAGATATTAGGAGAACAAACAGGGAGGACAGAGCAAATATAAACAGAGCAATCATCACCATGGATAAACCAGCTGCCCACTGAGCCTAGAATTTAGTCCCCAGTAGTAACACGTTTCAAAAGAACATGGGGGAAAAAATAGAGCACAAAAGACAATTGCAGAGTAAACAAAAACACACATAAAACCTGTTCCCAAAGCATTTGAGCTGAAAACTGACTTGTACATTGGAGCAGTGAATACCCTCTGGTGCTAACCCATCTTCCACACACTCCACTAAAATACAAATATCTAATCCTTTCCTTAATTTTTTGGAAGATGCAAATCTTAAAAACTTGTAGCATTGGAGAGTTCAACAACATATAATTCAAAATAAAAGCTGTTGTCAGTTAAATATTTGTTGAACTTTGTTTTATTTAGATAGTTCTTTCTTCCTGTATGATGAGAAAAAAGAAGGAAAATGGACTAATTTCTCTTTTCCAGAAAACAAGCGTTAGAGGGGTTTCCAAGTTCACAGAATCAGGACTACATCTAAATACCCATTTTCTGGAACACCCTTAGGATGCAGGGACAGGGATGCCCAATTCAAATCCGGATCAAATCTTTTAAATCTGACATTCCAATATTAAAAGGTGTATTAGAAAAGCATCTAAGTATCTCCACCAGTTTGAGAACACTGAAAAGTAATTAGCCTCCCTTCCAAACACTTCTTACTGAAAACCAGATCCTAAAAAATATCAGTTGAACTGTAGATCCTTCTGAAGAAAAGAAGACACAGAAGATGGAACAAATTTGTATGGTTTGCTTAGTGTCAGTCATTTTCATTATTAGAATTAATCAATAATTATTTTCATTTAAAGCATCTTTTTTAAAAAATAAAACTATTATTTCATCTCTGTGGAGTGCATCATTTCACTTTACAGTAGATTTTAATATGAGAAAAAGCATCCATAGATATGTGTAAATATTATAAACTTCTTGGAAGAGTGTGTGCTCACGTGTGTAAGAGAAAATGGAGAAGGGTTTATAGGATCAAAAATTATTATTTTGAGTGTCTAAAGTCTTAGAATTCTATTATATAGCAGAGTAAAGGGATGAGGGGAAAAAACAGACAAAGGAAAGGTTTTGTTCAACACTCAGTCAGGCCCCAGCACGATAAGACGAGGAAAAACCACTTTGGTTGAAGCACAAGATCTTTTTGCTTGATAGAAATTTGAAACGATGAAGTATAGAAAGCATAATTCCTATTAATTTTGAAGTTCTTCTGAAAATGTATTTGCATGAAAATGGTTACTAAGCCTATTTTAGAGGAGACCTGAGGTTTTTTATAATTTTCTTTTATTCACAGTGTGTACTTACTACATGTTGATAACACCTAGTTTTTAGAAGTTATCCTTTTATATGTAGTTTACACAATGTGCATGTAACTTTGCAAATGGTTAAAAAATAGAACCTAGTTTAACTTAACCATCTACTAATGAGGCATCCAGTAGAGAAGCAGTAAAAATAGTTCTTTTTGAAAGCTAAATAAAGCAGCAAAAAAAGGAAAAAAAGGAGCATAAGTCTATATATACTTATATATTTGCATGAGAAATCCCTGCTTTTTGAGTCTCTAATTTAAACTGTAAACAAATGCTGATTTTCAATAATGATCAGTTGAGAGAAACTGCCAAGAATAAAAAGTTGTTCCCCAAGAGAAACTGTGTGTACAGAGAATTCACATATTATGTCTAGCAGTTGTTTATTCTACAAATACATATTAATATTAGAATAGTGCTGTGTTTGCCAGCACTGGTGTCATTAATTATTACTGGAGTCCTCGTCAGCATCACGGCTTCTCACTGGTCCAGCAGGTGGGAAGAGATGAAGATGAAGCTTTGTTCAGCAAGTCCCTGTCAGACACTCAAGGGTCAGTCCAGGAGGTCTGAGCACCCAACCATGCTGTCACAATGGATGAAGATAGAAAACAATGAAATGTCAAGAAAATAGGACAGAAGGCAAATGGAAGGGAAGTGAAAAGGAAGAGATTATCACAACTAATTTAAACTACCATTTGCAAACCAGAGAGCTTGCTGCTCAGAAGGAAAAAAATCAAAATAACACACGCACAGAAAAAAACCCCTGAACAACCAAACCCCAAAACATGACAACCAAAACCAAAAAATATCAAAATCCACAAAATACCAAGAGAAGACAATTTATGCATATCTAAAAGAAAGTACCTCAAAGACTGAAGGTCAATCCTATGATGTCTCCCTGATAATCCACTTCTAAAGATATTTCCTTCTGGTTTTTATTGTGACTCAGAGCTAATACACACAAAGTTTTGGTTTAATTCCTGTTTATCAGTTCATCTGGCTATTACAGCTCAAAAGAGCACTTGACTGATTAGAGAATAAATCAGAAGAGGAATGTTGGGTTTGGATTCGACTTCCTTACCTTTTCCTTTCCTAAAAGCATACTGACAGAAGGCTGCTATGAAGGTTTGTACTTTTATTTATTTGCTAGTCTACTAATGCTGCTATATTGCTCCATTATTAACAACTTCAAAACAGATGAAAGCACAGATGAAAAGTGCTTTCATGTTTTTAAATCACTTAATAAGGACCTTATCATCTTTTATGATTTGGGGAGGGAGAGGGTAAGGGAGGGAGGTTTCATTCAGCATTTTTCCTTTATTAAATAAGGTACACAAATGATAATTTTTTTATTTCCCAATAAGACAATGTTTTCTATGCAGGAGTAGTTGAAGGCAGTTGCCTCACCCCAATAAATATTTTATACTGGGATCGTGTTTCTCTCAGGTCACCATTAAAACCAAAGTAAGCCTTGATTCAGGAGAAGTGCAGGTTACATAGGAACTGGCCAGAAGAGGAAAGGTGCCTTGAGGCCTTTTCCCACACAAGCTACCCTACATCTGATTCCATGTTAAGGGATCTGCCACCTGCCTCTACCTCAAATTTCCTTTGATTATATAACAGTACAGATATAACAAAAATCAACAGATTGCAGAATGCCACTCAAAAACCTTGCATGACAAAGGAAAACTAAAAATGTGCTCTCACTCTAGGCAGAACACAAGAAAAAGTTTTATTTAATGTCTTTAATCCAAATCTGTGCATGAAAACATTTCATTTTCAAAAGGTCACAGGTTCTGGAGAGAAGTATTAAAACTATAATTGCCAAAACTCAGTTGGATTTGGAAGGGATACATTAATTTTAACCGAAGAGGTGAGGATGACACAGTTTTGATGACAAGACAATCAAAGATCTCATCTTGGTGTTATTGGGAATACGAGTAGTGAGAGAGTCTGGTCAACCCAAGCACCTGAGAGAGCAGCTGTGGCCTCTAAGGAGGAGCCCATCAGTCACTGTGAACAGTTAAAGCCTTGTTTTAAGTCTGAACAACCTCCATCCCTGTGGCAGGACATGTCCTCCCCCTCTCTACCACAGATGGTTGAAGAGATATGCCAGGCTGGGTGAAAGGCCCAGCAAGGGTCATCTCAGGTGCCAAAAGGGCTCAGGCCTCAGCTAAGATTCAACATTTTAGTCTGGAGAGCAGATGTGGGAAGAGAGAAATATTCTTGATTGAAAGACACTGTTTTACAAACTATAAAAGACACACGAGTCATCACAGAGGCAGAAGCCTCTCACATGCACACTCTGAAGAGACTCCAGATTTCCCCCTGGAGTCTGGACCCAGATTCCAAGGTTACTTCCCTAGGGATTGAGGGAAAGGATTTCCATGTGTGCCCCACCAACAACTGGATGGTAAGATACATTGAATCCTAAATTATATTACTTCTTTGCTAGCTGTAACATTAACAGGTACCTTTAACCTCGTGCAGTATGTATCTACTAGTAGTTTCTTTTTGTCCTTATTCCTGTGTAGTAGACAGTTTAAATCTTATGTCTGTTAGTTTTGTGTCTATTAAACAAATAATTTATACTATAATAGACCAAATCAGCCATTATTAAAGAACTCGTGAATGAGACTGGGTTTTGGGGTGCTGGCCACCTCAGTAAAGCTACTGCCTGCTGCCACAGCCCTGGGCAAAAGGCAGGGACTTATCTAACCCCCCATATCCATCCGTAACAATCTCTCTCAGGAAAATACTGAAGCAGCCCAGCAAGCACTGTTTCAGACTTCTGAGCTCTGAATACAGTTTTTGTTATTAGCATTTCACTGACAAACCATAATAAACAAAACCAGAATTAGTGCAGCTTGGTCTTAACAGATTTTCCAAATCTTGGAATGTACAACAGGCAGCAGCTCAAAACAGCTGTAAGCAGTTCCAGTGCCGTGCTGAAACCAAATTCTTTGCACTAAGTAAAAAGTATTTAGCTTTTCTATTAGAAGAGACAAAATACTGAGGAAAATATCTGCAATTGCTTAAGAAAATGTCAAGCTTTCTTATAATAGAAGAACAAGGAAATCTCTAAAGACTATTTATTTTAAGCATGTTTATTTCCTACAGAATTTAATCTCATCATAACACCCACTCAAAGTTAGAATGAATTTAAATGTATAAATTCCTAGATGTCTGCAGCTGGAAACTGCATGCAGGAGATGTAACAAACAGAACTTCCTGCTACATGAACCTCATTTTTATCCATCTAATGTTAATATAGAGAGTGAGAACAGCTACCAAATCTTAATCTAGATCTTCCTGTCACATTATCTCAAATCTCATGTCAGTAAAACTGTACAATCAGAAAGATATCCAGCTTTCAAATGCAAAGAATCATCATACAGACTTATTTTCTAAAATAATTGCTTTCTAAACTTCACAAAAGCAGGAAAAGAAGGAGATGCTGCTCATTATCTAACAAAAAATTACTTTGGCTCTCTAAAATAAGCACTATTTATTTAGACACAACAAGACAGACTAGTAGGGGAAAAAACAACAATAAAAAAAATCTGAGTGTTTCAATTCAGTTACCAACAATTTCCATTCCCCTTCGTAAAGAGGGCAGAGAAGAACACATTAAGAGCAGGGGGAGGATGAACAGTTGTCAAATCAGTAATCAAGAGAAAAAGACCATTATGAAATGCTGAATAATGATCTGCAAACTAAAATGAGGCACTTGAGCTGAAGCATCAATCATCCTGATAGGGAAAAGTAATATTTAGATGACTCCAGCACAGTAAAGTAGAACAAACTGCAGTGAAAATGGCTCCAGCAGCTCAGACATTCGAGGTGCACTTTGATGCTTTATCTTAGGTAAACACCTCTAAGCAAAGAAAGACCCTCCAAGAACAGAGATTACCCCAGAAAACAGAACTGGGGGTTTGACAGACCAAGCTCAATGCAAACACTCCCACACATCTGCACACAAATGTGAGAGAAACAAGGGATTAGACAAGGACTTAATTATCGACACTAATTATTAGATAGTTTGATTTAAAGGTGAAGACAGACACTGACTGCTGTCAGAATGTTTTAAACAAGATGTGTGACATGGAATCAGGTATAAGAAATGACCTTCCACTGAAGGACTTCCACAACAAGTGTGGTAACTTCCCATTCTGAGTCACAACATTAGAAATGCGGAGCAGAGGATGATCACATGCTGTTAACAAGCACATCCACAAATCAGTAGAGATTCTGCATTTAAATTACAGTACATTTCAATTATATACCAGATTATTTACCTTCCACTGAGAGGGGTACAAAACCTACATATTTATCCCTCAAGTTGCCTGTATCCTACCCGGTATGAACCATATCTGATTCTTCAACTGACACTAAATCAAGGCTTTTAATTCAAATGCCATATCTAATTGTTGATTGAATGCCAGTTTAATCTGGCTATTTGGACACGTAAACCAGGTGATTAAACACAGTTCCTAACAAGCAATGTTCACGAATGGTTTCAGCACAGAGGCTTACAGTTTCTTGAGACAAGCAAATACCCAAATGAGAATAAAACTACCTGCGTACAGCGCACATTTACAGGTTTTTTAAGTAATAACTTTTACATTTTTAATTCATTAATCCACTGGACATAGCAAGGACCATTTTATAAAATAAGAGATTAATTCCCCTCTCTTAGATTATTTCAAATATTACTTCTAGGCTGCAATGCTCAATTACAGCCAATTACAACAGGAATTAGATGAGTTTCCTCCTTTCATATTTTATGATGTCAAGAGTAAGCAATATGGGTGAGCAGTGACAAAATGAAGTCAGAGGAACCAGAACTCCCATTCCCACAGTTCAATTACACAGCATTTAAGAACAGGAGAGGAATTCCGAGGCACCTGATGAATAATGAACATATGTTGGCCATATGGGTTTTTACCATGATAGTGTTTGAGTTGTCTTTTCAGTACAGATAGCGGGTTAAAGACAGACACATTTAGGTGAAAATGCTGTTATAATTTCCAATATTAACCTAGGAAACAGGATACCAAGTTAGCACACTGGCTAACCCCAGGATCTGTGCAAAAGACACACTCTGGTTTAGGGTCATGGCATTTGTGTCTATCAGATGTTCTCATCAGTAACCCTTGGTTTGCCCCATTTGCAAATTGTGAATTTCAAAAGTACCAGAACTCTGAGACTTTCGAATTTAGCACAAAGCAGTGGAAATAGTGGTAAGATAATATCCATTCTCCTGGAGTTCTTTCATTAAAAGTCCTTGTAGCACCGAGATGCTGTACCAAGGAACAGAGACTGTCTACCGAGGATTACCATAAAAGAAACCAGTTCTGACTTTAAACATACCTTGTCTTGGAAACTCATCCGACTCCCTGTGCACCAGGTCGGTCACTCGGTTTCCATAGTGCATCCTGGTGTCGTGGTCATAGGCCTTCAGTGTCTCACTGGAGCTGTAGGACTTCTGGGTGGGCACTCTGCAGTCCTCACTGTCCAGCGAGGAGCTTGTGTAGCGACACTCCTTCCCACAGCGGCCCCTGGTCAGCGAGCGGTGCCTCCTGTCCTTTATATCCATTCTCAGCCAGGCACGCGGGTTCCAGAAGAGCCACTCTTCTGTTTGGGGTCAGTCACTGTCACCTAAAACACGAAAAGATGACAAAAGTGTAAGTAATGCTGCCACTACATTTTGCTTTATTCGACTTTCCCTGTCTTGTCCTTGAAGAACAACGAGGCACAGATTGAGAAGAAAGGGAAGGCCCACATGATACATCCCTTAGAAATTGAAATAATTGACCTGAATGGGTGGGGAGAAAAAAACTAAATGCTGTAAGGTAATTGCATTCTATCTAAATTATCCTATCATCGAAGAGTTGAGAAAATAATGATAAAACAAAAACACTGTCATCTTCTGATTTTTGAATGAACTCTGGTAACAACACAGAAGTGACAGAATAATATTTGTTTCTGTTATGCAACAGAAGAAAAGTAGACTCAAACCAGCTTTAATTACTTGCATTCTTCCTGCAGGAGGGTTTGCAATTAAGACTGAAGTAGTCAGGAGAGCTGGGAAGAGGAGATGATTCCTATCCAGCATTAATGCATTACAGAGCTGTATGTTATCCTTTAACAACGTGCTCACAAGCAACTGAAACTGATTTTATTGCCCCTGGTTAACATAATCCAAGCCCTGCTCTGAAGGTGGGCAAGGTCTCTCCAGAGGTCCATCCCAACCCTGACATTCCTGCATGGGTGTGGGTGTCTGAGCACACTTTGTGCTCTTGCACACCCCAGAACGTGACTGGATGAGCTTCACCACCCCTCAAGATGACCAGTTTATCCAACTCAGCACTTGCAGCTCTTGAAAACTGTCTGAATCTCTTCTTGTTCACTGGACCAGAGAGTTTCTTACAGTGTGCTCAATTAGGACACCCTTACTGTGGCACATGGACTTTAATATATGCATCATTAGCATGCATAAACTGCAAAATGAAAGATACTGCAGAAAGGAAGAAATTCAGTAAGCACAAACACCCTAACCACTGGGGTACTAATTATTTTCAGCTGGTATTAGTATGTATGTCTTTCTCTCATGGCATACTATGCCCAGGTCTGTGTTAGTCCTGAGAAATCCTCATGACAAAAATTTTTGCTGGAAATTAAACCTTCCCACATAAAAAAATACTCAGATTTGCTAATAAGCAAAAATTGGTACAAAACATCTTGGTTTTCTATACGTGGCCAAGAAGGTGAAGGAATGGTTCAAGTGAGTTGAGCTGGGACAGCTGAAGAGCTTCTCCTTGCCGCTGTCCCCTCTCAGTCCAGGTTCATTCTCCCAAGCCCACCCAGCAGAATGTGCCCAGGCCAGAAGCTTCGCTTAAACCACCAATGCATTTCAGGAGTGGGATTCCTTGTGCCACCTCTGCCACCAAAGGAACAAACTGCAGCAGAAGATGATAAAACATGCAGAAGGCAGCCAAGCCCTTCATTGTGGTAGTTGTCTGCACCTGCAGGAGAAGAGGTCGCAGCACTGGCACAAGAATTGGCTAAATCATTGCTTTTTGAAACAGATTACGGCCGTAAAACAGAATAAATGTACTTGGCCAGAGGAGCTGGTGACCTAGAGAAAAGGTTTCTTGGCTTCATTTAGATGTGACATTTAGCCTTGTTGTGGTTTTTGGGTTTTTGCTTTTTTTTTTTTTTCCTTTCTTTCTTTCTGTATTGTAAAGGAGAAAGTTAGGTAACCACAAGAAACAGCTGCTTTAAGCCACCCACAGGTATTCTGCAATCTGTGAGGAATAAGAACTGTAAACATGTTCACTTTTTTTCCTTCTTTTTAATTTATTTTTAACATTTCAGAGGGGAAAAAAAGTCACAAAACAACACATACAGAAAAGCCAAAACAAAAGCAGAGACATTTGGCAGTTAAAACTCTCAAGGTTTGTTTTATAACTTCAGATTAAAGAGAAAGAAAGATTCAATACACATCACTGTTTCACATCTCTCTGAACATACAGTGGCTAAGCCGACTCCTCAATATCTGAATTTTTTAGTTCAAATCATTGGTCCTGTAATATTTATTAAACTGGAAAGCATGTTAACTGTAAAGCATATTAACACTGGTGGCACAAACAGTTTCTTGAAGTTTCGGGAGATATATGATCATTTAGATTAACAAGGCCTGGCTCTTTGATCCCATTTTAATACTCTCTCATCAAATTCAGCTATCAATATATCACAATTATAAACACAGAAGCAGATAAATACACTACAGCATTCAGCAAAACCTGCCAAAACCTCCTCTGGGAGTCCTCATGCTGCAATTGAACACAAAAGCCTGTTATTCCATATGAATTCTATATTGTCTGTCAGTTCAGACAAACAAACAGCTTTTTGTTTTTGTGACTGCTAAACTTAAAGCTGTCTGGCCTGATTTCTATTGTTTCTGAAAGAACTTTAATTCCTTGTTACTGTAGTTAAAAGAAGGATTTACTGTGACTGAGATAAAACTTCTGAGTATTTCCAGGACATTAGCTTATTAAAGCACCTTCTCAGGAAGACAAGAGTTTTTGAAATTGTTCCCTCAATAACCATTCTTTTGCAGAGTTTTATGCAATTCCCCTCCAAATACAAAACTAAAAGGAAACGGTAAGACAAAGTTCCACTGCTGATCATGCCTGGAAATATTCCTCAGTCATCTGCATGTGCAGAACGTGAGGCACAATGTCTGCACTACAGTAACTCCAACTGGCTAACACAAGAAAATAAATGTAGAAATGTCCCAAGACCTTTACTTTGATCTTGCATTAGGAAAATCCTGTAACAAG
This sequence comes from Eopsaltria australis, assembly GCA_034509425.1. Lineage (NCBI taxonomy): Eukaryota > Metazoa > Chordata > Aves > Passeriformes > Petroicidae > Eopsaltria > Eopsaltria australis. The sequence goes on along the minus strand of JAVTVJ010000055.1, from coordinate 5,399,181 downwards.
AATCAGACATCAGAATAATTTGGTAAATAACTTTATTTTTATGATACCAGACTATTAAAAATTTCCTGAACTTTACTAATTTTAGTAGGTCCCTAAAATGCCATAGATAAAATGGTCACGTTTTTACTGGAATTTTTGTTCAATGTAATTTCCATATCTATTAGAGTAGTTTTAATTTTTGTTTTCCTTATTTTTCCATTACTTGAGGACAAATACAAAGCATCTGAGACTAAATACACATATCTGAACACAACAAAATGTTCTCAGAGATTCTTCTCTCCTCCTTACTTGTGCTTTGGGGACTTCTATGAACTCAAAGCAGTCAGGCAAAAACCAGTTCCAGAGCATCATGCTCAAACCATTCTCAAAATTTAGACAATGGTATCACCACACAAGGCTTAAAACACAGTGAATTAAGTTGTGAAACACTCCTAGAAAATCTGTCCCACAGTTTTTTCATGCTTATCCTAAATAGATGAAATACTGCTTCAATTCAATGCTAAACACCTTCACTGTTAGACAGTGCAATCTTTATGTGCTCTATTCCTGGAAAGGTAAGGTGAGATGCAGTTTGAGTTCAGAACTCCTGATACTCTTTGACTTGCCTGTCTCAAGGGCACTCTGTACACGGTTTATTTTGAGGAATTGACCTAAATTGTAACTGATTTAATAATTTCTTTTGTTTCAAAGGATTTAACTAATACTGCTCATTCTGACCCACTTAACACTACAGAGCAGTACAACCACTAACAAGTGACTTCAGCTGTTTTTCTCATCTAGTTTAGGTTTAATTATTTCAGTAATATAGGAGCTCTAACTTTCTGAGAAGAGTATTCAGAAAATATTTATTATTTATAATGGCCTGCTAAAGGGCTGGCCAAGTTCCACAGGAATACAGCCTCAGCTGATCTGGACCTACCACAGCAGTCAATCGAAAGCAATAAACAGCTCAGGCTGTATTTGCTGCTGGTGAACACAGATCCCATGTGCTCCAAATTACACGTGTGTAATGCAGTTCTGACTCAGTACTCACGCAAAATAACATTTATTGTGTTCCTATGAAGCAATTGTTTACCTGACCATGACTACAGGAGTGGCAATGAGAGTCTGAGTGCAACTGTGGGGCAGTGCAAAGGCATTGAAACACTGCACGTCCTATGGGGACGAGACAGACAAGGGGAAAAAAGGAGAGACAGGACAACAGGAGAAAAAGCTGAGGAGATGTGAAATGAAAAACATTTCATTTGTTTAGGGGGCTTAAAAAATTGACCACTCCTTTCTGTGTTAGCACAGCCAAATCAATAGGAGGCATGGAGGGATGCTTTAAAATGAATTTTAATGGCTTAGAGAAGCTTATGCTAAAACTCTCTGTAAATTTAAAGTTGATTCATGCATTTATCTAACTCAAGTCCTGGGCTTGTTTGCTGCATTTTCTAATGATCCTGACATGATTACAGTGTACAGGGCCATTAGAACTGCCACTCACACCACACAGAGCCCAGGAATCACTTGGAAGTTCAGGAGAAACAAAGAACTTCACATTTATAGTGTGCCCCTAAATCACCTGGCACAACTAAATCAAAACATTACAATAGTGCAGACAGTGTTGGAAACAGCCTTTTTTATTTTTTCCCCTCTTTTTTTTTTATTTAAAAGAAGTAGCACACCATGTACCAATCTGTTCATTAAAAAAAAAAAGGTCTTAAAAGCTTGGACACCTTTTCAGGAGCAGCAATTGGAAATAAGCCTGTGATTTAGAGATTCAAATGCTGTTCATTATTTCATGCAAAGACTATTTTTGAAATGAGAAAGTGCAACAATTCAGCTTTGATGCAGTACAAATTTTCAGGCAAAAAATTAAAATGGTTATTTAACTGCTATATTTATTTTTAATTTCAATATTAGTGAAAAAGTATATCTCCGCTTCTGGATCCCCTCTGCCCATTAAAAAAAGGCAATAAATAAAATGCAATTTTAAATTAAATACTACACTGCAGTATGTGCACTTTGTTAGATGAAGTAATGTTGATGACAAGTATGCTAGTTTTGATTTGCACCAAAAATCAAAATATATTTGGACAGTCTGTTTGATGTAGCCTCATGTTTCATTGATAAATTGTTCTTCTGATTTTTTAATTTTTTTTTTCCCATCCAAATACTGAATTTTTGTTTTAGTGAGCCACTCTATATTAAGTTGAAAATTAGATATATTTAGTATGACATGGTAAACAGCTATTTCAGAACACTTGTGATGGATGATTCAAGTTAAGTAATACAAGACACGCAATGCTTATAGGCATTCTGTGTTCTGCTTTACTGCAGACAAAACCTGTTTTATTTTTTTCCTTTTAATAAATAAAAGCTCTAGGAAGTATTTTTCAGGCTAAGGGCAGTCAAAATGGTAAACACAACAACAAAATCAAGCACTGAGCCAAATATTTATCTCATATATGTATTTTTATCTATTTAAATATACATGTTTTTATTTCTAGACTATCTTCAGAGATTTCCGTTCTCCAGGAACTTCTCATAAATCCCAGAACTGTTTAAATCTATTATGAAAATAGCATTCCATTAAGAAAATAACATGCCATCAAGAACTGATGAAAAGCCCAGGAGCTACAGACAGTTTTCTAACAGTCTCCCATCATTCACTGGCTGCTAAGGATTAACCCCTTCCTCTCCCCCGAACTGATTGCCCTTTCCATTGGGCAGAGAGGGTGGGTGGGTGTGAGCCCAGCCTCCCCCATGTCCCGAGGGGCCACAGAACCACAGCTGACACCACAGCCAAACACAGAGTTTCTTTCTCAGAGGTCAGCTGGAAAAGCAGCTACACCAATTCAGGTACAAAGACATGAATGTTCTTAAATGTGGCTTCTGGTTTATGCACCTGGCAGGCTGGGGAGCACCACGGATTTGGGAACCACACCAGTAAAATTTCACTGTCAGCAAAGCATCTCCAATGCCCCAGGTCTGAGGCAGAGCGTGGCACACATGAACCACCCAAGTCTTTGTGTTCAGCTGCTACAAACCGAGTGCTTTTCCCTCTCCTAGAGCATGAGAAATAGCAAACCTCACAAACAAAATTCACTTAGTGCCTCCATAGCCCACAGAGTCTATTTAGTTGATTTTTTCTTTACAATTATTTGAAATTCACAAAAATATTATTGAGATAGTACACAATTCAGTAGCTGATAATCAAGAGAGACCATCAACTATCCTGTTGAGTCCCATCCTAGAAGCTACAGCAGCCATGAGGAGATTGTGTCACAGTCACTCAGAGGTGGCCATCCTTTAGAAAAGCTCATTTTTCAGTGAAAGGCTTATAAATCCCCCAGAGTGGTACTAAGCAGAATGTTGCTACTTATACAAAGGAGGCTGAAACAATGGCTTTTCTTCCCTCTGATACACAGAGGTAAAACCATGCAAAATTTTCAAGTTTCTCCTCTTGGAGAGTATTCTTCCTTCTTTTCTGGATGAGGCCCTAAAAATCCCCCCATTCCAGAAAAAGAAAAATAAAAAAGAGATTTTACCCAGGGATGACATATTTCCACTATTAACGCAAAGCTGTTTACAGAGATTTGTTAGGCTTTTGAACAGCCATGAGAGCTAAATCTGTATTATTCTTATTCTACAGCAAAGGTTAAACACCATAAAGAAAAGAGTCCCATGCGAGGTCACAGAGTGAGTTTGCTACATTTGAAACCCCAAGTTCCAGTGCTCACATTCCTGCTCTCAGTATAATTGTTATCTACATACCTCCATCACTCTGTGCAGTCAGATTAAAAAAAAAAAAAAAAAAAATCAAGCCACTATAAAACAACACAATTCAAGGTCTCAATTAATATAATTACTTAAAATCAGTATAGCTGAGCAAGTTCACAAAAATGATTTAAAGATCAAATACAAACTGGCCACTTCAAAAGACTAAGTTTGCTAGAACTAATTGCCTACAGAACACTGTTGCTCTTTTACTGCCTAGGAAGAATAAACAATAATATTATCTACTGCTAAACTGCTATTAATGAAGAAAGGTAGAATAATTTATCATTGTATAATTAAGACAATGCCATTAAGCATGCTTTAACGATTCTGTATAATAGTTTCCTATCACTAGAGAATACTTTTGAAACAGGGAGTAATTGTCTAAATAATTTTTGATTAAGTCCTTGATCAAACTGATCCACATTTATAGAAGTGAGACAGATCTAAATGCCCATACAAGGAGTGACAAGTTGCTTTATTTAATTGTCCACGGGTGATGCACTCTTTTAATTCTACTCCTAGGTAAAATGCTGTCTTTAATTAACTTAATGGGATTTTCAACCTTACCAGCAACAGAGTCAAGACATCGATCTTGTTGGAGCGTAAGCTGTGCTCCAGCCATTCCCCCTCTGTTTTGTTTTCACCAACACTTGGTCATTAGTTCATTTAATTATTCACCAGCATTTTCCAGTGTACCGTCCTCTTGTCAGGCTCCCTTATCTTTTCATTTTCTCAAAAACCTTCTTTATGTACAGAGTTTCAGTTATGGATTTGAATGCTGTCCATATCCACAAGCCTTTTCCTTCACACCCATGCTAATCCATCAGCTGTCTCTGGGAGCTCCTGGGCATGGTACTTCCCTATTAGACTCAAGGATTTTGATTTTAAATATATGACTGTGCTATCGAGTTGGAGAAATGTAATATCAAAGGACTTGTACTTCTCTTGCACCCCAGCAGGTCCAATGCCAAGAATTTTAAGATAGTTTCTTCCTAATTACTTTTCACTTCCTTATGTTAAAACACTCTGTAATTCTACACCCATTGGGCACCTCCACTCCTGCTGGCAGAAGCTAAACCTGTACCACTGGGTACAAGATCAGCCAAGAGAGAAACATCAGGAATGTGCCTTTTATTTCTTGTTTACAGATGAATACACAGTGCAGGGGAACTCTGCCAGAATCTGAGATCAGCAAAGCTCCTGTGCACATCTCATCCTACTGTGAGATGATCATGCTGCTGAAGAAGTTTCTGAGCTATTTTCAAACCTCTACACGACTATTCTCAAAAATCATCAAATGTAGAAATCATGCAGGCAGTTATGGGTGTAGGTACTTGTAATTTCAGTCAAGAACCACCTGCTTTTCACTCTACACTTACATCATTTTCTCTCATTCTATCTAAGAAACAGTCCCCTTCTTTCTTTAAAGCTTCCACAAAACCCCTCTTGCCTCAATTTGATACTAACAATTTTAATTTGCTTATTAACAAGAGGCTTTAATACACTTTCCCCTGCTAGCAATGTCAATCTATAAAAATACTCTTTGCAGAAGGCTGTAGTAGAGACCACCATAAAGGCTGTATAAACTTATATGGTGAGAAAAACCAACAATATTTGAAAATGCCTACTAGAATTTAACAGAATCACAATAAAGCTATTCCAAATTACAAAAGTGAATAGTCCACTCAGCTAAGTACTGATACTCTATTAGAGGAAAAAAAAAAAGGAAAAAATAAAAGGAAACAAAAGGAGGAAAAATGTGAGAGACTTTCTACTTGTGTAAACTGGTAGCCTTATTCCTTGTGACTTCTCCACCTTTGTAAACACTCAGATTTTATCAGAAATAACAGCTTCCTGAAGTGATTCTTTGTTTTAAAAGGTTCAAAGTAAGCAAAGGAAAAGTTAAAGAAAAAAGAAATAGGAATGGAAAACAACAGAACACTGTGATAAGGCACACGAAATGGATGACATTGTATCTCAATGCTTCCATACAATTATTTGCTGAAACATTTCAAATTCTAGATCACCTCAGACAGCAATGAAACTTTGCATAATGAAGTAAGAAGGCTACACTGGAAGATTCTCAGCTAACAAGTGTTATTCCATCTTTCAATAAAAGAAAATGAATGAGACTTTGTCACCCTGAAAGCTGATCCACCCAAATCTGCAGTGCAAAGTTTACTTGCCTATTATCATTGCAGAAGAGGACACAGAAGGTTATCGTGAGTAATGGAATTTTTTAAATAACCTCAGTCAAGAAAAATACACTTCTAGGAAATCAACTAATGCAAGATCCCAAAAAGCAGCAAATATCTGATAATGCTGTACAGTCACTGTGCACAACTCCCTACATCCTCTGTTCCATCTCAAATCATGAAGAAAAAGGCCCTAATCCCCATGGAGGAAAATTTCTCTGGAGAAAAGGCCACATGCTTCAGCAGACATTATCTTCTGTTATCTACCTAATCATTCAGGACAGAACACACACTAATATTCACTCTCACACTGCAACTTCCTCCTGCAGATTTCTTAGACAGGACCATGGTTCTGCTTACAGTCTTCTAGCTGTGGGTGTCTCCAAGGAATGCCTGGCACTTGCTGATGGATAAGGGGATTCCTCCGTGTCACTGTGCCAGCAGTCACTGCTCACGGGGCTGAGTTGTCACAGAGAAGCCCATCCTGGCTCCTCAGCCCTGGGTGGGATCCTCATCCAACGCCCCACAGGGGGTGCCTGGAGGCAGCTGGGGACAGTGAGAGCTGAAGCTGCACCAGCCCAGACCAGGGGAACTCACGTGGGGTATCTCAGATCAGCTACTGCATGAGGAATGCACACAACCAGCTCCTATTTACCATCTATGCCAGAGTATCAGCAAGCAAGAACAGTCAGAAAAGAGAAACAAGTTAAAAAATGCTCTTAAAAGTGCATGGAATCTTTGCAAAATCCATTTGGTCCTTTCTTTCCGTTGCCCTTTCACAGATTGAACAATACCCAAGCTGCAGTGTCTAATTTCTTCACAAGTCTAAGCTCACTGCATTAAAGCCAGCCCCCACAATTTTGCCATCTGCTGCCTGGATTGCTGTGCATCCAGCACAGAGATCCCTGCATTCTTCAGCTGCCATGGTCAAACTTCACAGACAAAAGCATCAGCTCTTTGTGACAAGGACAGAGATCAAACCTAAGGGAACTTGGCAAGAAGGATTTGAAGCAAATTCTGTTTCACCTACCAAATTCAGTTCTATCACTGACTCTTGCAAAATAAAATTTATCACTTCAATGAAGACACTTGATTTAAACTAAGTATTTATTGTACCTATACAGCTATACAGACATCTTGATCTACGTTCACAGTATATGAAACTGATAGTGTTTTAAAATTTCCTATTGTCCAAAGACATGGGACAGTTTGAACAAGTTCATAGCTTTGTTTTTCAAAACAGCAAATTAACTAGAGGCCCAAAGCTTAGTTGGTTCTTTTTCTAAGGATTAGATGTTAAGTACAGAGAACAAAATTAATAATACAGTTTAAGAAAATTTACCTTGTGAAACCAGAATTCTTTACGGTCATAACCCTCTTGTTTACTGTAAGTTAAACACAAGCCTTAAAATGCTCTCTTTGTTCCAATTCTGCATTACCTGCCAAGGTAAATGATTTCTTAGTACTATTATTTTTAGCAGTACTTTACAGATGGCAATAATACTGCACCAAGTTCTCCTCCCACAAAACAAGAAAGATGTGCACAAATGGCAGCAAGTCCAGGGAAGGACGCCAGTGTCACAAGGGACTGGAACATGGGACCTACGTGGAGAGATGAAGGAACTGGACTTGTTTGACTGCAGGAATGGCCAGCAGTGGCCCTGCTCTTCCTGTGAGGCCACAGAGAAGAGGGAGAGGGGCTTTACTGGGGGCAGCCAAAGGGGAGTGAGAAACCACCAGTGCAAACTGAAGTTCAAGAAGTTTTGAATGGAAATGAAGTGATTAAAAATCACTCTGGGGACAAATATGCACTGGAGAGGTTGCTGCAGGGGCTGGGGAGTTTTGCTCATTTTCAAGAATCAACTGCACAAAGCCCTTAGAAACCCAGTCTCAGCTCAACACTGACAACTGGATTAGGTGAGCTCCAGAGGTCCTTTCAAGCCTCAATGGTCTGTGACTATGATGTTCTTAATTCAGGAAAAGTTTAATAACCATTAAAAAGTAGGAAAACCCAAAGAAACCCTATTTATTTCAGAAAAAAAGCCTGTAAAGTAAACACACAATGCAAGCTTTGTAAGTTGAGCGTGCAGGCTTAAAAAATCAGAGGTTTTTAAAGTAAAATATCACTTAAGCTTGCAGGTTTAAAGCTGAATTCCAAGCTTAAACAGCACAAAGGCAGAGGCTGCATTCTGTCTGCACAGGACCAGAAACCACTGCAGTGGGGTCCTGCTACAGTCACACTGATGACACCAAAGTGGTGTGTCAGGGAAAAATGAATGGGCTTTGTTCCTTCTTCAGTTTCACCGTACAGATCACTGAGGAACAGAAAATGCCTGAAATACAGTTCTAGAGTGAAGAAAATGCACAGGAACTAAAAGCACAATTTAACCAAAGTTAGCAGCACAAGCTCTATCACAATTCCCAAGACACTACTGCAAGCTCATACATTTCCAAGCATGTCATTTGACAGTGTTGACTTTGAGACAGTCCCTTAAAAATGTGAAAACAAACCCAAAAGAAAACAACTCTGCCATATGTTATGATGACACTACCATAAATCTAAAGGAAACAACTCATGAGAAGGAATTGTAACCTCTAACACTCACCTCCTCCAGCAGTCAGAGCCACGTTCCTGTGTCATGTAAATCAATACAAGGTCTATTCTCCTTTCATTGAAGATTCTGAATTTTGTTTGGAAGCCCAGGAAGCATGGCATTCATCTGGGCCTATCCTATAGATATGTGGCCAATGACCAACTCGAGATCTGTGTGTGATACTCAGACATATGGTGCATTATTCAGTCTGGAAATCTGAAGATTGTTGTAAAACAGAATTAAAAAAAAAGAAAAAAAAAATCAAAACCTAAATTGTTATAGTGATTTACCAACAAAATCTTTCTATTTCCATTGCTGAGTATGGCACACATAGTAGGTGTGAACATACAACCCCACAGAAATCAGTGGTGTTTTCTCTTCCTGTACAGTCTTGTCTGTCAAACTTCAAAAGGCTTATTGATTTTAGCCAATATGGGCTAGAATCAACTGGCATTGTGTCTCAGCTGGGATGGTGAGTGCAGCTAATGTTTCCTTCCTGCTGTATTTAACTTAAAGAAGGGCTGTGGAGAAGATGAGCTACTAGGCCTGGGAATAGAGAGAGGGAGCAGCTGAGCAGCAGAAACGGGGAAGGAGGGAGGAAGGAATTCCGGAAGGAATTCCGGAAGGAATTCCGGAAGGAAGGAAGGAAGGAAGGAAGGAAGGAAGGAAGGTTGGTTTTACTGATATCCATTATGTGAATTAGTGTTGAAAGTTGTTGAGATGTGTAGAATCAATAATGTATCCTAATCAATCACCTCCTTTGTAACCAACCTTTGTAACCCAGGTGAGTTGCCATCCATGCTGGGATATCCAGAATTCCACACTGCATTTCCAAGCTCATGAACTCACCCCTCCTTGCCCCATCTGGCTCTGCTAACAGTCACAGCTGCACATCAGTCCCCTGGACAAAGTGTGCTCCTTCCACCAGTGATTTTACCAATGCTCCACCCTGTAAAGAGTTGCTTCTCTTCCCCAAGATAAGCACTGCAATCTCCTATTTTAATACAAGAGTTACTGAGGCAGAGAAGAGCAAAGTGCAGCAGCCCTGCTATTTAAAGCCTCCCTAGGTGCAATAGGTCATTCTCCCATACAGGCAGTGGGGAAGAAGAGTCTCCTACATCTGTGCCTCTCAGAGCAGGAAGGAAACTGGAAACAAATACTATAAATGCTTTATTATCCTGAACTGAAATCAATAAACTATGAACAGTCGTAACCTAATTTACTAGCAAACAGAACTGAAAAGATATCTGACAAAGCTTTTCATATACATTAAGAGCCATCAGATTGTAATTTTAGGTCAATATGGAGACACACAATGACCTAGAGTGAAATGATCCATATACCATTACCAATTTACTCAGTTGCCCAAATTACCTCAGTAAATTCTAACTTGCATGAAAACTTTCATGAATTATTAAAATAAAAAATAAAAGGTAAAGGAGAGAAAAGCAATCTGTTCCTTGGTGCCATGTTCAGTGATATGCACACGTTGCTCTCCATGAGCAGATTCTGCACCAGCAGTGGTGGAGACTGTGACAAGCAGCTCCCAGAAGGATCTCTGAGCTCAGCCCACGGCAGGGGAAGGTGGTGGTCCCTATACTCCCCTAAAAGAGTCTCCTACACAAAAAAGAGCAGGATTGACAAGTGTGTGTTTGGGTGTTTGGTCGGTGGCACAGCCAAAGCCACTTGCAGTGACATCTCTTCCATCACTCCCACGGAGATTCCATGCAGGACAGCAACCCTTGACTCTGGAAAGGCTTGTTCCTCTTTGCACTAGCACAGAATAACAGGTGATACACAAGACATGCAGGGCAGTGCATCAGGCAGCAGGAGGGAACATCCCCTCCATCAGTAATTCCCACTCCTCCAGGAAAAAGCATTCCCTGAACCAGGCAGCTTCCTACATTCCCTGAACCAGGTAGCTTCCTACAGACAAGAGTTCTGTGCTTAGGGAAGCAGCTGGAATTTCCACCAGAAAAAGAAAACAAGTATTTGTTCAATTAAGAGTGGGGAAAAAAGCAAAACAGAACAACCAACATCAAACTGAGTCTGTGTTTAAAGCACTAATACTGGTTTCAATTCTAACAGCATTAAAGATACATGATTCATTGGTTTTTATTTCAGCTATCATAAGACCAAAGGATTTCCATTTACATCACTCAGCTATCCAGTTTCATTCATATTTCCAGAGAGGTAAGATTAAAGAAAAGCACAAACCCCAGCAAGCACATTGAGAGTTAACTACTGGGAACAAGATTCAGCAATTTAACGAGACTTCACAATTTTGACTGAAAAGTAAGTTTTAGTCAAGATCTGTTACACATACATAACTTACAAATTCCTTTCCTTGAATTTCTGCAGTGGGTATTCTCCTAAATAAATGAACATGCTATTTATTTAGTTTGGCATTAAGTCTCTTTTATCATTCTTCTAAAAATACTGTCACGGACAAAGAAGTTTGCATGAACCCTTGTTCATGTAATATATATTTTTTTAATTATTTAGTTTTAGTTTTCAACTTCTGGTCGATTTTCAAAACTTTTTTTTAAGTAGTCTGACAGCATAGTCCTGAACTAAAATAATAAAATGGAAAAAAAGAGTAAAAGCAAAAGAAATAAATTGCTTAAGAGTAGTTTACAGATTGGTGTTCTCTCTGCAATTTTGAATTGATGGTAACATTTATGTATTAGAAGCTCTGCAAAGGAGAGATTCAACAACACACACATCTCAATGCCTGGGGCAACTCCTCAAGAGAAAGACCTGTAGTAACCTAAACTGCAACTGAATTTATAGAAGTGGAATAACTTTAACTGAGGAGTGATTCTTAAACATAAAATAAACTAGTTATATCTCATTTCCTAGAAATATGTTTAAGGAAGTCTGTATACTTACATAATCTTTTGATGGAATCCACAGTTTTGCAGGTGGGCCAGCTTAAATTTTGAAAGCAGCTTAGAAATTCTAGCTTGAGCAAACAATGCTTTGCATAGGTGAAAAATCATAGATGTGTGCCTTTCTTTAAGACATTTATCCAGCTGAAATGTTTTTTCTAGTCAGTATAAAAAACTTACATGAGGCTACTGGAGTATTTTTCAATAATCAAGAGTACAGAATTAGGAAATGTCCCATTTGGAAATTGAGTTTTGAGTGATAAGAAGGAAATACAAACTGGTCCATAGTGCCATGCCTCCATTTAGACTGCACTAATGTTAGTTCTGATACAGTGCAAGTGCATCACCAGACAGATGGTCAGATCTGGGCTTCAAATATATGTGACTTAAAAATTGTAATTCAACATGAAATTGTGACATATCAGTTAATTAGATTTTGTTTAATGAAGAATCAGAATGCTTTTAAAAGTTATTTCTTTATAGAGAGATTTGTCCATACTTCCTAGGAATTCCAGAAATTAGATAAGTGTAAGGATAAGTCTACTTATCTATGTAGAACCAGGCTAATCCTCACTTTGCTAAATAATCATTTATCAGAAGGACCAAAAGCAGATTTTCTTATCATTCCCACTAGGAATTAAAGTAAGGAAAGTGTCATATGATGAAAAACTCTCAAAATTTCGACTAGAACACACACACACACACACCACACACACACACACAAGATTACAAACCCTGTGCTCAAGCTCCACAGTTAAACCAAAGCTCTGTGATTCATCTGAGAGCCTGGGACAGAAATAACAAAGTAACAACAGTGGAAAAGTATTTGGGGCAGCAGAGTTTTGCCCCAGATCAGGGTGTGTGCAACAAAACCAGGAACACAGGAGGTGCCCCAAACAGACCCAATGGGCAACTGGGTACAAAATCTGTAGTGCAGCAGGTGAAACAAAAAAATGTAAAATAAATAAATCATTTTTAAAACCTACCATAAATAAAGTGAGAGTATGACACACATTTCACAGCAGTGAACTGACAAGATTACAAGACTTCCTTTTTCCCTATTTGTAATCAGAACTTCATGAACATTTTGGGCATTTCAGGTACTTGATTTTGACTCATTTTTGTTCCTGAGCTTTTATAAGCTTCTTAATTTTGACTGTTCCCCAAACCCATCTGTACTTCTAGAAACTGCTCTCCCTTTTTCTCTTCGTTTCAGAAATTCTAGGTGGAGTGCATTTGCAAAGATCCACAATTCTCCTTATAAATAAGTCCAGCATGGGGCAATAGCACAGATTTTTCAGAATTCTTCTCTATTCCTCACGTGCATTTCCAAAATTACTGAAAATTAATGAGTTTCTACTGTGTGCATTTATATTCAGCCCTTTGAAGTAATCACTACTAGCCGGGAAAAGTCAATTGAAGAAATGGATTGATGAAAGCAAAATAACTAATACACTATCCCTGTACCTCCAGTACTTTTCAACACTGGTAATTGCAATCCTGGATCCAAAATGCACTAAAATAGAGTAAATTCCATATCCAACGAGTTAATGGTGACCAAAATTATGCATTTCTAAGTGTGCTGAACATGCCTTAAAAAGTGGAGTCTAAAGACTTTTCTTCTCTGGAAGGTAATTTTTTTTCCTATCAAGACTCAATTCCCTTTTGTCCCAAAATAAATAAGATTTTACACACAACTGAGTTTATCTGCCTCAAATTGATTAAAACATTAAAATCAATCTTAAAAAAATAAAAAACGTATAGTTAGCCAATCTGATTATTACTGCAAGTCTTGTAGGAACACAGATGTGCTGAATATGAAATTCACTGCTTGAGAGGTACTTTGGAAGGTGTTAGGCATTACTAGAATTCTTTCAAAACATGTGCAGCCACTTACAAAAAGTGCTCAGGAGCTTTACCCAGTTTGAAAAGAAGTGCTTTTTCACAGCATTAGTTTTATAGTAAGTCTTTTTAGGCGAATTTCAAAGAATGTATAGTTCATATAATTTAAACTGAATTCACCTATAATTCAGTATTTGACAGAGCTAATGCTTAATTGTTTCTAAGGAGTCTGCAAACAAAAATATTTCTTCTATTCCCCAAGCATTTCACTAAAATTATATTTTGCTTTGTTTTCATCTTGAGGATTGAATTTGACACTTTAAGGGAGAAAAGCAGCTTGTGCTGGTTACTGTGCTTCTAATTATTGTACTCACAATTTGCTTTGTTTCATATCAGAAAGAATTTAATGAGACCTACATTTTGAAATATAGCACTACTGCTGTAGAAGAGGCTTTCTTCCAGCAAATTCTGGTTCACCATCTGAGCAACTTGAAGAGTTTCTGACCAATGAGTTCAGCCCAGCATGCAGGTTTGAATCCAGATGTGGACACACCTGCATGTTCTCCAAAGCCCACCACAGGTACAGCTGTTTATTGTTTCCCTCCCAAGTGTTTTAAATCTTACCCTCTCTTATATCAGATACCAGAAGCTATTTTCTGTTTAACAGTGCAAGGTTAATAAACACTTTTCAAATAATGTCATAATCTACTGTGTAGATCTGCAGAACCAGTATTATCTTCTCCACACAAAGATAATGATGATTACCTCTGCAGCTCCCATAAATCACTTCACCTCCACTGAGTTGATGGAGATTTTTTGATTTACATCAGCTGGGATTCTGCCAGTTGCTGCCCCAAGCAGGGGTAGAATCATGATCCTCCAAGCTCTTTTTCAATGAAAACACAAAGCTGCATACTGGTGAAAGTCTTGGTTTTGTCAAAATTTGTTTGCATTAAAATTTAAATACTCCGCTTGAAATTTCAGTCAATTCATCAGAGTACTCATTACAAATCAGTTGATTGTAAATTTCTGAGCAACAATGAATAATAAAATCTCCACATCCCTGAATAGGTATGCCACAGTCCCTCAGTATCTGTGATTCTGTGCTTTTTTATCTCTACAACTGTAAGTTCTTTTAAAAGACCATTGGGAAGGATTGTCAGCAATTCCACCTGCACACAGATGATGAAGTAGAAATGAAAAATAAGATATAGGATTTGGACCCAGAACTTGTAGTGTTTAATCACAAAACTTGAAATTAGTGCTTTAAGGTACTTCCAAAGAGACAAGGACCCACACCCTGGCAAGTTGGTGAATATTTGCATGCAAGCATCAGCTTAGTTTCCATTTGAATCCAAAGGTTTTGCTCTTCATTTCCCATTACACGTGACATATACTAACATTCAAATGAAGAACACTATTTTTTCCATTATGAACGTAAGAAAATGGGAGAATAAATTCGGCAGACAGGGCAAATAGAATGGGGAAATATGCAGTCATTTATAATGGACTAATCAAACAGCATGTATCATGTTTTTATAACCTCCCATAGACCTCCAAAGGCAATTATAGCAGAGGAGTTTTCAGAGTTACACCTGACTGAGATGGAAAGGTCTGTGTACATCAAATATTAAAAACAAAATCACTATAAATAACCTCTAACTGAAGCACAGCCCCAGTGACAACTAACATTCTTCTTTTCTTTTTCTCTCATTTTTGCCCCTTGACACTGCAGTGTGAAGCCTGTAAAAGAAAAGATGGAATATATATCTATAGAATGACCTAAAATATTCCAATTCTCGTGATGTTATCAGTGAGGGAAATGTACAGCCATGTGTGTGGCCATCATCTTTACATTCCAGGTTCTTTACTGGATCAACATACATAATTGACCAGAAAACAAAGCAGTGTGAACTACAATACAATCCTGGAACAAAATTTGTAATAAGGTATTTGATTTTTAATACTATAAAAAGAAGACTATTCCATATCTCTCCTAAAATATTTATAAATTACATCACAGATTAAGAGGTGGCCCTAAATATCTGAGCACCACTTGATACTTGCTTTATATTAATAGACACTCTCTTGAGTAGCTGTGCTTGAATATGTTATAAAGAATAAAAGGAAACACCATTTAGCGGTGTTTTTAAAACCGTGAGCAATTTCCATAATTTGTGACAGTTGGCAGATTTTGATAGTATCTCACATTGATTTTTATGTTTCCAGATGACAATCATTACACTATTATCTGCAGTTTGAGTAGTGGAACCTAACCTCCTAATTAGGATGAAAAACTGCTCCAGTTGCAACCCTGGTAAGTCACAACAAGTCAATAATTTTAATAAGAATTAATTTTAAAAACTCTACAAGGTTGTATTGGAAGTTATTCTGGCATGTCTATTGATTAACATTTGGTATTACATCCTATAAAGGACTCATTAAATACAACATCAATCTAAATGCAATATTTTGGTATTTCTAGGAATTATTTTTTTATATATATTTTACTTACTACAAAGTGTAAGAAAATAGAACAAAGCACTAACAGATAATTCAGGTAAAGCAGCTTTTTGATTGGTGTGCTGGCTTCAGACTGTACTTGAGAGCAATATGAAGGATTAATTCACTCTGTGCTAAACTCAGACTAAAAGGATGTATGACTGAAAGCTGGCATCTCCCTTATTTGTCAGCATCAAATCCTGACAAATCTCACGAATTTCCAAACATAAAATATCTCGTTGCTGCCATGTACAGAATCAGTCACGTGGCCCACTTTATTATGATCCCACAGATACTCTTCCTTTTAGGAATATGTAAATCTGGGGTATGTGCACTAAAGCCATGAAGAGATTTCTTCATCTTCTAGTTTATGCTAGAATTTGAAAGAACAGTAACAATACCAAATGCAAAATTTGATTTTTGAGAGCTGCTTAAATAGTAACATTCATTAACATGGCATCTACCTAGACAAACTTGGAAACCATTAATGTTAGTATAATATAATTATATCTATTTAACAAAAAAGCTTTTACTAGTCCTGTTTCCATTTGTCTGAATTAAAAAGCTTTTAATGTTAATATCAGGGGTTTACCATGCAAGAACTCTCTTTTTTAGCACAGACATTTATACTCTGCTAACAAGGTTGGACAGAAAAAATGAATTTCAGTGAAAGCCCGAGAGTGATGGTGCTGTAAGTCTGTGATGCTGCTCAGAGCTGTGAGCTGATGCTAGGTGGCAGTCCTGTGTAATTAAACACAACCACTTCTCTGCATCTCATTCACTCCGGGCGTTTTTCAAAACAACCAACTCGAACATTTTGAATAATAATTGAAACAACAAACACATCTCTTTTTCCCTTTACTATTACCTCTTCAGAACTTCATTCCTTATACACAAAAGGTCTCAAAATTAAATTTCCTATTCATAAAGCTGTGTTCTAGCACAGCAGTGTTATGTGAAACAGCTCACAAAACAGAAGGCAGGCTGCAGTACTACACTCCATGCTCTGCTATTGCACAATTTCTAACTTCTCTGTAGTTTCTGACCTCGCTTTTCTATGCATCTCAGAAACAGAATTACCTTGTGTCTGAGGTAGGTACTTTGAAAGCCTGTTTTAGTCTCCAGATGTATTTGATTGAAGAGCTCACTTTAATCGCTTGATCCCTTTAAATGCTACTGCTTTTAGCAAGTTAGATGCTCACCATGGAGTAGTTACAATCATTTGTAACAAAGGTTACACCTATTTTTCTGGACAGAATTTTGGGAATGTGTTTCACTTTGTCCAATACTTATTTCTAGAAGGAAACCTTGGCTGCTTCTCACAGTCACTTCCAAAAGCTTTCCCAGGAAAGGCAAGTCAGCCTCCTGCAAAAGCACCTCTGACA
This sequence comes from Eopsaltria australis, assembly GCA_034509425.1. NCBI lineage: Eukaryota > Metazoa > Chordata > Aves > Passeriformes > Petroicidae > Eopsaltria > Eopsaltria australis. The sequence continues at coordinate 5,382,007 of JAVTVJ010000055.1, read as the reverse complement.
CAGAGCTGGGAGGGGAAGTTTCAGCACAGGGATCACTAAATAAATGTAAGAACAAACCATATCAGTTATTGTCAAACTATTCCACAGGGAGAACTACTTATATATTATACAGTGCATGTAAATAATACAATAAGGTTTCTTTTTCCTTTAATCACACCCAAACAAGGAGGCAGAAGAGATGTTACTGTAATATTAATACAAGAACATATTTGTTTTTACTGTGAAACAGACATTTAAGGACATTTAAGAATCACTGATTTGGTATGAAGAGGTATCAGATCTCTCTTCCTGGATTTTACTAATGATGCACACATATTTACTGTACTCATTACAGAGCACTGGCTGAGATGTACAGAGTCCCAACACAATAAAAAAGCAGAGCAGACAATTAAGAGGCCTCCAAATCACAGCACAGAGACTTGTACATGAAAATAGGAACGTGTGGCTGCTCCCTCACTACAATGAATAAACTTGTCCAAAACTTCTTGAGTCTGGCTGCAAACACATCTGATGTCAGCAGGGGCCCTCAAAAACAGGTTTTGTACCAAACTGACCTTACCCTTCCTTTCTAGGAGATTGATTTGATGTTCTAGTATCACATGTTCCTTTTTCCCAGGCAGTAGAGACATCTCTCCACATTTTAATATTCAAACATTCTATTTATTTTGGGCAATTCTAGTGCAGATGGTGACACTGTGGTGTCCAACCGTACCTACAGAATCCTCAACAATTACAAAGTCTGAGTGTTTCCAATACACACATTGGTTGCTCCTAATCCTACAATACAGTGGGAAGAAACCAGTTGTATCACTGGAACACATGAAGAACTACTTACCCTGACACCACTTACCCAAAACAACAATTTCATCTGCAGGAATGTTAAATAATAGGGTGGTTCTATTTTAGTGTATCATATTAACATTTACACACAAGAGTGCTAATTTCTGAAACAGGGGTCCTTCACTCAGCAACGTGACTGCCTGAATTCTTCTAAGGCATGTGAGGAAATTACTCAGGAACAACAAAAAAAAAGAGGTTTGTAAATAATCCACACCTACTGTAGAGCTGTGTCAGCCCAGTAATGCCTGGTGTTGTGCCACACTGCAGAACAAAGGCTTGAGGAACTCAACTGCAGATGGGAACATTTTTCTCAAGAAACTCATTTCCTCTCACTACTCAAACAGTAATTGTGGCCCCTGTGGCCCTGCGAAGACCAAGGCTCTGCATTTCAATCCAGCATCTCAATCTAAATCATCAGAAACAGAACTCAGCTAAAGAACACTGGAATTCCTAAATCCTATGGAAGGGATCCTATGTAACACCACTTTCTTCTTCTCTTATAACAGTTTGTCTAGATTCTTCCCACTGAATCATAATCACATATTTATTTTTTAGTAAAGGGTTAAAACCTTTCTGGAAATTACAGCAAGCCAATGTACTGTGTTTTTTTTTTTTCCACAATGCAACAGTTTATAACTGACTGCTTATGTAGTAATTGCTCTATTTATAGAGATGATTTGCGAAAGAAAAGGGATTGACATCACCTGGTATCAATGACAGAGGGTTTTATTTCACATTTATGACCTAAAGCTTCTACATAAATTATTTTCCCTTCCTAAGATGCTCATGTTCCACATGAGTCTTGGGAATATATGTATGAAATTCCATGCCAGCCTTATCTTCTGTACATTACCTAACAAATATTAGTATTCTTTCAAAATTATTTTTACAGATTGTGTAACCACCTAAGAAAGACTCTTCCTAGTCACTTAGTGCAGCAACACTCAGTAGTTTGGATCTCTGCCTTTAGAGCATCCATGCTGGCAGTGCTGTTTTTCCTGTATTCCAGTACAGTATGGACTGCACATCCTTTAACTGTAATGGATGAAAGCTCTGATGTGCAATCAAGCAATAGCATTTGTACATGACAGAAAGTAAGACACTTGGTGAAGAAATTAGGGATGGAGAGAAGATCTGAGAAGATCCTTCTCTGAGTTCTGGCTCTCCAGTGGAACCTGAGAAATGTAGCAGGAAAAAAAAAAGTAAAAAACTCGATGAAAGTATTGTAGCTTTACATTCTCCAGGAAGATGGGTTTGAACAACAGGAAAAGTAGAGTGACAACACTGATCACAAAGTATTTCATATTGTAACTAACAATTACATTTACCTCTCATATAATTTCATTGAAGTCAAGTGAGAATAAACAGTCATTATGTAAGAAAAAAATATTCACAGAAGGCTTATAAAATTGCAGTGTAATTCATCTACTCATTAAAAGGATAATAAAGACCATGGCCTTTGAATTATTATGAACTTATACTTCTTTTCCATGCTTTTCTTCTGGAACTGTAGCTTGTTGGCATTTTCAGTGCAACACAAAGCCACATATTGTAGAAATGACTGAAAATATTTTCTATCCTTCATTCATTTGTTGAATTACATTTTAAGAGATGAGAGTTGGAATATGATTACACTTAATCCCTGGCAATACCTTCTTCCTAGAGCCCAAATCTATAAATGAAAGAAAACACTCTGCTTTTATACAATGCAGTTGTTCTTCCACACCAAAACGGCACTCAAGTTTTTTGCTTAGTTTATTGCTAAATAAATTATTAGAATAAAAATCAAAGACAGGGATTTGCACTTGTGTGGCACTATCTTCTCAATGCCATCACAACCCAAAACTTTCCATTCTGGGAAGTTACACTGGGATGCTACAGGAGGGGTTGATAAGATGACTTGTACAAAGCCTAACAACTTAATTCAAGGCTTAGCTTTGTATTTTACAAGATACTTAGGAAGTACTAACACCTCTGTTGCTCACAGCAAACCTTTGAAATTTATCAAGGAGATAGCCCAAGGGTTAAAGAAAACATGCCTTTGTCCCTTACAGGAGTTTATTTAGTTTCTGCAGGTCTTTAGCACAGAATTTTGCCTCCCCTGTGCACCCCTGTGCTCTCACAGATGTCTGCACAGCAGCAATAATGGTCATTTGGAATGAACTTTCTCAGACCAGGTCCCCTCTCTGCTGCCCCAGCCGAGGCCGGGGAATGCAGAGGGGGTGCAAAGAGACAGAGAGCTGGAGGCAGCAGGAAAACCCTTCCTGCAGAGCTGCTGCCTTCCCCCGAAGAAGAACTGAACTCCTGGCTCTGCAGCAGCAGCTGGAGCAGCTGTGCTTCCTCTTCCTGCTCCACGCAACACCCAGGGGAAGCGGGAGCTAGAGGGACCCTGCGGATATCCCTGACCTGGCACCTGCACCCCAGCCCATCACCTTCCTGCCCTGCCAGCCTCACACCAGCTCTGCCACAAACACATTCCAGGGTTTGATGAGCACAGAATTCTGACAGGGTTTATTACAAATGTGTCTCTTACACCGGGCCGTGTTTATGGGACTTTCCTTGAAACCAACTTAAAAACACATCCACAAATCGGTTCTTATTGACACACACAGGCATACTCAATCCTAATGTATCAATGAAACTCCTGAGGATTTTTTTTTGTGGTTTTAAACATATTGTTAGCACCTTCCAACACTACACCATAATATTAAAACTGTGTAGTTAGCTGATACTTTTTATGAAAAAAATAAGAAAAATTACAAGGTCTAAAGCAAAACATCTAAAGATGTTCTTTAAGAAATTAAGTATACTTCATGACTCTAAGCCAACTATTAATTCCATAAAATTAAACACAGACAAAAGAATTGTTAAATCAAGTTTGTGAGTATTGGCAAGCCATGGAGGAAAACCTTTGCCTTCATCTCTTTCTTCACATTTTTTCTTTTCTTTTTTTTTTCCTAGAGGCAATTTTCAACCATTACTCTGCATGGAACCAACATCCATTATATGAAGACAGTGTCTTAATCAAAATGACTTCTTCTACAAGTCCATTTAATAAAAATTCATTGTTTTAATCTAGTAAGTGTAATATTAATGAAAACTAAATTATGTCTCTTTATTAGTCAGTTACTGATGCTTCTCTGCAGCTTATAAAACCAGTTCTCTTAAAGCTGAATATATTTTAAAGCACCATAAAAAAAACTCAATGGCATTTGCTAATGGAACAAAAACCAGCTGGGCCAATACCATGGGTTGGCACTACTGCACTGTGGCTGATAAACCACCACCACATTTTCATACGCAAAAATGACTCTCCCACAACGAGGAGGTTTAACAGGTTTAACAGTAATATTATTGTTTAATAAATATCCATATAACTTGGAGTGAGGAAGCAACTTGTTGTATGTTGGAAGGATATGCTTTACCTGAAAGAGCTTTGGGAAAAAAATTCTCTGCAGCATACATTCATCTCTTGAAAATTAAAGTTTTTAATAAATAAAGAGCTGAATGCTCGCAGCTGTTAAGAAAAGACTGGAAATGCAGTCTAAATTTTCCACATATCAGTGGAAAACTTCACCTGCAATGACACCAGCTGGAAAAAAAAAATTTAAAATCTCTGTGAGACCTCTAAGCTTCCCCCCTCACACAGACTTCTCATTCAGATGGACACCCTCATGCAGTAGTAGAGACATGATTTCTTTAATCTCCCATCTGAACTCTGTTCTCCAGATGAAACCAATTTCTTGGACTTCTTCCAGAACACAATCCTACAGATCTCCTAACGCTTCTCAGACTCTCAGCCCCACTACTTGCAAATGCACTGAAGCACAGACCAAACTCTAATTTGCACCTTTAAGAGCTTCCCCATTGGAAGCCTGTGTCCAGCAGCGTATCCAAGTAACTCAAAGCACATTTTTCCCAACAAATTTATTATTCGAACAATCAAAACCACAAGGGTCTGCGTTCATTCCCACCAATATATCCCAGAAATCTTCTGAAGTTATTGCCTCACAAACACACCACACAGGCTCGTTCTCAGTCTGCCTGCCCTCCTAAATGGGCCATGCTCCCCATTCAGGGAAAAGTTGGTTGCTGCTTAACATTTATCTTTATCTCTTGCCCTCAACCCTTGTGTACAAAGTGTGTGGCACTGGGACACAGAGAAGAAAAGAAGAAACAACTAATTAGTGATCTAGTCGTGGCCCTGGATAGTCCCTTGAAACTATTTATCCTGAGTCATTTTATCTCTGGACGTTGTTTAATTCATTAAGAGGCTGAAAAAATTAAAGCAATTTATTATAAAGCAAAGTCACTGAAACACACTTGATAAAAAACAGAAGTGCAGACCTCTCCCACATCTGTCAGAATAAGCAATGCAGATAAAGGCCAGAGTCAAGAGTCAAAAAGCAACATGTTTCAGACAAAGAGAAGTGTGCACATCAGGCCTGCAAAAACCACCAGCACTTCTTAGGCGTTGATGCTCCCCATCCATACAAGCAATGCTTTACCTGCTGGTGTAAACTGAAGGCTGCTGAAGTGCCTTTTAAATGTGCTTTCTGGTTGGGTCTTTGGTTGGGTCATCCCTGTCACCTTTCCCCTCCTAGTCTCCTATAGCCAAGGACAGCAGCTGAGCTCTGAGGGTGGTGGTGAGATCCCTGGGAGATGATGCCAGGGCACACCAATACCCCTCAGCAATCACCTAAAGCTGCTGCCTCAGACACACACGCTCGTTCTCAGCCTGCCTACCCTCCCAGCACACCATGCTCCCCATTTAGGGAAAACCTGGTTGCTGCTTAACAAATTCTTGCACCTGTAAGAGCTTCCCCATTGGAAGCCTGTGTCCAGCAGCGTACCCAAGTAACTCAAAGCACATTTTTCCTAACAAATTTATTTATTCAAACAATCAAAACCACAAAGGTCTGCCTCCATTCCTACCAGTATCTCTCAGCAACCATCTAAAGTTATCCACCTCAGAAAGACACCAGAGAGGTTTGTTTTTGGTCTTGTTATGCTAGGGTATGAACAGCACTTTAACACTTACATTTGTTTAGAAGTCTTTCCTTCCCTAACTGCTTTATTTTTTTTTTTTCAGGTCTGGTACCACTTCCAATTGCCCATTGCCTACAAAGCCTCCATTAGATTAGGGCAGCACTCTCAAACTACTTCTTGTGGTTAGCTTTAGATTTCTTAAATTTGCAAGAATCAAATGAAGCCACACTCTTCTGGTGGTATTGAATGCAATAGGGAGAGGTGATTTTGATTCCTTTCACTGAACTCCAGGGGAGAGGAAAGGAGAATTTACTTTCCCTCTGCAGGGAACTGCAGTGTTCAATGGCTGACAGAAATGTTTCAGAGCTCCCTCCCTTGCTGTGCTAAACTGTGGTAGGTAGCTGTGGTGAGGCTGTTGTCATCTAAGGACATAAGCAAGACAAGGAACAATAAAGGCTATGATTAGCCCAAACTGCAAGTTTAATAAAACAAACAAACAAATAAACAAACAAACAAACCCTATCCAACTTTGACAAACAAGCTGTGATTTTCAATATCTTTCTCATTTCTCTTGCAACTAAGAAGCTGTCACTGAAATTTCAGCCCCATGTCCAGTAATGTTTAATGCTCTTTCACTTTCCACTATCAACTTATAAAAATGCATATTTTCTTTCGTACACAGGCTAAACCTTGACATTTATAAGCACTCAGAATCAGGATCTGTTCAAAATCCAATATGAAAAGCATTTGTGCCTCTCAAGACACATTGCTGGCAGTCAAATCTGTGGCTACTGACAGCAGTGCTCTATGACAGTAATAACTACAGTGTATGACTACATACATTATTCACACTACAGTAATATTATCAATTACAATCAGAATTCATGAAGCTCTACAAAATGGCAGGTCAAGATGATTTAAGTGCCATTTTATATCCTAATATTTACAAGCTAATGTTTCACAAAATGACTGGGATATAGTCGGTAGTATCACATCCACTTCCTGTGGAGGCAGGAGCTAAAGCACTCCTAACTTTTATGTTAAGATAATAGTTGAAGGGTGTTGACGGTTTTAACCTACATCCTTTTATTCAGAAAGACTTCTAATCCTGAATCTTGGCTCTTTGTTTTAAATCAGGGACGTATTGATTAACTGTGAGACTGAACATATCTCAGCGGTGGCTGAGTTGGGTATCCACTATGGAATTAGGACAGTTAAACACTGGAATCGATCCTCTCATTGTAAAGCCACAGCTGCTGTGGCAAGCAGTTTCTCTAAGCTATTAATTTTATTATTAGCACACCTGGAGACACTGTTTCCCTGAGGGAAAAGCAATTCAATTGTGTGTGCTGCAACAACTAGTGGCATATGATCAATGAGACAGCTGGGACCACGGGCTTTCTCCTGGAGCTCGGGGTGGCTGTGACAAAGTAGTTTGTAAAGCAGTGACAATACAAACTAATATTGCTTTATGTTTTATGCACCTCATTGTAAGCACATAGCTTACAGTTTCCAGAGTCTGGCATATTTAGGCTTTTTAGGAGTAGTTCACCAGTCTCAATCTCCCAAAGGCCCTTTCCTATGGCATCTGGTATCAACTGACCACTGACTGCTTCCAGCCCTGTGCCCCAAGGCAACAATAAACCCCACTCCTGTAAAAGGCAACAGCAACACTCGTTTAACATAGAGGAGAAAGACTAATTACAAGTTTCTGCACATTTGGTTCTATTTCATAAGCATGTTAATGAAAAGACACAAAGTCCCACAGGCCTGGCAGCAAAGCACCAGCTATAACTGACTTTCTAATCCCAAAATAACTGATACATCTCAAAAACTCTGATCCAGTGATACTACAAATTAAATCAATATTTAAATGTAAGTCAGCAGAAATTAGCAGGAAAGGAAGACAAAACATGGACCACTCAGGTATTACAGGCATATAGAAATGATGCACCAGGAGTTCCACACCAAAAAAAACCCAAATTCACACTGGAAGGAAAAACCAACCAAATCCCTCATGAAAATAAGATGAAGATAATTCTGCATCTGATGGAATTCATGACACTCCAGTACCACCTGCAAAACTTTCAGGTGTTCTTGATCCTTACTCTGTTTCCTTCTGAATTGCCACAGTAGCGAAAGCAAGTTCTTTATTGTGAACCCTTGTAAGAGATGATACACGTGTTGTAAAGAGCTCAGATTAACAGACATACTCAGCATTTAAGTCTTCCTAGAAATTTGATGTCAGTTGGCTCTACCAGCTTTGACTGGGGGGTTTTGCAACTCAGCCATCTTCAGGCCCTTCTTGGTCCATCCATTCAGAGACCACAAACCTCTACTCTCCACCAGGCTGGTTATCAAGGGCAACACCACAACACTACTCTAGCCTGTGTAATTTCCATTGCACATTTTGATGAGAAAACATTGATTGTGAACATGATAAAAATCCCAGGTTTTAATGATGATTTAAATATGTTTAAAATTAACCTATCATTATTGCCACTTCTGCAGTAAAATCATTGTCAGTCTGCTGCATCCACGTCTAATATGTGCAATCAAGAAATGAAGAGACTTGGGACTCACTCCTTTGATGCTGACAAGCTATTTCACAGGATTTTTGAGCCATATTTCCCAAATCAGTCAAAGCATCTCAATGACTAACCATGGAAAAGAGGTGTCCTAGTCAGCAGATGCCGTAACAGAACCAAGATATAACCTTTATTCTTCAGCTTCCACTATTTTTAAAAGTGAAATAAAGTAACACCTTTGTCAATCACCATGCAAACGTAGAAAATTGGGGGTAGGGTGGAGCGTGGGTGTTTGGGTCTAGAGGAACCTTCTAGTTAACTTTAGTTACTTGAACTTTGGGATCTCTGCCTCAAGGAGAACTTTTCTGCACAGAAAAACTACATGATGCCTTCCTTTCAGTAGATTTGAGACTGCACAATCATACAGCCAAATACAAATCTTTAACCACCAAGCTTGAGCAGCAGAGTCAGTACAACCTCCTACACAGATCCTACCCCTTGTACCTGGCCACTAAAACCAGGCTTAAAGGCAGAACACAGTTTCACAGCCGTGCTTTACAGGACTCATTTCCCCCCGTGCCTAGAAAACTTCTTTTCTATATTGCATTCCAGCCCACCACTTTTGCCAGCTTTGCCTCCATGTGAATAACTTCTCTTCATGACTTAGTCCTAGATTTTCACAAATTTGTTTAATTATCCATGTCAGGTATTGAACGAACACTTTAATGTATACAGCTTATTGCCAAATTATTTTCCTGGTGGTGCCATCACATACACATTTAACTATTTCTTGAAATCTAAATCAGTTAATAGCCCTATTTAGCCAACAGGGCTATAACTGCTCTCAAGAATGTGGCAAAGTATTTACTCAACACTGGACATTAAATTTATTAAAATAAATTAAAATCCCTTTACATCTATTTGCACTGGAAATATTATTCCTACATTGTAACACTACCATTCATTATCTTCATGTGTTTACATCATGACAAAATACTAAATATTTAACATATTGGAGAGTATTTTCACTTTAAACCCACCTCACCTTAAACACCCAACGTTTGTCCCTGCTTTTAGAGGTGATGGCCATTCCTGTGTGAAAATCTGTCTAAAGCAGGATTTAATTCAGAAAATGAGGAAAGGCAATATGATTTCAACGTGGAGTGAGTAGATTTGCTGCATTGCAGCTTAAGTAATATTGTTTTGCTCAACAAAGAAATAGCTGGATATAGTTTTGAATTTTAAATGAAAAACTAGATTTCTTCTTGCAGCGGAGAACTGGACAAAAACATTTCAGAAGGCAGTTATTAAAAATCAATCAATTAATCGCTAATATATACATATGTGTGTGTGTGTAAAAGCTCTAGTTTCTGATGGAGTACATGAAAAAGCACATGTGAGCATTTTCATCTGCCTGACTTAGACACCCTGATTTAGATCAGTGGTAGCACAACAGCTCCTGGAGGCACAGAGCCAAACCTCCTCTGGTAAATTTGAAGCTTTTTGGGTCACACACTGAAGCCCAGCACAGTCAGTCATGGCTGCCATGAATGAACAGAAAGCCGAGCAAGACAAATTTTGGCTGCTTTAAATATCACACAACTTCCTAAATCTTACACTATATTTCCTATTTTTCTTATCAAATAGGAAAGGGAATGACTAAGAAAATATTTTTTTCTAAATCCAGTTAGGACAAGAGCAGTTTTGAATCTACAGGCATAATGTCCAACTTATCCTATGAGAGGAGAATGCAATTCTTCTTGAGATCCATCACCATGAGCTCCTAACAAGGCAGAGGTTCAGGGGTGTATCTGTCACCCCTCAAAAAGTGAAATTCTCCCTGCATTTCGGGAGAGCTGACTGCTGCTTTCCCTAATTATGTCTCTTTGGGATGCATGCCAAGTACCTAGGTGGCTGTGCAATAAAGGTGCAGCAATTACTTCTCACTTCTGCTGGAGAACCAGCTCAGGACCTGTCATGACACGCAGTGTTCATCCATGCCAGGCAAAGAAGCACATATTGACTTTTTTCCTTCCCATGCTTCAAACCCCCAACCACTTCACTCTCCCCTGCTTTTTCAAACATTAAATTTAGTGTAAAATTAAACAACTGTATATTTGAATACTTTGAAATCAACTTAAAAAATCATAAAATACCCCACCCCATATTTTTACAGCTCTCACAATGACATTGGCTTACTTTTCACCTGTTTTACGGAGTTATTATGTACAAAGAGATGGGGAGAACAATAACATTGAAGAAGCTGTATGTTCTCTCTAAGGTATGTTTGGAAACATCTATTTTAACATTAAAGAAAGATTAAGAAGGAAATGCATGAAATTTTGTAAACATGTGAGGAACAACAGTTTGGATTCCTAGGAGTATTACAAAATGACTACTATTAACAACACATGCTCATATATAATTTTTTACTTATCTGTGTGTTTGCTGCCTAGTTCTATAGCATATTCTCACTGGATTTCAAAGCAGACTCTAATGTAGCAGAAATATGTCTTTGAGGAAAGGACTTAGAGAAGTACTTTCTACTGAAATGTTGCACGAGCTGCCCTGACTGACAAGCTGAGTATGCATAATTCAAAGGCTACAACAGCCTGAACTCAAAAGTACTCGGATGGATGTAGAAAACAGGCAGTGTATGAAAAATTAGGATATTACTTTAAAAAAAAAAAAGGTAAAAGGTAAAAAATAAAGAGAAACATCCCATACAACTGATTGAAAGGGACATTCAAACTCAGTAAATTCTGGTGCAAATATGCTGCATCAAAAGTCTGATATTACTGTGTGATTATTTGTATTCCATGAAGATATACAATAGTTTGTCCATAAATGACAAAAAAATAAGACCTAACCTAAGGACATGATTAGTCAGTTACAGCAGAGCAGGTGACTTGTGGAAACAGCCTGACTTACTCTGCAATAACCTGGTAAGGTGCCCATGAGTGAAGTGCAGGGGGATGCTCAAGCACACAGGTTTGGTACATTTCTAAATCCTCGAAATGAGACAGCTCTTCCCTTGTACCCATCAGGGACAGTTACACCACTCCCGTGCTCCTGACTGCAGTAATTCTGCTCTTCCACTTGTTTCATTACATGTTTCTGCTGCTCTTGCCTATAGATCTAACTTATCAGAGCCACAGAAAAAAGGAAGCTGAAATCAAGTTGCTTTTATTCCCCCAACACAGCATATACATCTTTGGCAATATATGACCAAATCAGCGCAGAGTAAAGCTTTGACACTGTAGTTTCCACTTAAGATTGCTGTAATTTTTTTGTTTCTATTACTCCATTAAGGTCTAACATACACTGTCATCAAAGTTTTCCTGTCACAGAAAAGCAGACATGCTTAGACACATGTGAGGATCTGTTTAATAACTCAAAACATTATTACACTTTAATTCAGAACAAGAAGGAAAGTACTAAACTGGTAGGGAGTTTAGGCCAAACCTAATTTCACAAGCTGGAATTTGTCCAAGACACTGTATTTAACACCTTTACTCCTGTGAGCAGTGAGCGAGTTCTTTAATGACCACAAGTGGCCAAGATCTCAGTTTTAGATGTCACCTGATGGAGAGGCTAACGAGATTTCCATTTTGCTCAGATTGACAGCAACTACTCCACAGTATTTCCACATTTCCAATCCCTAATGGAACCAAATAGCAAAGCTGTGCAAAAATGATAATATGGAACTTTTTTTTCCCCCTTCAAATCTCAAAAGCGATTTGAATCAGGGTCAGGGCAAGCTTTAAGTCTATACGTACATCAGTTCTTTTACCTTATCTGTATTTTGCAATCCTTGACATGCAATCACATACAGGCACCTCTCTGAAAGCCACCACATCAGAAGACTCAAAGCGTTCTCTCAATATATCATGACTCTGGAATATTATTTACACAAATTTGAAAGATTATTACTATACTCCTACATAAAAGTATAATACGTACACAATAGATTGGAATGTCTCAAAAGGCTGTGCCTTGTGCTTCCCAAAAATAATCCAGATGGGGAAAAAAACCAACTTGAATTAACCGGAATATCAGAACGGAGCAATTATTCAGAATGCTGCTCTGAAACACAAGTATGCCATTGATCCAGTGACAACCACCTCTCCATTTATTAGAAAATCATTAATACTTCTGCATGAAATGAGTGTTAATTAAAAATCAAGCACCAAATCCTAAACACAGTTCCATGGGAAGTGCAACTTTCTTAAACAAACAGCTGAAGCATTGTCAGTGGCTTAGGAGCAACTGTTCTACAGAAGTGCTTAACCTGTAGGACACGTGTTGCCTCCAGTCTGCTGGAATTATTCATCTCAGCCCCTGCTTTTCACTTGGAAAGCTTTTCTGCAAGACAAAGAAGGTCACAAGTACAGATCACTGGACTGGCACCAGTATCTGCCCATTCACAAGTGACTGTCCACTGCTGCATCTCCTTACAAACCTGGGAGGGGACAGTGTGGGAAACAATGTGCCTGGGAATAGGATGGATGAAATTCCTGGGGTCACCTCCTCACTCCCAGCTGCTGCCTTTCACAAAGCAACCCAAGGGCACAGGATGTGACTCTGCAGCACACGTACAACACACCAAGGACTTGAAGGGGGAATAATTTCCGGCCATGGATTAGCAAAACCATTCGTGTGTGGCTGTCCTCTAACAATATGAAAAACTAATGGCTTGGTGAAAGGTTCTGGAGGATCAGGAAAGTACTGCACATTACTGTGCATTACCAAATGCAGGCATAATAACACAACACATTTTTTTCCCTAAAACCTGAATTCCTGTATTTGAGCAACTGTACCATATTGTGACTATGCTGTACTGTATGACTGGTTTTAATGTGGTGGCATCAATTTAATGATTTCTGTTAAAATTACCACATAATGTGTTTTTATCCAAAGTCTCAATACAGTTTAGTAACTCTGAAAAACATTGGGGGTTCTCATTTATTTAGTTTTACTTTTCCAGCAGTCCTTTTACCTGGCATACCCATAACTTTTGATGAAACAACAACAAAAACAACAACTGTCCTGGCTGCAATTTGCCAATCTAAACATCTTATCCCCCTTTTTTCCCTCTGGAAATATTCTTGATTACATTGCAGAGTTAGATAAACAAACCTGGAAAGAGACACCAGCCATGCCTGGTTTATAAACACTGGTAAAAATGGGAACATTCTCAGGAACATTTTTCACCTAAATCTCCATATTTGACAGCTGCCAGTTTGCAAGCAGGTTTTGATGTTTGCTATCAACCACCCTTTAAAAAGTTCCAACTAATTAAATTAACAAGGAACTTATCTGTCAGCTACACATTGCATTTTAAGACAGTATCTCTCCAGTCCACCCTTCCAGGTCTGAGTTCATCCTCAAACTTTAATTAATTCTGCTAGAACTTATCAGATCTGCAATCTGGATCATAAACAAAAGGGAGAGTTTTATCAAGGTATGCTTTTTCCTTTACTTAAACATAGAAATAAAATACTTTAATGTTATTATGTTCATACTATACAACAATAATATAATAATAATTAGATACTACAGCACTGATTTAACGTGTCTTAGCATTAGAGGATCAAAAGTTTCAAAACAACTAAACACTTCTCAGTTGCTTTAGGACTGTTAAAATTATTTAAGGAAATCAGGAATTCTGCTCTTATTTATCAGTTACTTCATAACATTGTAATTTCTAAGCACTGTGCATTCCATTTATGTGGCATGTGCATACCAGAGATTTTTTTAATCTATTCAATATCGAAATAATAGAAAAATACTATTATTTGGGGGTTTTGCTCTCAAAATTGATTTTTCTAACAACTCATTTAATCTAGAATTTTTTTTTCCTAAAAATATATCTGTATCATATGACACAAAAAGAACAGTGTGGTGCTAAGCCTGACTTCAAGTACAGTCATTCACCCATTTGCATTTTATTGCTTCCCTAGTAAGTAGTAACCTATGTAGACAATGTGGTCAGAGGATCACTGCACTGCAATTGATGTACTTCACTATTTTCATTGTATCTAAAATTGAATATGAGGAGTTTTAACATTTATTCATGTTATTCATTATAATAACCTTCAGGCAGAAGACTCTAAGATGGAACCATGCTGAGGGAGTAGGAGGGGGTTATTGGAGATAGGGTTTCCTGACAGGTATCTCCTCTTATTCCTGACTGGAGTTTGCTGCCAAATTTTTCCTGATTCATTGCTGAGTTCCTCATCTGGATAAATCCTCCATGTGACAAGCAGGTTAATCATAAGAGACAGAACTGACTGAGATCACCAGTTTTATTTGCACCTTTGAATTTCCCAGCAGCCTTTTTAATTTTTGCTTCCATATCATTAATACAGAAAATCCATAACTTTCTTAAAATACAGGTCACAAGTTTGCACCTTGCCAGACAGCACAAACATTAACATAACTGTGGTAAGGAAAATGAAGAAACAAAGACGTGTTGGTATCTAGATTTGATGAGTTTTTTGGCTGAGGGTTTTGTTTGGGTTTTTTGTTTTTATTTTGGAGTTTGGGTGGGGTTTTTTGTTTTGGTTTGGTGTTTGGGGTTGGTTGGTTTTTGTTTGGGTTTTTTTTTAGATTTTTTTTTCTTTTTTCTTTTTTAACATTGTTGTTGTTAGTTTTGGTGGATGAGAGCATTCTCTTCAAGTCAGTCACTGCAATAACTTCGAGATGAAAACAAGTTTAGCAGTAGGTGCTTAGGTTTGCCCCAAGGCCAAGCTAGAAGAGCTCCTGCCACTGCTGTAAAGGTGGCAAAGCTGCATTGCCAAGGCTGGGCACTGCACTCAAGGACAAAGGGGCCTTGGCTCCAGGGACAGGCATTGAGGCTGGGCTGGAGACAACAAAACTCCACTACCAGAACCTGAACAGAACAATCTCCCAATTTCATTTGCTTTTTTTAATGGCCCCAGCTCTGCCTCAGTCACCTGAAGACAACATGCAGTCCAGTAAGACAAAAAGTGCAGGGAGATCCATAGCACTCAATGTTTTACTGGTCACTTTCAAAATAGAAGTTAAGGTCTATCACATGAACACATTTCTTTGTAAGTATAGGCCAACATTGGAAACAAGAACTTCACTGTGCAACTGAAAGCCCTCCAGCACCCTTTTGAAAGCCTGGGGTTAGGGCTAATGCTCTAACCCAGCTCTACTGCAAAATTTTATCAACATCTTTGGCAACTGCTGCAGCAACAGAATTGAGAACAGCAGAGAAATGGCAATAACATTTACAAAACAAAAACATTTACAAAAAAATGTGTGATGGCCTTTGTTGAATTTTAGACAATATTTTCTCACTTCTACAGTATAAGTTACAAAATTATGACTAAGTAATATATTGCAGAATATGAAGAGAAATGGGAAATTGAGTTCTCTAGGAAAGCTGTCTGGTCAAAATTAAAAATAGTTTTCCTTTCCTAAGTTACACTTTATATAAAGTTAAGTTGGCCCTATCACTTGCACTCACAGATGTAGGGCTCAAAAAAAAATTATTCCAATAAATGCAAACTTCCACTCTGTGGATTTTTTATCATGTATGCACTAAAATGCCAACAATATGTCATACCTAAGAAACATCCTTTTATCCTATTTTAAAGCCAGTATTCAACTTAAATGGTAAGGCATATCTCTTGATCTTGTTTTGTAAAGGTTGCACTTGCTACAGGCTTAGCACAACCGTGGGAGACGGTATGGAAAGGATCGATAAAGCAGCATTACCCTTTGTGATAGTGAATCTCTGCAGGACATTCCAGCTTAGCTCTGTTGCCTGCACTTACACTTCACACTTTCCCACTGGGAGAATAGGCTAAAACACAGTGATGGACTTACAAGGAAAGGAGAGGTGTGGAAAAATCCCCCTCCTGTTCCTGCCCTACAGTTGCTACCTTACTGTAAATGTCATAAAACAAAAAAAAGAAAAATTCTGTTAAATTACAGGGTTTGTTTATTAAGACAAAAAAAACCTCCCAAACCCTGCTGAACACAGGCCCTTGCTTCACCACACAGTGCAGATGCAATAGGTTATAATATTCATTTTAACAGCATGACACAAACACACACACATACAAAAAAAAAAAAAAAAGCAGCAGAAGCACACCATGAATATCACCAAATGACAAATCTCTTTGGTGCTACAGAGGCATAAAACATGAAAGAATTTCTGTTTCAGCACAACTGGGCTGTTGGAAATCACATGCAGGTGATTTCAGCATAGCCACTGGACTGTGGTGATGACAAGTTCTCTGTAGGAGAATCTGACTTACAAGTAAAGAGGGTTCTTGCTGTCTGAAAACAGATCTGAAGAGATGGGGTATTTTGGGCACAAAGCAAAGTAAACAGCTTCAATTATAAGCAGTAGAATGGGAAAGTCACAGGCACTTAAGTGGGTCAGACATAAGATGAAGACTGGAACAAAGTCAGCAAAGAAGAAAAGAGGAGGATGTTAAAAACAGAAAGTTTTAAATACAGTTTAGAAGAAAAGTTTCAGAAATTAGGACAAATGTTTTAAACTTGAGTCAGACATGAAGGGTCTGTCAGGTAGAGGATACAAAGGTGGAGATGACTTAGTTATCACAGTAGAAAGGGAACCTGCTTTTAATACACCTAGAGATTGCCACATAATCACATTGCAAAGCATTAAAAAACATTGGTACAAAGCCTTACACCACAGCCAAGAGGCGGTTGTGTAATGGTACTTTATCATATGTGCTAAAAATATAAATAGTCACATACAGAAACAAAATCAGCTATCAAAATCTTATGCCTTTTAAAATTTAAGCATCCTAGAACAGATTACAGCAAGCCACTTGTACAGTGTGTCCTTGAAAAGTGACACATAATGTGTGTTTTATATTCTCACAGACTATTTGGAGCTTGAGATCAGAAACTTCTTTTGAGTTTTGCTAAAATGGTGCAAGCTAATAAAGAATTCAAAGTGGAAGTGATGCAAGCATGAAATTGGAAGCAGAAGAGTTAAACAGGTGATAGCAGCAGGTGGAAAAAGTAAATGATTCATTTGGAGACTGAGACAGACAAATGCCAAAGCAGTTTACATAAAAGGAGGTATGGAAATAACACCAATTAACTCCAGAGGCCCTAAAACTACTCCATTTGGTTGGAAAGATACCATGTAAATTTGCATCTCTGCTCTCACCACTTACAAGAGCTGTCAATTCCCCTTCGAATCCTCTTTTTCCCTCCCACATCACTAAACCTGTAATCTGCATCTCTTCACCCTTCCCTTTTCCACCTTTGCCTGCAACCACTCCTAAATCCCATGAGGTTACACTTGAAGCTGGCTCTGGGGATGCAATAGGGTTCAGGTTTTTCACCTGCAACCACTTCTGTCCAGGCCAAAAAACAGACACACTCTTGTCTCAGACAGCAGAACAGATGGTGAGCTCTCTAAAGCCTCAGGAGGCCACGGGGCCCTGCTGCTCCTGAGCAAGGGTGATGTCTGAGCACATCCCTGTCCCTCTGCCTGGCCACCCTGCCTGATCCAAACTCTGCAGGAGCCTGCCCTTGGCACAGCCAGGCTGTGAATCAGCCTGCAGGGCTTGGCTGGAAGGGCAGAACTGTTCTGAGCCCCAGGCGTGGCAGGCAGGGTGCAGAGCTCAGTGGTTTCCCACTGAAGGCTTTCCTCACTGTACCTGAGCTCCTGCCAACCACTCTGTCATGCCATGAGCAAAGCTTTCTGTAAGATAAAGAAACAAGCACCTTGTTTGACACTCAACAATCCTGTAAGATACTTTCATGATCAGGTGTTTCTACCCTAAACATAATCACAATTTAGTCTTATTAATACAAATTTTCTTCTACTTACTCAGGGCAATTGGTGAGTGAAGTGATCTGGAAAACTAAGTGCAACTACATGTAAAAATACTGCAAAATGTTAATGGCATAATTATTGCATGGAGTAATAAAGAATAGGCTCAGATGATTTTTTTTCAGGCTCATAGCCAGTATTTTTAATATATACATCACATTTACTGACTTTCAGGAAATAGCAACATGATGGGGAACAAAGTGGAAGTTATTTTTCATGCCAGCTCTTTGGCTGAGTGTTGTGTAAAACAGTCACTGTGTTCCTTCTCTTCCTGAATTTAGCTCTGGGAAAAGTATTTTGATATTGCACACATGAAACAGTTCTGTCCTTTTTAACCTGTGTTTCTTATGCATGCTTTCAGAGCTTTAGAGAATATTTTATCATTTACTCATATGCAGAACTCTCAGTTTATGAGAATTATTAAACTGCCCATCCAAGGCAGTGCAGGTGGCACGAGCAGTTTTCTTTGGAGCTACTGCAATGCCACGTGTGTCACATAGTTTACAGGTGGCATTTGGTGTCATGGTCTTGCTGAGGATGAACTCTGCTGCAGGTAAAGCTAAGCCAGTAAAATTCTATCCACCATCTTCTTAAGTGGAATAACAAAATGTTCTAAGAACATTTTGACTGAAATAATTGCATACTAATGTTAATTAGCAACCAATTAAGAATTAATCTCAGGATCTCCTTCTGGTAAACAATGAAGAATTTTGTACAAAACTATATATATTGCTGTGTATGGACCTATATGCACACAAATGTATCTGTAATAGATATTTACAGAGAGACTTTTTTTAAATAATAAGGTAAATAAATTGTGATAATTTGTACCTTTGCTTGAAAAAAGTGATTCTGATAAAGTAACCTTGTCAGTCCCTAATCACTGAAGGTTTAAATGAACAATTTCTCCTTTCCTAATAAGTTCAGATTGACTGATGAAATTTCAGTGAAAAGTGGTTAAAATTCATCTTAGCTTTTCCATGCAAAATTGGATTCCACTTTATCAGAAAACTTTCAAATGCAATATTACTCGTTGTTACATACACAGCCAGCAACTTACGCAGGGCACTATTTATCATTCAGACAACTTAAGTACAACACAAAAAATCACCTTGAGACAAATGAGAAATTCTCTCTTGGGAAACCCCAAACTGTATTAATATGATAAGAAGGAGAGCTTCACTTTTCCTTCATTAAGTCTAGAAGGCATTTCTCATACAGCTATGTAAGAAGTTCAGGAAAAAAAAATAAAAAATAGAACTAAAAAACCCTCCAAGGTTCAGACATCTTTTTAGTCCTATCAATCATTTTCAGTTCAACCAACTTTTTTCATTGTTACAAAAGCATTCAAACCCAGATGGAAATGAGCTGAAAAATTCAATGCCCACAGGGAACCCAGTGCTTAGATAATCTAATCCATTTGGGAAACAAAAAGTTCATGTCAGGTATTTAGTAACCAAAGCAATTACCAGAAGCTGACTACTGAAATTGGGCTGAGTAATATTTCATCAGATTTCATCAATTCTGCTAGAACAAAGGAAATTGTGGGGGATAACAACCCATTCAGTGTTAGTTGAGATAAATAAACTGAAGAAAAAGAAAGGAATGATTGCAGTTATCTGTTATTGTTTCCTAAATACATTGCTCCATATATAATAAAGACAACATTTCCAAACCACTGAAATGTGGGCAGTAGAGTGGTCATTTTGATTTTTGTATTTGCAGTTCTGTTATTTATGCTGTCCAAATGTTTATTTGCATTGCAAATGTTTCCCTCTTCAGAGTCTCCTCTTTAAAAACAGGAGAAAGATCTACCCCTGAGTAAGCAAAGAGTGTAGCATGAATAATATTAAATCCATTAGCTGAGCTGTTTGTAGGAAAATTGTGTGTTCCATATAACCAGGGGGTTCCAAAGCAGATGTGCACCCACGGCACCCGCCCATGTGCTAGAAATGTTTAAAAAGTACTTTCACCACAGATTCTTTAAGTTAGGATTTCATTAAGTTAGGATTCTGGAAAAGGTTAATATTCACTGAGAGAAATTGTCAAAAAATACCTTTTTAAAAAAACTCCCCTGAAAAAACCAACCATCTTTTCAAGAAAACAACATTAAGTTTAAATAAATTTCCACCTGTGAACATAAACCAGCATCCATGCAAATGTGTCTTATGCCTGCAGAATCTATCACACCAGGCATTTCAGTTTGATTAAATATTTTATGCTCATAGTTCAAAGTGGCTTTATATTTAGTTTAAAATAAAACCCCTCATCATCTTAAAAGATCATCAAGCAGGCCTTGAACGTGCAGACATTATGCAAATGCTGGTTACAGATAGGCCTGGGTGTGTGTATGGGTGAGTACCAGGCACATCTGCTTTGGAAATTCACTGAGTCATACTTGAAAAACCAGAACAATTTCAACTCAAAAGAAAAGAAGTCTTTGGTATGCTAAGAGCCCAGCAGCGGAATGAGATTTTTCACAGGGAGCTGTGTGCTGAGGACCAGCACTGACTCATTTTGCTGCAGCTAACTTCACATCTCTGCCTAATTGATGTGAACAGGAATCAGAGTTGGGAGCCTCTGCCACTGTTACCATGGCCCACCACCAAGCTGAGATCTCCGATATCTCAGCAAACCCCTGGGGCACCATTGCAGCTTTTCTTATCCAACTGATATTTAAGGTAATACACAGGAGAATCAAAGGGATTGCTTAGCAAACAGCATGAC
This sequence comes from Eopsaltria australis, assembly GCA_034509425.1. Classification (NCBI taxonomy): domain Eukaryota; kingdom Metazoa; phylum Chordata; class Aves; order Passeriformes; family Petroicidae; genus Eopsaltria; species Eopsaltria australis. Next base: position 5,361,067 of record JAVTVJ010000055.1, on the reverse strand, counting down.
TAGTTAGTTATCCAGACCCAGGAAGAAATGGTAAACAAAAGCAAATATTCTTGGAGCGGGATTCATTTGGAACAGCTGCTGCTTATTGAACGATTAGTGTCCTAGGTGTTGGAAGTACCTTAGATGAATGCTAGAGAAAAATACAATCCAAAATCATAACAGCATCTCCTGAGAAAGAAATTAGGAGCATGGCTTTTACTGCTTGGTATGTAAGAGCAGGTTGTCTATGTAAACTGTGGTTATGTTTAATACAAAAACATTTTGCTCCTGAGATCATCTATTTCACTGTGTTCCTCATAAAACCAGTTCTGTTCCTGCAATCACTAACACAGACAAAATAGTGTCATCCTGTGAAATCCTCTGCCTTTGGCACCTTTTCCTGGTTCCAAAGGATTCTAATTCTCCAAGATCTCACAAGGTTAACAACTCTCTAACATTTCATTTTTTAAACCAGTTATGAAATACAGAATTTATTCTAAGGCATTATTATATTGCTGGTTCTTCACACGGGAAAGTTTTGCAAAGAGTTTTAGCACAGAGCTGCTGTACTTCAGCTCCCTAACCCACCTTTCCACTAACCTTCAGGGCTCGTTTATGGGAGTTTATTTCAAACGAGAAAGATAATCACCTTCAACATATCTAAAACCTTCTTGCAGACTAATTTCTAGCCCAAGAGTCACAAGAAGAAAATACTGAAACACAGCAAATAATAAAAATGGGAAATAATCAGGATATTCATGACTTGCTAACAAGCCTAGTAGGATGGACAGAACTAATTTAACTCTGCCCTGCTGAGTCACTTGGGCTGTCCATCTACCCAGAATGAAGCTAATTAGCTGGTATCAAAAGCCACAGCTTGAGCAATGGCCAAAATATATGAGCAAAATAAAATCAATCAGCATGAGACACCTTCATTTCCATTTACTAAATATTAAGTGCAGTAGTTTGCCCCAAATTAACTCACAGCTAATGAAAGCCTTATTTAACAGTATTCAATCTCAAAATCAGAATGGAAGAAAGATTATTTTCAAGTACTCAACTTTATCCAACCATTTCACATTCTTCTTGAGCACACTGCATCATAGCATATTTCAACTTGCATTTGTAACAGCACATTCAACCACAGAACACTATTAAAATAACATTAATGGTCTGTCTTAAATGAATAAAAGTAGGGACAAAAATTCATGCTGACACTTTGTTATGGTCCTCTACTGCTGTGCAACATACACACCCCCTGCCTCCCCCAGACACAATAGAGCTTAGAGAAAAACAAGAGTATCTGTCCAGCTTTCCCCAAAATGCTTTTGCTGCACTGCATGTACACAAACACTTACCCCCTCAATACTTTTGATAGCTGCCTTGTCTTGAAGCAGCTCATCTGGATTTAAAGATGAGATGCACAACTTTGCCTTTTCAGCTGTATCAACCATCGCTTTCACATAACAGCACAAAAGCCAGTAAAAATAGAGCTCCATTTTAGTTCATCTGTACATTCTCATTGATTAATGCATTCATTCTATCAACATGAGCACACGACATGTACTAAAAGGTTCTATTTAGCATGCATTTCATTTCAGTATCTTCTGCAGCTTTTACACAGGTTGTAGCTGGCATTTCTACCCAGTCCACATGGCAGCATTTTGACCTTGCTTTTAGAGGCTCTTTAGCATAAAATAATCTTTGTGGTTAGAGCCTCCAACTTATGCTGAATTATGGGTACTTTACAGTAAGGAAATAAAACAGCATAGTCAAATGCTGACAGTACTCCAGTGCTTTTCCCACAAGTCCTCTGAAGAACCAGCCAATTACCCTGCAATTGACACAAGTGACTGAAAAAAGCATCCTCATTTCTAGCAGTCGTAAATTCATTTGCAAGTAGCTCATCAAAATTAAATGTATACTTATTACAGACACAAAGATGTGCTTAAATCACATTAAAGGGATAATTTTATGATACTTGTAATTATTTAAAAAAAAAAAAAAAAGATTTTTCTATGCTGTATGTAGTAATCCTTTGCAAGCTTTAAACTTAAATCTGTTTTTTACTGAAGTGTTTCCTCGCAGTGTGTGTGAATACTGGTTTGCTATAATAGGATTGCTCGTGAGCATCAGGCTTCAGGCATTGATCTTTGTAGCAGAAAAGGGAACACTGCTCTGGGGGTGAAAAAATACACAGAAAGGACTGCGTGGTGCTTTAGGAAAAAATTACAGAAGGGGAAGCTGGCCAAAATTGTGACTAAACCAGAGATGGCTGCATTCCTTTTGCAGTCCTGACAAACACTGAGAACATTAAAGAGTTTTATCTAATAATAAATTATTAAGATCTGGTATTGGATACAAACATTTGTAGCAGATGATGAGAAAAGGAAGATAAAAGGCAATGTAAAGGAAATAATGGTTGTACTTATGACTGTTTCATTTTAGGTTTTACTTAGAAGTTTCTTCACAAGAGTTGTCACTAGTTTATCCGAGTCTGATATCCACATGTCTATTTGTGGATACATTGACACACCTTTTTCCTCATTTTCCCTGCAAACGTGAGAACTCTTTTATTGCTCTAGATAACTGTATGAATGGCCAAAGACAGAAATTTGTGGCAGAAAAGACCCTGGCTAACACCATTTCCATGAATCTTGCTCCTCTAGTCTGTATTATTACTTTAAGTATGAGAATAATAAAATTTTTTTAGACAGAATGTACCTTACTGTCCAACAAATGAAACTGCATTAGGAACTGAAATATACTTTTAAAAGAAGGCATATAACTGACAATAAAGAAAACTATAAAATAAAGAATTAACATTAAGTTACAATGCAAAGTAGACTGCAATATCCTTCAAAGAGAAAATTATATTTAAAGCCAGGAAACAAACAATTTAGTGAAGGAGACGACATTTGAATATTCTCCAACAGTCTCATATAACATTGCAATAATTTTTTATAATTTTTTGGCTTTACTCTTTCTTAGTAGTAACACATAGGTCACAGGTACCAAAATTCTTAAAGCTCATTTCTAATCAAATGGTAGCAAATTTCAAGCTTTACCATTCAAGCCTAAACCCAGCCCTGTGCCTGGGTTTTCTGCTTTTATAGCAGTGGCAGCTATGCAGTGCTTAAGATAATACTCATCTTCTACTTCTCTTTCCAGTCATCTTCCAGAGAGTGGACACCTCTTTCTGATTAAGGCAACCTTTCATCACAATTGTCCTGAGCACCAATTCAGACTGCACTACATTCTATGCCCTTAAAATAATCTTTATGTAATGCTTCCAGAAGTGGTTAATTCCACTGATCCACTACAGGAAGATGCTTCAAGGCTCCTCATTCAGAAGTCTCTGTGTTTGAAAATCTAGGTGTGAACTGTTCCAAGTGTCCCTTAGAGCAGGGAACAGAAGAAAATGCTGCTTTCACAGTTCCTGTGCCCAGGAGTGAGCAGGTTTTAGTCCTCATGCAATAGGCTTATTCTGGAACATTTTTCTGTCCTCTTATGTTTACATAATCATGTATTTATTTTTATATTTCTATGGTACAAGAAAAATAATGTGATGATGCTTCATAGTTAAGTACAGAGTAATTGTAATCAAGCTCCCAACTGTGACATGGATAAAATAACTCCTGACTGTTGTGGTTTTCTATATATAAACCATCTGAATTTAATTCTGATCTATTCTTTGATAATAAATTATGTCTGCCTCCTTTGCAGAACAAAGAGGGAGAAGCAGCCACTGTTTCACATGAGGTGCCATAGCTACTGGGGCTAATGCAGAAGATTCTCTCCTGCTACAAAAGGTTGTAAAATTATCACACTGGAGTAAAGATTTTGCATTTAACAAAACATCTCTGCAATGGAGCCTCACAGACATTAGCAGGGGAGGTGATTTCAAGTGTGGGGGGGAAGCACTCTGAGGAAAAGGTTTTAAATTATTGCCTAATGCAGAGCTAAAGTTCTGTGGAGAATGAGAACAGGTGACACAGGGTCCACTCTGAAAGCCAGCGTGAGGTGACAAACAACCCTGCAAGGTCCTGTGAGGGAAAGGGAAAAGCCACATCCCTGCTTTTACTCACCATGTGAATCCCAGAGGAATTCCAATGCACTTAGCAGGCCACCTTAATCAAAAGTGGAAAGATAAATACTAATTCTACAAATCTGGTCTAATTCCTCACCCAAAGACTGATTACTCGAAATCTGCGAGAAAAGGGTAAATTTAATCTTTCATTCAAGTTGTAGCAGCTAGATAAATTACAGAAGCCCACATAAAATTGACCTTCAACCACCACTTCCTGATAACAGAGTTTCTCACCTTTTTTATCAGATCTGTCTCAAAATTTCCTGCAGCAAGATTTCCCTATATTTAGAAACCAATCAGTGCCAGCAGCTGCAAGAATTGCCCTCCAAGCAATCAAGGGTGGGAAATACGTAAGTCAAAAATCCAGTGAGGCAGAAATTTCTGATCATACTTGAAAGGAAGCTCTTAGGAATCTACATTCATCTAGAAATTGAGAGGCAAAACCTTGACTCTTTCAAAGCACAGCATTTTCAGGCACAGTTCTAAGACTGGGAGTTTTCAGGCTAAATTTCAGAAAGACAGGACTGTCAAAAACTGCTAATCAGATTAAAAAACTACGTGATCACTATGACTGAAGAAACTCCAAACACTTTTTATGTTGAAGACTCCAGAACCCAAATTTTACCATGCATATGATGCAGAAAGGGATGCTACTGCAAGAAGATGAAGCAACTTTTTATCAAGTGTGATAATATAATCTCATGTTCTTTCTCAGACTGAAACAGGGTACAACAGGAAATATTTCTCACAAAACAGAAGGTATGGTATTGCCACAGGAGTTCAGAATTACCTGATTTGTCTTAGGCAAAACTATTGGATTTCAGAACTGCACTCAGGCCAGAGGAAGGGTAAGACCTAATAATAAGGGTACATCACAGCAGTCAAGTTAAAAGATTGAGTACATGCTATGAACACTTCCTTATCAGTGCAAAGGCACATATTTATCTTGGTTTTTCCAGTGACAGCACAATATAAACTAAGGGCATGTCTTTATCTCCTCTCCCGTGGCACTGAGCGCTCCACTTGCATCAGGAGCAGGGTACGACACACAGCCCAAACAAGGGCAACTTGCAGCTGCATTTGCACTAACAAAGCCCTTAAGAAGTAACAAACCTTTCTCAAGATAGATGCAATCATCTTACTGTTAAAATGTAACCTCTAATTTCTAGAAAATATTATTCTCAGGGTTCTCCGGGTTAAACACAAGAAGTGAAGGTAAAAGACATCCTGTAAGAGAACTGTCTTTGAAGTAGATGACTTAGAAAGTATGCTTCAAGACAGAGAGGTTATCAAAGATAGGAGTATGCTGCAGTTCCACAAACTCCACTTGAAATGCTGTCTGACAGGACTGCTGCTCTGCTAAATTAGATATTGTTAGCATTTTGCACAGTATTTCAAGATGTGGCAAAGAGTTATTAGCTGCAGCCTGTGGCCTACTGTTGCCTTTTTTCAAATTCCAAGGTTTTTAATTTCTGATTTTTTAAAAAAATAGTACATTTCACAACCATTTTATTCACAAATAGATTTAGTTTATGAAAACCAGGCTAATCCACTTGCCTTCTGCAAAACATTTACTAGCATGAACCTACACTTGCTTCTCATCCACTACCACTTAACTTCCAATCACTATTTTGACACTGGTAAAACTGCGTCTACATCAGAATGAAATCCAAACAACCCTAAAAAGAAACAAACACTCACTGCTCATTCTTACTTAGAGCATAAAAATTATAACAGTTGCTTTCTACTGATTTCATGTTACCCCAAATCTAAATTTCCACATTGCTGTTGGAAATGTATTCCCCAGTCAGAAACATCTGCTCAAAACTTAACACCAGTTTTTCAGTAGAAACACCAAATGAGTCCATTCTTCACAGCTTCTCTCATGCAAATTTCAGACTATGGACCAGAAACTTGAAATAGTTGTGTTTCACCATAACTTTTTAATACTGCAGGACACACCAGCAAAGTCTCTTCAACAAGTGAGGGTAGAGGGGTTAACAAAAACAAACAAACAAACAAATGAGAAAATACAGAAAGCAGGTATCATTTCAGTTAAGGTCATAAATGTCAGAAGACCAAAAGTATGTCAATCTGCAATCAAGTCTTAAAAAGTTTTCAGTATCTCTCATAACATCACTCCTACAACCAAAAAGAAGGAAAATCTTCAGATCATAAACAGTTCTCCCTGAGTTATTGTGGACACCTGATAAATTTTTTTGTTTAACTAAAGAAGAAAAGGGAATCATGATCATAGCCATCTACTTCTACACAAAAGCCTTTTTTTTTTACAACTCTACTGCTGTAATCACATTGCAGATCCTGTTTACCTCAAGCAATAAAAATATCCTGTGGAGACATATGATAGTGCTAAAGTAATCATGATAAAGTTCTTCCAACTTCAGTTACTCTTTCTGTATGAAGCATAAGTCTGGACTTCCTCTGATATTCTGGAGATAAAACCTTGAATCTTTCTCAGTAACTTCAAAAATGCAGCTCAGTGTGGAATTGCACTTCTCCAGGAAGGAGCCAGAACCTTCTGTGATTCTTCTTTTCTGACACATTAATTGTTCTTCCATACACAAGAAGAGCAGAAGCAGCAGCGTGCCATATTTATTCAATGAAAGTTGAGCCACAGGGGTGATGGTACATTCCTTCTCCAGCATCAGCCAAATTATCTCAGTGCCCAACTTTAAGAGGGTGCAATAATACTCCATCATTTGAGAATGCTGGGAGGCTTATGAATCATTTTAACAGCATGAAGGCAGATTGAGATCATCTCCCTGTTATAGGAACCTGGAGACAAGCGGCAGCCCTGGTGAATCATTTCCATACGTCCTTACTCCTCACAATAACCTTAAAGAGACACAACCACACGTCTCAATCTTCATTCAGCACACACAGGAACTTCCCAGGATTGAAAATGAGTTTATATTGTGGCTGAAATGATACCTACTATATATAAATATATGTATTTATAAGGCTCCAAATTGGGTCATTGTGTTTACCATGCTCCCTGAAATCCGTTTCAGGGGAAAAGAAAAAAACCAAGTAGATCCATAACCTTTGTAGTTCTGAGAAAATGCATGACACACACATACTAACCTGAGCATGCTTGATTGCAACACTGCAGAGAGAATAAAGAAAATGCTCTTGAACATTTCCATGTAAAGTTGTTTCTAACAGAATTAGGTACATACGCATGCAAACTCTCCATACAAACCTTCAGACACAGACATTTCTTTAATAAAATGAGAAAGCCTCAGACACAACAGAGTGTCAAACGATGAAATAAATGCGATAAATTAATTTAATTTTTAATGAGAAAACTCATGACCCTTGGAAAATCAGTGTATTTGAATACAAGATGTTAGCCTATGTTCCTCCCAGAAATATAATCCTTAAAAGGAAGCTTTTTTTTTCTCCTTTTTTAAACTATGTTTTTATGAGAAAGAATGGATTAAACCCTCCCTTTCAAAGAAAAAACTACTCATCTAAATGTGAGGCCATTGAAATTCAGCACAAGTTTCATTTTTTCATTAGTAGAAAATTTGGGCATTTTTAGGAAAATACATCAATTTACTTTCAGTTTGACTCAAAGTAAAACAGCCTGAAAATACCTCAATTTTATTTTTGGTTAGACTTAAAGTAAAACAGACTCAAAATACAGCAACAGAAGGTCTGCCAATTTCCATTAGGTAAGCAATGCTTACACTTCTCCTTCCAAAGTCACAACAGGAAGTGTAACTGTGTTTCTAATTATGCCACAGAGGTTTCTTGCATAAAGAAAAAATAAAATACAACGCATATCTCATTAAAGTACTCGGTGAAGGCAAGTAAGTCTATCCAAATGGCAGTTTAGGGAAGAGAACTATCTTCAGTTTTAAAACCTAATGTTTCCCCAGAGCATGAACAATCAACACTACCTTAACTTCCACCCTCTTTGGATTCACCCATCAAAGGAAGGAAGGTTGAAGAGAGGAAATGTACTTTGAACACAGCAACTGCATGAGCGGTGTTCTAGAGAGCTCCTAGTTATCAGAGCTTTAAAAATTATGTTCATTTCTGTTTGTCTCTGCCAAACACAGCAGCCTGTGCCATGCATGCCTGCAGACTGCAAGGACAGCTGGCCAGGGCAGGTTTGGTAGTGCTGCAAGGCAGGCAGGGCAGGAACAGGGGCTGAGCAAAGAGCTGCCCTCATTCTGCTCCAGCACAGCCCAGTCAGCACCTGGAGGGGCACAGAGCTCCCGGGGCAGTGCCTGAGCTGGGACACAAACACCTCACAGACCTGAGTGGTGAGCTGGGGTCAGGGAGTGCATCAGGGGAAAGCAAAGAGGAAGTCATAAAACATGATTGGCAATTCAGAGACTAAATCTCCATTAGCATTTTGATGCTTTGGTAGAGGTTCATATTTTAAAAGTACAGAGTAATTGAGGCCATTCTGAAATCTACAGTCATATGATAAAAACTTATTTTTTCATCCAAGTGAGAGATCTGCCTCAATACAGAAACTGAGGCACAATATATCCCCCAGTCCAGACCACAGGATGCCACCAATATACAATGCTGAGCAAACTCCAATGACTTTGGCCCCTCTTGCCATCCAGACATCCCCAGGCTTTGGGTCACAGGCTCCTAGAGTCTGTTTTGTTACAGAAAACAGCAGGAGTAACACTCTAAGCAATATTACAGCAATATTCTGTTTGCTGATAAGTGAACTGGCAAACCGTCAGTCTCAAGAGTCTTCAAGATTGGAAGAGATGTAACAAAAAGTTCATTAATAAAAACATCCAGCCTATACAATCACTAACTTCAGACTCAAGCTAAACAGCAGGCAAAGCACCCTTCACTTTCTCTCAGGATAACAGAAATGCTCTTCGGTTCCTGAGTCATGAGGCAACAGGAGCTTCAAAAGTCGTGTTCAAACAACCAGAGACATTCAGAGCAACTGCCCCAGGTAAATTTTTAATGCTAGCAGGAGCCAGTGTTGCCAGGGAAGAAGCGTGTCACTATGTGAGAGTGACTAGCACCGGGAGGAAGCAGGTGTGGGATTCTGTTCCTGGCCCACTTGAAAGGGATGTCAGCGTGCTCTCGGATGGTGACAGACAGTGGCATCAAAGGTTTGGCAGGATGTGCCGCAAGGCTTCTACTTGATCCTTCTTTTAAAGAAGTGCCAACAAGCTCTGAATCATGGAAGGAAGCAGGCCTTACAAAATACACATCCTTATCAGAATTCTTCTCCAATCTAGGAACAAATATAGTTGGAAGAGTTTCAGAAAAGGTAGGTTAATTCATGGAGTGACAAACACTGGAGTAGGGAACAAAATCAAGAGGAAACCAGTCAGGTCCCCAGAGGGCCATATGATCAGTCAATGAAGACTTTGTGCCTCCCTGGCCACGATACAACGTCTGGGTTTTGTACCTACTGCTGACAAACAGCAGAGCAGATTATCTGTTCTGCTTTCAGAGAACAGAGTCAGGAATCTGGCACTCCTGAGTTCCTGGGAGTCCATGGCCCTGCACATCCAGCATTGGAAACTAGGAAATTAATGTGTCCCTTTAAAGTACAAGAATGTTTCCATAAGAAAAAATAAAAAGAAATATTACTTCAAATGCAGGACTTCATGCTATTTTGTTTAGCAAGTCCCACAGTAATTCTGCATTTGTAAATGACACAAGTACTTGATGAGAAGATGAGGGCAAATTAATTCTATATGTACTCAAATAGAGAAGCCATTTTACTTCATGTAGTCTTCTTTACTTCCTTGAACCTTTTTGGGCAAGTTAATTTGTTTCAACATGTTTTTAAAGTAAGCTTAGCAAGATACATGATTGGTCAGCTCATTAAATGTAGCAGAAAAAATGAATATTTTGGTCACTTAACTCATAAAAAACAGTTCCTAGTCATAGCAAGAGTCAGTTTTAGAAATAGTTTTCAGTTTCAATGTCACCACTACTTGATTCTTGCAGCATGAGGATTTGTTTGACTTCCTCAACAGAGATGGGTCAAAAATCAGATTCTGCTGATCAGACCCTTAAAAAAATCAGCAGCCCCTACTTGATTCAGGGCTGCTACACCTAGATGCCTTCTCCTTTATTTAATCATTCCTTCCATTTGACCATGCACTTGGTGCCTTTGTTGCAGAATTCCATCTATATGAAATCCATGATGAGGATATATGAACATATTCCAATTCAAACTCACAAAGTGGCAGAAAGAAGACGGGAAGTCAATTTTATGTTAATCAGTGGTGTCAGGACATGCTACAGCAACTCGGCAAGGGCAGAGGTGTTCTAAACAATGCATTCTGCTGATCTGATTGCCACAGAGGTAGACAGAGCTGGGAAATACTTGAGATTTTTACTCCTTAACTGGGAGAAGACAGCCTAAGGACTACTTAAAAGCCAAGTGACTGGTCTGAAAATACACATATAAAACACTGAGGTTCATGTGTCCAAATACACACAATGTTTGTGTGATGAAATGGCTCTCTACAAATGAGCCCAGTCACATCAAAGCAAAATCAAACACACGATTATAGTCACAAGATTTATTCAGTATGTCAACAATATGGTATTTAAGCAACAGTATTGGACAATACATCAATTAACTCAGTTTATTAATAATTTAGGTATCTACTAATAAGATAAAGATTGATTATGTGGCTGGATTCAACAGCAGGTTCTGAACACTGCCCCTTGGACATGTCACACTTGACATCTAACTGCAAAGGCTGAGCACAATCCATTGCATCCACTGAAGAAGTGATCCTAAACTGAATACAGGGGAAAACAGCAATCACGGGAGCAACTACCCATTAGCACGTCGTGTTTGGTGACCAGGAGCACAGACTTCTTCAGGCACAATTCCCTCCTTCCATCCTTTCATTCAACTGGGACTGAGTGACTTCTGGCATTGCCCAAGACAGGGATCATAGGGCTGAAATGTCAAACTAAGAACTAGAATATAATTTACAGTGCAACACGCATTTTTAGAAAGTTGAGAGCTGCCTTTATACATACACATTCTTTGACGTATATAGCTTCCTTTAAACCCTGTACTAGGGACAGGCAAATCCTGCTGTGAATACAGGATTGATATTTACAGTCTTCATTCTCTGCCTGCTTAGCTGTAGCAAGAAGGCTTAGAAAAATTAAGGAAGTATTAATGCCATGAATCAAACCTCCAAAATATTTATCTCTAAGCCAAATCTACACCATTTAAGATTATCTCTTTTGTTGTAGCATGTGAGGAATGAACTACTACCAAACTGCAAAACAATAAAACAATACACACCAAATGAATCCCTCTCAACACCATGGCATGGAGCTTAATTCAAGTTATGTGTACTACTGAAGAAATAATTATTTATAATAAAGGTGTAAGAACATCACGAACAAAAGGGAAAAGTTCAGTTTGGTTTTACTAAATTACCTGCACTCTTTGTACTTTGGCCAATAAAGGACTCAGATGTGGGTCTCTCAATGCAAAGTTTTTCAATGCCATTATCAGCATAGGGGAAGGCAACACTTTGCCAAGAAAGTCCTTTCTCAAGTACTCACAAAATAAATGAGCTCCATTTGGTTCTTTTAACTATGACAGTAACCGCATCCGTTGAGGCAGTGTTTTTTTCTCAATTTGTTTGCATTATTATTTTCCCATACAGCATCAGCCCACTGAAAATCATCGATCCATTCATTACAACCACAATTACTGCCAGTCTTGATATCAAACTCTATTCAGTATCCGAACAACAGTTAACTGATGAACAGAGCAGAATCCTACAGAAAGCAAACTTAGGACCATATTCCAGGGTTTTGTAGAATACAAGCAGCTCCACCAGGTCTAAAGCACTTTCTTGAGTACTTGGTTAAATTCTAGCTACAGCTACACCAAAGGCCACAGTGTTTCATAGATCACTGAAATGTGATAGCAAGAGATAAGTGCAAATTTATTTTATTTCTCATCTCTGTGCACTTGGCAACTGAAGGTGAAAACACACCCCTGGAAATGGCAAGTCACATGATCATAAACCTGCTAAGAGCCCTGATAAAAAGCTTAAAAATCTTAAAGAGATTGTTTGTCTTAAAAAAACCCACAACCACACACAAATACAGGAATCCAAGAAAGCACATAAATTGTTTAAAGGCTATGCCACAAAAATTGAGGGTTTTTTAAACTGAATTGCATGTGCCCATTGATAGAGTGACTTGATAATTTGATAATTTGTTCAATTCAGCTTGATTACAAGTCTGATACTTTGACATTATCTACTTAGAAGGTACTGAACTAGTATTCAAATGACTGATATTAGAGCAGCAAATCACTTGACAGACAGACCCTGACCAAAAACATAATTAAATCATTATACAGATAGGTATTGCTACAAAAACAACCCTATGAGATATCATTAGTGGTCAAGAGAGATGTCAGTGCTGAGTCACCTGTATCACAGATGGGCGTTAACCAGTGAGATACAAGAGCACCCTGCAACAGCTGCAGACTGCACTCATCCTTCTTACACACAGAGCAACCCCACACACAGTCAGACTTCTCCTGAGGAAGGAAGGAGGACTGAAATATAAAGACTGAATTACCCACCAGACTGAAACAAAGCATGTGAGTTTAAAAATATATATAATTAAAGGGAGATACTGACACTAAATGAGATCTGTAAGGAAAAAGCACAGGCATGGCAGATGCTGAAGAAATCCATTCCTCTCTCACTGTGCCACAGAACAGTTCCAGCTGGAACAAGCCAAAAGCTTAAAAAAAACCAAAACCAAAACAAAACAAAAGCCAAGCAAACAAACAAACAAAAAACCCAAAAAACAAAACAAAAAACCCCCCAAAAACCCCACAAACTCAAAAGCAACAGTAGCAGCTTTATCTCAGTTTTTTCTCATTTTTTATCTTCTGACATTATATTTGTTAAAATTTCTATCAAAAAGTGTAGTTTTAACGAGCTATCTATATTATAACTGAATTCTCTGCTATGTGAGACAAATTGCAGTACAGTTTGATTTCTTTGACACTTATGCACACTCATGACAGCAATTTTTTGTTCTTTTTATATTTTTTTCTAAAAGAAAAACCTTAAGAGACGCAGACCATTAAGGACAAATGGTACTTAAGACTTTTACAATCACAGATCTTCCTATGATGATAATCACATTAGATTTGATTCTTCTTCTCCAGTTATGAAAAATCAGGCATTTCCTTTGAGGGAAACTCAATAAATGCTCCAACTACAAGGGAGAAAAGAAAAAGGGGGAAAAATAAATAAAATAAAATACAGTGAGAGTTTGTAACCAGAAAAGCAAGCTTCATTCCAGGGATCCTGTGGATGAGGGAGTCTTTCCACCCCAGAATCATTCAAAAGAAACAGACGCGGCATGGACAGGATGTGGTTAAGTCTCAAGACTTTTTTTTTTTTTTAAACTGTTGGTACACACACTTCCATCAGCTTAAACTTGCTCTTGGTCTGCAAGACTCTTCAGGGAGGTTGTGAAGTGGCTGTGCCTGCCTGCCCTTGCTAACCCAAGGCAATCATGAGCTCAGCACTGCCACACGTCTGGAATCTCTGCCACAGACAGGATGCCTCACAAGACCCACCCAAAGAAAACTCATATGGAAAAACAGAGAGAACGTGCACCGAATTCCAATAAATTTTCCATTTTGCACCACTGGGGAAAATAATACCAGCCCTCCCTCGAGGTTATGGGATGTCTGTCCATAGACTGGCAGAATTTATCTGTCTTTAGGATTTTGTCAAATGTGGAGGAAGTCAGCCTAAAATTTAGAAGTGAGGACAGGAAGGGAGGGGCAGAAGCAAGGAAAACAGCATAGACCAAGAGCCTTATCACATTAGGACCCAAGGACAAACATTCTTAAACAAATATCCCTTATCCTCTGTTTTTAAAAGTGTCCCAATTACGGGTAAAGCAGAATGAATATTACATTTTCCTAGTGAGTAACTGGAAAAGTCATGGTCTTTTCAAGTCCATGTCAAGTCTGCCTACTTAACTAACCTGTCTATGGCATTTTTTACCATATTCAGAAAATTTTGTGGTTTGTTTGGGTTCACGTTTTGTATTTTCTTTTCTTCCCACTCTCACAGTCTTGCAAGACGTCTCTTTATTTACAGCCTGAATTTTCTCACCTCTAGTTCTAAAATTTCATGTTGCAACGGGACGTTCCATTCCAAATGTAAAAACCAAACCAGTCTGCTTTGCCACTTCTGTGCACCCCTCGTTATCACCTGCTCTAAAAGCTAAACAGGTGACACAAGGGATGTACATGGGCCACCCCAATCATTCACTGGGTGGAAAGTGCTTTGCTGAGCAGGGACTGCAGCCCTGGCAGTGCTGCTGGGAGGGATGAGCTCAGAGATGATAAATGCTGCTGTCCTTTACCGTGCCTGTCACAGATTAATTCACTTGATCTGATGGTTCCACAGGGTGCTAACAGGAGCTAAGTGCCACTGGCAATAGGAACTGATTGGTTCAGGAGATGTCATTATCTCTGAAAAAATGCATTGATAAAAGGAAATCATTTCAGACCAGGAGATGATGGAAGCAACTGATATATCACCATAATTTTTTCCTCATTCATGTAATTCCCAGTAATGTGCATATTTAAGCATGTGCCTCCTCACTTGAGTTGGTTCACTTTCTTTAGAACATCCTCTTTTTCTCTTGCAAGAGGATTTCTATTAAAGTTCACATTTGATACCTTGTTCTACAATTGCACTCACTGGGCTGAGTCAAAGAAGCAATACAAAGTTCACATCCTCTTGCACACAGATTTCTATATGAAACTTCTCAAAAACAGTAAGACTTTTATAGTCCAAATTATTAAGTTCTGTGGCAAACAAAGATCTTGAGTAACTTTGCCATCAGAGCATATTTTCACGATAATCAAGTAATTTTTCAATATACTATGGATACACAGTACTTCCATGGTGTTTGTTCTTTCTACTACAAACATAAAATTGAGGCCTAACAACTTTATTTTTAGCATTCTCTGCCTCCATAATGGCCACTATTATAATCAAGTGTGATCTGTATCACAGTGATGTTTCTTAACTGCATTAAGCCCCAGTGGAGAACCCTGTGAAAACCACTCCAAATCCTCATTTTTCCAAAGCAATAGTTACAAAAAAATGTAGTGTGATAACATGTTAAATATTCTATCTTAGAAAAACACAGTTTTGCTTTGGTTAATTTTAGAAACACACAGAACTTCAGTTTCTAGCAATTGGAATTTACATTGGGGTCAAAAAAAAAAATTCCAACCACATGGGACAGAAGATCATCCTAATTAGGACTGCTGCTACTTTTCTTTTTTGCTATCTATGCACAAATTCTGATGTAGTTCAGGCTCTTTAGTCTCAAATTTATGCAATTGACTAATTCTTTTTTTATAATAATTCAAGTTATATTTGATTTTACCTCGAATATTGTTTTAAATGATTTTCATTATGAAATCCAGAAAATAAAAACTTGGTACAGTAGATTAATTTTGTGAACATTTTTAGAATGCTTCTTCAATAGCTGTTAATAATTAACACGATCAATAAAGGGTTCTTAGTTAACC
Organism: Eopsaltria australis; assembly: GCA_034509425.1. Classification (NCBI taxonomy): domain Eukaryota; kingdom Metazoa; phylum Chordata; class Aves; order Passeriformes; family Petroicidae; genus Eopsaltria; species Eopsaltria australis. The sequence continues at coordinate 5,345,399 of JAVTVJ010000055.1, read as the reverse complement.
AAGCACAATGATTATCACAAGCCATAAACTTATTTCCCTGTACTTAGGGGCTAATGCACATAGTCTGGTCCTTCAGTGAAATGTTTCTGATCTTTTCCCTTAGAATTCTGGGAATAAGCTACATCTTTAAATACCCTGGAGAGCAGGTTACCAAATTATAAGCATATATTAGACAACAGCAAAAAGCAGTAACTTTTGCCTTCTTTTCTGTGGCATTTTGACAGTTCACCAACAATAATTTAAGCAAAAACAAATAATCTGTGAATTCAGGTTGTTGTTTTTATGATCTCTTTCATGTGCAGAGTTCTGTGCAAGAATTTACCTAGAAGTGGAAATTACAGACTAACATTTTTAAAAGTGGTAAATCTATTAATTAGTTGCAAATCCCATGTATCTGATGTGAGAAAAAAAACAAACAAAAAACACACATAAAAAAATCAGAACTCAGATGCTTAAAATCACCAGGAAGTTTAGGAATGACATAATGCTTTTATAGAGCTCATTTAAAATAATTAGGATGTAATAACAATGTAGGGCACATGCAGACTCTCTGCAAATACAGGATAATGCCATGTTTCCCTAGTTTCAGTAATTTCCCTCATTTTCCTCCATTGTAGATGCCGGACATAAATGCCTACAGTCTAAAAAACGACTCGAAAATTGTACCTTTAATCGTGTCCCATTGTTTCCCAGTCATTCCACATTGCATTTGTTTATCAAAGCCACTCTCACACCAGACTCACAGCACTCTCGCCTTTCTTCCATCTCCTTTCTGCCTCATTAGAGGATATTTAACAATATCAACTATCAATTTCCTTGTCAGGTTTCAATTAGGGTAGTTATTACCTGATCAATCAATTACTCGTTCACGTCAATAACTATTTCATGTCTCTGCTGCTTTCAAGACTTCAAACAACCTTCCCTTCTATTGCACAGGGCAGATGTTGTTCCACTGCTTCCCTTCACTATGGCAAGAGTTCAGATGCAAAATGTCTTGGTTTGGTTGAGCATCTGTCATTTGCAACCATTAATTTATTACCGATACTAGAAGGAATTTTATTTTGAGTTGGAAGTATTTCTTTTTAAATTAGGGATGCAAACTGAGATGTTGCACCTGAACATGGCATCAAGTGGACTCTCCCTACACAAACCAAACATCTTTAAAAAAAAAAAAAAAAAAAAAAATCGATTAGAACAACATGCATTGGTATTTTTTTATGTTCTTTGGTAGGTTTTGATAATAAAACATTTAAAAGATAAAAGTCTTGTTTGGTTTAACAAATTACTTTCTTGAGGACATAACTGCAGGCTTACATTGTACTGCTTCTACAATCTCACATTCAAAAGAACACAGCATGCAACATATCAGCACATAAGGTCCATGAAACTCCTTCAGATTAAATTTATTTTTAAAAAATAAATAGGTTCATGTACCAATCGTACATAATAATCTCATATTAATACAAAACTCATATAATAAGCAACCTCATGTGAGTTCATTTCCATTCCCATATATTTATGTTCATCTCTTCTGCTAATCCATTTATATTCTGGTTGTTTAATTTTTCTTGTAAGCTCCCTGCCTTAATTTGAAGGCTGTGTTTTGGTCTTTCTGCAATTACACTCATATTGTTGAAAATTGCATGGAGATAACTGGTCCTTTTTCCAGGTGATATATTAACTCCTAGATGAAGGCTTGCATTTCACTCCATTCTAAAAAGCATTCATAATGCTCACTTCAATAATTTGCCAAAATACATGTTTGCACAAAGCTATTTCACTCTGATAATTGTACACATTGCTTTTTGAATCCTCCTCAGACAGTTGCTTTTGTTCAACTTATCAATACAGCAATTCTCATTTAGAGCTTAATTTAAAATTATACTTCTTTTAATGTCAATGTTTCTTGCCATATTTTGTTCCTCTGCAAAACTAATTAAATGAACGTTTATTATGGCTTTTGTTTTTCCAAATGATTCATCTTTCTAAGTCATGGATTAAGACTGCAGTTACTCTTCCCAAGAATTGAATCTTCCCAGCGCCATCAAGAACCATTTGATTTTCACAAATATTAGACATTTTCCTCAACTTTTAAGCAATCATTTTTCATAAAGGATCTCAGTATAAAAAGAAACAAACCAAACCATCTCAAAACTCTAGTTCTAACATTCTGTCTTCAACACACACTGTAAGGTTTATATTAAGAAAATGATCATATAACTTCATTCCAGTGTAGCCAGAGCCCCCTTGGCTCACAGAGAAAGACTGAAAATGGAACTATCTCAGTTGTGATGTCTTTAATTCCTGGTTTTGGTAACTCTTTCCAAATCAACACTGACTACTAATGTTGAGAAACAAGGGAAGTCAGGGGAATTATGCAATGAGGCACTGCTGCCTGGGCCCCCTTCCTACACACTCACGGTCACACGGAAGGGAAATTTCAAACCAGCCATTTGAAAATGTAGCCATGAAAGTACACCCCAGCATTAAAAAAAACAACAAAACAAGCCTGCAGCAACTGAAGCATGGCACACACACTACAGAAAGAGAGAAATTCCAAAGGTGTGTATTACCACTGTGCCAGTTTGATGGCACATCATTCCTGTACTGCAAGCCTATTCAGAGAACAAACCAAAGCAAACCAAAGCACTAAGCTTCATCACTTCGAGGATCACAGGTCTCTGACAATTTCTGTGACAAAAAATGTCACAGCCAAAGGAAAGAAGAAAATTTCAGATTCACACCAAAAACTAGAGTTCAAGGCACTTTCCATGTTATGCAATAATTTGCTTACTACTGAGGAGCAAACACAGGCTTGCTCCACAAAAGCAGCTTGTCTGTGCCAACCATTCATGCCTGAAGAGGCTGCAAAGCCACCACAGTGCAAAGGTCAGATTAAAAGAGCTGGCTACCAGCTTTAGCAAAGAGGCCATATTCATAAAGCACAGACGAACTGCACTGAAAGCTAAAACTGACAGAAATCACTCTGGCATGTCAGATAATAAAAAATGCACTAAAAACCCAACAGAAATAGGTACAGAGGACCTTTGAATGCCAAAACCCTTGCAGGATCCTATGAAGTTCTTCGAGGACAGATCTTTAGTAAGTTACCTGCAGAGTTTTATACAAGTCCATCTAGAAATGTTATTCTTCTAGTAATGTAAACAAAATCAGTCATTTACAAATTTTTAACGGCAAATTCCTGGTTCACTTGGCAACCAAGATTTACAGGTCAGTTTATCCTCCTGTCAGCGAGAGGTGACATGAAGAGGTTTGGGGCTTGGCGATGACAGATAATGAGAGCAGGTGACACAACGTGGGAGCCCAGGACTAAACACCACCAATCCACTCACTGCTTTTTGTGCTCTGCAGCAACGATGCTCAGGGCCAGCAACTCTTTATACCGCTCTTCATGCAGCTGTTATCAGTGACCAACAGATGATATCACTGGATATCATAGAAATAGGCTGGTTCATTTCCTTCAAAGAACACAACCTCCGTGGAAGAAACTGCTGCAAGAGGGAGTCAACTGACACTGAAGGCCTTGGGACAACACATTAACACAGAATGACACAGGAGCAGAAAAAACAAGGATAAAAATATTGGCTGCTATCACTTTAGCCAGCTGCTACGAAACCCTAACACAGCGTGTATAAAGCTGCTTTAATATTCATCATTTCAAGATTTTAGAAATGTACTTTAAAAATTTATGCAGGACATTTTATTCCTGAAGTACATCCATTTTTCTGTCTGTAATACCACCTTATGAATAAACACAAATGAACAGGCACATTTCCTTTCTCTTTGAGAAACAGCTAGAATGCAATATTAACCTGCAGGAAATTCCAGCATTTTCTCTACACTTTGAACACTGGGATTGAAATATCAGTCATTTTTGCCTTCCAATTATTAGGCTTCCTTAAAACTAATTAAACTCAAATATTGTTTATCTCTAATCAATCTCAATATAATGGGAAAGAATTTGATACTTCATTTTTTCATTCAAGGGCAAATATACAGCAGTCTACAAGAGACTACCTCAGAGACTGGATATAGAATTATCTACAGTTCCACTACAACCTCACCAAATTTTATCAGGTCCATACACATTTTCACTTAATTTTCCCCACTATTTATATTAATTTTTCATGAAAACTCAACATAGTCATTTAAAGTGAGATATTGCTAGAAAATTTACTAAAAAGCAAGATGGGCAAACTACAAAAAAATGCACAAAACCTAAACACTAGATATATTTTTGAACTCTCTGTGATGAAACCATGCATTGCTAATTTCTCAGCAAAGGTTATTAATTCTGTGAGCAGTGGAAGTGATGAAATTCAGTTGCTGAAAAGAGATATAAGGTGTTTGTCTGTGTTTGATTGACTGACTTTGGTGCCCTCCCAGTAACACTCACCAATGAAAACTTTTCTAGAGCTGAGGCAATTTGAAATCTTTTCTCTCTTCTGAGAGGTCCCCATAACACAAACATTTGAAATTCTCTGCATCTTGCAGGGAATTAGTTATCCCTGAGATCTCATAGCCTTTCATCAAAGTCAGCAGACATGCTGAAAAAGTTCCTAATCTAGGTTGAAGAGATGCAGAAAATACCAATTCATTAACCTTGCTATCTCACAGAGAGAAGCTAAAAATGCCTCAATAACAACTTTGCAGTCCTAATCTCTGCCAGTACCCCATCTCCCAAACACACATAAAGCAATGTTATTCAGTTTATTTAAACTGTAAAATATATTAGGGGGAAGTGCAATTGTAATTTAATCATTGGTACACTAACAAGCTGAAGGAAGAAGAATGGATTGATATTCAAAAGCTACATTTTAAAAGTAACAACCTCATTTTTTAATTGGTATTTCATTAGTTGTGCTATATACAATTATGTAATAAAATATTAAATGATATATAATTCAAAACCATAATTTAAAGCTCTATTACATAGTTTCTTCTACAACAGCTATTAATTTTCAGACAGCTCCCATAAAGATTTACTGTGCTGAATCACATGAGGAAAAAGTGAGCAATCCTGATTTACACTAAAATAGAGGAAAATGCAACAGCTCTGACATTTACCCAAGTACCCAAGTTATCCTCAGGTACTTGGGCTCATCTCTCATTTCAGTGATTAAGTTGTTCAGAGAAAAACAGCTCCTATATGTCACATATAGATTAGTCTGCTGCTTGCCCAGTGAGCTTTCTGTCAAATCTTTCTGATGTCCCGTGCTCACATGGATTTTATAAAGTATTATTATTGTGCTAGCTCAGAAACATGGAGATGAAGGGACAGGAGAAATAATACCCTCCAACTTAATGCAAAAATCTCTCAACAAATATTACATTAATTATTTCACTCAGGCAGTTACAACTCCATTCAAATAAAGTCACCAACAGAAGCATCCTGGTTGGAAGGAGAAAGGAAGGAGGCAAACACATCCTGGAACACTGCAGAATGTCCAGGGAATATCAGTGGTCCAGTTTCTCCCACTTCTGTATCATTACAGGGCTTCTAATTTATTGTACATGAAATAACATTTAAAAAGTAATTTCTGTTTTGTTACATAAGATAAGAATAAACACATTTCTATGTATGTTTCCTCCTGACACAACTGGAAAAATAATTGTACAGAAGGTGAAGGAGCCAGACCTGTGATGTCTTTTCTAATTGTAGCACTGTGTATTTTTGTTTCCATGAGATGCAAAAGCTTAGCAATAACTTTCTGTTTAGTCAAATACATTTATTTTTAACAGACATCAAGTTTTCTTTAAGTTTATAACCTACTCCATACACATAAGTGTACATATATGTACATAGATATAGCTATCCTATCTACTGTCTACCTTCAAATTAAGTGTATTTTATCTATATGTAATAAAAAAAGGTTGATATACAGTGTCTGACAGAAAAAAAAAAGACACATGACACTATCTACAGATTCTGATAGACAGCAAATCAAAATAATTCAAGCAACCAAATGCACTTTGTGGAAGTGGCTTATTTCACTGTGTAGGCTAAACGTATTCTGAGGAAGGATTACATTTTGTTTGGCAATTTATTTTATTGACAAAGCATATTTCATCAGATATTGCCTCACATTTTGTAGACAAATGCATGTTGTCAAATTTCCTATTTCCTTTGGTGGATGAAAAGCATTTTTCCACAGATTCTACACTTCTCTAGAGAGCCAATGAATTCCACATAACAATAGGTTCTATGAAGGTGTTTGTATTACAAGTTTATATAAAATAGTAATATTTTTAGGAGTATATCTAGAATATATAATGAAAAATGGTCTTTAGTGTTGAGATGTGGGTGATTGGGGTCTGTCACAGTAATTAATAATCTTTAGTGGCGTTTAAAAAAAATAAAAATCAGAATCTAATTTTGGTTTCTGTGATTCAAATTTATGCACTATTTTTACTGAAAATTTACCCTTAACTTAGAGTAACTATGAAGTCTTAGAGTGGTTGTTGCCAAACATTTGAAGACATTTATTCTTCATTGCTTTCTTTCTGATCTATTTTACTTTATTCCAGGAGTACAGTGTCACTATAAGTGTCATCAGACAAAGAGCCTGTTCTTTGTGACAGAACCAACTTAAGGCAATTAATTCAGATAGTTTGCTAAAATCAGACTAAGAACGAACAAACTAACCAAAACAATCATCTCCCAGCCCCTGACAAACCACCTACAAAACACAGAGGAAACAGTCCTGTCAAGAATATTGATTCAACAAATTACCTTCACATATGCACACATGCAGAAAAAAACTTTCAACAGATATTAAGAATATTCAGTCCAGTTAAAGTGCATATTTAACTCCTATATTCTCACATATAATTCAAAATACTAACTTTACATATGTAATTTCTCTTCTTTTTTACCAACTGTAACCATTTCAAGTTAAATCCAAATTTGACTTGAAACAAAAAATCATGTTTCATTCTCATCAGCATTAAACTGAGTGGAATTGATTCTTTCAATGTCAAAGAAGTATTCTTCATGACAAGTCTGTCTTTAGAAACACCTTGTGGACAGACATGAAGAGCTGCAGAATTATCAGCTATTTTACCTTAAGGGAGGATTTACCAGGAAGATTAAGAAGGCCCCCATTTGCCATGGAAGCATTTGAAGAGCTGTGTCCATTAAACTGTGTAGGCATTGAGAGCACTTTCTTTTTACACAGTGTTTCTTTTCCAGCCCACTTTAATGATGAAAGAATTAGTAATTTTCTTCTAAATTCTCTCTTAAGCAATTAAGCAAATTCTCTGGACAGTTACTGACAGCTTGCGTATGAAACAAACGCACAGAGAGGACAAAAGAAAATCTGCAATTTCCTCTAAAATACCCTGTAGGAATGATCCACATTTATTCAAAAGGAGCACCAATACGTAAGCAATGATTTTCCAAAATCCAGGAAACACCCAATTTCACCCATATGAACAACTGTTTTTTCCCCTCAACACTGCCACCAAATCTCCATGTGATGAACTAAGTAGATGAACACTGTCAAGAATGAAGGTTCATTTTTTGCACTGGTTTTCAAACACATATGTGGGTCCATGCACATGCAGTTATCTTAAATGGCAATCACTCAGGACTGGGGGAGCAGCAGAAGTCCTTCCCTCTCCGAACTGCAGAGGTAACTCTTGTTTCTCTTGGATTACAGAGACCAGTCCATATCCTGATCCTGCAGTCCTAATCATTTCTGTCTAAATCTCACATGTGCCAATTTCTTGTGAATTAGGAAAGCACTCATGGCCATACAGGTGAAGACTGTGGATCAGTAAACCCTTTTGGAACCAAGTAACAGCTTTAAATTGTAAATCAAAACCCAGAGAAAAATATACAGTCATTTGAAAAAGAGCATCACTGTAAAACAAAGTCCATGTTTAGAATTAATTATTCCATTTCGTATTGTAAATTGACATACAAAAATATATATTTGTAAGGCCATGCACATTTAGTTCTTTGTCTTCAAAGCAAGTCAGTGAAGAGTTTGCCTTGAAGTCAAATTAATAAAACATTAGGTGCACATTGATACTATATATCTCCTCAATAAACCAGAAATAGTCAAGCTGACTCTTGTCTTTATCACATAACTGCACCCTAAAAGCAGATAGATTATAGCTCACCTAACCAGCATAGGTTAACTAGATAGCAATATTTCAATTAAAGAAAAAAGTCAATTGTTGCATGTCTTATTATCATCCTAAAACATCTTGGCAATAATTAATAGCTACACAATTCATAGAAATTGCTTTCCTTATTTTTGAAGCAGCTCCTTTCTTTGAATGTAATGATTAAGAGAAAAGAAACATCTGTTTCTGTTGCTAAGGAGATTGACTGAAAAAAAAAAAGAGATAAATATTTAGAATATTTTTCTAAAAAGAAAAATTCCTTCCACTTGGGTTCAACTACATGCTTTATAATCAGTGGCACAGCAGCTATCACATAACACCAGTGTGTTTCTCCTTTTGCATTGTGACTGCTCAATTGACAGATATTCTGCCTACTTATTCAGGGACAGCACAGCACAACAAATGAAGATGCCTAGACACATTCACCTGCATCTCTGTGTCTTGAGCAGCTGCAGATGTTCATCCTCAAAAGTGGCTATCTGCATAATAAGCTGGATTTCTGCTAGTGAGGGAAACTTCAACTGTCTGTGAAATGTGCCACATGACGGTTATGACAAACCTAATATTAAAAATTAGAAGATTCAGTCTTGTAAAGCAAAAAAACAAATATCTCTAACAGTAGGCAAATTGTTTTAATGCACATGTTCACAGGACTGTAATTAACCTGGTGTTGTACAAGCACAGAGCACATCGCCAAGAGGTATAAAAAACTGGGTCAGTAAGGATCTGCATGAAGCAAAGCTGCTTCTGCTGTAGGTGCTCAAAAAGGTAAGGTTAGACCCATCTGCCAGTAAAACAGGTGGGCAGGTGCAAGGTATAACCAAATAACCCAGTTATATTGAGTTTATAATTCTAAATGAATTTGATAAAACTCATCCTTAGGTACATTTTGGTTTTCTATAGTAGATCACATAAGACAATAGTAATCATCTTGTTTTCCCATTTCAGATCACTGCAAAGGTGCCAACACTGTGAGACATACTTCTGTAAATGCCAGTGACACCGGGAGTAAACAACAGCTTGAAGACAACTAGCAAACCACAACCTTCCCAGCACACAGCTTCAAGTTCAAAAGCAGAATAAGAGTGTAAACAAAAAATATGTGTGCTATGGATCATGTTGGCTCATAGACCTCCTGGAATGGGACAGGGCTACAGTGCATCACGGCCCTGTGGCTCTCCCAAGCCCTGCTGCCATGCTCCTCTGCATCATCAGCACCCTTGGAGGCCTCCCATATGTGCCAAACTTTATTCCTGCTGACTCCGTGTCTCCTTTCCTTCAGCCAGTACCAGCCATCCCCAGGATGACACCCAAGCCTTTCTTCAGGCTCACTGTCCCTGACTCATGTCCCAGTTTCAGGTGGAAGCACGTGCAGCTGTCAGTACTGATGGGGTGGTGCTTCCCCATACAATGTCTGGGAATGCTGAACATTTGGATTCTCACTGTGATAGCAGTTTAGTTTTTATCTACTTCTTGTGTTTTCTTTCTATCACACCTGATTTTTGAAGATCCTATCCAAGCAGATACAAGTTGCTGACTAGAAGTTAAATTGTGATTTAACTTCAGGCTGATTCACAATCAGATTGTATTTTCTAATTGTATTTTTTATTTGTACCTACTACTTTCAGAAACACAAACAGTGCAAAAAAAAGCAAAAGAAAAATCTGAAAGAAAACATCTGTTTACCAATATTCCCTTCTCTTGAAGATTTTTCTTTTTCGTTAAATACACAAAAATAAGCTGTTCAGGAGGGCAAAGGCACCAGTCCAGGCTGGAATGAATGGAACTGAAATGCAGGTTCATCCACTCATTCTTCATATGTGTGCTCTATTCCACCAGAAACATTTATCAGACACCTACACAGTCACACTACCTCAAACTCCAGTCACGAAGTAATTACAGACAGAGGGTTTCTTCCAGGATGGATGCTGACTGAGAACCTTCCTCTATTCACAAGGTAGCTCTGAAATAGTTCAGTCCAGGATTCATCATCAAACAGGAAGGGCTACATCATTCTCAAACACACAGAACTTCTTCTGAAACCCCAGCACGGTTCCCGGAAGACTTCAGAATCAGGTGCATAAAAATCTAGAATTGCCAGTGCTGAGTTTTCAGTACAGGAAGGAAGGGATAAAACTATAAATAAAGGACAGATTACCAAGAGCACCACAGACCGGATTCTACATTTTCCTTCATGTCAGATACCTGTATTCAGTACTTGTAGCAGGTTGTACAGACTGTTTCATAGAGAACAAGCTGTCATGAGCTGTAACTGTTTCCTTTGGGCTCTCCAAGGAAAGCCCCAGAATGCACAGAATGCCATTTCTAGTTTCTAGACAAGACCTGTCCCCTTCAGTCTCACTTTAAGAAGCATTCAGATGTTATCCTAACATTTCCCTCAAGCTTCCACTCCAGGCCAGCCTGAACCTCGACAGCACTTTCCCCCAGCCTTTCACCCACAGTCCCACATTCCCATAGCAGGCAAAAGATGAGTTTTCTTTTTAAAACTATGACACGTAAAACCATTTATGGCATTTAAACTATGGCATTTAAAACTTGCCCTTAGTTAGAAAGCTCAAATATTTGTTTCCCCACAGAGACTTTTTCACACAGAGGTTCATATCCCACTGAAGTTTATGAAAAATACATGGATTATACAATGTCCTTTTTCATACAAAATCATATCCTACTGAAGTATTTGAAGAATATATGAATTATACAATATTATGGCAAAGAATGCAGATTATTGTTAATAATATTTTTACCTGACTCCAAGAGAATTCTCATAAAATAGCAAATATTATCAGCATCTATTTATCAACTCTCAACTAAGTATGCCAAACAACAGGACTTCAAACACCCAGTTATCTTTTCCAGTACATTTTTACTTGACCTTTAGTTATAATTTGGTATTTTTATATATTTAGTTTTTCTCACTACATCCTTCTCAGCCTGAACACTCATATCACCACTCCACTAAAATGTTTTAAGATACAGTAATTTATTTTTTAATTATCCCAGACTTACTGTTCTGCTTGAATTATTCCCATCTTCCATACATCTGACAGAGGCCTGAATTTATCCAAAGTAATATTCAATTTCTCATCTTCTCATGCAGTACTTGAGAAATGGCAGTGCTTCATTTTCTCATATCAAATCTTGTGTCTTAAAGAATGCTGCCAAATAAATTTCTCTCCCAGCAAATATGTTTGCAGTGCTAAGGCCAATGTATGGGCACATGTCCTGATAAATTTAAAACCACTCCTAAAAGCAGACAGGTTAATCCTCATTAATATTCTACTGAACTTCATAACAAAGACAAAAATGTAAAAAAATGGTAGTTGGTGATATGGCATAATTTACAAAAGTATGGGCAAATCTTAATTCTACTTCTGTAATCTCACATTGTGATGACCTATTTTAACAGCATATATGTCCCTGCTCTTTCATCAGGCTTAATTATTGATGGTAATTTCAGGACAGCATCCATTTTTTTCCTGTATTTACTTCAAAAATAAAATTAAAACCATTTTCTTTTGCATTGTTTCTTATTTGGGATACAGACTTCAGGTATGGGGCAAGGAATTGGGAGGACAACACTCCAGCAATGCTGATTAATTGGTCAGTTTATAATTTAGAGTAATTTACTCTAAGTAAGTTTTATGCTTAAACAGAATAGTAATCTGCCTTTGCTGACAGAAGAGTTACTCAGGAGAAAAATCAATAGCAGAAGTTGCATTGGTTTTGTGGCTCCATTTCTGAGTGCTAACATTTAACTTTATCAAGCTCTGATTGTGAGGTTGCCACTTAAGAAATAAAAGATACAAATACTCAAGAACACATTATTTGTAAACTTTTGTTCCCTTTAAAAATCGTTGCAAACGAATAAATCCAACATGGTAGAGGCGTCCAAGTCTGATAACAAAAAGAGGGCTTCTTCAGCAATTTGCTTAAGCAGTTTTGACTGTTCATACCAATGGGAATTTACAGAAGGTTTTCAAACCATACAGAATATGCTCTTTTATAGACTGGCAGCACTAAAGATGCCAAAAAATTTGCATCCTCCAGACCCGGAACTAAGAAGAGCACAGAAGTTGGCAGTGATGAAGAGGCTGTTTTCTTCCAACTCCCACAGAAGAAGGGAATTTACTGTCAAGATGCATAAAGCCAAGAAACTGAGTCGTCCCTTAAGGATAAGTCCAGAAGGGTTTTGTTCAAGAAGTTAAACTTGTTTTTTTTTTTCTAAGGTAGTTATTTTCTAAAGGCTTTGATCCACCATGATGGAATGATAGAAGTCTTTGTTGAAAAGAAAGCAAATTTAAAAAAGAAAACAAACCTAACCAATATGCTGAAATATTGATGTCACAGCCACAGCCTCTGAAGAACACAGAAGATGCTGGAGAAGGACACAATGGAGGGAAATGAGTCGCAATTGTTTGGGAACTGACAGTGAGTTTTTGACAGACGTATAAAGAACAAAAGGCAGAAACAGGCAGTGCTGAAGGGCTGGGCAAACCACACCAAAGGGAATTAACTGGGAAGTACCAACACTTTCTCATCACACCAGGAAATGCACAGGAACACAAGTTTAAGGAGTGAAATAAAGAACAGACCGTACCAGCTCAAAAATGCAAAGCTGACAACAGAACCCACAGCAGGCTGAAAACAAGTGATGTCACTGGCACCTGGGACAGAACCCAGGGCAAATTCCCAACCCCAAACCTGCACCTAAGGAAAATTCACATGGCACGTAAAGACAGAACATCTCCCAAAACCCTAAAGCCCCAAAATGAAACCCCAAATCAGCCGATGTACCATACTCATGTGATCTTGTAGTGCTCGTGTTCTTCCCCTGTCCTGGGGTTCTGTGAGGAGCTCTCTCAACTGGAGATCCTCTACAGCAAATCCTTCAATGCTAGGGAGGGAAAGCTCTGCTCCTCACAAACACCACTGAGCTCCTTGGCCCAGCCTGTGTCTCAAATCAAATCCAGAGCAAACTCCCCCAGACAGGTGATGGGGAACAATAAGAAAAGTTTTTCTTCAGTACCTGTAAATATTTCCTGGCTTTAATATCTTCCAGAGCAATGAAAAAAATTAATGTACAGGATCTAGCCACCATTTTGAAAGTTTAAGTAGGCACATTCTCAACCTCAATTACTGCTGGGAATTAGGAATTTGGTTTCATGTTCAGCTTTGCTACTGACTTGCTGTCTGACCCTGGGAGATCACTTGGTGTTATTTTAAAAAACAGACAGCAAAAACAAACAAACGAAGACTACAGCAGGGGATTTTGAGATTGAGCTATCAGGTATTTTCAAATTTTCACCAAGGACCTATTTCTGCAGCCTTTCCCTGACAAACTGCTGTTGAGATACAGAGAAAAAGTGAGAGCTTCTGGACCAGCATCTTTTATCATCTTAATGTTTGTTCTTCTGGAATTTGGTGTGAGATGTACTTGTCAACCCATTCTTTAACTATTTGAAGATGGGATATGAAGATCCCTTAAATACATGAACATACACATAAAGCATATACAAATAACTTATCCATAGACTATATAGATACATTTGTAATAGTCAAAACAGTTTTCAGGAATCCCCTATTTCATATTTCTAATTATACAGAACTGGCAGAAACTTAGACTTGTAAAACAATAAAAATAAATTAAACTGCCACAATCCCACTGAATTTTCTTTCCTAATATAAAGTATTAATTATACTGAAGTATCCCATTTTTCTCATTTTAATTTTCTCACACTATATCAATTTTGAAAATTTAAAGATTCAGGCCTTTAAGAGAAATTTACTTTGTAAGTATGGAGCATGGATCTTAATGGCCTAAAAACTGACCAAGTACAGTTCTGGAGTCAGAAATAAACCTTCCAGTAGAAAATAAGTAATGGCAACCAAATGACCCATTGCAAACAATGCAGAAGAATGTGTTGATTTTTTTCAGTGTGAATTAAAGAATTCCCTCAGAATTTGGTGCATGCCATATCTATACCCCACTATTTTGCCATGCTTTTCAAGGCAAGTGAAACAACTTAAAATGTTATATTGAACTAATTCCAAATGACAGATTTATTTTACAAAAGGCACGATCTGGAAGCAGCTTCCCATGAAATACTGCCACTGAATTAAATGACTCAAGTAAGAATTCTCAGGTGTATCACTGAAAATTCTACTCAGTAAAATTAAAATCCATAAGAGAAGACAGAATTTTTTAAAAATAAGTTGGGCTTGTTTTCGGGTTTTTTTTTTTTTTTTCTGATGGGAATCTATCAACTGAAGGTTCTGTTTCCTTTACTCTTCAGCCACTCCTAAGCAGGACAGCCCATTTCCACTGCTGGACACTCTGGGATAAGTGTGGTACTGTATATAATTACCTGAATTCCCAGAACATATGTACAACAGTAATTAAATTGTAGGGTGTCTTGTGAGCGTTCGGACCAGTAGTTAGAGACACCACCAAAGAACAGACAATGGGAAAGCTTCTTCTCTTTTCTTCACAGCATGGATTGTCTCTACACAGATACAGAACTCCATGGTATGCAGCCAGTCATACAGACTCAGTAGTTTTTGTTGTGTTCAGAATCTGAATAAAAGGCTCATTTGAGTGAAGAAAAGTTTCTTTTGATGCCAGGAGCAATAAATTCCTAACACCCACATTTGATCCTGAATTTGTCAGGATGAGCAAGTCCAGCAAATGGACATGCAGGTAGATAGGAAAAAGGCATATTTCTTTTAGTGGGGCCTTCTGAAGTAATTCAGTTGGGCTGGAAAAGACTGAAGTAGATTCTTTAAAGGAAAGTGCTGAGACAAATTGCATTCCTCTACAAAAATACTTTCCTGCAGAGATCTTCCCAGGCACTTTCCAAGCATAGATGGAACCACTTTGGCTGACAATACAAACACCTCTGTGAGCAAAACAGCCCACAAAACCCAGGTTGTGAGTACTCACTGACCGGGAGGTCGGCAGGGCTCGGTCTCACAGTCGTGAGGGGTCGTGTCTTCAGCTCATCAGGTGACAGGGAATTCTTACAGCGGTGGGCAGTGAAAAGCAGGAAGGATCTGTCAGAAGGAAATAAGTACAACTTTCAGAAAAAAAGGTCAAACCTGTAAAATTCTAACAGCGAGCAAAGGTTTTAATGGTGTTTTGGTATTTATTTCCCACAGTTTTTAACCACCAAAAGGACCCCACAATCTAACCACACCAGATGTAAGAAATAAACCTTCCTCTTTCCTTATGTCTCCTATTTTCCCTCCTCCCTGCCCCAAATGCAGACATCCAAGCAAAGAGATTGCTTAGTAATTTAATTTTTACACTGCTAAACTAGTTAGAAGAGAGAACATCTTCTCAGCTCAAAAGAACAAAAAGACATGATGATCTTAAGTAGCGTTCCTCAAAACTTTTGTGTCAAGACACTTTTTCCATTGCATATTTTTATTACAAAAAAGTTTAAATTAAAATACTCTTAGATGTCACCACTTCACAGACCATTTCTTGATTTCTCTGTCAATTCTTTTCTTCCTCAATATGCAATACCTTCTAATACCTGTTGATTCCCACATTTTCTTCAGAAATTCTACTATCCACAAAAGTACTTTTGGAAAAACAAATATTACCCAATACGTCCATAGCCTCAGCAATTTCCACCTGGTCAATGAAACAATCCAGGCAGAGCCAAAACCATACGCAAGATGACTTGGAAAGACGTGTTGCACCTTGCATTATGAAACTGGTTAATAAGAAATAATGGTGAAGAAGTGATTGGTCGTTCTGCCAAAGAAATTCAAATAGTTGATGGCAGCCCACTCAAAAAAATCCAAAATCTTCACAGGCTGGAGCGTGGAACAGACAGGTAACCATCAATATTAGAGCCAATTGTTTCATCATAACATAAATATGTTCAGAAACCGATAAAAACAAGCTAATGCTTTTCACTGTTATGCACGAAACTTTTAAGCTACTTTAACACTGAGAGCATTTAACTCTGCTTTATCCATGGATTTCACTGAATTTAAATGAATAGGACTTATTTTTGGTTAAAAAAAGAAGCTTGATGGACTAGCACTGCTTAACTGCTGAGGTTTATCTCCCTGGAAATGAAAAGGCATAACTGTATTTCAGGCCAACAGCTTTCCATAAAGCAGCAATTTTTAAAATAAGACCAAGAATTGGATACACATTGTACATTAATATCATGTAAAATCTTTATGGCCAGAATCCTGATGTAAGATTTTCTAAGAATATGAATCAAGGTGAAAAAGACTCCCAGTGCTTTTAATGAGCAAATCTGAAAGCTGAAGTACAGATAACGTCGCTATTTAGGGTTTGGGATGCAGTCTTTACTTTCATAATCTCCTTATTTTCACTATTATGCTTACTTTCTTTTGTGCAAACCTATCAACCTATGCCTAAGTGCAAATTACACTTTTAATACCTACCTCCTGCTGCCATTTACAGTATTTGCTTGTAATTGTTAATTCTTTCATACCTTCCCTGTTTGTGTATCACTATTTCAGGAGCTGCTGGATTTGGAACAGCAAGATCCATAAGAACAGTGTTGGGTTACAGAGACACAGACACTGATAAGCTACCAAGAAAAAGAATAAGGAGTAATTTGTGAGAGCTAAAATCTACCTCATGAGAAAACATCTTTAAACCTCAGTAAAGCCCACCCCACCCAGGCTCTTAGAACTGATCACGGGGAGCTGTTTGTTGACAGAAGGACACACGGCCACTTTGAGACTACAGCTGAGAAGCATTTTGGCTCTGGAAGCCACACTGGAGCCCACAGTGCCTGTGCTCAGCCCTCTGCTGGGGCACAGTCCCTGCTCTCCAGGAGGGGACAGATCCAGCCCAGCCCCTGCCAGCCTGTCACCCACCCTCGGCTACCATACTGCTGGAGTCACCTTTTCTCATGGAGCAATGAGTAAGGAAAGGACAAGATCACGCAGAAACAACTTTAACAATAAGGCTAAAAAAAGTACAGAGCTTTTCAAACTCATAGGAGATGTAAAAGCATATGACACTGCAAAAAAAGTGCAGTACAGCTGCATTTCCAGTTCTCATTTTTTCCTTTGTTCTGTTTTACATGTGGGAGGTCCAAAGAAAGATGAAACTGTCTAGCTGCAACAGAATTTTAAAAAACCAAAAACAACCAAACAAACCCCAAACAAGCCAAACATAAAAACCCATCATAAATCCATGTAGTAAATTAATTAACAAAAATCAAAACTGGTTTCATGTTTCATTACAGGGTTTTCAATAAAGTATTTGTCACCAAGACTGACTAAAAATACAATCTGACAAGTTCTAATATTTTTTGCCTTAAAGTGCCTTGCTGTTAGAGAGCAGGGGAGAAGTGTTTGTAAACATCTACCAGTATTTACAAACAAACCAAATCAAACAAGAAACGAAGGAAAGCCAAAGGGAATGAAGTTGTTCCTTTCAGACATCTCTTAGAATAATAACGGATTCTTTAAAAATAATTTTGGCAGGTACTACACAAGCAGCACAAAAATGGAGTGCACTGTTTCTCTGAAGAGAAGTCACAGTGGCCACCCCACTGCAGCAGAGTTTGTCCATTTCCATAAAGCCTCTCCACAGCAGTGCCAACGAGGCACCTGTGAGCATTAAAAACTCCAGGGCTGCCCATCTGCACCCTCAGGTCCGTGCTGTCACTCACAGCCCAGCTATTCCAGCAGTGCCAGGACACAGCAGCAGGGCACGGACAAAGAGGGTTAAATAAATGGAAGACAGAGTTGCAAATTACTTGGAGTGCCACTGGAAGAACTGATATAAAAACCCATAAATTTCCTACATGCTGCAAGATCTGGTCCTTTAGAGTAATCTGCCAGGACTGCTGAGATGCTATCTATGAGCAGTCAGACACTTAAAAACTTTGAGAGAGGATTTGGCACACTTGATGCTGTTGCATGTCTTGCCCTTGGTAATGATTAATTAATGAGTCGTGTTTCTTAGATGAAGGTTATAGATTACACACACAGTAATGATAGAAATGAAATATCACAGCTGCAAGCATATAAAAGCCAGGGAACAGCAAAATCTACATAACACAATTTGTCCTGGTTGGTACATACTCTACGTTGTGTTTTATTAGTAGTATTTTTAATTTGTAATTTTATTTTTTTTAGTCACTAGATAATTTAGCACAAGGTACTCAGAGCTTCAGGAAATCAATTTCCTGCTCATTTTTGACACTGCTGGCCCCAGGCCAGGCAGCCTTCCTGCCTCACCCCAGTGCTGCTCAGCACCAACCCCTCCATGCTCACTGCTCCCAGAGGACACTACTCCGCTTTAACTGGCTGAGATCTTGGCACGAGGAGATGGAAGAAGTGTCTGTGAATACCATGTGCCCAATTTTCCTTGCACTTGGCATTACACAGCACTTTGCACGCTGCAGGGCAGGCCTGGGTGCCTTCAGCTGTTAGCTCAGAGTGATAAGCGTTTTTATATATCCAGTAAATAAGGGACAAGTATGTATTTACTGGCCATGCCATGGTTAATGCAGGAATCTATCAGACGCAGGCAGCTGTGGGACACAGCAATTCCAGCTCCCCTCTCTCCTCAAGACTGCAGCCACAGGAACACATCAGTAGCAGTCACCAGTTTTGTGTTGGGGCTGGAGAGGCAGCACTGCTCCCACCAGCAACTCACTCCTTACCTGAGCAACCAGCACTGCAACGCCTGGAGGAGCTGATGGGTTACTCAGTGAGCCTGACTGGCCACCTCACCAAAACACTCCTGTTTCTTTTGTCTCCTCCTGCCACACTCAGTCGGTGTCAGTCCCTCACTCTGGCTCAGTTGTTGCCACGTGAGGAGGCAGAGCCAGCACAGGGGCAGGAGTAGGAGCACACACAGGAATGTCCTGATCAGGTGCTGGCAGCAGAGCTGTAGCGTCAGACAACACAAACCATTTGCATTATGTTATATCCCACTCCTGAACAACCTGCTTCATGGACTTCATCCCAGCAGGAAAAAAACCCAAACCAAATCTACACCCCTGATCTTAAAAACACCACCCTATGTGGCTTCCCAAGACTTGTCCCAAGATTTGTTCTGAGACTGCACCTGATCAAAGCATTGCACCAATGGTTCTGAAGAAACTATATCATCATGCAACTTCACCCAAAGGCCAGGACAAATTCAAATTAAAGATTTGTGTTTTAGCTATTAAGTCCTTGACTTTTCTCACTGCTCCACCCCCCAGACACACCTCTTTTTCTGTGGCAGCTTGAAAAATTGCCAGTGCTCAATAAAGACAGAGAGATGCTTGCAGAGAGATTACCTGCAAGAAAAACTGGTACACAGTATTCAAAAACCAAATCCAGTATTTTCATGTCAACTCACTTTGTATGCACCGTGCATAATTTATATTCAACATATAGTGTTATCATCCTCCAGAAACTTATATAAATGAATGATTTATAAAATTCTGAACATTGCAACATATCAGGGAATATCTAGAATTCCTATTCAGTTGATATTTAACATCAATGCCAATTACTTAAAGTGATATTGATCATAAAATAGCATCCTTGACAAATAGGAGGAAAACTTTCAAAGTATGTTTTTCCTCATCCTGACATCAATACATATAATGGAAATTAAGTTTATGAGCTGTAGACCAAACTTGAAAGAAAAAATATTTCTGCTTCCTATTAGCCAGCAAAAGATATGAGTGCAAATGGTAGATTAGTAAATGGAAATTAACTGAATTCTGGGTAATGAAAAATAATAATAATAAAGCTTTTAATAGCCATGAAATTATAAACATAAGTTTTTTCAATATATTACAGCTGTAGAACAAAAAAGGAAATGAAATTACAAAAAGGAAGAAATTATAGATTTCTACAGTGTGTAAATTTTGTATTTCATAACTGACTTATTTGCACATGTCTGGCTTAAAAACAGCATCATTTTTTCTAATGAGTATTAGTAATAGCTGAAGACAACACTCAATATTTTCAAGAGAAATATTGGATAAAGTCAGCAAGAATGCGAATGATAGTAACAGGGAAAAAAAATATCATGGCAAAAGTCTTATAGCACTGCTTTCAAGAGGTAGAGAGCAAAAATTGCAGCTGAATCACAGCAGAATAAAAACCCCAATACAGCAGTGAAGTAACTTTGTAACATCTTCAGAGACACAGCAACCTTAATCCAAATAAAAAGAAAAGCAGTAAAAATGAGAAATATACCAGTCTGACATGTCTACTGAAATACGTATCCCTAGGACCAGGAGGAAAGAATGCAGAAGCTGAAGGGAAGCACCATGGTCATCCAAACGAGAAGACCATGATTTCACAAATAAATTAAAGATGCTACAACGGAATAACAATAAAAGTTGGTGTTTAGCAAGCAGCAGCTGTGGGAAGAAGCCTTTGCACCACACAAATCAGGAAAGCTGACTCTAATAAAGCAAAACTGTGCTCAATGAAAAGCTACATCATTTACCACCACTGCTGGGTGGTTCATCCATGGCCTGTATCTAGTCACAAACCAGAGCTTTGGATAGATTACAACCCCTGGATAACAAACTTCAAAGACTCTGGCCTGTTCAAGGATGTCAGGAGTGCCTAAAACTGCAAGAGGAAGAACCTGAAAGAAAAAGACACAAAAAACTCTAGAGGAAAAATTACTAAACTAAGTATTTTCCTATGTATTAAAAAAAAGCAGCCCCTTAAAGTTTATTAAGTTTTTTTCCAGAACAGGTATAGTGTGTATTTAATACCTACAAATAATACTTCTTGTTTACTAACAAAACAAATGACTGAAAAAGCATCGTGTAAATAGAAAACATCAATAATTTGGAGAGCAAAGAAGAGGCCAACAATGAAGAATTTGTTTGTTTCTCAAGAGAAAAAAAAAAAATGTGTGGGAAGGAGGAAGGAAAATGTCTGAGTGAGATGCATGAAAGGCACCCTGGCACTGGGCAGGAGAGCTGCACGAAACATTCTGGGCTGTG
The DNA here is from genome assembly GCA_034509425.1 of Eopsaltria australis. Lineage (NCBI taxonomy): Eukaryota > Metazoa > Chordata > Aves > Passeriformes > Petroicidae > Eopsaltria > Eopsaltria australis. The sequence continues at coordinate 5,324,250 of JAVTVJ010000055.1, read as the reverse complement.
CCCACCACAGCTGGTGACCCAGTAAGGCCCCAAGCTGTAAAACCAACAGGAAAACCTCTCTCTCTGGATCCTGAGTTTTGGGCTAGATTTTCTTTTTAAGTAGCTCAGCTAACCAAAGCATTAATCAATGTCTCAGCAGAGTACAGACCACAGCATAAACCTCAGCAATTACTGAGAGGTGCAAAGCCTTTGTATCCATACACACAAACATCACAACTCACAGAGCCTCCACTGAGTCCAGGGGATGCAAAGAAATGATAGAAACAAACATCCAAGTAGATAACAACCAGAACAAATTAATCAGGAGCTCCACTTGGAAGCGTGAAAATAAATAGAACTGTATTTACCATTACTTTACACTGAGAGTTTCCAATTAAGAAGGATAAAATAAAACACAGAAAACAATAAAACTTACAGTGAAAATGCCAGAGTATCATGAACTTCCAGAACTACTGTGAAGCTTCAAAGATGGGCATCATGGTAACCAGGACCAAACAGCAAGAGAGTCACTGGGGGTGAAAATGCAAATGTCAGGAGAGGAGGAGAGGGAACAATGAGGTGGATTATCTCATTAGGGCAAGCACAGCTCAACTGAGGATGAAAGGAATGAGGGTTACCAGAAAGTGAAGGGAGTATCAGCAGGGCAGGGACAAGAGCTGTCTCTAACAGTCCCTTAGCGCTGCTGGGAGCAGCAGCTGGGCAACACCTGAGCTGGATCTGCAGCCTTGGATCATAAAACACCCTGCGAGTCAAGTCCTGGTCTCTCCTTCCTTACATTGCACCAGACACTAAGGGGAAGCACCTGAGGCAGCTTCAAGCACTGGGAAGCATTCTTTAGGGGTAATAAAGGAAGCTCTGCACCCGTTCACAGCACCATCACCAGACACCGCTGAAGTACAAGTGTAACTGGGTCTGGATATGAGCAAAGCTTAACATTCCACTAAATGAAGTACTATTCCAACAGTATTTTATGAAAAATCAATAGTAATTGCAATTCCAACAACTGTCTTTGGATAAGCATTATTATTTACAGGCTCACTGAGATAAGCAGTATATTGTCTCTTTAAAAGGGATGAATAAAGTTACATCAGGAGAGTCTCTCATTTAGAGACATAACTGTAGGGATGTATAAATACACATTCCCTTCTTCATATGAATGGTAGCAGGACTGAATTGCTGCAGGCACGTGCATCTGAAAGCATGGGCAAGATGCCTCTGGCTTTATGCAATCTTGCCCAGGAGTGTATTCTACGAACTGTCCAGACCAGCACAACACCACCACCGTGATTCAGCCCTTTCAGCCTAAGTCCTGGTGTGCTTTGATTAGGGATGAAAAGAAGCCACAACACATCAGCCACCACCTTCCCCTCCCCTGCCTGGGCACTTGGGAAGAAGGATCCTGCCCCAGGGCAGCACTGCCTCCTCCCACCTGGGAAAGCACTGAAAATAGCAACACAGCACAATGCACTGAATTTACTTCCCTTTGACCACATCCCACCACTCAGAGGAAAGGACAGCACAGAGAAAGCTGCAAGGCATGTTATCCTGACCTTCCTGACTCTTTTCATACAAGAACCAGGAGACACAAACAGAACTAGCAGTAGTCTGGTTCAAAATTCTTTTTTCCCTCCCTTCTTTCTCCCTTCCTTAAAAGGGACAGTTCTTTACACAGCAAATGCACATTTGCTGGGGACACCACAGTTTACAAGGATTTAAGCAATGGCAAGAAAACTCCTTGGAGAACCCCACTGAGGCTCTCCAAGCAGCCAAGGCCACATCCAGCTCCAAAAGTCCCCAGACCAAAAGGGCTGCAAGCCTGGGAAAGCCTAAGTGGCATTTCAATTATGATTGCCTGTTGTACTGTCCCCAGGCATCCACTTACGGCCATCGATCTGAGCCAGTGCAGCCCATCTCATATTTCCAGTCCCTTCTGGCATCTCTCTAACTCTAGACAGAGACAGACAAGAATGATTTGGCTGATAACTAACACCTCATTTTGATAATGCCTTCTGCACTGGCAAATGAAGACAAAAAGTTATATTTTCACCTTTCCCCAAGCTGTTAATCCAACCCCAGAATACTGTCAGTACATCAAGCACTATGTATTACCTAATTTATTTAGGTCCACAAGATAGTACAATTCAAAGACACAGAATCAAGACACAGCACTGAAAAGAAGCATTATGAGATGTTAATCCCTTCAGTAAACTAAAAAAAAAAAAAAAAATACCCAGAAAACAAACATACAAACACAAACCCCCACCAATAAAAAGTCCTGCAAAGTTCACAGTTGCTTTTTGCCCTTTCATGTTTTTAGTAGATCCCCCTTTTTCAACTACAGACACTCTGTTTCAGAAAGTGTCACAAACTCTACACATTTTCAAGAACTGTTTCACCTGTGAATGTATTCTCTGCCTCATCCAGGATCAGTCACCCATTAACAGAATCAGCTCAAGAGCAGCACAGCCCCTTGGTGCTGATACATTGCTGCTAATGAGCATAAACTGCACTTTGAACTGCACTGTATTGTTAGGAAGTGTGGACAACTGGAAGGAATTTTTCATTCCTCCATATTTATCCATATTTGAAATATCTAAATATGGTCTGAAACTGCCTTTATTCCCCCTACAGTAACTTGTGTTCTAACATCACTACTGTAATGAAATTTTCCCATCTTTAAGTGTAGCTCTAATAAAACAGTGGCATAAGAATACACGGTTGGTTAATTTGTGACACAAAATAAAAAGCCAACTGAGTGGCAAGGCAGAGCTGCCATCTGAAATTAGGGCATATGACAACCCTAATGTGATCTGAAATTCAGATTTCTATTAGGCCTCATTAAGCAGTTTAGAAAAATTCTTCTTTTTATTGGGTCTTTTTATCTAATTACTTTTACAGAATGATGTACACAAATACATGAAGTCTTTTGAAATAATAAAATATTTTGATATTACATTTCTTCAAGTCCTGTCACCTCTCAGTTATGCAAGAGAAAAGGCAAGAGCCTTCACAGTTAATTAAAAATTATACTCCCCAAAAATTTAAAGATTTAAAAAATCTGGCCTATGTATTGGATACTCTTTCCAAAATCATCTCTAACTAAGCAGTACCAAATATTCAGAGAAATAAGCAGCACTTTGCCAGTTGTCTTTTAGATAAGGGTTATTTATCACAAGACTAAAGGCAACATACTTCTACAAATTGTACTTTAAAGACAGATTTACTTTGTCTGTGTAGGTTCTGTTTATTGCTGTCCTCATCCCTTACAATACCTGTCAACTCCTCAGCTTAGGGCCTTGATACAACACAGCAATAAAACATGCCATGAGTAAATGCTTATGGCTTATCAATAGTCCCTCTGTTACAGAAATAATTATATTTGTTCCTAAATCCCTGAAGAGAAAAAATGCACCTGCTTTGCCAGCATCCAACTACTGACTGTAGTTTGCAAAACATTTATTTTCAGTATGTTTATATGGTAACTCTTGTAATCTAAAAGTCTTTTTCATTAAAAAAAAATTCTCAAGATACTTGATATTTTTGGTTGTTTTGTTTGTTTTGGGGTTTTTGGCTGGTAAGGTTCTTATTTTGTTTTTTTAATAAGCCTTTGGGAAAGTAACACAAAGAAAATTTGATATCCACCAGGAGATTTGGTGTAATTCTTCTGCTCTCAGCCATCTCTATTACTCTGCACTGAGAAAACAGGACGATTTTAAAACCTGCAGGTGTTTTTATTAAACACATATTGGTAAAAAATACTGTGCATGTTTTCATTTTTGCAAAACAGAAAAGACTCAATGCACCAAATGAGCTTAAAGGCGTCACTGAAGAGTACTGGTATTTGAATACTGAATACTGGATAGCACCTAAGTGAGCATAAATACACTCAGATAGGATTTTCAAGTATTAAAAGCTAAGACAGGGAATCTATACATAGCCACTGAATAAAGCAGAGCTTAAAAGGACACCGATTGCTCCTGGCTTTGCTAACTTAATAATAGGCAAGAAGTTTGAACGGTTTCCCCTTTACAATGAAAAACCTTAAATGCCCATACATACATGGCAGCTCAACTTCCATGGAAAGTTTCCCGTAGAAAATGCAATTAGTACTGAAATTTCAACATACAAAATTTCAAATGGCCTTTTGAAAAATAAATGGTTTAGAAAAGAATACCGTGAGTAGCACCGAGGCATTCAGAAACCCAAATAAATATTGCTCATGGGGAAAAAAGATGATACATAAAATACAAGACTTCATAAACAGAGTGGCTGACCATTTGTAACATGGCCCTAAAAAATTCCAGCATGGTGCCTTATGTAGCTCTGGCTACCAAAATCTGCCAACAGAAGCACATACACCTGGAGGGAGGGTGCACCTGCATACAGCCCACTGACAGGACAAGGAGCAATGGGCACAGAGACACCACCTAAACACTGCTTTCCAGCACACGTGTCCCAGCACTGGACATGGGCATTCAGAGGCTGTGATGTATCCAGCTGTGGGGATATTCCAAACCCAACTGGATGTGTCCTGAGCAACCTACTCTGGTGGACTCCTTCTTGAGCAGGGAGCCAGTAGAACTCCAGAGGGACTCTGGAAGTACAAGCAATTGGTAGGACTCCAGATGTTGCTTCCAGCTAAAACTTTCAGCATTCATCTTTCACTTTTCTTTTTAGTACGCCTAAAGGCAATCATTTTACCCTGTCCTCAAGTGCAAGATCTACATGATACTAAATTGAATACATGCCCTTAAAAAATAATAAGGGGCTAAACTCTCCTTTCCTGATCTGTGCTTGCTTTCTATCCAGTTAACACCATCATTGAATTTGATTTGCAAAACAAGAGAACAAGAGAGAAAAAGAGCAGCAGTTTAAAAAAAAAAAAACAAATTGAAATTAGTCTCCCAAAGACCAATTACCGGAAAAAGGAGTAGGGAATAAAGACACACTTTTAATATCTGCTGGTCCATTTCTGTGAAATTTAACAGAGGGCAATCACCTTGAAGATATTAAATTCCCCTGAGCACTGGGAAAAAGTCTGTCAGGTAGTAAAACAAGAGACTTGAATTATCCTCCCCTCTGAGCTATCTGAGGCTGTAACTTGGCCACCTGAGCAGCTCCCACTCAGCACCCCAGGCCAGGCAGGAGTCCTGCTGATGGTGACAGGGCAGGAGGAACCTGAGGAAGGTACTGCAGGAAGGTTTACAGGATAGAGGGAAACAGGAACTGGTGTGACTGCAGGGCAAAAAGGACAAAGGGAAGATCACATGAAATATGACCAAAGAGGAACTAGTAAAGCATTCTGGTGGGAGGCTTGCTGAGGGTATCAGTGTTAAAGGACAGAAACCTGCAGGCAGTGAAGCTTCATTAGTTTCACTAATCACAGAACAATTTGTTTTTAGGAAAGTATTTTGGTTTGTTTGTTGTTTGCCTCACAAGAATGAACAGGTGTCTTAATGTACTCTGCACGTGGAACAGCCAATACCAAGAGCACTCTGTTCAGGCTCAATTTATAAATGGAAAAGTGATTCTGCATTCAACAGGAAGGATAAAAACGGTATCCTGCTGTTCACAGTGGGAGACAGAATTTAAATATCCTGTAATATAATTTGGTACATCACCACATGTCAGGCTTGACTATCCTCATTTACACCAGTAAGCCCTTACAGAAGAACAAACCTTTTCAATCCAAGGCAGCAACTCCTGATTTACACTGGGGCAAATGAAAGAGCATGAGGCGCTTCTTATCGTAATAAAATTTATCATCTCCTGTTAAATGCATTAATGGCAGATATAATCATCTGTTAGTACTGTATTACAAGATAACAATATCGGCACAGGATTAGAAGGGGAAATAGATTGTGATTTGTTGTTAAGTAACTTACACCGTCATCCACAAAAATCAGTTAGTAGGTTGTAGTGTTCTCCAATTTCAGTTGCTTTTTAATTAAAATAATAAATCAAATCACAACTAAAAAAGAAATTAGAAGCTTTACATTGGGGAAAAAAGTTTTTCAAGGATGGTTTTAACACCCACCATGTTCAATTTCAGATGAGACAAAGTCACAATAAAGGTGTCATTTCTTTCAGTAAAGTTACACCTTAAACTATTTGGGGAACATTTTTTCTGCTCCAGTTCCGAAATTCTTCCACAGTGTTTGGTCACAGTTTGTAGAAGACAGTGCCAACAAAGCACCAATCACGACAGGAATACCCCTTGCCTAAATGGTTCTCATTAACATTTCAAAGAAAAAGCCAATCCCATTTCTAACCCAAGACAGCCAATTCCGCGGGATTTGGCCGCCAGCTCCGAGCACGTTCCCATTCCCAGGCTGAAGTGCCCTCTGCTGGCCCCGCGCTCACCCGGACTCGCGGCCAGGTGCCTTTGCTCGCTCATTCTGCGCCACTTTCTAACAGGGAACTTCATTACAAGACGGCACACAGACTCCTCTAAAGACATCTAATTTAATTACTGAAAGTTGTTTTCCTTTTTAGGTCTGCAGAATCTGTGTAAGGGAAAGTTAAAAAGGAGGTTTAGACTTCGCAGCAAGAATTGACTGTTTGTTGGCTTGGCTCAGATGTTTTAGTTCTGTGGATGGGGGAGAAGCGGATGAGAATGACCAAAGAGGTGGACCAATGCTAAGGAACACCAAGAGAGCAGGTAGCTACAAAGATAAAACAGAAGATTAAATGTATGGGAACAGACTGCAGAGGAGATTCAGCAAGGAGATTCAGGAAGAGAGAGCATGCAAAAATCCATTCATGAAATGAGTAAGCCATTTTCACTTTGGCTAAATTAGATTTCAGCCCTGAACTTAACTAGGATGACAAAGTCAGATTTTTCCACACCATTCTTATGGTCAGGAGGTGGATAGGTGATACTTTATTTTTCCTTCAGAACCTTCTCTAAATCTACAGATGCCTACAGACTCGAGAGCTGCTTCCTTTGATTCCCTTAAGCTTTGCAGCGATCCAGATCTTCAGAAGCTCAGCAGGGGTAGCAGAAGACTGGTCTGTCTTTGAGGAAGGAGGACAGCTTCAGCCAAAGAATATTAGTTATGTGAAGCAGCAATAAACTCCCCAGAGATACCCGCCTGGTCCTGAGAAAGAACAAATTACTCCAAGCTGTTCCATCTTTTCTTGCTCTTACCTTGCCATTTAGATCCTTCAAGAGAAATTCAATGCAGAGGAACTTTTTTCTTCTTTCCATTAAAGATTACAAGCCAAAAATGGGGGGGGGGGGGGAGGTTTAAGGTTGGATGTCTCTCTAATAGAGATGAGCAACAGGACTGAGGCAGTAAGAAGATCAGTAATAAAAACCACAATTAAAACTTAAAATTGATCTCTGGCTGCCCCTATAAATCTTTCATTATTCCTACCATTAGCATCAGTTAGACTTCTACAATAAAACAAATACCATTCTTGAAAGGGCAGGTAGAGAAATCAGCTTTCAGGCTTGCTAACTGAAAGACCTGATAAAGGATACCAAGCATTAAGATGCATCGAGATCATTAAGTCTTTGTTTTCAAAAAATTTTCATCATTAACCAGTTACTTTTCATAGAAATTTTGGAAGTCTGTTAAAAAACATTTTATTCTTTGCACATTAACAGAAACTCCAAGCCCTGGAAAAAAAACAAACTTCCTGTGGTTTGCTAAATCTAAAGCAGTTTCAGCATTTTTAGGCTCAATCTTCTGTCATCAATTAAAGGGGAAGGAACAATCAGGCTCAATAGATTTAGCCAAAATACAGTCACTGGCATTCAACCACGTGCCAATAGTTGCAAGTTTTCTGGAACAGAAACTTATTTCACCATCTGATGTAACTGTATGATAAATCAATTTTTTATAAGTGCAATCCATTTCATAGCCAAAAAGACAAAGACGAGCTTATATCTACATAGCTAAATGGCCTTGAAATAATTAAAAGATGAATACATTTTTCTGCTCAATTTAGGCATGCTCATTACAAAAATCCTCATTTGAGTTCTGCTTTTCTAGCAATAGGTGGCACTGTCAAATACCACTTGCATAAGCATCTCTTGTGCACCATATCATTCAAGAGTCAAGTGGAACATCTGCAGCGAGATGTGGCTAAAGTTATTTTCCTTTCTGCTCCCCCTAAACAGGACAGAGATCACATCTTGCAGTTGTTTCATTCCCTGTTTTAAACTGCTCCAAAACATTTTTATGACAGTTAAAAACTTGAGAGAAATATGCTGTTAATGTTTTGAAGAGTATGCTGCTGCAGACAAGTGGCAAGCAAACAAACATGCCACATGCTTCAGGCAATCTGTACGATAATACTAGTATTTACAAAAAATATAACAAAATGCAGTTTTAAATAGGGATTACCTCAGCAGTTTCATCTCACTTTTTGTGACCTGTTAAAATCCTCCAATTTCCATATTTCCCCAGATTTGTAGATATTCATGGTTGGCAAATGGCACATCTCTTAGCTTGTAAAATAAGCAGTTGACTACTCTGTCCCTTCAGCTTATTCATCACCTTTCCCTTTCTTCCAAACTCACCAGATCCGTGCTCTCTGCAGCATTCCCTCTATGTGCTGGTGTCTTTTCTTCTCCATTAGTGCTATACTGGCTCTGCAGCCCTGATTTCAGAGATTCAGTTAACAACTGTAACAGAGCCAGAATCCTGAGCTCACTGTTTACCAGGCTGATCATGTGCATAATATTGTTTCTGAGACTTGCCACTTCTCCAGTGTAATTTTTGAAGTCCCAACTCCAATATAACATGCTCCTCACCTAAGCTGTTTACATAAGGGATATGCTTCATAGGAAAGGAAAGTATATCAGACTAAATCTCTTTAGGATTTTAATTTCTTTTGTTTCAAAGTAAAATGTGCTGGAAGCCCAGAAACAACAACTGGTTGTCTCAAAGTAAAGAAGGAATTAAACATCAAAGCCGTTTGCTTAAGTCTTTTCGTTATTATGGCAAAAGCATTAAATCAGTCTTAAAAGCACTACATGCCATTAGGCAACCTTCTACTCCTTCTGCACAGTGCAGCCACATCCCTGCTATGTCACAGCACTTTCTGATGTGGAGAATGCCGAGACTCCACAGGCAATGCCCTGACAGGACATGTTTCACCCTGCACTGTTCCCTTGTCCCCTGTCCTCAGCTGTCCATCACCTCAGCTCCTGTCCCTGCACAGTGATGACATCCTCAGCCTCCACCTGGGACTAACCCACTTTGCTGCAGAGCTTCTTGTAGCTGAAACACCCAGCACCTGCCTTCTGCTTTGGAGCAACAGCCAGACATCTGCTAAACTTATTTCCTTCCCCAACTCGTTGAAGGCAGAAAGTAATTATGTTTTTAAGCAAGGGGAAAGCAGCCCAAATGAAATAGCACCTTCCTTGCTGTGGAAAACTCACTGTGATCTCAGAAACACTGACTTCAGTACAGTTCTGCTGTACTGAAAAATTCCTTCTACCAAGAATTCCCCCAAAGATAAAGAGCTCGAGTAATAGTGAAATGTAACTGAAATGGCTAGCAAGTTTTCTCACCTTTTAAAAAGAACTCTGCTCTAGGACTTGGGGCTCCTGTAAGAGCTTCTCTTCTAACACTCCAAAATGGATTTTTTTTTAACTACAGAATGATTTACAGCTGAGGTAGCCAAACGCCAGCAATCAGCTCAGAACCACAGCAGATGTTTCCCCAGCTGAAAGTCACTCAGTCTAATTCTCTTGCCCAGTGACAAGAAACAGGACATCCAGGAGCCAGGAACTGTCGTATTTAGGTTCTCAGTGAAAAGGAATTAATGCTAGGAAAGTTATCAGGTGTGAAACTGTCACACATTTAAATTACATGATAGCTTTGAATAAAAAATGTAACCCCAAAAATGGCAGCAGATTTTGTTTTAAAGGCTTCATTAGAAACAGTCTGAACTGACTGAACAGTGCTGTCAAGTTTAGTTGAACAAAGCAAAGGAAACAGGCAAGACATCTCACCACCTGGGCAACAGAGTAGCAGCAGTAAAAAACTCAAAACCCCAGTATAGTATCTTGATGCACTGGGCAGAAATTGTTGGTTGTAATTAAGATAAAATTACTAGCTGATATTAATTACATCAATTTTTGCTTCACTGAGTTCTCAGTTACACTGCCTCTGTCATCTATTTTCACATTACTGTCCTGTGTAAATTTAATCTGTGTATTGTAGCATATTCTAAGATACTCTGTTTGCCCTGGACCCAGACATACCTCCAGACAGCCTCATTTAGAGCCACAAGTAAACCCACCTCGGTGTAGGTGTACAAACACAGGGAATACATATCAAAAATATCCAGCCTGCAACTACTTAAAGTCCTGAGCTGAGTGACCCTCAGGCTGCAGCTGGGTGGGACTGACCTCCAGCCAGAACAGCTGTGCCAGAGCAGACTGACCCATAAAGAGAGATAAGCTGGGCTTGATCTGCACAAATTGTGTTTGCAGAGCAGCGGTGGAGCAATGACACCCGCCTTGGCCCCACTCCCTCTGAGACAGAGCCCTCGAGTCTGGGCATTCAAACTGAGCAACCAGCACAGCCAGCCTGGTGCAATACAGCTCGGGCTTGCTCGACTAATGTTCCTAATTACTGATTGTTTTCCACTGTAATCAGAGAGACTGCCTAGTTGTACATAAACAGTGCTTGTTGGACGTTTCCTGGAGTCTCAAAAATGCCCCATCACAGTGACACCCCCTCCAACAGCCACCACACCTTCTACCCACAGACTTGACAAAGAAGGTGCCATAACTCAAAACTGATAAATGTCTCAGAAGTGTCCTCTTATTAGAAAGAACACGGTAAGCTGAGATTGAAAAGGCAGATTTCTGCTGTGCGAGAGGAACTGTCACAGAGAAACCAACAGGTGTGCTCTGCAATAATTTTCAAATTGTCACCTTGATTTATATATAAGATGAGCACGTACAGCATTACTTGTCCTGAATGATTACATTTGTTTACATGTAAATCTTCAAGGTTTAGATGCTAAGGGCAGTAAACGTTGCATTGATCATTGCTGCAGAGCCAGCTAATCCAGATATCTCCTCAAAAACCCATAATCTAAAAAGACATACATTACCTTCATTGAGTAATTAAAATGAAATTTTATTTATGAAAGTTTGGGTTATTCTAATCTGCTTTTAAAAACAAGTGTAGACTGCATAAGCATTAGTCTTTTAGAGGACTTTTGAAAATAAGCTACTAGTAAATCTTCCCTACATGTAGAACAGTATTAAATTTCAGCTCTGCCTCTAGCATAATTAAGTACCCACCAACAGCATAATACCTTCATTAAATTAAGGTGTTTGGAGTGAAATGTAAATTTGTCTTCAGATATGAGGCTGATATTTCAACCCCTCCACAGCCTGAATATCATTATCGAGGACAGAGGAGGGGGGAAGCACAGAATAAGCAGAGTAACTGAGCACTCCTCTTCTCTGGGCACTGCATAACCAGTAAATAGAACAATTAAATGCCCATGTCTGTGCTACCTCCCACCAAGGGAGAAAATAAAAGTAAAAAAAAAAAAAAGAAAACAAAAAAAACTAAGGATATTTTTAACTGCTGCCTCACCAGGAACAATTACTGCTTTACTGAATCTTACGACATTTAGGTAAAAGTTCTGGGTTTTTTTTTCCACCAGCAACAGCCTTCTTCATGGGAAAAAAAAAACCAAAGTAAAAAAACCTGTTTCCAAAATAAAAAATGCAACACAAAGGCTCAGTTATGCACCCACTCAAAATCTGTAGCGCGTGGTCACTGTTTGCAGGAGCAGGGACTGGCTGCTAAGAGTGAACAACAGCCCTGGCTGCACTTGGCCAACAGGAACCATTCCTGTTCTCTCCTCAATCCAACCCCATGGGGGACCCTCAGGGCCTCTATGAACATCCTCATCTGTCCAAGGGGCCTTCAGAGAGCCTCATCTCTGCAGCCCTGCAGACCCTGGGGCAGAGATCTGACAGGCACAGGGGTGGGTTGAACCCTGGGTGATCATGGCCAGCATGTGCCAGTGACTGAGGGCACCACTGAATCCCCTTCTGCACCAGGCCCTGAGTATGATGTTGTGTCCTGAACCAAAATGTCCAACTTTCTGCAAGGAATACAAACTTGCTGACCTGAATATCTTGTGCTCACACTGGAGATCTGCTTGAGTATCTGAAACAGCATGAGGCTGACATGAAGATACAGGAAACTCAAAATGTACTATCTGTGATTGACCAAACAATTTCAGTTAATTTTTGGTAACAGTCAGTAAAAACTAACCTTAAAATTAAGCTGGTTTTATCTTGATGTATAGTTTAAATAAGTTAGTAAAGGTCGCACTGAATCAGGTTTATGCTGAAATTTGCCTTGCTCAGGTTATGCTCCAAAATCCTTTCATAACAGGCAGAACATAGAAAATACCTGATATTCAATTTCGGGGTTTTTTGAAAGGCCAAGTACAGAAACAAGGTATCAACAATCACATTTTTAGCATATACTTGGGAGGGAAAAAAAAGGGCATAGCTATGTACAATGTAATTTCTTAATTTTTTTCCATTTTCAATCATTTTACCAATTACTGTATCTGTAGAAATACAAGATATTGAAATGATTTGTCAATATTCCAGTTTTGCCAAAACATTAAGATTGAAGAAAGTACTTCTGGAATACACATAATTCAGTATGTTCTACATACAACAAAAACACTGTCCTTTTAAATATGTTAAAAATGTTTTTTTAAGGGAGACAAGACAAAACCTAGGAGTATCATAGAAGTAAAAATATTTGGCAATTTACCATGATTTCTTGAAGACTGCACACTTTTTTTGCTCAGACTCTTCAGAATTGTAACTCAAGTCTCAAACTCTCATTTAAAGTCCAGAAACCGACTTCACGAATTTTCCAGGCTATTAAGAAAAAATCATTAGATTTTACATTTAGAATTTTCTCCTACAGCATGCCTGTGTGTCTAATATACAGATACGGCATAATAAAATACTTTCCTTCAAAAAGCTTAATATAAATGTTAAACAATTGTAAAACAGTAACTGCCAGTTTAAGAGTGTCAGGGTTCCACATATTATAGGAGCTTAGAAAGATAAGAATTATCTGTGAATCTACTTTATCACTTCAGTCACTTTCAGTGTAAGTTAGAAAATTATTAAGTCTCTTCTGGTTTGTCTATGTATCATATATCATATTTGAAGCCTCAAAAGATGATTTACAGCAATCAGCATTTTAGAATATAAATCTTCATCTACTGCAATCTAGGAAGTGTGTACATTAAAAACAAGCTTGTATTATTAAGTTGAAATAATAATTACTCCTCTGTATTTATCTCCCAATGTTACCACAGCCAAATGAGAAAAACAGCAAACATTCAAGCACTCATTTACAGACATTCTCTTTATAATGAGAACAACAATAACAGCTATTAGATGGCACACAGCTAAAGGAAAAAGCTTTTCCTTAGGTCAAATATATCATTACTAGCTTGTAATAATCAAAACAGAAAGATTATTCCTTTAAAATCCTTTAATTCTTGATATCCACAGTTTTAATCCTCAAGTCATTGTTGAAGGCCACTTTTATGTTTGTGTTACACTGTTTAAATTTTGGTGTCAAGACTTTTCTTCCCAGTACTAAACCACTCATGCTTCACTTCTGTAATTTATGTCATTTTAGAAGCCCTTAATTTAATTAAAATCTTGTAAAACTAAGGAGGTTTGACTTCATTTTCTATATGCAAAGGAAGAGAAGCACATTACTTGGATATTTTGTTTGAACAGCTCATTTCAAAATTTATTATAGGTTGCTATCATACCGAGAATAATAAAGATATATTTTTAATTACTTTTGCTCACAAGAACAGGCTAATACATATTCCATCAATATTATGATCCCCTTGGATGGAGAGAAGCTAAATGCTAACCCAAACAGATTTTAAAGCTATAATTACTTGGTAAACAAGGGAATCATACTAAATAATTATACATTGAGATCTTATTAAATTAAACCAAAAGAAGTTTTGAAGATGCTCTGTACTGTCTTTTTCTCTTTTGCTGCTGTCGCTGCAGTGTCACCGAGCGTGTCACTATCTCCCAGAGTGTCACACGGAGCAGGAGGCTCCTTGCAGGGCACTGCGGTGAGCACGGGGACATAAAGGGACAATGCCACCTCACACACTCCGTGCTCAGCACAACTGAAGCTGCTTCCATGGTGCACAGCCCGACGGGAAAGCAACAAACCAGGAGGTCACCGAGCCAAGGTCATGCAGGAAGATTATTTCTAATCTGCTTTAAAAATATTATTAGGGCTTTTTGTTAGGACGTCTGTAGAAAGGCTCTCTGGTTGGCTGAATGATAAACATTATCTGTAACCAGAGTAAAAAAAAAAAAAAAAATCCAGCTCTTTTGCTCATTCAGGTATTTAAAAGAATTATATGGACTGATGTCCCTCTCTGCCAAAATTTTTATTTTAGTATTAGCAAGGAAGGATCACTTAAAAGACCAATCTAGAACAGAACACCACATACAGAACACAGCAAAGTTTTCAGAACAATCTTTCAGAGAAAGATACAGGCTGTAAGGACTAATAATTTCCCTAGGACACTTTAGCTTTTCTCTTCTCAGCATTTCTCCCCCACCCCAAAACGCATCAATAGTGAGCTTTGCTAAATCTGCAGCTATTACTGTTAAAGATCTTGATACTTCAGTCTTCTGTTTCACAGTGAAATCACCTGGTAACAAGGCACTATTTATCACCTCACATCTGCAAGAAGCTATCAGGTTTCCAGAAAAGCAAATCATCCATTTTTGCATACAGCACACAGGAATATACATGATAGAGGGCTGTGCTTTTCCTGATCCCAAACTTCCCACATTACTGAAAACCTTTTCCATAAAGTCCCCTTGATTTCCACATCAGACCAGAGCAGCAGCATTATCAGGGAATTTGACCTGAGCAAAGTATGAGCACTGCAGGCTGTACCATAGGGCAGCACAGGATACTCATACTCATCCAAATACTTCACTTGGAGTGTAGGAACTAGAAACGATGCTTTTTAACTGCTACAAAATTATGCAACTGTAGAATGATGTTACAATTTTGTATTCTGTGGTGGATTTTTAATCTTTAATTAGACTAGAGAATAGCAAAGATGAATCACACCTTATTAAAAAGTTTTTTTTAAAAAAATCAAACCTTGCCATTAAGCTCCTTTTGCATGCTTAGCACACAGAACATTTTGTACCAAAAAAAGGTACAGCAGCAGACATTGGTTTAATCCATTAAGTAGCTCTAACTTGGTCTTTGTTAAAGAAATCTGTAATTCTGATTTTAAATAAGTTTGCTTACCCAGCCAAATGTCACCATCAGAACCTGTCCCACAGTGTCTCACAGCCTCAGGACCAAGTCGTACCCCAGGCCCTATCCAGCCCATCACAGCACAGGTGGCCGAGGCTTTTCTCCATCCAGTCACTATCATAATTTGATCAGGATAAAGCTGCAGAACCTCTCCT
This sequence comes from Eopsaltria australis, assembly GCA_034509425.1. NCBI lineage: Eukaryota > Metazoa > Chordata > Aves > Passeriformes > Petroicidae > Eopsaltria > Eopsaltria australis. The sequence goes on along the minus strand of JAVTVJ010000055.1, from coordinate 5,308,745 downwards.
TGCTGGGTTAGCCCAACTGCAGCACATCTCATCCCAGCTCTGCTTCCCTTTCTCCTTTGAGACACCTCCCATAGCACCAGCCCCTCTGAGCCCAAACTCGATTTACCTGAAACTAAAGGGCATTTGATCAAAACAAGGGATTTATAGCAACAACTATTACCAATACTACTTTTTTCCCAAATGCCCTTTCTTCCCATACTGTCAAAGCCTGGCAGTCTGAAGGGAGCTGACTTCTCCCAGCTTAGTGGCAGATGCAGCTGGAATTGCTTTATATTCTAAATGCTAAAGCCATGCCCTGACAATGTGGAACTCTCAACCAGGTACTGCTTCAAGGAAAAGCCAAATTAAAACCCCCCGGGTAGGAGCCAGATAATGCTTACATGGACTACCTAAAGCTTTTGTTTAACCCTGAAGTAAAGCCATACTGAGAAACTAAAGTGTTTTTCTTCTGAAAATCTACAGTTTGACCTCCTAGCCAACAACAGAAGGGACAAGCTGACTACTGAAGCACAGTCGAGTTAGGCAAGTACAGGGAAAAGGGAAAAAGCTATTTCCAGAAAACTCCTAGGGATCACAGTCCAAATACAACGCATTGTGCCGAGATCTGTAGGGATGTGTGCTGGATCTAGTGCAACAAACACCTTCACTGAGCAGCTGCAGCAGGAGCTTGCACAAACAACCTTCCAAGCTAAACGACTCCAGTATTATACAGAATAAAATCTGGCGTATTTAAATCTAGAAACAACATAAAGATGAGGAGGTGGTACGCTACCGGACAGGTTTCAAATTAAAATTCAGCTTGACATATGGTCCAAATGTTCCAGAAAAGTGACAGTGAGAAAATGGGCAAGATTTTTCCTTTATGCAAAAATACTCAACTGCACACAAACAGACGAGAAACAAGTAATTCTGCAGTAAAAAAAAGCTGTTGGCTGCAGCAGATCACAAGCTGCACATGAATCAACAATATCATATCATGCTGTTCCTCACTCTCTAAATATATACTATGTTTATATTTATATAAGGCTGTATAAACAAGAAAACAGACTGAAATAATCCTTCCAACTCTGCTCAGTCACAGTTCTGCAGTTTGCAGCTTTGCACTTCAAGAAGGAGGAAAGCCAGACAAAGTCCAGAAGAATGCCACAAAGACAATCAGACAAAACATGACCTACATAAAACCAGACTGAAAAAATCTCGATTGTTTAGTCTAAAGAGGAGTTGATGTGGTAGAAGAAGGGGACAGGATAAGATAAAACACTTTCAACTGCAGATAATGCAAAAGTAAAAAGGAAAGGGAGACATTTATTCATATTCATGAAGTCAGCAACAGCATGCAAATTCACAAACAAAAGTAAAGGTTGAAGTTATGAAATATTTTTAATGATAGAGAATGACTTGGATAGGTGGGACAGAGGTTTCATAAACTGATCATCATTTGAGGCCTTTAAAAATGGCTTAGCCAAATATCTGGTGCCAATGCCATGAAGAGATTGTACCTTGTCCTCAGGCAAGAAACAAACCAGAATCCCTCTTAGAGTCATCTCCAGTCCTATTTTTGTATGATACTGTCATTTCTGCTTGGCTGGAGTTGGCGATGTTATCTAATGGTTTATGACTGGTATAACTGCAACTATTAATTGATTTTGCTTGCTGTTCCCTGCCCTTAAAACCCTGCCCTCCAACAGCAAGTCTCCTGCCTTCGATGTCATCCAAGTATGCCCTGAATCCCAGTAAACCAGTGGCATTCCTCATACAGAGTGAGGTTAATGGGTAAAGTCCAGTGTAAAACCCACTGATGTCACATCCTAAAATTCAGAGAATGGTGCTGGCTGGTAAAATGCACTGCTGTGCATTTTTGGATCAGCCCTGATCTGGTGGAATAGTGAAATGCTCATGTTCAGCATAAGGATTTTATACCACCTCAAAGTGTTGCATGGGCGTGCGTGTGGCAGGGGGGTTGGAAGGTTAATCACACATCTCTCAGTTAGGAAGGGAATCATGCAGAGATTGAATCTTTCATAGTCTTAAAAATCGGAATATTCTCCTTTTTCCCTTGATAAAAGCCATGACTTGCATTAAAATGATGAGGTTTTGGGTTTTGACAAGATTCAGTGGTCAGAACTGCAAGCTGGAGCACACGCTGCAGCAGCATAGCTCTTCCATGCGAGCTCATTTGCCTTCTTTATCTGGGGTCACCACAAGTAAAATAAAGAACTTCCTCTTTCCTCATACTCATGCTGTGTGCTTTATTTTCAGCTGTTCAGGTGTACTTGGCCTTCAAACCCCTACTTTGGGTGTGAATTTCACAAATTTCTCAGACTACACTCCGAGCACCTCCATGCTGCTATGGCTGACACAAGCACTTCAAGCAAGATTTACTTTTTGCCCTTTACTGGAATATCATAAAAAACCCCTTCTCAAAGACATACTTCCCAGTGTCCTATTTCCAAGATTTTTCTTTTTGCCCTAATTCATACAAGAGAACCAAGAATGTTCTTCTGACCTTTGCCACCCAATTCTACACCTTCATTCTACAGTTGGTGCTTTGTTGTTATCAAATTCTTTGTCCCAAGTTCCCCCTTACCTTAAAGAAAAGCTCAAGTGTTTTTACAAGTCTGGCTTCATGTTAACAGGCCTCACATCATAGGACTACCAAGTGAGTCAGCATAATAACCATATGTCTGAGCCTGAATCAAGACAAAAGATCTGTAGAGCCTTATTCAATGAGAGCAGAAAATTCCTACTTGGCTCTGCTCTTTCATGGCTGTATTACAATCTCACACTACGCAACTCCAGTTTTCCTGAGGGAATGTATTTTTTTTACTGTTCTTCTGAACATAATACTAATCTATCTCATCATGCATTTGCCCTGTCACTCCTATGGTTTCCAATAGTTTTTTTTGTGCAGTCTATAGAAAACAAAGCACATCTTAATACTGTGCCCTTCATTTAAAGGCTACCACGGTAATGACCTTGCAATATTCCACCTGTAGTTTTCAGCAGCAGGACACCCTCATTGCTGTCTTGAAATAGTTGGACCATTTTTCTTTTTCCTATAGCAGCTCAAATCATCTCATTTAATGGAAGTATACCAAAGATTAACTCACAGGAAAGATAAAAAGCATCTCTCCCACCCTGCCACTCCCCCCCTCCTTCCACAAACACCACTGCCACACACAGGTGCTCTCTGGATAGCTGTTTTCTAACTAAACCTTCTTTTGGAAGATGATTTGAAAGAACAATGCAATTTAACTCAAAAAGCAAATTAAAATTTTGTCAGGACTGGAAAACAAAAAATCCAGGCCACACTTCAAAAAAGCTCAGAACAAAACAAAACATGCAGAAAGGTGAATGAAACAGCCTTGATTTTTGCTTTATTCAATGACTACAAAAAAATTTCAAGTCAGAGATAAGATCAGTTCATCTTTACATCTAAAAATATAACTCCTACTTTATAGAAAACTTTTTATACTGGATGGAATGGTAACACATGCGTTAGGAGTTTAAAGGCAGACAAGCCATAGGCACTTACACTCCTGTAAAACTTCTAAAGAATATTTCCTTAACCTACATCCAAGTCTGAATCATTCTTGAAATATTTCACTGACTATAGGAGAAAATGTAACCTCTTAGCAAGTGAAGTTGGCAGGTTCTTATTATGGGACACGAATGCCCCCCAGTACTGAGCAACATGAGGGACCACCAGCCTGAAGGACACTGGGAAAAGCAGCAGTGAGAAGAGGGGGAAGCACGGAGATTCTGGTCTGCACTCCTCAGCAGACAGTTCTCAATTGCACAGACAGTGAGTGAGGCTGAGCCTCACCTGGGAGGGATTTGTCAGTCCCTCGATGATGCTGCTCTGTCCCCACTGCTGGGAAGGCTCTGTGAAGGGGCTGATGCACAGAAAGTGCAAGGTAAAGATAAAATCCTGAGACAGCAGGGACTGTGCAGCATATCTGCCACCACAAAACATGTTGGAAAAGAGTGGCAAGAGCCCCCACATTTCCAGTACTGCCACAACAGAATTTCACTTCCCGTGAAGATCTTTAAGAACGTGAGCACCACAACACAGCACTCTGTCACCCTGCTTAAAAGTTCACAGGTGATTAGTATAAGCCTGACAACAGGTGTTCAGGTTTCAACTCTAAATCTGCTCTTAAAACATTTTGAAATAAATATTCCTACTTTCCATGTCTTGAAACAAGTTCACTCTCTATGCCAAAAATAGGCTTCATTCTTAGGCCAAAACGTCTTCTTATCACAAGTCACAAAAGTATATGAAAAACTTATCTCGTTCTGGGAAGCCTTTAATTTCTATACACATTTGCCTCAAAGGTAAAATGAAAAACAAACAACAACAACAAAAAATGCCCAGCATTCCAGACCAGAATGTTATTGTGCCAGAAAAAAAATGACAGTTTAATTTGTCTAAATTTAGTATGTGGGAAAAGGCACATTTTAGGGGAGCCTAAAAATAAAGCTTCAACCTTAAATTAAAGGGACAAGTATTTTCCCATTAGATACAACAGCTTCCCAAGAGAAGTCTGTCAAACAATTTTGTGAGTCAAATTGGCATTTTTTATAGTTCCAGTTCAAGGTCAAAGGGCAATTCTAGTTCATGCAGCCTGACCATCAACATGCTGTGGCATTGCATTTGATGACTCCTGGTTTGAGGCCAAGAATCCTTGTTAAGCAATGGCAAAACTCCTACTCTAGATGTAAAGATTCAGAGAGATGGATGACACCATTTCCTTTGGTACCTGATCCTAATGCTTACAGGTCAGTCCATCACTTCTAATTCCTCTGTCTACCCACGTAAGGATGGTTTAGGCCCTTTCTTGTAGTCTTGTAGCAGTTTGTCATTCCTGAGTCCTGAAGTTCCTCATTATTTCATTTCTTATTAGCATCACTTAAAATGCCTTTTCTTCTTAGCTGTAAAGCTTAGAATCTGACTGAATCAGAATTACGGCTGAATACAAGCAGGATCAGTATAGATAATTCTGCATTACTCCCTGCCCTCATTATTTACCGCTTTGGTAATCTTTGAGTCATTTGCAAATTTTACCGCAGTTCCATGTCCTCCAGATCAATGCTGAAACTGTTAAATGGTGTCAGGCACAGTGCTGATCCCTATGGAGCTGCACTCTATTATTATGACTAATTTTTTAGGTTTGTCAGTTGGCCAGTTCTTAATCCTTTTAACTTGTGCTTCACTGATACAGGGCAGTGCTATTTTTCAAACTGGAATGTCATGCAATGCAAAGAACTGTCTTTCTAAAAGGGCTGTTACAGCTACACCTTCACCTCTGTCAGCCAAACCTTTGAACTTCTTTAAGTACTGAAATTAAGCTTGCTCATGATTCATTTCCTGTAAAGCTGCACATACTGAGAATTACATCCCTATTGCTTATTTCTTTGTAAATGAGTCTTTTAAAAGATTCACAGTATCCTTCCCAGCATTGATGTCCGGATGTTCAACCTGCAGTTATTCCAAGTCTGTCTCCAGAACAGAAGATTTCTCTACAGAAACATGGACAGACTTGGAATTAATTATGTGCTGAATATCTGATGTTACCATGTCCCTGTCATTAACCATGTGCTTACCACGAACATGCCATGTCCTCTCCAGAACTGAAACAGACACAGTAAGACGAGTTCATGGTGCCAGTGCTGATGCAATACACACTTAATGACCATTTTTTTTAAAGTCTTAGGATATTAAGATACAGAAAGATGCCTTTCATATTTAAATCTGCTGTAGACAAAAGAGGTTCTCTTCTGCTTCTGACCAAACTTTTTGGATTCTGCCTATACAGAGGCAATTATAGGATTTTAACATCCTTAGTTATCTTGAGAAAGGAGACTGGTAACTCGGCAACAATTTCTATAAGAGTCTGAACATTCCTCATGTTTCTGAATTTGAGATGCTGAACAACATTCAAATACTGCTCTCCAGTGCCATTCACACATTTCTTGCCACTGTATTTCATTCTGTACTGCTGTGACAATCCTGGTGAAGAGACCCACCAAAGTGAACACCGGAACCTCTGTTAAAGTCCAGAACTGATGGAAGGTGGGGAGATGTCCAGAGATCTGCCATGGCTCAAACGCCTTGGCTGTGGGTACCCACTGCCCAAAGGGTTGTGCATATGCCAAAACTCCAGCGACATGGCTCAGATAACATTTCATCTTAAAGCAAGGAGACAAACCCAGCCATCCCAGCCTATTTAGCCCAGCTCTGTATCTCTGACCACAGGTAGCAGCCAAGGGTCATGGCAGTGACCCTGGTGACAGTACGTGGCTATTGACATCCCCAGTCTACAAATCCAGCTGTTTTGTGACAGAGCCAAGGCTGATGTTTTCCACATCTCCAGAGAACTACAACTCAGCAAAAGAACAGCACAAAGAGGTTTATGTGAAAATATTAGTGAGTATGAAAAGAAAAAATACCATGGAGCTATCCATATTTGATTAATTTCATTGATTCTAATAGTTACAAACAAGTTTTCACTACCGAGTGCTGTTGATTTTTGAAACCAAATTGAAGACCCCAAAATGTGCCAACACTTTTAACGCTGCATTGCACTTCCCTCCCCTATAATCAATCCTGCAACTGGTGTAGACTGCAACTCAACGTGACTGAAGGCAGCAGACTGAGCTGTGTGCAATTACTCATTTGATCTTATTAAAACACCAAATTCTAAAATTACACATCTGAGGGCTCTGCATTGGTTCACTTCTGTAGACATAGGTACTCAAGCAAATTCAGCCTCAAAAGCTACCTACAGGTAGTAGTTCAACTTCTCTACAACAAACATGTAACAATAACAGAATTTCAGTGCGATAATAGAACTGTTGTGCACAAGTTCATTGCTTTTAACAAGGTTAATGCAGAGAGCAATACAATGTAAAACTCTAGGACTCTAAAATATCCAAATATAAAATTTCTTTTTGATGTCATTAGTGAGCACATTAATGTATAGATATTAATTTGACAGGAATATATAGAAGTGTAAATTAAACCTACTTTTGTGGATATTCAAGAACTTGATTTTTCATTAGTGAATACAGCAGCTCTACATAATCATTTACAATGAAAATTATAACAGCATAACCCATGTTTCAAGGTTGAAGCTCAGAGAAAAATATTCAGCACCACAGAAGCGTATGATAAACTATCATAGCAGAAGTGGGTACACTGTATTAACAGAAATAGTGAGATACTTAATTTAAATCCCAAAGAAATCTGGTTATCTATCTCAACTCCTCAGGAAAAAAAGCTTCATTCTTAAAAAAGTCTGCTCATGTTACCACAACTTCCAGATAAGCATCACTATTAATCCTGTCATGCTCATTTATATCATTTGTTTCTTTTCTACCTCATTAACAGATGTCAATACTCTTCTACTATTTACATACAGGGCAGAATTATTAATCATAAATAAGTTATTTACTTTTTAACCTTTCTTTTTGAGCTAACTTCAATATATTTGTGTAAACAGAGTATTATATTACACATAAAAGACAACAGATCAGAGTCACCTGAGAGCCAGAAAACACTTTACACCAGGTCTCCAAAATGTGACTGAGTTGCACCCTCCTCCCCAAGGGACAGACAGCTCCCTCCATCAGGGGAAAGAAAGAGCTTGCAGCACACTCTGAACTTTGGGCTCTCTTGAACAAAGAACTTTTTAAAGAAGTAAAACATTGGGAAAAGTAGGAGAGGTGAAAGCATTCAGCTGCCACCAGCTGGAAGTTGATAAAGAATAAACTCCAGGGCTGGAGAAACACAAAGATGAAGTAATGAGGTAGGCAAGGTCCTCGGTGATAGCTACTCCAACATCTTATTCTTGCAGATCACCTCAAATGCATGCCTTGGAAAAACATCCTCCGGTAGTTGCTGCCTGTAACGGAAGAATTATTCTTTTTTTTTATATATAAGTTAAAATTCAAACTTTCTTGGCAATCACAGCCACCTGATCATCCAGCAAGAGCCCAAGAACTGATACCACTGCTCTGTCTTGTGAGTAGATCTAAGAAAGTCATTTTAAGGAGGGGTCAGGATGGTGGGGCCACTGTCTGAATCATAGGGAGAGATTAATCCTGATTTTAACTGCAATTAAGTATTTAAAATTTTTTTGCACAAAAAGAAAAAGTAAAAATTCATAACAGTGTGAAGTGAATGGAATATTAACTTCAAATTACAGATTTTTTCCTTCGTTTGGAGATCACCTCATCCCTTTTAATGTCAAGAGGAAATTGGCATTTGGAATCAAGCAATAAAATACTTTAATTATGAAAAAATTATTGTCCACAGAAATAATATTTAAAAACCCATTCTTTCTTTAGAAAGCACTATGTAAACTAATTCTGAAAGACCTCTGAATGGAGGAATGAAGAGTGCAAATAAACTTGTCTCTCTTGTGTCTTTAAAATGGCCCTAGAGGTACTTTCTGTTTAAAGGTGAGAATTAACTTCCATGGGTCTTACTGCACTGTGCTAACCTAACTAGTTTATATATATATATATTTTTATAATATAACTTTGTATATACTGTTGTGGTGCTGCTGCAGCAAAGAAAGGATTTGTTTACAATAAACATCAGAAGCTGAATAAGGTGTGAAGTAAAAGCAACGTTAAAATACAAACCTATCACTTTAGTTAGCAGAAAGGTTAACAGAACAAGACATATTAACACCAAAATTTAAATACAAATATGTAAATATCAGCTAACATGGATCACTGCCAATATTTAGTGAGAGACTATCCAAACAGTCTCGTATGACTATGCTATACATGCAGCCTTGGCAAAAACAAAGTCAGAGTTAAGGAGGAGTACCTTGGTGGAATTTGAATGCTTTGATCTGACAACTAGGTCTGAATTCCAGAAACTGCAACAGGATTTGTGACCCATATAAGACTTCAGCTCCTTTTGTAACAAGAATAATATTTATTTCTCTGTTAATGAAAGAGCAGCACAGTACAATTGACAAGCATAAAATTATTCAGGAAAGTATTACCGAGACTGGTAAAAGAAGGAAGAAACTGAGAAAAATAAAGCTTTTTGCATGATCCTAAACAAGTCCACTATTGTAGAACAATACAGCCAGTAAATTATTTCCTGTCCCAACTTCTCTAAGGTTCTGTCCTTTCTTCATGGTGGACAGCCAGAGATTTGTAATGGACATTTTTCTGGGACCAGAAATGCAGGAAATAACTTCATCAGCATTTGCCTGCAGTTTGCTGGTACCGACTTTTAATTATTCAAATCCGGTATTATCTGCTTCAGAGACACCACCACAGCATCTTCCTCAAAGAAGTAACAGAAACTAATCCTCAAGGAGCTCCACAGTGCCAAAGCACTGCCTCCCCAGCCCCAGGAGCTCCCACCACAGCAGCACAGGCAAGGTGATTCCAGCTCTGGCTGTGGCAGCCCTGAGCACCTGGAAGCAGCTGCAGCCCCCAGCCCGAGGGAGGTGGCACAGCCCCATCCCCATCAAGCCTAAGAAAGTCAAGTGGCACTGACTGTCATGTCTGTGACAATGTCACACCTCAGCTTGGATTTCCACAGCACAGTTTTTAAAAAAGTTTATTAATACTCCAAACATAGACAGATTTTAGACGACCAGAAGCGTATTCCCAACACCAACTTATTCACCAGGTCTGCCAGTCAAGGGCCAGATAAAAAGTCTTTTTCATAGGAAACCCTCCAACTTCCCCAAGCAAGCCCACTCTGCAGCCCTTTTAGTCACTCAGCAGTCTGGTTGTTCTCCAAAGCGCAGGATCCTTACAGATGGGGCTCCACACAAAATGCAGAGCCTGTGCAGGATCCCCTGGTGTCTGCGTGTCCTTGCCAGGGGCTTGTGTTCCCACCTGCCCAGCAGCCCTGAGCAGAGCACAGCAGGATAAGGGCTAAATAAAATGGCCAGGCAAGGCAGACACCACAAACAGCACTGCAGGTTTGGCAGGTAAACCCAGAGCACGTGAATTTCAGGGGTAAATTGAGCACCTAGCTGTGATTTACACAGATCTCCCTGCTTTAATAAAACTGGGAAATTGAATATAGAATTCTAGCCTGATTGAATGCTGAAAGCTTATTCTATAAAAACTGCTTTAAAATCCTAATGTACTCACACCTTTTTTTTTTTTTTTTACTAACTCAGACATGTAAATCGAGAATTAAAAATTTGGGCACATGCATATTTGAAATTCTCTTTAGAGCTCCATACACAGACCAGCAGGCTAAACACATTTGTTCCTATTTTTGACAGATACTGTAATAGATAATAGTTCACTTATTGAGCCAAATATTACTTCACATTATAATAGTAGTGTACATTAATGCTATTCTTCATTTTATTTAACAGTTTATGATGTGTAAGCCAGGAGAGCCCAGGATAACAACTGAAAAATTATTAAAAATAGAGGAGAGAATAAAGCAATGCCTTACTAGTTAATTTTATCTTCCCATTTTTGTTATACCTGGCAGATGATGGGTTTCTACTTCCTCATGTCACAAAATCCTATTACAGTAATTTCTCCAGTGACCCATGATTTCTCTTCCTTAACATTTCCCACATTGCCTACCTAAAAGTAAAAACAGGAAGAAATAAAAATTGTAGTCTCCTTGTCCTATAGAACTATCATTCTGTTACACCCTTAGAGCTGAGACCAGTGGAATGGGATGGAGTGATGCTCTCACTAGCTAGATGGAAAAGATCAAGACCTGCCTTATTTTTTCAGAGATGCTTTTCACTAACTGTGCTCATGACAGTTTTATTCTGAGCTTTTTGAAATGCAAAATTAAGTTGCAACACAGTGATAAAGTAGACTGAAGAAAAGACACTTCTTGCAAAACCATAATCTAATAGTAAGTATCCTTTTTATCATAAATCACTATAGGTGGTTGTCACAGAAGTGGTGTAACAAGCACAAAAAGACACCCAGGTGACCACATGGGAACATAAGTTGGCTAAAGCATATTTTTTGCAAGAAAGTTAATTAAAAAATGAGACTTGCACTTACATTGATAAATGCAGACATATAGTTAAGTGGAGGAAATCATAAAGTTATTTATCAGATCTTTGAGGTGAAGGATAATGTTTTTCTCAAAAATGTGAACTGAAACTCCATCTACAACTATCCTGAATATTTCTCTATCTTGCAGTCCAGAGCATTTTGGTTTTTTCAAATGTATTTTGCTATATGTTAACAGTTTCATTTAGCAGTTTTCCAATAATGAGAATTTTAAGAATTTCCACTTTCAAAAAACACCAAATAAACCTCCCATTGCTGTGTCCCTCTCTGCCTTTATAGCCTGGATAACCCCAAACAACTTTCTATCCGTAGGAAAGCTGTATTAAATCTTTATAGAAGAAAAATTTTAAACAATAGACACATATTTCCAAACAATGCATTTGAAACATTCTTTTCACTTCTGTGTGCAGATGTAAGCTTAGAGCATTCTGTCTGTCTAGCAGGAAGAGAGATTATCACTATCACTTAAATCACCACAAGAAATAGTGTTCCAATTGTCCTGAGGTGTTAAGTGATGTTATCAGCTCCTACAAGAGAAAGAAAATTCAGAGGTGGAGTTTGGCAAGCTTCAAAATAAAGGTTTCTGCACTTAATTCTCAGTATAAAGCTTGCAGAGTTGATTCAGTGCTGATTAATGGAAGTGACTGTGCTTCAGCTCTCACTAAATCACAGTTAAAAGGCAGATGAGAAGATACAGCTATGCTGATGTTTCAGAAGTACAAGCATTTCTGTCCAGTGTATACCTATCAAACATCTTATTTGAGTTTATCTACCAGATACAGGAAATAATTACGTTAAAGTGAAGAAAAAATATGCAGTGGGAAGAAAAATAAGTTGAAGGATAAAATGTTACAATGCTCTAACATATGATTGTGTAGGACTCTCTTCCAGTAGTTTCTTGTCATTAACCTAATCTCTTTTTCAGCAGAATATGAATTTTTTATTATGAAAATCTTTATCTAACACTAATCTTTCTGTTATGACCTGAGGGAAAATGTGATTCCAAGTTGATGTCCAGGTTTAAACACAAGATGGGCATTGTGCCATGGCCTTTTAACTTGCCCCACACAGACCAATAACACAGCACACTCACTGGAGGAAGTGAGCACCCTCTGGAACAAACTACGGCAGTATTGTAGTCATTTCCCTGTTATTCCAAGGTCCCAGCAAAGGCTCCATCACAGAACAGCAAGGTGGTGGAACCCCAGCACTTGAGGGTGTGCTTAATTCTAAATGCAGGTAAAAAACTCAAGAGGCAACAGAAGAACTCCTGGAAGAACTCCTGTACCAGAAACATCAGGTGGAGAATATCAAATCAGCCTAAAAATCTGTTAAATACCAGCAGCCATAGCAAGGGCAGATTTTCAAAACTACAATAGCCAAATCTTGTCATGTCAGCACTCTTCCTTCTATTCCCTTCAAATGTAACATAAAAGACTCTAAAAGCACATGGACAGATTACTTTCAGAGTTCGGGTGAAGCCCATAGTTGCTGCTTAAGGCCCTTTGAAAAATTTAAGGAACAAAGAACATGAATCCCCCTCCCAATCCCTGATAAAATGGGGGAGAAGGGGGCAAGACCATGTGCTCCAACTTTCCCATCTCCTCACTGAGCATTAACTTGGTCTCTTCAAGTTTCCACTAACCCCACCTGCCACCTCTTGAGCAGTTTTTTGAGCAGTCTGATACACATTGATTGCACTGTAACTTAGCAAGTCAATCTGGCCCTCAAAAGATATGTATGTGCAAGGGTTAAAAGAATGTCAAGATTTTATGTCATCCTTTCCATTGGCTAATCATTACTAAGCTTGAACTCCTGATGGTGAACTCCTTGACACTAATGAGCCTACATCTGCTCCTCTAACTCAAAATTACTTTGCTCTATGAGCTACTTTTACTAGCAGGCCAATGACCATAATGAATTTTTGACAACGGGCAGCTATTCAGCACAAATCAACTTAAGCAATTCTTCCAACAAGTTTAACCGTGTTGTGTTAGAGGAAGAAATTGATTGCTACTGTAAACCTGCACCTCCCAGGCAAGCTGATTTCTTATCATACACCATGTAAGTAAGCAAAAAGCAAACAAACAACTCCCCACATGCTGACTGTGAACAGCCAGATCTATCTGTTATCAAGTGAGCTGAAAAAACCCTTGTGTTTCCCTGGAAGTCACAAGGTCAGGTTATAAAGCAGACTAATTAAATGAAACAAAACTATAAACACGAGAAGCAACCGTGAACTGCCTAATCTAAATAACCTGCAGACATAAAGATACTAATTGGTCCCAACTCAAATATACTCTGTGTAGAAGTGCTTGAGGAAGTCCAAGTGTTGGGTTTTCCCCTGAAGTGCTGAAATCATCTGGCAGCTGCCTGTAGAGGATCTACTTCCTCTGTGAGCAGCTTTTAACAGGAGCAATACTCACATGAACAAAGTGGAGAGAGTGGAGCAAAACATCCTGTGCTTAAAGAGGTTCAGTTAGGACTCCAGAAAGCTGGTTAACCTTATGATCACTGACAAAGCTCCAAAGCTAATGTTTTCTCACAGTTGCTTGGTTCCAGTGACCTCAAATGAGGTTGTAACACATTGTTTCTATCAGATTCAAGGCGGTTTTAACTACTGAAGTTTATGGATAGACTTCTTATGTTTTATACACTTAGCAGCAAGTGGAGTAACACACAGGTGCAAGATAAAAACAAGCTGTATGTCTTCTTTCATATGAAATATGGTGTGCAGTATGCCCTAACTTCCAAGGAGAAAAAAAGAAGCCTCTCTAAATTCACCCACAGCTTTCAGTCTCAAAATAAAACTATATCCTGATCATCTTAATAATTTCAGACTCCCCTTTACACCCCAGCTGTAAAGCACAGGATGGTGATGACACTTCAACTCCAAGGTACATATACAAACTCAGAAGCAGAACACCGGGTGAAATTTATGGGTCAGATCTGTCAAAATACCTTATGAAAAATTGTTTCATCTTACTAATAATCTCTGTAAGCTCATATATGTCACATCTTCTCTAAATTCAAACCATGATGCTGATCTGAATATTTATTTACATATACATACATATATACTGCATATTATATGTGCAGATGCTGAAAAATGTTTGCGTAAAATCCAAGTTGTAAACCCCCAAGACTCAAATACTGCTGATGCCTGACACTTGACAAGGTTTAAACCAGTAAGAAAAAAGGATTTCAAAATTTATTTCAACAGCATTTCACAAGATGTCGGAATTTTAAAAGTCTTGGTTACCAAATAGGCAGCTGACAGTTATTTCTTGTGTAATGTATTTCAGAAATAACCTAACACGATCACAGTATCTCCAAACCTCACATTCTCATTAAGAAGTGAGCAGGTGGGTTTCAGAGTACATGAAAGCATCATGCTCCTAGTAGAGGTAACCTTTTTTGTCCTCATTAGGATGAGTGATGACAGCAGTGAAAAAAAAATGAAGCATTTTCTCCTTTCTTTTTCCTTCCTTTCCCCAGTACAGTAACAATAACCAGCTGAGAGGATTCTTTGCAGCAGATTAATAGATCCGCAGTGGTTTCACGGTTTAGTTTATTACACAAGAAGTATCCCAGGTATTTCTACCTTGTGTTTGACTTAGGATGACAAAAAGAAATGCTGCTTGCTATTGCAGCATTTGATCCAAGATTCTTCTTTCATCTCATTCTTCTAACTTTGCATTTTGTCTTTCCTTCTGCCATTCTTTCCAAAATCCTGCAGGATACCAATCAAACAGCATTCCACCAGAAGGACAATGACTGCAAGATTGATAGAACACACCAACAGTCATGTGGCAAAAGACAGCAACTAAAAGTTAGGAGAGACCACCTGTGTGTAGCATCAGCTGGACACTTCAAAGTGAAATTGTCCTGAAACCAGAAAAACGCGGTAATTAAACCAAAACGCCCCAGAATTTATTGTACCTTTTCCATGACAACTCATGTTATCAGAAATAAATACATGGAACCACACACAAATGCACCCTCCTAACTCTTTTATGTTTCCACACTACTCACCACCCATAGCTCCACCAACACTTCCACCTTCCCAGAGCAGGACACTGGAAGGCGAGTGCCAGTTTGGCCATTGGCAGTCTTACTGAGCCATCCTACTCTGTTAGAAACCAAGAACATTATCTAAAAGTCTGCACAAGGTAAAAGGAAAGTAAGTCCATACTGCTTTACAGGTTAGAAAAACAAAAGTCATACTTCTGAATCTCACTTCAGTTTTTTTCTATTCTGATCAATTGCCTGTACAACTCTCGTGTCTGCCTGTGGGTCTCAGGCAAATGGCAGAACAGACAGAGGGGGGTGTATGGACCCAGGCCTTTCATCAGTCAGGGGCTATCCCTCCGTGGCCCAGGGAAGGAAATTCCAGGGATTCTCTGGTTTGTTCCAGCCATGAGTGCAGCACTGGGAAGAAGGAGGAGGAATAGAGAAGAGCTGATTCAGGTTCACAAATCCTCCAACTAAGAACAAAGAGGAACAGCCCGTTGCATTTCCATTCATCATTATTAAATTCAGTCTTCCCTCTACCACATTTTTCTGCAAGCAGCAGGCTGAAAGATCATGTAAGGGTGTATGTGGTGCTGCAAAGCTTGCAGAAATAAAGGATAGCCAGAGTCAAAACAGATGAGCCCCCAGTGAAAGCCCAACTACGTTAGCATCCAATTGCTCTTGATATGTAAAGTTAAAATTTGTGTAGAAAGACCCGTGACTCAAAGACTGACAAATACCACCTAGAAGAGCTCAAAAGGTATGATGAGAACAACTGATCTAAGGTATGCTCAAAAACTGAGGCTGCAGGTATGGCCGTAGTAAAAGAGAACCAACGAAGTTCAATGTCTTGAAAAAAATGCATCTGACATTAACTACTCTGCAGGATATTATAAGCAAGGAATACAAAAATTAATTTTACTTCCTTAATGCTGAAATATAGTTCCTGTTCAAATATTCCCATTAGACTTATTTTAGTTTTGAAAAACAAATTTTTCCCCCATTTTAAATAAAGACTTTCATTTTGTATACAAACAGCAGCAATAAAAACAAGCATTTGCAAAGTAACTCTGGATAGAAAAACAAAATAGGTACAAGCATTAATTCCTACTAATACAGAATGTTAAGTAGGTTGCTTTAAATTAATGTAAAAGTATTAATTACATTCAGTCACAGGACCATAAAATTAAGCAGTCTAATGTATCAACACTTGAAAAATACACTTGAACATGCTTCCCTAGTGAGCAGTGGTCTAAGCTATCAGCTTCGGTAAAATTCAAACACCAACATTTCCATCCACAGAGCTTCAATGACACCACTTAGTTAAGAGTTCAGGGAGTTAACAGCTACAACATTCCTTTCCTCAATCTATGGGCAGTTCCAGCACGTCTCCTTTAGCTCAGGATATTGATGAGTATTAGAATGAAACAACTGGCAAAGACAAGTTTCACAGCTCTTGTTCAGAAACATGTGGGAGGTTTTGCAATTTATTTTTTATGCTGCAGCTACAGCTTCAGAAAGTCATAGGGCTGAACTCCAGTATTTCCTTGAGAGAAGCAGAGAGTGTGAAGAACAGAGAGAATAGGATATCTATCTTTTGCTGCCCTCACCTACAGGCAGGAGGCTTTGAAGAGAGGGTGAAGACATGACAGTAGTTGTGCATCCTCACAGATTCTGAGTCCAAGTAAGAGAGGCCATTTCCTTGAACCACCACATTTCTTGATCACCCACCTGCCTGGGGTGGCTACATAGCACAATGTCTGTCCAAGGGTGTGGTATGGCAGAAACATCACAGCGCTCTCTCTTCTGATGGAAGAGGTAAAATTCTTTATAAAGCGCTGCTGCTGAACTTACCTGCCATCCACTTTCACCCTTTTCCTGCCTTTCATCTATTTTTGGCTGAGAATGTCAATTTTCTATCCTAATAAATAAGAGCATTTCATGAGTTACACAGTTATCAGAATTTGGGGTTAACTAAAATGCTTCAGGTTTAGAAAAGCCCATCAACTTGGTAACCCTTCCTTTTAAATTTACCACATTATGCAAAGCTCCAAACATTGAAGTCACAGCTGGAAGTTCAAGGTTGCAGCCCATCTTTAATCACCTATTAATATTACAGGAGAGCAGTTCTGGAATATTATGGCCCTTTAATTATGAAAAATTACAAATTATTAGCATGGCCATATTTTACAAACAACACTGTGCTTTTACTTCAGCAAGCAGAATCAATGGTATACTGGTAAAATTTGGTTTGCTAAATCCACTGGATTTAGCAGGTACTTGACAATTCCCTTTCAAACCAACTTTACAGTTTCCCAGCTGTCTAGTTCTCTACATTTGTCATGACAGACAAAGTTAAATTAAAAATTCTAAACCATCACCCTAGGGCAAAACTTGATAGAAAAGTATAAAGCAATACTCTTTAAAATCAGCATCAAAATATATCCTAACACTATAAAGAAAACACATTGTAATTTTTGTGTGCATTTACTCTCCTACTCCTCTTTAATAGATGTAATTTTCATGAAGTCTAATCACAAAGCACAACTCAAATGGGTGTCTCGCTCTATTCTTTTTTTGAATAGTCTAATTCAATGGATCACAGCAATGAAATCTCGTATTCATCAAGGCATGTATTTAGGCACAGAGGTTAGATGTCACTTGTGTGATTGATAATGTTTGTTTTGCGCTCTGCTTTTCAATAACTCTTCACTTTAAGCAGCATTTTGCTTCTAAACAGGAGTGGGTGTAAGGACACTCAGCATAATGGAATGGGCCAGGTTTAATTCCCTTAATCACTTGGTCAGGGCAACAGAATTAACTGTCCACATCTGTTCCCTCTGAGCACACATGCTTAGTTTTCCCTCTTATGCAATAAAGGAGTGTGGGGTCATGATGCCACATCTAGGCTGCCTTTTCCTCCAAATCTGAATCCACAGGGAACACCCATGAGCTGACCATGGAACAACACAGACTGATTTTGGATCACTAAACACTTGTGATGTGGCAAAACTAGCTCCATCTTGAGCCTCAGGAGCAACTTCTTATATGATATGCCATATATATCCAAAGAGAAAAGCAGAGTTGTTGTGCCAATTGTAAACAGACAGGAAAAGAGAAAAACACACTAAAACCTTGATTTAGAATGGTTTCTTAATGAAGATGCTCTTGCTAGACCACTGAAAATGGAGCGTAACTGTACTCATAGTAAGGGTGACCAGTTCAAGACAATGCGGTAAAGATGATGCTCAGCATCCTCTGTCACACTGAGAGAGAGCTCTGGAAAGCTGCTTGACAAAGGCCAGGGAGGGCCAGAGCCAAAAGAAAATTTGTAAAAGTATCATTTAAAATGGCAATTAATTCAGACCTACTGTTCTGTGCTTCTGCCTTGCCTCTGAAACCCTGTGTTTCTGTACTCTGAAATCGTGATGATGGAGGTCAATTGCTCCAAGCCCCTGGTGTTCACAGAACGGTGATTACCACGGTGCTCAGCTCAATCTGGAGCCACCTACGCTCACCTCCTTTTGACATTTATATCAACTATGCTTGTTTAAGGATGAAGACAGAGAATCCTAAGTTCAGAAAAAAAACAACAACAGAGTTCATGCTGGGAAACAAACACTGAATCACCAAAAGGGGAAGGGAGGAGTCATCAACAGGCAGGTAAGTACAGGGAACACAACATGAGTAACAGACAGGGAGCTTCTAGAAAGTGACAAAACCCATTAATTTAGAAGAACAGCTGCACTGTTTTCTGGTATAAGAAATAAACTACTTTTGGAGAAAGAAAACAACTTTCTCCTTTAAGGCCAAGGACGAACAGGATAGGCAGTAAATACTGTATTTCACCAAGAAGTTGTTCTTGGCAACAGCTGCAATAAGAGACACTAGAGGGAAAAGGAGAGACAGCTAGGAAAACCTACAGGTCAGCTGACAGCTGGAAGGTGAGAGAGAACTTCCTGAAATCATTTAGTTGAAAACTAAATGATTAAGAATCTTGCTCCTCATTTGCGCCCTTTGTAGCAACATTGCTGTTCTGTTTGGATGCTGACTCCTTTCACTCAGCATTTTGTCCCTTGCCTGACCTGAGCTAAGGGTGATTTGAAGATAGCAGGTTAAACACAAAATAATCCCCTCTCAAGGCTGTGGCAGTCTATGAAATGAGGCAGGAGGTAAGACACCTCTTAACTCCCTAGTACATGATATTCCTCAGGGTAAGCCAGGAAACCAGAGGCTGACCTTGCCTGTGCGGGAGCCCTGGGGGGGTGCTGACATCCCAGAGCACAGGGGAGCAGCCAGTGCTGCTGGGGAGCAGGAGGGAAGCACAGCAGCACTGGGGCATGCAGCAAGGCAGCAGGGAGCACACCTGAGCCCTGCATCCCTCGGGACTCTGCTTACATCATCCCTCATCCTCCTGGGCAACCGCTGCCAATTCCTGCACACGCAGAACCCAGGACAGTGGCACTTCAAACCCATCTGTGAACCTCTGATTTTAACACTAGAGCAAATAATAAAAAAGTGCAAATGAGGATGATAATATTGCTTGTTTTACATGCAGGAGGTCAGAGAGCACGAATTAGTCACTCTCCTGTGTAGGCCACTGCTGGCTGGCTGACGGGGAAGAACAGCCTACGAAGGGCACAATTCCCTGTCTCAGAGTTAAGCAGGGACACGTGGTGCTGGGATTCTGCCTCAGCTCGTCCATGAGCCCACTAACAGCCAGGCAACGCGCAGGAGAAAATAATCAACTACTGTCTGGAGATAAGCAACATTTTATTTCTCCAGGGAACAAGTGGGGGAACCAGGATGCAACAGCTGTTTTCAGTCACACTATTTCTGCCTTGGTCTGCTCCCACTACACACACTGCCTTACTACGGTTTGAAAGGAGTTGCCTATATTTATAAATACAGAGAGATAAATAGCTGTGTCTGAGTGTGTGTGTGCATCTGGTTGTAATGCAAAAGTAAGGCGAAAATATCCTTCCCACGCACATTAATGCAAATGCAAAGAGGAAATATCCTTCCTACAGACATTTATTTTAAACTGTGTGTGCTAGCATATTTTTATTTTAGAAAACTGATTACTTCATCAATGGATTGTGTCCTCACTGCACTTAGCAGTTTGGGAAAAAAAATATGAATTCAAATGTAACTCACAGGACAAACAAGTATTTATTTGAATTTTTAAACAGCTTGGCGATTTTTCTTCTCCATTTCCTACAATAATATAAAGCATGTTAAATGGAAAAACGTGTTACAAATGCAAATCCTCTGTAAGTGAAAGCATATAGAAAAGGAATAAAGCTATTGAGCAAATGGTAAAATAATTTTTCTCCCAGCACAATTGGAAAGCAGTGCTGCCAAACAGTAAACACACCTGCAAAACCAGATTTAGGGAGTAAGTTAAATCCTCTGACCTGTATATTTTTGCGAATTGATCATGAATTAATCCAGTGAACATTTTAAGACAGTGCTTACAACAACAATTTTTCATAACTGGAAGTTTTAGGAACATTTGCTATGATATCATGACATGTACCTAAAAGAGAGATAGGTTTAATAGCATTCAGTCATCAAATAATTACACAGACTGTATACAACAACCATTGAAAGATGCAGCTAAGCCAATTTAGGACAATATGCTCATCCACTAAGCTATTACAGCTCAGAATGCGTTCTTATCCACTTTAAAGTTCAACTTACCATTAATTGTTTAACACTAATAGAGTTCTGAATAAATAAAGTCAACAAATTAAAATGCTATAGTTAATTGTAATTAATGTGGCTGTGTATAAAATCCTGCTTCCATAAAGAATAAGATGGCAAAGAAGATAGCTTTGTGTTTTCCTAATGAAGTCTGAATTCTTCTACTGCAAAACAACTTACCACTACCATCTTCACCCAAATAGAAAATGGTCAGATAAAAATTAACAATTAACAAAGAAGAATATTTTGCAGAAAAAAATATTTTTAAATCACAGCAAAGGCATCTGCATTGTAAGCTTTTTCACATGTGTGCAGACACACTAATATATATATTTATATATCTATATGTATAGTAAAGGCAATGCACCTTCTCAAAACCCCTGATTTATATGGTTTCCAACTGCAATTTACTGTCTGCTTTCCCCAGCCTGTGTTCTAGTTCTTTTTCTCAAGTTCCTACATTCAACTCCAATCTGTGAGGAAAAAGTGAAACAAAACAACCCACAACAAAACAAAATCAAAGCCAAATAATACAAAGGATTTTCATCTTTATCTATCTGCCCGTATCTCTGGGTTATATAATCACAACTGTAATCTCTGGTAAATGCAGACTCAATCAGACAGCACAATAATGCTGGGGAAGATCTCTCCAAGCTGTGAAATGTCATCGAATCTAAACAGACTGTTAAAGCTTCAGAATGTTCCCATCAAATGACCAGATGGGGATGCAATCATTCAAATCTCCTGCAACAGAAAGTGCACCAAGACCATGAAATGTTAGCTTCTCCATCATCTGTCTCAAATACTGGGAAGGAAAGCTTCTTCTCATGTGTCTCAACAATTCTGCATGAGAGACTGTACCAAAAAATAGGTTTCTTGGTCGAATAATGAGCACTTGCCTGAGGCAGAGCGGTTTGCCATACATTTCGATATAACACCAGGTGTTTGACCATCTCTTGCAAAGCATTCTGAAGACTCCACATCAGACTGCTCATTTCTATTCAGCAGGGCAGGAATGAAAGCTGACTTAAAAATCCAATATAGCTATCGCAGCCTTTTTTTCTTTTAGTATTATAAAATACAGTCTCTTTGAGAATATATTTTCTGTGAACTGTGAAAGAATGAAAGAAATCCATAGTACTTGCAGTCTGAATCACACACAGAATCCCTATTTCTTGTACTTCTTGTTTCTGAACTGTATCACCTTTAACCAAGGTGATAAACCACACACCTTTTATTACCAAGCTCCCCTGAAATGATGTGCTTACTATGCAAATTTTAGATGATATAGATGATACTTTCAAGTGGCCAGGATAAAGAAATACTTTATTTTCTTCAGATCTATCAAAAGAGTCGGGTGCAGGTGAGATGAGATTTTTTAAAGTTCATTCATGGTATTTGCTACACTTACCACGTCCTTTGTGAGAGAGAAATCATGGCTAAAGGGGAGCCAGCATTTTCAGCTGTGGGAAGGTATCAGGGTACAATTATCTGGGCTTCAATATTCCACTTCTAAGCACAAACAATAAATGAAAAGTCCACTAACAGAGAACATGGCAATGAGAATAACAGAATAAACCTTGCTTTACCATTCCATACATTCAAAGTGCCAGTAGACTGAGGTCAAGTATGAAAGGTCATATAGTGTGCAGGGAAGACCTGTGACAACACCCTTGGGGTTTTAAAAGTGCACCCACAATACCTTGATATCTAGTTTGGAGATGCCCAGGCATACCCCTGTGTATCCAATCATCACATGTACTTTATCTGCACAGGCTGCTGTCACAGGCTGTGTACTCACCTCCAGACAGATAGAGATGTCTGAGGGAGAAAGGCCATCATGTTTTCTCATGTTCCGTCAGCTTGTCACAGATTACAAAATGAAAACTCTGTTTTTAGGAATCAGCACCCACTCTTAATTTCTCACACTGAGTACCACACCAATGAAACAATGAAGGACAGCATCACTGCTTCCAGTGAGAGTAGAAAACAACTCACCCCAGTACCAAATCTAAGAATCCCCACCCTTATGAACCAGCATGATCCATTCACTCAGTACCTCTGCTGTAGTGATTAAGTACATGAGGAGCAGCTGAGGGAGCTCTGGGGGTCAGCCTGGAGAAAAGGAGGAACCTTCTCACTCTCTACAACTCCCTGATAGGATGGTGCAGCCAGGGGAGGTTGGGCTCTGCACCCAGGGAACCATCAACAGGACAAGGAGAAATGGCTTCAAGCTGTGCCAGAAGAAGTTCAGGTTGGACATTAGGAAGAATTTCTTCACTGAAAGGGTGGTCAGGCATTGGAAGGGGCTGCTCAGGGAGGTGGTGCAGTCCCCATCCCTGGAGATGTTCAAGGAACAACCAGGTGTGACACTCAGTGCCCTGGTCTGGTTGACAGGGTGGGGATCAGTCACAGGTTGGACTCAATGACCTTGGAGGTCTCTTCCAACCTTGATGATTCTGTGACTCACACCACAGACCCAGCAAGGGCTCCATCCCAGCTGCAAGGTGGCAACCACTCCTCTTATCAAGGGCATTATAAAGGCAACAGAGACTAAATTGAAGTAACTCCTGCTTTTGCACAGAACTGACCCAAGCAGTTCTGCCAACACCCAGCCCTGGCTCACGCTGCACCAGCAAAAGGTAAATATTAGATAATAACACCATGTTATGCAATTGGTTTTGACATGCCTTGGTCATCAGGCAGTAGTGTGAACTGCTCAACAGACAAAACACGTTCTCTAGTTTTCTGCATCACAGACAAGAAAAATCACAGAGATTAGGACCATAACCAATTCAGAGCCAGCAGGACCATTAACTCTGTGCCCTCTAACCTGCATTCCTGTCACTCTGCATGGCTGCAACAAGCAAACACACTGAGCAACAGCTATGAATTTGTAACCTTCAGTGCAGCAGCTGAACAATATACAAATTTCCTGCTTTACATCTCACCCCGGAAAGCTCCACAAGCACCACACCAAACCTGTTAAGAACACAACAGCTATTCCTTCTCAGAAAAGGTATGAGGTAACTTTATTACATTTTTCCCACAGCATAATCAAGGATTTAACAGTCACTGCGCAGAAATAATCGCTATGCTGAAGATGTATGAGAAATCTGTTCAGATGGGTTTTGCCCCAAAAACGCATATTGAGAAAGTGTAACAGAGAAGCAAATTAAAGAGAGAAATGTTTTAGAAAATGAGCAACTAAATTAATAAAGCTTTAAGAGTTTTTTTCTAAATGCTCTAACATAGTAAAATTATTTAAGACTTGCAGATTGCATGTATTCATTTGCCTAGTTTTGCTACAGTACAATGAAACATATCGCTAAATGAAAGATAATGAAGTACACAGATATTTGTTCTGCAGTAGTTCTAACTTGATTTATTTTTAATTGGAAAAAACCTAATCTTAAAGCAATATTTTGCACATGTAATACAGTCAAGTACTATACTGTACTTTGTATTACACTGTGATTTTGCTTTATATATGGAAGTAAGGCATAACCCTCTTTTCCAATATGTTGAATAAAAAAGAATTTTTTTCAAATCAACCATTAGAAGCCTCTTAGTATCTGATGAAGACCCAGAATCTTTTTAAAGAAAGAAAATATCTGTATTCCTTTCCAGTTTTCAGATACCAATCTCAAACTAGGCAACAATATTTTAGTATTAAAAAGCTCAATAGACATGATAGGAATTATCTAATTGAATAATAATCTTATAGCTAATACCTCCTCTTAACACAAATTTGTTTGAGACTCCCTCTTCCATCTTCACGGAACCAGTAATCAGAAACTTCCCACACCCACTTCTTTTTGAAGGAAATCATACGTATACATGCATATCCTTCCAAAAGTCAAACAAATTTATCTCAACATGCAAACAAAATAACAGCCTATATGGTGCTGTGCTTCTCCAAAACACATTCTAAGAAGCAAGGGTTTTATGCAGGATTGCCAAACAAGTCTTCACTTGAAATATACTTTTGTAGTATTACCTTCACTCTAAACTACTGATTCACAGGAAAAGGCAGTTTCATCGTGAGTTTTCTAATGGCAACTCACTTACTACAGAAATACCACCGGCTGATGATACACAGATGAATGATTCACAAATGCAAATGAGGGGAAAATATTCTACAATAACACATTTGATTTTAGCCACAATTTAGAAATGCATTTCTAAGATTGTTTACAAGACATGACACATTCCTTCCAATGTCCTTGTAAAAGTCCTTTACCTGAACATGAAAAGCCTCATCCATTAATCCAAATCAACGTTACCACTACCCCCTGCAGAATCCCACTGCTCTAACAGCTCACAGTATTGCAAACAAAAAACCCTACAAACTTGCAAAGCCAAACTTTTGTCTCAAAGGCAGGTATTCTTGCATCACTAAGTTGCTGATTTAGTCATCTCCAGTGAAGGCATGTAGTGTAAAACATCTGTCTTTCCAGTGATCTATTCCCTTGCATCATGCCATCGGGCTGTCCGTGGTGGCTGTTCAGTCAGCAGGTAAAACAGCACAATCAGACCTCACAGCCCTGGCTGCACTGTCAGGTTCAAAAATGCCTCTCCCGTAATGAGTCTGAAAACCCAACTGGACTTCGACATCATGCATCAAGCTAAGCAGCAGTAATTCCCTTCTTCAAGAGCCTGACAGAATAGGGCTGTTTTTCCCACAAAATCACTGAAATACCTTTAATGATCACAGCCCTGTCACCAGGGGTGAAAAAGCCTTTCTAACAAAACCTGAAGAAATTATTATACATTTTGACAGATTTTTTAAACTAACAATTCAGTAGCCATTTGCTATCTGACCTTCATTAGAATTTCCTTCATTATCATGTTGCAAAAATCTATTACATTTCTGACTGAGGCAATTAGTCACTAGAAAGCCACTACCATGTGCTCCAAACTGGGGAATCATCATTACCATTAATTTCAAAGGACAGCATTAAAAGAGACAATATCCAATATTTTACTTACTAATTCTACTGTAATTTATATTTGAAAAGTATGTGGGAAGGTTATGCCAGCCTGGATAATCGGTCATTTTTCCTGAACCATTTTGTTTTCTAGGGAAAGCTTCAGCAGTATCTAGGGCATCTTGGGATACCTCAGTGGAATTCAGAGTTCAAGGAACCATTCTGCAGTACTGATACAGGGGTAGTCACAGAGGGCACCTATTTCCACTTTTAAAAAGATCAGTACTGATGCAATACAGGGAAACAAGGAGACAGGCAGGGCATTCCCTCACAAAGCTATTATAGCTTAAATCTTTCATCTTGCTCCATTTCATGTGCGTTCCAGGGACTACCATGAAGACTTTGCTCCTATTATCCTCTCCTTACAGTGTCCCTGTATGATGTAAATCATGATCTACTTTTTTGGGCTTTTATTTCTCACATTATGTCTGTCACCAAATAAGGACACTGTCATTGTCTTTACATGGCATTTGTTGAAGTCTCAGCAGCTATTTGGATGCTGTTCTTTGGATACATGATGCCAAATTAATTGCCTGGAACACACAGGTACTTATTACTGCAAAGTTTCAGCTATGGAGTTAGAAGGCTGCTGCAGCACGAACAGAACAGCTCAGTAAAACACCTATCTTACAATCTTAGCTTCTTTCCATACAGTAAGGGCTTGCTTAGATAGGAAGCCTGAAAAGGGAAAAAACCAGTTTAATGGAAACCACGTAATATCCTACCTTGTCGCTGCAAGGATTTTTCTATCCAGGAACAAAATTTTTACCCTTCTCTAACTATCCATGTTTTCAGCTGTCCTAACTCAAAATTTCAGTTCAGTCACTTGAGAAATACTTTCGATTTCTAAGAAACATAATTTGAAAAAAGTTGGAGGGTTTTTGGTAGACATCTGTTTAAATCTACCTACTTCTATTATGAAATGCTAGTCCAATACATTGCAGAAAAATACAGCTGGGAGAGATCCCCACTGCAAAGTTGTCTAAGCTGTCCCCTAAGTGCAGAACAGTATCAATGGTAATACTATCATCCCAGATGGATGGCTGGCTAGTCTGCGCTGTAATATCAGTAATGGTGAGGATTTCACAGCCACTGCAGATATACTGTGCTTTACCATTGTTATCATTTGAAAGGGGATTTGGGGTTTGGGGTTTATTTGTTTTCTCTAATTTCTAACCTCAGTCTCACTCGGTAAAAGCTTTAAGAAGTCCCATGGGACAGCAGGGTTGTTCAAAGGGTACATGAAGTGAACAACTGTGCCAACTGTGGTAAAGAACAAATAATCTTTCTGGGCTGGAATTCCTGCAAGGAAGTGGGAAAATAAGAAGGATGAGAAGGTCTGAGAAGTCCTGGGAACTTCAAAACTGTGAGGAATAGACTGCAAAAGCTGTGAAATAGTAGCTGGGAACTGAGCAGCCAGGTTAAGCATTCCTTTTCTGCCTATGTTTCCATGTAGGTGTAATGCCTCTACCATAGTAAGTCACGACACTCAAAAGAGAAGATAATGAAACAAGCCTTAACTGTAACGCACAGACACAGCAAAGAGGAGGGGGAAAAAATGTTTGTCTCATGGTGAAAGAAGCTACTCTCTGGAATAAAACTGCAAATTCATCTAGCTAAGTCTTTGATAACTCACAGACAACAGACTCAGGGACAGCTATAAATAAACCACTTAAAAAAAGCAGGCAGCTCCAAGATCTAACTTAGTTTTCCCAAAAACACGCTTCCCATTGAGACACCATATTCCACTGGGAGCCACTGTACTCCATTATTCACGGGAACAATGGATTAAGTCAGAGAAGAAGACTAAAAAAGTCCTTGTCAGGTGTGTCCCAGGAGTTAAGAGAAGCTCAGCTCTTGTATTCCAGAATTTCAGCTTTTAGTCAACACAGGACTTCAGAGATGACGAGAAAATGGGGAAACAAGGTGACAGTGGGATTTTAGTGCTGCCACCCAGTTTTAATCTGGGGGAGGCACAGAGGCTTCTGGCACCTGTATGGCACGGTCCTGGTCAGCAGGGAGGTACATCCACCCCACCCACCAAAGGATTTCAGCCTTGGAGAATTTTAAAGAGAAGGGCTAAATTGGCTAAACATTATTCGATCAAACCTGAGCCTTGGTAATTGAAAGAAGAATTTGGTTCCATAATGTGCTAAAAGCAATCAGTGAATGGGCCGTCTTGCTGCCACGTACTTCCAAAATAATACAGACGGCTTAGTTTTTTTTCAAAAGCCTCTTGTCCATGCTCAGACTAATCACAAAGAGAGAAGATAGCCTCTATAATAAAGCTGTTTATCTGAAATTAAAAATTGGATTAATTTTTTTCCCTCCTACACTACTGGAACGTCATCCAACTTCTATCATCTTCCAAAACACTTTCTAATTGAAACATTCTCAATTAAAAACAACAACAAAAAAAAATCACAGTTGCAAAAGGTGCATAATTAGCAAACCCAAAGACGCACATCTTTCCACAAAACTGCTACATTTCAGGCAGTTAATTCAGTTCCCAAATGCACCTACTACAGCAGGGCTGGAAGGACAGCACAGTTTGTGAGCTGAGTGGGTGAACTGACCAGCAGAATTTTGTCTGCTCTTCAGAGACAACAGATCCAGACCCTTATCTGCAGGACTGCAACAGCCCTTTTTCTAAGTGGAGAATAAACTTATTTTTCAATGCATTAGCTTATCCTGCAGCACTGTTTCCTTACTCAAGGAAGGATTGTTTTCCACAATACAAAAAGCTATTACAGATTTACTATGTGAGCAAACTGGGATGTTAAATAATTCCTAAGTACAAAAGATGAATAAACAGCTCTATAGACCTGCAAGTAATCAAAGTGGGAATAAACATCAATTCCTAACATTCAGCATTTAGCTATAATCTACCGGTAATGGACACAATAAGAGCTCATACACAACAGAAGAATACAACTTCTGGCGATCAGATAATGAACTCCAAACTTGAAACTATACTTGTAAAACCTGCCCCAGTAATGCCATGGCTGAGGGGAGCAGTGTAGGGAAGAGGGAGAAAGGAAGGTGGAAGGCAGAAAAAGTACCACCATCCAACCAAAGATATTCCTTTTAGGGTCATGGCAGAAATTACCACCACCTGATACAGAAAATAAATAACCCAAACACCTGACACAGAAAGCATTATGTTAAAATACACAGGAATATGCTTACCATGACTTCTGACACATGCGCTCATAATAAATTTGGGGAATTACAGTCTAAAATATCCATTAACTGACTGAACTAAGTCAAATAACTGTTGGTTATGGAGCTTCCATCCTGGAACACATCCAGCTGTGCCAGACTTAAGTGTAGAGTAGGTAAGTCATATAAGAAGGAAGACAGCAAGACATTTTTAAAGTACATTTTTGCTAGTTTACTATCCGGACCCAGGAAACAGCGCACCAGCCATAGTGCTCCCATCTGCCATGCCTGCCAAGATCCCTTTTTGCAAACAAGGCAAGACACAGATGGAGTAGCACAGAGCTGCTCTTGAGCTACCATGAGAGCCCCTGGTTTCGCTTCTGCTCGCACTGCCTCAAACCAAATATTGAGCACCTTTTTCTTTAACCTCAGCAATTCTTTATGCAATGCATGGTGCCAAGCCTCATTTGTTTTTCTTTTTCTTTAAAGAAAAACACCTAGAAACAAGAAGCGAGCCTCCCTACCCAGCTAAAACTGCAGCATGTATAAACAAGGTTTGATCCCAAGTCACTACAATCACTGCAAGGCATAAATTAACTTCAACTACCACAAGTTCAAGCTCAGATACATGTTTGTTTCTGCTTAGTTTGAAAATAGTACCTACTAGCTATAAATGATAGGTTCTGCTGTGCCAATATTATGGTCTACTAAGTACAAAACAGCATTTCATTAGCCAAACTGAAGTGGCATCTAACCGTCTTTTAAGTGTCCTTCTTTCAAATGTATCAATTAACCTAAAGTGTGAATGGACAACAATAGGAAAAACATGTTCTAGTAGAGGCTGCCCTAAGCAGGGGATCCTTTCTCACACACAGTCATTTGAACAACAGAGTATTTTCAGGATCAGACCCTAATAGTAAAAATACCTAATTCAGGCTTCACTGTCATTTTATCAAAGTTTTTATATTGCAAATTTAAAGACCCTCCTATTCTATAATACATGGGGTGAATTTCTTGTTTTCATAAAAGCTGCTTAAATATTTTTTGAATACCTACCAGGTTTCATACCGACAACGACTAACCCAGTCTGACTATACATCAGACTTCTAACACTTTGTTCCAGGGGCCAGGAAATTCTCAATAGTCAGAGACTCTTTTGTATCCAGGGCTAGATAGAAAACCTTTGGCAAATGGAGGCAGAACAAAGCAGTAATCATAGTGGCTTTATAAAGAATCTAAACCCCACACTTCATAATGCTCCTCTTCTGCAAGAGCAGAGAAATGGCAAAGGCTGTCTCCTTTGCAAGGAACCACCAGGCAAGTAGGGAATGCCCATTGATGTGGGGAGTATCAACAGATTCCAAATTCTGACTTTTCCCAAGAAGACTGCTGAGACGAAAAGACTGACACCGATCTCTCTATCCCAGTATCCTTGAGTGGGAAAAGGTCATCTGGAAGCTGGCCTTAAACCAAGTGGGGTACAACATAAATTTTAATCTTGTAACGCAAGATCTACAGAACTGATAGGGGATAAACAGCAATGTTCACAGTCAATGAAGATAATGGACAGAGTGACAGGCATGGAGGTAATGCATAAGCTGCTCTGTAAAAGAGAAATCTATTAAGGGCTTACATTTTGGACTGAGAAACACAGAGGGAAGTGATTACTGCTCCTTTAAAGAAAAAGAAAGGCAATTTAAGCCTGGAGGTAGCTGATACAGAATGCCAGCTGAACTAGAGGGACTTCCGGAGGCCTCTGGGATTCCTGGAGAGATGCAAGAAGAATTGCAGTAAGGTAATTAGGGCTTCAGTAGAAGAATAAATACTCCACAGGCAATCCACAGGTTCTCCTCACCTCTCACCACTTCTTCTCTCCAGCAGTGACATCTGCTTGTGAAAGCCAAGGGAAAGGTTTCTCTCATTCAACTCATTAGTCACTAATCCTCACTGGAAACACAACAAGGGACACACTACCAGGAGAAGCTGCCAGCTCTTCCTCCACTGCTCCGAGGCGAGCGCAGGGCGGCAGTCTCGTGGTGCTCACCCAGGAACAGAGATGCACTGGTGGAGCCACAGGTCCCAAGCACACTTTGAGAGAGAAAGACACACCCCAGGGCAGCAGAGGCATTATTCAGGTTACTTTTTTCCCTGCATTTTTCTCCTTCTCCTCTTCTTCATGCCCCAGAGGGTAACAGACTGCTGTTTATAGGCAGGCTGCTGAAGCAAGGGGTAGCACCTTGCTGGGGAATGATCTAAAAGGAGCAGGAGGAAGAGAGCAGTGGCAGCAATCCCTTGAGGATTTCCTATCTCAGCTTTTTTCCTGTGCAAGGCATTTTGGTTACCCACATTGTGATCTCAAAAAGACTCTGTCTCTCCTTTGCCCTGCAATGGTGAAACAAAGCACCATGAAGATATCTCCACCTTCCAGAGGGCCTGCTTTATAAGGAATACTGAAATAATGGTGACTTTGATAGCCTAGAAAAATGCTGCAGCAAACTGTGCTCACGTTGAGCCACTTCAGCACTGGGCCTGACCACTGCCATGATTCTGAAATATGTTACGTGCAGCTCCACTCTCGTGTCATCTCTCAGCCTCAGGTATGTTGCACAGAGGAAAGAATGTGACAGTGTTCTGGATTTCAGTCAGCATTCCTTAGCAGGTAGAAAAGCTGAAAGAAAAGACAGCTGCACAGCTTATTCTGCACTCCACAGCTGAGGCCATTGGTGTCAGCTAAGATTTGCACAGCAATACCACGTACTTCAGAATTGGTTAATAAAGCTGTGGCCTCCAAATTTAGCACTGCACTAACAGACTTTTTCTCAGGCTGCTCTGTGCCCACAACAAGCAGCTGGAGAGACAGGGAAAAAGAGAAGACTTAGCTCAGTCTCTGTGCAGGGAGTCAAAGCCAGCTGACTTCTCTGCAAAAACAAAAAAAGGTTTAGTTCTTTCGTGACCAAGTCTATACACAAATCTTTATTGCTATCCTTACTTTTTAGATTATTAATAATCTACCTGACAGTCTACTTCTTATAAATCTTTCCTCAAAAGACTCAACTACCAAACATATGCATTTATTTCAGGCAACTTAACAGAAATACTTTTATACAGGTTTGGTTTTTTTTTCTCAAGGATTATCCACAGCCAGAGATCCAAGACCAACTCCAGAGGGACATTAAGAAGTGAACTTAGAGTACAGCAAATAGGAACTTCTGATCACCTTATAGGTACCCACACATCTCTAAACAGTCAACTTTCTTTAAAAACCTGTTCTGTATTGCCTCACTCTCAAGAGCAATTTACAGTTTCCCTTAACAGGGTTTTAGAATGTTCTGTAGATGATATTTAGGCCATAGGTACCAAAACAGAAGTTGCTGATCAAAGCCATTCACTATGGGAATTTTCTGTATCTTCATTGCTAGACAGACTTCCATGAGTCACATGTATGTTTACATAAACTCAATTACGTTTTAGTAGCCATACTACACATTATACACATTGTATAAAAACCATACAGAAATCAAACTGCTGCAATTTTATTAAAATTGCTAGTCCACTTCCATGGCACTTTTGTGTTTACTCACAGCTGTAGTTAAATGTACCAAGTTTTAACACATTCAAATATTCTTCTATAAAATAAGATTTGCCTAAAACTTTACAGTGATTGGAAGGGGTCTGACAAAAAATCTTTTTTGCGAGACCCAATAATAATCCTTTTGATTTTAGATTTTAGTGCTCAGTCAGCTTTATTAAAGTAGGAGAGAGAACTATTTCCCTATCCTTTCAAGGCCTACATTGTTGTGGATACTCTCATGAAAAACCAGCACACCAACCAGAGCTCACTCTCCCAAAAACCACAGACAATGTTAAATGTTTCTCTGTGTCAAAACTACATGCAGAAAAGTTGGAAGAAATGCCCACCCTAGAAAACATCCCATAAGAGAATGGTCTGTGTTCCAGACCATGCTCTTGCCACCTCCTGAAGAACCACGACTTTCTGAATGTCGCCAATCACAGATCCAAAACCAAATGCAGATCCAACCCTGTAGCATCTATATTTAGGAACTAGGATGAAAAGTATCTTTTTTTTTTAATGGCTAATTCTCTAGTAATGGTCAATTAGGTATCTGTATCTACACAGTGACAGCAGGCCTGCGTATCAATTGCTTTATTTGGTTCAGAAAAACTCATTTAATGTTGCAAGGATGAAGTGTACAACACTTCTCCCTAGGGAATGTATTTTTATATACAAGGATGAATTTAATATTTACTTTATTTCAATTGACTCATTTTTCCTTCAGACTCTGGATCAAACACAGTATTTCCTGAAACACTGGCAAGTGTAGCAGGTAAAGTGAACCTTATTTTCAAGATCAAAAAGCTTCTCTCTAGTGTCATTGTTATATCTCAACATCTGCTATTCTGCCTTTCTAAATATTAAACTTTTTTGGTCTTGTTGTTGGAAAAGGTGCTTTCCATTGGTTTAATACACAGTACAGTGTTCGAGCACACCATTATTATAACTTACTCTCCCTTTTTTAGAGAGATTAGGAAAGTCACCAGGCAATTACACTCACTAGAAGCTTTGGAAGAATCTATTATTTATATTTAGTAGGACTTTCTGTATTTTGCTGTTTTACATCTAATGCCTACACTCCTACACTATAGCTTCATAAAAGATTTTTTATAGTTTCCACTTATATATAGTCATCCACACCTCTTAAACTTAATACAAGATAGTTTTCTACAACACAGCTGACAACACTGTACAGAGCCACTTAAAACCTCAGCAGAACCAACACTCCTGACTCAATTGTTTAGGTAAAGGGACTTTCCTAAAAATTATCCCAAAAAATAAGTAAAAAAAGAAACAATCCTGTTCAGAGTTAAGGGAACACACCTAAAAGTTCCAAGGAGGCATTTAGCACAGAAGCGCTCACCTTGAGACAAAAAGTGCAAAAAGCTTCTTGGGTCTTTCAGACTGTGGTTCCAAAAATTTACATTGGCTGCTATGCCACTGCCCTGACACGGCCCAGGATGAGCAGGAGAAGACAGTTTCATTTCTGTCCCTTTCACTGCTCCTCACAAACAGCATCTGAAATAAAACCGCCCCCCCAGGCAGCACCTGAGATAAAACCATTGCTTATGGTGCCTCTTCCAGTGCAGATGGTCCAGGCCTGGCCTTCCACTGCTGTCTCTCCACGTTCTTCATGCGCTTCTCCCACACAGACTGGACCTAGGAGCTATTTCTATCCTCCTCAAGTGTTTCCTTGATATACTCATTAAGGATTTTAGATAGGCTTGCACCACCCCTCTGAATAAGCCCTGGTGTTTTCCCTGCATGTGTGGGCTGAGAAACAACAGATGAATCTGGAGAACTGAGATCAATTCAAAGCTTTAAAGGCTCCTACTAAAGATAAAGGCAGGGTGCCCCAAACTACTAAGAAAATCCATCAAGAGCATCTACTTATATATTTTAACACCTATTTGTAGTTCTGAAGTGTTACAGTCAGTATTTCGGTTAAACGTGTTTTGGCTAAGAACTCTCTTCAGAACAAAAATGGAATGAAGACCCTATTATCCAAAACCAAAAAGGATGATACTCTGTTCTTAATTTTGCCACATTGACTTGCATTATAGTTAAAAACAGAATAACAAAACAACTCAAAGCAAACAAACACAAAACAAAAAATCCCTCAAACCAAACCACCCTGCCTCAGTGAAACTTTACTTCCATTCATCAGATAATAAATTGTATCTTCCATAAAACCTGTTCCTGAGGGAAAGAAAAAGGCATGACTTAAGATCAGTTGTTTCCCTAACTATTGCCCAGAATGAGTCTGAATACAGCCACTGGTGTAAGGCAGTGTGCGCACCACGTATCCATTCACAACCTGCTCAGCCAAACATAAGTTTGTAATCCAACGTTGTGCAGGCTGTCACTAAAAATCTTATAATTACACCCCTGTTTGGATGACTACTGGGTTATTAATGCTCAGCAATAAAGATGAAAGTAGACAATTTATTACTATTTGGCACTGAACGTCAATCAATTCAACTCAAAAGAACCTATTTAAAAAATAATAAAAAATGAATAATATCTAAGCTTAGCACGCTTCCTGCTTATCCGAAAAGTCTATCTGATTATATTGAGTTAGTCGGCAGGGTGGATTTAAAACAATGTATTTGAACTTCATCGGCATTATGGGATCCCAATGCAGACCAATAATTGTGAGACAAAATTG
This sequence comes from Eopsaltria australis, assembly GCA_034509425.1. NCBI lineage: Eukaryota > Metazoa > Chordata > Aves > Passeriformes > Petroicidae > Eopsaltria > Eopsaltria australis. Next base: position 5,273,590 of record JAVTVJ010000055.1, on the reverse strand, counting down.
AGCTAACAGAGAATGCCCCAAAGTCACTTTTCAATCCGTGTGTGGATTAGGGGAGGCTGTGTGGCAGGGAACGTGTTCCACACCGCTGCAGCCACTCAGCTCAGGCACTCTCCGTGAGGAGCAGAGGCTCTTGAGGCTGCAGACACAACCAGGATACAGAGCTGGTCCAGTGTGTGGCTGGAACAGTCTGACACAGCCAGAGTCATTTCATACACCACTAAAAGCACTCTGTGCAGGAGCTGCTTTGTGCAGGAAGAAATTAGAAAGATGAGTCACCATCAGTTGGCATGAAGGCTCTGGATGTGACACCTCTGGGCACAAAGTGGGGACCAGTTCTACATGTACTGACTATCAGCAAAACCTTCTTTTCTGTGCTAGCACAGTAAGTATTACATAAAACTCTTCTTCCTGATAAGGATCTTGTGAAATTGTAAGTAAAGTATAGTTTAAAAAAAAAAAAAGCCTGGGAAAAAACTTGCCATTTCCATTAAATATTAACCTTCTGAAAGAGCAAGTCAGGACTAAAACATCTCTTATCTTAATTAGTTTAGTAGAAATGAATTTAATTTATATTGTAAAGTTGTATTTCCTATTACAGATCCAGGGCAGGGAAGGGCAAACTTTTTAGAACTATCCATTTATATAAAAGAATATTATTGTTTAAAGGATCAGTCCAATAATTTTTTGGTCTTATCTTTAAGCATGGACTTCAGTGGTGCTCCTGTGTGTATCTTTTGCCAAAAACATTAAGGATTGAGGGATTAAATTCACAGTAAACTGCAAACAAACACAAAACAGCTTTTCCAACATTGGTATATTGACTTGAGTAGTCTAATAGTGGCTGGAGCTTTGCCTTCATCTAATTTGACCTTCAGTTCAGTTTGACCTCTCAGACAAGTCTAGACATTGACCTTGATTGAACTCAACGTTTTCCCTTTTTGGGGTAGTTCTAAATAATTTTAAGCACACAACCACTAATACAGCAAACACCATGACTTACTCTGACAGTAAAGCTCTTCACAAGAAATTTTCTTAGACAGCAGAAACAAAAATGTCAGTATTTGACTGGAAAATGCCAAAACCATGTTCAGCATATAGCAATAGATAAGAGTTTATATATATATATATATATATTATTATATATGTATCAGAAATAAAACTGTTCTTTAAAAAGGCAATGAAATGTAACTCTTAACCCCCTCAAATCAATAACCACTGCTAATCTCTGTGACCTAACAAGAGAAAGCGCCTCCTCAATTCTTTCATGCAGCTTTGACTTTCAGTGTGAAATATTAAAAGTGAAAATACAGTTCAATTTAATTACAGGAAAACATCACTAGTGATGTTCACGTGTTAATTCTCCCCATGCTACACAAGCAGTTGAAATCTAACGACAGAGAGAGACCATTATTTTAATTATCCCTATAAAAAATAAGCACGTAGGGGACTAAAATGTTATTGTTTCCTATGAGCACTGTCTGAGTAGGAAATGTTTTTTAAAAAGCAGAGTAAAAATTCAAACATTATCTGGACCAAACTTTTTCTTTAAAAAAATATGCTGTAAGCATGTTAACAATTGGATTAAAAATTACTTATTTGAGTTCTCAGATGTTGCCAGGACACTAAGAAACCACAGCTAGAAAAGTTTTCCCCTCAAAATGAATTAAAGCTCAGACCTCACAGCTGGCTTTTTGAATACCACACAATGTATACGGGTGTAACGTAAGACTAGTTTTTATTTATTACTCAGCAACTAGAAACATCAGCATATGGGCCAAGCCAAATTAATCATCAGCCTGGTCACTGATTTGCCAATGCACAGGAAAATGATGCTCAAATACATTGTTTGCATATGTTTTAAACCTTGTCAAAGCAAGAAATGTTCCTTATCTTTAGGTTGTCATCCCCTTGTAAAAATTGACTTTACCTAGCACTTATATAAACCCCTTAGAAAAGTATCAGTCATTATTCTGCATGGTGGCTCTGTACCAGTTGAATGACAAATACAAATGTCTTGAAGAAAGGACCACCTTGCTCAATTCCTCTGAAGTTTGAAGAAAAACTTTTGAGTCTGTCCAAGCACTGTAAACTATTACACTTACCTAAAGTAACCATACTAATAGGTGATGCTGCTCTTTCATTAACTCTGCCCTTAATAGAGATTGTGGTTTAATTACAACAGATTTTAAGCAGCATTCCAGAAAGTGCCCTGTGAGGATGGTAGATGGCTACACAGACTTATTGACAGCTTGCATTCTGTTTTGTTTCAGCAAAGCTTTATATTCGTAAATTGCTAGAATGCTGCTACTTCTAGACTTTACTTCTCTAGGACATATGCCTTTTGAATGTCTTTGATCTTAAATAATCTTCTAACTACACAAATAAACCTTACAAATCAAGTCTCCTTTAATTCTGTGGTCCTGCATTTCAATTCTGTTATAATACCTGTTTCCTCCACATAATACAAGATTCAGTAAATTTAAACAAGCCTAAGCCAAACATTATATATAAATATTTAAATATTTATGCACACACATATACACACACACAGACAGACAGTACTTGCCATCACATTCTGAGCCTTTTAGAAGGACAGAACACTTAAGCGGGAAGTTAAAAAAAGGGATAAAAAGCACATTTTAAGACATCAGTACTATTAAATCCCCTGAAATTGCTACAAATAGATGTTTACACAAGCATCCTAACAAGAAGTGTTGAGGAAGGAGTCTGGTTCAAAGACAGAGAGTTAAGAGCTCAGTTCGCACCCATTAGGCACCTTATTTAAATTTCAGTCTGGGTGTATGCAGGAGACAAACCAGCATCTTGTCAAAGTGCCACTCCACGGCAGGTGTAGCAGGGACGCGCTCCGGTGTCAGCACACGCTGGTACATTGTCTGAGCGCTGGATGTGATACATGCCAGCGATCTCTGCCTCCACAGCCAGGAATTTATTATCGACAGCAATTCTCAAACAGCTCAATCGCAGGGCTACGCGTGAAATACCGAAGCGCTTTTATGTTTATTACCTTTGCAAACAACAAAATATCACCGTCCCTCAATGCTTCCCGCAAATCTGCAGCAATGATGCAAAGCAGCTTTTTTTTTTTTTTAATTCCCTTTCGGAATACAAATGCCTGCCTTCTATTGCTGCCTCTTCCTAACCGAGACGCACTCCTAACCGAGACGCACTGTCGACAATAGTTTCTGAATCAGCGATACCTTCCCACACTGTTGGCAAACACTGAAGAAATAAATAATAACACTGTACTACAATCCCGGAAGAAAAAGGGAAAAGAAAGCAAATTTTAAAAAAATTTAAAACCGGCAGCTTAAAAAACAAAGACAATATTAAAACCCCGTGAAAATACAAGAAATACCAGCGGTCAAGGATGAGGATTAATGGGCAGAAAAGCAGCAGCGGCACTTATTGCAGAGGCACAGAGAATCCTCCTCGCCTGGAACTCACGCAACTAATGACCTCTCCAAGTGCTGAATTCCCCGGCTCGGCACAAGCCCGCGCACCGCCGGCCGTGACACGCTCGCATCCCAACTTGTCAACTCCACGAACGCAATGACAGCGGGGGGATGCCGGAGCCACAGAGCCCCGGGCGCTGCGGCGAGGGGAGGAGAGCCCCGAGCATGTCGGCAAGTAAGAAGTGAAGAGCATTTACCAGCAGCGGCGGCGGCAGCAGCAGGTTGAGCAGCCCGAGCGCCTCTCACCGTCTCTGGGCGATAACTTCGCACCGGTGCGGATTCCTTCAGTGAGGAGGGGACACCCCTTCCTTCCCTGCCCTTCCCCGCCTTCGCTCCGCGCTCGCTGCGCGTCCCGTCCCTCCCGCCACGAGCGGAGCGTCGGGAAGCAGCGCCGGGAAGCAGAAGCGCCGAGAAGCAGCGCCGGGAAGGAGCACCGGGAGGAAGAAGCGCCGGGAAGCAGCGCCGGGCAGCGCCGCAGCCTCGCGCCGCCCCCGGGGAGCGCGGGAGCCGCGGCCGCGGGGGGAGCGCGCACCGAGGGCTGAGGGAGCGCGCGCCGGGAGGGAAGGGGGAGCGCGCGCGCGCCGCGGCCCCGACGCGCGCGCGCCCCTCCCCGCGGGTGCCGCGAGCGCCGCAGCCAATCCCCGCGCTCGGTGCACGGGCGCGCGCTGCCGGGCGCGCGCGTGGCGGCGGCGGCGGCGCGGGGACAGGGGCGCGCGGGGGGCGGCGGCGGAGCGGGGACGGGGACGGGGACAGCGATGGGGACGGGGATCGGTGCAGGGCTGGGAGCGGCAGCACCCCCGCCGCGAGCGTGTCCTTGTTCCCTGCGCACAGCGGGCGGCTGCCCCGGCCGGGCGCTGCCGCAGAGGCGCGGGAGGCGGGGACGCTCCGGGGCTTCGGCGGCAGGATGCTCGTCCCGCGCCCCGGCGAGGCGGTGCGGGTCGGAAGGGGATGCGCGTCGGGAGGGGATGCGGGTCAGAAGGGGATGCGGATCGGGAGGGGATGCGGGTCGGGAGGGGAGGGTCCCTTCCCGCGGGGCCCCGCCGCCGCCGCTGCGCTGCCCGAGAAGCGCACGGAGGCAACAAAATCTGGGCAGGGGAAAAATAACGGAAGAATTGTTAAAAATTCGCTTCCATCTTTTTGCCACAAGTTCGAACCGTTCCAACAGTTATTGTCACTTCTTCAGAACGGCAGTGCTTTAGCCTCAAACATCATGTTCTGTATAACGTTACTTCCAAATTGTGCACAGAACACTTATCTTTTCTCTGAAATAATTAAATGCTGACTATTATTAAGCCATTAATTTCTCCCTCCACATCACTACACATCTCTCAGACCACCAATGGCACCAAAAACAGGAGTGCTAAAGCAAAGTCAATCAGGAAACAAGAGAGTGACAAAATACAAGGCACAAGTTGATGTCAACCTGTAAAACTTTGTACATATTGTTGGCAAGGCCAGGAGGAAAGTAGCAACTGAAATTTGCCAGAAATCAAAAACAGCAGTGGAAAGGAGCCTTGGACATGGGTGATGCCCAGCAGCAAGGCTAACACTACCACAGAACAACTTCATAACTATGTTCCATACCATAGAAAATCTCTGTAGAGAAATGAAGTAAACTGGAGCACATTGGATTAGTTGTAGTTGAGAAAAGTGCACTGTAAATTTCTGATTAGAGAGAAACTACAGCAGAGTTAATTTTCCAGCTGAAACTGTAGTTTTGTAACTGTCAACAAAGAGCAAGAGTTTTAAGGGGCAATCCAGAAACCAGCAGGGAAGCATCTCTCAGCTTTTCAAGGTTAATTGAGAAAAGGGGAGAGTTGAGCACACTGGTAGAGCCTGGTAAATTACATGCAATGCTTTAGCTTGAGGTCTGCATCTATTCACAGGAGTGAGGAAGATCCCCAGAGCCACAGCTTCTCCCTGGCCTCATCTTTTTCCCTGGCATTTCACAGATTTCAAGATGTGTCCTTGTCTCTAAAACTGTGGTCAGGATGTTAATGTATGCATGGTGATGTGTTGATTCTGCAGGGAAACTTGTGTACAGATATACTGTGACAGTCATTTTGCTGGAAATAATATTTCTGCTTGAAAATAAACTAGATTGCAAAAATGAATGTTAGAGAAGTCCTAAAAAGACTGTTACAATTAAGTAATGAATTGTCCCTATCAGGAGAGAAAGACAGAATTACACTGAGCTTGGAAGCAAATCTTGTCAAACTACATTTTGATGAATGCAGGTGTCAGTGAAAAAGGTAATGGAAAGGCTGTAATAGCAGTCCATAAAGTGTGTGACTTGATGCTTATGATGATTAAGCAAATTAACAAAACTCAGAATTCATTCAGCTCATTCAATCTAAAGATATTTGGAAATCTTCACTTCATTGGAGTGGCATACAGAATATTACAAAGCTACTTAAATAGCGCAGTGATTGGAGAGAGAACAAGCAAATGGGTTATTAAATGCCACGCAGCAAGGATTTGTTGCTGGTCAATTATGACGGATACGGGTTAATGGCACAGACCAATCCGGTTGCCTTGGTAAGGTGGCCTCATTTGTTCAACAGAGCTGCTGAAGTCAAGGTCAGCCATCCAGTGGAAAAGAACACGGGTGACATTTCAGGTTGGGGGATTGTTTTCTGGAAGGCAGTTTACGATAAGCTGCATTAGTTTGTCCTGGTGAATAACTGAGTACATGCTCCCACTGTTATGGGTTAGTGAAGGTGACAGCTGGGAGGGGATGGGTGGCAGAGAGAGTATCAAAACAAAAATAACCAGAAGTTACATGTCAAGGCAGTATCAGTAAAACCAGTGTGGGAATACCGGCTTTGTGTCCATATTCAGGATTAATGTTAACTATATAAATCCAGAATATCTGAGAGACAATTAATGTGGGTTTTAGAAGGAAAACTGTGTATTCTCCCTTAAGTGAGAGTCCTAACAGAAGACGGGGAACCATGCTCTCTCTTCCTCTTGTTCTCTCTTTAAATTGATCTTGGATTCCTTTAGATGTGGTGGCACAGCTTCAGTGGAAGAGAGGTTTCTTCCCATCCCTTTAATCTGCAGGTAAGGGTATTCTCCTGGGAAAGGGAAACGTGAGGCTGAATATGCATGAAGCTTCAGAGAATAACCCAAATACCTCATTTCTTGGGTTAGGTCTCTAACTACCAGATTAGTCAGTAAATGGTGACCACAGGCTACTCCCCCTGTAGCACATTTTAAATATATCAGCTCTGTTTAGTTCTTTGAAGGAAAGAATGTGCATGCCTACCTTCAAGAACCGGTTCCAAGCAGTGAATCTGAAGTGAATAGAAGTGTATTTCCTCAGCTTTTATTAAGGTGCCTGAGGAATGGGACTGAAGTTGTGTCACTGTCCTGTTGGCTGCATCAGCCACTGCTCCATGGCTGCGCTGCTGCACAGGCACAGCCTGGAGCCTGCACGTGTTACCAGCTCCAGTCCCCAATGCCTTCAGGGGCTCTCTCAAATCACCTTGTCACTCACAGAGCCTGCTGACACCAGCATCTTGTCCACTTTCAGAAGGGCCATGGCTCTCTCTTTTCACACTTCTTTGAAAAATTGACCTTCTGTGTGATTTAAAAGGAAAGAAGAAAGGAGGCAACAAGAAAGATTAGCAGTTTACTGGTGGTAACTGCTGGATGCTTGTCCCCCTGTCTTTTAAGCACATGTTTGAATTTTCTAACCTGGAACTGCTGATTTTTCAATGTGTCCCTATACATCATTATTTCTCTATTAGTATGTAAGTGCTCCACCAAACACATTGCTATAGCTTGATCAAAACAGGCATGATAAAAGGATTTCTGGAAGCTGATGCTGTATAAATACGATACATGATGAAGGTGAAATTTTAGGAGTGCAGCTTATTAGTGATAGGTACGTTTTACCTATGGAATGTGCGTTCTGGCATTGCTTAAACTCTAAATAGGATCTTTCTGAAAGTTGTATTGCATCTCAAATGTAAGTTATGGGATTGATGGAGTGGTTACTTGGAAGTTCACTGGCTGGCATCACACAAGAGGTCACTCCAGCTGATAACCGTAATTTTTTCCAACCCTGTAAGCTGGAAATTGTGAAATGCAATGATCCATTATAACAACATAGGACTCTTCAGAATAAAGAGAGAGCTTATCTTCCTGAACAATGCCTCTCAAATGTTTTAATGTGTTGTAAAGAGGATTATTTTAATTAATTGGTAGAATTTCCTACATTTATTATATATAGTGGAATATCATTAGTCAGTCATGCAACTGCACCTGCTTTAGAAGTCCGGTTTTCATTCTTAATCCTATGTCTGCAATTTCATGGTAAAAAAAAAAAGAACAAAATCGAAAAAAAAATATTTGTAAGTATCTATCTCTTCCAAGGAAGTAAGCACACCATGGTATGGGAGAAGTAGCTGTGTATCATGCAGAGAGCACCCAGCAGAGAAGGAGTGGCAGGATACAGAATTTTAACACACTGGAATTACCATCTTTGGTAATTCAGTAAGTGTGGTGTATGTCTGACATTGCAATAAGGGAGTTTGTGTCACCTCCTAAATATTGCCAGAAGCTCTGTGTAATTTGTCAAACGAAAAGAAAAGAAAGACGTTGAAATTGCACCAGTATTTTCAAGTAGTTTCCAGTCTCTTTAGCCTTTTTTTTTTTTCCCTTCCCTTTTATAGGCAGCCCATCCACCTTGTAAGAATTATAGCCTGTCTTTGAAGTGGCTCAAATGGAAGCACCAAGCAGGTAAAAAGCCACTTGCTATATGCTTGAACAGCTCTCAACAATGCAAAGCCATCAACAAGGTTGCAGTTTTGGAAGAAGAAGAGGAGCAAAAAAAGATGGAAAGTCTTTGCAGGTAATACTTGCTCAGTGGAAAGTTAAGAAAATGTGATGAATTTCATAGACATGGAACACTGTTGTACTTTGAGGAATTGCTGTGTGCAAATGAGCATGTTCAGGATGCACAGCCATCCCTAGTGGATGCAAAACTCACCAGAACACCACCTATGTGCCATGGTGCATGTTCTGATACAGGAAACTCTGGGCTAACACACCTGACCTCTTTTTTCCCTATAGCTGACCACAAATAGTTCAAAGGCATTTGGAAGAATGTGGCTGTCTACCAGCTGTAAAGTGGATTAGTACAAACTGGAAACAAATGATGAGTCTTTGCTCACCCGGCTGACCAAGAGGAGAATTCACTGGTCACTGAGAAGAATTTTTGTGTTGAAATTGTCCAGCTCTCAGGAAAAAAAAAAAAACTTTTGGGTGTTATGTGTGTGTTGAAGATTTGATAGGATGCACTGCTTCCACAGTAGTTACAGTGCTAAGAATGCTAATGTGATAATCCTAAAACACTAATACAAATGTTAAACTAAAGACATAAATATCAGAGCCATTCTTACGCTATGAATCGGGACCCAGGTCTCTTACCTTCTTCTGGCCCACCCAGTTACTGGAGTCATACTGGTTTCTAATGACATTTTAGATTCCAGTCTCAAATACTGAAATCTGTATTGTCATTGCTGTTGTAACATAAATGGAAGATACAGTTATTAACTAGTCCTCAGTTTGGTTTTGCAAGCTCCTGTCTGCTGAGTGTAATTGCAATGTTAATTCTCTCAGCCATTTTAATGACTCTGACACCACAAAGGATGAACGGTTTCACTTGTATTCCTGCTGTAATTACAGAGAGGTTGTAGCCATCCCATTAAAGAAAAACTATTTGCTTTCTGTACTTGTCTGTATATAGAACTGCCTTGGCTTTTTGAGAGTGGGAGCAAACACCACCAGGTGATTATGACAAAAACCATGGAGGTCAGAGGGTGTTCTGGATGGTAACAATGAGTTCACAGACTGAGTGAGCTAAGGATAAAATCAGCGTTAATTTCTGATGTCAGGAGTGGTTTTCTCTCAGCTCTGCATGAAGTGGTGTTGGTGTGGATGAGGTACCCCATAGACACACACACTTCACGAGACTGAGTGAGGCTGGTTTTAGGTAAATGGCACCACACACAGACAGCTCTAGTACCTTGTCTAGGTGAAAGGTCACTTAAGTTGGTTCAGCCAAAAGAAGTGGTAGAATAATATATCTGGAACAACATACAGAGAAAGAAAAAAAGCTAGTAGGAAGGTTTAAAGGATGTAGTAGCTGTTCTACATAAGATTGAAATTTTTTCAGTCAGTCCAAGATTTGAAGCCTGCCTCAAAAGCAATGTTAAGTTTGCATTCTGCTCCAGAACTGCTCACAGTTTCAGTGAGCCTGTGAACTGGTACAGACAAATCACCTACTGGAAGGTGCATGGGAAAATGCAATGCATGACTGGGGACACAATGATGAGAACAAAAGAAACCCAACAAACAAACAAACAAACAAACAAAAAATCAACCACAAAAGACGAGACTAGAAGTGTCCAATATTTAAAACAGGATGTGCAGTTTGTGACAGTTTACCTTCTGAGTGGTACAAGTCTACCCCTATATGAAATGCCAATACAAACTTCACCAACAGAGTTTGTTCCTTTTAAATAAGACCACTCTGGAGACTGAGGGAGGAATTAGAGGGGGAGAAATTAGAATTTGTTATCTAAAAAGACTTTCAGTGAATATTTTAGCTTTCTTAGGCTCACTTACCATTATAAAATATAATAGAACAATATTTTTTTCATTTTCTTAGTACACAGGAACTATCAAGAGAATGAAAAATATTAGATAATAATAAACCAACATAAATTTTCAGAACTGGGAGAGCTTTTTTTTTTTTCCTACAGGTAGCATGAGTTTTTTGTCACTGCACAGCATTTTTAATAAAATAATTAAATATTACAGATGGGTCTTTAAGGAAGCTGTTAGTTAATTTTACTTTTGCTCTGTTTGACCTTAATTTTGCCCCATCTTTCATTACTAACTTTTATGTTCTGTGCCTTCTGATGCCCTCTTTTCTTTTAATGCAGAGTATTTCCTTGAAAAGAAGTTCCGTACAAGCACACAAAGGTATTCAGCTGCTTAATTTATCTTCTGACAAAATCCAACAACTCCATTCAGGATCAGAGCCCTTTTTTTGCTACTGACTAAAGAGGATGACACAGTCCTCTCTCTGTGAAGGTCGTGGTTTAAGTGCCTGATTTCCTGAATACTGTATGAAAGAAGGATGATGAACTTAACTGTTATCAGCTACTTTGTGTGACGAAAGGTGCAAGATAAAGAGGAACTTTTCATGCCTGATCTCCTTTCATTATCTGTTGTGTTAAACTGCACTGAGCAGTCACTGAGAAGCCCAATATTTAATGCATTGGCTATAGCAGCACTGGGCAATAGATTTATAAAGTGATATGGTAGACACAGTTTACTTGCTGTAAATATGTATAATGCAAAGAAACATGTCCATTTATCACTCCTACCAGTATGAACTCCTGCAGTGCAAAAAGAAATTAAGGCAGCCATAGAAGAATGGGAAGTTTGGGCAGGAAATATGTTTTCAGGGATGTATAATCTACAATGTCTGTTTTAAGGTTACAAAAATACCAGCATCACTAATGAAATCCCTAAATGCTAAAACATGTTTTTTTAGCTGTAGATAAATAGGACAGAATAAACCAAAACGGAATTGAAAGGTTCATTATATCTGGATGCTTTATAAAATTGAAATTTAAAGTGCTGAAAAAGGGAAGAGAATGCAAGTAATCCAAGGAATAAAGAGAATATTTGTTCAACAAGATTTGTTTAATGGGTGTTTTCTTTTCTGTTGTTTTCTTATTTTAACATATATATCTCATTTTAAAAAATGTCATGTTTGCCGTATAAAATCTGCCAACTTAGACATCTACAATTTCCTTCTAGGTTTAATGTCACTTCACTGTAATTTTCCTGTATTTTCAAACAGTTTAGTTTTCTGTGCTCATTAAAGACATCATTTCTTTGCCTCCAAAGGAATTTGCAAATGCTGGTTAACACACTTTAACACCAGGACTCGCTAAGCAAGTTATTTTGTTCTTCCCATTCTCTTCCAAAGACATGTAGGTATACGTCAGTTATTTAAAATCCTTGTCTCAGTGCTCTCACATTATTCAGTGTAAAGTATGAGAATGGCAGAACTTTCACACTGATACACTTTTGCAGAAGTGACATTTGTGAAACTGTATTTATATGTCCTCTACATTCTCCTGTCCTATTAGTGTTAGAAAGGTGCAGGGGATCCTTAGTACTGTTCCTGTCATAAGCTATTCCCAGGCTAATTTCTGATTTCAGGAAAAAAAGAAGGTGTAAGCTGAGACTGTCAGATCCTCAATGAGAGGGATACATAAATGGGACATAAAGGTACCTCAGAAAGAGAACTTAAAATTCTCTCACTGTCTCCTGAGGAACCTGAAACTCATTTTACTAATACCAATATTACTTTTTTCCTAATTAGTACTACTGAAATAGTACACTGAAACAGAAACTCTGAAATATAATATATTCAAAGTAAAAACATGTACAAAATACAATTAAATATATAAAATGCAATGCAGTCTTTACATTGCTAATAAGATTCTGGAACTGGAATTCACTCATCATTGAGTTCATCATACACAATTTATCCTGAGGATGCTGCAGTCTCTCAGGTTTGATGACCTGCTTCACTTAGAGAAAAACTGACTTTTCCAATGCTCCAAATAAATTTGACTCTAAATATAATTAAGACTATGTGGCTGTTATGTAAGAAGACACAATCCACACTAATTCATTCATGTTCAAATTCAAACTCCAACACGTGTCTGACAATGGGCCACACAAAACTTGGTGTCTGTCCGTGAAGCCGACTGTTACTCCTGGCATAATTAAGCTTGCCTCTGGCAATTAATCACCTTGACTGCCAACAAATAGTGTATTTATCTTCATTAGCATCCTGCACAGGAGCCTTTCCTTTACGCTGTGGAGCAGGAGCTCTGTAGAGCAGGAGCTTTGAACACCCCGTTTTGCTGCCGAAGGGACACGGATTCCTTGGAAGGGACATGGATTCCATGGAAGGGACATGGATGCCCTGGCAGGGACACAGATTCCTTGGAAGGGATGTGGATGCCCTAGAAGGGGTGCAGATTCCACAGAAGGGACGCAGATTCCCTGGAAGGGATGTGGATTCCATGTAAGGGCTGCGGATTCTCTGGAAGGGCCACGGATTCTGTGGAAGGGACAAGGATTCCATGGAGGGGTTGTGGATTCCCTGGAAGGGACAAGGATTCCCTGGAAGGGAAGTGGATTCCCTGGAAGGGACGTGGATTCCATGGAAGGGACGTGGACTCCATGGAAGGGACGTGGATTCAGCCGTCCCAGGGACGGACACAGGCGCTGCCCCTTGGGGAGGGGGCCGAAGGCAGCCCCAGCTCTGAAGGGCTGTGCTGGCACTCTGTGCATCAAGTGTGACTCCACAGCCATAGCAAACCCAAGCCTGTTTAAGACCATGATTTTGCATTTTCAGCTTCCTCGTATATTTTAATGAAAGACAAACAGAATTATGGACAGTGCAAATTATTTTTCTCAAGTGAGGAAGAAAAGAGAGGATGCCAGACTAATTTATTTGCTTTTGTTTGCATCTCTTTTTCCATGATTATCTTAACAAATGAGTTTACTAGCAGGAATGTTTGGTAAAATAATGAAGCAAATATTGTTAAATATTGTGATTATTCATAGCAGAACCTATAAGTCATGTTTCTCCAATTGGAAAAGAGAAATGTGTTGCACAACCTACGTACCCATTCAAAAAGAGCTTGAATATTCAAAAAGCTCTGCTTATGAATGAATTACATAAAAAATTATGCATAGATATTATTCAGCAAACAGTTTGAACATATACATCAGAAAAACTAGTTTGTTTGGAAAACTTGCAAACACATAATGGAGCAAAGAAATTATTCATTATGAATTATTTGCACAGCATCTGTCTTACTTTCTCATGTTAATTGCCTCTGCTAAACCACATTTTCACCCCCTCAGTATGTAAATTTAAATGATTTTGCATATTCTCTGAATATCCAGTTAATGCAAGTTTCATTACCTTACCACTTACATTTTTTTCTCTCTAATTGTACTGGAGTTTATATAATTTTAAAATTTGACCTACCACCTTCCTGTAGATTGCAACCTTTTCCTCTGGATTCTGATTTTTGCCTAAAAATAAAAAAATTAAACCCATGCACATTGACTGCATTTGTGAAAGATCCTGTAAGGTATGTGTTAATTCCCACAGTATTTATAAAAGCTAGGGCTTGTTTTTAATCACAACACTTTAAATGTAATTATTATAAATCTAGGACATGACCCACAATTGATTGGAATTAACAGAGAGAATTTTACCGACTTCTCAGAGCCTACAGCAGACCTTCCCCTGCAGGAACTGGGTGATGTATTACCATATCCTTTTGTGCTTCCTAAGAGGTGCCACTCATGAGTAGAATTATTTGTGCGACAAATACAAACTCATACATCAGGCAGTCTGACTTCCTCTAAAAATTATCTTTTTTTCCCTGAATTTTTTAAAATTTTAATTCTTAGACCACTGACTCATGCTGTCTCTCTAAGAAACACCATGAGAAGAAAATGTGCATGTGGTATTCTGTTTTTTCTTTGTTTTCACTTCATACCACCAGCCAAATGTGTCTTGTCCAAAGCTGTCAGGTCTTAGAAAATAAATGCAAGTTTAACCCTTGAGGCCTGTTAACAGAAATGATCCCCTGGCAGATTCTGTCCCCCTGGGTCACTGAGAATGGGCCACCCAAGAAAAGCCTCAGGATTTTGTCTCCTTTATCAGCACACACTTTGTTAGAGACCTGCAGAAAGCACTCAGAGAGCGTCTGTGCTGTGCTTAGAGGCCAAGCTCTTTGAGAAGTACAAATACACATTTTTGTAACGGCATAAAACCTTCTGTTTAGGGTTCCATCCTCAATGTACACAAAATACATAACCCCTGAAATTATTCTTTGTTTCTATTTTATACTGAGGTTACAAAACACTGTGATAACATGGGTAGAACTAAACATCCTTATTCATGTATTTGCTGTGGGCAGAAACCTGGCTGAATGCTTACAGGAAGTGTTTTGCAACAGCCATTAGTCCTTTGCCAAGACACTGGAGGCAGATTCTACTGCCTGCACATCACTACCAAAAACTCAAGTTTTGTAGCATCCTAATGGATTGCAACAGGGGGAAAGGAATCAGGGTATAGTGTTATGACACAGTATTTTTGCATCAATATGGAGTTTCACTGACTCGTGCTCTACAGGTATTTGTGGATCATAACAGAATTTCTGTCATGAGAAGTTCCCAGTGCACCACAGAGATCTCAGTAGTATTTTCTGCTGCTGTTCCATCCACCCTTCTGTTCTGTAATGCACCAGGCCTGGCTGTCAGATCACATCCGAAATGAGCAGCACCAATAAAATTTTCGGCCTAATCTTCAGCAGCTCATTTTTTTGGAATATACCTTTAGGCTACTAAACACATCTATAGTTTGTCCTCTGGACAGGATGTGTTGTCCTGTATGCTTTAGCGGTTCAGTGAGCTGAGCTGATTCAAATGAGCCTTGAAATGTTAAATACAACTTGTAATATCAAACGTGCTCATATCAAATAATTTTCTTCCTGTGGATCCTAGGGAGATTAAGGACTCGTGCAGCGACTGAAATGTCCACTACTTACATCAAATATCTCGGCACTGGCTATATCATTATCTGCTCATTGAAGGAATGGCTGCAAAATACAACTGCAGCACTTCTGACTTTATTTGTAAATCAAACATAAGGAGCATATGTAAAGTCCACATGACAATGAGTGAATGCTGAATATTGAGTAATTGTGTCACAGTGTGACCAAAGCATTCATGTACAACCTTGAGGTGATGTTTTCCTTGTAACTAATGTAGAAATTAATTTTTGGGTAAGAGAGCAAACTAAATGCAGTATGGCTGCACTTTAAGTTTTCCTTCCATATGCTTATCTCAAAGCCCAGAGAAAGAAGTTGTCTCTTCTTTATTGTTTTTCTGGTTTTGCTTTCATATCTTGCGGCAGTGTCTGTTTACAGCCTGCTTACCTTCCTTTACTTCTGAGCTGAATTAAGATGAAGTCTGCTTTGAATCATCCAAATGCCTTCGCCCAAACCACTCCTGTGTGTTCAGAATTGAAGAGTGGGAATTATCAAGACATTTGCTGCTTCTTTCCCCTCCTTTGCTTGGCAGATGCAGAAGAGACTCTTAGAGAAGGGTTCTCATTCTCCTTGACCTCCTGGGCCTGCTCTGTTGTCCAGTGCAGCCCCTGTGTCCTTGTGCAGGACACCCGTGCTGAGGCTGAGCCTGGTCTCCTGCCCTAATTCTGGCACCTTCTTACTGACACACATTTCTGTACTATAATTAACTTAATTATCATATCATAAAGCAGCAGTATGATTTCTGTCTATGCGCTTATAGAAGGTAGCCTTATAAAAACCAAATATTTTGGGAGGTAATTTGTCAGTAATCAGTGGGAAAACTGGGAGGTTGTGTTTTCCAGGAATGGCATTCTCATTGTAAACACAGTCACAAGTGGGATCAAATGGCCCTGGAGATGCTATTTGAGAAACTCTGAGAATGACAATAGATCTCAGTGTTGCCAACAATTAAAAGAATTCTATTGGCATATAGAGAATAACCCTTTCTAAATCATGTTTTTTTCAGGATCCTAATTTCAGGAGAAAATGTGGAGTTTTGATACCACTATGGAACAACTGTTAACTGCATAATGACAGTCACATGATACAGAAATGAGTGGGGAGTACTTTCATGGAAAGCATATTGTCATTTTCCTTTCATTGAAAGTCAAAGGCAATTAAAACATAATTTAATTAGAGAATATCTTATCAGCTGTAAAAAGTAAAATTGATTGATATGCAGTGTAGGGATAACTTGGCTGCTGCTATTTGTAAAGTGATGCTGAGGCTGACAAATTAGTCACTTGGTTTTTTTATTTGATAATTTCATGTATTTTTATATTTTCTTTCACCACTGAAAGCATTTAATTAGCTAATGTTTGATTGCTCATTGTTTGGAAATGGAAAATGTTAGAACTGTATTGTGATTTGAAGAGTTGTTGGCCTTGAGATTAAGCATCTTGCATGACTACATCCTGCTCTCTCATTACTAAAAATATTTATCTGATAATAGGATTTTTCCTATGATTATTTTTGTCTGTGTTACTGTCCAATAAGATGTTTTAGTCTCCAGCTTAAACATCACATGAAGCTGGAAACAGGTCAGCATAGCTCAGAGCAGCTCCAAATCAGTGAGCAATCTCCTCACTTGGAAGAATCTGTATCCCTTACCCAAGGGCTGCATTTGGCCGTGCAAGGAGGAGCCAATCAGGAGGGATGAACATTGACAAACCAGCAAACCTCGTTCTATTTTTAAAAAGCCACAAAACAAAAGAGATAGCCAGGTTTCTATTTTTTCAAAAACATCCTTGTTACATTCATTAAACCAGAAATTTGTTCTCAATTGTTACTTCAATAGAGGGTTGCAGGGTGGTTTGAGTTAATAAATATTAGCAAAATATCCAGGTGTCTGTTATTTTCTGTTTTACTTTATTTATTTTATTTTTATCCTTTAAAAGGGGGAGAGTTGATGACATAGCTTCATCATTTTTTGGCCATTTCTAATATTTCTGTTCTGCTAAGAGAATATCAGCAGACTAATGTCCATATGGATTCCAAATTAATGCATTACTTCCCTCAGAATGAGCACTTCTACAAGGAAATCCTAGGACACTTTCAAAGGACTGGTAAATTAATTAATTAATAATTTAAATTAAAGTGGTCTTCCAAACTTGGTTAAAACCAGATGCCAATGATTTAGGAGTAGGTCTCCTGAGCTGTGCAATGCCTCTGTCCATAGAACTTCTACTGCATTTGTAGAGATTAACAGGGTAAAGACAGAGATTAATCTTTGCTTGGCTAAAATAATATCTTCAAGGTTGATTTTTTGGGGGTTTTTTGGGGTTTTTTTGGGGGTTTTTTTGGGTTTTGTTTGTTTGTTTGTTTGTTTGTTTGTATGTGGTTTTTCTTTGGTCTTTTTTGAAAGGTTTCAGGTCTTTTTTGTTTCCTCTTTTTCCAGATACAAGTCCATTCTTCTTGGGTCTACCAAAATCTTTCTAGAGTGTGGCAGCTGTGGTTTTTCCCTGCCAGAAAAATCTCTATAGAGGCATTTATTCCTGTGAAGCCCAGTTTTCTATGTGGGCTAACTTCTTTCAAAGTGGAGACCCATAACAATTGAATATGATTAATAAGGTAATTTCTGCTTTGCTCAAGGAAAGGATATCAGTGCACATGTGCACCTTTTTATACTAGAATCAATTTCAGAGGATAGTTTTTTCATATTAAATAGGTTATGAATAAGAATGGTCTCATTTAGATGCAAGAAAATATACAGAATTCTGTATAAATATTCTAACAGTCTGAGAAGGGAAAATAATTTGAAGAAGTAACTCATTAGGTCTGACTTCACAGTGATATATTTAATTAAAAATAGATAACTAAATCAATTAGTTGTTTCTGAGATTGTTGGAGAACTGCTCTCAGGGATATCAGATGTTATATATATATATGCATAAAGGATGTATAATAATAAAGCAATTGATTCTATGTGAACTGGTATTTAGGAGCCAGTTGGGAAAGATTATTTCTTTTGAAAAATCACACAAAAATCTGTAAAAAGCCAGCAGCATGTTACTGGACACTCATAAGCACACTGCTAGAGATGTATACTAACTATACAGGCTACTGTAGTTGAAGATGGGCAGGGGGTTGGCCTTGATCACCTTTAAAGGTCTCTTCCCCCCCAAACTATTTGATGATCCTCTGATTGTCTGAACTAATACCAGAGATTAATTTAAAAGTTTGTGAACAAAACCACTGAGAAAGCCTTTAGCTGCATTCAAGAGGGATGTTGCATGAACAGCCATGCAGTTAGTAGGTCAAAATATTAAAGAGTTGAACCAGCAATTTGTTATTTTACCAATTGAAAGTAATCAGCAAGCAATAGTTATATGGGCTGATAAAATACCTCTCATTTTTGCTGCTCATTATAAACATCTGAAAGCAGTAGGTTTGCCAAAAAGGCACGATCACCTTTAAATAAGTAACAAAACAACTTCTCAGAAGTGATGGCAGGCATGAGAAGCGTTCACATACTGTTAGCTCCCCTCCAATTAATTTTACAAGATGCTTAAAGCTCTCATGCTGATCAGTGGAGATAAAGTCTCCACAGTCTGTGCATGAAGGTGCCACTGTTTTCCTTATTGCTGTTGAAAATATTGTTGTATGAGGGTGCAAAGAATCCAGACAAAATGCCAGATTGTGGAATTAATTTTGTGCTTTCAGGGTATTTCACACAACTGGGGCTGGGTTCTGCCACTGCATCCACAAACAGCCTCCCCCCAGGTGCTCACACCAGAGGGCTCAAGTGTCTGCAGGAACACAAACTGTACTATGAGGAAGAGAATAAGACTCCTAATTTAAAAGATCCAGCTGTGTTTTCGAGTCTTCATTGCCTTTACAGGGAGTAAAGAGCAGCTCTAAGCCAGCCAGCAACTCCTCTCTTCAGTTACAAGGAGATCTAAAAGAGGGATATCTGCTCTTTGCTTTATTATTTTGTGGGGTTTTCTATGGGGAAGATAAAATACCTTAAGGAACATATTACAGGAATCAAATTTACAGAAATATTTTAATTTAACATATTGATGATCGAAAATAATTTTTTTAGCCTAAAATTTCCCCTGGGGAAAAAAAAAAGAAAAATTTGTGACATATGTGATGTAAAGACATTTCTCCTCAATACACATTAAAGAAGAGTTGACTACAGACAAACAATAAATTCTGGGAATGCAGTTCTCTAACAGCCTGGAGGAGATGGCTGTTTTAAACAAAACAGAGTGATTTAATGAGCCAATGTACATCTGGGAGGCTGAAGAATGCTGGCAGTGTCCACCTTGGTAGCAACAACTACACAGTCCAAATCTATGTTTGCCCAAATCTCCCTTTTCTGTTTAAAAATCCTTCTCAAATCATCTGATGCTAGCAGCAACATGTCAGATGTTGCTATGAATTACATAGGATAAAAAGAAAGATTGGGAGGAAGGCTCTGCATGATGACAGAATGTGTTTTGAGTATATGATATTTCTTTTGAGAATTGCAGAACCATTGGGCTTTTACTAATGTGACCAGTTTCTTAAAAAATGGCTAATACTTCCTAAAAAAACCCCTGCAAATAAGAAACTGGGGCAGGCTGTAATGCATTTTGGTGCATATTTCACTCAGAAGAATCCCAAAGCCCAACACAAACACCGCAGATCACGCCCTGCTGTAGACTCGAGGATAATCACTGTACTGAAAGGAACTCGGTCCCACCTTCCCAGTGACAGGTTTCTAATAGAGTACAAGAAATCCTCAAAAGTTCTTTTAGGTGATGGCAGACCTGACCAAAATGGGAATGGATTTTTGGCCAAGAAACTCAATATAAAGGCAAATAGAGAAGAGCAGTGTTCGTCAAACAGAAGTTATTGGGCTCGGTGCTGAGTAAATGGATGAAATGACAGGATGTGCCAGGGAGAAGGTCAGGTTACACAGGGTAATGATCCCCTTTGGCCCTCAGCAGGTGATTCTGTGAAACCCCGCTCCTGCTGCAGCTCTGTAATTCCTGTACCAATATTGATTTATTTGTAAGAGACCACGCACAGTAATGATACCTGCGCATGATTCCTGACAGCATTTGGCCATGAATTATGTCAGTATAAACGTGTTTAAGTAGAATTATGACTCGCATGTTTTTAATTTCACAGTGAGGTCAAGGCCTAAGGAGGAGAACAGGCACATTAATTTCCTAATTGGAATGCATAAAGTGCATTTTTTTCACTGTTTCCCACCATTGGTATTACCAGTACAGCTTCTCTGTAGCAATAAAAGAGCTGGAACAGAAAAGTCCCAGGAGCTGTAACAGTGATATCAGAAATGTGTGGGTTTTTTCAGAGACCAGGATCTGGCACTGTGCTGTATGCTAACATTCACAGCTCTCACTAAGGAGGGACTGCTGATGGCACTGGGAATTTCGATAAGAAGTCCATTAATGTTGGCTCATGCTGATTTACAGATGATCTCCATGCAAGTCAAATGTTTACAAAGAAATCAAGCAGTGTCATAAAGTATGACCACAGTTCAGAGTTCGCCTCTTTCTGATTCTTATTCCTAACTCTGTAAAATGGACATTTATTGTGTACTTCATAAAGTGATGAAGATGACTTTTTGCTTTCAAGCAGCATTAAGAAGAAAAGAAAACTAGTAAATTACAATATAAATATCCTGAAGACTGAACCATAAAGTATTGCAGACTAGCAGAGCTTACTGTTCCACATACATGCATTTTATTTTATATGCATGTTATAAAACTGGGGTTGAAAGAAATCTGTGTCAAACTTGTAATATCAAATATTAATTTTTGATAATAACACGATGCAATTGAAAATCCATCTGAATATACAGAAGGGAAAATCTTGCATTTATATTGTGTATATCCTTCTGCTCTTCCAAATATTTTGGGTGTTGACTTTTGACAGCTTTTCCTCATTATCCAATTTTCAAAATAAAATCCTGAAAGATACCTGAAGCTGTTCACCAGTATACAATAGTTATTTGTATGACATGCTCTACTTTCTTCTAAAATTAAACACAGTATCATGATATTTGAAGGGATGAGAGGGGAAAGCCTTTAAATATATACCAGAAACAATACCATCCCTATATAAAAATAAAGTCAGGAAAATCCAGTTTACTTTCTAAAGACTTATGTCCTCCTATAACAAATATCCATGTTCAGTTGTATTAATATCATTATTTGAGCCAGAAATATTGCTTTAGCAGGCAATCTGTCCAATAACATTTGCAAACATCCCACAAAGGGCATTCTGGTTAACAGAAAGTGTTTGCTATACATATTTTATTGCTACTTTTTCAGTTTCTGGTTTGTTATTCTTAAAAAGGTATTTGCTTTGCTTAGTCTTCACCTATTTGCTGTTCATTAGGCAAAGCAAATAACAAATTGGAGTCATGTGATAGTGTCAAAACTGGCTGACAGGATAAGTAAAATTATATAAATGAGCACCGAGGCATGACTTGTAAATAACTATCAAACATAAATACATGGTTAACATATGAATATAGGTTACATTTGTGTCAAACTACACCAAAAGATTCACACAAAAGACTCAGTGAAATCACAAACTGCGATTTTTAGAAGTTTACCAATGTTACCCCAATGAAAAGTATAATTTTAAAAATAGTTATTTTCTGTTGGCATATTCTAAATAATACCATTTTACAGTAAAAACAACTCATTTAAATATTCTATCGTTTAGCAAATGGACTAAACAGTATTTCCAAATGACTGGTCAATAGCCTGGCATTCTGTTTACTTGGCATTTCCAAAGGATTGCTCAGATATTTTATTCACATGTTGAAAGTTGCAAGTGGTAACCATTTGACTGGATAAAATCCTGTGGATTAAAAAATGAACAGATCAAACATTTACAGTTTTAGTTTCATAGTTTAATAAATCTTTATGATTATACTAGCAATGGAAATAGGCAAGGTAAGAATTGTTTCTGAAACAGTACCTTCAGTTACACCAGCAAACATTTATTTAAGATGTTCAGGAGCGTCAGAGGCTTTAGAGAAGTCCAGATAAATATCATCTGTAGCCCTTGCCCTGTCCACTGATGCACTCACTCTATCAGAGATGCTCAGGACAATTCTGAAGTTTATAAAGGGATAATTAGTTTTCAGTTCTGAAATCTCACCGTGTACTTCTGCCTCTCAGTAGGTAGATGAAAGGACAGGAACAGCATGGCAATTCTAGGAGAAAAGTAAGAAATATCTCCCCCCACTGAACCCAGTGCCTGCACAGACCCTGTCCTGCTCTCTCAGGCACAAGTGAGCACTTCAGGGATGCTCACAAACCACCAGTTCTGCCCTCTGCAGGTTTCTGTATCTGCTGTGGGTTTCTGAAGCAAGAATCTTGGTCCTGGTTTGGATTATTGCTTTCTTCCAGCTTGTTCAGCTGTGGCTGGAATATGTGAAAACACAGGAGGATAACTAGAGGGGAGGGCAAAAATGAAAAGCATGTCTGATACCCTGAGGCATCCTTTGCCAAGAGACTGCTGGCACATGGTGGCCCTTGGTGGTCTCTACAGGCTATTTCTTGTTGAAGTCTAGCACCGGGAGGATTTTCATTACAAGTTTTTCCAGGACTGTTATTCAGAGATAGTAGATACTTCACTGAGTTTCATCTTAACAAGCTATGATGTTAAATAAAGCACTGAAAATCTTAATCAAAGTTATGAGTATCAACAAGAAGCAAAGTAGCTAATAGATTAGCTGCTGAACAAAAGTTTTCTATGATTAATTATATTATAGTGCACTAATTTAGTTTCCTCGATCTGTAACTTCAAATATCTATACTAATTAGTTGCCAACCTACAATATAATAAATGAGATAATGAAATAAAGATGTTTTAAATATCCATTCCTATTACATGCAGTATTCGAAGCATGTTAACAGACAAGATGAATTATGATTATTTTTTCTTAAGGATATATTAGCATATCATTATGTACATGAATGCCAAATCACAAGAATAATGCTCAATTACTAAATCCACAGGAATTTGGAAATAAAACAAAATACTGCACATCAGATGAAGGCTGGCATGGGTTAAGTTTACAGAGACATCACACCTTTCTCCATCACATTTTCACCTGCTCATGTGATGCACACTTCTGCTTTGATGGAAAATTCCTTTGGGTCTTCTTGGTGTAAAGCTGTTGGTGCTCGCAGCAAAATTTGCAGAGCAAGTGGTGAACAGAGAATGTTTTCACTTGGTTGTTAAACCAGAGAAATATCCACAGCATTTTTCACAGTTCATGAAAGGGACCATCAATTTCTGTTAGCTTTGTTCAATTTGGGAACAAGTTATACAAGCTTATTTTCTTCTATGAATTTGGTTGGTGGGGAAAAAAAGAGTATTTTTCTGAATTTGTTTTAGAAAACTGAGGTCTTGGGTTCCAAATTTAGACTGAAGGAATTGCAATATTCCCTGTGGAAGCTGAAGAAACTCTTAAGGAGCCTCAGACTGAGGCAGTATTATTTATTTTCCTGAAAGCAGTGATGACAGTCAAAGCACGAGCAGTGTGGCTTGTTTTATGCATCAGCCTCGCATGTTTTCCTGTCAGCTTTGCAGTTTGTCATCCACAGCTTTGCCTCCAAATAGCATGAACTTTGAGGACAGCAAGCTGAAATGAAAGACTCACTGCCTCCTAAAGAGAAGAAACAAGGCCACCAAGGAATAGCAGAATATCTGTTTATTCCACTTTATTCCAGCCTAAGTTATGGAAAAATATTTCATTACTGGTAGAAACATAGTACAATTCTGTTAATGGTACTATAATTTATTGTTACTATTTGGAGTGAATCTGTGAGTAATCTAGCTCGTGTAACAGATGAAATCATAAAAGAAAATACTAAATGCAAAATCTGATATACAAAAGCAAAGAATGAGCTGGAACAGCTGCAATAGCTTATTATAAATACTTGTCAGGATTGTTCAGCTCGAGCAGTGTGTGCCAGCTGGAGTGCAGTTGTTCTGAGAGGAAGGTGAGCTGTCCCTCCTCTCTACGTGGGGAAACAACGCAGCTAAGTGAGCATAAAGGCACAAAATGCCCAGGTATTTACTGCAGTGTTTTACTGCTGGAATGATTCTCGTGATCAGAAACGTGTTCCACCCCTTCAGGCAGGGCTGCCAGAGCAGTGCCTGGCCAGGCTGGAGCACGCAGGTGAAGTTCAGGCTTCTATCACTGCAATCTTTCTATAAACTTTACCAGTGGTTGGGGTTGTTTTCCCGCTGACAGGTGCGAGCTGCAGATGTGTGGTCAGTGCTGCTGGCTGGGTACAACCTGCAGAATCTTCTCCTCCTTCTGCCAGGGATTGAGTGGCTGGGAATTGTACCTGCCCTGAGCAGCTGCATTTGTGATGGGACACATTCCATTACATCCCACTGACAACTTACCCTGTCAGGTTAGCATGGAGAGCACTGGTTTGCAAGGTGATAAAGATTCGTATCGTGTGAATTGGAGAAGGAGATACAAATATCCAATATCTAAAATAAGTGCAAGAGAGCTTTTTCATTGGTTGAAACTGGCATACATTGAGTTTGTTAGATTGAAGTTCTACAGCATGTCAGCATTATGTTAAAATCATTTAAAATATGCTGAAAACACAGCAGGAGACTAAGTTCACACAGGCTTGCAGTTACACCGGTCAAACAGCACTAATCAAACTGTTTTATTTGAGGTTTGATCTAAAGCCCATGAGAGTCTGGCTATTGCATTTGGTGGGCATGGAGTTCAACCGTTGATGAAACAGCACTTGATCCTTGTAAAATTCCATTACTTATGTTACTTGCTGAATATATTATTTCTTAGATAATTCTTTACAAGTAACTACCTAAAAACCTCAGACCACTTATTCTTGTTGTTTTCCTTTTCAACTCTTTCAAATCCTGTTTATTTCTGCCTCCCTGCTTCCCTTGTATCAGGGAAAAAAAGGGGTTTTCCAGTAACAAGAAACATTTATGATACCACTGAAAGGCTCCCCATGCTCTTTGCTACAATTCATCACATCTCTTATGTTCATTTTAAAAATGCTCTTTTAGCCACTGGTGTTTATTAAATTAACTGTTGCAGTGTGGTCATATTTTACTGAGAGTTGCAGGTATGTCAGCATAAAGGTGACTTCTGCTCTTTTCACTACATTTGCCAGTGTCTGGTCAGTTTGATGGTTGTCATTGCAGTCACACAGAATCAGAGACTGGCTGAGGTTGGCAGGAGCCTCTGAGATCATCTTGTCCCTGTTCAAGCACAGCCACCTCAGAGCTGCTGCCCAGGACCATGCCCAGACAACTCCTGAATGTGCCCAGGAGTGACCATCCCACAGCCCTGCAGGGACCCTGCTGCAGTGCTCAGTCACCCTCACAGGAAAGCACAGAACCTCCTGCATTTCTCTTTGTGCCCATTGCCCCTGGGCCTGTCACTGGAGCATCACTGGAGAAAGCCTGGCTCCATCTCTGTCACACCCTCCCTTCTGGAACTCACACACATTCCTGAGATCCCCAAGCGTTCCCTGGGACAGGCTGGACAGGCTGAGCAGTCCCAGCTCTCCTGTGGAGATGATTCCAGCCCTTCAGCACCTTCCTGGCCCTTTCCTGGACTCTCTCCAGTACTGCCAGGTCTCTTTTGTGTTGGAGAGCCCAGAACTGGACACAGCACTCCCAATACTACAAGGATAACACTTACTCACGATCATACATGAACTAAAGCATGATGTTACTGAATTATGAGAACTTATAGCTAAAAAAACATAGCAAAAGTGGAGTCAGAAGTTTGTACATACAGACCCAAAGGGAATGAGATTTCAGGTGCATAACTGAGTATATAATACAGAAAACTTTTTGTATGCTAAATAATAGAATAGTAAGCATGTCTGCAGTGGAGAGAATGAAAAATGGCAAATCATCCATTAATAAGTATCTGTTTTCCCTGAAAAATGCCTAATTATTCAGCAGAGTAATTTGATGTTCTGTATTAAGCTAAGAGGCACACAAATTAAAATACCCACATCAATGGGCTCAGCTCAGTATTCCCTGCTCACTCCCACCAAAACATCCCCAAACCTCAGCAGAGAATTTTCCTGAGATCAGCTAATAATGTTTTGTACCCTGCAAATGAGCCCTTAAATCTCTGAAGTTGATTTTTCTACCAAACCACAGAGCTGTCTTTCTATCCTTCTGCTAAGAATCCTCTCTGCCCACGCACTTTACCTCTTACTTATGTCAAGGTGTAACTCAGTTAAAGCTTAAAAATGAAAATATCACAGTCTAGGGCGAAGAAAAGAAAAAACAAAAACAAAAATAAAAAAAGAAAAAATTAAGTCTTTAATAAAGACACTCAAAGCCAATGAGAAGTGCGTACATTTCAGGTGAAAGGAAGCTCAAATTGGAAGCCCATAGAAACACTTGAAAAGCAGCTGGTCACAGCCACAAAACAACCAGAGAAAAACACTTCCCAGGCAAAGCACCAAGCCTGTAAGGGAGACAGTGGATCTACTGAATGAACAGCAACTGAAAGGAACCACTGTGTAGAAAAGTGGCATTGCAGAGTAGTTAAATGACAAGTCTGTAAAGCTTGACCCAAAAAATATTGGAAGAAACAAAACATATCAAAAGCTAATGGTCCATAATGCTTGATGCCAACAGGATGAAATCAAGTAAAGGAAAGGGATGAAACAAGGGTCAATGACAAATTATGGTATGGTATTAATTTTAGGAAAATAAAGGCAGGGAGGATTTAGCCACACTAGAAGATCGTGTACTGATTATCAGTAAATTGGTAACTGCAGTAGCTTGGAAGTTAACAGCACTGAATAATAATGAACTTAAAAAGTAAGTAGCTGAACTTCTCACAAGGTATGCTATTTATTTTTATATCAGGGAGAAATCGAGAGGGTAAAAATGTTCCTGTCTTAAGAAGTAAGACAAGCAAAGTCTGCATCAATATCAGCTAACTGACTGAGTACTTGAAGGACATATATTCATCAAACACCAAAACAATGCTGTGAGAGGGTCAAACATCTTTAATCTCCAATTTACTTTATGAAATGAAGAAGCATTCAATTGGAACATGCAGAGATCACATTCCACATACTCTAACACATTAGATGCCAGTGAAACCAGCTATGAATTTGCCCTTATTAGAAAAATATGTGAGTTTTAAATTGCACAGTATCTATATTTACATCCCAATCCATTTTTTTCCCCACCTAAAATCAGCTTCTGCTTGAATACTTTAGAAAATGGATCTTAATGACAGTATGATTTTTACCACAACTGAGATTATTTGACAATGCCACCCCTATCATGGGACAAGGAGAAGGGAGGGTTATTAGGAGCCACACTTTTATCCTAAGCTTTTTCTGGTCTTAGCCTGTATTTTGTGTGTCTGTAACAATGTTTTCATGTGTTTATCAAAACAATGCAGCAACAACACCTTTCAGCATTTCCTTTCATCATGGAATCTGGTATTTCCCATGCTTTGAGTCTCCCACATGGAGCAGAGCATGCAACTTTGCTTTCTGCCTAAATGCTGGATTCAGGGAAGGACTTCCACCTGATTTGTAAGGATTTCACTACACAGGAGGGTGGAGGTTGCACTTGGGCCAGGTTTGGGCCTGAGCATGTTTAACTTGATCCTCAGTGTGCCTTTGGCCTGAGTGGGCACCTCCCAGGCAGCCCCTGCACACAGGGGAGGTGACAGCCCTGGGCAAAGCCAGCTCCCAGCCTGCCTGGTTTGGCTCTGAGGAAATCTCTCTGTGCCTGAGAATGGGGCCATGCCAGGCTCATCCCACTCCCTTTTCAATACAGATCCCTCTCCTCATGCACTGCATTTTTACCCAGTAACTATTTAACCCAAAGCACAGATCCAGGGCAGAGACACGAAAACTGAAAGGAAAGGCTTCCTGTTCTGCAGACCATGCTTCTTCTGGTGCCCTTTGTAGAATAAGGCTTGAACTCCCTTCTGCATCATGGCAGAACTTCAGCTGGGGTGTGAGAGTAACGTGAGAGAAAAGACCATGAACTCAGGCTCTCCATTTCCTGGGAGAAAGCTCTGGTTTCAGCAGATGAAGCAATAGTATTGTTGTAGTCATGATAAATTAAGGGTACAAGCAAAACTTGCAGGAAAAGTTATTATCTTTCGAAGGCTAACTGAGGCAGCGACACCAAACCCACCCCACATTTTCAGGTCTGGAGGTTTGCTGGTAGGCAGGATGAGCATTGGTACTGACACCATTGCCTTCCAAATTGATATGGGGGCTGTCAGAGCATCCATCAAAGGCAGGGCTAGGAAGGGAGACAGATCAGCCCCAAATCACAACTCCATTCCCCCTTCCAAATCATTCTACATCATCATCTCTAATCGCCTCCAGGCCAGTGATGAGCATGCATTAAGCCCACTTATGCAGGCTGTGTTAAGTATGATTACACATCACACTGCAAGGTTACATGAGATACATGGATTGATGGATGGCAGAGCTCCACGTCAAGGCACAAACATTCATTTGACAGTTACAAGGTTTTTAGTTGTTGTTTTTTTTTTTTTACTTTTTAAATGTTTGAGGTAAGGGTAGTTTAAATATAATTTTTTAACACCAGGGCATGCTATCCTAACAAGCCTGGGGAAATAGAGCACTGTCCAAGGGATTCTCTCCAGCTCATCATGAGGGTAACAGGATACACTTTCACTTGGCTAAAACCCATCTGTCAGGGAGCTGGGGAGATGAGTGTGCAGAGAGGGAGGGCATTGCATGCTCAGCTTTGCCCAGGGCGGCTCCGTGTGAACAGAGCAGCCCTGAGCTCCATCACTCAGCCCTTGGGGCAGTTTGCTGTCTCACTCAGGTCCCAGGGGTGCAGAACCCACCCATCAGAGAGGAGGAGAGAGACACAACCTGCAAAGTTCTGCACAACCTGAGCAGGGGTTTTCAGGAAAGAATTTTTTGATTTATACTGCTATACTTCTTAAAAGTTCATTACTGAATGTAACGCTTAGATTCCATTTTTTGATATGAACAATAACTTATTTCTTAGCCAGTCTCTCCTGCAGCCAATAACTATTGTCTCTTTTGTAAACTGCAGCCCCTCTTGTTGCCAGTAATAAGTGATTTGGGGGAATGATTTAAATGACAAAATGCAACAACAAAAGAAATGACACAATATAAACTAAGCTTTAATAACTAAAAAGACCTTTAATTAAAATTGCTTTCAATTCAGGGCCTACAGTTTTCTTTAACCAGCTGCCCTGTGAAAGTTATTACCTAAAGTTTTCATTTTCCCAGTACACAGCTGCAGAAAAGATTTTATTCTCGTGAATGAAGGGCTGAACAACAGCAAGGACAAAGCTCACTTAAACTAACAATGGAGCCGTGGCAAAAGTCATAACCTTCTGCTGTCTTAGGGGAAGCACACTTTCTGAATATAATCTCTCTGATTATGCCTCGTATGCAAAATGCAGTTTTATAGCTGCAGCTCAAATAGATTTCAGTATTTCTACTGAATACTAATCACTGATGCAAAAAACGTACAGCTCCCTCAAGGCATTTCAAAAATCTTGATTATTTAATCAGTGCTCTTGATTTATAAGGCGAGCTGGTTGATGACTACCAAAATGTGACACATTGGACACTATCCAGATGGAATGCCAGTTTTCATTTGAGGTTAAAGAGGTAAAACTCTACAAGAGAGGTTTTCCAGTACCCTGGACCAGAGCTAGAGTTATATCAGATGATAAATAAAACCTGGCAGTTTGGCTTGCACATAATATTAAAACAGAAACTTCACTGAATTGTCAGTTGTAAAATGAAGTAATCAACTTTCTTTCTGATTATTCTCCATTTCCACTATGGACTTTTTATTTATTTCATGTCTTCCATTTTAATGACCTCTTATCTTTTTAAACAGTGCTACTTTACCTTTTTACAAATATATAAGTGGTGAGTGCTCCCTTTTCATAAGCACTGATTTCCCAACCAGCTGGATGCAAAATTTGAACAGCTCAGTTTCCTTTCCCTATAAGCACACACACATATATATATGAATTTGAAATATTTATCTACATCTCTATAGAGAAAAATAGGCTTAGGTAGATATAACAATAAACTCTTGCTTTAAAATGCAATGGAATTGCCAAAATTTTTTAAGAAACTGAAGCATAAGTTACATTAATTTCTGAACAGGTTTACTTTTGAGTTGCTGGGGTTTTTACAGTCCCATGCCCATCTTTAATTGTCATCAATGATTTTCTGCTAAAGAAGGATTCCATAGGAAATTTCCCATGTTTTTTCTATTAAGATTTCAAGGAGCAGAATGACTTCAGATTGAGACAGCAAAGAATTAAATTCTTCTTTAGAGCCTTATGCCAGGCCTGGCCCCTACAAGCAAGCATCACTTTGGACACATGATTGCATGGATATAGAGGACAAATGTTTCAAACTCATCTTGAAGGTGTGGCTCTTGCTGGAAGCAGCGACCAACACTCAAAGCAAAGTCACAACTACAGAGAATTATTTTACCCAAATCCATGCTGGTTGTGCAGGTGGGCAGCAGCAATGGAGCACCCAGAGGTGGCAGTGAGCACCCAGAGATGACAGTGGAGCACCCAGAGATGGCAGTGAGCACCCAGAGATGACAGTGGAGCACTCAGAGGTGGCAGTGGAGCACCCAGAGGTGGCAGTGAGCACCTGGAGGTGGCAGTGAGCACCCAGAGGTGACAGTGAGCACCTGGAGGTGGCAGTGAGCACCTGGAGGTGGCAGTGAGCACCCAGAGGTGACAGCGGTCCCCAGCCCGTGCCAGCAGAGCTGTGTCTTGGGGAGCCAGCCTGTGCTCTGCCCCAGCCTGTGCTGCATGTCCTGGTCTGTGTTTCTATCTGAGCTACCAGTGATAAAGCCAATAATGACCACAGATAACCACAGCCATGGCACGTGGGCAGCCAACTCAGCAGCACTGGACATGCACTGACCTCCATGGGTAACCCCAGGAAAGGTTGACTTGGAGCTTAAAAACATCCTCACATCCCAGTGCAATCCTCTCAAGCCTTCTAAACCCAAAATGATGAAAATTGGAACCAAAACGTGGGTATTTGGTGAAAAGTTTAACCATAAATAAGCATTAAAAGTATGAAAAGTCATCATACCGACACACTGAAAAGCTACTAATACTCATAAAACATTGTTTCCATTCCTCATGTTAAAAACTTTGCTGGAAAATCCATGAGTCTGGATTCCAATGGCACAAAAAAAGGAGTCAGAGGAACGTGTGTGGCTCCTGTCCCCACCATACCCCCCAGAGCAGGCAGACGTGTGTGGCAGCTCTGCCCACGTCAGCAGCCCCCTGTGCCACGGTGCTCCCCCAGCTCTAACAGTGACACTGTCACCTCCACACAGGCCTGGCATCCAGGTTTTGGCAAAACTGCACATTTGTATCCTGTTACGAAGCCAAAACATTTTAATAACTGCAAGAGTTCACTTAGAAAATCTGTGTAGTTTGGGCTTGTGCCCTTTTTAATTCTTTCCCTGTACATGTAGGGTTTTGTCATCTGAAGCTTTTTGAAAGAATATCTCACTTGACTGGACTTGTGGGTAAGACAATCATGGGGCAGTTCAAATAGCTGCATTATTCCATTTTCTGTCAGGAATCCAAAAAATCTGCTTGAAACACAGATGGCTATTTCCCTGTCATCATCCACCTCCTCCGCTGATCTCCTCACCATTTCAACCACATTCCTCTGTGTCAGTATTCCTGAGGAGGGAAGCTTTGGCACCTTCTATTTTCAGGGAAGAGCTACAAGCTGCTCTGTGAGGGTGTTTTGATGGTGGATGAGAGTCCTGCTGCAGACAGCACTGCTGGGTGACTGCCTCAGGCTCGGGGTACTGCAGGCACAGTGCCATAAATATATCACAGGTCCTCCCAGGCCTTGTGCCATGAGTGCAGCATGACAAAAATAGCTTGCAGGGATTATGCCCCCATGTTCCAGTCTTGAATGGCAGCAGCCACGCAGCAGGAGAAACACTGGAGCCAGAACTCGCCTGTGCAGGTTAGTGGCTGCACTGCAGGGGAGGCTGCTGGGCAAATCATAACCCCAAAAGAGATGGGAATTTCTTTTTGCACAAAGCAAATGGCACCATTGCTCCTCCAGTCTTGTCCTTCCCCCGTGTCCCACGAGGCCTCACTACAAGCAGTCCTGTCAAGGGATCCAAAAGTCATTTCATAAAAGGTGCCATAGAAAAGGGCATCAAGAATATCCTCCTACTACCATGCTTTTCTGTTTCTCTTATTTAAATTGGGGCA
This sequence comes from Eopsaltria australis, assembly GCA_034509425.1. Lineage (NCBI taxonomy): Eukaryota > Metazoa > Chordata > Aves > Passeriformes > Petroicidae > Eopsaltria > Eopsaltria australis. The sequence continues at coordinate 5,241,119 of JAVTVJ010000055.1, read as the reverse complement.
CAATTTCAATTCTCCTTTGCTGGATCAAGGTAAGCAAAGTTAAAGCCAGTTCTGGATGCACCTGGACCATGAATGGAAGGTCCCTCTGCCACCAGGACGCTCTCTGCCACCAACTTCTCTACATCCTGATACAGTCACATGTTGTATAATCAGCTATTTACTTTTAAGACTTCTACTTCCCTCTTCATTCCTATATGTACCTCTCCACCTTCTCAAACTATTTTTTTTTTTTAAATAAAAAAACCCTAAAATACTCTTGGCAAAACATAAGAATTACTTAGTGGATGGGGTTTGTGGCTAACAAGCACAGAAAATTATCTGAATTCCATGCACCTGACACCAGCAGAAGGCTATAGATCCATCAGGTCACAATAGACAGATTATATATTTCAAGAAAATTTGGACTATTTTTAATGTGTAGCTGAGTTTACAGGAAAGCTGAAAATATCATTATTCTTAAATGTTGTTAAACCAACAACAGTGCAAAAATCTATGTTTAAAGAATTTTTCTGTTTCTTTGCTGCACTCCACACTGCTGCACCGAAAACAAGAACTTGTTTTTTTTTTCCAGTTGACAATGCATCTGTGGGAGGAAAGATCACACAGACTTTATATTCTTCAGAGAAGTTGGGTTTAAATACATGATCAGCATTTCTGACTCTGAACAAAGAACTTGTTACGGAAGTAAAAAGCAATATCCTAATATTGCCTCACAAAATTCTGCTTCACAAAAATGACCAATCAATCAAAATTATCAATGCAGATAAAAGTTGTACCTGAAAACATTATACACACATAGGATTTTTAGTGCAAACACTAATAAATTCCTATTTTCAACAGTTATGTTGATTCCAATCTGTGTCCCACATGTAGGGGTATCCTGTTTGAATACAGGTAGTAGAAAAGCAGACTATTCCTTTCCAGAATGTATACATGCACCATATATCATTAAAATAGAAATTAAAAATAAATTGACTTTATTAGTGTGAAACATACAGTTTTTTTAGGATAACAAAAGGGCAATAACATTTCAATCACTGGGAAATTTGAATGTTTCTGAAAATATACTGCAATATATGTATTAAAAGCAGGGAAAGATAATCTATCTCCTTCCAGACAGATTATTCTGATTTTCAAGGATAGAGGACTGAGACTTTATTCCTTCAGTTTACACACACACCTTTGCCAGAAATAATAACCCACTTCAAAGGCAAGAAGCTTCATAGTACTCAATTATGTGGCCTTTAACATGTCATGCTGACTGAATTCATATGATCTTATATATTTAGCCATCAAAAGCCCCTTTATTTTTTCTTAATTAGAAACATAGATTCAATGCAACTTGCCGAGAAAATAAATTAAATCCACATACATCACCTCTGAGCAATAGCCCTGATTGAACAGGGCTGTTTAAATCTCTGTGGTTGGCAGTGTTCATCAGTGAATTTGTTTACAAAGTGGAAAGAATGAGATGCTGTCAAAGAATGAAAAATAAAACCTGGATTTCTTGGGAAGGAGACATCCGTCTTTTTCTATTTGTTAATGCTGACGAGCAGGGTTTAAGGAGGGCTAATGTCATCCATTCATCTTAATTAAAGAGTTAATTGCTCGTGTATCCTGATTTGGTTAGCTGATCTTAGTAACATGAAAAGCGTTTGCTTCCATGTATTTTATTGACTGCTGTAATGACATCATCAGCACGAGCCAGGATTTATTCCTGCCTCAGCCTAAACTCGTAACTTTAATAGCCTCCTACATGATAAAACTTTCAAGAGGGAAGGAGTTCTTTAGCATGGTACAGAATACCGAGAGGTCTGTTCAGACCCTGTTAAAATGTCTCAGTTCAGCTGTCATTGAAGTATTACTTCAAAGTCTAGAGTCACGAAGATAAGTAAAAAGTAATTTTAAAGACTAGTTCTCAGCAAATGTATATATGGAAATAGCATAAACCATCTAAAAATCGCATAGCGAGTATGAGCAAGAGACTTATTGCTATTCCATTTTTCCCATCTGTAGTCATAGTCAAGTAAGCACTGACACAAAAACAGACAGGTGAGGTTCACAGCATATTCTAGGGATTAAACACCAAATTGGATTAGTCCTGTGTTTTACAACACAAAGAGGGGAAACTCAGATCTAAAGAGAGACCAGTTAAATAACTAGAAAATCTCGGAGGTTTTCTCTATAATGTCTTTAACATTTACTGCAATTTCTGATGTTATTTCTTAAAGATTCTTCCCAAATATTAAATTAAATTTTACACAAGAGGAAAATGGACAGTGCTAGTGCTTTTTGATTGATCAACTATGTGGTACTTAAAAATTAAAGAAAAGAATCCATTACAAAACATAATACATTGCATTCACTTATCCTGGTAATGAGTCTTCAGAACTGATCTATTTATGTTCTGCTGCTTTCAGGGATCAATTTCTGTTGCTAATAACACCCATAACTTACACAAAGGGTGGAACAGCCTCTGAGAAGCACCACACACCAAACATAACTCACTGTAACACAGGCACACTTGCTGTGAGCACACACTTGGTTTGGGAACAGTCCCAGGGCAGCTCCTGTGCGCTCTCCTGAAATATCTAGAAGGCACTAAGAATACTGTGATAAGGTGCTACAGCTCATCTAGTTTTATGTACTTCACAGTGGACTTCACTTTGAGGGGGTTTTTATGCAGTTTAAGCTTTTCAGATGACTGGTTCAGAACCAGTACTGACTCCTGTGCTTTCTTTGACACACAGGAGACTTTAATATTGATGGGGGCTCCATGTTTTCTCAGCAGTCTTTATGTAAAATATTATTTAAAAATATCTAATGATCTCTGCATTACAGGAACAGAAAAATGCATTGCCCCTCCCATGGGATAGCATCAGGCAGTCCAGGACACAAACTGAGCACGGTGCAGTGGGCTCCTGTTACCAGATCAAGGTAGCCAGCCCCAGGAGAGGAGCTAGCCTGCCTGTGGCAGCCTGATGCTGCCCCCAAAACAATCAGCCCTGCTGAGAAGTCACAGGATCATGCTCCAGAAGCTGCTCTGCTTTGGGAGTCCAGCTCGATGCCATGTGGCTCAGGGACACTCCTCCAGCCAGCCCAAGCACCTGTGCAGTTACACAGGAGTGTCATGGAGAGGTGGAGCAGCACTGGGGAGCAGCAGATTTGCTGGCTGTCATCAACCCTACAACTGCCTGCATGGGTGACCTTTAACAAGTGCTTTCAGCTCACTCTGTCCCAGCTATTCCCCAAACCACCTGTATCTCCTCTCAGAGATACTTGCAGATTCATTGATGGGAATATGCTGGCTGTGAGTTCAGCAGTGCTGCTATTTCTGAACAATTCCCTGCTGGAAAAGGCAGCATGAACAATGTGTGGGGTTACAAACAGGGGAGAGAACAACTGAGGCTGGATGAGACCTGAGGGGCTTGACTGTCCCAACCCTGAGCTCAACACAGGGGTTGTTCCAGTCTTGAAAGAATGCAGGGATGGACACTCCACACCCCCCTGGGAAACCTGCTGCACTGCTGGACTGCCCTCAGAGAGAGGATTTTTTCTTTATGTCAAAGCCCATGGATATGGAGAAGGTGGCCATGACAGCAGAATTTCTCACTACAGTTTAGATGTTACTCATCATCTTTCACAGGTCAGCTCCAATTAAAAAAAAACTTTTTAAATTAAAGATTGTTCCAATTTTATTTGCACTCCAAGAAAAATACTCATCCAACCTTTTTTCATACACTTCACTCTGTTTAGTGCAGAATCCCTAAGAAGAACGACAAGAACAAAATTAATAAATCTCTCTGCCTCTTGGAACAGCATCACTGAATCCCTTTTACATCAGCCAGGGCCCAGGGCAGCCTGACAGTGCTGTGCACAGGAACCCTGAGCTCCTGAGGCATGGACACCATTCCTGAGCTCAGAGATCCCTGTGCCACCCACCTCCCCTGGGTCTCTCTGTGGGGTGGTGCAGTCACCAGGGAATTGCTCACACGTCAGAGCCTTCCAACCACCCCAGGGCTCTTCCAAGATATTAAACATTCAGGCCAGGGCCCTTGGAAACACTTTTAGTAACTGTAACTTTTTTTATTAATTTGAAGTCTCTTCTGTTATCTCCAGTTTGTTTCCTCACACCTATGCATAAACTACAAAGCTGTTTCATAAACACTTGGAAAAGCAAAAAATGTCCTTGGACATAGATTGGACTAGAAATAGTGACTGTCCCTTTTGAAAGCTACTTTACATAACATTAAAACAGAATGTCACTAAAGAGAAAAGTGCAACATTTTGTTGTTCGGTGGAAACACCTTGGATAATGCAGAAATAAAATCTCTAGTGCCTTGTCAAGTAGTTAGTTCAGTTGTTTAGCAATAACATCTTCTGATTTGTAAAGCTTCTACAATACCTAAAATAACCTAAAAGAAAAAAGTTCAAAAAGTTTTCTCTAACTAGCTAAAACCACTTGCTGTAGCTTGAATCAAGTAAAAGTTCCTAAGAACAACCTTCTTTGGAGATAACACATTTTTGAATTACTTCACTGTAATTTTTGTACACTGCATCAGGCAAGGGCTACTGCAACTTCTTACAACATTACCAGCTTCCTAATAAACATGTGCATGAAGCGGAACAGGGCATACAAGTTATAATTCTTTGGCTGTGCCTGGTAACATAAACAGGTCTGATACCATCAAAAGGAAGAATTGAGGAATTAAACCCTCCAAAAGACTGATGTAAAGGATTGGACATGCTAAAAGAGGTGGTGAAAAGAGGCTGCTAAGAAATGGAACAACATTCAGGAGAGAAGCAATAGATCCACAAATGGAAATAAACATAACCATGAGAAAATGCTTTATCAACATAAGAGCCACAACAGAGCTGTGAATTTCAAAATAAGCAGAAACTGTTTTTGAAGAACAAACCAGCATGGTAGGTAGGGACTTCAAAGACTTTACTACAATAGACAGAAACGAACAATACAAAAAACACAAAAGAAGAGAGACAAAAGAAATCCCACTAAGACCAAGATCAACTTACTCTACATTCCTGCTATTACCCTGTTAACCCTTTGATGCCAATGCTGTGGAACCATTTTAGTGATTAAAGACAATAAATATTTCAGCCCCACAGCAGTTGCTGCCTCCAGTCAGCTCCTGAGCCTGCTCTCCAGCCCTGCACCCCTCTCTGTGTCTCTGGCAGCACCTGCACTTCCCTCCCTGGCTGGGGGGCACAACAGCTCCCCTGCCCAGCCCTTCCTCATCCTGCTCCCAGCCCCATGCAGAGAATGCACAACTGCCTTGGCAGAGAGCAGCCACACAATCCCTGTGCCCTCGCTGGAAAGCCAACTGGATGTTGTGTTTCTAATCACAGATGATAGGAAACAACACGTTCAAAAGAAGGGCACGGAATAAGTGATTAAATGTCTTAGTGGTTCAAGGGTAGAAGATGCAGCTATTACATGAAACACCAGTTTTCTATGTTCAGAAACAGCTACCAAAAAAAGTCAACTGGATTAAACGAAAACTTCAGGTAAAGCTATGGTTTTCTGCAAAACTTTTGTTCTTGTGTCTTGCTTCTGTATCATTGGCATGAGGAGGATTTTTGCCACTGGCTTTAGCAGAACAGAACTAGCTGGTAATGGACTGAAAGTTTTCTTCTTAAAAATTGCAATATAGTTTTGTCTCCTGGGAGAATACACAGTACCATTGGTCTACAGTAAGATAGGATGGAGAAATGGAGTTTAAATGATGCTCGGGAAGCTGAAAACTAACTGGCTAACATGAAAAACCATACATGGAAAAAGAGATTTAAGAAAAAAAAAATTGCAGCCTAATGCTACCTGAAAACAGAAACTAAATTTTCATGGAATTTGCTTTCTGATATCTTTGTACGTGGATTTTTCTTTTGTTGACTGCTTTTCCAGCCAACAAAAAAAAAGACAGAAGACTTCCAGACAGAGGACTTCAGAAACTTTTCACTGAGGAAATATTTATCATGATTCATACACTTCTAAATGCCTATTTCAATCCTCTTCTTCAAATCATTTTGGTAACCACTGAAGAAGTGTGTATTGTTTTGCTCCAGTATATAGTAAGCTGTAAAAACTGAATTCTGTTTACAGCAGAACCAGATCTTCTATTATTTTAGACAGTCATTTTCACAGAAAAACCTTTACATGTCATTACTAATGGCATTACAACCCTCTCTAGGTGCCCCCAAGACCTTGCTGTTTTGTAGCAGTCAATACTTGACATCTTAGTTTGCAGTCTCAGAAAAAGCCAAGAGAACAGAAACTGTCCTGTCAGAAAAAAATGGCTTCAGAAGCTGGTGAATAGATCACATTTCTATGGCGACGTGATCAAAATCGGAATGTTTGAATCAAGAGCTGCCTGCTTAGTGATTAATTGCAGATGTCAATACCAAGAGGTACCTGCAAGGCAATTAGCACTGTACTTGCCTAAATGTCACCACACTGTAAATACAGAATGGAAATAAACAGACAGATTGGCCTGCTGCATGTTGTTTGGATCTGGAAAAGGAATCTTGGAAATGTGGGTCCTAACCGAGCCAAGTTTTTATTCTATGCTGCTGATATGCTACAAAAGATTTCTCTCCTTTTCTCCTGGTATACTGGGAGGTTAGTGCCACCCAACCCTCAAAATGCCACATGGCAAAGCCATCATCATACTAATGAATCCTGGCAACATGGAAAAACAAACAAGAAGGAACCTGTACAAATTTCTGCAGGTAGGGCTGTAAATGCTGAGACAGGTAGAATTTTGTTTGCCATTGGAACTCAAATTGATAAATTTCATGATATGCTTTACAGCGGTGGTTTACTTTGATAATACTTTCTGTCCTGTCTGCCCCAATTTAGAATTGTGTGAACAACTGAGAAAGGAATCACAGCTACAGGCTGAGAGTTAAGGAGCAGACAAATAGAGGTTGATGTCACTGCTGTGCAAGGCTAAATATATATTACCATTACAGCTGTCAGACTGATGTTTCATAGTTTAACTTCTATAAAAGGGAAACAACAGTGTTGACCACCCTCCTCCACCGCTTTTGGGGATTCAGTCATGTTTCTTCAGCAGATTAAAATCTGGAGAGTAATTGCTTCTAAAGACTGGGAGGAGGGCTTTTCTTTTCATTTCCTAGCCAAGATTTTATTTTTTCCAGTATTTTTCTCCTTTTAACTATAACATATTAGCTGCTGGTGGCCTTTGAAAACTAGAGGATTTGGATAATGCTGGCTCTCCTTCTTTCCATCTGCTAGTCTGCATAAGAAGAAAACTAATATATATATTAAATTCTTTAGTTTTTAAACTAATTACTACAGATGCAAGAATCTCCTGATCATGAAGGTTTTTCTGACAGAGCTACCCTTTTAAAGTAAAGCTCATCTATAAATTTGGAAATCTTTGCCTATAAAGGTCTTTCATTAGTAGCACACACTAAACAATGATCACTGCTGTACAATGAGAGACAAATTAATGAATCAAACATTACAGATTTCATCACATTCGCTCATTTGCATTTAAGCTGGTTTCCAGCTCTGTCATGCATTTGCTTTTAAACGAGCCCCTGTGGATAGTGCTGCAATGTTTGATTCATTAATTTGTTTCTCAGTGTACAGCAGTGCTCACTGTTCAGTATACAGTGAAATACTTTGAAAATATTTGTTTTAACAACCTATCCTTTATTTTAACAAAGAAATATTAATCCTGAAGAAGGGAATGCTGGCCATTTTGCAATGGAGCCCCTGCCAAATCTCCCAGTTGCTACCCCAGCCCATCGTTATACCACTGTGATATTATCTGGATTAAATCTTCACAGCTTGCTTTCACATATTCTACAATTTCATAAAGCTTTGAGCCAGCTCTTTGCCTTGGCATTATGATGCCAAATTCAACTCCTGGGAAGTTAAAGGTGGCTTTAAGCCTTTGCTCTCCAATCCTTGGCCCAGTCCCAAGCACTGACTTAGATCAGCCTCCCGGACGCTCGGTGACATTCTGCCACCACAGTGCCTGCTGCACCAGCTCCTCCACATTACAGCAGGGTGAGCTGCTTGGCAAAGCCATCTCTGGGAGAGCTGCAGAACTTTGGAACTGGATTTTGGTTTGTAACAGCTTGAATTTGGTGACCTTACAGCACGCTGAAAGCACCATCTGTTTTAGAAGAAAAGACAGGCATGTTCCCTGGCTGGTCAGTGCACAGGGACGGGTGTTTTGGTGATTAGATGGGTGGCTGAGCTCTCAAGTTCTTGTCTGAACATCAAATTTTATGTATTCGACTACAACATTGTTGCAGCAATCATTGCTCATGTTTAATTCCAAAGAAACAAGTATTTAAGGGCACAAACGCACATTGCAGCCAGGCTTTTGGCCACCTACAGAAGGTGGCTTTTCTCATTTCCAGGTGGATTCGACAACGCTCTGAATCTTCACTTGCTGGAACGCAAATCCAGTGATCACCTGTGTTTTAGATGGCAAACTTAGGTAAAATCAGACCCAACCTAATGAAACCATGTAAGGTTTAAGCACAACAGGTTGCTTATGGTGCCCATGAATTTCCATCACTTGTTTTTTATTCCAGACCACAGGCTGATCTCTCTCAGAGAGAGCTGAGGCAGAGTTTCCTTTGAGGAGGTGATATGAAAATCAGCATAATTCTAGGAAACTCTGCCTCAGCTCTTCCCAATACTTGGATTTTCAGTTTTATTTAAAGAAAACAGATTCACTGATGTGCAAACAAACTAACAGTCTTAAACTGTGTGAGACAGTCCTGCCATACTTCTCACTGATATCCTTTCCATTTACAGAAAACTCACATATCAATTATACTCACCTGTTAATTAAAAGCTTGTCTGGAAAATTCCTTGCTAGTTGGAAGCAAAAGAAAGTGTAAAAACTATCTGAATGCTAGAGCTTTGAATTTTAATTACTTACTCCAAGGTTTGTTCGTGATCCCTCAGGTGTTGGCTGGGCAACAGCAAAGAACTGGAAAAAAGAAACAAAATTATCTTGTAATTCCTGCTATGGGGAAGAAAATTTATTGAGAAGGCTTCTAATTTTCTCTCCTTATCTTGTTTAGATTTACTCTTTATTAATGTACTTATAAGGGAGTATCTGCGCAAAAAGAAAAAGATTCTGGAAGATTACAGGCAACTACAGTGAATAATTGTTCTCTAGATTTGGTATCTTTTTTTTAATAATATGAGATTTCCTATTGTGTTTGTCTCACAATGGAGAATACAATTATAAATGAGAATAATGCTTTTAAATTTGGAAGAAAGGCTACAGTTTATCTCAGATCATTGAATATATATATATGTATTAAATTTGATGTGCTGTTTATTTTATGCACATCTAAATACAAAAGACATTAGCAATTTTAATAAAAACTTGGGCACACATAAGAATTCAATCCCTCTCTCTAGCTACCCATATAATAATGGCTGGGGTTTTGACCATTTTCTTTCCTTCCTACATTTTTAAGAAAAATGATCTTTTCTAACAGAGCAAAATAGTTCATCTAAAGAAAGAGAGTCTGTGAACTGAACATGGAGGCAGGGGATAGTTTTACTGCATTTCCTTATTAAAATAATCACCCTCTCCCCCTCCAAAGTCACAATATTTTAATAACATGGATTATCAGTGCCCCTTTATTAAGAATAAATATCTGAGATTCTGATTTGGGTTAGCAATTTTTCCAGTAGGAAAAAATAATTTTGACATTTTATAGAGGAACTTAGAGATTTTGTGAGGTTTCTGATGAGTCTTTAAATGTGACAAATTTGGCCATCTGAGTCAGATGAAGGTTTACACAATGAGTTCTCCAAGATGGGATGAGGACTTTCATTTTTTTCTCAATAGACACACACAGCATGCATACATCTGTTTGAAAAATTCAGTTAACAGTTAAACCACTACTTTTGCAAATTAACTTGCAGGCAACTAGATGACAATAGAAAATGAAATTGAAGTAACTCTCCTCATTCAAAGTAATTTTTCTTCCTCAACATACTTAAGATTTTCAAGTTAGAGAAAAAGGTCAAAAGGAACGTAAATGGTAAGCAGTTTATTTGCTATGTATATAAGCCAAATCCAAATTTATTGAGTGAAAATACCAAGCAAAAACTGAACACATGTGAGTGCAACAATTCGAGTCTGGTACAGGTTATTAGACAACAAAAGAATCAGATGCTGCTTCAAAGTGCATTTGAGGGACTCGTAATGTTAAACAGCTCAGGTTTCTCCTGCATTAAGTTCATGATGAAGGTTTCCTCATCAAATGAACAAGACTTCATGAACTGTGACTGCACAAGTCATTTCTGGCTATTACACTCAGCTGAGTGCTGCTGGTTTAGCAGTACATGTTCAGTTATATATTCAAGCAGAGACTTTTGCTCATTGTGTTCAGCTAAAAACTCTGAATATTGTGCAAGTCAGTAATTTTAGTAGCCTTAAATGAATTAAAATATGGAAATATGCATTAGGGGTGGATGAAGAGCAAGCCATGAGAAATTCAGTCACTGTTTAAGAAAGAAAGGAAGAAAGGAAAGGCAAAAAAAACCCGAAAAGCAAGCAGGCATCTATCATCCATTTTTTTGGTAGCTAAATGTCTTTCAGATGGAGACAATATATTTTTTACTGCAGTTTTCTGGGGGACAGGCCTTGTAAGAAGAATCTTATTTACAACAGAAAATACATTGCACTAGGAGTAGCCATGATACATTCAGAGACCCAGCCTACAATTACAGAGACGTTTTGTGAATGTGTAATTCATAAAAGAAAGCCCCATGAAAATTCAAACACCAGCAGGTTTTGTGTAACTGTAGTGGTGCACCCCCACACCCGCCTTCTGAGTGACATTAAAATGCTCATTTGTGACAGTAGGCAACCTGTAAATATGACTAGAAATATTAATAGATATTCTTTCTGGAAGAATGAGAATCTGAAAAAAGGACAATGCTACGTGCAGCCAGGCTTCTCCAGAAGGGGACAGAGCCACCAAAGTGGCCCTAAGATGATGAAAATACTTTTAAGAATATTTTACATCCAAAAAGTGCATCTATTATTCTCTACATTTCCAAATGTCTGTAAAAGTTGGGGGTTTTTTAAAGAGTAATGAGAAGGTTTTATTCATACATTCAAGCTTTTTTTTTTTTGTTATTCTTTCTTGTTGACATCCAACATGAATTCCAATTTTTTTTTTATTTCATAATACTGCTAATTTCTGCTACTTGGGGAGTGACTCTCTTCCTATATGGCAGCTGTCAATGAAACTTCTCAATAGTTATGAGACAGAATCCTGTATAAAAAATGGCAAACCATATTAAACTTCTCTATGATCCTTGACGATCTGCCAGCATGTCTGATCCATTTCCATTTCCAGCTATGTGCCCTGGTAAATAAATAAAGAGTTCCAGTAAAACTTCTCTTTTCTCCTACTGTTTTAACCCTCCATGTTGTTTGAAGAAATCCATATTATATTTCAGTCAGGATCTCTTTTATTAAGAGAACATTAGTAGTGTCTTAGGTCTGAAATTTATAAACGAAGCAAAACTTTTTGCTAGCGAAGCTTTTGGCAAAATATTTTTCCATGTATTGCACAGTCTGTTATCGTCATGATCTGCACAGATTTTGTAAGTCCCAACAGCCTGGTCTCTTATGAGTGAGAAATTTCACTTCTCCAAATGAAGTGAAGGATAATGCATGGGATTTAGCATGGAAATCATTCGCTCACTGTTGAGTGCTTTTCTGGTTCTCTCTTTGGCAAATATGAAAAAAATACATCTGTCATTATGCTTGCTAGTACAGACATGCATCAACTGAGAGATGGACCACAGCTCCCAAACCATTTTCAAAAGTTGCCACTAAACTTTTTGAGTGCTGAAATTAAAGAAATGTAGCCACTGCCACCTTGATCTGCGTCTGTACATCTTCTGCAAGATATCATTAAGCAATTCCTTATAAATGAAAAACTGATTTGGGATTTACTGTTATATTTAATATTATTCAATATTATCTATAAAAATCATATTGGATATATTTTAGACATATAAACTGCTAGTTTAATTTCTGCGTGATCTGCTTTTCTACATTTCTGTATGGTGCAGAGGAGGGAAGTACAGGGCTCCTCCCTCAGGACAGACCTGCCTAGGCTTGGTTTAGTGGTAGTACAGCACAGGAGACTCCCCAGCTGATCACAAGTAGTGTGGGAAAATTTCCCAGCATAATTCACATCCAAAAGAGTGTGGGATGGCATCAAAAACTGCATCCTCCAGCACTATGCAAGGCAGCTCTTTGTCAAATCTGACATTTTTTCCAACCCTGCTAATGAGAGGGGAAAGCAAATTCAGAACATGAACCCACATTTTAGGCTTGCATGGGAAGTGCCTCTGCTTTTGGACACTGCCAGGACTGGCAGCCAGAGCACATATTTTCCTACAGGCATCACGACCTTTCAGCAATTTGTGAATCCCCAATTTATATAAAAATATTGTGGTGATGCCTTTTGCTAATTTCAAGGATTTATAGTGAGAACGGAATACCTTGTTAGCAGAAAGGAAAGCACAGATCAATATATCAGGGAGGGACCTGAGCAGCGCAACAATCACACTACAAATGTCAGAGCTGATTTCCACACAAATGAAGTGAAGCTGCCATGGGCAAACAGTTCCAGACTGGCAGAGTCAGAGCAGTGCTGTGAGCACTGCTCCAGCCCCAGGTCAGCCCGTGGGGAGCAGCTGCTGTGACACTCGCAGGTGTTGTGACACTCGCGAGCCACTGCAGCTCTGCCTTTACAAACAGTGACTCCCCAGGAACACAAAGCTTCACACTGCAAAGTGACCCCCACGCCCCTTTCACAAACTGAACAGCTCAACTTAGGAACTTTCACTTCACAAGAAAATGCAGAGGCTCTTCTCTCTTTTAGTTTGCAACTTCCTAGAAGAGAGGGAGGAAATAGGGAGGATGCAACGTTCGTATCCTGTAATTTGTAGAGCCCCCGGTTTCACATTCTCTCACCAGAACATCACAGAGGTCTGACAGCTGACCACAGCTATATGGAGTTTAGAATTATACACTAAAAAATTACAGGATTACAAATGCATGAAAAATATAAAAGCTAAAATCGTAAGGCATCACCTTGTGATACACAGAACTGATGCATCGTGTTGGATCTTGCATGAGAATGAGGAGCAAATGTGACTCTCAGCGTTACAGTTTGAGTGTTGTGCCACAGGATGAAAGTAAACATTTTTTAAGGTAGGAAAGCCAGCTTTGCAACAAGGCTGGCTTCCAGTTTTTCACACCAAAGCTGTTGCTTCTTCTTGAAACCAGCTCATTAGTAAAACACTTCTGCATCTCATCTACAACTCAAGACTGACAATTCAAAGTCTAATTAACCTCAGATATGTTTGTAGTTCAGTTATCACTTTATTTACCCAGAGTTTGTCCAGTCTAACCTTCTGTCCTCCTATTCTGAACATCTACTCATATTATGTCAAATTAAACATCCCATTTTAGGAGGATTCCAATATTCAGTTAGAGTGACAGCCTCTGGAATCTAAAATAATATTCAGCACTTTTGAAATAGTATAGGATAGATTTAATTTAAAATTTGGTGACCAGCTAAACAATGAATCTGAGTAACAAAATTGCGTATTTTGAGATTTTTGAAGTTTGATGAGAGTAAATGGGAGATTTTCAGAAGAACTAAGCACTCAAGGTGTTTCTCTTCTGGCATTTTTATCTAGGTATTCAAAAGTGGTCAATATTTCACATAATGAGAATATTTGAAAGTGTGGTCATTCAGTATTTAAATTACTAACAATCTTTTCGAAAGCATTGCTCTGCTGTCTCTAATCACAATGTGCTGGTGTCTTAGATCAACAATAATTAGAGATGAAACTCTGATTTCTGAATACCTTCCACGAGTCCTAAAATTCATAAAGACTGTAATCTCTCCGCCTCAATGTATTCAGTATTTTCAGTGTGAAATATTACTATTGTTCCAGCTGCTCTGTAATCTCTTTGTGAACCACGATGCCATGCAAGGATTGTAATCCTCTGCTATTGTACAGGGTAACCAGAGTTTTTTGACATTTAAAATATCTAGCGGCATGACAAGACGTTGTATTTGCATATACATAAATTGTGCCAGGGAAACTCGGTGAGTGACAAACCATCAACAGCAAGCTGCAGCATTGCCTGTGGCTCTCACATCAAGCATGGCTGCGTTTAAAAATGTTACGGCGCTGAAGAAAAGCAGCCTGACCGCCACAGCATCTGTTTTATATCTACTCCTCTGAAAAAGAGAATTCATCCTTTAAGAACTACTGCAAAGGAGAAAACTACTCATTGTATTTATTTGAAACCTCCTTGTATTGGCAATCCATTGAGGGAGAAAAAAGTTTCCTTTACAATATGCTACTTGACATCAACTTCTGTGTGAGAATTTTCTTCCCCATCCATTCCTGACTATCTGCAGTGGTATCTCCTGAGGTTAAACCAGGCTGTGATGCCTGTGAAAGGTTTGTTACAGCTTCCTGTGGCATCCCACCGGTGCCTCTCCCCTCACCTGAAGAAGCAGCTGAACTGTACAAATAAACCTATGGCTAGTGAGGATTAATGTCACAGAAAAGTAAAACATGGATTGGTTTTCATGTGACTGATAGTGCATATATTCCTCAGAATCACAGCAGAGTCCAGAGGGACATTTCATGCAGTTCAAACAAGCAACTCATGCAAACCATCTGCAGCTTAACCACATGACAGACCCAGAGGTGATTTCAGAGTTGCCAGTGAAACAAACTCCGATTCCTCCCAGAGAGACAAATCCTGCAGCAAAACAATGCTGAGCATTTCACACCTTGGCGTGAGCCTTGTGAGAGCTGACCAAAAGAAAAGGAGAATAAAGTAACAAAGAAAATAAGAGCTAAAAAAGGAACTAAATTAAACTTTAAAAAACCCCTGAAGCTAGAAACTAATGCACGAAGTAAAATCAGTCTTTGTTGCATAACACCCTGCTTTCTCTCCAGCTAGTAGGGTTATGTACTGTACAAACACCAAATTTAGCATTTTTTACTTTCGGCTAAGACAGTTGTACAATGCAAGATGCAAACTGAATGTGAAAATAGGTATTAAATTCCTCTGCTGAAGGTTTTTTATTTTTCCTATGCTGTCAGTTTTTACAAAATGGCTGATGGATCCAAACTGGTGTAACAGGGAATAATCATAGTATCCCTTAGGTTGGAAAAGACCTTTAAGATCACCAAGTCCAAATGCTAACCCAGCACTGCCAAGGCCATCACTAAACTGTGTCCCTGTTTGGCTGACATGACCTGATATGATGCACCACAAGATGCCTTCTGAGTTTAAAGAAAGAGAAGATCCCCCAACAGGCTTTATCAGTTTCAGTGACTCATATATTACACTAACGTGCTTCTGAGCCTCCCCTTAGGAATTACTAAATTTTCTCTGTCTGTACATTCTGATATAGTGAAGGGTATCAAGCCTGGAAAGTGCCTTTTAAGAGCAAACACCTGATTCAACTGCTTTTACTTTGTGAAGATAATTTTTTAGAAAAGCAGTACAATAGATTTCCTTCCTTCTTGGAAGTCTCTGTGTTCTCAGTTGCTATTTCAAATTAACCTAGATATGGAGATTAAACAACCATTTGGGAAAAAGTGCTAATCAGAGGGAAATAACACTGTCTAGTGTTTCTCAGCCAGAGTGGCTTTGGTGGGGATTAAGTCTGTAGAACAGAAAACAGAGATGACTCTCAGAAATAAGAAATGAAACCATCTATTTTCTGTGCCCTCCTACAATAAACAAGGCTCGAGCACAGCAGCTGTGAGAATCCCCTGCATATGCTGGCTGATGGCAATCCAGGGTGAGTTGATTTCAGGCCGTATCCCCTGTGAATGACTGCAAAGCTGGCTTATTCATTTTGTGGCTGCATTCCAGTGCCAAGGTTTATCTCCCCAGTCTTGCAATCCTCTGTGCACACAGCTCTCTGTAGGAAGTCCCAAATAAAATTCATTTCATCACTACAAAACTGAGTGCTGAGAGTTGGTTTTAGCAATCACCATCCTTTCCCCACCACTTGCTGAGCCTGGGGGCCTCATGGAGGGGGACCCTTGGTGTTCAAGGCACTGAGTGTTTCTGAAGATGGACAGATCAGACTCAGAAGTCTGAGGACAAGTCTATGCTGTCAAAATTGTCTTTAGAGCCGAAGGAAATAGACTTCACAGTCAAATAGAAATAGAAGGGAAAATAAAAATATCCACCTGAGCTTCTAGAAGCTGTCACCAATTTTTGGAAACAACAGTGATCCTGAATGTCAGAAAGTTGTTTGAATCTGTGATCTCACACCATCAGAGACAGCAGAGGGTCAGGGAACACCTCCTCCAAATTACAGCCACCAGCAGGTAATGCAGAGGGGTCTCTCAGCCTCCCTGCTCTGGCTCATGGGATCTTCCTTATGAGAAATAGATACCTGCCCCACTCGAAATTTTTGGGGAGTTCTAGTGTGCCTCAGCCACACTTGGATTGATACCACTGGTCACAGAGAGCTCAGCTTACTTGAAAAAATAACAACTCCCGTATTCAATAAGCCAAATGTCTCCTTCCATGGCTACCTTGATTCCTGTGCTGCTGACAGGAAAGGCTCATAGCAATATTGTCAGTTTCTAGTTTTTAGCTTTTATTTTGTAAAACTGTGTTTTTCAAAAGAGGATATGAATAATCAAAGTAGAAATAATGAGACAAATCAGCAAACGCAGTAATTTCTATGTGTAAAATAGTTTCAAATCAGAAATTGAAGTTAGATTTATACTAATGACAACCTTAACATCCTAACAGGCTCCAATTTTTGCATAAAAATGATACATTTTATGTATCTAAAACCTTGATGGGGATTTTATACTCTGTTTATGTTAAACCAAAAAAGTGAAGTTAAAGTAATCATGTAAATTGAATGATAATAAGAGTTCTTTTATATTTTTAGACTACTTCAAATGAATAATTTAAAAGGCATCAAGCAAAATATTTTATTAACATAAAGTTAATGGTATATTTTTATAGTATCTGATTTTCAGAAATTTGTACTAAGGCATTATCATAATCAGCTCATGTCAGTAGTATGCTATTTCACATGCTTTTATTTTTCTCTAATGTACTCCCTGGCACAGACACTAAGGCTAGACCTTATTCTTGAACTATCACTTCTGTCTTCATTAAAGTACTTGTAATTTGTTCTCTTGTACACAAATCTAAAATAAAGAGGACCCTGCTCTCTGAACTAAAATTTCTCTTAGGATATAATCCAGTGACAAATTCAAGGCCCAGCAGTGGGATGTTCCTGCACTCTCAGACAAACAGAAAGAAAATAAAAAGGATCACCAGGGTATGCCACACAAAACTGCTATTATGTTGTGAAACCAAGACAATTACAGAATGTTAGAGAATTCCTTGCCATTCCCTGGTCAGAAAAAGAAAAAAAACCCCACCTTGCTCAGTGCCGACTTAAGGACAAGGAAAATGATCCCACAAGCATAACATTTGAGATCTAATTCCAAGTATAATTTCTTTCAAAACAATCACTTACTATGTGGCAGGTATGAGTTTGCAAAACCCCACAATACCTACATTTAAACTTTGTGAAAATGCACGAAGTCTATACTACATTTAATTTTTTAAAGGGTCATTTCATGTAACTTACTCAAATATTTTTTCCCAGCTAAATAGGGAT
Source organism: Eopsaltria australis (assembly GCA_034509425.1). Lineage (NCBI taxonomy): Eukaryota > Metazoa > Chordata > Aves > Passeriformes > Petroicidae > Eopsaltria > Eopsaltria australis. The sequence continues at coordinate 5,223,362 of JAVTVJ010000055.1, read as the reverse complement.
GCTCTTTTTATTTCTTGTACTCCCAAGTAAAGGACAAATAACACTCTTGTTCTAATCAGACAACTTTCATCAATAATCAATGTAAAACTGCCTTTTAAAATCTGTGATTGCATTTTCTAATGTGCATTGGTTTATTATCTATTCCAAAATAATTATTCATCATAAATTCTGATATAAATATACCCCTATTTAGTGGGATGGAGCATTGCCATTGGCTTTGCTGAATAAACAGAGAGAGCTGAAGTCAGTCCTGAACAGAACGAAAGCCAAAGCAATTGCAGACTTAGGGCTATGGAAACAAACTTGGCATCTTTAATTACCCTTATCAAAGGACTCAATACTTTGATAATATACTGTGTAAAAATGCTGTAACATTTGAGAATAGTTTGAATTAAAAATTCCAATTGATGGTTTGTCAAAATAAAATATAAAAAGCCTATGAGGGTAAATATGCAGCCTCATGAGTCTTCTTCAGTACTTCAGTGTCTTAATAATCACCAGTAAACATTTGAAGCCCCCAAAATGTTCAAATGATTAATTTAAAAAAGAAACAAAGCAGAGAGATTTTTGAATGTGGAGTCCTATGACAGACTTCAAAGATTCCTTGAGAAGAGAACACTTTGTGATGGAAATATTTTTCCACAGGGGTTTTCTTCCACCATTAGAAATTGTAGATGCTTTTCCCAGAATGTTGTGCCCATTCTATTGCAATCTTCTCTACAGCAGCAAGATAATTATTAAAATATGAGAAGATGAAGAAAATCCACAAAGTTGCTTGGTCTCATAAGTTTTGAATTAGGGGCATGCATGATGGTTTTTTCACTCTAATGAAAAGAATAGCAGTTTGTAAGGAAAACATCATAAAATTTAAGGCAATAAACTCTTCTGATACTGTGGGTTGGATTTGTTTGTCTTTAAATTGTGAATGACACAATAAAGATTTATTTTTTAATCTTATTTATTAAACTCTCCTAGATGTACACTGGAGTTCCTCTTGGAATTACACATTTCTGGCACTGAAATTTATCCTGTGCAAAGTCTTAGTTCAAAACCTAAACATTACTTGAAACACCCCACTTAGATTTTGAAATCTCAGAGGACTCTGCTCTGCAGAAACTGTAGTTTCCTAAATATACATCTTGTGTTGGTTTATCTGTGCACCCTTTTATTGAAAACATGTCTACAAGATTGTAGAAAATTCAAAAACCCCACTTTATCTATAATTTCCTTTACAGAGAACAAAAAGGAAAAAAATCCTGAATCCTAAAATAATATACAAGAAACCCCTCAAAACAAACCAACAGAGTCTTGTTCTGATGTTATTTATATAGTAAACAGAATAGTTAATGGAATTTCTTATTCTTTAAATACTTGAGCTATTAGAACCTACTCCAGTTCCAATTCAGATGATCAAAAAATTTCCAGCAATGCATTAATGAAAGGAAAATTAAATATAATGAAATATCTCTTATTTCGAAAGCTGAGGATTTTCCTATTATAGTCATGTCAGAATCTTTTTTTCTTTCTCTACTCCAATGACATGTTACATTAACATCAATTAATCACTGGGAAAAATGACCATGTGCATTTTTACATTCTCATTTCCTAAAATCTTCCAACCCAGACTGAATGGATTTCCAAAATCTACTATTCATAAAAACAAGTCATTCCTCTTATACAGGAATAATTAGATAAAGACCTACTCTGTGCACAGATGCAGAAATCAGATTACATGACCTTTCTGACATAAAATCACATCTCTAACTCCATCAAACTGATGAACAAAGCATCCAGAAAAGAGGAGCCCAGAGAGAGCCTCATCCATCACCCTCCTGTGCTCTGTGGAGGTTCTGGGGTTAGTTTGGGACACACAGAGCAGAGGATGGGCTGGGAGAGGACTCTGTGGGCTGGGGTAAGGCTGCTGAGTAAATGAACTGCCAGAAAAAGCTGGTATTTAGCTGTGGCAAAGGAGAGCTCGTTAATGTATTGCAGAGGTGACTAATTGGGAACATTTAAAAATCATGCAAGCAGAAAAAATCAAATGACATTACAAAATGTTTTCGGTATTAAGATGTAAATTTCACAAATCAAGCTTGTACTCAAAACTGGGCTACAGTGATGATCAACATCCATACTGAGGGAAAACTTTCATCCTTTGGTAGGAAATTGCTGAAAATTGAACTCTATTTTGATTCTCCTGCTGCAAAATGTCAATATATTAAAAATTTTAAAAGAGATAAGGGCTGGTTGCTGTAAGGGCTGGTTGAATGGCCAAAAAATGCCTCTACTTTGTAAAAACATTAATTATTATGAGCATGGCAACATTTTCCTGCAGTTTTATTCTCCTTACATTTCTTATATTGACAGCACCTTCACAATAAATATTCCATGAAATTGTACCCAAATCACCTAATGGGAAATAAAAATCACTAGAGTTATATCTAACTATTGAAACATTGTCCTGTTGTTTACACTTCTTTTAATATAACTTGCTTTATTTAAAATAACAACGCCTCCCTGGAAATCAAGGGTGTGGAATGTCTCCTTTCAGCTAAACTGAGAGATTCTCTAACATTGCCTCTTCTTGCTTAACCAGCTGAAGATAATCTAGGAATTCTCATTCCTGAAGGAAAAAGAAAAGAAGTTCAAATAAATAAGCCTGACCTTTTGGCAGTTTGCTATTTTGTCCCTTGGTCCCCTTCTCCATGAAAGGAGAGCAGTCAGGGTTAGTGTCTCCTCTGGAAGGTCTGGGCACTGACCAAATCAGACACTGCTGAATGTTCCTGAAAATATTTTTTTAAAACTGGGTCAAGGTTCCCCAGCCATAACTGGAAGTAAGGCCTTGAATATCCAGAAGAGAACTATTTTAAAATTATTATGTCCTCTTGCTTATGAAAGGGATTTAAAGCAGAACTGCATTTTTCCTTTTTTCTTTCCTCCTGGCAGGACATGGCCCTCACTGAAAGTGATTGTAGAAGACATTCAGTCTGGAGTTGTCTAAGTAATCAGACCAAGTGTTGTTTTGGAGTGTGGAGATGACCAGATTTTGGAAATCAAGTGGAAGGGCTTATTAGAGAGAGAAAGCTGCATGTCAGGGCTCCAGAGGAGACACACACAGAGGTGGATGGAAATGGTTTGGTGGCCTTAGTTCTCTACTGTTTAATGCAGGCAGCTAACAGGATCCACAGTTTTCTGTGGCCTCCATGCTGTGGTTATTTTCTGCTGAATAGCACAGAAATAAAAGCTTTTCTATGTATTTTTGGAAGTAGAATTCTTACAGGGGTGAAATAACTGTAATCAAGAGCAAGCTGAATATGGAGTGTAGGAGGATAAGAAAGCTTTTCAGGGCTGGAGGGTCCTGCAGAAGACAAGAAAGTCTGAAGTAAAGATAATATTTTAAATGGAACTTCACAAGAAACTTTCACATTTCTAAAAGTGCCTTTGGGGTCAATGTGAGAACACTTCTTGTAGGATGTTTACATGGATATTTCAGGGGTGTTCTCAGCTGTTAGTGGATTTGTACAACCTTCTAGGATTGTCTCTCTCATTTGGATTAGAAAGCCATAAGCACTCAGGATAATTCCTCATTGCACCTGCACCTACACAGAGAAATAATTCCTTATCGTTTTGTGCCAAGATGGAAAAATGTTGGTGTCCCAGATCAAGAATGTGTCATGTACTTGAGGAGGTGATTAAAACCATAAAAACTAGCCAGCAGAGAGCCAGTCAGATAGCTAGCACATATCTGAATGCTGAAATTCACATCTGTTTCCTCCTCTCGTCCAAATATGATGATCAGATTCAGAATTTTGGCTTTATCTCATAAATAGAAATTAATTAAAAAGTAAAAATGATGAAGAAATGGTGAGTATACACATTTATATACCACAGCAGGTTTTGTACTATTCCTCTTCTCCAGCAAACTGTAAAGAACTCTTCAAAAATTCTTTGTCCACATTGTCAATACGATTTCTCCTTTTGTTATAAGTACACACATAAATACTCTTTATCTAGTGGGTACTTACAGCAGTGAGGATGCACCATCCGTGCTGAGGAGACTTGACACAACCACACTCAAGCAACCTGCTAAGGATTTTATTCTTTGTGTTTACAACGTTCTGGCACGACTCAAATTCCTGCCTCTACATTGTTTTTTGAACAATGGCTTTTCTTTCTTCACAGATTGAAATACAATGCTTCAGCCTTATAACAAGAATTAGTTGGGGAATAATAGCAATGCTACACAAAAGGAGAACAAAGTACTCAGATATTTCCCTGTATGTTTTGTTTTCATCCATCCACACAAACAGGAAAACACAACTCTGCATACACACACACACACACACACACACACACACACAAACACTCTCTAAAGGAAATTAGCACAGAATACAAATGCACTGCAGTAATTTGTGAGTTTTGGTCACCGTGTCAGCTGTACCCTTTTCTCCTTAGTACTTGACTTCTCTTAACTTAAAGTTGAGAATTGTCATTGAGTGATATATATCTGGACAGCAACAGCAATTTCTCTGTCTTGCCTTATATTATGACTCAACAGCTATAATCTATACAAAAATAATGCTTCATCTGTTTATTATAGTCCCAGGAAGAATTGGGGGGGGGGGGAAACAGGAAACTGTTAAAAGTTTCGAAAAAGAACAACTGGGAGTGGATTAAAATTAAACCAGGCACATCCACCCATCGCAGGGATGAGGATAACTGTGCATACCAACTGCAGCAATGCATGCATGGGATGAGAGATGTACAGCTTGACATGGAATCCAAAAGAGCTACTGGTTTGTTTCTTTTCAATCTTTTCTTAAACTTCTGCCCTTTAAACAAAAAAAACCACAAACCCAAAACAATGACAGCAAAGTTTTACAAAGGAAGAAATTGCCACTGATTAGTCCGCTGGTTATGCTGAAACAATCCTGATGAATCAGATCTCTTATATCCTTGCACACTTTACTTTTTTTCCCATAGTTTTATCCTTAAACTGTAAGATCTCTGGGACATGAACAATCTTTTGTTCTTTGCCTGTATGTACTGAATAATGCAGCATCCTGATTTGTGACTGGGCTCCCAAGTGCTGTGATGAAATACAAATAATGAATGAAAGCACTTAATTTTTAATTTAAAATAAAATTGACAAAAGTGATTACTAATTTTAGACTTATCAACCAGAAACAGCTGGGATCTCATTTTAGGAGATCCCAAGCATCTATGCTCTCAGATAATTCAAGTGCAGCTGGAGTGCTCAGATTGAGCACCCAATATCCTCAGCCCCAAAATTAATTGAGGATTTTGAAAGTGCTGGCTCAAACATTAGCACATTCCCTTGATTATCCTTTTGAGGGCCTGTTCTTTCTGCATTTGCCATGCAGGGCAAAGGGGAGCTCTCTGTTCTGGTCTTGTGTTTCAATAATCCCTTTCTCTTTGAAAGAACAGGTGCAAATTAAGTCTCACTCGAGGATGCCCAAAGAATCAAACAACCTATACCTCAAAATCTAAATGCATGTCCACCTCTGCTTTATTTTCACCCATGCCATTCTCTGCTCACTTACTGGGCATCTTCCAATAATTTCCTCCAGCAAAGAGAGCTGGGACAAAGCTGCCTTGGATGCTGTGGGTGTTCTTGGATGGTCAACAAAGGGTGCTAATGGACATGGCAGCTGGCTTCCTCCCTCTTGAGGCTAAACATTTTCCCTGCACTAACTCCACACTTGACTGATCCAAAAGCTGACAGCTGTGAGTTTGTCCTGAAACCATGCTGCAGTAACTGCTGCCATTTCACAATATAACTCTACTTTCTCATGTGGATTTAGTGCCAAGTACACAGCAGTTTGTGAGCCACGCAGTACAGAAAAAAGCTGAGAGAAACAAACACATTTCATTTCTGTCTACATTACCAGCACTTTTCCTTCTTTATTCTGAGGTTATGAGCTAAGGAAGAGTTTAAAACGAACCTGAGGCTTTTTAAAAGCTATGCCTGGAAAATCTGCTTGTGCATGAATGACAAATAGGTAGAATTACAGACTCTGATGGAGATTTAATTGGATTAGCTCTTAATACTATATTTTATATTATTATTCACGGGTGTACTTCCAGTCACTTTCATTCGGAATGAATTGAGGAGTGTTCAGAGAACAAAAACCTGGGGGATGCCTCTGAAATGATGTGTGTATATTTAATACCTAGGAGTAACTCAAAAGTTAGTGCAGTATTTTGCAACTTATGATTCTTGTTCCCACTGTGTAAAGGCAGAAGTTTTACTTCTACTTTTTCAGACCAATGAACTAAGGAAAGCAAAATAACTGAAATAAGGAACCTGCCAGGAAATTCAGAGACAGCAAACTCAACACATGCTGTATGTACGTGTAAAGCAGTATAGCAACAGTTGTCACTTCACAGCACTCCCTTGTATTTCTGTTTCCATTTAGTTCTCACAGCCTGACATATGACCAAACACTTAAGGGAAAAATCAGCCAATCATCAGTGATTGTATTCCATGAAAACTTTAGAAAACTGGACAGTCCACCTGGTTTTTGGCAAGAAAATAAATGTTTCAGAAGGTAAGGAGCTACTAGAGAATGTTTCATTTTTCTGAGTATTTTGGAAATGCTTGCCTGTCTCACAAAATTCATCAGCTTTTAGAGGAAATCAAACAAACAGCCAAGTTATATTCTATTTGCAGCAATTAAATGGCATATAAAATATTTTCAGAAGCTAAAAATTCAGTCCTAAAGTCATCACCAGAAATAAATCAGAAATGCCAAGAACTCTCAGGAATTCCAGCACCTTTGGAAGACAAGCTCTTTCTCACTTCTGTGTCTGCACATGACCCTGAAAGTCCAAGGTAACTGCAGGTGCCACACCTGACATTTCCAGCTCCTGATCTCAGCTGCCAATTCATTTTGAAAGCTAAAATTATTTTCTCTCTCAGAAGTTCTTATAATAGCCTATTTGTGAAAAATACCAGCGTGAATCGATTCCTTGAAGCCAAAACTCAGGGCTGAAGAAAACACGCACGCATTTATCACAACAATATAGTGCTGGAAAAAGCAATATTACTGTAACAAATCTGGAAAAAACAATGAGTGCTGGGAGAGGTGGAACACAGCCTGCTTCACCAGTGCCAGAAAGATTTCACGCTGCAAGACAGTGCTGTTTCAATTTTTTTCTGCCTTTTTTTGTTTCCTTTTAGGAGGATCAAAACTAACTTAAAGAACAGTGAAGGTTCATACTTATGTGACACGTGTTTATTCTTCTAATAATTTATTTAATATTGGGGAAAGGCTGTTTTTTATGCTAGTTGGAGACTCCACAGTCCCAGTCCCCAATATCCAGACTATCAGCAGAAGAGCTAAAGCAGCAGTGCTGACTTCTCAACTCTCAGCAAAGTTCCTCAGCCTTGAAGATCTCAGCTGTAATAGAACCCGGGTTTTCAGCCTCCCCAGCTCAGATGGTCTTTGTACTCCCTTCTGAGACTGCCAAAGAGTGTTAATTATATCTCACTGTAGCCTGAGACTTGGGATGCGAGCCCTTGCCTATTAGCAATGAACTTTCACATTGCTGCAAACCTGTGCCAGCTTTAAAACAACCTTGACTAAGTAAAAATCCTCACATTTCTACTTGCCACTGTCACTAAGGTCCCTGAACATTACTGCTCTGACTTAATTTTCTCCTCAGGCTGGGATGAGCATGGGGAGCATCCCTGTTTCTGTGGGAAGGATGAAGTGAACCACTCGGAGCTGCTCCAGCTGGACGAGGGGGTGTGAAGATGGGACAGCAGAGGCTGGTGCTGTTCAGCACAAAAACTACATCTCCACACTCTCTCACTCCTTTTCGGATTCTATGAAATTCTGACACTGTGAAAATTGCTCTGAATATGAACAAAGAGGGATGAAAGGAGCTTAAAATGTTTTAAGCAATTTCTGTGAAAAGAGATATGTATTGATCCCCCGACTTCAGTTCGAGAGGAACCAAGTACTGATACTCCCAGTGACCTCTGGATGAACCTGCTTAATTCCACTGATTCCTGAGCAGCCTCTGAAGACTCATCAGCCAAGTCCCTCACTGCTGGCTGCTGTGAATAATCCCCAAAAACCATCCCCAGCTCTCAAGAATCTCCCCATATCCTGACACTGTGGGAAAAGGCACAGGAGGCAGGAAGAGAAGGGGCATTCAGGCCATGTTCATTCTCCCACAGGAGAATCCCAGAGCCCACGTGTGGAAGGTCCTTCAAAGGAGAACCCAGGCCCTCAGCTCTCAGCTTTCTGTTCCTTGCTTTTTAGAACCCATCTTTCTCCTCAACAATTTTTCCCTCTCTTCTGCTCTCTATGTAGGAAGCTGCTCAGGTTCCATTCCTCAACAATGCATCTTCTAAAATAAGTCATTCCTTAAGTAACCATTCTTACTTTCTTGCACTGATTTAAAAGAAAAAAAGCCCTCTTTTCATCTCCTATTAAATTATCAATATATCAATTCTATACTCAGTTTTGAGTGTAGAATCACAATTAAAAAGAAAAAACTAAAAGACAACATGATGCAATGGTTATTCATCATTCATAACCACAGCTTTTTCTGAGAATTGCCAATTGCTTATTACATAAAATTGTATGTTTCAAGGAAATAAGTGAAAAGGGCTAAAGGGAATGTAACATGTTTTTCTCTTTTCCTCCCTTCAGCAACTCAGAGAAAGGTAGAACAATCACAGTAAATATCTAGTCCTTCTGATACATTTTCATGAAGTAGTTTTGCTTGTGTGCTTAAAAAGTAACCAACAGTGGGATTTGCTGTGAAGCTGAATTGGGAAATGGATGGTTCTTAAATGCTGAATAAGGAAAAAAATTAATTCTATCATTTCAGATCAAAATAGGGCACAGAATAAGGACAAGATTTTGAATTTAAATGAAAAGTTGTGACTGAAGCTGGTAAAGTTATTGAATATAGTGTTTGAGAATGTATTCCTTTTTCTGTTCACAACACATTTATAAGCAGACTACTTTACATGAATCAGATCACAATTAGTGGACTCTGGGTGAGAACATATCTCAGCATCAGAGCTCCTGATGAGTTATTCATTTCACTCTGCATTATTCATGATGTGCAATTGGTCAGCTAAAATCACTGTATCACTTTTGTTCCTGGTGTAGACAAAACACTCCTAAAGTGAAGAACAGAAAATCTGCCTACTCATGTCAGAATATCTCTGCTTCTAAGTGGTTAGAGTGGTTTTTATACAAAGAACAGTCATTCCACAAATAAACCCAGCTTAAAAATAGCCAATAAGACAAAGAGCAGAAAAGCTCTCTAAATTCAAATAGTTTTTGGACCTAGGTCATGGACCAGACAGATCAGATAGACTACTCTAGAAAATAAGGCAATTTCTGCTCTGTAGGAAAGTAATGGGGGGGAGTCACACATAAAAATCTCAAATTCAGAAGCAAACATTAGAAGGAGAATCAAGAGGTTTAGATGTGAATCTCCAGGTAGAATGGGATGATAAAAGATACAGGTTAGCAAATGTACGTAACTAATACATCCTTTTTAATTTGCCCTTCCTCATATGCAGGCAAACGTGGATATACAACTCAGTGTTCTGCTACTGCAGTTCAGCCCTCCTTAGTGAGGATGTGTGGGTACACACATTCTCCTTCTTTATTTTTGTGGTACTTATTTCTACCATCACAAAAATATCTTATATTTTGGTTTACCAGTGAAAAATGCCAGTTTAGTACTGAAAAAGAAGCCAATATTTAAGCAGATCCATTTCTTCAGCAGTCACTTTAAAATGGATATTTTTTCACTGTATTGTTAAAACCAGCCTTGGTCAATCAAACACAGTTTCCTTGTTGCTGAGACTTGATTGCTTCCATGACAACAATGCTATTTTATAGCAAGAGTATCCTCATATATAATTAAGGACTCTATATGCTTGTTTATATTGAATTTAAAAGATAACTTGAAGAACTCATCATGTTTCTTCAGCTGTGGTCTCTGAACAGTACTGTTAAATCATAAATATTCAAAATTAAGGTAACTTCATGTTCTGTTCTGTAATGGAGCTGTTTACAGAACTGCTGTTAAAGCTTTAGACTTTTCCATTTAGAAGGCATTTAAATGATTGCAGTGTTATTTGGAACCTGCAAGTCATGAAAATCAAAAAATAAACAAAAATAAAATAATAACCCTAAAACCAACAAACAAAAACAACAATCAAAAAAAAAGAGGAAAAACCCTAATCCACACATGAAAATACAAATACAAGCTGATGCAGAAACCTGTTTACTCTGCCATGGAATGCACCTGGCACCTCCTAAAGCCTTGCAGAACCTTTCAACATGGGCTCAAGGCATTCTGCTTGTGCTGCTTGCAGCCCCCACTGCCAGGAAGGACCTGCTCCAAGATGTGGGCTCCTCCTGAGGCTTCCTCTTGGAACTCTGGTGTCAGTTCTGACTTCTTTGCTTTTGAGATTTTAGTTCACACTCAGAGTAACAAATTTTTTTTTGTACTTCAGTACTGATGTGACAATATCAAGGACTTTGACACAGAAGAATCTGAAGTTCAAAAGTAAAATCATTTAATGAATGCATAGCACATCCCTTCTTCATTATGCTGAATCCAGCCCTGGAGTTGGGCAATGCATACACTAATTCTCTATTAGAAATGTTATTCTACATTCTTAATTTGTAAAATAGCATTAAAAAAAAAAAAAGTCAAGATGTTTGGCTAAAAAAGCTTTCATACCATTTTGAACTCTCCTAGTATGTTTTTAAAAGCAGGAGATAATCCTTTTTTGCAGCTATTGTGTTTTATTCTGTTGAAGGTTGCTAGCTGTAAAACATTGTACCTCCCTTTAAACTTTTCCATATAACTTGATTAGACAGCAGTAATCTCTAATGCTTTCATGTGCAAATTTAGGAGTGACCCGGAACAGGAGTTTCCTTCATCCCCATGGCAACCAGGACGATGGAAGAATGCCACTCACCAGGCAATGCAAGGCAAATTTCATCCCTTTGATGTTAATTAACAAATTGCTTTCAGAAAAGTCAATGCATTTTTCTCCTTTAAATGTTTGTGATAAATTTTTAATATGTCTGGAAATGAAAGAAATACAGAAGCATTGGCTGCTGACAGGGGTGTGGACAACTGCCTTGGCACTGGTGCTACAGCAGTGATGACCCCCAGGAAGGGTTTGCAGCAGCTGCTCAAAAATCACCTTGAGTGAATTTTGGGACTTGGAGTTAAGGATTGACACCTCCAACTAGTTTTATTTCTAGTGTACATGCTGGTGTCATCCATGAACTTTCAGTTGTGAGCATGGAAAAAATAATAGAATAATACAAAAAAAATTGTTAGGATGAGGTTAGAAGCATATCCTAAGTAATTTTAATATAGTTAGCATGAAAATCACTTCTCACCTATACATTTTGCTTGCATAGTTCTTAGATTGTTACTCTTCTTCCTCTTTCCCCACTTGTCCGAATGCTTTACAAAAGTTACCATTTCTTAGTAAAAATTCCTTTAATGACTACTGAACTCTTCCTAATTTTGCTGGTAAGAGAAGGCTTGAAAGTTGTCAGTCACCCAAAACCTACCAAGAAACCCCATCAGAATTCCTGCTATGAAGGAATACACTGATGCTCTGGTTAAGAAGATTATTTCAGATTCTTAAGCAGAGAATGGGCTTTCCCTTCTGCCTGTGTTTTTTAGATTTTTCAGGATGAATCACCTGGGTACAGCTTCGTTACAGAGGCCATCTGAGTAACTCCAGATGATCTGAGGAACTCCAGCAGAGTTAAGCTCAAGTGAAACAACCACACTGCAAATTAACACCCTACAGAAACTGGTTTCATTGTCATGTGATATGTTCTTACCAGACTCTCTTACTTTCAACTTGATCTTCTTTTTCCTGATACAAATGCTTTCTTAAATAGTGGTTGAGATCTTGGAGGTGACACTGTGACTCGAGCTACCTTCAGCTAAGGAAGTTCAGACTCTGCTCTGTTCCCACTTGGGCACTGTGGAGAGCAGAACCTGGTGGGCTCACAGGATGTTCAGGCACGGGATGAGCTGCACAGTCCCTGTCCTTGGGGGTTTTCAAGACCAGAGCCTGGGCTGACCTTGGTGCCCTAAGTTTTAGCTTTTATATTTTTCAGACCCTGTACTGCATTAGTGTGTAACTGAACTCCATACAGAGTGTTAGTGAGCTCTCTCCACAGACTGGTCAGACAAAACAATCCTTCTAAAGCTGAGAACCAAGGTCACCATCACAGCTTCAGGCCCTGAAAAGTGTAAGCGAAAGTGAATTGGGGCAGAGCAAACTGGGGGAATGTGACTTCATTACCTGAAGCTGTAATTGGAGGATTAATGCCTGATATGTAAATGGACCAAACTTATCTCTGTCTGAAAAACTTGTGACCATCTTGGGTGTAGCCTCTTCGGGGCTCCTGCACTGCCCAAGATGTATCTATTGAAGGCCTTTAATAAATACCCACTTTATTCTCTAACTCTGTCTAGCCTCTGTTCTAGGTGGCCATTCCAGGCATCAATCTTAGAGGGGCCCCTGCTACAACCAGGTAGTTTGGATTTGCAGCCTCCTGAGGTCCCTGACAGCCCAAAATATCCTATGATGCTATTATCAGATACCATGATGGATTAAAAAAAAACCCCTATAAAATGACAGATATTATAGCAAAAGGTAAATGAACAAGAAGCAAGTTTAAGAAACCTGATATTTTGATGGCACTCACTGCCCCAAATAACTTTTAACTGCAGCTGAACTGAAAACAAGGCTCTGATTGGAGAAAAAAACACAAGTTTCTAATCCCCAGCAATGACACACTAGTCCCAGAAATCTTCCCTTCCTTGAGTGTTACAAAATCCCCTGCTGAAGTGTTGTTCTGCCCCTCCACATCAGTTAGGAACTGTGTGGAACTCCACAATGTTTTTCTAACATACACTACAGTAAAAGATTCTTCCTACCCAACACTTAAAAAAATTACAGAAGGAATTCCACTTGTCCTGTATTTGTATTTGATCTCAATTAACAAGTTTATTCAGGGCAGCAGGGAAAGTCCATTAGAAGAATGACAGACAAGAATCCCACCAGAATGTAACGAGAGGCTTCACAGAAGGTAAGAAGTCACCTCCTTACTGCTCTTTGCTTTAACTATCAAAACCAAAACACTGAACATAAACCTGCATGGCTGTTATCCCAGAGAAGGAGAGCTGATGTGCTGTGGGGTGACTTATCCCTCACCCTAATTCACCCTCATGTGAGCAATACTCAACCACACAGAATATAATTTTACAGTTCAAGCCTTTATCTGGGGAATTGCCAGATACTGGCCCATAACTCTCAGGGCAGATGGTAGGAGGGGATGATGACACCACTCCTTGTATCCCACCTTGTACAGGAGATTGGACTGAAAAATTGGATATTTGAGGGTGCTTGTGAATTCATTGTGCCCCATTCAATGGAAAGAGAAACATCCAAAGGTAAAGCTAAATTCTACAATAATTTTCTAAATCAGAAAGATTAAGATATAGAAAAGAGTTGAAAGAGGTTCAGTGTAACCCTGTATCCTGAAAAACATTTAGATTTTAATCCAGTATCTGAAATGGAAATCCTCTTTTCATACAGTGATATGAAAAGCACTTCTTTCAACAAGACTTACAGTATTTTCTAAAGAGAATAAGACATTTTCAAAGGCTCCAAATGTGTTGGTATCGTGTGCTTGAATTTCTCTCTTAGTATTTCTCTTTTTTTCAGGTAGCTTTTTAATTTAATTTTTTTAATGGAAAACCATGTACAGAACAATTATATTTTGACCAGACCTTCTGGTCAAACAGCTTTAAGTGTTTTGTACCAGGCAGGCTTTCAGCACTACCCTTCCATACTGATTTACATGTAGGGACCTGCTTTCTAAAAGATATGTAGTTTCTGAAAAATATGACTCCACTGGAGAAAGTTGTTTTTTAGCCATCTGAAAAGGTGCCACTCCTATCTTCCAATTAGAGTGGTGCAGGCAGGGGGAGTAATCATGTTTACTTGGAAAAACAGGAAAATATGCATATGCAATACAGTAAATAAAATTAAAATAAACATGAGATTTTGAATTCTATTTACTGGAAGTGGCTGGCTTAACTGTGCAACTGCTCAGCCTTGTATGTGAGTCATGCTAATGTATGAATTCATTCAATACAGTATGATTATTTTGCCAAGCAATATATTAGAAAACTCTTACCAGAACTTCCCAGAGCAGCCAGTCATATAAATTCATATCTTATAATGAAAACAGAAATCAGAATGTAGTCTAATATGGAGCTACATAAGGATTGTTCCCAGTACCCTAAATATAAGTTAATATATACAAGCTTTGTATAAATACTTTCTAAATTAACATACTAAACAAAATTATTATCAGAACTTACTGGGAAAATAACTTCAATTTGAGAAAAATGGTGCTAGATGACTGCCTGAGAGTTCATCTATATGTTTCTTATGTTTTTCCTAGATAGTTTTGTTCCAGGTGCTACCAAAAAAAAAAAAATTAAATTTTATCTGTATACTGTACAATATATTACATTTGCTAAAGAAGTCCAAGTATGAGAATATTTTGATGAGCATTAAGATGTAATAGTTTCTAAAGGTCTGCCAGCAATGGAGGCTGTGCCCAACTTGCACATTTAAGGAGACATAGAAGTGGATATTTGGTAAAATACTGGGATAACTCTCCCTAAATAGCTCTGTTGAACCACTGCATTATTTTTTACATCTACAATTTTCTTTCTTTAAGAAAGAAATTTATCTCAAAATACTTGGAAAATAACCGAGTACCTGAAAGGACAAGATGCTTTGAAGATTATATATACACATATATGTATTTGTATATATATCTGTATCTATATATATATATTTGCAGCACACTGCAGTTCACTTCTGACAGCAGTAAAAGTGCACGCCTACCACAGAGATGAGCACAAAGGCTGAGAACAAAACTGTCCAAAATAATGAGAAGGCTTCATATTTACTTCAATTTTCATTCTTCGTTGTTATAAATGAAAAAACAAACAAGCAAAAACAAACCAAAACCACACCAAAAGAACGCAACCACACACACGCACACACACAAAACCCCAAAACCAAAATACCCCACAAAAATAGAAGATCATTAAAATTTATGTCTACTGTTGGTATTTCTCTTGCTGGTTTATTATGACTGCTGGCATACAAAAAAAAAGAGACTAGGATAGTAACAGTAGTTTAGTAGCGGTTTAGTGTCACGTAAGGAGCTGAGCCAAATTCATGCTGGCAGACAGAGTAAGTTAGTAGACTCAAAGATTAGTAAAGATATTTCAGGCCTAAAGAAGGAGGAATTTCCATAAATATTTTGCAATGATCTGAATTCTGTCACCATGAAAAGGATTAAAAGAAAAACAACCAAAAAACAGGGAGTACTAATTTTCTTTCTCTCAATGAGCAGAAACTCACAGTGTGAGTAGCAAGAAGAAGAGGATGGCAGCACTAAAATCAGGCAAATTGAACTTCCAGGCAAAGAATTTCATTTCCACACATACTCTATGAATTGGTTATTCCAAGGGCAGCCCCTCAGACCACCCTGCAGGGCAGTGCCCTGCACCCCCACACCTCTGAGGTGGGAGCTGGCACAGCAAAAAAACCCTGCAGAAAAGACCAAGGGGGACATCCAGGTTACACACATACAACTCAATAAATCTGACTGCAGAGTGTTTGAAGAAAGAGATGTATCCCAAATATATAAACAGGCCTCTGAACATCAGGGAAACAATTCTGGCTGACAAAGAAACCCACATGCAGCCAAGAGGAGAAGAGCCTTCATTTGTGACTGGCAACTGAGCTGGGCAATTTCCTGTTTTCCCATTATGTCTCCTATTGAGACTCTCTATAGGCTCTCCATAGTTTACAGCAGAAGGCTGAGGGAAGGAGACTCTGTGTTGACAAAAGAGCAAAAACAGAAGAAAAGCAGTTGTGATTTTTCCTGCTTGATGGCTGAGCAATCACCAGGACACCTTTCCCTTATTAAACAACAAAAGGGAAATGTGAATATGTAATGTTTGTTGGTATTTTCTGTGCTTGGCAAGGAGCACTTTGCTTCTGCAACTGTGATGTGAAGAATCTCTTCATGCTGGATGGCTTTAGTCTGTGGGCACCCTGATGAGCACGAAGAAAGAATCAGAGAAAGACCTGACATCAAATTGGCTGCCAACACCTTCACTTTACACCAGCATACAAAAAAGGGGAAAACAAGGATATGCATGAACAGTATGGGTTTCTTTTTCTGTGCTTGCTATCAAGTCAGTTGCTAATATGTTTGTGATATGAAAACATTTCACATGTACATCAGTGCTTCCAGGCACCCAGTGGAGACCATAGCAACAACAGATTTCACTGCACTGCTGCAGGAAAAGACTTTCCTCCTTTGCTTGCTCCAAGTCCTTTCTAAAGCAAAACCAGTGTCCACTTATCTGTACATCAGCATTCTTGTCTTCTTTCCATGCATACACTCAGCACACTTGAAAAATACAGCAGGACTTGAATACTTGTGGCTACATCAGAGAGAGCAGGAGGTGCAAGATCCTTTTCTGTATTTACTAACAATTCAAACACTTTGTTATCTTAATTTCAAACCCTTTTAATGTGTATTTTTCATCCTGTCCTAATGCACAGCATTTTGTCTAAGTCATAATACAGAACAATACAAAATAAATGTTCTGATGATGAGATGGTGAGATAAAGGCAGCTTCTTGTCAGAAAAAACCTAGAGCATAAACATTATTACTTTTGTGCAATGCCTTAGTTCTCTACAGCATTCCCTATCAGTTCTGCCAGGGATGTGCACTCTGTGCCACCTTCACTGCACAAGCTCTAAATGATTCAACAGATAATTACTTATCACAACAGTGCTAGAGATGTTCTCATGCATCCACAGACAAAGCAGATGAGAAAAAAACAAACTCAGTTATTGATATCAGTTGTGCTGACTCGTGTTCAAACTGACTTATGCAGGCTATTTGCATTATTATTTAAAGGACTGATATTTTCCTGTGAATTTTCAACTTATGTACAGCAAACTGTATTGTATTTAAAAGAAACTACTATTTAAGTCATCAATAAATACTTGTTTCATAAAAAACATGAGGAGCCTACAGAAATAAAATATAATCTTCTATTAATCGTATAATCATAACAGTGGTCATACTATTTTCATCAATATATTCTGTCTAGTATTTCATAAATATATCCATAAATACACAATTTAGCTCAAAGACATACTGCCAGTGAGACATATATTCAATAAACTTATTTCTTAAATGTTAAAAAAGCCAAAACACTAGAACTGCAATAATCCTAAAATTGTAAATTTTTCCTCAGATGCAATTATTTCATTTTCATCTATAGCCCTGCTTACCCAGCCTAAACAGCACATTGTGCTGTGCTGCACACAGCTTTGGAAAATACCCCAACGTGCTTTAGATTTTCTTTTTTCATGTTTTTATATTTTTTTCTTTCCATATTTTAATAATTTGACACTCTTAAAATGTAGCACATAGATTGTTTATCAGTGTCACACGGAGAATAAAGAAGAATTTTGCATATTTGTCTATTTAATAATCACAGTAATATATATTTAAGCACAATAAGTCAAATATTTTAGAATTTAGCAAAGTGCTCTTTTCTTCAGGCAGCCTACTACAAAACTTGTGATAATCTTCCAGTAGCTGAGACATTATGACATTTACAGCACAAAGCAATTCTCTGTTCTCCTGAGTGTGTAAATGCCTGCCTTCCATGAACTGCAGATCAAACACAGGTATTTCCCAGGTGCTAAATAACTACATTGTCCTATAGTGACAATATGATTCTAATAACTTTTAACCAACTTATATTTAAGGACCTATATTTTTCAGTAATAATTGTTATCTTACTGAAGCTGAATTTAGAACAGCAAAGAAGAGGATTTTCATTTTTTGCCATTATTAAAGATAATTTTTAGACCAGAGTTGAATTTCTTTGCCATACCCTATAAAGCTTGGGGTTTTTCAGGTTCCAGTGTGTTACCAGGATCAAGTGCTATTTATTTGCTGTAAACTGGTATAATAAATCAGTTTCAGTGGCCAGCAAGGAAACTTCAGCTCACTGGGCACTATATGTGATTCAGCCAGGCACTCCCTATGTTGTTTGATAGATTTGGTTCTCTTGTCAAAGAAAAATCCTGGATACAGATGCTTTTTACACCTCTGCCGCTTACAGGTTGTGTATGTTTTAAAATGTCCTTAGGATATCCTCTTTTTACTGTCCTAAATAAATTAAAGAAAAGAAAAGGAAAAAAAGAAGAGAGAAAAAAGAGAAAAAAAGATTAAACGAGAGTGATGTCAATGCATTACAATGTCAAAGTCCTGTTTCATGTTGGTCAAGATGGCTCATCTCACAGTCTGTCCTCGCTTTGATGTTGGGGAAGTGTGATTGTGCTGCAGTCTGTGAAGTCCTTTTCCTCATCAAGTGTTTTGAATTTTGTGATAACAAAATGAGGAGGGGCAGCACTGAGGTTCAAAGACCCAAACAGCAAACAGGAATGCTGCTGTACAGCTAAACAAGCTGAGCCTAAAGGCTGCAGGCAGAGAGCTACACAACAAGGAATCAGATGGTGGATTTAAGTGCTAAGTGAAAATCCTCCATTTTAGCACTTGGACTTCTAAACAAATCATCTTAAAAGAGAAACAACAACCCAAGCCAAAAACCCCATATCTGACTACTTTACATAACCAGGGTTTATAATTACAAAGGTGTCTTTTTCTGCTTTTTCTTTAAGGCAGCTTCTTAAAATGATCTGTCCTCACTGACATGGTTCACTGTCTAGAAGTTACATAAAGTGCAAGCATTGTCAGGGTTTCTAATTTGTTTTAATGCAACAAAGCCCATTTAATTCTGCTTTTGAAATAAAGCACAGAAAAAAAACCACACTGAATGTTTGCTACTAATATTTCATGGCAAGATAGCAGATAGCCCTTATCTTCAGGCCACCCTGCCCTCACTGTCACCATTGTGTCTCCAGTGAGTTTGCTATCTATACTACATGTAACTCACAGATCTAATATCACATCTATATTGCAGATATATGAGCCCTCTTGCTTTTACCTCCTTAAAAGAAAGGTGAGCACTACTCCCAAATATGCTGTAATATGTGTCCAAAATGGCTTAGTACTGGCAGAAATACCAGCACACATTAAACAGACTGAACTCGAACACATCTGGAATGCAACTCCCCTGACACGACACAAGTGCCCACTGAAGGAGCAGTGGAAGTTCCAAATGGCTGCAGCCACAATTCATGGTATTGGCAAACAGGAAAAAGAGATGAATCCAACCAGAGCAACTCCTGTGTGAACATCAGCCTGCTCTGTCTCAGAGCCCCCTTGCAGGGAGCAGTTTCTCCATGCATAGGTGACAGAAAATGCCACAGGCTTTTTCAGCTCTTTGAGCAGAATCACACAGAAAAGCCAGACCACAGGCAGCTTCCTGATTCCATCTCCATGGACCCCACAGCCCTTCTGGCAGCAAGGAACAAATCCAGTGACCTCCCCAGCACTTGGTGCATGCACAGCTCTGGGAGTGCTCCTGGACAGGGACAAAAAGATGGATGAACTCATAAGGCTATACAAGGCCAGAGCTGGGAGTCCTATGCCTACCCAAGTCAGAGAAATAAAAAATTACAGAAAAGTTAAGGTTACAATGTCACCTTGACATCATCTACCAAATTTTCCCCTTAAAAGAAGAGCTAAGTTGACTTATAGTCAACTTCTTTTTCACTAGGACACCCAGATTCTCCTTGGGGGACCCTCCTTGCCTTTTCAAGTCAGGTGTAATATTTGCTTTTTCCTGCAATGAAGAACTTTCCACATTCATCACAACTTTTTGAGGACAGTAAACAGCAGCCTGGCAATGTCACGGCCTCCATACCATGGCTGCACCCCACCCATTCCCAAGGAGCTGCTCTATGGCTGCAGATCTGCTGTATCATTTACAGAGAAATTGGAAAGGCTTTGGCAGACATATAACTGTGTGTTAACAAAACATCTAATCCCCAGTGGGCTCACAAACAGAATGAGAGGCTCTCAGAAGTGATTGCTGAGAAGAGGACACAAGACTGAGAAGTCACCAGAGACAGCCTAGAGGAGAGAGTTTTTTACCTCCGTTATTTGGACAGGGAGCATCAACTCTCCCATCTACGAGCAGAATCACAGCTCAGGGACATGACAATATGTGGCCTCTAAAGGTGGGTGTGATGGAAACAAATAGTCTTAGCCAGCAACCTGGAGGGTGGGAAGGAAGGGGAAGAGTGAAGTGTGATGTAGGTTCTTCCAACTGAAACTATAAAGGCCTGCAGTTATTTACTCTGTACAAATACGTATATACACCCATACATACCATTACATATATGGTAATTGTGTATGCCATGTATATTCTATAAACCCAGGATTATTTACATCATCTTTCACAGAAATAGGGTGAAGCAAATTGCACTTCATTCCTCTTGTGCTTTGCTGATCAACCTCATGATTTGCTCACAGAGTGAGAACCACTCCCGCATGGCAGAATTCCCACAGGGGCCCCAGGGGAGAGGAGAGCCTGGAGAAATTCATCATTCTCCTTTTATTGAACATGCTCTTTTATTTTGAGGAGGGCCAGCAACATTTCTGAGCTTCTGCTATGCTCCTGCCGTGGCTGGATACGCAGCTGTTTTCAGCTTTGACGGAACATTTTAACAGTGGCAGCCTAAAGGGCCAGAAGAATCATATGCTTGGTTGCATAAGCTTTCCCCAAAGAAAGGACAGATTCTGATAACCTCCTCCACAGCACAAAAACTGGAAAGGGTGTGAACAGGTGACTGAACTACCTGGACAAATTTTCCTGGAGGAAATGACCCATGTATTATTCTGAAAACAAAACTGTATCTGCCCGCTGCTGCTGTTCACTTTTTCAGCCTAAAATGGGAACCTGAACTATCTGAGGATGACTGTTTATCAAAGAAAACACAGAAATATTCTAGTTTCAAAAATATCCTGTTTGCAGAAACAAAAAAAATGAAAAAAAGGAAGGAAAACAACAATAAGAATATACAGTTATAGAAATCCACTGAAATTTCTGTTTTATGTGCTCTCTTTTGAAAAAAAAAATTGTGCATTCCCAGACATGATTTTTTAATGTTTCCCAATAGAAAGGATTATATAATTGTGTACATGTTGTTATCAATGACACCACTATGCTATGGAACCACTGACATTTTAAACTTAATTACAGATGGCAGCTTATGAAATAATTATAAAGAAAAGATTGGACAGCAAGCACAGTGATTTCATGCTTCCTCTTCATGTGTGTTTAGCACAATATTGTCGAGTCCCTCAACTTTAAAAAATAATGTGAATTATCAAGCAGATCATAGTGCTGGCAACTGGGAGGCTGACTCAGTGTTGTAGGAAATGATAACGTGTCACGTTTGGCACTCCAAGCCCAGGTCTCTGCAGAAGGTGTCCCCACAAGGCTGGCTGGTGGCCCTGCAGTGACCACTGCCAAAGGAGGTGCTGAACAGCATGCTGGCTTCACACGCTGCTCAGGCAGGGCCATGTACACATTGAACAATGCAGAGCACAGAGTATTCCTTTGGGCCTACACATTTGAATTGAGAAAGTGAAATTTGAGTGTGAGGATCTTCTACCTGCCTGATTTCATTCTATGACATTCATTTCCAGCGCCCGTGAAATTCCCTCCCCTCCATGAATCCACTAATTAAATTGCCAGTGGCTTTGATACTGATGCTACCTCACTCCAGGGAGAATTTTGTCTGGCTCTCCAGAGATTATTTTAATGTGTTCCATGTTAAATTGGTAGGCACTTTTTAACCTGTTCCTTCCTGATTCCATCTCACCTCTCTGTTATTACTAATAGCACATTAAGCCTTTAACTACCATCTTTTAGTGAAGGGCTAACGCAAAATAGCTATTAAGCTTTTCAGCTCTCCACATACCTTTTTTTCTTCTACTTAGATTTCTCTTAAGCAGAGGACTGACAATTCCTTTGGTTATTCCCTGGCCTTGTATGCATTTTAAAAGCATGCTCTTCCTGCCTTTTACATGGTTTACTAATGGTACCTCATTTAAAGCCTTTACCTTTCTGACTCTTCCTTCAGATTCATCCCTTACACCCAGTCCTCCCTCCTGTAATTTTACTCCCTTTTAATGCAGCTACAGCTTTATTATTCCAAAGCTGCCCAAAATTTTTCTTGGAGCTTCTTATTTGTGGGGTTTTGTGGTGGTTTTTTTGTTTGTTTGTTTCTGGGTTTTTTGTGGGGTTTTTTTTTGGTAGAGAGAATAAGGAAGGCAGTTCAGGAGGGTTGAAGTACATCAGGTCTCTGCACCCTTACCTTAAATACAGCTTCTTTCCTTTTCTTCCCTGTAGCTGTTGAGGCTCTGTGGTGAAAAGCATTAATTACAGATGTATCCTTATTTTGTCAGTCTCATAAATTGCTTATGATTTCCAAACTATGGATGCTTGCTTTTCAGTTGCCACTCACTGCTGTTATATGATTATTTCTTTTAAAGCATGTGATTAAATAGTAAATAGCCTAAGGTCAAGGCTGTTGTAGACTTTCAGTTTAGTTAACTATGCTAAAATTTAGGGTGGTTTTAGGCTCAGGGGACCCTTTTCATCAAACATGAGAAGTATTTGGGAACATCTGTACCTTAACAGACACACAGCAATATTAGCATTTGTATCTCAGACAGAATTTGTGAATTAATCACTAGTTTTTCATTATGTACTCAGCTCTTCAGTGGGACATTGCACCTTAATAATTATGTTGCCTGTAGAAAAGGGCAACAGAGGCTGATTAACAACTCTCTGCATCATATTATCATACAGAATAATTCAGACTACAAAGAACCTCTGGAAATCATCTGGTTGAGACCTTCAGTGGAAGCAGGGCCAGCCTCAAGGGTAAATTCAAGTTCAATACAAGGTAACCTGATCATGTGTGAATGAGGCATCAATATAAAACCTGCTCTGCTACTGAGAAAGGCAAGCTGAATAAAGGAATAACTGGCACTAATGCAGCACTGACCTGCTCCCACTCTTCCAGCTCTTAGATAAGCTGGACAGGTATGAATGTGTACACAGGGCTTTGGGGTTTCTCTTCAGGACAATCTATCACAGATTCAGAAGGACAATTTTCAAACACTCTTTCCCAGTGCCTGCTATTTCTCAGGCTTTCTGCTACAGCTGTAGATCACATCCACTCTTCCAACTATAAACATTTTTGCTTTTTCTTAAGGAAAAGTATGCAATATTTTCTAATTATTTACCCAAAAATGTAATTTTTACATTTTGAACCAACTTCAGAATCTTAAAAAAAATGCAGTTTTCTTACTAATCTGTCCCTGTTGAGAAAACATTCTTTAAGCAAAGTATAATTCTATTTTTATTTAACTAGATCTGTATTACCTTATATCTTTTCCAGCATATTAGACCACACCTTTTCAAGATCCCAGCTGACCTCTCAACAATCAGAATGCCTGGTGTATATTGAGAACAAAATTCTTTGCTCAAAGAATATTAAATATATATATATTTAAATTCTCAGGTCTTACAGGAAACAGAAAGGATGAAGACCAAATCATATCATAAAGAAGCCTCCGGCATAAAGAAACACCACTCTGTTATAATAGGCAATATTTGATTAGTTTAAATATGTGATTATAATTTGAACAATATGTAGATCAATATTAAAAATACAATATATATATTTTAGGCTGATAAAACACAAGATTAATCACATACAATAGTATAGTTTAGGAAAATTATTTTCCCCTACATTACACTGATATAAATGAAGAGTGATTCTGTGAAAACAGTGGAGATATGGTGCATAAGAAATGAATCAAGTCCAACATTTCTTTAATCTAGTCAGCACTTCCTTCCCCTTTCCCAGACTTACCCTGCATTATCCCCAAACAGAAGGGACAAGGCAGAAAATTATCACCTGTCGGTGATAATGGTGACTAATAGCAGCCCCATCATACCAATTCTTTTAAATGTTTTAATGTAATCCTTCATAAGCCACTACATATAATTAACAGATGGAGAGAAAAAAACCTTCAGGCAAAATGCTGAGAAGAAATACCTACACAGAGTCACTGCTGAACTTGTTTGACCCTGTATGACATTTCTTGTTAAAAGAATAAAGTCATCCCAGAAAGACTTGGTAAAGAATCTTCCATGAATCCAGGTAAAGGATCATAAAAAATATAACAAAAAGAAATGGAAAACAATAGAGAAGCAGAGGTATTTAGAATAAAGCAAGAATGGGCCCAAGTGATGCCTTTTGACTAAATCCTGTGCTTGTTCCCTATTCTGGGAGCTTTGCTGGGTCCGTGGCCTAGTCACAGCCTCCTTAGCTGAGCTCAAGCAAAGTACAACTAAAATTCTCCATAACCCAGTTAGCAGATTAAAAACCCGCACATTTTTTGCAATAAGTAAAATGCAATATTTGTCTTTTTTTGTGCTTTCATGTCTGCAACATGCAAAACTAGCATAAAAGATACTGATTGTGCTTACAGGGCTGTTAAAGAACTGGAACTTTGGGTTTAAAACATGGAGACAAATTGTGCAACCTTCCCACAGAGCACTGATGCCAGCTGTGCTGCTGTGTTGGGTCAGTCCAGTTCCTTTGCTGTACAGAGCCAGTGACTGCTATGGTTCACCAGGAAAATCAGATTTTTCTTGCCTCAGTTTTTATTTTAACCAAAATAACTGTTCTGGGAAGTTGCTGCATTAGTTCATAGAATAGCATCCTTCTGGAAACAGCACTGAACTAATGTCCTCAGAGTATTAGAGGTATTTGTCATCAGAGATTACATCTTGTGTAGGTGTTGCACGAAGTGTCCACACTAACACTGCCATAATTAAAAAACACGGCCTCATCTCCTCTGTTTTGCTGCTGGAAAAAGCTCACCTGCTACTCATGCCATCCAGTTAAATCCTGCTGACATATCCTTCACTTTATTTTTCTTCTAAATTGCCATTTTACTGCTGCTAAATAAAGTATAACTTGCCCTCTGCCTTTATTTCAATATTCTATAGAAGAAAATGGAAAATAGTAAAATATTAAGCTTCTAGACATTTTTTTCCTAAAGCTTTAATAAATTGATTTAATAATATTACAGAAATATGTCTTGTGGTTTAAAAAGTTAAAAATTATTCTTTCTACAGGCGTTACAAACATTTCTAGAAAAACTATCAAATGCATTTTGTCAGATTATATTTGATTAAGAAGTGTTAATTTCCATGGGATTGGAAGAAGCAGCTTGTCTGCTGGTGTGGCATCCCTTGATCAGGCCCTTGCAGTGCACCCTGGCTGATCCCCCTGCTGCTGAAGCACCAGCATGAGTTCAGCTCCTGGGCTGCTCCCAAGCCCCAGACCTTGAGCTCGGGCTTGTGACACTTCCCTGATCCAAGAGCTGGGACAGAGCAGTTTGAAGCACCTCGCTGCTGACAGCTGTGCCCACTAAGAACACATGCAAAGAGTCTCTTTTGTCTCCTTGGATTGGTTTGAACTCTGCTCTCAGGAGTGACAGAAAATTAGTTAATCTCTCTCTCTCCTATTCGACTTTGTGCGAGTTTCACTGGCCCATTCCTACGCAGGCAGCTTGAACAGAAACCAATTCACTGGGCCTTTTAAAAGCATAGTCCTTTTCTGTATTCATTTTAGTTACCCCACTTGTGAAAGTGGATTTATAAAGAGAAGGAAGAGTGAAAACGAAGACCTAAAGGAGATTAATACAGTGCCTGCCTCTACAGGAGCAGAGCCTTGAAGATTGCACATCCCCATTCCTTGATAACGCTATAAGATGCTTTGACCTAGCACACCACATTATTTATAAATTATACTGAATATTCACTATGATATATTTGAAAAGATGCCATTAAAGGAACTTCACACGTGGGAAGAAGGGCATATAGACTTTTGATCAGAAAGAGAGGACATTTGCATTAAAATAAAAAGTCTCAAATCTTAGTTGGAGATGTAAAAAAAATACTTTGCTTATTAATAAGAGAAGTTGCATTTTCACAATGTTTTTCTTCCAGTGTCATAAGAATTTTAAAGGAGGCCTGCACCATGTGTTCATATTTCTCATTAGGTACCCATTCTTTTCACAAAAGCAGTTTTCCTTGTGGTCTCTCTGAACTTTTGAATTTTCCACATTAGAAAGTCCAATATAAATACAGTAGAACCCTGATACTATAAATACTACTTCTTAGTGATTTTGAAAACACTTTGCATTATATGATACTTCTCATTCATGGAACTAAAATTACTAAAATGAATAAAACAATAAATGTAAGCTTTAAGAGGTTAACAGTGTAATAGCAAAGGGAAAGGGAATTCAGAGGAAAAATAATTAAAGCAGTTCTAAAAAATCATACAAAGCTTCCAGGAGCTTTGCAATATACTGGGGGAGGAAGGAAATAAAGCACTGCCAACAAGTCACAGGTAAACAGCTTGACAGAGAGTGAAAATGTTGCCAAGAGGAAGTGATAATGGTTTTGTATCCATAATTCATTCATCTCAAGGGATGCAAGATGACGTAATGCAGTGGCACTGCTCTATCCTGATTCATTAGTGAGTCCTGCCCAGTACTTTCTGCATTCATAAGTTGGGGAAGTGCATGAGACACATGCACTTTGTAAATTACTGCCTCCTGTGCTCCTGACAGTGCTGGGTGCTCTGAGGGTTTGGAGTTCAATCTCATACCAGTGGTGAGACAGGGTGAGAGTCTGAGTGACAGCTCAATCATCATCTCACGGGCCAATCAGAAAGAGCAGGATTAATCACACGGGTGTTGAAAGAAGGAAAAATGAAAGAGCAGATACACTTCCCACCTGATCATTAGTTTGCAGTAACACAAAGGGTGATGGAAGCTTGAAGGAGACACAGATAAAAGTGGCAGTAATAAAAATTGGCACAGATGAAATATGGGACTCAGAATAGGGAGGTGAGAATTGGAAGAGTTCAGAGGGAATAGCAATTAAACAAGGTGAGAGTGAGCACAAGGGTGTTAAAGAACGTTGGGCATAGACATGGCAAGTGCAGGGAAAAAGGATGGCGAGAAACCAAAAATAAGGTCAACAAAGTAACAGTGTTGCACTGTAATGAAAAAAAAGAAAGAAAAATCAATTTGGAAAATGACAGATTATTGAATGTAGCACACAGTAGTAGTAGGGGGATGTAGTACTTAAGAATAGATAATAAATCCTAAAATTTTAAACAGGGAAGCGAGTGAGAAAGAAGGAAATTAAGTAGAAAGTGACCAAGAGAAATTAGTTATACCAAATCCAAATAAAACACACCTTTGATTTCAACTGAGCATAAAGCCTTAGAAGATTTTTTTCCTAAGTATAATCTCACATTTTCCAATTAGAGAAGTGCAAATGTAATTCATGATGTAAACCACTGTGCTTTACCTTCCCTTCATCCCAACCATAAGAAAACGTGGGATACCCCAACAAGAGGTATCTATATGACTTTAATGCTTTTTTGGGATAGTTCCAAGACGTACCTATATGACTTCAATGCCACAACAACAACTCTAAAATGTGTGATCTCTGGCTTTGAAAGCTAAGCTGGGTCCAGGATGAGCACTCAGGAATGCCTCCTGGAAGAGCTGCCCTTATACCCTTGGGGTGGGACTCCAGGGAGAAGATATTTGTGTGGTCCTTGGCTTTCCTGCCTTTTGGGATGAACTACAATGGTCAGAGAAGGATCGATGGACACGTGCTCTTCCTCAGGCTGGCACCATGATTTCACTTCTCACTCAGCTCCCAGTTCACCCAAACCCACAGGGGCAGCTGAGAGGCTCCACGAGGGCGCTCAAGACACCCCAGCGATGCCGTTTGGTTTCTGCCTTTTTTCCTTTTCTATGTCCTCCGTACTCTCTGCACATATATTTGTAGCTCTGTAGCCTACTGTATTAAT
The DNA here is from genome assembly GCA_034509425.1 of Eopsaltria australis. NCBI lineage: Eukaryota > Metazoa > Chordata > Aves > Passeriformes > Petroicidae > Eopsaltria > Eopsaltria australis. The sequence goes on along the minus strand of JAVTVJ010000055.1, from coordinate 5,195,289 downwards.
AGCTGTTTTTTCCAGTACCTTTCCATAGCCTTTCCCTAAGCAGAAAGACAAAACAAATTCCAGAGCTCCAAGCCCTGGGGGTGCAAGGCCCTGTCCTATCTCGGTTCTTCCTGGGAGCCAAGGCCCAGAACAACTCTGAGGTGCATTTTCATCAACAAAGCACAGCCGGTGCTGAGAGGGGCTCCAGAAGAGGGACTGGACCTGGGGTGGGAATTGAATCACCATTTGTCCTCCTAATTGGTGCTTTTAATCAATTATGCTAATTTCCTAAAAGCTATAAATATGTACTCAGCCCTGGAGGGGGGGCTTTTATGGACACCTTTATTGAAGACCTTCAAAATAAAGATCCCCTTTTATATTATCTCCTTGCTAAAATGATCTCGAGTTCCTTTTGCAGACTGGGGGAAAAGGCAACAGCAGGGCAGGAGGGCTGATGGCCTCAGGAAGCCTTGGGGCCACCAGGGAGGCTCAGAGAGGGCTCAGGGCAGCTGTGCTGGGGTCCCATGCCACTGGGGAAGGTGCTGAGCTGAAACCCTTCGTGCCAATCTCAATTTGTCACTGCAGCACTGTACAAAACAGTCAGCAGACAGCACACATTTCACACATTTCACACTCCTATATTTGGAAATTACCAAAATCAAAGCAATGCTAATATTTTGATAAGCTAAACAAGTACATGTAGATGCTTGAAAGCCTTCATTTTTATTCATTTTATTTTTAACAGTGCCAAGAAAAGTGACTTTCTTCAAGTTCCATGTACTTTCTAGTAAAAAATGCTACTGAAGGGAGTCTGTGCCACCCACACAAAAAAGCAGTTAGTGGCTCTCCCAAGTCTGTGGTAATAAGAATTACTCAGACACCAGGAAAAAAAGTCTATTCAGTGCTTTGAAAACAGCTAAGACCGGGAATAATTCATTCCAAATACTCTGTTTTCCCCATCCAAGTATGGCAAGTTATGTACATGAATTCTATAATACAGAATTTGGAAATCAACCAGGTATCTCATGAGATGGAGGATCAGATACCAGGTGATGAACACCTCCAAGAAAGACAGAAAGAAAATGCATCCTCAAAAACATAAAGAAGATGCTTGCACTGTGTTAATATCTCATGGCCAGCCAAAGGTCTGGGAAAGCTCCTTTGCCCATCAATCTGAGACTGCCTTCAAATTGCTTCCAGCTTTGCTTTATTGCTCTCTTCCTGCTTCCAGCTTTGCTTTATTGCTCTCTTCCTGTAAGTGCTTGACAGTTTGACAGAGACTGCATTCCTGAGTAATCTGGCTTTTTTGTTTGGTTAGAATGAGGTTTAGGGTGTGGTTAATAAAGGGGAATTGGGAAGGAATATTTTGCACTGAAATGCTGACACGAAACACCACAGAAAGTAATTATTAATTAGTACAAACAACTGACATGAACTCTTAGTTGCAGCACTTTATAGCTGTGACCATGAAATTGAAATCCTGATATTTCACCTCACAGAAAAATAACCTGGTTTGCACAGTGGGCTTGAACCTCGTGGAAAGAAAAAAAAATCTTTTGGTATCATCATTTATCAAAAGCAGAGATACAAAAGAATGAACTGAAACTTAAGAACAAAGGACTTGGCTCCCTTTCATTCTCTTTTATTTAACTGTGGGGATCTGATCGCTGTCTCTCTGACCCACTGATGTGCCTGGAATATTCACAGCACTCCAAGCTACCCCTTCCCCATTCCTGTCACTGTGTCCTGGCCAGGTCCCAGCCATGAACACACCAGTGCAGCCAGCGTTCCTTGTGGCACTCCTCATCTGAGTCGTGAACACCTGGCCTGAAAAGTCCTGCAGAAATATTGTACTTAAAGCATGAGAGGCTTAGCAGGTGCCACCACCAGGAGTGAGACACTGCTAATTGAGCACTTCCCAATAACTTATTGATGTTAATCAAGTCTCCCCAAGAAGGATGGCAGCAGCAGCACTGACAGCTACGGACACAGAAACAATAAGAGGTAACAGAGCAGCGGGGTTGGGAGAAATATTAATGACACTGCTTTTCACTGAGCTGCTCTGAATACAAACCATGCATAGCATTTGTCCAAATACATGGATGACAAGACACCTTAAATTACAAGAAGGAGAATCAGATTTTTCAAATTGCTATGATTTGAAGCATCTGGTTCTATTAAGAATAAGCAAAGCTCAAGGGAAACCCATTACTAAATGTCCATGTGTTGGGGTCAATGATAAGCTCTCATGGGAAATCTAAGTTATCAGTTTTCCTTTAGACAGAGCGTGTTAATGTAAGAATGCTTAAAGAGTTTTTTGATCAAATATATCCCCTCAGATAAGGGAAAGCTACACAGAACCATTATCTTCATTGACATGATAAGATAATATGTAATGGTCAAAAATAAACACTTTCAGAAAGTCCTGTTTTATACAGAAATAGATCACTATGGCAAGTTTTGGCTGTTGAATTGCTAGTAATTTTAAATTAATCTTTGACAACTATAAGAGTATTTTGCTGTGTGTATTTCCAGCAAGTAACTGCAGTAAGGAGCCTGCAGTTTGGATACATGATGGCTGGTGGAATAAAAACAAAAACACTTTATGTAAGAGACTGTCTAAGAGCACAGCACTGAAGTACTACACTGGACTTTAGAGCTGACATCCTTTTTGGTTTGTACCTGGGTCTGGGACTATGGTATGTTCAAATATGCTCTTTTGTCTCAGAGCAAATGATCTAAATTGCTTTTAACTGAGTTTCTGGAGGAACTGTTGCTGTCACCATGGGAATTTTGCCCATCTTGGATTAAGGACACTATTTTTAAAGCCACTGCCATCTTGAGTGGTGAGTTCAGTTGGTGTTTCCTGGAAATCCTTATGGATTTATTTAGTTATTATAATTCTTGACTGTAGTTCTTTCTTTTATACAACTCATTGTTTGCCTAGTAAAATTGGGAAACTGCCCAAAATTCCACAAATGCCACCATGAATCTGTTGCATGCAAATCCTGTGGTTTTTTAGTCAGGGATTATCTTTAAGTGTTAATGTGTAGAAATGGACAGAATAACCCAAATATCAGAAATATCAAAGAAATCTTTTTAGCATCTTTATCAGTAGTAGTGACTACACTGTTTTTAAGTGGAATGACTCAGTCTTGTCAGCCTCTGCATGTTATTTTGGGATCACAGCACTGCCCAGAGTCTTTCCAGAAGTCACTTGGTTTCACTCAAGTAGCAGATCAAAATAACTTTGCAATATCATACAAAGGCATTGGTACCTCCTCAGGGACTGCTGGAGCCCCAGTGTCCACCAGCTCCAGCCCAGAAACTGCTCACCATGTCTGCCTTTGCAGCAGGTCTGTGTTCTAAGCTGCTTTATGTATTCAGTGCAAAGCATATTCATGGTTATCCTGGCCACACATTTGGATTACAAAGGATGTTTCCTTGCCATGCTTGGATTACTTCAATTTACCACTGAATTTACCCAACTCAAGCTTTTGAATACATAACCTGCAAGCACACAGCCTGCAAGAGCAGCCTGCCTGGAGCTGGTCAAGAGGACCACGATTCAACATTTCCAAGTTGTTGCTGCACATAATCTCATGCTCTTTTGCAACCAGATGCTCAGCAGCCTGAAATGCAGATGCCAGGGCAAAGGCACAGTCGAGGCTATGGAGGGGCTGGAGCTGGGGCTGAGCAGCTGCTCCAGGCTCCCACTGCAGCCAGGGGATGATGCTGATCCACTCACCATCCTGCTTCTGTGAAAGGCAGCATTCCTCACACCTGCTGGATGTCCTTAGCAGCACACCTCATGTTTGGGAAATAAAGCCATGCTCTGGCACTGCCCCTGGGTGGTTGAAAACCCCACCTGGCTGCAGCACCTGCCAGGGTCTTCTCGGTGATCCAGGCAGTGAGATGACAGACCTGAGGACTTTATTTACTGGCTCTCCTACCTACTGTGGATAGCCAGGAAAGCATTGTTCCCTGCCTGGTAAATAGTCTGAGATCTTCCAGTTTTGTCACAAAAAGAAAATCTCTCCACTTAGATATGGGGGACCAACAAGAATAAGGTTTTAAGCATTAATAGTTACTATATTATTTATTTATTATTTCTGAGTATAAATCAATAATATTTGTTATACAACCATGTCATCATTTTAGTAAAGCATTAGTGCTGTTGCTGTACTGGCTCTTTTATTGCTGCTTCAGATTTAATTGTAATTCTGAACTAAATTTTAAAAGCCTTCCATCTGCTAAGAAAACCTGGCATGGGGGTACATCTCATGACACTCGCCTCCCTCTCTCTTTCCTAAAATTCTCATCATCTCCCAATTCTCTCAGCCCTTCACTCCTTTCATTTACTGTCATACCACAGAAGTGAAGAAGTGTCAGCACACAGGGTTTAGCCATCATTTTCTGAGTCAGCAGCCCTGAAGAACATTTTCTCACATGAAAGCCATGCTGACTTGTGTCATGCGACTGCAACGCCTCACCTCTCATTTCACCACAAGGGCCACATTTAGAAAAGCAAAGCAAGCTAGAGTTGCAAAGATCAGTGTCAAGCAAAGTGTGTGGCTCATCACACCCACTCATGCCAGCCAGTAAAACCAGCAGCAGCAGTGCAGGCTATAATTGGTTCATGAGGTTCAGTCTACACAGCAAGAAAGTGTTGCCTAAGCAAACACCAGAACCACACTCACCAAACGCACTTTTTTCAGATATAGGAAAATATAGACTGTAACTGAGCCAGTACTAAGGAAAGAAAAACATTAAATAAGTCTGTAAGCCTGAAAGAGAATTAGGCAGAGCTGTAAAGAACACTTGGGAATTCTTTATTCCACAAAAAAACCCCAATGTGTTTATGTCATCTAGACACTAAGTAGATTTCTTTGAGGAAAAACTGTTACTTTATCTGAGTAAACATGTCAGTCAAAAACAACAACCAGCAATTTACAAAAATGATGCTCGATTATTTAATGCTGAAAGAGTAACATTCCACAGAGAGAAGTGTTTTTATTTACACTCTGTATCTAGAACAGGTTTAGGCTGAGATGGAGTAATCATAACAAATACTACTGGTTCTGCTAATTCAGCAAAACTCCCCAGGCCTGGGACTGCCTTTTAAAGTATGTTTGGCTGCAGTTTCACTGTGTGGCTCATTGCCACATCCAACTCCTCACTCCATGTATCTTCCAAGACATCTTCTAAAGAGCAAGGGGTTTCTTCAAAGGGAAAGAGAGATTCCTCCTTTTTTAGTGGAACAAGGCAAATCCTTAGAGTAAGCTAGGCTTTAGCTTTAGATCCTTGAGAACTCCTATTTATTTCACTGTGCTCAGCACATCACCTGATTAGGCTTCAAATCATTAAAAGTAGCTGCACACAAAAGGAAATGATGGAATTACACATTGCTCCCCTGTTATTGAGGTTTTGATTACTGCAGGCTAATTTTCTCATTGTACTTTCGTGGGGTTTCTCCTAACTTAACATTCTTTTAAGGTAGCCTGTGTTGAGGGAATTATCTTGTTTTTCAAAGCAAATTTCAGCTGATTACTAAGTATTTACATACTGTAATTTGAATGTCTAATTATACAATTAGTGTAAATACATGTAATATGGTTTATTTTTCACAAAAGCTGATAAGGTACATTGCTTTTTGCATTCCAGTGTTATGAGATTTTCATTGCTTGTAATACACAGTCCAAAAATTCACATTAAAAGCGTCCAGTTAAAGCTGTTTATTTATCAGTTAACAGTTTCCAAGTGACTTGAAATGCACTTCCTACCATAAACCAAGACAAGACATCTGCCTTCTTCCTGCAGACTGGGGTTCACAACTACACCTTCCATTCCTAAATGTAAGAATTGCCCTAAGTCTCTCTATTTTTCCTTGCAGGACTTCTTGGTACATTTCTGTCCCCCTCAAAGTCCCCAGCACTGAGAATTCACCTTTTAACTGCAGTACCACAGCTCTGCTGGCCCAGCAGACATTTCCCTGTAACTTGTACTGGCATTTATGAGAATACCCTCAGTGAAATGAGGAAAAGTGAACTTGGGAAGATGAATGGAGACAATTTTGCCCAGTCCTAGAGCTGCTCCTTTTTAAGCAGCTATAGATAATAACTTCCTAATGAGAGGGCACCAAAGTACTCCTTTACTCTCAGCTGCAGAAAGCTGCCAGCCTCCTCTTTGCTCCTCCTCAAAAATCTCTGACATCTTTCCCCAAAGGTTACTAAATCCAGGCTCTAAATGTAATGGTATTTCCTTAAGTTTCATAACATTTAATCTATGAGCAGGGAAAAATTTAAGTCAGTGTGTTTGTGAGCAGACATTTGCACTCTATTGGCACATCCATTCCTCATGTCCGAGCAGGACAAGCTTCCAAATTTTTTTTTTCCAGAACTTGACTTTATTTTAATTAAGCCTATAGAGATAATATTTAAACAATGTGGAATGATCAATTAGGTATGAAATATTTCTGAATTATAAAATGATTTTATCTATATTTTCTTAACCTAGTATTTACCTCACAGAGGTAAATTACTTCAATAGGTTATTTGATTTTACAGCACCTTAGAAAACAGAATCAAGATTTCATGAGGCTAAATCTCATGTTGTCAACATGAAGCTTCAACTTTAGCAGGCACTGCCATCCCCCCCATGTCTTTTAGGAAAACTTCCTTCACCGAAATTAGTTTTAAATGAAAATTAAACCCAAGGGCCTGGGCACTGATCTCCACACCAGCACTAAGAGCCATGAGCCCTGTCCTGATACGAGCACTGGGGTACCCTGTTCCTAAGGTACCATAGCTAAAACTCTGCAAGCACACAGTATACAAGTTTTCCTAATGTACACACCAGATTTTCCTATCCTTGATTACACTGAAAAATGTCTTATCCTGAAAGTAAGATAAAAGACAGGACTACTTAACATTTATTTTATATTCTTATTTTAAACCAGGACACCATTAAACCACAGTAAAATACTTAGTCTTTCATACTGCTAGATCTAACCTGTGAAATTAGTATATTGTGGAAAAAAAAAACCAAACAGAAAAAAAGAATGAAAAGGATGTTTATTTCATAAATACACTGCACCACATCTGAATAATTTCAAAAATACATTTTCTAAAATTCTGGGCCCAGCAATAGAATACAGTCAAGTTATTAAAGATGCTGAACATATACTTAATTTTCAGCTTATTTTTGTGCCCCCCTGGCCTCAGTGAGACTTAAGGACACGTATAAATTTTCTTTTTAATCAAGACCTCATTTATGAGGATAATAATGCCTTCACAGCGTGTATTTTTCTACTGTAAGATGCAACACACAAACCAAATGTGAGGAATATCATCTTTGGCAGCATTCCCTAAGGGAGTCTGGATCTATAAACACATGGATGTAATGCATTTGTTAAGGCAATTCTTCTTCCATTCTCTGACAGTTATAATATAAATAACATTTTCTCCTTAGGAAGCAATCCAAATACAATCAAACCAGTGTATTAATATCCGTTAAAGTAATCTCCAACTTTGTAACTGGTTTAGAAGTCTGGTTTGTGAGAGTCTGTGAGAAACTGGACACAGACATGAGGTAGGAGCTACACATCCCATCCCATCCCATTATCCCATCCCATCCCATCCCATCCCATCCCATCCCATCCTGTCCCATGCCCTCTGGCACAGCTCTGTTACATCTCCAGTTCCCTTGCTATGGAAGGCAGAGGGATCCCTCTGCCAGCCTATGACAGATGCTTGCACATCATTCTTTAGCTCTAACCTCCTCTTGACTCTTTCAGTTTACTCTCAAGCAAGTTGGGAGTCTGTTCCCAAAGGCTGGCCAGAGGGGCAGGCAGGATGTGGTTCCTGTCTGCACTCAGAGTCACTCTCCAGGAGAATGCATTGCTGAGAACGTGGAAGAGAGGCCACGTCCAGCTCAGGAGTGAAAGTCACATCAACTTCCATCACCTGCCACTTAAAAGCACTTCAGTCCCTTAGAAAATCTCAGTCAGGCTCTCTGGTCTGGTTAAGTGAGGCTGGAAAAATCTTTTGTGTATCAGCCAGAATGGATTGATTCAGTCTGTATCAAAATGAAATAATTCACAAATCAACAGAGTCATACCAGTCACTCATTTGTGTGTGCTGGACTAATGAGCAGATATTCAAAAGAGCATGACAAAAGAGCCAGCACTCGGCCTGGGTTCAGAGGAACACAAGGAATCCCTAAGATGGCTTTTTTTCCAAAACTTGCCAGTTAATCAGGAAACACACAGAAGCACAGAATCAACAGATTGGAAAATTCAGCAAAAGATCCAGAAGTCGGAAAAAATGTGGGTTGTGAATATTTTGTTCAAATTAATATTCTGGCAGCTACATTTTGAACAAGATGTAATTTGTATAAGGCACCTTCTGTTAAATTTGTGGCACAGAATCAATACAAGGACCAATCCAACTTGAAATCAAACCATGGATTTGCATCAGTACATCTATTTACCCTAACTCCCAGGCCTAAACTACTAAGAATGAGATTTTCAAAATTACAGAATGCAGATAAACACTTAAAATACCCTTCCTTCCAAAACAAAAGATGTATTTTATCTCTCCAAAGAAACTAAAGTAAAAGGACCTGCTTAAGTCTTGAACCATGCTCTGACAGCAATTGTTCTACATATTAATTTTGTACAACACATAAATTCAGAGCTAGCAATGAGGTTTTAGGAACAGACTTAAGAAAAGGGCTAATCTATCAGCTGAGTTGTCAACTTTATATTTAGAGAGATGAAGGCACAGGTATTAATCTGTCAAAATCAAAGCCAAGGATGATGCTCACTTCTGCAGAATGGCTGAATCAAAAATTTTCAGCCATGCATATTATTTTTGAGTGCTTACTACAAAGTTAAATCACTTTAAGAAGGGTATGCAGCACAGCAGTGACAAAATAACCTGGTGGCAAAACACAGCTGGCAAACTATAACTTAAAGGAAAATGAATGACTGTTCTTGACATAGTATGGAAACTAATGGGAAAATAAGACCCATTAATTTTTTGAAACAAAACAAAAAAAAACCCAGAAAAATTGTTTTCACTTTATTGCAGCACTTATGCATACTGCAAAAGTTATTTCAGCTCTGAGCCAATGTTTTAAATATCCCAATTTTTGCTCCTGTTGTTCTTTTTAACAACATCAGCCACACTGGTTATGCTCAATACAAATGGCTCATATCTGGGAATTTAAGCAGCTTTTTCCTTTCCTGTCAGTGATGGTGATTTTTCAGAGCTATCCTCAGCTGTCCTGTGGCTCAAACATTATTTTCCAAACCAGAATGGTCATTACAACCAGTGATTTAGACAACAACCTTTTTAATGTCAGGCAGGCTCCAGAGGCCACCCAGCATTAGCTGGAGTGCACGAGCTCTCCAGAGTGACACCTCCAATTGCAGTCACAGCACTGGGCCACTTCACAGCTCAATCACCAGCAGAGTTTGCCCAAACTCATATTTTATGTATTCACTGAGGTCATACCTTGGCAGCTGGATGACACAGAGTGGGCGTACCTGCTCTGTAATTCAAAACAGCAAAACACATTTCAGCTTTGATGGAGAGCGTGCTGCATATCTGGTATTTGCTTCTTTTCCCTCAATAAAAATAGCTTTGGTAACCAGGGCCACTTTAGCATGATGCAAGCAGCTTTTATATTTTAACAATCACATAGTCTGACTATTATAAGATTAGAGAGAAAATATTTCCAGGTCACTGCAGCAGATGAATTTGGATAATCCTGAAGATACCCTTGAAAGTTGTACCAAAAGATCAACAGGTCTGTAAGACTCGTGAAGAGTATGTTGGAAACCAGGCTTTGGAAAAACCCTATTCAACTTCCCCTGTTGCTTAATAGAAATTTAATCATTCTACAAGCAGTAGGAATTATCCAGTCACTTTAAGTAGGGAAAGGGTGCCCAGATCAATTTGATTTTAACTAACTTTATCTAAAAAACTCCTGTCAGACTCATTGAATCCGTGCTACAGTAAAACAAGATGTTCTATTTTCCAAGCATGTGATTCCTTTCTACTACACATGAAACCTTCTTTTATCTCATCAAGGAGCATGAAGAAAAAACACTTATGGAAGATAAATTGTGAAGGATATGAAGTTGCATAAATGATTTAGAAAGAATTGCATTATATTGTTCTGTTTGACATATAATTCTTTTTCCTCTTCATGGGTAAATTGTAAAAGTATTTCTAAACAAAGTTTTATCATGAGCTCATCAGTATGCATATTCTGTGCTCACATTTAGTATCTATTTATAAAATCAATTCTGTTCTGGGCTTTGACAAACAAAGCTGAAATGCAGCTGTGTGACATGTTGATAATTTTCATTAGCTCTAAAAAGCCTCAACAGAAATTACAATCTTACTTGCTATGACCAAATAACCCCGGGGAACCCACAGGAAAGGTGACTTTTCTGCATGATCTTATTTGTTAATGGAAAAAAAAGAAGGGGGAGGAAAGAAGTGGATAAAAATTGAAAGTAAAATGATGCAAACTTAAAAATCACAGATGTACACACTTGAAGCTGTGCTGACTAGAGAGTCTTCAGCATCGCTGTCAGAGACAAATATATATTGAATTACCCTTGCATTATTTGCACATCCTTTATTACACTAGAGGAGTATTTGCTCAAGTTTTGAATAAGCTTCTAGCTTGAAAATCTGAAAGCCTCATGGTATTTAATATAAAGAGCCAAAATTCAGCAACTACATTTCTGAACAAACATATCCATATCTGGTGTGTAAAAAAATTAAAAAGCAAGAAAGAGGTTACAATTATTACTTTCTGAGGATTGTGTCAAATCACAAATGCTTGATAACTGTCTTCAGAGAAAATGAAACAAATTAATTTAATCATTAAATTGTCTTTAAATAGCAGTCTATAAAGTAATAGAATGAAATCAATGTTTATACCCCTTTTTCTATGTTTGATAGCTGCTCTACTTTTTCTGAATATTTGGGGGTAAGGGTGTGGTAGTTTTGTTTCCTTGGAATACAATGCTTTTTAAATTCTGTTGAAGAACTACCTGGATTTCTTGTTTTCCTAGGAATATTTGTTGATTAAAAGCAGATCAGTCTGAAGTATTTCTAGGCATCATAATTACAGAAAAGCTGCCAAGAAATCAATAACAAAAATGTCCTAGTTAAACAGTCCTTCTAATTTAAATTATTAAATTTCAGTCTTTTGTGGTTTTTTCTTAGGGTTTTATTTCATTAATTCCCCTGGCTAAACATAGCCCCAGAGCAGGCAAACATCAAATCTCTGAGTGTAAAACAGAAGTGTGGTGTTCTAAACATGCACAGACCAGTTCTTTTTGAGGCCAGTTCTGTAAAGCAGGCAGGCAATGGCAGCAGTGTTCACGAGTTCCAGGGTGGATTATTTTCAATATATAAGAACTCTCAGAATCCACCAACCAATCCTTTACACAGCGTTGATATTTTTTTAGAGAAGTCGCTTTTGAAAATGAAACACAGTTTCATAAAAGTAAATAAATATCATTCCATTTTCCTAAATTTCTAAGCATAACAATATACAGGAAGCTGGTTGGCTTTTCTCTTTTTGATCCATTTGAAATGCCCCTTAAATTTGTACGTTTTTGTGCAAACTGCTGTTTCTTTAATTCCCTAAGAGAGATAATGAGGACTGGTTTCTGTGTAATTCTAGTGTGATATTTTTCTGGGTGGTTTTCAAAGTACACAGTATGTAATTAGGGATAATGCAGACAGTTCCTTTGTTTTCTGGAGAATACTCTTTTTTTTTTTTTTTCTTTTTTTTAAATTAGGGACTTTGGGTTTGTTGGGTTTTTTTCCCTAAGTAAACACTGTGTGATTGGACATGGAGAGTAAATTGATGCTTGTTCACCTAAGGGCATTTACACTTTAACAACTCTGACAATATCTGATTTTAAACCAAGTCCTGCAGAATATTTAGAGAGAGCAGACTTCTTCAACCCAGATGCAAATGATTAAGAGAAGAATGGCAATTAGGAAACTGATCACTGCTCAAATCTTCCTCCAGGACAGCTGACATAAGCCAGCAAGAGCCACTTATGAGCTGCAAAAAGCAAAATCTGAGTAAAAAGCTCACTCTTGAACAGCAGTACGCTGTGCCTATCCGGCCCTACTTCTGAAGATAACAAAAACAGATCATTCTCTTCAGTTTCAGTGAAAAAATGACTGTGTTCAGCAGCTCTGAAGATCAGGATAACACTAAATGAATGCTTCTGACATAATTACTGGGTATAAAAAGCCTACATTGAATAGCAAAATATGCTTTTGCAAAAAAAATATCACAACACCATGCTCATGTGATTTCTCCTTGCACAACAGAATGGCAACAAGTGCCTGAGAGCAACTCTGGGAAGTGCAGACCCAAGTATTGTGCTGCTAATGATTTCAATGCATTCTTACCAAACAGGGACAATCCTTGGGTGTTTGTACTCAGAGAGCAGCAGAAAGCAGAACACATGATATGTGGAATAATAACATATTGATTTACAATCTTCTTCTAACTGCAGTTGTACTTAAAGATCTACTCTGAAGAAAAAGTACTAGAAAATTCCAGCCCTCTTCATTTTGTGCAAATCATTATATGAACATTTAATCAGGAAACGTGGGAGAAGCTTGTGAAAAGCTGCTCCTGTTACTACAGAAAATTAAGGTGCACTCAGTTATTTGGGAAACATCCTCCAGACCACAGGAAACCAGCACTGGAAACGCAGCAAGAGAGATCTTACTTGCAATTGAGATATCCATGCAGGATGAAATACAGATTTTGGATGGGGTTTGACAGAGTTGGCCATGAGCAGAACACACGTATTTCACAAAGCAACAATCAAAATGCTGTGTGCCTGAATTAATTGCTTTGGGGCCAGGACATCACCCACAGGTTGAAACAAGAGTCAGATAATGCATTGAGAATATCATCAATGGAGAACAGACTCAAATCCCTCAGGAATATATTTGGTGAAATACATGGTTTTCTATTTCAAAATTCAGGCTAACTCCAAGTCAGTTATCAACAGAGTACCATAGATCAAAAAAATGCCCAGGTTTGCTTCATTATAAAGAAAGTTGTTTAACTTTTTCAATCAGTTCACAGTGCAGATTTCTGCTCCATGATCACCCTTGTCATACTGACAATGACAAAAAAAAGGACACATGTCAGAAATTCAAAGAAGGACACTGTTTCTGAAAAAGGAGAAAAAAAAGAGGAAAAGGAGGAAAAAAAGCAGAGGAGAAGTAAAAAGGGAATAGGGGAAACAAAAAAATGAAAATAAATAAAAGGAAAAGAAGAGGGAACTGTCCTGATATCATAAAATTAAAAGAGTTTAAGTTAATGCCTCAACAAATTCACAGTCCACTCAGAGGTTTGTGACTTGAAAACGTCTTACACACAGCAGCCAGGGAGCTCACAGGGAAACAAATCAGCCAAACAGCAAAGGGCAGAAGAGTGCAGTTGTCTCAGCTACTGAGAAGCAGAGGGACTGGCCATTAGCGCAAGTGTTTGGGTGAAAGGAATAGACAGGCATGCAGATACCGTGAGCAGAGCAATTAGATAAGGCTCCCACTGATACGAGAGCTGTAAACCCTAGGAAAACACTTTGCTGAGATGAAGTGTCATCACCACACACAGCTCCATGGCTGGCTGATTTTGGAGAGGCTGGATCTTGTTGAGCTGCTGCTCTCCTGAACTGTCTATCCATTATATGCTGAGGACTCTGAAATTTGCACACCTCAGGGGAAACAGAGCACAGCCAGTTGGATCAGAAGATGGAAGTATACAGAGGTGGGAAGCCAAACTGAAGTCATGAATGCCAAATGTGAAGTGAATGATAATATATTTACACCAACATCTGCATAAACATCTCTAACACTTTCACTTGTGCTCATTCAGTGCCATTAGAAAACTGAGATTCAATAACAGGTATGGCAGAGGCAAAGTAAGGGGTAGAGAATAAAACAGAAACAGAAGCACCTGAAATTACTATCCAGCATTGGTTTGACTGACATTTTTTATAACTTGAGGAAACATAAATATTGATTTCTTCCCCAATATTATTTGATTTGCAAACTCCAAAGACATTTGTTTGTGCTTTAAGAGATCAGCGTATTTCAGTACTATCTGTATGAAAAGATAGCAAACAGAAAGAGCAAATGGGAAAAAAGTGTACCACCAGGAATGCCAACCAGATTTAAAAGGACTTACAAAGAGGTTTAATGGGTGTGTGTATATAAATCTAGTGAACAATTTCTGGTCCTGGAAACTATACAAACTCTCTGCAAAGACACCACACCTTCCCAGAGGGAGCTGCAAACTGACCCCTCCAGCTCCTGCTGCAGGTGTGTCACAGTGACTCAGGAGCTTCATCTCCTGCTCCTCCCACAAATACTCAGAGACCTTGGAACTGGGTTAACCAGCTGGAGGGGCAATGCCTGCATGATGCTTTAAGATTTCAGCTTTTACATTTTTCAATTCCTGTACTGCATTAGTGCATAGCTCTAAACTCCGTATAAAGAGGAGTTACTGTCTTCACATTTTGGTCAGACAAAACAATCCCTCTGGGCCTGAGATCCAAGGACACCTCACAGACTCACACCCCTAAAATTATAAACAAAAGTGAATTGGGGGGAGCAAACTGGAGGAATGTGACTTAATTACCTGAAGCTGTAATTGGAGGATTAACCCCTGGTATGTAAATGGATCAAACTTAGAATTGCCTGAAAAACTCGTGCCCATCTTGGGTGTAGCCTCTGCGAGGCTCCTGCACTGCCCAAGGTGTATCTATTGAAGGCCTTTAATAAATACCTACTTTTATTCTCTTAACTTTGTCCAGCCTCTGTTCCAGGTAGCCACTCCAAGGCATCAGCACATTCCCCCCTGATTTTGCAAAAGAAGCACTTTCAACTCCTTAAAACACAACCCACATGCCACAGAAAGCAGCAGTGCACTGGGTAGCCCTGCACAAATCAATGGAGCATCTGTGGGCTCACTTAGCATGATTGAAATGTAAATAAAGTACATTACTTTGAAGCATCCAACACAAAGGTGTGATAGGTGAGACAGCAAAACATAATCTGAGGTGGCTTCCCAAAATGGTAACAGTATTAGATTAATGAAAAGAAAAATCTCTTTCCTCAATACTAAATAAAAAGCACATTTGATATTAATAAAACAAAAAGTATCTTGGGATTTGGACTACATTCCTAAATTCTGCCAGAATAAGAATACCAGAAGGAGAAAAAAAAAAATCTTATGTTTATTTATCTTTAGGAGATGCCAATATATTGACAAAAATATGAATAATTACAAAACTCACCATCCAGTATCAGAATTAGAACACCCTATACTGCTGATGGATTAATTATGTTTTTTCGAAGCTATTCAGATAATTAGACATACTAAGTTCAGAGCTATTTTTACAATGATAATGGACTTGTTTTGTTGTGGTCTATTTAACAAACTGTTGGATGCTTTTTCTAAAGCTTGTTTACATTCCTGTACATCCTAGCTTGATTGATATTCTGTCCTTTGGATTATGGTGTCATGCCAACAACACCACTGAAATTGCTCAGGACAATATAAACCTCTTTTTTCAGAGCCTCTACCAAAAGCCAGACTATGGTTGCTCTTTAGATCCTTGCTAAATTGAAGTGCAGCATACTGTGCCAAATAATTCTTTTTAATTTTGTACACACACACCTCCTCATGTGTGAGAGAAGCCCAGACACAAAGGATTCCACTCAACAAAGTGGTTCAGAGCTACTACTTCAGAGCAGTTAGAGTTGTTCAAAACTCAGTAACCTTAAATGTAGAGAAAACTTACCAAATGCTCAAAGAAACACAACAAAATTTAGATATTTCAGTTTCAATGCTTGTAAGAAACATATTTAAACTTAGGCACAGACATGCACAAAAACCCTGACCATACTGGGCAGGTTCTCACCCTTTTACAGAGTCAGCTTTTGCAGATGCAGTGTTTACTGCACTGAAGTCCCACCAGTCTCAGCAATCTGTCTTGGATCACCTCAGTCACATCACTCTGCATTTCTGCTACCGAAGAAGGAGCACGTGAGGCACCTGACAGGCTCAGCCTCCAGCACAGCTGAACACCATCCTGCACCTCGTGCTCTCAGATATTGCAGTGAGCGCACTTAACCAGCACTGGCTGCTCTGAAATATGGGAAGCTTTAAAGAGAAGCATTCATACAGCTTCAAACTTTCTTGTGCTTGTTCTAAATGTCATTAAACCTATCTGTATTAAGAAATCTCATCTACCCTATCTGTATTAAGAAGTCTTGCCTGCCACAGAGATCTCATGCAGACAAATATGTATATGCAGGCACAATTTTGCTTAAAACACATACGTGTATATTCATTGTCATTTGTGTTGTCTGGCTGCAACAAAAATAAACCAAAATTGCACAGCATTTTTGAAAAGACCACAAACACTTAACACCAGTGTTCTTCAAAGTGAAAGTGCCTATTAGCCCACACATATCTCGAAACATGGCTTTGTTGTTAACATGCTACAAATGAATAGAATCAAAATATTAAAGTTAGCAGAAAGAATTCTAGTATTATATAATTAAACACTGCTGCCTTCCTTCTGGGTACCGTGACTCACAATGTGCAAGTGTATTATGCAAAATAAGATTAAAACAGAATCTGCATTTTACCCTTGGGTTCATTCAATAGTCAGGAGGAGTTAGAGAAGAAGAAGTTAATTTAGGATGAAAATAAAGCATTAAAAAAATAAAATTTTTCATATTGTCCTTCAAAGATCAATCCACACAGAGACTTGAAAAGAACAGTAAGTCTCTTGCAGTGGAGGGACACTTAAATCTACACTTTCATTTGTATCACACATCTCTAGAGTCCTGCAAAGACTGTTTACTTGTTTTGTTTAAAAAAAAGGAAGAAAAAAAGAAAAATAAAGAAGGACTTTACTATACTCTCAATTAAAAACATTACTGGAACATGTATAAGAGATCTGAATACTAACTTGCATATGTTAGCCCTGTATGATATTTCCAAAGTTACAATTATGAGGGTTAGAAGGGATTACACAGCACTGAATCACTTTATGCAAGCAAAATTTTAGATGAATATCCACTGTGTATCTTATTTTATAATCCCAAGATATAAAATTGCATCTATGCCTCATCTTTTAAAGTCATTTGTTTTTTGTTTCTTTTTTATTCATCCCTCATGCAAATTAGAAATGAAGATTTATTTATTAATTTATAACATTCACCCAAAGCAGCTTTGCTGGTTTATTCTTGTAGCTTGCAGTTTAGCCTGAGATTCATTTTCTCAGGGGATTCGTGTTCTCTGCCTGTAACAGCTTTGCTTCTCTAAGCAGTGCACTCACCATGCACCAGACTGGGGCTGCAGTTCAGTCCTGGGCTCTTTATTGGAAAATGTTCATCTGCAGGTGGTAATTAAACACGGGATAGTGTGAAATGATATTCAGCTCCTTAAGGGGCAAAGCTCAGCTCTGTCCTTGCATTACCCTTGAGTCTCCAAGAAAGAACTGTGCTGATGCATATGAAGACTGACATGCTGAGCATGAGATTGCACAGTGGTTTTGGTCAATTTAAGCGAGGATTCCACCAGAACACCCTCCCTGGCTGTTTGTGCCCTTCCCTTGGGCTACTTCTGTGCTTTTACAAACACACAGTGATCTCGTTCATCCTCCTCATCCACAGCCTCTCTCCCCAGCAATTCTTTGATTACGTCCATGTCCTAAATTCTCTCCACATCCAGTTGTTAGATTATCACTATACAGAAAAGGTAAAAACACAGTTTAAAGGCAGAAAAAAAGTATGGCAAGACTGTTCCAGGCCTGGGCACCTGAAGAATCACTTTATCTAAGCTGATGTGAGCTGGGACCCAGAGCCAACTTTTGAGATAGTCCCCCTGCTCATAAGGGAGCCACGGCTCTGGCAGCATGTGACAATCCTGGAAGGGGCCACCAGGGACAGGTCACAGCCACAGGGGCTCGATCCCCAGCACAGAAAGAGAAAACTGAAGCAGGTAATGGGACTGAAGCTATGGCTGAAGCTGATGTGTTCAGAAAGTGTCTCAAGCCATGGCCCAGTGATAGGCCCTGTTAAAAACAGCTTGTGTATCCAGATTCCTTTGGTGTTTCCCATTTTGTTTTGTTTTTATGTGAATCCAGTCCATCCACCGCCAGGCAGCAAAACACGGCTCTAAGTCAGTCAACTCATATTTACACTGTTCCATCTACAAGTAACTCAGCTGCAGAGAGCAATTAAAAATAGTAAACATTTCCAGTGTTCTTCTTCCCCTCCTTAGAGGAATTAAACCACTGCTGACGCAGGAGGAAATGAATTGCTCTTGACTGCAGCTAACACTTCATAAGTGCTTGAAACACTTCTGGTGATCATGACCCCCAGATAAAATGTCCAGTGTGAATGGGCATCTACTACTCTGTAAACCAGACACAAAAATGTCTTCATTATTTATTAGAATAGAATGCTTCACCACCCTTGGCATCTGGATTTCTCACCTCAAAGGACTTTTTAAAACTCAAAACTCCAGTCAAAAGTAATTCATATCACAAAACGGTCTAAATGGATAGCAAGAATAGATATATTTGTTCAAAGTTTCTCAAGAGTCACTTATGATAGAATATCAAGTAATCTTTATGCTCCAGGTCCCCGTATCTCTAGCTAAAATGCATTAAAAGGAAAAAATAATCAATCAAGGTTATTACACCTATGTACAACTTGTGGTGTGGTATTTTCCTTTATAGCATTTTGAATCTTCCACCTCCCCAGAACAAAGGACTTCAGAAAATAATATGAGAGGAAAAATTTCTCCTGCTTTCAAGAACATAATTTCAGAAGTGATTTCAGAAGTGATTCATTGAAATTAGTGTAGAACGGAAAAGAGTTGGGATAAAAGATGAAAATGGCCATTCTATTTGCTTTGTATTGATTCTGCTTTAATCTCTGTGGAGAGACCGTGCATTTCTAGGTGTGGGGCATGGTGAGTAAGTGGAACGAATGGGACATCAAAATTACCTAGCAGTACTTAAAGTCTTCTGTTGTTTGTTCTATAGACTGCTGCATGTGTATCTGTGAGATGCTCATCTGCTCTGCACATCTAATTCCAGGGAAAGAAAAGAGCACCCTGCTGCTGTTACCCCTCATTTTTTCCCCTCCCAATTTTCAGAAACTGCTTTAATGAGGCAGTTGATTTATAAATTTCACAAAATCAAATTCCAATGAATTTTCTATTCATATAAACATGTAATGGAGAAGAAATTTGACTAACTGGAGTCTTCTCTTTCCCTATATTCAGGTAGAAAGCTGAACTGGTCTGCTGATAGCCATCGGAAACTTGAGGGTTTTTCCCCCACTTATGAGAACAAAAGATAAATAAATCAAAATTCAGAGGCTTATTTCTCAACATCAAAATGATACATGGACCTCAACACCACCGCTGGGGTGAATGCCTCAGGAACAGGGGGCTAACAGGCCGCACAATTCCTCCACTGAGCCAACATGCTATGCCCGTTAGTGCATTAGTAAAAGCCCAGTAAAGGTTTCTAAATGAGCCTGACATTACTTTTAAGTAAACTGTGTTTCTTCTTTTCTCTCTTCTTGCCTACTCCATTTAATAATGATTTAATTCATAAAATGCTCAAGGATCAAAAAGACAACATCCTATCCCACTACAATACAACTGTAAAAATGCAGGGGCACAAAATAAAAGCCAAGCAGTTCTTTAAAGGCAGACAAAGTGCAGGTGTCCTCAGGAAGCAGCACGGTAACAGTCACACTGCAAACACAACAGCACATCATACCCTGAATCAAAAGCCTCAGTGAGCCAGCAGATCAAGCCAGGCTCGTGGTCACTACCAGGCCATCATGAGGCCACCCCTGCTGCAGCTGCAGCTGGACTACAGGAGCAGCCTAATGCTGCCACTCAGAACCTTGTACCTGAGCAGCTTCTGCAGCCACTCAGAACCTCAGGTGTGCCTCTGGATGCTCACACCAGAATTTTCCCAGTTTTATAATTCCCATTTCCCATCATGAGCACACAGGTGAGTCCTCCGCTTTCCTGAGCTCTGGGTCAGAGATGGGGGATGGCAGAGGAGATTGGACCTTGGGTTGTGCAGACTCAGAGGAGGACTGAGACCCTGCCCAGCCACACCTGGTGCAGGGACTGATGGCTGCAGGGGCCCTCTCTGGCTCTGGGGATTACTGAGTGGGGCAGTGCCATAATCACTCTTCTTCTGCTTGAAGAATGCTTTCTGCACTGGGGCTTACACAGAACTTTTATAACACAAAACCCTTCAATTGCTCATCATCCAAAAGGCTGCTTTTTGTGTCACTGGGGCAGCGCACTGCACCAAGACAGCAGGGAAAACTGGGCTCTAAATGTGTTCTTCTAATGCACACACATGAAAAAGATAACCTCTCTTTAGTCAAAGTGTCAGCATGTAGGCAGTTTAAGTCATGTTAGTTCTTCAAATATTTAAGAAGTCAAATGTATTAATTTGTATTTTTCAGACTTCAATCCTTCTGATAAATCTGATTTAGTGGGAAGAGCTGCTTCCTTTCTACTAAGAAAAATGACAGTTAGAAAGATTCAAATATCAAAATCTTCATTTGCTAAAAATTCAATCTTCAAGACTTTACTTCTGCACATTTTCTTTGAAATTAATACAGACTTTTACCTGAAAAAAAGACTAACATTTAGCATCAACTTCTACCTTCTTAATTGCATTCAAAGGATGCAGGCAGCTTTTTCTTTGCTTTTCATGAGAACTCTCAAACACAGATTTAGGATGGTTGCTCCTAAAGCTTCGTAAGAAGCTCAAAACAAGCACCATCTGCTGTGGTGGAGAGTCAGTTACTCTTCTGAAGTTGCTATCACAGCTCCTGACAAACAACCAGACAGAAAAGAACAGCAATAGTTCTTTCTAACTTTTGTTTTGCTATAAAGCACAAGAAGTGAAAACACTGTTCAGTCTTTACCAGCGTTGTGATTCATTTTGTAAAAAAGCTAAAACTCAGGCCTGCTTCAGTAGATAAAACAATAATCCTTTCACCTCTAGGACAGATGTTTTGTCTAACACAAGCTCCTAAACAAACAGAATTTGGCGTTCTGCTTTGTGGTAGCAGTTCACATCAGAAACTCCACCAGCACGCACAGTCAGAGCAATCAGCAGCCTCTGGAAGGGACTCAGCCTGGAGCTCTGACAGGCTGTGAATGCCCTCAGCCTGGAAGGGTGTCAAGCAGGAGAAGGGCACAGGTTATTCACAATGACATGTAATGACAGTATATGTTATTGATCAGATACACAGGATCTGATTATGGGAATAAAAAATCACAACTCTCTATTTTCACCATTAGTCTGTCCTTTACTGTCCCGCTAACTCCAGGAAAGGAAGGAATAAATGAAGAAAGAAAAAGAAAACTAAAATGTTGAAGCAGCTACAGTCCATATATGGCATTTAGAAATGTAGATTTCAAGTACTGAGTGAGTTTGCATGCATAAAGGCCTGACAGTTGTAAAGATAAACATTTTATAGGTATATCAAAACTGTAATATTCTCATGGAAAGCTTTCCAATGAAATCATAACCACAAGCAGCCTCTGCACATTTTGAACTGTCAGAAACAGAAAATTCAGAATTTTGATCAGTGTTTAGCTTTTTGAAGACACTTACTCTGAACCATCCTCGATTCCATAAGCTATATGCCTTGTTTGTCAATGAGTCAGCTCCTGTTAATAAGTCATGCAAAATGATGCAGATTGAAGTTATGCAAAGAAAATTATCTTTCTTGAAACTACTGTGTTAGCTGATTTGCCTACTTAACATGTTATGACAGCTTCAAGATCTTGAAACTGTCTAGAGATATACACAAACCATTAAAAACTCCAAGAAAAGCTGCATTTGAAATAATAGCAAGTGTCAAAATATCTTGGAAAACGTAGGGCAATAAAATATTAATAACAAACCAGCTGTTTAACGGCAGCCTACCAAACACTTACAACATGTTGATGTTATTTAGAAGTGAGGGTATGTCATATTTGGAAAATGATGTCCTGTGGCTCTCCAGGATGCTTTAAGCACATATTTAAAAAAAAAAATAAAAAAGAGAATGGGGAAACCCCCTATTTAACTATATTTAAATTTAACCAGCGTAGAAGTAAAAATGACAACTTACTTAGCTATAAAGCTTTCTTTGTACACTGACTCTTGACAGCCTTCAAGAAAATAAGAACAAATAATGTCTTATTCTGATGTTAACATCTTTGTTACCTGCAGTGATTTTTGTTTATTGGTTGCTTCATCTTAAAACACCAAACACAGAGCAGCAGGCAGAGCAGACCCCTATTATCCTCATGGGTTGAATGAGATCAAGTAGGTATCTGTGACCTCCAGGTTAGTGACACAGAAAGAAATATAAACTTCAGATGATATCCTGAGTATCTAGATTGCTCTGCAGGATTAATGGTCATCACAATAAATGGATTTTTCTAATGGTTTCTGAGTTTGGAAATATTTAAATGTGTAAAACCTTTTAAATAAACTACATGACAGGTTTAAGAACTTCAGACTGATCTGTAGCTGCAAAACTTATAGGGCATAGAATACTTCCATTTCTGAAAAAGGTTACCTCATCCTGGGTTTTACAGTTTGATTTTCTGGACCTTAAAAAAAAAAAAGCTATACCCCTTTTATTTTTTTTTAGTGCCATTTTCTTAATGAGAAATTGATGAATGATGACATCTGGCAAGAGAAAAAAAGCATATGGTCTAACTAGCTGTTTCTAGAGAGGTTAAAATCAGCTTTGCAATTTTCTGTGGTTGCCATTATGATTGACAGATCATCAAATAAATCACTCTTCTCCCCCTCTGTGCTGGTCCTCTGTACCATCAAAGACACCAGGGGGTAAATTTGCACTGTACTATATGAGGAATTAGACACGCAAGATCCATTAACATAAATGGGATTTTTGCACCTAATTCCCCACACATCATGCTGAAAAATGTCGCCGTAGGACATAATATTCATGTTTTCTTCTTTATTCTATTTATAATTTTTAATTATTAATTTCTAGCATAATTGGGTTCTTCTAAAGAAAATTAAATGCTTAGTGTGTTACCTAAAATATTGTTTAAGACCCCTTGGGCTTGATGTGGAAGATGACAGGGAGTGTGTACGAGTGCGAGTCCAAACCTCAAAGAAAGGAGGGTGGAAAGGATTGTTGATCCCACATTCAAATTGGCTCCTCAACAGCCAAAACTCAAACCTCACCTGTTACAGCCCACCCATCTGATCCTTACCTCTTTCAAAAAGTAACCAAAATGAATATAATAGCTGAAAACTGTAAGAAAATAAAGGGTGTTTAAAGCCAACTAGAGCATCTCTGGGTGAATGGAAAGGGACAAAAGGGTGTTGAATTTGAGACTTTTTCCTTCATAATCCCTCAAACTGTTAGATAGAGGCAGGCTTTCTGGATGGCTTCAATGCAGTCTGCTGCCATTCCTTTGCTTTCATTGGAAATTCTGAAACTGATTTATCCAGTTTTGATCTGCATGAATTTTAAATCTTTCATTTTGTGCAAATAAACAAATAAATGTGAAAATGATCCATTTGGGGTTGCTCTGCTTTTTTTTTTCCCCCAGGGGCTTAATGGCTACACAGAAAAAAATTCCACTGCATTGGCATAGAAATGAGATAAGAACAGTTGGTGCTCAGGACAAGATTTACTATCCTAAAACACTTCTGTACAGAACACAGAACCTTTCTATAAAGACACAATGTCCTTCTTCACATTTCTATCTGAAACTGCCCAAGGCACCAGAGCTGTTGAGTGTGGAATTGGTGGTACTCAACTGTTTGCATTAAATCTGGGTGGTAATGTCCAAAGATTCAAAAAGAAGTGGTTCTTTGTACTGCTAGTCTCAAAAAGACTAGAAGATAAGATAATGGACAAAGCTTCAGGAACAAACAAAACTAACAAAAACAGTTTCATGCAGGAACAGGGGGCAGGTTCAAGGGGAAAAAAAACCCCACCCAAACAACATAGAACTGAGGCTGGGTTTGCTACCGCACAGCTTAAGATCTGAATAACAGACAATATTAAAAAATTGCCAGGTCAGACAAGTAATTTGCTGCATTTATTAGAGCTTGAAGAGAAACCAAGGCAAAGAATACTGTATCAGTAAAGATGATGTCAATGAAAATGGAGGAAATCACTCATTCTACTGAGGGAGATACTGAGAGATTTCAACACAGGCAAATGGACAAGTCCCAAACTGGGTTGCAGATCTGAACAAGAATTATCTTTTTGAAAGGGGTGAGGAAGAAGAGGGAAGAGTGCTGAGATATTAACTGCCTTATTTGTTTTGGCTGTGATTAATATTGAAAAAAAAAAAGTCAATGAAACACACCAGAGACAGAAAAACACCTGGTGAAAGAAGAAAGGTCAGAATGGGAGTGTTAGTTTTACAACATATTCAACACATTTCAATGTGAAAGATACAATTTAAAACTCCAAGATACTATTTGGAGCTTTATTTCTGGTGTTTGCTACCATCTTTTCTTCTATACTTTCATAACTCACATTTCTTTAAAAGTGTAAATTCAAACTCTAGACAAAGCATGTTCTATAAGAATGGTGTGAACACAGAGCTTATTTGCTATCTTGGTCCTTTTCTGACAAAGCCTGACAAACAGTCCCTCTGTTCCTAACAAGTCTGTTTTATGTAACAAGCTTGTTTTGAACAAGTATTTTTGTAAAAACACCCGTGTCTGTAATGATTTCTATGAACTGTTCTGCTTACTGGTTAATCTAACAGCTTTGCACATCACTTCAGCAAACAGAAAGGAAACCTGTACCCTTCTGCTTCTTGTATGACAAGATTTTATACAAGAATATATTTTCACATAATATAATGGGGCTTGTCATACTTTCTTTTTCTTAAGAGTTTCATTTCCTTTTACTATTCAGGAGCATTGATTGAGGAAAAAAAATCAAATGTATATTTCATGCTTACAGCATCTTATATATACAGTCCCCTCATATCTGACATAACCAATTATCCAAACAATGCTACCACCACCTTCATTTCTGCTGAACTATACATGCTTTTTTCAATCACTCCTGAAATTACTGAGTGGGAGCTTTTCTGGATGGCTTCTAAAATGGATACGCTCGCGTTCGTCATCCTTTCTCTCAGTTTCATTAGTCTGCATTTTGCTGTGGTGAACAGAACTTGAATTGACAGCTACATTCTTACTGCTTCCTGAACTCGTTGTTTTCATTTACCTAACAGCTTATGGTACTCCAGCTGAATTCCCTGTGAATATGCTTTCTGTGTGCTACTGCTGGATTACAGTGAACATAATTAATAAAATAGCACTAGGCAACTCAAACATGGGACATGGCAAACTGAGTCAAACAGAACCACTTTTATATCTATTGCTTGATTAAATGCCAAACAAGTTACCAGAGATGGTGCCAAGAGATTAAATCTTCTTGTTAATAGCATAGAAAAATCAATGTTGCCTTCAAGAGGTTGCTGATAAAAGATTATAGAAATATTTTCTTTTCTGGGTAACAACTATGCCTGTTGCCCTTATATTTTAAATTCTTTATTAGGAGATTCAAAATACTCTCAGTGACATAATTACTGTAATTTTTTGATTTTTATGGATTCAAGTTTAAGAGTTTGTTTGTGCCTGTTCCTTTGGGGGATATAGTTCCCTGGCACTATGAAAAATTTGATTTCCAACAAGGGCACAAAATACATATCACATGTAGGAAGAACGATCATTAGTTTAATTTGCATGTCGGTATGTAAAATATATATGTGTGTGTTTGCCATCTGAGTTGCCTTCCTTGTGCTTTCCATTTACTTTCTTCTGAACAAAACCAGGTAAGTGGTTCAGATAGTCAATATTAAATGTATTTTAGTCCCTTTTAAAGCACAAAAGGAAAATTGTGAAGATACTTGTGCATGTAACTGCACTCTGAGGGCACGGTATGAAAATGGAATATATCATGCAGCCCATCTTATACATCTCAGAGAAACTGTCTGCCTGTAAAGTTTAGAACAATGTGGCCTTCAGCATCTTCATGCTGTAATAACAAAGCTTGTAGTTTTATTGCAGTGTAGTTGAGTAGATGAACAATACGTCCCTTAAAATGTCAAATGAAGCTGCTATTTCCCAAGCATTGTTGTTCTCTACATCTGATTCTAGCTCCCTTATCTGCCGTGCTTTTCCCTAAGCAGATTATAATTGATCAGACTTATCAGTAATGTGGTATCTTGAGTTTATTATTTCATGAGCTCATGGTGAAAGGGTTCTTCTCCTGCCCCAAACATTTTATATGTGCTGTTATGGTAGCACTGACCACTTCTCAGCTATCTCAGTGCAGATTAACATCTCATTTGTTCTCCCACTATCGCCTCAAGGTCTCTCACTGCTGGTACTCCACAGTCATTTCCTCCCAGTTGTATGAGTTTTCATTTTCCCCTGATGAACTTTCCTATGTTCATTATGAAATTTTACTAAGATAATCTTTCGACAAGATAAACATAGCAATAATCTTTTTTTTTTTAAATTCTTGAACAGGGATGCTGAAAAGGAAGAGCCTAAAAATCAACATGTGAACTCTGTAATACAATTTCTTTCTCTTTATCAGAGGAGGCACATTTTTGACAAGCTGCTTAAGTACTTTCATAAATATTTTTGTCATAATTTATATTGGTAAAACACCCAAAACAATTTTCTTCATATGAATTGCAGCCAATGCTGTAATTACAGCCAGTCAGAAGGGGCAAGTAGAATTTATTGCTGCTTTCATTACAGTGACATGAGAGATACTGTTCCTCATTGTTCAGCATAATTTTGTCTCCATATTTAGATTTACGCTGTAGAATATTCCTACCTCATAAAGAATCTAAAGCCAAACCAATCCATTGAAAAGATATTAAAAAAAAAATTGTCAGCATGATTACTGCTGATTTTGTGAATACCATGTATCTGTTTCCTTATAAGACTGATGAAGAAGCTTGATATATCTGATGAAGATAACAGATTTTGAACCTTTAGCTAATTGCTAATGAACATTAATTCACCAATTTCCTGCAAATTGTGTACTGACTAATGAATGAAGGAATCTTCCCACATCCCATAGGCAGTGACCACACTGCAAAAACTCAGTCCCTCATATCCTTGCTTTGATAATCTATAATTTGAAACTGCAAGGCTTGCATGGGAAAGGACTGTTTTATGGCTCTAAGTTACAGACTTTAGCTATTATGATTTTTTGCAGGAAAACTGTGGAAGAAACCTACCATGAAGTTAAAATTATTGGAGAAATTCAGTTTCTGTTTTGTGGTTTGTTGCTTTATTCAACAACAGAATACACAGAAAACAGAATCATATGTAGACCTGTGCATAAAATCTAGCAGCTTAAAATGGGCAGACTTCTTTTGAATAATTATCAAGGATGCTGAAATCCAACCAATCATCAAATACAACCCCAACAACAAACAGTAACAATTGACTTTAAATTGATTTTTAAAGGTGAGATATTTGAATTAAGTACCTCACTTAATTATAGATTATTTCCTTCTAGACCAATAAAAAGAAGAAATATGGCTAAATTATTTTAAATATTCAGGTTTTGCATAAATGTGTTACACAAATAATAAGAATAACATGTTAAAGACTTTACAGTAAGTATAATTTCTCTTCATTTCACTCATAATAATATTTGCATTTCTGAGCTGAATATAAGACCCAGAGACAATAAAAGAAGTAGATTTGTGGTTAATTGTTGAGTAAAAAAAAAATTTTTTTAAAAATCTAAAAACTCTCACACAGTGCTGACCTAAACAAGAGGTAAGTTTAGCATGAATGTACAAATTTACTCAAGACACAGATCTGCCTATCTATGCTGTTAATTTTATAAAACAAACAAAATCCACAGCCTAGAACAGGACAGAACCTCCTTCCTGTTCCACATAAGGGTGTGTGGAAGTTCATAAAATGGATGGTTTTATTTCTTAGGCTCTCCTATGCAACAGCTGTGCAAGATTGAAACTTGCACGATAGAAACAGAAGTTGTTTTGTTATCATGGTTGTGAAATCAGAATTGGAAACGTGAACACCTATGTCTCAAACAGCTAAAAGGAAATAAGCCCATGGTATTCAAATCATAATTTCATACCTCTTATAGTTCACAGTGATTTGTTTCCTATTTGAGTACACAGGATTATCTGTGCTGAGGCAGTATCTGATTTTGTCTCACTAAATCCTGTACTTAAAAAAGAGGAAAGAAGGAAAGATTCTGACACAAAAATATGGAGACTATTACCTTAAATGTGTTAGTAGTCCCTGACCTTTCAGACTTGGTTAAGGAATGGATAAAATGTCAAGGAACATTTAAAGGAAGCTGAGAACTCCAGACAGGGCATCTGGCAAGGATAAATCCAACATCCATGATAAAGACAAAGGTCAGGGGGCAAATATATGAAAATTACTTTGTACAAGTGAGGACAGCAATACTGTCACATCTGTCAGCTCTTTAGAGCATCTGAATAATAATTTCCCTTGGATCGGGACACAAATGAGCCTTATAATACGAGACTGTAATTTCCCTTTGGGTAAAAACCTCTTTAAACACAATGATAGCCTAAAGATTACTGGAACAGGGATAAACAACATCACTTGGTCACTCAGAGAACTGCACTGCAGACACTCACAGTGATGATCCCTTGTTACCAGAATGCCCTCAAAATGAAATAGGCAATGCAGGACAGACACAAAGTCCTTCAGCAAATAAATGATTCAGAGTCATCAGAACTGGAAGACTGAAGTATTTCCTCTCTGAATTTGGGTATATACAGACAGGTTAAAAAGTTCTTGGCTGTGACAGAAGCTTTTAGCTCATGACTAGTTAAAGTGTGCATGCCCCTTCTCTGCAGCAGGCTGTAAGCACAAGAGAAGGGAGAGACATGTAATCTGCATCTGTCCTCAAAAGATAAAAAAAACAGAGCCTAGAAAGCTTAAAGTATTACTGTCTGCATCTGATGCAAAATCAATGGCAGCCAAACACCCCCCAGAGCTCTCAGTGATGCAGGAGCCCGGCTGAGGGAAAGGCCCCAGAGCAGGAAAGGGAAACAACTTCTGATGTGAGACTCCTCCCTGTGAAAACAGCACAGAATTGTTGGGATGTTCACGAAAGGAGAGATGAGCATCAAGTTTTACATACGTGTCATTTTAAAAGCTATGCACATGTTCACTGCTTGGATGATAAAATTGGCCCCTGACCGAAATGGAAATATATCGAAATATGGACATGAATTACAATAATAAAAATTCCTTTTTTCTGAACTCCCTAGCAAGATAAAAGCTCTATATCTGATATATTTGCCCTTCTACATTTGTTTTTGCATTTCCCATATCTGATGGCAAAGTACATACACACTTTGCAGAAAACAATCCATATTCATATCTGACAGTGCATTATGTAATCTTGTCTTCAGATAATATAATTGTAATGTGAAGTGAAAAGTACTGAATAAATTACTTATCCTGATAAGTGCTTCTCTGTAAATGAAAGTCAAAATGCACCACAACAGTAGGGGTAACATTCAGGCTGAAATAGGAATTGGAATTGTATAGAATATTTTCACTGTTCTGGTGACATGAAATGGGACTGGTCAATGTACAACACATCCTTAATATTGTTTGCAGAAGATAAAAACCTGATAATCTAAGATTCCTGTGTGAGTGTGTAGTATTGAGCCAGGATTAATCACGGCCATAATGGATGGTAACACTTATAATGATTCTGCTATGAAACTCTACCTTCAGAGTTATAACACTTCCCATTGCTGTAGCAGTGCAATTCATGAATTAGGGGAAAGCATTTGACACTCATTTGTTAAATAACCTGTTTCTGAAATAGAACAATGGGTCAGGATGAGTCAATTACTATTTACACATTTACCCAGCTGCATGACAGCTGTAGCCACAGGTAGAGCACACACTTGAGTAAGAGAGCAAGGCTGCTGAGAGTGGGAAAACAACCCAAGAATTGCCACAGCCATGTCCCTTCCCAGCTTTGCTCTGTGCCATCCTCCATCCTGCTGCCCCAGCCTCCTCCCCAATGCCCAGGAGCTTGAGCAGCGTGGCACAGTGTTATTATTTCACTGAGCAAAGCAGTGTATTGCTGAACTTACCCTCCCCAGAGGCTGAGGTTTGAATTTACTCAAACTGCTACACGCTGCCCTTGGCTCAGGTTGTAAAGAGCTTTCCCACTGGAAAGGGGCAAATCCCCATGGCTTGGGGCAGAACAGTGAATAGAGAAGGGTGTTGTTTCATTTTCATGTTAGTGCAGGGGTGTGTTTTGAGGAGAGGGCTCTAAAACTAAAGAGAAATTGAGAGGTAAAAGGGGGGAAGTTAAAAGAAGAGGGAAAAGAGAAGACAAACTGTAGATGTAAGTAAGAAGCAATGGGGGGAAAAAAACCCACCAAGGAATGAAATACTTGCAGTAGTAAGTAAGCAACAGGATAAGAAAGTTACTCTTCAGTTACTGTTTTATGTGGTTCTGTTTACCCAAAGCACAGAGATGAAACATAAAATTATTAACAGCCAACAGAGTAAAGAATATTTATAGCCATCTATCAATGTGGAAAGTAAATTCAAGTTAATGTAGAAAGAAACATCAAACTTTCTAGCATTTAAAAAGTCAAGGTTAGATTATTTTAAATTAAATTTTAAATTCAGGTGAAATTTATAATTTGTTGTACAGCTGCTGACATTTTTGTTTTTCCCCAGACTCCCAGAGAGGCTAGAAGACTTTATCTCAAAGAAGAGAGGGAGGACAGAAATCAAATTCTTCCTGAAAAGATGAATACATAAAAACATTCAACCTGTGATGTCTCTTGGTTCTGATCTCAGTCTTAGCCTTTAAATCAGCACAGCTCATTGTCACTGAGGAGACGATATGGAATAGGAAGACAAATCACACAGGTATGTGTGGGGAAGCAGCAAACCCAGCAAAGAACATTGCTAGATGAACTAAGAACCCTTCATGAATAATAAACACCAGGATGCAGCCATACAGGTTATTTCTATCACCAGTTCCTCTGTGTCGTGCTTTATATCAACAGAAAGTTATTTTTAAATACTCTCACAGTGTTTCTTCTTTGGTGGTGTTTCACACAGAGTTTGCACTGATGCGGAATTAAACAAAGATAGGGAAAAAGACAAGAAAGTCACTGGTCTCTGGCCACAAAGAGGCCTGGTGGCTTTAAATAACACTGTAATTTGGATTATAGTAAGGTCAAGAGTGGGATTCTGAAAATCCGTGATAAACAACTGTTACAGCTGTGATCATTTCATCTTAATGTCAGGGAGATTTTGTTCTAATGATTCAAATTTCTTTTTGCTTTAACACCTGTATGTTTCCTTAAGTCAAAGCATTGCTCTAAAACAGGCCTCTGACACCAGGGGTGAGGCTCTGAAAGGTGACCTCAAGGTCACAGCAGACAAGACTTACATGAGCATTAAGTGTTGGAATGCATTAAAAAACCCATATTACAAATAATGAAAGACAGGATAAAAATAACTACCCATGGTCAAGTTTGTCACCCAATGTGAAAGTTGCCCATTCTTCCTTCTTGTGCATCAGGTCACAGCTGGAACTGCAGCAAAGATTTTATTGTTGTGTTGACATTTGCTTTCCTTTACTTACTCAATGGAACAACTGGCTGCCTCAGAAAAACCTTGTTCAGTAAAGATCTCTGGTCTTAGATTTTACACTAATACCCACAGAATGCCAGGGGATCAAACACCACCAAAAGTTTCACACAAACTACTGATTAAACGTGAACCTTACCCAGGTATTACACCTGAAGCCAGGTAATATTTTTGTTTGTTTCGTCATTCTTCCACCAATCCTGAAGAGGAAGATCTGCTTAGGGCAAGCTGTTTCAGGCCCCAACCCCATCTCAAACGCTGGCAGTCCCTGTTAATCCCTCTAAGTGCATCCCTGATTTGTTTACCAGGGAAACTGCCACTTGTCAAACAGCTCTCAGTGCTGTTGTTTACACGCTGCAGATGTAAATCATGATGAGACTGTGGCAATGTGACAGCAGCAAAATGTCCGAGCTCCTTTGAGGAGACAAGATGACAGGGAACAGAGCAGACCTGCTCAGTTGGTAATTCCTGACACTGAGCATAGTTTGCCAATTTTAGCCATTATTTTTTTAGTTTTACATAAAATCGCTTCAGTGATTTACAAATGTAATCAAAGAGGAGAGCCCACCTCACCTCACAGAGCTGTGGGTCACTCAACAAAAGCTGTCAAAGGAGAGACAAAGAAAGAGGGCCTTTGGAGATGCCATTTTGTGCT
This sequence comes from Eopsaltria australis, assembly GCA_034509425.1. Classification (NCBI taxonomy): domain Eukaryota; kingdom Metazoa; phylum Chordata; class Aves; order Passeriformes; family Petroicidae; genus Eopsaltria; species Eopsaltria australis. The sequence continues at coordinate 5,162,833 of JAVTVJ010000055.1, read as the reverse complement.
GACTGGTGATTTCATGAGTCCACAATGCCCTTTGGTAGGGAAAAGATGCATTGCCATTAAAATAGGGAGTAGACTAGAGGACAAAGATATCTTTCATTTCCCTTCACCTAGTCTTCATTAAGGAAAAATGAATTCCATTCAAAAGCAAACATCCTGACTTAGATACTTTCTCAAACTTGCATGCCACCAACCCTTCAAAATTTTGCAAGAACAAAGACTCCTACCTGAACCAGGTCCACTGCAAACAGGAAAATGAGAGAGATGCAGCAGAGAACATAAAACTAGAACAATAATTTTGTCAGGGCTACACAATAAATTGAAAAACCTAGCAATTAACATTCATTTTCACTCTGTAAAATTACCTTCTGTTACCGCTTAAACAGCTTGTAAATACTTACTGTGACAACAGTTTGATCCAAACCTATTGTTGCAAATCAAAAAATACTGTAATAAAAACTCCCTTCTGAGGCATGGGGGCACAGCTGGTTCTGAAACCCAGCTAAACTCCAGTGCCTCCTTTGGGCTCCAACTTGGCCTTCACAGAAAATGTACAGCTGGGGAAAAGGAAGAGTGGGAGGTGGTGACCTTTTAGTCCCCATTTTGAACCATGTCTAATCTGCAAAGATCAATGGAAGGATTTCTGATATTTTACATTTTCCAGCTGCATTTCAAAGCCTGTTGACTTTTTCTACATTTTTAAGAGAATTTGCATACATGCTAAATTCAGCATACAAACAAGAATGCTAGGAATAAGCTTAATGGCATTTTCCCAACTGCTCACAGTTTTCTATTACTAACTACAGGTTAGTCTGACTTTTAGTGGAAGGTGTCCCTGCCCACTGGCAGAGGGATTGGAACCAAATAATTTTTAAAGTCTATTTCCAACCTGAACCATTCCCTGATTTTAATCCACCATTCCAGCTTCAATTAAACAAAAGCCAAAAAAGTATATCTTTTTAAAATAGCCTAGAATTTACCACTAGTGTCCATCCAGGAACTTGACATATATATAGAAAACACGGGCATGAAACCACACCATGACTTCATTTTATTTCCTTCAGCCCTCTTAACATGAGGGCATCACAGAAGTAGATTTAACACAGATGCTTAAACTGCACCTAGGTTGGATAGTAGATTACGAAAATCACCCCATCTTAAACTTTCCACTGCTGAGAGGGTCAGGAAAGATAAAAAGGCTTAAGAAGTCACCTGAGGTGCCAAGGCAAGTCTAAAACAGTGTTAACTGGAGGTTTTGTTGAGTGTTGGTCCCCTCATCCCAGTACCTACAGACATTTTCTGTGAGCGCTCAGCCAGTTTGTGCTGAAATGGAAAGGAAATGTCAACACGACAATAAAATCTTTTCTGCAGTTCCAGCTGTGACCTGGTGCACGAGAAGGAAGAATGGGCAACTTTCACACTGCGTGACAAACTTGCCCATAGGTACTTGTTTTTATCCTGTCTTTGATTATTTGTAATGTGGATTTTTTCATGCATTCTAACACATTCCATTTAATTAGCACATGTACAGAGCACAGATATGGGGACTGACACTCTATTAGTGCTTAGGAACATTTTGTGTGCAGATTCTGTGGTTACATCCAGAGAGCACAGAAGGAAATTGGGCTCGTTGGGTTTGATGTTCTCTGCTGCTTAAGCCGATCATCAGTGAGCAGATCACTGACATAATATCAGAGATGCTGCTGCAAATGTCACTGTCTGGAGAGTCAGATATTCACCACTATCACTGCCTGTCCCAGACCCGTTAAAAGTCAAACAGGAACACTGCTTCTCCCTGGCTTCTCCCTCACTTCCTCTGGCACTGGTGAGATCACGAACTGAGTTGCTGGGACAAGCATTTGAATTGGAAAGAGATGTCAAAGACTACATTGTTCCACCAAGGCTCCCAGGGAGGAATGGCTGCTGCAGAATGTTTCCTTCCACAAGAAGTATGAGTAATGCAGCAGGGAGGAAAAACAAAGAACAGACGGCAACCTCTCACTCTCTAAACGGGGGCACCGTGTTGTCATTAATGACTAACACCAGAAAGCGTCTAGAAAAGCTGCAACAATAAGCATAAGGGAAACTCAAGCAATAACATCACACTTTCACAGTTATAAAATCTCTCTGACATGCTTGGCAAGGAAGTTTAGTGTGAAGGGACTAGTGTATGCAGGATGTAGTAGCAGCAGAGAAAGGATGAAAAAAGCCTCTGCATTTGTTGATTAATCATAAGTGTGTCCTTGAGTTCCCTTCAAACTTTTGACCATGACAAAAAAAAAATTATCCAAGGAAAGAGAATGACACCAGGTTTTGAGAGCAAAACATCAACAAGGCACCATCAAATTTGACAAATCTATAGCAATACACTGTGTATTGGCCTACATGACTGGATGAAATTAGGGGCTGTCAAAGTCAGTAGAAGTCCAGTAGCATTTTAAGACAGATGGAGCTTGTGGAGAAAACCTGAGCATCCTCAAAATACTCCTCTTTGTCTGTGAGTTTCTTCCAGCAGTTAGGTTGCTGTAACTAGGAATATAGATTAAAAATTTCATTTGAGGAAAATGGAAGTCTTGAATAAAAGCTTGGAATCTCAAATGCAACATTTTGTTGCTTAAAATACGTAAAAATTTTGGTACCTATGGATAAAATCTGACTTTTTCCATGGGCATAGGGCCACTTTTGTATGGTGTGGCAATAATTTTCAGCATTGGAATTCTGATTCTCCACCTAAAAGAAAGCCATTCTCCCCATAAAACCATATTTTGTAATGACTGTTCTTAAGTCCCATGAAGTATCCCTTGTTTGCAGCTGCACAAATTTTGAAGAAAATAGATATTTTGGGTAACAGATGACTGCATTGAAAGAAATGCCAGGGCAGAAGCTCACTATACATTAACAGGGTGCATCAGGCAGGGCAACACCTTGTTTCTGTTTGCTTTGGTTCTCACACAATCAATTTGGGCAAAATTATCAAGAAATTAAGAGGTTTTTTCCCATTTATTTTTTGCTTCTTTTCTGTACTGCAGCTCGTTTAGAAGAATATTTTCTAAGGTATATCCTAAAATTTCTCAGAGCTATCAGGGAGTAATTTCCTCAGCCTAATCTCCTCCACAAGATTGTAAAAACTGTAGGATAAAAGGGGAACTGTGGCGATTTACCTACTAATTAGTTGCTCTTATTAAGAAGAGCGAGATAATTGATTTTAGGATGCACTACCCCTTATTAAGACCTAATTTAACTGTATATCAAAGACTAATTAAATGGCATTACTGCATCTCACTGATGAGGTTTGATGCTTGGTGAATAGATTTGGTGAAAAATGAACACTCTGTAATAGATTTCTAATTCACACAGATAACTATGAACTAAGAAGCTGAGCAAAGGGAATTTTGGATTATCTAAAACTAACACATTTTTTGATATTCCTTTACACTGATAGTCTGAAGTGAAAAAAAGAAAACATTTAAACACCTGCTGAGAACTACAGGAAAAGGGAAAGACAATGAAAAGGCTCTCTGTGTAAAGTGTTTATTTAAACATTTAGGTAATTTCCTTACAGTGAGGAATTAAATTTGTGAAAAGGCTATGTGCTTTCATGTGTATTTATCTGTTTATTCTGCAGAACTGTGTAGTTACATAAAAGGATGACAAATAATAAATACTATTTATTTGTGTCATTTCTCAAAAGCATTTAAAGAAAACAGACTTAAAAATTATTTGAATTTCTGATTATTCCAATACCTTGCAGCATTCCAAGTTTATTTAGTGCTCAAAAGGAATGAAGAGACAGAATTACATGCCTCAAATTCTTCAAAATAGTCTGCAAGTTAAAATAAATGTGAAATAAGAAAAGATTGAGTTGCTTTTGTGCAAAGGAATGACAGGGACTGAGTTTACTAATAAATTCTTAAGGTTTTGATCCTTCAATATTCGTTTAAATGAAATCATCTGTCCTAAAATAATTCCTCTAGCAATCCAGTGCCAGCTTTGATAAAAAACAACTTACAGTAAATTTGAGTGTGTAAAGGAAATAAATGCAAAGCTTTAATCCCATCAATCCACCCTCTAAGTAAAATGTTTTGTCCTCTAGACAGAATTGCTCTGACAATACAAACTCATCGTTCTATTTAATCTGTTAGGTCACGACCCCAGGGATTATGATGGGCTGTCTCTCAAAGCCACACTGTGCTGCAGGACAACATCTCTGGGATAAATCACAGGATCCTCACCCAAAAAAACAGTGACTTCACTACAGCTCTGGGTTTCATTTCCTTGTTTCTATTGGTTTCTCTCACTGGCAAGAATATAATTGCATATGGGAGCATCAGTCGTGTGCCACTTTTCCATTCATTTTTGGCCAAGGTGTGACCATACAGAAGCAACAATCAATAGCTCTCAGACTTTTAAAGAAACAGTACTGACTGAAGGTTATTCATTTGAATCTAAAATTTGAAGGTATAAAGTTATGCTGTATTAGCTGAAGGATATTTGCACATTAATTATTCTTCTACTAATTCAAATAGAAATAGTAGTACTGTAAGGGAAAACAAATATTTATTGCAGCATTTGCACAAATTGTATTTATAAACAGAAATGTGAGCAAGCTATTTATGTAAACATTCACTAAAGAACCCTGGGTATGACCAGCCTTGCAGCCAAGATAGACACAGATTTTTGAGCAAATAATTACAGCAGAGTTTACTCTTCAGTTTGTAGCAAGTGAGGAGGATTTTTACAAATTAAGACATTTATATCCAAGTATGTAAATGCTGCTAGAGAAAACCTGAAGCTTTCTAAAAAAGAATTAAAATGAAAATACCCTTAAATATTACATTTAAAATATAATGCATTTCCTTCTTATTTAACACATGTCTTTTCTAAGCAGTGGAAGTTGCTGACTGGATTGAAGTACACATCCCCTGCCCTTCTCTACATCTGCACCTTCATGAATGCAGATGCACACTGGATGCAAAAATACTCACACTGAAGTTGCTGTGCAACTAACCATAATTTTATTCATGTTTTTGCCTAACACTCTGTCTCACTATCATGGATATTTGCTAGATCAGCAGGTGAAGAATGGGTGTGTTCAGTAACATGGGGTCTAAATGCACATGTAAAGTTACTGATCCAACATTACTGGCAAAGCAATGTTGCTCTAAAACCTTTCCCCAAATTCTATCCTGAACTTAAAATAGGAACATAAAATATGCCACAATCCTCTAGTACTTTTACACAACTCTCTCTCTCTTTATTTTCTTTATTTGCATTTTGCTCTTTCAAGATTTCTGCTGGCACTTTCTGATTAACACCTTGAGAGATTACAGTACCATCACAGTACTTTCATATTCTACTTCAGGTCTCTTCTCTTTATACTTAAAACAGAGACTAATATTAAGTGAATGCAACCTTTGATCACAAAGTTCCCATTCTACTGAAGTAAAAAAGATACCTCACTATTGCACAAGAAAACCACAGGAAGAAAAGTGAAGAGTTGGGAGACTCCAGTGTGAGAATGTTGTCCCTTGATGGAGTACTTGCTGTGATAATCATTGCAGGCTTTGGTACAGAACTCACAGAGATTCTATCCCTCAACAACATTTTCTCTTTTTAAGATGTCCATTGGCTTAATGTCAAAAACTCATATCAGTGCTCAGTATTCAACAAGGACAACCCCCTTTTCTGTTTTGCTAAAGACATTGGCACAAGGATGTGTTTGGCATTAAAATACAGGATGTAATACTGGAGAGAAGAACAACTATTCCAATTAACTTCCCTGCACTGATAAAAAGGTTAAAATAGGGGAAGTTAAAATATCAAGTTGGAATTTTTGTTGTTTACTCAGTAAGCAAGAGGAACACCCGGCACCTAAATAAAAAACCCCAAAACTCTTACTACCTTACCCTCACCAATTGACATCTACAGAAAGGAAAATCTGACAGTATTCAATAGCCAAATCTTAGCAATTATTAAAAAGCACAACTCAAGTAATCGAGTAAGTCATACATTTCTAAAGAAAGAACCAATGCTGGAAAATGCTAAATGGCCAGACAGGTTCGATATAAACAAGTCTTGTAGAATGCCAGCAATAATGTATGGTAATAAGTTAGCTATAATTAGTACCACAAGCCTTAAAATATCTCCATCCTCCCAAGTTTGCTGTATCCTGGATATGATAAAATCTTGGTTTTTTTTCCCAGTGTAACTAAAATGGTAATTGAAAGCTGATTTAGGATCAAAGACAGTCTCAAGTTTATAAATAGTTGGAGCTGGCTGTGAAGTAGTCTCATCAAAATTTCTTGAAAGTGCTACAGAGGTTGTACACTTGCAGGAACTAAACTGAAATAAGATATTTTCTGAAAGACTTATAGACAGGAAAAAAGCTCTGAGGAGGAAAAAACCCACAAATGATTTATCATAGAATCTACACCACTAAGCACTGTTAGTTGAAGATCACTGTAAAACAGTCTATTTTATGTATCTGAAAATAACCAAAACAAAAACCAAATGCCACCACAAAATGAAAAAAACAGCCCCAACACCACTGGCAAGTAAATATCAATTACCACTGAGAAGCCTGAATTACTTGAGCAATTCTTTATCCTTTCCATCAAGTGTTTTCACAGGACACCAGCAATTACAGGAGCTTTGGGTTTTATTCTTGATTGGCAAAATCCTAGTTTCTAATCCCTCTAGGTACCAACTTCAATATTTGCATTTGTACTTAAATTATTTTCTGCTGTTTTACCACAGTTTCTGAAACAATGTACTTTAAGTTTCTAAAGCAGTTCCACAAATATGCACTTGTGGAAGTGTTCTTTTTGCATTATATGAGGCAGCAAAGCAAGACAGAAGCAGTGGAAACTTTTAGAGACAAAGGAAACTGGCTACCCAATATCCCTTCCTCAACTGACTTTCAAGGTTGTTTGTGGACCTAAACAACCCAAATAACTCTGGGACTGAAATAAAGCATCAGTTCCAAACTGAACTGATCACATTTAGTGATACTCAAGATGCAGAGAAAGAATTTCCAAGCAGAAGCAAGGTATGAAGTAACAATTTTGCATAAACCATGAGCTGTCCTATTAACTGAATCTCAGCAAAAACCCCACAGAGAATGTGGCTTTGAATTGCTGAAATTTATGCTACATTTTCATTAAGTGTAATTATCATCTCATGAGAAACTGGATTAATACACCCCATTGATACACAGTGTGTAAAAATATCCCCCGTGAATTGATACTGTATATTCTAATCCAGTTGTTTAGGGCATGTCTGGATTGCATTCATTTCCTTTTGATACATTTATTATTAAAAAACCCTATGTGTAGAACTCTTTATTCCAAATTTTTGTCCTCTAGAGCAATCTGACCAATTCATTTAGGGATCTGAAGGAATAAATATAATTAATACAATTTATAACCTATGACACAAACCCCAATTTCCCAATTTGTTTTTCTTCCTAGCAGTGCTGAATAATTAACTCACACACAAAACCTGAGTTCATAGCTGAAAAGTGCACTTGAATATTTGAGACCTGCTTAGAGACTGATGACCTTTCGGGTAGGAAAGTGAGAGATCAGATCCAACAACTTGCTTGCAGGTTGGGGTGCATTAGCACCACAAATTCCAGAGCCTTTGGGACCAGAGGCTGGCAGCCATCGGGGCAAGGCGACAGGGCAACATCCAACGGCCAAATGAAACGTGTCAGGTGAAAGGATTAGGAATTCCCATTGTCAATTTGTGTTACTCTTATGTTTCTCTAGGTTTCTGACTGTATCTTCCCCCTGACAAGTAGGTTAATTTTCTCTAATTTGACTACTTTCCCAGAATAACCAGTCTAAATTTTTCAGTCTTCTAACACATTTTGCCTGGCTGTGCCACGTATGTGCTGCAGATTTTTCATCTGGCAGTTCTGTGTAACCTGCATGTACAATCAACCCTGTGATCACCTCTGTTCAAACAGTGAAATCATGGAAGGAGCATCCTTGAGTGTTGCTATGCTGACTCTCAAAATTCAGAAATAGGTCTTTCAGTACATCTCTGACTTGCAAGTGGGAAGGGAAGCTGCAGACAGGCACAGCCCCTCATGTCACCAGTTTATATGTGCCATAATCTTCTGCTGACAAGATCTTTCTGCTGTGAAAAAGAACCATATTGTAAAACAGGCCTCTAAACACCTAGAGAAATAAATAATTAAAAAGGGCTAGGGCAGCCACAGGAAGAGAGAAACCCCTCCTCAGTCATTCCCTACAACAGCAGACTACAAACCAGTGAGCCAGGGTGAGCAATTGACCATCCTGCTCTCCCAAACCTAAGCAAGACAGGAACAGCAATCAGTGCAAGCACCTGAAAGGGCTCCTGATTACATCCTAGGTCTTGAATTTTCACCAGGGAGCCAAAGCTCTGGGAATAACATATACATTTTTATTTTCCCAAATAATAATTCTCCTGACGAAAGAAGCCCAAGAGGAGGGAAGCAGAGTGCTGCAAGTGTCAGTAGGAATCTGAAAACCCCACGACTGCAGCCCATAATGCAACAGATATTGTTCATTCTGCAGAGCACAGAACTATCACCACAGCTCAGGAAGCAGATCAATAGATTATAAGGAACCTTACAGCCATCACAATGTCCTCTCTTCTCAAAAGAGACTCTCACTCACTGATATAGGCACATATATATGGTTTGTTCTCACTCTAGGAGTGAAAGTTGCATGTGCATATATATAAGTATGTATACATACACATGTATTTTTATATATGCACACAGAAGTGGGTATTCAGATGCATTCCATGTATATAGAGACACAATCTCAAAGATTTGAACATACAAACCTTCCACTAAAGAACCCAGAAGGAACCCAAAAGGAACTATTATGCTGGAAATCCTTTTGAAATCCACACAATGAGTTTATATAAAAAACCCACTGGAACTAGATTGAGACCTATTTCAGAAATAAAGTGCACAAGCTCATGACAATGAACACCAAATGTATTTTTAAGAGAGAAATAGACTAAATGCTTGAGCAGACGTGGCAAAAAATTAAGAGCAAAGACAATAATCAAGTTGACTTCTCAGAGAGAATAGAGAGAAAAATTCAAGCAGGATATAGAGATAGGGTGACTGCAAAAGAGGAAAAGATAACACAGAGACATGAAACTACAAAATTTGCACAACAGCATGGGAAGTAAAAGCATGATTAAAAAATAACCCAAAATAATCAAAACAAGGACAATTATGGATATTTAAGCAGCAAGACTGCTGCTGGTGCTGAAAGGAATAACGCAGACTATAGAATTCACAAGCTCTTTGGATGAGCAAGGAACATTTTTCAAAAATTTAGTTTACAATACTCCTGCTGTCATTCACCACCATTACCTTGAGGAGACTTTCAGCAGGGGATAAACTCTGAAAATGCTTCACAGAGAGGTGTTTGGATTTCTGCGTTGAGTCTGAAAAACAGAAAATCACTGGTTAAAGCCATCAGCTTATGACACAGAGGTAGTACTGGCAAAAGTGGCAGAAAATATCCATATAAGAAATCTGCCCACTGAACAGAGAATGTGTCAAGGAGAGAGGTGGATTAGTGGCTTTATCTCAGAAGTCACAGATTTCTGCATTTCAGAAGTGCTGTGCTGGAGTGGGTGATGGAAGGACTTACATGATCAAGGAGAACCTGTGGTTCACCAATAGCCAAGGGTTTTGATTTGATCTGAACTCTTTTGTAAAATCCCAAGATTAACGCCATACAGCCACTTTTCCCCTCTGAATTTCAGGGAGATGTATTTCAGGGAGATTGAACAACACTGGAAATATATTCCAATAGTATAACCTGAGGACAGGTTAGGAAAAAGTCTGGTTTCAACCTTCCTTCTATGCCTCCCCACCCACCAAAGGAATAAAAAGCAATTTCGGGTGGCAATAAACTTTGTTGTATATGCAGCTAGAAGGCAGCATATTCTTTTCATTCATCATTTAAAGACAGATCATCAGGAAGTCATTACATTGTGAAGATTGGATCTCTGCACTGTTGTAGTGTAATTGAGCACTTCTGTACACAAATATTGTAGATAATAAAACATAAAAAAGTTTGCAGTCTTGGACTTGTCCTTTTCCTGCACTGTGGTGTTAGGTTTAATCCAGACAGCAAACATAAAGAAAGTTTTCTCAAAACTTAAACAGAATTTGGTGGATTGGAACTTATTTTCTTAACTACTGTTAACTGTTTAAAAATCTGACAACCTAGCAAGGACTCTGGCTGGTTTTGGCTATGTGATATACCCCACCTCTATCTGGCAGAAGGTTGCAAACAGAACGGGACTGCCAGCACATAAAGAAGCAGTAGGGAAGGAGGAAAAGCAGGCAGCCTATTATAATGGACAGGTCTCAATTCACAGGTCAGTAGTGCCTACACTGCTTTTAAGCCAGTACCAATGCCCTGATGATATTTTTAAGCTGCTTCTTGCAACATCAGGATCACCATGGATGACAGACTTGCTGCAGGCTAAATTCAAGGAATATGCAGAGATCCTGTAATGGTTACAGATACTTCAATATATCATGTCTGTTTTGGCAGGGGATAATATTGGTGCTATTGAGATAAGGGTACAGTAGTGCTGTTTGAAAATATCTGTACCCTGCCTGCTGGGCTGTGATAAACAGCCGTGTGTTTCACACATTGGGTGGAAGCAGTGACAGTCCCCATGCAGGCACTCGAGAGCAGCAGGGACACACAAATAACTTTGTGCTGTGCTGGGAGCAGGAGCAATTCTGTGTAAGTGAACTTCTATTGCTTAACTTCCATCTCACTTCAGCATCTCATAAACTTGACTCAGCTGTTACAGGGTCCAGGTTCTGATTAGAAATATGATAAAGATGTGAAGAGAAGGGGCAGAAAGCAAAAATTCAGAAGAACGGAGCCAGGTGAAGACCACACAGCTACATTTACTCTGTGACAGGAGAGGGCCAGACAGAATTGGTCCATAAAGGTGTGAATACCACATTTTCATTCTACCTACAGCCACAAAATAACACTTTGAAGCATGTTGCTTTCTAAAACACAGCAAAGAATTCTCATCCCCTACAAAAGGCACTTTTGTTTCAGAGACTCATTGAAGAAAGAAGAATACTCAGCAATTGCTTAGGATTGAAATGTGCTAAGAAAAAATACATTGAGAATATTATTTTTTATGCACACTACTAAACAGCTTTACAAAATTCCACAAATCCATTTTTTTCCCCTTTTCCTTACTACATTGGTTTACCCTATCCTTGTGATTAAATACTACCTCTAAACTTTCCAAGCATTCTTCTTTGCCTTTTGAAAGGAGAGCTGCATCTCTATAAAAGGCTTTGCCAATCTGAGTGCATGGGCCAAATGCAAATGCACAGGTCAGATCATAACAGAGTTCTGAACCATTAGGATTTGTTTCAGACATAGAAGGAAAAACTGTGAAATTTCCAAAATTAATTAAAGTTCTGGAACTCTTACTCCCCATTAATTTGTGGGTAAAGAGTTTCAGCTCTGGCAACTTTAGAGTTATTTTTTAAGAAAGTAAAGTTATAAGAGGTTCTCACAGAGTTGCTCCTGCAACTTCAATTCAGCAGAACTGCTTAAGAATTATTGGAAGATAGAAAGAACATTTCCTTCACAATACTCTCTCTACAAAAAATAAAAGTAACTACCTGAAAGCAATTTCCTCTCCTACACTATATCTTAATATTAACATAATCATAAACACTTAAGACAGCATTCCCCTCGCATCTCCATTATTAATCTCTTAAAGTTGAGTTATGAACAATATAAAACATTAATGCATCATGCCCTAATAATTGTTGTCTTATTAGAGCATTTGCCCCATATGGTTTGTTGGATGGTTTGTGTTCATAAGGAAGATAAGTTTTCATTTACCAGAAGATATTAAAAAACCCCCAGCATCCAAAACAAAAAACACACCCTGTCAATATTACTTCCATCAACAGCATTTTCATAAATTAATAAAAAATTAATGAAGCAGACAAAATGTAGTAATCTGGTTAAATATTAATTTAAGGGCATGTCTGCTGAACTTTGAGCAGTATTTACTGACAGCACCTGAGCCCCCACCCCAGCCTGCTCAGAGCATCTCTTTGCTCCCACAGGAGCAGAGATCCCCTCACCCTGCTGAGGAGCAGCTGCAGCCCCAGCAGTGGGACCAGAGGGAGCTGGAGCCACAGCACCAACAATTCCAGCATCTGCTCACCAACCCCTGAGCTTGCTCTACACCTAAGGAGCTGCTCTGGCAAACAGTCCCTCAAACTGCAAGGGCTGCCACAGACAAAGAAATGCAGCCAAGTGCTCATCAGCCTCTGAGATGGTTACAAAACACACCCCTAAAGGAGATGGGAGAGTTCTCAACCACACCTGAAAGTTCTGTCTGTCCTCTGGACTTTCTAAACTTAAGCCTTCTAGCATGTACATGCTTTCATTATAGCAATAGGGTAAATTTGCATGATTTGAAGTTCAATTGTATGGTTCTAAGTAGTTCGACAAACAAGCTATGAAATGCAGACTAGAGAAAAGAGGCTTGTTTCCCAATTTCTGCTTCCTGCCTAAACACCACGATTGCTTGCTCTTTAGTTTTGAAGTTTGCAGTCAGCAGACAGTGATCCTACAGGACAGGTTTATCTTCCAACAAACTTGGACCAGTCAGAAAACATTGCAAAAGAGGGATTTAACAGGATAATAGTCTGTCTGACTACAAATAAATTTTCCATCAAAGCCTTTCCTAACAGGGTTTCATTAAACAGAAACCATATAACCAATACCTGTAGGCACATTTCTGAAGGGAGGAATGGACATACAGGTCTGTGCATTCTGATTCCATCTCTGTCACCAACTGCCTTGGTGTTCAGGGGCTACTCACAAAGTGTTTGCTTCAATTCCTCCATCTGTATAATGGCAATGATATCTAATTCAGAGGGATGCTGTGAGGATTAATTAGTTAATGTTGGTAAGTGCTTTGAAGATGAAAAGAGCTACAGAAGAGATAATCAGTTTTACAGTCTCTAAAAGCTTTTACCATGTCTGCAGAATTATTTTGGAGCACCACAGGAATATCATCAGAGAGAATCTGTCATTTATCACGTACATCCAGAAAAGGGGAGGCGGTGGGGGCCGGAGGCTTGGAAGGAGCAGGTATGAAAATATTTCAGTGTTAAATCACATATCCTGCTCTGAAATCTGCAAACAGCACAGAGCTCAGACTTCCTTTGTACAATCTACCTGTACATTGCTACCATTTTCTTAAGAAAATAAACACCAAATGGCTTTGTTGACTTAACTCTTCCCTTTTTCCTAACTTGAAATTCAGAAAATACAGTGACTTTTAGGATTCTTTTCTGTGTGTTTGAATAGCCTGGCTTTTTCTCAGTAAATATATTATAAAGGACTGAAAGATAACATCTCATTCTCTGAAGAAATGTCTTTAAGGTAAACTACATATATTTAGCTTTGGAAGATTTACTTTTGGTTGCCCAGAAAGTCTTCAATATCTATAGCCCAGCTGCATTCAATTGGTTTTCATTCCCAATAATCAAAATGGAAGTTTGTTATGAAATAGTCAAAGTCCTCAAGCTTTACTAAGTCAGACAGGATACAGAAGCACATGTTGAAAATTTCAGAATTTTTTTAAAACAGTCAGTACTAACTCTACATTACTCAGATACTTTTATATTCCACATAAGAATAGCCATAGCCTCTTTGACGTTTAAGCAGAGCATTTTTCATGGATGATTTGAAACACATTCAAAGAATGTTAACTGCTGATGCAACTGCTTCACAGCTCGTGTGTCTTCCTGGACAAACTGCTTCCAAGTATAATTATGATGTACAGCATTCTGATAAAAAATGTATTCTCGAATACACATTTTTCAGATGACCATCAGAAAAAAGAAAAAGAATTTGATTTGATCTGACAGATGCTCTCTACAGAGAGCACAACCAGACTTGAGTACAGATAAGTGGTGTGTTAGTGTGCAAAGGTGACAAGGTGTATAGCTGTGTGCACTACAAGGTAAATGCAATGCTGACTGGTACTGGCTTCACACAAAATTTCTACAATAATCAAATTCAAAACTTCATAAAGCCATTCTTCCTTCTTTAAAAAACAGTGTCCAGTGTCTGTCCTACTGATTCCCAGTAGTTAGGGTACCACTAACACTTGAAGAGAAAATGCGCAGTCAATGCTGTTGTACAGTGAAATATATTTTGCTGCTGCTTATAATCATTATGTTTTGCTCACAGCCCTTCCCCTACCTTATGTCAAATGTCAACATTGACAGGGCTGAAGAAAAGAAAGTAAATGTTTCAGCTCCCTCTTCTTTCTTAAGTCCTTTGAGCTTCACAAGGCAGTAATGATTATTTATAGCCCCTCTCTGTTCCCAAAGGTGCCACCCTCTACTCTCTCACCACATTTAATTCTGCAAGGCTACACTTCTGTTTTGTGGAAGGAGGTAGAATGTCATGACTTAGATGCATTCTTTATAAGGGAAAAGATGAAACAGCCTGGGAGAGATTCTGGCTAAGTGGACAATCCTTTGCTATTGCAATTACCCCCATTCTTACAGTCTTTGCCAACTACCATCACTCTGCCTTGAAATAAGTCAGCTCTGCTGACCCCATAGAACTTTTCAAAGGTGAATCTCAATCCCTGGTAAGCTGGACAGATCCACTTTGATCATGGCCAGATGGTACCTTCCAGGTTTTTTATTCACATTTTCCTTCAGGTTAAATAGTCCTTTTCCCTTTCCCAGTATTTATTCTTAATGCATTTATAACAAGTAGTTATAAATTCAGATCCTTTCTCCTGCGGGCCCAATGATTAAAGGCCTTTTAGACTCATTTGCATGACAGGTTACCCATTATCCTAATTGTCATTGTACAGCATCTGACCCATCCTTTCCCCCCTCCCATTTATTTAACATGAAAGAGCAGATTTTAAACGCTACTCCAGTGCAAGGTCATTTTGACCCTTCCCTGTGTACAGCAAATCCTCTGCCAGCTGCTCATCCTGGGCAGGCTGCTGTGGAGGGGAGCAGCCCCTGTGCTCCAAGCTCTGTGTCCAGCTGAGGAGCTTCAAACTCCCAGTGCAACCTCATGATCCTCAAGTACATACGCCAGAGCTCAGGGACAGCTTTACTGCACTGAAATTTCGTGTTTGTTGCTGCTGCCCTGACAGCCATCCAGCCATTCTGTACCCCAGAATGACAACATGAGGAAATGTCCCCATCCTGGGTGTCCTTTCCAGTGAGCACAGGAGGAGGTGCTGTGGGTACCACCCCAGACACTGCCCCACATGCCAGAGGGGCCTGGGAGAGGAAACATGCTGGGTTTCTTTTTAAAAACAACCAAACTTGTGTATACCACATACATCAAGACTCAGGAACACCCATGGGTTTTTTTTCCTTTCACAAGAATAAATTCCTCAAAGCCTTCTCACTGCTCCCTATGCTGTGCTGCCTCCTGAGCCTCCTGCTTATTGGATTTCCAATGAGCAGCCAAAACCTGTCTCTGAATGCCCAGGACTTGGTGGACCAGCCACACAAACACTAATCAAAAATGTCATGTTGCTACAGAGTAACCAATACTAGAAAAATTAAAAAAAAAGAGGGAAGGGGGGAAGCCAAATATGAAACATTAAACAACTGCTAATTGCTGGGAAAACTGCTGCAGGCCAGTGCAGAGCCTTCAAGGAGCACTGCTGTGAGCTCACAGGACTCCTGCCCATGCCTGAATTTTCCATGGAGTAATTGAACCTGACAGGAAACAATGTTGATACAATTAGAAATGCACACCTTGCCATCACAGCTCTATCAGTCATTGCACCACCTACCCCAGCAATATTCCAGAGTCCTCCACACAGACACAACCCTAAGTTATAAGTTCAATTTAACTCATCCGAATTCAGAGAGTCCATAAAAGGGCCGCTATCCTCTTAAAAGAACCATCATCTCTGATCTCTCACTGTTGATAACCAAGGAGGGGCACACCTTTGTTCTGGGGAATTAACAACAGATCATCTTTCCCTTTACAGATGTTTCCATTCTGTCCTGTCTGCACTAATATGCTTCTTGTGCAATCACACTTCAAACATGAAAAATTTATCTTAGGTTGCCTACCTGATTATCATCATCAGAGCACACACTAATCTATTACAGGTTCAGAAAAAATTGTGTTTTTGTGTTCATACTGGTCTGGATGAACTGTTTGCATGCCATCTTCACTTAGCTTTTCTAAGATGGATAATAAAAGCACACTGGTCTAGCTGAGATTTTCATAGTGCAGAACTGGGGAAGAGAAACTGCTATGGGTGTTTCTGCTGCCACCTTTTATCCTTCTTTCTATTTTATGTTCTACTTTAGCTCCAATTCTGGACAGTTTTTTACAAGAACTCATATCATATTGTCTGAGTTCAGAACAAAATGATTTAATTTAACTGAATTTTCCTCTTAAAAGAGACAAGCAGCAATATCTGTGCATCAAGCTCCATAGCTAAACATGGGGAGGAAAGAAAGCAAAAGAGAGAGAATAGTACACTTCATAAAGCTTGGCAAATATGTTGCCACATTCATACCACAACAACTTTGGAAGAGAGACAGAATGCATTTTTTGTCGATTTCCTATTCTCCTCATCTGTTTAATAAACAAAATTTTCAGAATTGCATTTATAATCTTTCTTGCTTTAATTGTTTACAAGAGATGAACTAAGAAACAAGTGAATTAGCTTTCTCTTTTCTTAATTTCACATTATTTAGTTTTTCAAAATAACTTTTAAACTACTTATATTTCCTTCTACTTTACTGAATTGCAGAGAGCAAGAGAAAGCATGTCTGTATGAGTGTGACATGAGACACCACTGTGCTCAAGCACTGCTAATGTGAACACAGCAGCTACACACAAAAGTGTAGAAAAGAACAAAAAACAAGAACAACCCAAGCAACCAGGGCAAATACTCAGATAGTTGATTGTACTGAAGTGCAAGGGTTAGGAACAGTGAACTAGTCTGCCTACACTGTAACTAAGAATTGTCACTGCAGCAGGATAGACACACACTATAATTACCTCAGTTTGGCATAATAACAATTAGTGCAGAAAAACCACAAAAGATAAATTAGGAGAAAATAAAAAGAGACACTTTAGTTAATTAAATTTTGTTTAGTCTATGTATAAATACTACCTTACCTGATCAAAACCCAGAAATATCCTCCACCTCGCTTCGGATCTACTGAGGAAATAACAACGCTCACAGCAGTGATTCATTAGCTGCAGCCAGTTCAGCTTTAATAACAATAATGGTAACATTATTATACTGAAAAAGTAAATCTGCTGCAGCCAAGTTGAAGAATTTTACATGGCTATTGCATCTTCATATTCGGCTGAAAATCAGAAAGAATGCCAGTTCAGGAGCTGGTCTTAGGGATGGATTGCTCAGAATGGGGTCAAAGTGCATCCTTCAGCAAGGAGCTAGGCCTGGGCTGCCAGTCCTTACCAATTAGCAAAGCTCAAAACGAGCTTAACTTCACACAAGTATTCTTTTTATCTCTTGCATCTCGTGATATTCCTAGTGTTGCAGAAGCCCCAAGGATCAGACTCTGTTCAAAAATCAGAGGCTGCTTTATATTAAGTCTTTGTATCAGGGCAACTTTTCGCAAAAGACTTTGGCACAATCAATCATATCTAAAACTAAACTGAAGTGTTTCAGAAAGCTGCCCATCATGAGCTGTTGGCTAAAGAGGCTGAAGAACCTCCCTGACGAGCCTTTGACTTCAGCATAATAAATGTGTGCTATCCCACTGAGGTGGTAGAGCTTTATTTGATTTCAAATGCTGTGTTGGTTGCTTGGTACTAATACCACAGACTGGAAATGAAAAACATCTAGCACTATTGCCACTAAATAATTTATGCAGACCTTAATGCTGTCTGTACAACATTACTCAAAACAGACTTGTTGCAGTGCCAGCAAGTATTGAAATATTCCCAATAGGAACTGATCATATCAATCTGACCTTGCTCTTTATAACAAGTCAATGTAAAGAGAGGAAGGAGAATAATCTAAACAGCATTTAGCACCTTCAGCATCTGTTTGAAAACAAAAAGACCAGCATTTTCCTAGAAAACTCCTTCCCTATTTATCTTAATGAAGGCAAAACAAGCAACAGAACAACTGTTGAATGGAATTACAATAAAATAATTTTTTCATAGGCAAAAGGGCACAAAATAAGTTTTCATTTGGCTCAGTGACTATCCTGTGTTTGAAAAGAATGTTACATATTCATTTCATTTATCATTTAAAGTCAGATAATCAGGAAGTCATTATGTGGCCTACACTGGGCAGCTATTCGATTACAGCATAATTGAACACTCTGTAAGGCAGCCAAAGCTGACAGGTTGGGAATGCATAATATCCTTCCCATGGTATTTTGAAGCAGGGGATAACTGTAGGAAAATCATTGTCAATCAAAACCTGACAACCAAGTGAGAGAGGCTGGAATCTCTGCTACTTTCAAAACAGAAACTCAGCTTTATTTCTTAAGCTCTTGAGGCGTGCTTTGTGTGTTTATCAAATTATAAGTCATTGTTTAAAAAGATCATAACTGAAATCAGAAAATTTGATTTGGCCCTCTTGTCTTTGTCATTTATCTGCAGGGAAACAGTGATCAAATATGAAAATGAGAGGAAAGGTTGGACTCGCTTGCCCAATGTTTTAAACCTGGTTTTGAAACGTGCTGGTTGCTGAGAACAGCTATTAACAACAAACAGACACTCACACAAACCCCACATGGCTTGCAAAAACATTGGCCTTCCAGTTGTTGAGTATTTAAATTACTGACTAATGCTGTAAGAAGCTTGAGATTAAAAGTTATTTTTACTGAGGGACTTGAAACTCTATTTCCAGTTGGTAGCAAAGCAAGTTTTTTAATTAAAAGCCAGTTTGTTTCCCAGAATTATCAGTATATATTTTAGTAGAAGCTTACAACTCCTTTGGGAAGCACCTAGGCATTTTCTGGGTTTCTCAAATGTGCCCACATACATAGATCAGGAAGGAGCAGATCACTATTCTATCAAATATCAGAGATAAGCCTTACAGTTGTAGCTTTTACTTGTATAAATATTTTTTATCACTAGCAAGCAGAATAATAGGTAGCAGATGATGTCCAATACCACTGAAATGCATCAACACATGTTCCAGCTACTCATGGGAGACTAGAAACTCTTTTCAGAACCCAGCATCTTTGAGCAGCTGTAGTTGATATCATGGAAAGCAGATGTCTTCAGCTTTTCAGACCGTCCTTGAAGGTTGTGCTGCTCAGCCTCCCTGTCTGCACAGCATCACTTGCCAGAGGGTGGCCATCAGCTGATTTTATATATATATATATATACACACACACCTACAGTGTATTTCTACATGTGCCTGATTAAACAAAATGGAGGCAAATAACAACTGACCACTGAAAGATTACTCTCATTTCCACCAGGTTGCCACAATGGATTTCCTTTTTCTTTCTTTCCTGGAAGCTCAGTCTATATGCCCTGCAGAGAAAAGGTTGAGAAAACTACGAGTGGGAAACAGAAGCAGAAATCTCCTCACGTTATCCAGACAACACAATAACCTCTGATAGCCTCCATCCTAAATCATCCAGCCGACCACTAACAAAGCCTGGGAATATAATGGAGCCTTTCAGCACGAGCTGTAAATCACTTGAGGTAATTCCAAGCCAAAGGGGAGTTGTATCCCAGGCTAGGATAAATCCAAGCATTGGATGGCTTCCTTTAGAACAAAGGCGACATCTTGAGCTCTTTTGTGGGTACAGTGTCAGGACCTGGAGGGCAGCAAAGTCCTGCTTCAGTCTGCACTCCATTCAGTCCCCATCACTCCACAGCCCTTGGCTCGACAGTGGAATTTCCATGTACGTGAAACTCCCTCAGTTCACTCCATGGAATTTCTCTACCCAGCATCTCACTGGCTGGAGACTGGCACAGCAACCAGAGGGGCTGGCATCCTGGGTGGGCCCCTTGTCCCAGTGAGGAAAAGCTCCAGTGTGAAGAAAGAAAGAAAAAAGGAAAAAAGTGAGGAAAAAAATTAGTAAGAATGACAAAAGTCTGATCTGTATTCTAATTGTCTAACATTAAAATATTAACAAGTACTAACTATATGTTGTTCATGAGATTTCTCCAGAGTTATTTACAGAAGATCAGCACCTGATTTACAGAAGAAAGAGATACTGTAATTAGCCTTCAATGTAATTATAATTCATAATTATTTCAGTATGTGTATTTATGCCAATTAATTTGTAAACTTGCATATTTTCTAATCTAATACGAAGGTCCTAAAATTACTACAATCTTCCTGAGCATTTACCTTTATTTGACTTTCCTCACACTTTTTTTTTTCCTCCTTGCTGTCTGGCTTTTTGCCTTCTAACGCTAACAAGCACAAACAGGAGTAAATCCAGTGGAGCAGCACTAAATTGCATTATTCTTCCAGAGGTCATCTCTATCCTCTTTTTAAGGAGCAGCCCAGGGTTTGCGCTCTGCTGCATTATCCCAGCTTTGTTACCTGATACTACAAATCTCCAGAGCTGCTGGGGATTACATCCAATAAGGAAAGAGTGGAAAAATTAAATGAAGGAAACAACAATTACTTGTCAGACTTTCAGCCTTTCATACGTTTTGGGTTCTACAACCAAGTAAAAATAGTAAATCAAGGGAATTTTAATTTTTTTTTTTTGTTTTAACAAGGAACTGGACTGTACTAGAACTAAATTTGGTAGGAACATCTTTAACATCCAAAATAAAAGTTGCCATGCAGACAATTCTTTTGCCATCTGACATAGTGTTATTCAACTGAAAGAATTTACTGGCTTCCAAAAAAAATCAGTCTCTGGTTTCTTAAAAGCTAAAATAAGAGAGGCATAGGGTGGTCCTATGATGGTGATTAAAATAGTATGAACAGGATGAAAAATAGTAATGTATTTGTTAATGTTATTTCACCAGGAGGAAAATATTCTATTTTTTAGATTCCACAATTTCCTTTCATGAGGTTGCATTATCCATCTGGATTCCCAAGACCAGCCCAGAGCAATTCTGTCCCTTGGTTTAGATTAAACTAATGTATTCGTAAGGAATGAATGTCTCTGCTTTTGTTGACACCATCTCTACCTCATGTTATCCTGGCATATTTCTCTGTATTTTATCAGAAAGCTTATTATTGAACATCTACTCAAAATGACACCCTGGGGCCTGGGGAAAATAGAAGGTTCCAAGTTCTTAAGGGGCTACAAATCTTTTCAATGCTTCAGCTTCTGGAACGGGTGGACTCAACCCCAAATACACACCTGGGTGCAATGAAATCTTTGGGTAGTTTTTCACTTAGTGATGCCACTTTCAACACAAATTCATTTCCATCTGGAATTTAATAATAAATTTGTCAAAATCATGAAGAACCAGTGAGCTACACACCATTTCTTTTGATTCTTTCCCTCAAGCTCTCCAAACAGGACAATGTTTCTAAACCCAAATTTATTTCAGCTGCTCTACAACACAAGTTTTATAACTGAACTGGACATTGCTACCAATTCCAGAGGGTTGCCACTGCCTCTCTTTGTTTTTGTACAGCACAAACTTGTGTATTGCAATTGTATTTATTGCTCACTCAGTGTATACTTAGAATGTGCACACAAGATTTACAATGAGCAAAATTAATTTGTCCACAGTGTGTGTCAGGAGAAAATAATTGTGTATTAAAAGTACTACTAGAATGGAGGTATCAGGATGCTGATACACATATCTGGATGCACTTGAAAAGTCTTGAATAAGTTCCATGGTAATATGGAAAAAAATTAACCCTTAAAAAAATTACACTGGTCACATTGTGGTTGAAAAAACAGAGCTACATTTCCCATCAAACTTGCACACCACTCAAAAATGTGAAGTATTGAACAGAAGGGTGTAAAATGGGAAGCTCTAATTTAAGTAAGAGTCAAAGAGCACTCCAACACGTGGCTCTATGGGATTTTCAATTACAACCAGAATAAGTGAAGATGTAAACGGAGACAGAAACAACTGTACCATCAAGCATCTGCTTCATAATTGTGAACAGCAGATTGCTTACAAATCTCCCATCTATTTAAATCCTGCCATATACTGATACCTCTCATTTTGTTCTAGTTTACTTAAAAGGATACTGTTCAGTTAAAATATTATTTCCCATAGTGATATGTGGTGTTTATGAGATAAGAGCCTATTTTTTGGGACTTGGTTACATGCTGTTTGAAGTTGGGATTTTAAAAAATTATGTAAGAAACCACATCTGGCAGTGATCTACATTATTGGTTATCTCAGGTTTTACAGCACTGCACAGCAATACAGGTGTTCACCATATAAGATGAACATCTTCTATCTTGTTATCTGAAGATGAAATGGAGGCCAGGTCTGTTGCTCCCAAATATGTCTTTAAGAATAAGGTATAAAATTCTGAGTTCCACATAGGAATGTATTTTAACAATGCCAAGCATTTTTCCCCATAACTCATAAAATTAGAAATAAGTTGGAAGTGACTCCTTATTACAGGTCTTTAGTATAATGAACTTCAGTCTAAAGAAATGTTCTTACACACAGAGTTAACTCTAGCAATTAAGTCTCTCCATCAAAAAGGGAAAATATGAAATTGAAAAAAAAAATTATTGAAATTTAAATGCTTCCAATGAATTTTTGTGAGACTGAAAACATCTGAGATGGTCAGAAAATACATGGGCACAAGACCACACCTTTAAAGGCAACACCGTTTCACCAGAGGGTTTTATGGTGGCTTAAGAAATGATTTCTACCTTTTATTTCTGAATGTGAGGCAAACCCGTGCCCTCTAACCTCATCCCTCTTCCCATAAAGCGTGTATGTAAAATTTTCATTTAGCATCTTTAGCAATCTTCCATTGGGTTTGAATAGTACATTTTCATTTCATTCATCATTTAAAGACAGATAATCAGAAAGTCATTACATGGGCTGACACCGGGCCCTGCGCTCGATTGTGCTGTAATTGAGCACTGCAGAGCGTGTGCCAGATCTAATGGATAATGAATATATTATGTCAGCAGAACTGCCTCAGCAAAGCTCCTGGGGAATCACAGGGGGGACTGCAGTGACACCGAGGGTCACAGATGTTGTGCTGATTTACTGATGGAGTGATTGTGTAATTAGGTAATCAATGGTGGGTAGAGGACTATATGTGGACAGCTAATTTTATACAAATAAAGACCATACAAGTAGGAGGCTCATCTTTTGGACAGTGTAAGATGATATTTTGGTTTGGCTTAATTATTCATAAATTCTTAATGATACATTCCAAACATCTGATGGTGGAAGCCCAGCAGCAGAGGTCTGACTCCAATTCAAACACTACAGCAAACTACTTTCACAAACTTTTTACAGTATGATCCCTGTAAGTTAGAAAACTCAAGTTTTCTACTGTGATTAAAATAAAACTCATCTTGCTTTGTGTTAGAGGTGTACTATAGCTTTTAAGATTTCATGCAGAGGTAAAAGGCAGTCATGATAAAGACATGAAACATCTCTAAACATTTGCCTTATGTTTACTCTGCTCTCACTAAGAGCATTTAGTAATATTTAGTAATATTTACTGTGTTCTGAGTGACAGCATATTTTAACAAAAATTTAGACAAAAATTGTAGAGGCAGAAGGTTCACATCCTAAATTTTTGTTATAAACATTGTGCATGTTTGTAATAGAAATGGATTTTAATAAAAATACATGCCATTTTTTAAAAAATCAGATGATTGAACTCTTTACTTAAGATGATGAACAGTAATTCATATTTATGTCCTTTTCCTGATTATGACTGGCTGTAAACAGCAGCTTCTCTCTCATCTGCCCCTCTCTCCCTGGTTCCATTTTAGAGTAATTCTGACACTTGGCTCCATGTCCTGTGCTCAGCAAAGGTCTGTCTGATGCAAGCCCTCTCTGAGGCAGGAATACACCTGTCTGCTTTCCAGTCATGTCAGTGACAGTGGCTTGGTTGGGTTTTGGCATCCACAGGATCTTCCCCACAGTGCCTGTGACAACAACTTCCAGTCGGGGTTTGGCATCCGTGAGAGTCTCCTCCCAGGAGCCTGTGGTGCGTTTGCAGTGATGCAAATCTTCAGGGGAAAATGTTATTTACTAATCACTCAAAAAATATAAATATAAATTAGAGAGACAAAAGGTAGAAGCAAGCAAAGGCCAGCAAGGATGGTTATCACTTACACCAGTTTGTTTCATCCATGGCAGAGAGCAGCAGATGGCTTCTGTTCATTTTCTGCCTTTCTCCCTCTCTAAGCCTTTGCCAAACTGTCAGATTTCTACTGACACCCTGGGCAGTCATTTACTCAATTCACTCAGCTCCCCTATCTTTACTGTGGTCACAGGCTCTTCTTTGATGCCAGGCTTTAACCCTGGAAAGAATAATCCATTCTAGCCGGAGGGAATCCAAAGAGAGAACATGCCTTAACAAAGCAGGGCAAATCCTTTCTTTCCTCTTCCCTACTGCATTCTTTTAATATTTATTTTGGGGCAACTCTGTAGTAGGAAGGGCACAATAAAGAAGCAAATGGAAAAGCAAGGCATTTTCATAACAAATAACAGATTTTTCTTAGTTTACCACAATCGGAAATTTTGGGAAGAACGGTATAATTTTGATTCTAACATGCTTTTTCCTCTACCCTGTTTGGAGATATACAAATTTCTGGACAGTTCTACAGCTATTTGCAGTTATGCACTGCTGCACACCAAGCATTTCTACCATGTTTAAGGATACATATATAGAACATGCTGGGTTTGGATCTACCTAAACTTCAGTATTAACACCTCCTCCCTCTCTTCCCACCTCTGGCTTTGTGTACCCATCACTAGCAACTCTATACATTAGTTCACAGAATAAAAACAGGCTACTACTGTTTATTATGTTTTCATCTATTTATTCATTTTCTACACCCTACAATGACATAAATGTTGAAAGACCCTAATGCTACAAATCCTTTGCTGCTATGAATTTTGGCAAATCAGTATAAAGTATTTTGAAGCTTTTTTCTTGGTCCTTGATTACTTTTCCTAAAGTTTGATTGCTGAGGTTTTTCTTTCTTCAGCTCCTACTTTAGCAGAAAAGTGTTCCCTCCTCCCAAATAATCTCTCCTTTCCCTGAGTTCTGAGCAGCAGAACAGGTACATCTGCTACCTGGCAGGACCTGAGCAAGAATTGCTGAACCAGGCTCCCAGCACAGGACAGCAATTCCTCAGCCTGGGCAATACCTATCAAATGTGTATCAGCTTAGAGTTTTAGTCCTGACTGAATTTCACAGTCCACAGACTCTAGAGAGCCAGCACTGACAACCTCTTTCTGAAATTAGGACTCTCTTTCTGTTACAGAGTACAGTAATCTTGACAGACATTCTACTGTAATTTCAGAGAAAAAAACTAAAGGAAAACTTAAGTTTCAAAATAAGTTTTCCTGTTTTTATTCACAAACATGACTAGGAGATATCAACAGTTTCTCTTTAAAAATCTCTTAAATCTCTTTAGGACTACCCAAGCATTGAGCATGGACAGCTTAAAGAAAACAATTGAAAATTCACCATATTCAAGGAGGATTTGCTGGCAAACACAGACCAAAGTGAAGCTTTCCTTAAAATTCCAGCACATTCTGGCTGCAGGGAACTCCTCAGGCTATCCTCCAAAGTGGTAATGCCATTATCTGGATGATGCTTGCTAATACTGCAGTGTATTTATGATGATAATGAGATAAAATACTAATTTCTAAAAGATGCCAGGAAGTAGAAATATGTATTTATTTAAGTAATAAAACCAAGCACAGTCTAAATGCCTCCCAAACCTGCCTATCTCAAGTACTTGTATAATGAAATTCTGAGTAATGGTTTTACTGATCTTTAATGTTCTTGCAGTGTTTAATCTTTTTAAGAGTACATAAGAGCAAAGGATGAAAATTCTTGGAGATATAAAGAGGTGTGGCTGGAGCAAAGTGTGCTCTGATGCTTTACAAAATCTAGAGAAAGGTGGTAAAAGATGTTCAGATTTTCCAGAGAAGGAGAAGGGGGCAAACAAAAGAAATGCTTGGATGAAAGAGAGGGATCTTTCATAAGAGTTCCTCAATTTTTAACCAAGAACAGCAAGAACAGTCTTCATACACAAGAATCTGTTCAAAGCACTGAGAGAAAAAGGAGAGGAAAAAAAAGACACACTAAGTAGAGAAAAATGAAAGGAAAATGAAACTGAGGTGGATGTGGATAGAATGTGCATGAAAATGTTAATTAATCCTGGCTGTTATTGTTTCTAGTGAAGTTTATTGTTTTTAAAGTATGTACCTTGCAAAGCCTTAACTGAAATTATGTGCAATGCTCTTGGACAGATCTTTATTACCGTGTTACTTTATTATTTTCAACTTCCATACTGCTTAGTGTGGATTTTATGATTAAATTGTTGGCAGTATTTTTGCAAACGTCGTTGAAAATCAGGTTTAAATCAACTTTATCAAAGGACTCAAATACTGAGCAGGAATAACTTGGAAGTATTATAAAATAGGACACAAAGATTAAATAAACAATTATATTACAAAGTAAACCAAAATATATTAAAAATTTAAAAGCAAAAGATACTTAATACCGAAATTAAATAGAATCTAGATTATTCAGATTTATTGTTCCCTTTCAAAATGTCACAAAAAAGTTACTCATTATAAAACACTGAGTTTTCTCAAAAACAGCATTTTAAAATAATTTTATTAACTTAAAGATTCGTTGACTTCAATATAATTGAAAAACTTCCTATTCTTCAATTCCTTTGTATGTCCACAGTGCTCCTATACTTTTAATCATCTCCATTGGTCAATATAAATCTTGTTCTCTGTCCACAAAAAGAAGAAGCCTTGCTCATTCTTAAATTTAGAGCCCTTTTTATATGCAGAAGAGGAAATACCATTTTACTTCTGAAAGAAATACATTTTTTGTGAGGCTTTTCCAAGTTTTATTGGAAGCACCAACAGCTGGGGTGTGGAGGCTCCCCTTCAGTTTCTGTGGTTTCATGATGGATTATTCCTGACACTGCAGCTTGCTGCTGTTTAACAGGAACTTTAATGATGGCTCCTGCTCAGTATTAATGTCCTTCACTCAG
Source organism: Eopsaltria australis (assembly GCA_034509425.1). Taxonomy (NCBI): domain Eukaryota; kingdom Metazoa; phylum Chordata; class Aves; order Passeriformes; family Petroicidae; genus Eopsaltria; species Eopsaltria australis. The sequence continues at coordinate 5,135,619 of JAVTVJ010000055.1, read as the reverse complement.
CCCTTGTGTCACCATCCCAAGAGTTTGGGCTCACCCTGGGGCTGTGTGGGGCAGTTTTGTGCTGCCAATGCCTGACTGCACTCACACCACCTCAATCCATCTATTGCACCCCTTTTGGACAGCTGGAGAGAACGCATGCAATTCCATTCGAAATTCCAGATCTAAGGCATTGTATAATTTGTACCTAATAGGGACTTCTTTTTCCTCGAGTCTGTCTCTATTGCATCAGAAATGAAAAATGGATTACTTTATCTCCTAGTCATGTCTGAACTGCGTGTGAAAAATGAAGGATTAACCAGAAGAGAGGAATGGATATTCCAAACCGAAGAGAGGAATGGATATTCCAAACTTTCTCCCTCAGTTTGGTATCTCTGCTAAGCAGCAGCATGCACTGTACATATACAATTTTTCCTTCAACTCATGTACCCTAAAGAGTTTTGTCCTTGCCAGTGAGGAAGAAGTTACAACAAAGTGTGTGATAGAGATTATTTTAATGGAATTTTTCACTGCTAAGGAAGCAATGACACAGCAGCCTTACAGCACAATGTCTTATTCTAGAGATGAACTGTCATTTCATTCATGTCATTCAAAGAGCACTTTCCTTCCTTTCTCTGTAAAACCAAACGTTCAGTGTTCTCATCATTTGAGAAGTGTAACATCTCCAAGGAGGCCTAAGAAAGCATTATTGCATGCCACAAATCAGTCTTGCAAGTTCAAATGATCAAATGCCAGGTATTAAACATTCACTTTTTCTTGTCAAATTGATATTCTGCTACTGTACGTTTCATGTACAACTTACATAACTTCAATTAAGTTGCTGGATTTCTTGGAGGCAGAAGGGAGTTACAGTTAGGCATTTTTTAAATGTCAAAGAAAAAAACACTTAGAAAATTTCCTTCTGCAAATCCTCCCAGTATAGATTTTGAAAGATGAGCCACCACACAACAATGTCCACGATCCCTCCCTTCTATAAGGCTTACAACTGTATAGAGTTTGGAATAATTTTCTAAATTTCTTGAACTTTTTTTGAAAAATCTACTTGGAAAAATCCCTCATCTTTACACATTCAAAATCTCATGGCACTCCTGATGGGGTGATAAGTTGTATTTCATACAGCTGAAGCATAACAGGGGTGAATAACTCGTGTTATTCAAGGCTCCAACTCAAGGATCAACTTCACTGACAGTTTCATGTACAATTTCCATTAAACTGTTAAAATATGGAACACAAACAACAAATGCACTATCACCAGAGGTTTTCAACCCACAATTCCAACAAAAATATGTGTATACAGAACACTACATAGGCATAAATATAATTAATGTTAAGTATTTTCAGGATCTTTGCAATGAGATTCCACTGCTATTTTTAAGGCCCAAAGGAGCAAAAGCACTCCAGAACACCTCTGATTTAAGTGGGTACAGTCCTTTACAAGTGAAGTTAAGACAGGCCATAATTGCTTTGCTGAGCTACAATATAATGCTTAAAAATAGACTTATGAATTGAAACCATTTATAATTCAACCTCAAGCCTCTGCTCCTGAGGCTCGAATATTAACTGAGCTACAAAGACCATTTCCTGAAATTTGTCTCTTTAGCTTTTTGTTGGTATGAATATATAGAATGGCTTGTAGTGCTCTTTATTTCTGTCTTAGAGAATGTGGTGAATACTTAAGGAAATCTATTTTTTCTCCCTAACCTCCATTAGAACATGCATGCTAGATTTGTGCTTTATTTCTTCCTTAATTTCTGTTTTACATGGTGGGCTAAAAGCATTTCACAGGTGTTTGCTGGAACTCATTAGACTATTTGGAACTCCTTCATGCTCTCTAAAAGGCAATTAAAATGTGTCTGCAAATTACCTCATGTGGTCTGAAGCACAGCTGCCTCTTATCCCCCTGTTACTACGTGGTGTGTCCAAACAGAAGAGAAAAACTGCTTTGATACCTGCAGTTTACAAAGGCAAATCATCCCTTCATGAGCGACAAAAATCCTCTGCTTGCCTCTTAAGGCTTCAATGTAATTGCCTTTGTTGCCACAAAAAAAAAAGTTTATAACGAGCTAAGAGACACAACTAGTTAATTAAGTGGATAACAGAAGTAATGAGAAACCAGCAAGTACTCACATAATTCAAAGAGTAGTTGCTGCATCCATAGAAAACCTAAGTGTGTGCAGGTAAAGCATCTCTGATTCTAAATGGCTAAAATGCCTATGCTAGTGTTTCTGTTTCTTTTTTCTGCATAAAAAGGAGGGCTGAAAGAATCCATTATCCCAGCAGGTGTACTTACAGAATTTATCCTAGTTCTGCAAATATCAGGCAACTAAAACCATGGTTTGAGTTTATATTTTATCTACTTCTCAAAGAGACTAAACTTGCTAAAGTAAAGACATTTTTACTGCTCTCTCAATCCTTACTGAACTCCTCTCTTCACTGGATATTCTGCTTGAGTAAAGATTGAATGAATTTTAAGCTTTTGTGTTTTGTCCAGTCCACTTCATTATTAAAAATGAGTTGTTTATGACACTGAACATTTATCTTTTGCCATCAGGTGCTGACAAATTAAAGCAAAATTCAACAAGGTTTTTAATAACTTGCCTTACTACATGTGTTTTGCAGATCCAGAGTAGCACAGTGTTCCGTCTAGGACAGAAAGGTCCAGCTCTAATATTTTTTTCTGGCCAGCAGGAGAAAGAAAAAGACATGTCTGGCCTTTTACGGTCTGGGGCTTATGCAGAGTCCAGAACAGCTTCCAGGCTATAGCCCCATCCTTTTAGCTTACCCCTGTTCCAAAATAACCAAAGCAAATGGCAACAAGAAGGGATGCAAATCCGGTAATCCTCCTCGTGTCTTCAGCATTCACCAGTTGTAATTTACTTTGAGCTCTAATGATTGCCTTGGCCCTTTCCAGCTGGAGCTGATCCCCCATCCCACCCCACACATGATATTTTTCCACTTCTCCCCACTCAGTCTCGATCTCCATCGAAGCCTCTGTGGTCACAGCACTTCATTACATCCAGCTGAAAGTATCCTGGACAGCACACCTGTCCTTCTTCCAAATAAACTTTCATCTCTCTCTTTTCTCAGCTTATTCTCTGTCTTTCCTTTTACTCTTCTCTTAGTCCTTAATTCCCATTCTTTTTTTGTTACTTTCTTCCAGTAAGCCAGAAGGGTGAACAAGTAATTTCCATGCATTTTAAACAAAGCAGTGCCTGGTAGTTACAAACAACATTGTGATGCTGAGCAGGAAACTTTACATGAGCCATGCCAACTGAATTGTGGTCTCAGAAAGGCTCAGCAGCTGTGGGTCTGAAGGCAACCCTAAATATATTCCAGTTTTTGAAGTGCAGTCACATACCAGTAATGGGGAGTGCAGCTCCTGGCTTACACTGCACTTGCTAACATGTACAGGAGACTTGCAGATCACAGCAAGAGCCATCAGAAGATGTGGAGCAATAAAGTTCAGTCTGGAATGTAACATCCATAGCAATTGCACAAAACAATGAAATTCTTTAGGTGCAATCCCACAAACTATTATGTGAATAATTTTAGTAGAGTCAGTAGGTCTGTGTATTCAAATATGAAAAAACCCCAAACAACAAACATGGAGCCCCAAAGAACACCATATTCTGGGTCCTGGGTCTTTCCAGCACTATTGTGAACAAAGAGCACATTTTTCTCAAAATAGCCTGAGGGGTAACCTTGGTTTTTATATGAATACAAAGTTACTAATTGTGTCAGAGTCTCACAAGACATCCAAGTAATTGTTTTAGTTCCTGATTTCACATCTGGTTTCAATGATCAGAAAAAGAACTTATCACATAATATTCTACCACACATATTCAATGTGATTTACACAGTGAAACCTCCAGTATGCACTTATTTAAAAAGTCCTAGAGATGCTGTCTTCTGAATTCCTACACCACCTTGTCTAACCTATATCCATCCTAGCTGCTTACTACATGTATTTTTGTGGTTTATAATGTGATTATGTGAAGTAATTATCATAGTTCTATCCAGCTTTCAGAACCACAAGAGAAATTAAAAATTGTATTCAGTTTTAGAAGGCTGAACAATTCTTCCTAGTATAAGAAAAGAATTAAAATTTTACCAATAGATAAATTATTTTCCTACATGATTGTTGAGTGCAAAGACCTTCCCAAAGCTTTGGAATGTATTTAAGGAAAGTTCTTTTAAAACAGAAATATCCTGAAATAGTTGAATATTCTCTGTGCTCAACTGAAATACAATCAGGCCCAGGCCAAGAGAGACAGACACACACTGTTCATTACATTAACTAAACATATTTGTAATTTTGTAAACAAAATGCTCCCACAATTAAATGAAGTAGTGATATGACACAGTAATTACACTCTATTCAGAACTGCAGAAATTTTGGGCTGTCATCTTGTAAATTCTTACATGACTTACTGTAGTGGTGATGTCAGTGACAGTTCTGAATTCCATTGCTTTGAGTGCAATTTAAATCTTATTTTTATACTAATGGGAATTTTTGAGTTTAATGGCTGGACATGTTGTGTCACAACAAGCAATGCAGCATATTCAGTACTGCCAGTACTCTAAACCATGGCTTGTTGAACTTGTAGTAAAGTCATGTAGAAGTTTTAGTGATTAAATCTAAAAGTTCTCAATGTATGACTCACTTAATTATCAGCTTCATCTGTAGAAGGATGATTCATGTAAATGTCTTGCAGGACCTATTTCTCCATAAAGCAAAATTTCCATTTATTTTAGAAACTAAAGATTAAAAAAATGGACAAGAATTCAGGAAACTAGTGCCCATTTTCATTCCAATTTGTTTTGCTAAAATTTTCAGTGGTGTACTATGCATATATTTTAAACTTAAAGGAAATGTGTAAAAGAAAAAAAAACCTCCTTCTGATGTTCATAATGAGTAAAGAAAAGAAAATGTTATGCCTTTATTATAATCATACCTGTCTAGTTACTATTTTAACCTTAACTGCTTTGGGTTGTCTGTTTGCACTCTTCTTCTCACCTTAATTGAACTTTTTGGGAAATATGCCATCTTTTATGTGTTTGTGTAGTAGCTGGAATAGTTGGAGGAGCTGCAGCTCCTACATACCACAAACTCCAGTGAGGCTGCTCATCTGCTTTTAATTATGCATTAAGTATGTGCTGAATCATGTTAAAAAGATCTTTCTCTTAATGTTGAATTAAATACATTTATTCCTCTTCATCCTACAGATGTATCATTTTCATTTCACTGGAGACCATTCCACATATCTCAGATACTGTTAGTGGTGTGTTCTCCCCTGCCCTCCCAAACTGGCACCACTTGTCAAACTGACTGGCATAATTTAAATAACCTTATCAAATACAAATTTGTTGTGGAAATACTGAAAGACACAGAAAAGTTCCCAAAAAAACACCAATATGATTGCTTCTCCTATGGGGTTCCTTTTTGGTAGAAAAGAGTTTATAAACCAAATGTCTGCCACCAATTTTGTACTTTTACAAGCACTAACATTTTAACAGCAGAAATGTTAAATATCAAAGTAATAGATGAGCATTCCACTAGAAGGCAATTTCACTAAATACCACAGGTATTAATCTTTCTGAATCTTAATTACACCCTTTTGACACATTATCCTTATCTGACCTTTCCTCCAGAGCTGCATGAGTAGATGTGAGGTTGGCAGGCAAGCTTAGCCCTGCTTGCCACCCGACATGCATCAGTGTAATGCAAAGAATGAATGGACATAAAGATGCAGGTCATGTGCAGCACAGGAGGTCATTAAGCCCTTATTTTCTGAAAGTTATCTTCCAAGTCCCAGCTTTTGTTCCAAGATTTTCCACCACCTTCCCTTTCCTCACTTTGGTCATGCCTCAGAACATTGAGTTTTAATGAATTACTGAGTGTAGAGCTATAAGATATTGCCAAAGAACTAAACTTTTTGAACTGGAACCATCTAAGCAACATTTAAAAACAATTAGTAATGGCAGGCCTTAATCGCAGAAACTGAATTTCAGTTTAGATTAGTAAGGGCTGGCAGTTCCAAGATTAAAAATTTAATGATTCTGCCACTAAGCCACACTTACAGCAATCAGTACTGAAAAGCATCCAGATTTTATTAGGTCAACTAAATAAGCAAAAGTGGGCAACTTGGGCATATAAGATTTAGGAAGTGTTGGGTGAGAGGCGGAGCACAGAGATGGTGCAGGGAAGAGTCAAGTCCTACTCTGGCTTAAGCAAGTCCTTTCATGTTCCTTGGTCACAGATTTCACAGCCACAGAATTATTTGAGATATTCTCAGTGTAATCCACTTCTATATGCCGCTCACATTGTTCTTCTTGGCACAAATCCAGGGCAACTTTTTATCACGTTCTCCCACTTGGTGCTCAAAATGAGGTTTTGCATTCTGAATTCTCAGCTGGAAGAATGTGCAGCACTAAACCGTGTGTGTCTCACAGCTGCTTTATTGGCAATCCCTGATGTCCACACAGTTCCCAGCACAGCCCCTTGGGCAGCATCAGTCCCTGCCTGGACCTCCAAAGGCCTTTCAGAAAACCTCTAAGAGACTCTCTAAAGTACCTGAAGGGAGGACGGCACCGTGTATACCAAACCAAATTATTACAGTTCTACATTGAAGCTGAAAGTTAAATATGAACAGTTGCTTCAAACTAGAGGAAAAGAAGAAAAGCCCAGGCAAATTTTTCTTTGGTCAAAATGCTTGCCAAGTCAGTCTGAAACACAGTTTTAGATTTTTTAACTTTTTAATTACCCTGTCAACAATTGTGGAGATGCATAATCACTCTCATGTGCATTATTAAGCTAAATATAGCCTGAAGATGAATTCTTACAATTTTTATGCACAATTCTACTTGATTAGAAACAAATTGAACAAATAATATTTGATAAATATTTACTTTGTAAACCTGCCCTGCTTGATTTTTCTTAATTTTCTGTTTAAATTTATATTGCATTAAGAATTGCCATTTTTTCTGGTGTTTTGTTCTTTCAAAAAGGTTAAATGATTATTAATTCTGAATAAGTAGCAGGGTAAGTGTCCTTGAAATCTGTGATAGTTTGATTGGGGCTGTTGTTCCACTTTGTTGTATTCTTCACTTCCTCTCATGTTCCACTATCAAAGTGACTTTCATAGTTTATATCCATGCACTGGAGAGAATTAAGCAGAGAGCTCCAAAGCTCTGACTCTGTGCAAATCCTAAACAGCTTTAATAAGAGAATATAAAATTGCATCCCTACAATCACTAAAGTATTCATAAATGGCATCTTTTTTTCAGGATTAAACCTGTAGGATTACATCTAATCAGTGCACATGGTGATCCAGGCTTTTTTCTGAGAAAGATGTGTGTTTAGATGCCTAATCATGCACTTCTGAGAATGGGAATGGCTCTCCAAATTTTGGGTGTCCAACACCAGACTTTCAAGTCCATGGGAAAGGTGAGAAACAGGACAAGGTGAATATTTGGCACACGTACATGGGGATGATGGGGAGAAGGATACTAAAGAGTGGCCCAGTTTCTTCAGCTCTGCCTAAAGTTCTGATCAAAGGTATGGCTGTGAAAATGTCTCTCCTCTTATTAACACCAAACGCACACACATGTTCTTATAAATGTAATTCTCTCACTTAATTACTTTGATGTGGATTGTGTCTCTACAGTTTGGATTTTATTGATTGTGGAGGTAAGAGAAGATTTTCAATATTGATGTAGAGCAATACTTATTATTGCTCTCTGGTTTAACTCTCTCTCACATTACTGGTGTCTTACCCAAAGGTATTGTACCTAGTGGATTAGGACTTCAAATACTTTGAGGACACAAAAGCTCTTTACAGTAAAATCCAAGACTCTAGTAATTATTATCCAAGTCTTTCAATGATTTTTTTTGATGTTTGGGTTGAGCTTTCGGCAAGAAGATTAAAAAAGAGAAAGAAAAAAACTGGCAAAAAATATTTTCAGTTGATATAAGAGTCTTCAATGTCTCATCTATTGATTTTCTTCAGATCTTTAAATTCACAGTGTGACTTATATTCCATGAAATAGGGTCATTGACATCTGAAAACATACTACAAAAAATATACACTTCATATCCCATGGACTGAAACACATAATTGTCTAATGAAAAGGTTATCCAGTGTGTTAAATCCATCACTTACAGAAATTTTTTTCTTGCTTCTAAATGAATGGATTTTGCTGCATTTTAAGACAGGAAAAGCTTCATGGTGACTGAAAAGTCTGTGGGCACAGTACTGTTTGACTGTGAGCTTAGAGCCTGGTTCTAATTTTATTTAATGTAAGACTTTCTATAGTGATATTCCTAAATTGGCCACCACATGAACACACTCCCTGACCTGAAAACTCTTATTTTTGTACTACTGACTTTCCTTTTGCCTACATTTGTCAAAATATAAAATAAAGGAGGTCAAGATTTAAAGAAAACCTTGAATTATCAACTGATGAACAAAAGCAGCCAAAACCATTAGCAAGCTGTTTGACAACATGAAGCTGTCTTTACAAAGTTCAACCTCTAAACAAGTCTTTTTTGTAATCTTATTTATTTCTCCCTATACAATATTTGGAGTTCATTTTCAAGCTTTTTTCTTTATGCATGTGAAAGCTTTGATGCTCAATAATCAAATAATCTTCACAGCAGAGGCTTAAAGAAAACTGTGGCATAATGTATGATTAACTTTTCTCTTGCCAGTTGTATTGATACTGCAGAGTAAATAAAATCTGCATTTTTCTGTCCAACAAAATTACAAATAACAGAATATGGAAGGCATTCTGTAAACTATTAAAGTAGCTAGTTTATATTTTGAAGCAATGAACAATTGTACATGTATTTAACTTTTTATTAATCCCAATGAAGTCAAGTAAGTTACTAACATTACTGTAATTTAGCCACACAAGTATTTATCTGATTAGACTTTAAATTTTCATTTTTTGAAGCAGACTAATTACTAGAATAATTTCTTTTTAGTTTTCCAATAAATATTACCTCTTGTTTGTTTACATTTAATTGACTAAAAATGCACAATTGTATTGTCTTAGATTCCAAGGCCTCTCAAAGGAAAGATTGGCCCAGCACTTCTCAGGAGCAGCAAACAGTGAAACTGCCTGAAAAGCCACTGCTATTAAACATTATGATGTGGATACAAACATAGAAACAAACAGAAAAACCCAACAACTTCCATCCCAAGCACCTTTCCCAACCCTTATGATCACCACGAAGCACATACACCTAAGAAACTACACTCTGGATTGCCCAAATCCTAGAATCTCTCCTACAGTTATATAAAAATTCAACTTTGTTCTTTGAGGGGATTTACTACTTTAGAAACTTGCTTTTTGTGGCCTGACTGATAAAATACAGTAGTAAAATGGCCAAAATTACCACTGCAGTCCCAACATCAATAGAGATTGCTCCTACAGATAGACGTTTTCATTTTTTTCATGTGCTTGTAAGGCTCTGACTTTGAGAAAAGGAAAGAGATTGCTTTAAACGGGGGCAAACCTTGCTGGAACCATTCATGCTCTTGGATTTGGTCATGTTTATCCCTCTTACTGGACATGGAGTGCATGTTTCATGAAGTCTTTGGAAGAGTTTTGACTGATTTCAAATGATTTTAGATTCATGGACAGGTTGATAGCATTGCACTTCTGTAGATACATGGGTTTATCTCTGCCACACAAAGCATCCAGTCCAAGGTGAATCAGAGTCCACTGAGGAAAGGACTAGCTGAGTCAGTTCAAGGGAAAGAATATTAAATCACAAGGAATTATGTGTTCTCTAGAGATGACAGAGTTTGAATGTTGTCAGTTTATAAAATGATCAATTTATTCAACAGTACTTTAGCAATAACATTCTTAAGGATCAAATCCCAATATCTGTAAATAATTAGGCATTCTGTAAAGTGGAGCTGGAATCAGAGTTTTTTACAGATTCCCTGGACTCTTGCCTTATAAAATAAAGGCAGAGCTAGTGCTCTTAAGCAAGACTAACAACATTTTCTGAGTTAAGACGGACATTGAGCTTTGTTTGTTTTCATTTGGTGATTTAAAGGGCTTATTTGGAGCCACAAACATGCAAAATTAAATGAAGTTTAAATTAATTAAAGATAATGATTTATACTGGTTTCAGCACAGCAAATACTGGGCTCCCCTGTACTGGAAGATGAACCTTTCTGTGGAAGGATGTTGAGCCAGCTCACCGATGGATTCCTCAACATCCCATGAAGGAAGTCTCCTGTCATACTCTGTGAGCACCCAAATTTCCCTAACTGGAAGTAGGTGAGCCTTGAGTTCATTTGTAACCAGGTACAAACAAGTCAAGGAACGACCATTTTCTTTGATGGAACAGTGGGAAATGTCCTTTACTAGTTTTGGACAAAATTCCTTAGATTATTGATAATGTTCACATTAACACTGGAAGAAAAGCACTGCAGGAATTTATTAAAGATAGATTTATCAGTGAATAAGAATTCATGATGTTTAACCCTAAGGCAAAAGCAACCAGGGCAGTTTGAGTAACAGCTTCAAGTGGATGATTAGCTAAGGGGATTCAACACTTAATAGCCAAAATAAATTAGTATAATTATTCTATTACCCATGCTAACTGATTTCATTGTTTTCACAGAAATAACAGCTCCCTAAGGAATGGAACGTTGCTTCAAAGAATCCCAGCTGCGAGTTCTGTGTTCTCTGGTGGCAATCAAAAACAACAACAAAAATAGCTGTCATTAATAATAGTATTAGTAACTGTGCTAGCACATCTTAGAAATACATTCTGGATTTTCCTGTACACCTGGACTTGATTATGAAGTTTTCTAACCACTGGAGGGTTTTAGATACAATTGAAATAAACCTGTAATGCACTTATTAAAATAAACATGAATATTTATAGAGAACAATGGAATGCTTTAAATAGATTTTTAATAAATAAGTGTGTGATTAGTTGAGGAGCTTGAGAAATCTTTTAATTGACCTCAGAAGAATTATTCAAAAGTCTATATATTTCTGCTTTTGTTCTCACAGTGAAGTGTTAAAAATATATCCTCTACACAAGAATCAGTTTCAAAGAACCTTACTGAAACATATAGTGAATTTTTATACAGTCCATCTCTATCACTTTCAAATTCTACCCAGGTCTAACTTGGAGCTGATTTGTATTCCTACCAGTCTGTATTGCTCTTCAAAACCTGCTGTACCCTCCCCTTCCCCCTCTGCAGGATCCCACCTTACAACCCACTACAAATTAGAACCACTGGAAAAACTCCAGGCAGCTGCCAGGACCCACACATGGGCTGCAGCTCCATCACCTCTTGCACCCTCATAAAAGCAGTATTAGTACACAAAATAGATACTGATGGTTTCACTTGCAGGCAGCATTTCAGTGTCCTGCACCAGCTCTGCCCCAGGCACACCCTCCTGGGGGAGTCTGGCTGTTCCTGCAGTGGGAACCATCTGAAGCTGTGATGCTGGAAGGCAGCAAGGACCAGAGAAATAAGTTCTCTATGTTATACAGAACAGAGCCAAAGAATTCTGGGACTGAATCCAGTAGTAAAAATGCACATCCCAGGGACACTGATCAACAGCATATTTTGACTGACTGTGTCTATGTTCCCCTGCTTTCTAATGCCTTAGTAAACACCCAATCCCCCTGCACAGCTGGGGAAACTAATTGTCATTGTAATTGGTGATGGTGGGGATTTTTTTTTATTTGGTATAATATAATATACTGGTAACATACACACAATTGGACATGGAGGTTTTCTCATTTCGTACTTGTTGAGACTTCACCATGTAATTTTGGGCATAACAGATGTTACCCTGAACAAACAACTACCTACTGTACAGCTCATCAGCCCTGTCACAGGAGCTGGGACTGCAAATCAAAACAAGGAGCAAAGGAGTCACAGCAGGAACATCAACTACAGAGGGGCCCACTGAGCCACAGCCTTTCTGCTGGTGAGCCCCAGCCTGTGGCACCATGGAAATCATCTGATGACCTTCACAGGAACATCAGCCCTGGAACCTGGCCTAAACCCCATTTGGAGAGACGGTTCTCAGAGTGCTGACAAGGCTTCAACAGTGTATCATGAGCTCAATTAACTGATTGTAAAATTCAGTACATATCTCCTTAGTGTTGTAGAATCAAAAGAGAACAGCTTGATGAACTTCCAGCCAGTGTGCAAAATACTGGAGAAGTTCTTCGCGTTCTTTATCAATGGTACCAGTGGTCTTAAAAACTGTCGAAAGAGGCTTAACATGATTCCATCTCTTTGGTTTGGTTTGGGGTTTTTTTGTTTTGGTTTGGTTTGGTGAAAGGAAAATTAAAATAATGAATGTAAAAAAAACTTTCTAAAATTAAATGTCACTGTCATTTGACAACAATACTGGCAAAAGCACAGGCAATGCTGTTACAAAAAATTAGTGCGTATTCAATAGGAGCTGGCATTAATTAAAACAAACTTAAAATTTTAATCTTAAAAATATGTTATGGCTTCTCAGTATCATTAAATCATAGTCACTGTATGTATCTTCTGACATTTTCAAAGATAATATTTGGACATCTAACACTGATAAGAATAATAAAATTCTCACAGGGTTCTGAAAAAATTGTATTTGCATTAGTAGTCACATTGTAACTGAGCATGGAATAGTGTGAAGGAAATTGTTTAAATGCTGTTTGGTACATGCCACAATGTTTTGCACAGACTTTGGACCACTAAAATTATAATTTTTAGGCTGCAGCGATGCAAATTCTGGGGTTTAATTTCCTTAATTTTGTGTTTAGAAAAAAATCTAAAATATCTCTTCTGCTTACACAGTGTATCCACTTTTATTACTGGTGTTGGAACTCCACACTGCCATTACAGCAAAAAAAAAACCCAAAAAAACCCAGACATTTCATTCGGCTACCAGAGATCATTATTTTGTTCCTATCTGTAATAATTTCAGTCATTCTGGTTATGATGCAACTCAACAAGCACCTGCACCAACCCAGAGAAGGAAGTGCACAAGGATCAGCAGAGAGGGATCCTGGAAACACCACATGGTTTTGGGACTTGTGCTATGGTTTCTTACATGTTGACCCTTGGATTTGTGCTTGCTCTTCCTCAGCACTGAAATTCAATCTCTTTGAATATAAGTCAATAAAATATTCTGCAGTGAAGTTGTCAGCTAATTCAAGTTGGGTATAAATATTCTAAATCCTACTTCACCTCTTTAGGACAAATATATTCTAGGTGCACAAATTGCCTTTTATCGTGCATATATCACCACATTTGATTTTTTTTTTAAGCCATCACTTTCAAATTGTCTCTTTGAACAATTCTATTTAAAATTATTTATTTTTTTCTATTCTCTTTGTTATTCATTTCTGATTTCCGAGTGTCACATGTGCCTGTGCATCACAGAAGCAACTTCCCTCCTAATCACTGTCTGTTCCTTCTTAGCTACAGGCACAGGAAGAAAAGAATGATTTGGTGACATGAGATCCACTGATGCAGTAACGAACTGTGATGCTACAAATGCTTGATTGTGGCAACCTGGAATGAATCACAGCCAGGAAAGGATGATGAGCACAGAAATGCTTTTTCTTATGCACATATTTTGGTAATTAGCTGCAGTGGCCAAAGGCACAAAGAAGCAGAAAACACAGTGCTTCTTTAAAGTGCTTCCGGTTTAATGCAACTTCATGAATTAAAATCTGTCTGGAAGAGCAAACGACCAATAAGTCTGTGGTCATTTGCCTGGACAGAACTGAAAACTTTACCCCAAAATTAGGATCCAAGGAGATTGTTGATTTAAAATATTTGTTATGTAAACCAGTGTGAAGTGGTTGCAACATATATTGTTTGTTTTATAAATTTTAAGTCTGGAGGTAAACATTGAATCATAATGTGCTGTAAATCAGTCAAACCCCCCCAAAACATTAAAGGCTGATTTACAGCAGCTAAAGACCTACCTCCATTTATTAAATCACTTTGCACAGAGTGATCTCACAGTAGTTGGGAAATCACGGGGATGAGAGAAACAATCCCAAGTTAAAGGAAAACAAACCAAGAATGGTGCAGGCACATTCAAAAGCTGTTTAATAGCTGCCACAAGAAAGGGGCAGTGGGAAATGTCTTGCCCCTACTGCCACTCTTCTTGCAGTAACTAACACTCAAACAGTGTAAAACAGGAAGGCAACAAAACCCTTCTGTTTGTAGTTACTGTTCAGTGCTCTCAGTGACTGCCCAAAGGACATCTCCCACTGCCAGCTCGGGTCTGCCCTTCCCAGGCACATCCCTTTGCTTTCAGCTTCCTCTCATCCCTGCTGTATGAAGAACAGAAGCACACAGGGGAAAGCTTTACTCCAGGTTCCTGGCAAACACTTTGTTTAATGTAGCTAAACAGTGCCTACTTCAAGGCACAGAGAAATTCCGGGCTTGATTTTATGTAGAGATCCTGAACCTCAGAAGAAATACAGGTACTCTTTATGTAAACGTTTGCCTAACTGATTGCTAAACCCAGGGTGCAGCAGCTCTTTCCATTATTTGTATCATTTTTACATCGACTTCTGCTCAGCAACTGAAAGGTATACAGCAAGAAAAAATCCAAATGTGACAAACCAGGATATCAATTACACCAATTATGAATCAGCCAAGAAAGGAGAGATAGACCTGAAGTATTAAATAAGGGGACAACAACAACAAAAAATCAGATTAATAAACCAAACATAAACTTAAGAATTTCTGTAATGTCTTTCTTGCCCCTTAGTCTTGCCACTTTGTGTATTCTGATGGTCTTACAGCCTTCCTTGGACTCTGCCTGAGTGTGAGAACAGAAGCAATTACTTTGCATAGCCATGAGGAAATTATTTCTAACAGTGAAAGTTCCCTCCAACCCACAACAGAACTGTCCACTCCCCACATTTAAATGCAGATACTTAAGTAGTCCCTCTTCTGAGTACACCTGGATGAATTTCAAAGCAGATGTATGGAAGATGTCACAGCATCACACTCCCCTTGAGTAACAGCAGGTGAAGATGTGGACAGTCATTTTATTTTGCTGCTGCCATCAGTGCTGCCTCTCTACCCCCCTCTCTATACCAAACATGCAGGACTGAAAATCTCAGAAGATATAAACCATTTCAACCATTTCAGACCTGCTTCTATGAGACATCTGCTACTGTTCTTTAACTGATTTTAAATTCACTAAAGACCTGGTGTCAAACTATTTATCTTTACACATCATTTCCAAAGATGCTCCTACCGAGGTTTCAGTTGTTTGGATCACTGCTGTCTTTAGGCAGAGCACACACCTTTGGGAATTGCACAAACCATATTGCCATACTTAAAATTTCATGTGATACCAGCATGACTACATTTATGTCCAAAAGCAAATGTTTTCAGATAGAGAAACAGAGAAAAAAAGAAGAATGCCAATCCCAGTAAGTGGGAACGCTGCTATCTGCTAGCATAGCACTAAAGATCCTGCAGTACAATACTTTCTGGCCTTCTATAATTTAACAGTGGTTTAAAAATACAAGAAAGAGCAGCAGAAAGGAAGCATGAAGAGGCCCAAAGTTTACACTGGAAAAGGAGAATTCTAGTTTCACATCTAGCAATAAAAAAGAATGCACACACAGGTTGCAATATAGGTATGTACATACTGTTTCTTTAATTCATCTCATGTAATAAAACTTCATGTGGCACTTTTTCTAACTGCTCCAGAACTACAGCCCAGCAGAGCTGTCAGGTACTTTCCCAGTTTCTCCTAGGTTATAACCACGAGGAATTTAAATATTTAAGTCTGCAGCCCAGAGTATTCTATGATATCCAGAGGGACAAAGCTATGTCAGGACACAGATCTTATGGCAGAACACTGATGTTTTCTTTCCTGCTGGTGGTCATGATGCATTTCAGGGACACATTACAAAGCTCATGTGCTCATGTGGCAGAGGGTTACTGATAAATTTTTAGGAAGGAGGTCTGCAAGGAACCACTGCAAAAGAAAAATGTTTTAATTGCTAGGGAAAACATATCAAATCCTTTTATGATGTAGCCCTTTCCAACTTTAGTAGGGATCCTTAGCTTTTGGAAAAAAGAAAGGAAGCACTAGTAATGGATGCTGCACTTAGAGCAAGGATCTTGATAACAGGAATCAAACCTCAGTTTGGTTAACAGCACTGTTTATGTGAGCCTGGTCTCAAAAGGCACACTTTTGCACCTCTTCACAAAATATCTTGAGATAAGTGGAGAACTGGTTATAGAATGATTCTGGGAAGGATCTCCAGACTGTGACAGTCAAAGAACAAAGAATGGTACCTGTTGTGAACAGTTTCAAATATTGAAAGCAAAGTAATGTTTGTTTCTTCTAGGTGAGATAATGACAGCATACAGAGAGAAACCTAATAAATTATTATATCCTATTTTTATTAATGTGGTTACAATGCTCTGTGATTAGCACTGAACAGAATTTACTTCAACAGCACAAAATATTATAATTCCACTCAAGCCTTGTCTTCAAAGATCTTTTAATCTTATTCAGTGATCTTGCTTTTCTAAGGCTGTGGCCTACTTGTAATTACTTCTTTGCCTGCCCAGAGATGATGTGAATGTGTCACGGTATATTCAAGCTACAAAATTGCCATCAATAACATAATACAATAATGGACTTGGCCCTGCACACCCATGTACTGTAACCAAACATCATTTAAGCTACACTACTCAAGAGTCTGTGGAAGCATCCAAATACTTTTTCCTTTCCTTTTATCTCTTGCAAGAGATGAAGACGAGTAAAGACAGTACCCAGAGCTCATATTTACTGATTAATTACTCCAAAGGTATTTATTTGGCATTTTGTTTTATGCTGGGCCATGCTCTCAGGAAGTGTTCAATGATATTTACCAAAGACCTACCAGTCACATTCCCTTCAGGGGCATCACAGCCAGCAGGCTCAGAGTGAGGGATTGCTGTGAATG
This sequence comes from Eopsaltria australis, assembly GCA_034509425.1. Classification (NCBI taxonomy): domain Eukaryota; kingdom Metazoa; phylum Chordata; class Aves; order Passeriformes; family Petroicidae; genus Eopsaltria; species Eopsaltria australis. The sequence goes on along the minus strand of JAVTVJ010000055.1, from coordinate 5,118,644 downwards.
ACACAGCAATGCAACCAAGGATTAAATGTTTAAAAGGTTCCCCTAATGGTTTCTAAAATATTAGTGGAAGGCAGAGATAATATATGGCACTTACAGTAAGAAGGCATTTACATTTGTTACGTAACATTATAGGAAACCAGGATTTGTGGAGAGAAGGAAACACACAGCACTATGTAGATCCCATCCTTGATAACCTCAGCTGCATCCTTGATGTGTGGATCAGGATTCTCCATCTCAGAGACTGCAAACTGGCACAATTCCAGCAAGACTTATAAGAATTAGAGAATTCAAAGAAATCTTCCTCATCTGAATGGTAGCTGACCAAGTAACTGAGGAAGGGTGAAAGCAAAGCGTTTGTTACAATTTTAATGAACATCTACTTTGATCAAAATGCAGTAAGGACTCGGTGTCTTCCAGACGGCTCTGAGTGAATCAGGGCCTGAATATCTGTGTGCTCATGCATTTTTGTAATACTGTGGTATGGACATTCATACCTCTAAAAACTTTCTTTTTGCATGCATTTTTCAAATGTAACATGAGTGAGATGTTACATGGACAGTGTCCTAAAACAAACATGACACAATAACATGAAAAATAACAAAATAAACAAAATTTAAAAAAAATAACGCAGAAGAGTGGACCTCTGAAAATGTACTTATCAATTTTACAGGAAATGCATCAAAATTCACATCACACTAAGCTAAGAAGTGTGATGCAATACATGTACACCTGCTAGCTATGAGCAGTACAATCTTTTCAGCATGGCTATCCCAGGTTATCAGATGCTTGCCTGCTGCTCCACAGCCTGGCAGGGTACAGCTCCACTGTAACCAGTAAAATAACAGTTTGCAGTCAACTTTAAAAAAAAAAAAAATACAAAAAATTATATCTGACTCCCAAGTGTGATTAGAATGTCAGTTACAGCTGCTGCCTTGTTCTAAACACCCCCACACTTCCCAGCTCACAAGGACATGTTCAATGAGAGAATGGCCTGCATTCACTGTGTAATTATCAACCTCACACACCTTGGAAACAGAGACAGCTCCAACACGTGTGTGACTAAAAACACTGCCGTGAGATTATGGGCTGCAACAATAAAACTGTTTCCTACTGTACTTAATAGACTATTATAACAGGAAAATAATGGGAATATAAAACCTTTTCATTATCTTGACTTTTTATAGAAAGATTTATCATTGGAAAATTGTATGATTCAGATAAGATGCAAAAAACAAAAAGGAGTCAAATGCTGGAAGAGGAGGGCCAAGAACTTGCTCGTGAGTTGGCAGGCTGCCGAAAGCACCTCTGTTGGGGAATATGCAACTTTAATCTTTATTATGGAATGATCACAAATGGACTGTTTCAGAATACCATCTGTTCTCACTGAAGCATTGGATCAGCAGGCTGCAAGCTTCAGTCTGTCCTTCACCTTGTATCTGGGCTTTCAGCAAAGCTCCCGTTTTGGAAAGGGAGGGTTTTTGAAAAGAAGCCTTTTGGAAAGACTGGCATAGTATCCAATTTAAATTTAATTCATTTTTATTTTTATTTTTGCAGTGTCTCTATTTTGACTTTCCACATTTCTCTGAGGTAAGCTCCAAATGAAATACTCATAGAAAGAAAACGCTTCTGATTTCTATTTTCCCTTTGTGAAAAAATAAGTGTTTTACCAGCTGTAGTATCCAAACAAGCTCTTATTAGTCTAATATTCCTCCCAGCCCTCATTCCAGAATATCAGAGCAGTTAAATGTCTGTATCTCTGCAGCTACAGAGCATGTTTATGAGCAGATCTGAATTTACTACTAATTCCAAATGTTAATATCTAAAACATGGTAAAGAAATTACTGTTACAAATGGTATGTAAAGGGACTTAGTCCAGCATTCCCCATTCCTGTGTAGAGGGCACTCTGCTGCACAGCTGGCTAAGCCACTGCAAAGCCATTAGCCCATCAGCAATTAATCACTGATCCTGTTCCACATCTGGCTACAGATGCAATATTGCAACTGAACGTGCTCCTGGGCTTTGAGCACTCCCAGGAGGGGACAGACAGAGGAAAAAAGGAACAAACCTGTATGACTGAAATTCAGAAAATCTTTGAAGGATTAAAAAATGGGAGAAAGGAGAAAAGATTTAGCAGCAAAGTGAAATGTAACAGAGGCACTTAAGAAATGCTGAGGATGTGAAGTTTAGCACAGCGTGGCTGAGGTGCCATTTTCTCCTCTGAACACACTCAGGGGGTGTAAGGTGTGTGTGTACTGTGACAAAGCCACACCACAGGAGGGATGTGTTTGTCTCTAAGATCCAAGCTCGATAAAGACAGAGAGAGACCTCTTAGATTCAGTCTTTGAATAAACATAACTTAACTGCATTAACTTAACTGCTTGCAAGTCCTAGCCAGCAGCTCTTTCAAAGATTTAGAGTTTCAAATTTTATAAATAATACCTTTACCTCAGCCTGTAGTAGGAGTGATTTACCAGTAGAAGCAAAACAACAGAAAAGGAGACATGCTACTGCAGCAAAGCTTAAGCACTGGATATCCAAACACTTCTAAAGAGTATTCGAGGAAACAGCATTACCAAAGTATTCACAGAGCAATGGGATGCTCTCCCTGTTTAGCTCCCCAAGCTACAATGCAGAGACCAACACTGGGGATTTGGGAAGAAGCACCTTCTGAAAATCACTGCTAAATTATCACCCCAGATGCAGGAAGTTATTGGAAAAAGAGCTTAACCACAGCAGGTTTGTGAGAAGCCTGGTGATGTCCAGCACAGATTCCATATTCACCCGTTTCACTGCACTTTATGCAGCTGGAAAACATCCCAGTGGTGTCAAGATCTAGTCCTGCCAACTTTGATCCACATGAACATGAAGGAAGATATTGCTCTGGAGAATGAGACCAATTAAAACTGTCAGCTGAGAGATCCTCTTACCTCGTTTAAGAAACTAGATCTGGCTGTGCAAACTAACACTTTTCTGATAAATTTTCATGTCAGAGGGAGGAGAAGAAAAAATAACCTAAAAAATAAACATCTGGGGCATCAAGGTATTTTTTACACGATTTTGAATGTCTGACAAATGAAGAAAACAAAATAATTAATTACTTCTGAAAGTCTTAGTTAAGTTCTCATATCCTACTGGGGCCTTCCTGGCACACACAGGAAGCATGGCCAAATGGAGGGAAGGTTTCTTTAAAAATTGTAATGCCTGTAAAAAACACAAACCTAGTTATGCTCCCTCTACAGTGAATGTGTTTTCTTTCTTTTTTCTTTTAGCAGACCAAGCCTTGTATTTTGCCATGAAAAAACATTTTGACAGTTTTATACAAATCATATACTTCAGAAAAATTAATGTGTGAAGATTCTCTGTTATGTTTCCATTTTTGAAATTTTATTGAATATTCGAGGATTGCTAGTCTATCAACAGGCAGAAAAAATGACTATTTTACTGTTGTGTAGTGATGAAAAAAAGACTTTTTTCTGTTCACTGTCCTTCTTCCCCTGTCATCTTCCCTCCAAATCAACATCAAAGTAAAGGAAATTGGAAATCATTTAATGAATGGATTATTGACCTAGTTGATAAGCAAAATTACAGCCTACCTTCACATTTCTTAAATGTAAAAATCTTTAGAAAGATCATTCTCCACAGAATCACATTTTTTTTACTCTTTTTTTTTCCTCGGTACCTCACCATCTAGAGTTCACCTGTGTTAAAACAAAATATTATTGTCAAAAGCATACTTACTGCTGAGTGTAATCAACATCTTCTGACAACACTTCTACCATTTTCTCTAACTGAGATTGGAGTATTCATTAAGATAAGCTTTGGAAGAAATTAAAAGCGTGCTAACGAAATCCTAATTTGCCAAGGTGAAAAGAAGTGGCTGCAGTCTCTTACTAATGTGATTACGAAGGATCATGTTCTACATATGTTTTTTCCCCAAAGAGGACTTTTAAGCAGAGTTTTGTTTAAAGCTGGGAATATTTCTTGTCTGAAGCTGTCCTTGTGCAATGCTCAATGACAAAGAGAAGGCAGCCTGGGAGAGGGGTGAAAGTATTAAGTACAGGGAGTGAAAAAAATTTCAATAATTTAAATTAAAAAAAGGTTTTAATTTACAATGCACATTAAAGGATGCAAATCAGCAACAACTCAGAACCAATTATTTTGTTTTTAAATTAAAAGAAACATGTAAGTCATGTTTCTCATTAGTACACGACTTAGAGTTCATCTTAATTTAGTACATGGGCTGCAAGATTAGAGAAAAAATCTAGTCTTTATTGGTGTAAATGGCCACGTTCCTGTGCCTTTAGTCAGTCAGGGTTACACCTCACTTCAGTGATTTACATAACATCAGACTGCATTTCTTTCCCTCATCGCCATAGCAATTCACCTGTTAGAGGCTCTGCAGTCTCAGGGCAGGCAGCTGCTCAAACATCCCCGGAGCTCAGGGATGCCTCCCATGAAATGCACATCCCATGGGCCATGGCACAGGCAGAGTAAGCAGCGCCCTGCAGGGCAGCAGGGCTGAGCCATCCCTTCACTGACCCCACCGAGCCTGTACAAACCCTCCCGAATTTAAAGCACCCTTTTGTAACCCTGCTTTCAACTCCAAACTCGCCCTTGTGGTACCAGGACTGTGTGGAGCAGTATCACACTGCCTCGGTTTCTGGGTGAAATTACCATCAGGCCATTGAGAGAATTGAGAATATTATATGAATTAAACCCAGAATAATTCCATAGAAAATCTCATGAGATGATGAGATTCAGTAAAGGAGAGCCCAACTGCTGTGGAGGCAGTCCCTGCCCCTGACCAGGCACCCAGCACAGGCACTGTCACCCTGCAGAGAGGGAATCCAAGCTGTGCTCCCCAAAACCTGACCTGGAGCATTCTGCAATGTTGAGATGTTCAGACTTTTAGAAACTGTGGTGGGAGTGAAAGCCACCTGCTGACAAACTAACATGATATGGAGTGAACCAGGATGAGAAGCCAAGTGCTGATTTAAACAATGGGTTTTCTAACACAATGTCATAGAAGTGCCCTAGAACACAGACAGGAATCTGCTTTGTGTGCAGAAAGAGCCAAAATCCAATGCCTTTGCTGTAAGAGGCAGCATTTATAACTACACTTAGGAGAACATTGTTGCATTTGACAATGTTTTTTTAAGGTCTTGCTATCATTAAAAAGGATAAATGAATAAAAGAAAGCTTTCTGAAATTAGATGGTACTAGATTACTTTTTTATCTAGATTAACTCCCTTATCCCTTTCATGGCACAGCTGCACAAATGCTTGTAGTGACAGAGAGCAAGAGGCTGAAATGAATGGACAGCTTGGAAAACACAGGAGAGGACAGACAGGTTTTTTTCCATAGCAATGCTGAATGTGTGACCTAAGTTATCTTGCTATTGAAAACATCAAGTCTTTTTATTCTGGTGCAACATATCAGAAATCAGCCAGAGGTAATGCTGGCTATCTTTGAATTTATCCTGTATTATGCTTATGGAAGCTTAATTAAATTAACTGTTTACTGAGCACATGCTTATTACAACTTACTGTGCTCTGTATCTAAAAAACAAGAGTAATTTTCCTTTGGAAACACATTTCATCAGCTGCACAGGTGATCTTTAGAATAAAGGAATTGTTGGCAGATTACTGACTATGGTTTTCTAAGTCAGTTGTATAATTTAGAGCTCCAGGAACTCCAGTTGCTTTAAATTTATCCCATGGGTCACTGCTGTACATGTACACTCCCTTCTTGCTGAAAAATGCTTTTGAACCTCCATCCCATATGAGAACGATGCATTTCAACACCATATAATACCATAAATTGCCATATCAAAGCAATATCAAGCCCAAATTCAAAATTTGTTAAATATGCTTCATTAAAAATTATTCCAGCTCTCCTTATTCCACTTAATCTGTTCATCTCAAAGGATGGATGCAATTTCCCAGCTTGTGCTAGACTGGAAATAATGCTGAACAAGCTTCTAAGGAGTTAGCTGGGGAGTAAACTTTCCATCAACAATATTAATAAGGAAAAAAAAATCCCACAATGCTGGCCTCTATTTACATCTCATAGCCTTTTTCTTAGCTGTGATCTTGGAAAAAACTGGAAAATTTGTGGTGTTTGAATGTGAATTGGAATGAAGAAGTGAAACAAAACTAGATAATTGGCTATTATTCTTACATGGCAAATGGTCTCCATGGTAAACCTAAGCAACACAAAATAAATAGAAATATGACTCTAGGCAATACAATGAGTTAGGAATTGCCAGAAATGTCTTATGTCCCAGCATACTCCCTTGTTATGGATCCTTCAGTTGTGCAGCTCAAGGATTCCCAGGTCCCTGTAAATTGCACACATTCTGGTTAGTGCCCACTGCTCAGTGACCCCACAGGCACATTCCTGCTGCACTCCTTGCTCCAGCTGCTGCTGACTGTCCCACCCCACAGCCTGGCAAGAGAGGCAAACACCTCTGCCAAACCTGCAGCTTGCCAAAACATCTTTGCAGGTGACCCACAAATATCTGCTGCACAAAAACACAGCAGAACATTCCTTGGTCAATAATTACTTATGACATAATTTTTGAGAAGACTGTAAACTGGTAAAATAGAAGGAAAAGTGCTGAATTTTCCCTTCTTTCTTGATGGTTTGCAGAGAGCCCAGCACAGAGTACTGAGTGCTGAACACAAAACCTTCTGGATGATGTGGGAGTTGCTTTCTGCACCCGAGCTCTGGTCTCTGTCATGAGAAGATCAACGGCAAGACAAATTGTTCTACCCAGCTGAAATAATCTAAGCTTTAAGCAACACTGCTGAAGGACAGTTAGAGACTTTACTTATCCTGTACATAGTTTCAGGCAGTTTAGAAACAAGTGCTTAATAATAAAGAATTAATTTCTTTAGAACTCTCATGCAAGAGAGATTCCCAGAGTTTTAGTACTTGAACTTACAGGCAGCACTATTGCTGAGGTAAAACACTTTACTCAGCCCCATGGAGTTAAAGATAAGGACAGATGCTAAAAACTCATGCAGGGAAGCTTTGCCTACCCTGTTTTGAATCACATAAAACACCTGCTGCTGCAAAAGAGCTCTCAAGACATCTCAACTTGTCGGCTTTGCTTACCCACTGACACAGCAGATCCTCCTGGTTTCCACCAGGACTGGGCAGTGTCTCCTGTCACTAGACAGCAGTGGCTCTGGTTGATTATAAATGAATGGTGCTGATGGGCTCTGAAGGAAGTTTCATTAATCTTGTACATATCAGAGGAAAGTTTAATTCTTTTTGAAAAGTGTTTTCTAACATAGCTGAACTGTGTTAGCAAAACAAATTAGCTTGTCCTGGGCACTCCACTAACTGCTTTCAGGGGCACATTCTCTTCCCACTGAAGTAAAAAACAAAACTCTACTGCATTCCAGGGATCAAGGTTTAACTCTAAGTGTTTCCGACAGTGCTGTCAAGGAGAAGCGCCCAAGAAATGCTTCTCTCCACAGCGCCTACCCTGACACCTAAAGAGCCAAAGCACCTCTTGATGTATTTGCTGGGAAGCTGCCAATGCATCACAGGTGGATAAACCTGGCCTCAAACTTAATTTGTAGCATAAATCAAGATCATTTGTATACAACAACAGTAGCAAAGTAGAAATTCAAACCTCGGAGTAGAGGTGGCTTCGTATTTCTCTGTCACTGAAGCTGGAGTTTAGAGATGGTGAGAAATAAGGGAGTTTTGTGAGCAAAATGTTTTTAACCATATTAAGTAATTAAGCAATCAGCTTATTCCTTACATTTCCTTGCCACAATAGCCCTATTTCCAGTGCACGTCTCTTCGAATGTCCCTAGAATGACCCAAAAGGGTCAGAGGAATGAACATAGGGCAATTCTCCATAAGCCTTTCTTTTAAAGTGACCATCAGTTTGAGTGCAGTGACATTCCAGAAACATTGATCATTGTCTATCCAACTGTCAGTGATATATGTCTATCAGGAATGTGTAATTGAGGGAGTTTTAAATAATAAATACACTTTAAAAATAGGGGTTTTAAATAAAATACACAAGTATTTTAGTTGGCATATAATAATTGACTTAAGATATAACTATTGAAATAAAATAGTGTTGACAAGATTGTATTTAGAGGTTATGCATATTATAGTGACAATCTCAATTCAGAACTGCTTGTCTATTGACTACTGCAGAACCTCTGCTGGAGAAGGAAATCTACCTCACAAGGGGGTTTAGGAGGATGGTGATAATTTAGAAAGACACAGTTAGTTTTTCAACCCTTTTCTATTCCAAAACTTAGAAAGAGAAACCCTGTAAGGAAAAAGAATTTGTGTTATCATTCCTGTGATGGGAGACTCTATTTCATCTTCACCTTGATAAGACTGAGAGCTACTAGTGAGCAATTCCATTTTCCATAATTCAAGAAACACTTCCTTTTTTTCCCCAAGACCTCTTTTGTTTCAAGTACAAGGACAAAGTCCTCGTGCCGAGGATTTACACAGTGTATTCAACTAACACCATGAGCAACCAGCAAAAGATGGGGGTCCTGCTTTTTGTGTGCCCTGTCAAAGGACACCACCCATTGAAAGGTGAAGTTCTTTCAAATCCAAACATATTTGCTGAAGCACAGAACTGTGTGTGAAGCAGTATGCTGGTCTGTCTGGGATGATTCAGAAAATGGACTTGATTGACTGTAAACAGTAGATGTTCCTGGTAAGCATCCACAAAATCATCGCAAGGCACAAATCCACAGAACATTTTATAACTGACTAAAGGCTGACACACAGAATGTAGACTCTAAAATAAATAACAAATCTCCTAATTCTTTCGGCAGGGCTAAAGTTTCAGTCTAAAGATTGATTTGAGGATCATCTCTATTCAGTGAGATGAAAGGTTATGTGAGGAGAAGGAAAAAGATGAAAAGAAAGAATGGGACACCACCTAAAAACTTTAAGGCCATCTGTGATTTTGCAGTAGCATAAAGAGGAATGCAAATATTCTCCCTGAAAGAAGAATAAAGACAGTTAAATCACAACTCTCAAAGCCTTGTAAGTTATTGCTACTTTAGCTTGAACCCTTTGTGCAGGGGGATGAAAGAAAAACTCAGGTAACTCATTCTCTTCATGTTGTGGATTCACATTCTCCTAATCAAGGCAAAGCTCAAACATGAGGTTCACAATATTGTGAAAAGGGGAGTTTTTTCACAATAAAAAAGTCATAGCTAACAAAGCAGGAACTGTCATTACAGTCCTGACTGGTAAGTTTTCCAATCCAAGTTTTGGAAATAAAAGACATAATGATTTTTTTCAGAACTTTGGCCATAAATAACTTCTGAATATGTGTAAATCAACTGTCTGTGGAGAACATGCCTTAAAACAAAGCTTTTGGAAAGGCACTGATCTGTTCTACTTGAAAGGGTAACAGAGAACAGAAAGAATAGAAAGCAGCTTTAATGACTGGCTCAGAACTAGGAGAGTACCAATGAATAAGGCATTTTTATCAATGCATGTACACAATTAAAACAAACCCTGGCACATATTTATGGAACTTATATATATATATAATTATACTTGTATATAATTACATAAGTGCATACACTCCTAGAGGAGCCACCACTGACTCTTTCTGTAATGATACTCAGTGCTTTCACACTGCTTGCACCAATATTACAAAACACTCAGCATTCATGCTAGGACCAAAAATTAGGGTTTAAAAATGAAAGTTCCTATTAAGTCATTTGGGCAAAACCTTTTAACAATATGACATTTGTATACAGCAGTGGGCAACAAAATCTAGACTGGCTTACAGCACTCGAGGGAACTGGACCAAATTTTACTGTATTTGGTGAATACTGAGCTTCAGTGCAGAGTTACCCATTCATCCTTAAAAAGTAAAAGAACACAATTGAAACCCTATGAGAATACTGCATGCATTTAAATGCAAAATAAAAATGCATGTACTACTCCAATCAGATTCACAGGAGTGACAAATTGTCCTAATAAATCAGTATTTCCATTCAAAATATGTAAAGCTGTACCTATGATAAGGAAATAGGTATTTTTTAGCTGTGAGAAATGCCCAGCTATGTGTCTAGCTTCAGCAAACTTTTAACACGCTTCTGCATCTCAATGAGGGATATAGATTACCAGATTTTCATTTGCCAGTTTACTGCAAAGCAGACATATGATTCAATCTTTAGAAGGTGGCTCACTTTAAAATCTAATCTCACATTCATATAGCAACTCCTAATGAGCCCTCTAGGAGTAAACAAATTAGTCTCCAGGATGTATTATGCATTAATTAATCAGACTAATAGTATTATGAAATGTGTAATAAATGAAAATTAGTTCCAAGTGTAGTACTTGCATTGAAGAATGAACATAGAAGAATTAGAACATAATAAAAGTTTTCTCAAATTTCTACTGGTGTCACCTAAATCAACTATATTTCATTAATGACATATTTCTTGCCCATTTAAACTGCATGTTTTGGTGAGACAAATTACAATATTGCATGCTATTTTATTTTTGACCTCCATGGTAAATTAATTTTTTTAAAAATCACTGTTGTAAATCATGGAGAGAGACCTAACCTTGCACTGACCCAGCTATAACAGCCCACATGCAGCATATAAGGTCACTTCAGTCCAGAAGGGTGGAAACAAGGGAGTACCACTTACTGCAGTTCTTACACAGAAGAGCTTGTTTGGCCCTGAGCAGAAAATCTGAAAGTGCACTTATCCCTAAACAAAATGGACACAGCACTGAAAGACCTGGAGTTTCTAATAGAAGCAGGGAGCTGGGGAAGTCTGGGCACTTAATAGAGAGATTCACTGTGTTTGTTCTCTGCTTTCCCCCTTGAATGCGAACGATCTAACTTTTAAAAAGATATTGGAAAAGTTCCCCCAGGAGAGATAAGATCATTAAACAGATGTATTGCATACACTTGCAACTATTCCCTATTTCCACTGAAGTGCTGCCACCATCTCTCCTCAGGATGATGCCAAAGCCTGACCCCAGCCTGTGAGGGTCACGCTGCGTCAGGCACGTCTGAGTGCGATCCATCCGTGGCACCTGGAGCACAGAGCTGAGAGCAGAGCAGTGCACACACACAGCACTTTACTAATGTGACATGTTGGGGGAAGAGCCAGGGAGCCCTAAACCCCACATACTAAACCAGACATGCACATCATGTGAATGCTGCACTAAATAATGAAGTTTATGTGCCAGATGAAATCTCACCGGGGTGGATATGGTGGAAAATCCAAGGCAGAGGCAATGGACATCTCTAAGATGACAGGTATCACTGTATGCATCAGGTAATTATTTTAAATTGTGTTCACTCCATTTTGCAATACTTCTGCTGGTTTCAGGTTTAACCATCTGTTAAGAATCTCGTTAACCAGCATTTTCTTTCTTTCATAGCATGAGCTAATGCCAGTAGGAGACTGGATCAAGGGAAAAAAATGCTCCAATCACTGATTTTGTCCAGAGCTCTCTACATGTAAGTCCACTTAACTACTCACCCACCCCAGACTTCTCACTTCAATAGAACTTGCTCATAGCTATGCCTAAATCTGGCTTACCATTACAAATCAGAAAATAAATGAATAAAAGGTCAGCTCCTGTTCTAAGCCTCTTCAAAATTATCTCTGGCTGCAGAAAGGGATAATTTAAAGCAAAACACTTAGCTGTGGTTTTGTCTTCAGAATAACTTGGGAGTAATACACAGATTGGCTTTCTTACCTCAGCCTCCTGAGGTGCTTTCAATATCCAGCTCAGTCAGTATTTTCCCTGCAGGTAGCAGAACTCCAGCTGAATTCAGGTTGCCTACAACCATCACCTCTACTCACAGCATAGTGTAATAAGCCTTTAGGAAAGATGTGTTTGTCCAACTACAGTCTTTCCTAAGGACAGGAAAGATGTGCAAACCAGTCAGAGTCCCAGCATCTTTTCATACTTGCCATATTTTCTCATATACACAACTAAATCGGTTTTTCCCCAGGATTTTCTTCCAGTTTTAGTTCCCAGCAGTATTCCAGCATTAAAAACAGCTGAAGTGAACCACACTGCCACCTTGGCAGAGCAGGGGTGAGACACCACTGTCCTTTCCCATTTCCCCCCTGCATACCATCACACAACCACAGTGGGATACAGAAAGAGCATCACATGTTCACTTTCAGGAAATAAATGTGGCCTCTAAGTTGTTACAGCCTCCAATATGCATGGGCAGTATTCAGCAGCAAGATTAAACAGTTTTTGGTTGGTTTTTTTTTGAGCCAGAGCTCAACCCAAAGTTCTGTAAACAGCTTTAGTATTCCAGTGTTGCATAGTCAACATATAAGCTTAAGATAAGCTTTAGGGAACAAAACCCTATTAAAATTAAATTGTATCTTCTATTGACTTTGGAGGGATGTACAGGTGTGGAAGAGAGAACTCAGTATGGACTGAAAGAAGCAGAATAGCTCTTGCATTAAATCATCCTGTTACTTTAAGAAAAGGTTAATTTGTAAAACAAATTGAGCTTCATTAGGGGCTAATTGACTGGAAAATTTTCTTTTAAAATGTCTTCTAATTATACAGGTGAAAAAAAAGTCTTTTCGAAGCACTTTTATAATTAAAAATCATCCTTGATAAATTTCTTTTAACATTTATTCAAGAAAGAAACAGTACAGGAAGGTTTAGCCAAGAGATAAGCATCACAGTCCACGCCAGTGCAATAAATACAACAGGATAAATATATCAGAAAGACAATGTCTGTGACTGCTGGGAACAATCCAGAAAGAAATCCATAAGCAAGTTTGAACCATTGAAGGAAAACATGAGATTTTCTGCTGGAGTGATTCAGCAGAGTCCGAATTCTCTTTTCACAACTGCAAAATGAACACCAAAGACAAGAAGACTTATCTCACTAGGAAATATCCTCCTCCAAAAGGTGGGTTAGACTCCTCCTCTTCACCATGTTGCTTGAAATACAGTGGAGGGTGTCATTCACAAGAACAGTTATTTTTGTCTTTTTTTTATCCCTGCCATAGTAGTGTGAAGAAAATCCTTGGATAAACACAGAGAAAACTTTCTAGGGTAATTTTAGGGTAAGAAAACTGTGTTTTTAAGTAAAATGACAGATTGCTTTATTTTATTTTTTTTAACTTTTGCACATGTCACAAATATTTGGGGGGTTTTGGATACTGTGATAAACTTGTTTTCTTTGAACTTGACTTGAAGCTACCTCAAGTCAAGAGTGATTCCAAAGTGGTTAGGGAAGAATGAGGTGTTCCCAACATCAAGGATACAGATCTACAGCACCCAGGTTCTGGGTTTCCAAGTCTGGTTCTCAGAGTACCAAAAAGTACTCTGAGATGCCTAATGGAGAATCAGACAATAAAATCTATAGAAGCATCCTGAAGAACAGGCTAAGACAAAGATCAGGACAAGGGAATTGTCTCCAGCTGTCAGGCTGTATTGAAAGAAAGCTTTCTCAGAGCAGGATACTGCAGGGAACACTTGAACATCAAGGGCATTTGGGAACACATAAGACTTGATTTCTGGTCTTTATGCATGTAACATAATGAATGGCTTATCCAAAAGAACACTAATATGAGGGGGCTTTGATTAAACTCAAAAAAATCTGGTGATTAGCAAAGATGGGCACAGTAAAGGACTGTTACCTAAATAAAAGGTTAAATTGTATGAACTGAGAAACGTCTCTGTGTGAAAGACAGCTAAAAGTAGTACAGCTGGACTTAAAAGATATCTGGATTCAATCAAGTGGCCTATAACAAGCAGAATGCTCCAAAAGACTACAAGGCATTTAAAATTATGTTAGTTGAGCTGCTGGGAAAGCCTTTGTCCCTGAAAGAATGGCCTAAGGTTGGGATAATCAGGAATGGTATAAATTAGCCCATGATATGGAAACCTGGTAGACTTGGAGGCTGACTCACCCAGAGGCAAAGCAACTCATCCAAGAGACTGCACGTTTTTGTCAGACTCTATTCATAGAATAACAAAGGATTATATAAGTGAGGAATAAAAGAAGTTTATTTGAAGAGTAAAATAACAGCAGATGATCAGAGGTCTTCTTTTAAATTTGAAAGAGAAATTCTCTTTGCAGCCTCTCATGCTCAGGGACTACACTAGCTTTGCCATCTGCTTAAAAAGGGTATATTAAGAAGGAGTAGAATATCCCAGAGCTGTACTCTCAGGAACCCCAAAACTTCAAGAAAAAGGATAGGTTAATTTCAATATATTATATCCCTTTTATATATTGGCAGCAGAGGCATGAAATAAGGAAGAAATTGATTCAGAGTCAGAAAAACAAGATACAGAACCAACATTTTATCCCTCTGCAACTTAGTCTTCCTTTATTTACACCCCAAGAATTACACACATTCTTTTTCCCAGGACACTGCATGGCAGCTGAGATTCACCTAATTATTTACTGCAATCCCCAAAAAAGGGACTGTTGTTACTAATATACTCACCTGTCTTGATGAGACAGCTTGAACTGTGCGGGCCACAGGCTACAGGCATGGCCATCTGACCAAATTTCAAAAATTTCCATCACTATTTCATTTTCTATTGCAGGTATGTCTGAAAGCTGGCTGAGATTCAGCCTCACTTTAAAAAGGCAGTATTTTACGTGCATGACTTTTTCATGGAACTGGTGAAAAGAACTTAGAAAAATTATTGTGATGTCAGTGAACACATTTCAGTACTGTAAAGGCAGAGTCCCCTTTCTCATTTCTTCTTTACAAATATAATTTCTAAGTGATTAAGTAGAAACTCAGCTTGTTGAGCCAACAGTTCAGCCAGAATGAAAGGAACGGGTTTGTCAGAAGCCCTTGTATGGGAACTGCTCTGATTAGCATTTGTTCCCTTCTGATCCCTGCTGCAACTTCACCCTTGGCATTTTACACCACACTTTGTAAACACAGAATGAGACTCATAGGAAAACAATAATGAAACCTGTTGAACTTCTGTGTTAATTTCTAAGTTTTCACCTTCATTGTGCACAGATTCTCCACCTGACAGATGGACAGCTGCCAAATGAACTTCCTTTTTTTGAACTCACATTTATCTTCCTTGTCTTAAATGAGCACATGGTGGTTACACACTCAGGAATTGAGACAACTATAACTATTCCCAACACAAAACAGGAAGATGTTATAAATCAACTGCACAAGACTTATTTTTAGTAAATAGAAAATGATGAAGATAAATTTGCCTAGATAAATAGTGATTATGTAGGATTTAAGTCCTTTTTTGATGCATACATACAAGCTTCATTAATATTAATGAGCCACATATGCTTTGAGAAGACACAATCATTGTTCACTGAATGAAATGTTCTACCTAGCCCTCAAATATAAAGACACAAAGACAGTAATCACTTATTAGCTCATTGCATATGGGCTGGTGGTGGAAATAAAGCACTCTGATGGAATACCCTGATTGTAATCTCCCAAAACAGTGCCCCTTGCCACCATTTCAAAGCAGTTAAAATCTTACTGGCATATTCCAAGTACCTACTGCTGTCAGGGCTTGCTGTCACTAAGAAACCAATGAAGTGATTTGCATTTGGAGTGTGATTGTAAAGCAGCAACATAATACACTGTGATTAGGAGCCTGAGTGAGCCACTTCTAAAAAGAAGAAGGAGCACAGGATTAAAACTTAATATAACTCATATGTTGGCTCTATTTATTTCTGCCACAAACTTTATTGCTCCAAAAAGGCTGCAAGTCTCCTAATACATGTCCAGTTCCAATAATACACAGCTAAGCTGATGGGAACCTAAACCCTCTGCTGAACTTGATAGATCTACACTGATTTCCATTACTGACAGTCTGAATCAAGATTCACTGTTACTGTGTGTTGTGAGGAAAGCAACATGGAAGTAACTACTCCTTGACTGTTGGACTCAGCTTTGGAAAGAATCATTTAATTTTTGGTGCTGATAAGAGCCATATCCACCAAACGTCTGAGCCAGAGCCTGGGCCTGAAATACCAGTGTGTCACCTCCGATGTCAGTGTATTCTTGTCTGTGTGTTCACAGCCCACTGTCCCTCCTTCCTCTCCTCTCTGAGTCCCTACTTGCAAATAGTTTCACAGTAAAGACAACACTGGAAAGTGGTGCAGGACCCCAGATTGCAGAGCAGAGCTCCCCAAGGACCAAAATTCAAGTGCTTCATTGTGTTTTCAGGCTTTGATACGAGAACAAAGCAGTTTGAAATGTATTTTGGAGTTTGCAGCTGTATAAACTGAAGGGTAGGCTTTGCCCTTGAGTTCTCACACTCCTGAATATGGTTAAATTCTAAATCCCCTCTGTAAGGCCAGAATTATGCACATATATAAATTAAATGGTTTTATTTCCCCTGATTACTTTTGCTATTTCCAACTTTAGCCAGCAACAAAGGCTTGGAAATGCTAAAAGCATTCACTAGAATGGGTGCCCTTCTCTCTCAGCAGCATTTCCCAAAGATTGAGAAATGCTCCTTTACCAATATGGCAAGAGCAATCGTTTGGGATAATGCACTGCTTTTCAATCTCAGCTTTACTTTGAAGAAGCTGCATAGGTAATTTATAAACATTATGACTTCTCAGAAAATAACCAAAATAGTCAAAAGTTACCTGTGCAACCAATGCCTACGTGTGTTTGTAAAGGAGCCACATGAGTCAGGAGATGAGAATTCCCCGCTGAGAACAGTAGGTGCTAATTCACAAGACAATGATGTAAAGATACCCTCTGGGAGCAGTAATGTGACATTTCTTTAGGGAAAGTCAAGAGAAAAAATTCCACCCCCCTGTTTTTCAACAACTTTTTCTCTCAACTGGGCCAATTTGCTCATCTTCAGCTATTTGAGGGGCTGTTTTAGAAGCAGCATAAGAGAAATAAACATAGAAAACAATGAAGCAGGCAGAAGGAAAATAAAGGTAGTGAACTGGACTTAATGAAAGATAGCAACAGTAAAGTTTTATATATGCTGGGACACAGAGGGAGTCGGCTGGTTCCAGTGATGGCAACTGCAGAATCCCTTCTGATTGCACATTTACATTCCTTTCTGTTTGCTTTTTCATTTGCTTTGTTTTTGTTGTGGTTTAACCCCAGCTGGCAACAAAGTACCCCAGCCAAAACCAGCACAGCTTTTTAAACAGAACTGAAAACCAGTTCTTCATTTTCAGCTTTGTTCATATATTAGAGATTAGGCTTGGGGAGCTGATGATGAAATGTGGTGATATTTACCTTGTAATGCCACTCATGGTGCTACTTTATAACAAGATGATTCCGGGGAGACAAGGGAGAGATTTAAATGGCATTACACTGTATTTGCCAAACCATATTGCTAAATCCTAATTCTATAGGACTTACTAAATCATGCATTGCTGCGGTAACTGCCATGAAAAATACAACCGTGTTCACTGCATTTGGTTATTGAGGTATTCTGAGTTTTGTTGGGTTTTGTTTGGCTTTTTAACTAAACATCTGATGTTTTATCCAAATGTCACATTTCAGCTGTTGAAAGCTTGGATTGGTCAGATTGGATCAGAAGAAAATCCCATGAGGCCAATTTCCTATTTGCTTCCATGATGTGGAAATTCTTGCATTACTCTTCTCTATTTACTATGACAATATTAAAATTTTCTGGTAGTCTGGAAGGTAGGGAATATGTAAGTTCTTATTCAGTGACAAGCACCATCCCACTCTGTGTAACTCCAGGAGAAGGGAAGATTACATCATTGTTTTGTAACTCAGAGTATTACTACATATCAGCTTCTAACTAAAACAGAAAAGTGTATTTCAGAAACACATGGGCTAAAGCTTTTTGTCTTTTTTCCTTGAATAGCAGTGGGTAGCTCGACATCTCAGGCCCACTACCTACCACCACTCTTTGGAAAATCCTAAAAGTTGTAATATCAGTGTTGATGAAAAGCATAATTATGTTTGATTTTAAAAATGTAATTTTTTATTGCAGAACTACAAGATGTTGAATCCCAAAAGAGAATAGAAATTCTTTTGTGACCAGAGCAACATCCCAGAATCAACAATTCAGCACATCAATATTTTCTGTCAATATAATGCAGTAATCATTAAAAAAAACCAGTGCAAATATGGCATTAATTGGGGAGTTAAGTTGAAGGTCCTCACCACACACAAAGAATACCAGTTTAAGGTCCAAATTACAAGATGAGTTAGGAAATTATTTTCCCTAAATAAAGTGCTGGACTTCCCATGCAAAAAGTAA
Source organism: Eopsaltria australis (assembly GCA_034509425.1). Taxonomy (NCBI): domain Eukaryota; kingdom Metazoa; phylum Chordata; class Aves; order Passeriformes; family Petroicidae; genus Eopsaltria; species Eopsaltria australis. The sequence continues at coordinate 5,100,412 of JAVTVJ010000055.1, read as the reverse complement.
TAGCCAAGAAATCCATGCAACTTTAAAAACTTAGTGGTAAATAGCAAACAAGAAAAAATAGTCAGCAAAAACAAAACAAAACAAAACAAAACAAAACAAAACAAAAAACCCCACAACTCCCCCCCTCAGAAAAAACCCCACAAGCAACAAAACAATCCCCCATTGCCAAGCCACAGTGTAATGCTCTAGATGGACACTTTTCCTGCCCCTTGAAAGGATTGAAGATACTGTCCAGATTGTTATGGGCCCTGGAGAGCTGAAAAATCTGGTATAAATTTTTAAAAATGAAACTGTAACTCAGAAAAAAAAAACCCCAAAAACCAAAAAGCCATCAAAGAATTTATCTGGATTCCAATTATTTTATACATGCAGGAAAGAACCGTATGTACATTTAAAACTATCCTCAAATATATAAAAAGAAAAATAACAATAACAGTGGAAGAGATTCCGATTAAAATTGACTTTTAAGTTAAAATTCAGTGTTCTTTGAGATGTAAAGGTGTATGAAATAGGCATCAAAATTTCAAGACTGTTCTTTCAAATGTAAATGCTTTTAGAGGAGTGTTATTGTTATTCAACTTCCAGGAGAAATGAAATACAAAGTTCTTATAATTATGTATTTTAAGGAGGGGAAAGTATTTCACTCAAGTTTGTTTTATAACTTTCTCATACAAAAGTAAAACCACAGATAAATAAAATATCAACTTGAGATTTAAAAAAATAGTTCAATTTCACAGTTCAACAGAGAATAAGTCCATCGCTCAGACAGGCAAAGGACTGAAATGAAGGAATCCACGTTTTAAAAACTGCAGGTAGCTCCAAATTAGTCTGCAGTATTCTTTTATGTGCCCTTTCATTTAATCTAGAAACCCCCATTAAAAGACTGCTAGCACCATCACTTGTAGTTTAGATAGCAGGTCCCTCTAAAGTGAGATGGAAAAGGGGAGAGCCTTTTTGCTGTTTTGACAAAAAATGTAACATCTCTTACCTGAGACTCTGGAAGTTCCCTGCTCAGTGTGTTTCAAATGGCATTTTAGAGCTTCAGCAGCTTGTCCACAGCACAACCATTCTCCTGAAGGACTCATTTCTCAAACTCTTCCTCCCTTTCCACCAGTTCTATGGAAATTATCCTTCCAGAATTTAAAAAGACGCTGACAGTCACACTGACTGCTTCTGTATCCCTTTATATGATTTATTCTTGCTTCTTTTTCACAGTCTCCTAATACCAACCACAGTCTACTATTTTCCATTCAGACAGGAAAAAAAAAAAGGAATAGTGACCTGCTCTATTTTGTGTTCATGTAGGTTTGGGACTGCTCATGTGGAATGCAGTGGGCTTGTGCATGGACGCGGTTCTCAGGACACTGAACTAGAAAAGCTGCAGTAGAGATCGACAGCAGCATGAGGTGCTTGAATCCCCGGTTATAGAAATCACTGGCCTGGGAGAATCTGTGCCCTAAACATGAAAGTAACAACCCACTCCTTCCCTCTGGATTTGCATTGCAAAGGAAAGAATTCCTGTAAATACAGGTTGCTTCAAACCCTTCACACCACCTTGTCACTCCTCTTTTCAACTCCTTTCAAAGCTCCCTTGACTTTAAACACACAGGAACTCCCTCCCGATAGCTACTGACTAGTTTTGAAGTGGAAGTGATTACAGATATTCTCTCAGAAAGTTGAAGAAATAGATCATTGAGGTTTCTTGATTAGAAAAGCCTTTACTCTTTCAAATTGATAGACTTCTTGAAAACATATCAATTATGAGGCAATTTCACTGCAAGGAAGTATCAGACTGCACATTCTGCCCTCAGTTCATGGATAGTCCAGTAGAATTCTTCAGGCCCCTTCCAGGTCTGTGCACTGATTGTGGTCATTCTGATCAGAAGAAAATGTTTTCATTCTGGTTCATGTCTAATGTGATAGTAAATTAGCAATTTAATGCAGCTAAAATTGTATCCCAACATTTTCTTTGTAGAACTATATCACATGATGATTCTTAACAAGTCCTTTAACAGTTTTTACTTGTTTTCCCTATATCAGCATTGTTGATATTGAAATTTGAATTAAGCAGTTCTGCATTTCCAACAGAGTCTGAGTTTTAGCTATTCATTACTCCTAATGACACAGAATAAAATTTGATTAATTCTTCTATTTAATTTATTTAAACGCATTAGAAGCTTTGGTGATATTGAGGAAATTCTATTGGCAAAAAAACCTGCATGGAAACAAGAATGATAGCAGAATTTTATTGATTCCTGTGGGTTTTGGATTAAATGTGGGGTTTTTTCTGGAATATCTAACCAAGGAAACAGTACCAGAATTTCCTAGAATTATGCTAAAAATGGCTGAGAAAAGACAGATAATGGTAAGGAAGCAGCACTGGCCTCGGGTGCAGTAACACTACAGTTGTCTGAAACACTTACTATCAAAACTAAAAATATATAAACCACATAAAACTAGGAGTTTTGCCATTTCTTTGTGAAGCATTTGGATGCATGCTACTTGGTGATATCCCTTGACTGCGCCAGCTACTAAATTCGATCTTGTATTTCAATGTTGGACTGAATATTTTGTTAGTGTTTGCACAGACATCTGTGAAATATGCCAATTAGGCAAATTAAGAATGGATTATGAAATAAGAAACTACTCAATATTAAGATACCTCCCATCAAATATTCGAAGACTGACAAAATGGATAATTTTGACGGATGTGAGCCTTCTTCAAACCATTTGTACTATATCTTCTAGCAATTGAGAATATTTCCAAATTTAGGTTTGAGACAGTCTTTTTCATTTACTCCTTTCTCCTTCAGACTGTCACTTTTGATGAGGGTGTATTTTCCCACAGAAAAATATTCTCCAGAATACCCCAGCCTACCTCTGCTTACCAATCTCATGAGCAGAGAGATCCAAATCTGTGTCTGCTTCACTCAGAATTTTAACGAAGTTCCAAGCAGGCAGAGCATTCCCACTGATCTGAAATTCAGCTCCATTGCAGGAGCCCTATTAGGGTGAAATGCTCTGCAAGGCTGTATAGAAATCCTGACTCATGGACACCCCATTAGTGAAACTCTTCCAGTTGCATTTGCCCTGTGTGAAATGCAGCCTTTTGGTCTCGAGACAGCTGGCTTTCTGTAAATGCCCAGCCTCCAATTGTGCTTAGCAGGTGACAGCTCTTTTAATTCTGAATATGATCCAGACGATTCTCTCTACAGACCCTTCTGTAGCTGCTAACAGTATTTAGGAAGCACTGCACTGACCAATCATTTTCAAAAGGTTTCAGATGAAGCAGCCCAGTGCCCGTGCAGTTCTGATCATCGACTTGTCTCCAGCCTTTTGATCTCACAACTTTGTTCTGCAAGATGCAGGAGGGTCTGGCTCTGATCCAGCAACATCCATGAACCCCCAGTTAACTTCTGGTAGAAGAGTAACTCTGAGGAAGCTGAAGATATTTATATGTTCTAGTTAGGCAGAACACAAGCTTTTAAAGCATTTAAAGGCTCTTAATTGAATAGCTGCATTGCCTCACATAATACCCTTGAAAAGGGAATATTCATTTTCAAGAGGACTCTCTGAAGAACTTGAAGTTTACAGAAGTAGGGTGTTCTCATGAATTTTATTTGTGTACTGTGGATAATATCTGTTAATATTATACTCTGCTTAGGGTGGCTGATACAGAAATAAAAGCTTCTTGTACAAATCAAGGATCACAGAATCAGGTCCTTCCTTTTTTTTGTGTTGTATTGGCAGATGAACAAGAGAGAAAGAAAGAAGTTGTTTTCTAAAGTAGTGGGGAATGTGATAGCCTTTCTTTTTAACCTCAGATTTATTCACTTTGATGTTGAGGGTATATAAGATTAAGAAATGCTCGATTTCTTGACTGTTAAACTCTGCCTACTTGTAGCTGATGATTCATGGCTTATTGTTTCTCTAAGAGTTCCCAGTTAATTGGTATGGTGAAGAATTAAAGATTAACTGTCGAAATGTAAAAGTGTCAGGACTTTTATTTAAGGAAAAGAACAGAAAATATCTGCAGATGAAGAACCACTATCTAAATAACCTCACACAATATCTACAAAGCTACAAAATCAACCTTTATCCCATTGCACAAGAGAGAATGCTTTTAAATAAGGCAGTTTCAATTTTATAGCGTCCCATAACTTGCAATCAGCAACTCTTTAATAAAACTGAAATAAGCACCTCACAGTCAATGGGTATTTCTTATGTTTTTTTTGCACAACCAAAAATAGGATTCACATTAAACTGAAAATTGGGTCATGCTTCAGCACACAGTAATTTGACCTAAAGATAACATTCCTATCCCACAGTTACAAGATGTGCCTTTCAGACAATGAAAACATTTAAGAACTACAATTTTAGGTAGTTTGTATAATGTAAAAATGTCTGTCACGCTCCTGGAATCCAAAATATAATGAAGCCTTTCATTCTTGGCTGTACATAGCACTGTAGTATTGTATCGTGGCATAATGTTGGCACAAGAGAAGGAACACAACAGGAAAAATGACATGTCTGATTTCATCAGATGGTTTATTTCGTGCTAATAATCTGCAGCAAAACTGAACTTACAATTTGTAGAAGGTAAGACAAGTGTTTATTGGTGCCTGGGTGCTCCATGAGAAAAGCCCTCAGTTCTTTGATCATGGCAAACTTTGTAGCACCCTGAAGGCATGTTTCACTCAGCTCAGGTAGATCAGGCAGGATTCAGATCAAGAAACAAAACACAGGTCATTTACCAGGTACCAATTATACTGGGTTGCAAGTCAGTCACTGACATATTTAGAGACTAAAAAACTTCAGGCAAGAGAAAAAGAAGAAAAGAAAAAGGAAAAAATAAATCTAAGAACACTTGTGCAATGAGAAATAAGAAAGCAAAGACCCTGAATATTACAGATAACAATGCTAACATTGTTTGGGTATCATTTACTGTTACCTTCAGATTACAATTTTCAGCATTTAAATAAAATATCTTGCAATGATCTCTTCCCATTGCCAAGTTTATTAAAGCACAGACCCTGCTGCCCATAAATATCCACACAGAGCTGTATGTTATGAAAATGAAAACTCCCTGACAGCACAGCCTCCCTCTGCTGCCTGGTAATGAGTGACTTGGACACCACCTGACAGTTCACCCTCAGATAAATATTTCAAACATACCATGCAAGAGATTCTCAGATCAATCCCCACCTCCAAGAAACCAGTGGAGAGAGACAAAGCCATTTAGAATGGGTGCACAAGAGCAGAACACAAACAGCAGATTCCCTTGTTTCTTGGGGGGAGGAAAGGTGTGTTTCTTTTAGTCTGTACCCCAGTAGAGTGATTAAAGGTAAGACACTGATCTGTGCATTTGACACCTCAGCACTAAAACACCACCAGGAATTGGGACAAATATGCACAGTGAATTCCTGTTACATTCCTGTATAATGCTCTGTAACAGAATTAACAGGGTGTACAATGCCTACAAAATCATTTTCAAATGGCTTCATAGAAAGTCTCTCAAACAGCAGCATGCCAGACTTCTGAATCTGTCTGTGATCCTCTTCCTTCCATACACAAAATGGGCACATACTGAAAAACAGCAAACAGACTAAAATATCCTGCTTATATCACATTAGGTTTGAAGTCCATGAGATAAGCAAGAGAATTGTCTTTGCAACACCTGCCTGAGAAAGGGAATTTATTTACAGATATGGAAAACGGGTAAATCCTTAGTTAAATAATTTGAACCAGTCAATAATAACTCTGCCAACTGAGAGAGAATTAAAACTACCAAAATCTTTTCCAGATATGGTGGAATACACTTTGACCAACATTTACCTTGGACCAATGCCTCTTTAGAGCTGCATAATCAGAGCAAAACTATGTTCAATAAGGCTCAAAATCAAGCTTTCATCCATGATGATAGAAAAAAATGGCTCAGCCACACGTATTTACCCAGCTCCACAGCTAAATTCATTTGCTGATTTAACAGAATATACCATCTTTTAAGACAGCAAAGAATCATAAACTAAAGTAAGTCTGTAGGTCAAAGCATGGTGGGTAATCAGCTCTTCCAAGGCTTGTCACACCATATTCAGACATTTTAAATGTTGGTATCCATCCTTTTGGCCGTGCCCAGGTAACTGCTCCCCCTGGTCTCCTCCCCACCTCTGCTTACAGCACCTCCCTGGGAACTGTGCCATGGAGCTGAGCACAGCACAGCAAATTCATCCTGCTGAACGTGCAGCAAACCTGGAGCCCAGCAGCAGCTCATCCTTTGTGCAGGCTGTGTGAGCACACACCTCTTCCCATCCTGTCCAGGCAGCTCCTGAGCCACAATCTCACTGAGATGTCACCATGTCAGCATGCTCAGAGCTCCATCTCTGCACTTTACTCCACTGCACTACATAGATAGTTGTGAAGGAATTTCCTACTGCCTATTAAAATCCTTTAAAAAATAGATATAATCTTATATTCCAACATGAGAATTAGACGTGGTCATTTATATTGCATAAATTAGGAACAGAGCACTGTGTTGGCATTTAAACAAACATTTATAATCAATGAATAGGGCAAGAAAGGGAAAAAGCCCCACTCAAACCAAAATCATGAGGATGGAAGTTAAAAAAAAATAGAAAAAAAGGAGAGAACTGAGACTAATTATCTGTATTTAAACATGTGAAGATCTTACTGAGTCTACAAGGTTGAGATCTTGTTCCCTAATCAAGTGCATCAAAGACATTCCCCAAGGCTCACAGCAAAACTGCAGAACATCCATACAAATCACTTTTTATTCAAGAAAGGCCCTGAAGTGGAGTGAGTTTTCCTCCCCTCTCTGTCACACTGCTGCTGAGCTCCTGGAGGTGAACACTTCTGTATCACACGGCTCTGCAGATTCACACTGACACTCCAAATGAGATCTTTACTTTTGTTCTACTTTATTCATTATTAAGGGGGCCAGACTCTGCTCCCTTACTCTGCTCACAACCTCTTGAACGTCACTGACTCCAGAGTGTAAATTAAGTCAGATTTTGGCCATCATTTAGCAAGCACTGTACAATTGAATGCTCTTCAATGTCCAGAATGATTGAAGGACTTAATTTACCAATAATTAACTGCATGAAGGGGTGTTACTGAGTTTAGTTCTATTTTAAGGGGCTAATATGTAATGCATAAGTAGTTGTATATAAGCTATACATTTTCAAACCTTTGTTCTGACTGTAAAATGTCAATTGGACCCATTCTGGTTTTTTGCTGCCTCAAAAACCATGCTGTGAATTTGTAGCTGCCATAAATGCTTAATGTAAGACCTAACTGTGCAATGCCGTGGGAATTCTGGTTTTAAAACTTATGAAAGCAACATTTTACTTACATTTTTTTCCTCACATGTCAAAAAAGAGTATAGACTTCAGCATCACAATCATAATAGATGCATAGTAACTTGCAGAAAATCATAAGGAGTTGTTGTAACCTTCTACTTTTTTCTTCAGGAAAGGAAACATGCATAACATGATTCCCAGTGGGGGAAAAATGTCACTGTGAGTAGCAGTTATGGCTTATTAGAAGTTTGACCCAAAATCTTCAACCTCTATACTTGTATAATTTTTGCCAAGAGAGAGTCAAATAAACAGATAAATAAAATTACCCATATTTTCTTTCAGTTATCATCATGTTAGAGAATAAGCACTTAATAAACATAGATTGCACTTCTAACACAATAACCAGCTGGCATAGTCAGTGCTTTATTTTTTCCTTTTAGTTTGTAACTTAATAAGCACAATTTTGTGCCCAATTCCAGAGCAATTGATGGAATTCAGCTGCATCTAGCAACCTACAGATCTGGAACTTAAGACAGCAATGTCCCCACAATTCTACACAAAGCTCAAAACTTGCAGAGAATTGCCAAATAATTACACCTAAAAATTAGTTATCTGAAACACAGGCTCTACAGGCCTGGATCCAAAGTTTCTGTAATTTCTTTATTTGCTTATTTTTATTTCTTCATGTAAAAGCTACTTTTATTTCTCAGGAATTTAAAAAGCCTCAGAGTTCTTCTTTAAACCAGAGGCCACAAAACCTGCTGTGACTAGAAATCTAGGTATGATATTATGCTTTTTTACTTACAGCGCAGGAAAAGAAAGCAGGCATTTGTAAGCTGGTCTAACATTGAAGTGTGAGCAGTCTGAGTTATGGCACAGAATAAAGCACAGCTAAAACATTCCTTTGATCTGAGTTATTCTTCACACAGAATAAAGCACCACAGAGTGTGGACTGGAGTTAACTTTTGTCCTAGCAGCTCGTATGGGGCTGTGTTTGGGGCCTCTTGGTGCCACAGCCTTGGGGATACAGGGAGGTTCCAGCTTTTGCTGAGCAGTGCAGTAACACAGGTACAGAGCGAGCAGGAGGAGCTGGGAGGGGAAAGCAGGGACAGCTGTCCCAAAGTGACCCCAGGGACAGCTCATCCTCTGTCTGTGTCCAGGACAAAAGCTGTGCAAATAAGAGAGGAGCGGGAGGCAGCGTGTCATGGCATTTGTCTTCCAAGTAAATTACTGGGATAGATTTGCTGTCAGAGTGCACTCACAGGGAGGCTGTGAGGCCCTGGAGAGATGGACTTAGGAAGATGTTAGACTAGGCTAAGGAATATCTCTGCCTGTGAAGGATGAAGGGAATCCACCTGCATTATCCAAAAAGGGTGGGAATCTGATCTCCACGTGCCACTCCAATGTTCATCACAAAGTGAAATCCCCGAGCTCAGCTCCCAGTGAGCTAAGAGAGTGGCGCTGGGGAAATGGGCAAGACAGACAAAAGCTAAAAGAAATCTCAGATATCATTAATTCCTTGTCTAAAGTTATCCTGGGTTTTCCTGACCCAGGTTTGTTAGAATAGGGGTTGTTTTAAATTTCAGTTTTTCTCACCATTGCTGATAGAGTGCTTTTTAGAAATCTGAAATTTGAGGTTGATATAGTCATGCCTTAGGGAGCTTTAACAGAGGACGATCCACATCTTTTCAAGCAAGAGGCAAATCAGTTCTTAATTCACCTGTATTTTGAAGATACTCAAATTAATTAGATTATTAATTTCCATTTCTCTGTCTCTAAGCATCTAGCTAACAACCAGACTGAATCTCCCAATTTATTCAAATATATTGTGCAGAGTGGCATGATGCAGACTTTTACTTTATTTGATTGCTTCAACGACATGAACAGGGATCAGTGGGAAATTTACTCCTTAATTCCGAGGTAATTTGGTCTGGTTGTACCTGTTTGAAGCCTGCTCCACCAATGGCATTTCAACACCATACAGTTGTTTTCTGTGAAGCAAACAGGCAGACCAGGCTTGCGTGCCTGAACCCTACAAAATCCTTGAAGCAATTTGATGGTGAAAACTAATGCCCAAGATTTCACACGCACATACATATATATATATGAATAAATTTATAAAAATATATATTTTTTTAAATCTCTCTATATTATATATATATATATAGATATACATACATACATCCACCATGTGGGTTGCTTCCAACTCAGGATATTTTGTGATTCTATACACTATTTTATACATATGTGTATTTTGTATATATGTGTGCATGTATATGTATATAGAACATGTGCTATATATTCTATATAATAGCTATGGTTGCATCCTTGCTTATTTGTTTTTTTATAATTCACACGGGATTTTTTTATGCATTATCTAAGAAGTGATTGTTCCTCTTTGCAAACCCCAAATGAATTATACAGACACACTGTCTCCCTTATCCTGCTGATGGACATGTCCAAGAGAATTCCTAGATACCAGTATATCAGGCAAGCTTTTAATTAAGGAAAGAGATACTTCCCCAGGGAGGTAAGATCATTTAGAGCAGTCTCACACAACTATGACCAAAGGAGTTGGTTTTTTTTGGTGGGGGAGATATTTTTTCTTCCTTTTAATTTCTATAGTTTGGAGCTCATTGAGGAAGAAGTTATAGCTGAAGCTTTGCATAAAATTTTTCAGAAAGTATAAGTTTGGGAACAGGATTACCATTGCTTCAATGAATTCTGGCCTGCCTTATTTTCTGCTTATTTACACAGTCCAATAAAAAACCAGTGTATGGAATTTGCTGGATCTGTAGAATGTGACAACCTAGAAGGGAGCTGGCAATGGAGCTGTACCCTAATTGTGGGGTTTCCTGATTGCTGCTGCAAATCCTGAGTGTTTTGCTGCAAGGCTTAGCCAGCACACATTAAACTGAAGATATCAGGATCCTGAGCTATACAGAGATGAAAGAGACCTAGGCCAATAGAGCTGTTGAGCTTTCCAAGCAGTGTAATTCCATTGATTTTAGTGCTGCCTTTCTGGGGGTATCTGTCCCTGCAGCTATCTATACCTACTGTGAGCAGAGAAGAGAATACTCAGACTACTGGAGTCTGAAACCAGATGATTACAACATGTTTGTGATTACTTTGATTCATTTAGTTTATTATAGAATAAGATATTCACCAATATTTGAATTATTTTCCAGCTCAGGCTTGATCTTGGTTGGCAAGAAGGCACGAAGGTAAAGTGTGGAAGAGCAGGGATCCCCCCTCTCCCTTTCAATTCTGTTACTATTTATCATGTGCAATTTCCCTGGGATCATTTTATGTCAGAAAATAAAGGGATACTGTTATTTTTAAATATATGGGGTAAAAATCATTCTGGGGATATGATCTACTGTCCAAGACAGGCATTTTCAAATTTACTTCAACACTTCAAGACTGATTTTGCCGTAAACATATAAGTCTGATCATCTGTGTTTGTGCAATAGGCGGGGTTAAAAACCTTATAACCTTAATATCAAGAACAACTAAAAATATCTTCCCACCTTTCCACTGCCACTGCCTAATCCTACATCACAATTTCTGCAAGAATAGTGTCCCTGAAGGTCCTATAATCCTAGAGTGGTTTGGGTTGGGAGGGACCTTAAAGCTCATCCATTGCCTGCCCCTGTCATGGGCAGGGACACCTCCCACTGTCCCAGGCTGGTCCTGGCCCCTTCCAGCCTGGCCTTGGACACTTCCAGGGATCCAGGGGGAGCCACAGCTTCTCTGGGGACTCTGTGCCAGGGTCTTCCCATCCTCACATGGAAGAATTCCTTCCTCATATCTAAGTCAAACCTCCTCAGTTTCAGGTTAAAGCCATTCCCCCTTTCTCTGTCTCCACACATCCTTGTAAAAAGTCCCTCCCAGCTCTCTTGGAGCATTTTTAGGCACTGGAAGAGGCTCTAAGGTCTCTCCAGAGCCTTCTCTTCTCCAGACTGAGCAATCTCTGCCTGTATCCAGAGCTGTGGGGCTCCAGCCCTCTGAGTGTCTTCATGGCCTCCTCTGGACTCACTCCAACAAGTCCATGTACTTTATATTTAATACATTTATTAGATTAAAATCATAGAATCAGCTCTGATAAATTCTGAAGTATCCTTTATTTCATGACAAAATCAAGTGTCTAAATCTAGTGTCTCTGCATAACCAAAGAATAGTAGATCAGCAGTTTCTTATCTTAAAAATGGATATTCTGATTAATAAAATAATTAGAAATAAACCAAAAAATTTATAATTGAATTGACATTTCAACTGAATCTAGCATTCTCCCAAGCAGTACAAAAAAAACCCCTGAAACAAAAATTCAATTTAAACATTGGTTTAATTACAGAGACAAACAGTAAAAAATGTGTTGAACTGGACTGTGAAACTGATGAAAATGGAAGTCATTAAATAGCACATTGGAAGACAAAAAGAAAGACAGTCTCAGGAGAGAAAGATAAAGCTGTTAAGGCTGCTTTTAAGAGTCTTTCATTTGTAACAAGATGTTGTTTGTCTCTTAGGCTAAACAATTTCAAAAGCATGATTTTTAAATATATAATGTCAGTTGCTATGTCCATGTGGGAAATGTTCCCCAAATTTGTATATGCTGTGTGATGTGGGCGTAAATAAACACATCTTATTGTACAGGCTGAGATCATGTCTGTCTGTCTGTCCATCTACCACAGAATTCATGGATTGCTTTTTCAATATAAAACCTGCTTCGATGATTTGGCACATCTTTATTCAGAAAGATGGGCTGATTGCTGACAACTTTGATGCCATAAAGACTGCTTCAGCATTACTGGAAGAAAGTCATTTGATAAATGTATATTTTCCATTTTGCTTTAAAGGAATCTATTACAAGTGCAGCTGCTTTCCGAATGAAATTAATGCCAAAGTGAAGCTCCGTATTACAAAGTAAAATGGAACTCGCTCTCTAATATTAGACTGAAAGGCATTGTAATGCAGCAGGAGGATTGAACTTTGACTCCTTCAAGAACACTGATTCGTATAATAAAAAGGAGAAAAAAGGCTTTAAAAATGCTAACATCCTCCTTTCAAAGCTTAGTGAAGCTGCTGTCCAGAAAACAGAATAGCAAATACGGGTTGCGTGCATCTCCTAAGAAGATGCACCCTAAGGAATAGTGCAAGGAATCCGCATAACAAAATTCTCAAAATTGTTTTGAAGTTTTTGAAAGATACTGAAACACACAACTGGGAGGAGAATTTCTCATCCTTTTTCCCATCAGTGGTGATACACCTTGCTTATTTAAATGGGTTTTAACCAAGCGATATACTGTTGGATTACAGCTAAGCTTTACCAATCCTTTATGATTACAACTTCACATCTGAGAAATACTCCCATCCTTTTCAAGATTTGAAAAGTGTTCCTGTTCAACACTGGCTCTGAATTAGGGGGTTTTAATTTTTATTAAAGGTGGCAGTTTTTTTCCTTTTCTGGTGGAAGGCAAGAAGGCAGGAAGGCAGGCAGGAAGGCCTATCTCCTTTGTTATATACGGATTTCATACTTCCAAATGATGGGTGTAAACTTGACTTTCCCTTTCCTGCTAAAGAAACGAACTATAAAAGTCAAGCTGTTGCCTGGATTTGGATGCAGATTTCAGACCCTCGACACAAGCAGAGATGAAAAATGTTGTTTCAGTGGTGAACTATGAACAAGTGTCTGGGGTTTGCCAGTTCTGCTTGCGAGTTCCTCAACCTGATATCATTTTTTCTTTAGAGATATTAAGGCAAGATAGTTTTGACAATTTTATCTATCTCAATACTAAAATATACTCTGAATCCTATATTCCAGCCCTTTTTTTCTACTTTCTGTTCTCTCAATATTTCCTCCTTCAGACTTCAAAAATAGAAGCAGGACAAATTATCCTTAGTTTTTTTCTATCAAAAATTCCTGTTATCAACATTTTAAACTTTTGAGCAATCTAGACATGACTTTGTTTCTGCACATTCTTGCATTTTGTGTCCATAAAATATTTTGCAAGCAGAGAGAATAATTTCTAAAAGAATCCTGAATATTCGATCCTCATTTTGCAAGAGAAAAGCTGTCATATATAGCATTGAACAGTCCCTCCTCCTCAGCAGACATGGTCGAAAGATCACAGGTGCAGTGCAGACACCTCTTTCCAAATGTTATCTTTTGTTTCCCTGCTTTCTTTGTGTTTGCCTTGCCCTAGTCCTTATTTTCCTGCTGGATAGCTGGCTAACTCGTTTCTAATATTTAAACGTTTTAGGTTTGCTCTCATCATGACCCTAATACAGTGCATTTACACTACACTCAAAGGAGATGAATAGCAAGCCTACCAGATAAATGGCCACAGACTCACAGCCTTCAAGAGACTTATTCACTGGTGTAACAGCATTAGCCCACAAGGGCACTTTCAAAAGCTTTTCATGCCTTTCTATTCTCTTGCTTCCAATCTCTGTCATTACTGGTGATGTTGCTTTCAGACAGTTTGGGCTTTTGGTCACTGCCAGCCTGGGAAAGATTCATATTTATGACCTTGAACTGAAAAGCTTCCCATTGCACCTCAGCTACTTGTGCAGTTCCTTCCATCTTGCCTCTCTCCTTACATTCAAACTCATTTCCTTTTCTCTTCAGATTAATCTCTGTGATCCTGCATTTTGGTCCTTGTGGCAAGGCAGCCACCAGATCATATAAAGCTACTGTTGAATACTGGGTTATTCATGGCACCATATTCCATGCTCTACAAACCAAGGACAGAACCCTTCATCTCCCAGACAGCTCCCAGCCCTGGGCTCTGTGGAGCAGGGACTCACACTCACACACCTGCCTGATGCTCCTCCTGACCTCACTCCAGTTGTACACACAAACCTGTTTGAAGGCTGAGCATTTTATTATTGCACCCTGCTTTATTCCTCCCCTACCAGATGGACTCGTCAGGCTCACGGTGACACACAGGGGGAAAAAAGGTGCCTTAGTGGCATTAATACTGAGTCTGTATTATTACACAAGGCTAATTTATATCAGAAGCAGGCATACACATCTCTGTCACCTTGGCCAGGGTTCATCATACATCAAGATTTATGATTTCCCCTTGGCTTTGTTTTGGCTTTTAAAGAACAGATTAAATGTGAATTGATACTAAATTGCTGCTGCAACAACAAGAAAACCTGGCAAGTAAAGACATTGGGCTTGACTGGCTACCTGGTTAAAGGCTATTCAGAATAAAAACAACGACAAGAGACAGAAAAAACAATAAATCACAGTCAGAAACACAAACTCTAACAAAGAGGACAGTGAAGACAATACCAAAGACAGAACTCCCAGGTTCCTGAATGATGGGCCATTGAAGGAACATTCCAAGTCCTGAAGAACCGATAAGAAGGGGTGAATTACTGTGTCATAGCAATGACTGATTTTAGTGCAGGGGTGGCTGTGGCGCCCTGCACAATTTATGGGGTGTTTTAGGCAGCTCTTGGAAACATGAGAAGGAATCAAGTGGACTGGGGAGAAATGAGCTTGGGAAATGGAGAGGAGGGTTAATATAAAAAGAAAAGAGGAGAAAAAAAAGGCTGATTGCAAACAAACAAGCTGCTGCTCAGTAGAGTCCTCTAACAAGCCCTGTCCCTAATAACTGCAGTCTTATGAAACTCCATCCACCTATTTTCTGTGTGACTTTGCCTCTGCTTATGTGTGATTCACAAGCAAACTCAAGGTTTGAGTCAGCAGTAAGTCCTGGAAAGATGTGAGTCTGGAGACAGGATAAACAGGGCTTAGGTTCTGGGTTTGGATTCTGTGAGGACTTAAGGTCCAGTGCAGGGCTTAAGGTGCCTGAGAAGTGAGACCTTCAATCAAGCTGCAGTAGCTGGCAAGCTGGAATAAACCAGAAACTGGAAAAAAACCAACCCAGGCTGGAGATACGGAGGCCAGTAATCAGAGCAACAGTTCTGTGTGGATTTACAGCCAAGGTTTGAGGGCTTTGCAAATATGAGTGGCTGTGCATCAAGATAGAGAGAGTTTATAAATACACATTTGTATGCATATGTGTATATGCCCACACTCCGTAGTCAACTTCCTAATGATTTGGAGCAGGACTGGGCTGTATTTTTCATGTTCCTGTCAGTGCTGTAGGTGGCAACAAAGGCAATGAATGCTCTGTGTTGATCTGTGTATCCAAGCACGTGAACGAGCTGTGTGTATGTGTATGACCTGCAAATGGCAAGAGCAGGAAACAGACTGGGAAAGAGAAATCCAGGCTCCCCCAAGAGCCTCAGCCTTTTCTGGACCTCTGTTACAGCAATGCTCACAGACCAGAAATCCGTGGTTTTCCGAGAAAAGGCTCTCTTGTAGCCAGTCCCAGAATCTTGTCTCACATTCCATTTCTTTCTAACTACTCGACTATAAAATTTTAAGTTCTACCTTTCTAGTTTGTTGATTTGTTCTACATCTATGTTCAGCAGCTCTAGCATGATGAAGCGGAAATAAAACAATCACACTATAAAATTAATCCCTTTGTTCCAAAGGTAGAAATCAAACCACATCCAATTGATAAGGCTGTGAACATGGAAGTGGAATTATCAACCCCTGGAGTGCCAGGTATAACATAATAAAAAATCATAACAATTATTACCAATAATTTTAAGAAGACATTAAAATATAAGAGCAAAATGAGAGCGATTAAGATCTCAGACCCAGCTCTTCCAGTTCCACCTCTATCTTCAGACTAGAGTTATGCTGCAACCAGGAAGGGCTACCTTTTACAGCTTGGAAAAATATATCAGAGATTAATTCCCAAACACAAATTTGCAAGACACAAATTTAAGGAAAAGAAGTGAAGGAAAGAGTAGCAGCAGTGATGAAAATGAGAACGCCCTGCAGGACCTGATACCATTTCAGCTGGACAGCTTCTGCTGTTTCCTTCCACCTTTTTTGGGGGTGATAATCAATACCTGTCTTCATCACTTCTGGTGTTTTGCCTTACACACAATAGCATCTCTTGGGAATACATATAAATAGCTATTAGATTAAATATAAATCCTTAACTGAATATATTTAGAAATGCCTTTTTTCCCCCTGTGCTTAGAAGGAAGGAGACACTTGAAAAAGATTCAATCAAAGTATAGAGTGAAGTGATAAAAAAATGACAACACAGCAGCTGTACTGTCTTTCTGGCATAAGGAAAACAGCATCTGTAAGGAGAAAAGCTGTGTGCACACATGCTCACACACAGTTTCAGGGCTCAGTGAAGTAGTTGGTTTGGCAGCTTTGTAAGTTCAGTAAAAACATATGTAATAAGAGTGAAAGTATCTTTGCAATTCCCCTCTGTGACAGGTTTTTCTCTAAAACTGCAGCAATGATACAAGCCACCAAAACTAATCCTTTTTGGCTTTTCTCTTTCTGGAACTGGCAGATCTGAGGAGGGTTTGTCAGTGGGGGCCCAAAAAGGTGCAGGGGTGGTGAGGGAGCCAGTGAGACACAGAGTCACCCCCACACCCTGGGATCAGCTCACGACTCCCCTCATCTGTCCTGACTCTGCAGGTGAGGCTGCTGCTTTCACTCCTGATCCTTTAAGTCACATTACATGGCTATAAGACTTTTTTTTTTCTTTTAAGACATAAAAAGTCTTAGAAATTGAGTGAAAAGTTTCTTTTTCCTTTGTTTGCTTTTAAGATAAATCATGTCTACAAGGATTATAAGTGTAATACTACTTTTGTTGGAAGTTCTGATAAAAGTGCTTGAAAGAAAAAAAAAAATTTCACTACCAAAAAGCTTTGCCTTCCTCAATGCAGTCAAACTAATGCCATGAAATTCCCTGCCCCAATATCAACAATGCATGTTCAAAGTAAACATGGAATTGTGTATTCTGAATTTTACTTGAATACATAAATAGATATGATCATATCCTTAGGTACAAAACAACTATTTAGCATCCTATCTAAGAACTGATCTTTGGAGGTATTAATGACTGTATGAAATTTTTCTCTGCCTGTTCCTAGTATGTACCTTCTCCTTCCATTAATGTATCAAGGAAATTTATTATTAATCCAATCAGTTGGATGATCCTCTCCTTCACACTTGAGAAAAACATTATGAAGAAAAGTGGCTAAGACACGAGTCCCCATACGTTGGGAGACTTTGGTTTTATTATGTTTTTTTCCTTTGGCAAGGATTACTGGTCTATTTATTTATTTACTTAACATAAATTCACAAATTAATTTAGTCACTGTGTTATCAGCACTATGTATTAATGACTTGAGTTTCAATTTCTAGAATAGCTCCAGAGACCAAATCTAAACGACTGGATTAGTCAGAGCACAAATCCGTACACACACGGATTTTTAATAGCTTTTATACCTAGATGGCCCCTGGCTCCCGAGGAGACTGTGATAGCTCTGGCATCTCTGTGCTGTGACACAGGCACTGCAGAGCCTGCGGGGCTCAGTGCAGACACACCCAGAACGGCCTCGGGTCATGCAGAAATGAGAATAAATCAGAGATGTCTGCACTTCACCTCATCTCTGTTGCTGCTCTTTGCTTCGTGTTGCCCCCTCCCCGTGACTGTGACCAGCCCACGCTGGGAGCTGCCCAGAGGAGGCTCCGAGGATGCAGCACTCGGGCAGGTGATGGGGACAAGCTGAGCAGCTTTGCTGGAGACTCTCACCATCACCCAGAGCTGGACCAGTGCATTTACAGCGGGAAATGGATGCTGTAGTGCAACATTCCCCACTCTGCTCTTTCTCCCAATGCTGAAGTTGGGGAACAACAAACAGAATTACCAAATTCTCCAGTATTTGCTTACTCACAGCTTCTTACTTCTAATTCTTAATGAATATGATTTTATTAATCATCTGTATTTGATGCTGAATGTGCTGCAGAGTAACCAAGGGACAGCATGCTTGGGAGACACAAAGCTACTTATTAAAATAGTTTTAGACATTTATATTGTGAGGCTCTTTTCAAAAAAAGAATGAGCCTCCTCCAGTACTGACTGAAACCTAATGCAATGTGGGAGATGTGTACCAGCTACTTCTGTGATAATCATGGTTTGAATGTGCACAGTCAATTAGCTAACAGAACAAAATCTTTCGAGAGAGCCTTAAGAAAACATAAGATTATGCTATCAAATATACCTGGCTGGGTAATTACAGTGTTGTGCAGTAGCTTTAGAATTTAGAGACACTAAATCAGCTGCTAACAACTCACACAGCTCCCTTTGGTACTGCAGGGCTTTTTGTCTGACTGAAGCACTAAGCAGAACCGGATTGCCCAAGGACTGGCTGTGTCTGTGACAAGATGTAACTAAAACTGAGGAGAACTTTCTCCTGCTGGGACAGCAGGGTCTGAAGAAGCTGCAAGGCCAGTCTGAGGTGCATGATGGATAGGCTACACAGCTTTGCTTCTATTTATTTATTTCAGCTGCTAAGCTTCTCAATCTGCATTTTCATGAGCTTTCAGCAGAATCATAGAATCCAAGTGGAAATAATCTATCTGGCTAACAAGGGTGCACCAACCAGCTAATTGTATCATCTAATGGAAATTCAGATGAACAGGAAACAGCTTTGAGCTACATCACAATTCCAGGTGCAACAGGGAAGGCAGGAAAAGCAGTTACAGCTGAGAATCTACTACAGAAGTGTGTGGGCAGTCAGAAACAAGAGCAGCAGGCAACACATTAATCCCCCAGAATAACTCCTGGCACGTTAGTTTCCCTGTAATATTTTGTTAACAAATAAAAATGTTGTTGATAGTACTGTGGAAAAAAAAACAAACAACCACGTGTAGATAATGCAATGTAGTTAAATAATTTTCTTTTGACAATGGTAATTAATGGATTATATTCCCATTTTCAACAAACACATTCTATTAATAGATCTATCCTGCAATAATTGGGTTTTTTCTTCTCCAGAAAAATGATTTTCAGCTGTAAAAAAATTAAGCAGATTCATGGAGTCTGAAAAGGTCAAAGAGACCTGAATCTGAATGCTCTTATTTTTTATACTGTTGACCTACAGGGTTAAGATAAAAGTCAGTCACCATGATGATATTCATAGATGACTTTTTAAAGGTAACTTTGTTCATAGTGACAGAAAGATACAGTAGTTTGAATACAAACTCCAGGAGTGAAGAATGAGGACAAATACCTCCCTGAGGAAAGCAGGCCTCATCCAAGGTCCATTGCATTAATTAGCATCAACATTAGCTTTGCCTAGGGGGCTAAAGCCTCTCCTTTTTTATCTCCCTTTTTTTCTTTTTTTTTTTTTTGTTCACCGAACTGCATATCACAATATGTAGACTGGCATCCAAAACCAAACTTAATCATCTTTGTTAGCCAATCCATTTATGTATCCACCACTTAGAAAGAAATTGCATTCATAATGGTGATTTTTTCACATTTGAACTCACTGACTTCAATTCAGCTGTTACCACTACTAAGGCAAAATAATAAAAGCTGTCTTGCAGCAATCTGAATTAGGAGATACCCATAGATTTATTTTGCTTTTAGTAGAACTTTTGCCCTTTCAGCAATTTAAATGTAACAAATTTAACCCCTGCTTGAATGCAAATGTAGTATCACCTATCCATGGGTGTGTAGCACATTATGTGGTGGTATATGGGCATAAATATTTATCAGTTGCAATATCCTCTGTTAAATTTAAGAATTGCAGCTCTTTTTCTTTAAGAAGACTACCAATAGTGCAGGCTAGAGGAATGCATGAATAGTAAGATTGTTCTTTTACTCCAAATTTGAAATTATTTGTTAAGGCTTAAAATGGTGCCAGTTCCAAGCCCTAGGGCTTTGTTGTAGGACAAACATTTCTTCATTCAGTGACTAAGATATATCAGTGTTATGCAGATCATCAGTTAAGCTCCTGCACAATAGGGACGTTGCCATTTTAGTTCCTTGTGTTGGTCGATTTTGTTCACCTTGTGTGTCTTTGTTAGATGGCTGCTCAGTACCCAGTTTGCAAAACAGGGATTCATTCAAACAATGAATTGTACAAATTTAGAAACTCTACCATAATCTGATTGTTGAGAATCACTTTTTTGACTACTCTAGTCAAGAGGCAGAGGAAACTACGCGCACAACAGCTGATACCTGAAAGGCCCTCTACTGTTCTTGCTATAACAGCTTAAAACTTTGTAGTGTTCCTTTAATCCCCTACAGGAAAAAAATATTGTCCTCCTTTAAAAAAAAAAAAAAAAACAACACCCTAGAACTGAATAAATTGCATCTTGTACTTCAAACAAGAAAATCTGAGTTAAGACTGAAACTTTTAACTCTCTCTGCATTAACTGTAGATACTTAGCTTTCTTATCTTTAATTTTGGGATTGTTCCAGTATTGCTGCTGTCCACTCCTGAGTTTTTATGTTTTATTATTTGCTATATTTAACATGTCAAGTGTTTTACACAACTGCAAGAATAAAAACAATTTGTTGGCTACAACCTTCTACAGACCACGACTTCTGTGAAATTCTTATATGATCTTGACAGGCTATAACAGCTGTTGTATAGATACAACATCTGGGGACGCAACAAATGAAATTCTGTGCTCTGTGTCTCAGTTGTAGAGTGCCTGTCTGAAATTTTCAAAGGTAGTAATACCTCAGTAAGGGGAAGGTGGCCATCAAGACTGTGCTTTGTATAAGCAGGATCTGCTGACTGGTGTCTCAGAGAAATCACATGCATCCTTCTCACGGCTTTTAAAAAAACTGCTTACACAGGGAGCTCTTTTCTTGCTGGACTCAAATATTCTCACTTCACTGTTTCTTAGAGGGAAAGGGAAAGTGAATAAGGAGCACCTTGAAAAGATTGATAGCAGTGTTCAGCACATTTATGGGACAGCTCATTAGACACCAGAAAAAGGGCCCCTCACAAAGTACATTAAAGAATCCAAGGGGGGCACATCCTTGATAAGTTTTAGATTCCAACTCAAAGGCACCATGCCAGCTTTATAACAATGGGGTGATGCCAGTGTGGAACACTTCAGAAGGATTTACAGGAATAAGGTGTTCAACCATGTATCAGGGATGATCAAGGAGGAAGAAGAGAGAAACTTCTCTACTGATGTTACAGACCAGATAGACAAGACTGTACAATAATGTAAAAATCAAATCAATCTTCTAAGTCAGAAGATGATAACTTTTGTAACAGTCATCCCTGCCATCACTGCCTCTTTTTCATGATTTTTCTTTTGATACACAATAATCTTCTATACCATCTGAAAAATAAGTCTGGGTCTGGTTACTAGACCTAGCTCAACAAATGACCCAGTTTTTCCACTTGATATTTCCAATGACAAATCATTTTTTTCGTCTTGTCATTAGTAGTCCACCAGAAGGATTCAGTTACTCTTACGAATTTTATTCCCTTCAGAATTTAGTGGTACTTAGACCCTTAGAACATGATCACATTATACACAATCCTTACTAGGGTATGGAAAAGTACCTAATCTTTGTGGCTGTGCTCTGGTTTTACCTTTAGCACTTTCACATAGCTGGAATCAGAAAACTAAAAACCTGAATGATACATTGCATGCAGTGTGGAAAGATGTTAAACTATCAAGACCAGTTCTGAAATCTAAATTTTCATTATGAGGCAGCTGCTAATAACTAAACTTGAGATGCTGACACTAATCCTTGCCTAACCATTTCCATTTATATGTCTTAGTGAAAGGAGAGGCACCAGGAAAACAGCAATCCTGGGGTGCTCCTCCTCTGCAGTAGGGTTTCCTGACAGAAGGCACTTCCACCTCCAAGTCTACTCTGTCAAACTAATTGTTACAACTCCTGTTTCTTCCAAGAGATTTACATTCCCATCACCATTCATTTCTCTGTCAAGAACAGTAAAATGTCATACCTGGAGATAGTTCAATGGAGCTGAAGTAAAGCAGGCCTACAAGCTCTACAAATCAATCTCCATGTATAAGTTGCTTCATGCTTTTAAGAAACCTTTTCCCCAGAATTAATTTCTCCCTAGTCTGATAGGCCTGACAATTCTGAAGTATCTGTTACCTCCTCTATGTAAAAAAATCTATCAAAACCAAACAGGAATTACATGTTGTACTCTTGTTAATCCTTTTCCGATTTGGTGATGCCAAAAGTAAGTGCTTTTAAGAGAATTGAAATACAGGGTTTTAGGTCTGCAGAGTGCATTAGGAACAAACAACAGGGCCTGGTATTATACTGCAGCAATTGTGATTAGTGTGACTTAGTTCATTGCACCCAAAGGCAGTTGCTTACATGGTACAGAAATATCTGATCTGGAATTTTCCTGTGACTATCACAAAAGAAACAACAGTAAGCTTCAAAGTCAGAGGCTACAGACAGGTGGAAGTTTATCTGTGACTAATCCACTCGCTAAAACTCAGTACTAGTGAGAACTGCAAATAAGTTTACCTCAAGGTTGTTGTGTCCTTCTGAAACAGGGTTGATCATCACTGCTATTTTCATGTGTTATGGACAGAAATTTCAGCAGTGACATTGCTTCAGGTTTTGCCAATCTTGAACTGACTCAAATAAGCCTACAGAGAAAAAGCGCTCAGCACTTCACGAAAACTGGCTTCCTCACATTGTTTCAATTGCCAACCCCAAGTCTTCAGCCTCTCGACTATGACACACAAACTTTATTTATGCAGTCTACAATTTAGCTGCAATATCACTGTCTCTGTGTTTGATTACACTTTTGATGCAAATAATGGTGGAATACGATGAGGTTTCATCCTCCCTCCCCCACCTCTGAGCTCCTTTAAGGCAAAGGATAATTTTAACATTGCAAGACCAGAGACATTTTACATTAGAAAAGAGTGCAGTGATCACTATCAGCATAACTTAATGCCTTCATCTGAAAACGGGTTTCTCAAAATTGATTTTATCTACCTGCAGTTAACTTAACATTGCACAATAACCGACATAGAGAGCTGATAGTCATCACAAGTAGGTTTTGGTAACAAAATTAACAAAGGGAAAAGCATGCTTTAATATTGCACAAAATTGTGTTATATTACTGTCGTATACTACACTGATTAAAACTATTATAAACTCTTTCGTTGATTTTGTGAAACATTATATTCCAGAGACTTTTATGTACTTTGTACACATTTGTTTACAAATTATCTTGAAACGAAATCCATACTGTATGTTTACAACCTACTTAGTGCTTAAATACAGAAATACACGGGCATAGCATGGATAGGCCCACTGAACTAATTTAGATAAAATGTAATATAAAAATAAATATCAATATCTGGGACTGTAAGCTCTTTGTCATCAGCGTATTTTTACTATAAGTTAAAAATGTTTGATGTAAAGTCTTGCAATAGGCTTATGAAATATTTTGAAATAAATAAACTATAGATATTCAAACTCTGTTCCTCTGATCATCTTTGATATTGCTACCAATAAAACTCCAAGACCCCCAAAAATAGACAAGGAGAAAGATGACTGAAAAATCAGAATTCTTAACTTTGGAGGAACGTTGGTATAAAAAGCAACAAATAAATATAATTCAGTTTTACTGATTATTATGTGATCTTCAACTCCTACAATGTGGTGACTGTACAGATAAAGTAGAACTAAATATAATATTTATATTGTTTACAGCCTATAAAGGCCTGACCCCAAATTCCAATAGAACTAAAGAAATTCTGACACCCCTTACCCAGCTGGTCATTTAAGGTGCACAGATCCTTGTCCCTCTGTTCCATTCTGCCCTGAGCACTGGTCTGTGTGAAAGTGGGAGATCACAAGTTTAACAGCCCATACCCCGTCATTCTTGGCAGAACACCAAGCAAGGACATTAATGCTAATTAATCACTGTCACAAGCAGAGCATGTGTCAGGATGCCCTATTTAAGGTCAGAAAATGAAGTCAGTAATTCCATACCACAAATGTTAGAGAAGACATGAAAAATATGATTTTTCATTTGAAGATTAACAGGTGCTGCTCCTATTTCAGAAGTTTCTGGAAAACATTTCCATCTACTGACTGATTTCAAACATCTGCTGTTGTATGGCAATCCTTTGCAGCAACAACAGATCTGTAAAATATTTTTCTCAATGGACAGAACATTAGTTTACTTCTTTCTCTGCCTTTTACATTTCTCTTTGCTTAACTTTCTGATTAAACATTACAATGGTGCAAATTATGGAAGAGAAAATCAGAACTGTTTTAAAACACAACTCAATTTTAGAGCAAAATATCAACATGAACAGCTAGCTAGGGTGATAAAAAGCACAGAATTCTCAGACTTCTAAGGCTGGATGCTGACCAAAGGCAACTTGCTGACCTAAGGCCTAACCAAGCATCACAGATAGTTCATATTCATCTGAATCATCAGCCACTGATTCATTTAAGAAGAAATAGATAAAGTTAATGGATATCATAGCTAGACCTGTTTTGGCAAACCTTATGCTTTAGATAATGTAAAGTTGACTTCCTCTGCTTTGACAGCATGCAATGGTAAAGGAAAAATTACTCTGAAAACCAAAGTCATGGATGTCTTTGGAAGAAACTTAAATATTATAAGATCACAGAATAGCTTGGGAGGGACCTTAGTGATTATCTCATTCCAACTCCCTTGTCATAGGCAGGAGCACCTTCCTCTAGACCAGGTTAATCAGAGCCACACCCAGCCTGGCCTTGGACACTTCCAGGGGTGAGGCAGCCACAAGTGTTATAAGATCATAAGTATTGATAAGAGTCATATAGGAGTGTGTGTATGAAGTAGGATCTGAGTGATAGAGCAGAATCCTACAATAACTTTTCTGTTATTTTTATCAGTGAAGCTGGTATGGGTTTCATCAGCTTCCAAGAGCATAGTTTGCTTCTGTATCTCAAGTTAATAGATATGAAACCAAACCTAGACTCCTTTAGGAGCCTAAAACAGAAAACAGGTTCCTGGAACCTGCAAGGTTGTTCCTGTTTCTCAGTCATAAGAAAACAGAATAATTCTGTGTTTTCACCTGTGTAATTATTCAGAACCCCCTTCTGACCTTTCTGAATGAGTTTTTACATGAGTGTGACTCAGCTTTCTGGTGTTTAATGAAAGACAAATTTTGGCCTTGAAGCTCTGCAAGAATGTTCAACTGCATCCACCTCCCAGTCTGTTCACTGGTCTATAACAATTGAGACAACTCCAACAACCTTAAGCTCAGTCTTATTCTCCCAATCTCTTACATCAGTTCTAGCTCCACATTTCCTCTGATTTGCAAGAAGCAAAAGCAGTACTACACATTACTCAAAAGATGGGAAGTCAGAAAAAGCTAAATGAAGAGGAGCACACAAAACCTTCACCTGTAAATATAATAAATATGCAAGAGGTCAGCTGTTAGAAAGATCCTTTCTTGCATTAGGAAAACATATTCCAAGCATTTCAGCTGAAGAATACATATATATCCATCCCAGGAGAACTTGCTCCAACATTCCTACATGTTCAGGATTGATAAAATCAAGTGTCTTCTGTAGTTTTGAAATTATTCTGCCAGGAAGTGAGTGAAAACACGGCTACATCTCATTTGGTCTTGAAAGCTCTCTCATGTATAGAATACTTCCCTGGAAAATGCGTGAACTGAGTTGCAAAACTGGATAGGAGCAAGCATCTGCATTTTCCTTATATTTGCATACAGATGGCAGTTTTTCAAAGATAAAATTATAAGCTGCTAGTACACTGTCAAAGTTCAAGCAATTTGTGTTTAGTACAAACATTTCTAATAGAGTTACATTGCTGTTGAGAAAATAATTAAGTAGACAATGGGCCATTTCTCATCCATTTAATAATGCTGTGCAAGTATTGGGAGGGGTATTTCACAGCCTGGGCACTCTGGGTTTTTTGGTTTTGTTTTGGTGGTTCCTCCATGCACATCACTGTTTCCATGGAGCCACTGCTCACGGAGCATGGATGCCCACAGAGAAACTATACAATAAAATTACTTTTCAAACTGAATATCATTCCCCTCTCAAATTTAACACAGATTTAATTTGTTTTGCAAATTAACAAAGATACTTTTCCTATGATTTTTAACTATCAACAACACCCTGAAACCCACAAAATACTATTTCACTTACTGCTGCAATCAAGCATTCTGTACTTGTTCTAACAGGTAAAATAGACTTTTGTGCCAAATTTCTGCAGTCTCTGTAATCATCTCCCAAGTGTTCAAATTTTTTGACAAAGAAAATGTAACAAGAAATTTGTTCTCAGAAGATTTGCTAGAAGAGTTTCAAATAATCAGTTTTTTTCTTATGTTGTCAGAACAGTCCCTGCATCTGCTGCATAAAGCAGAAAAAGCCTTATGGCAGTTATTGAGATCTGCACTGATCCATGCAAAAATCATTTCTCCACTCATCCTAGAAAGTATAAACCCATCTCTTCTTAAGAGATCATGATCAATGCTATAATGACGTGTGCAGGTATAGCTGGACTAGCTACAATGCATAATCTAAAGACTTTGCAGATCATATTGCCTCAGTAAGCTACAAGGAAAATAATGAAAAGTATTTTCAGAAACTACCTAAATTTTGCCATTCTGCATTTCACTGACAATTCAGTTCAATTTGATGTGAAGTTTGTAACTAAATTAACCCTATTCCTGGAAAGTGTCTATCAAAGGTGAGTGAATATTTTTCAGAATACAGGTCTTGAAAAACATTTGTTTATGTTGAAATGAAAAATGGCCATCAGCATGGATTTAAACAAAAAGTAATTCCAGGGCACTGATGGCTTACAGCATTTCATCTGTTTGCTTTGTCTGACACTGGTCGTGTTCAGTTTCTGAGCACTGTGTCTCAAGGTTTGAGGGACAGACTTTCAACTCTAGCTGTAGGAAACTTTAATGATCATAATCTTCTTAAATTTAGTTGTCTTTCCTGAGCCCTGTTTATCTTGCAAATTCCACAATATGGCTTTGAAGCCCTGCCCAGCACTTTCTGCAGCAGCTCAGCCAAAGTACGAGCTCATCAAATCTGCTGATGGCTGGAGAACTTCCTCTACAAACACATCTGCTGCTGCGCCTGGCACTGGCTGAAAATTCCAAAAGGACCCTGGTAAAAGCAGCTTCTAGGAGACATTACATAGAATCATAGAATCATTTAGATTGGAAAAGATCATTGAGTCCAGCTGTTAACCCAGCATTGCCAAGTTGACCATTAAAGTCCACTCAAGGCTTCCTGGTCTGCAGTGATCCACACTGGTGGAGTCTGCAGTCCTGAGGGACACAGGCCAGGCAAAGAGTTAAGTCAGGACCCTGAATTTTAGGGAAGCAAGCTTCCAGCTCTTAGATGAGTTAAGTCAAGAGGACGCCTTGGGAAACTGCAGAACTGAGGTGGCAGATCTTTAATGATACTTTCCACAGAGCACAAGAAATCATGCAAGGCAGGCAGGGAACTGAAGGGCAAGAAGCAAATTCCCAGGCAGTGGAAGCAGGGACTCCTGGACAGAGTAAAGGGATGCTGCTTGGGTGTGTAGGCATGGGGTGAGGAAGGGCAACACAGCTGGAGCTGTTGGTCAATGGCTCAATGTCCAGATGGGGATCAGTGACAAGGAGTGACCCTCAGGGGTCTGTGTTGGGACCAGAGCTATTTAATGTCTTCATCAATGACACAGGCAAGGGGGATGGAGTGCAGCCTCAGCACGCTGGGCAATGTCCCATTCCCCCTTGGGTCACAGCCAGGCAGAGTGTGGGCAGGTACCTTCAGGCTCATTTAGATATTCTGAACCACTATGAGCTTAGAAAGTGGAAATTGAGCCTCTGACCAATGGCTCCAGCTGTGCACTGGCCTTCTTCACCCCTTTTGCTTGTCCAGATACCAATTGCACTGCCTGGCTTTCCTTCTGTGGGGGCATTAGACAGACAAAATGCTAATTGACATGGTATCATGATTAAGATGCAAGACTTCTTATGCCATGATTTTGCTTTCAGGTAATATGTGGATTTGCATATGTAAATCTATTGTTTCTTTGTGGAACAGTATTTCCCATCAACTGATCTTTTCCATGTAAACAGAAACTTACCTTTAGATTACACATTTGAAAGACCTGTTTACTATGACAAGAGTTTGAATTGACCCTGCTGCTGGTGTCAGAGAGAGCTTATATGTAGCTGATAGCACAGCACAGCCTAGATATTAATTCAAGGTTTGCTATAGATATTTGGTTTTAAAATTAAAATTATAAATGCATATTCATACAGCCTGATCTTTCAAAGATGTATATTCACGTAACCTTGTTTACAAGGAAGTGTGAGAACATTTATGATGGATTTAGAAAACTGACTAAATAAATGCTTAAATTATTTCAAATCAAAGGGTTATGAAAAGCATATTTTAACATCAAATTGAATATCAAATGGAAATGATGGAAGTCAGTCAGAATTCTTAGTTGAACTATCCATGCATTCCTGGTTCAGACTTACAGGATAAGCATTGGTACATACAGTCCCTTCCCCAAGGTAAAAACCATGCTTTACTGTTTCTGTATGACCCTTGGTTACATTTTGACTGCCATACTATTATTATAATAAATAACAGCAAAACAGAGAGGAAGTAATAAAAACAACAAAAAAAGGTCTCCTAATAGAACCGTTTATTGACTTCATTAATAGCCTAAATGCTTAAAGGTTTTATATTACAAACGGTGCAGCACTGAGACATCTACACATATTCTAATTAACAGCAATCACACTCACTAATAGCATAACCTACTGCTTAAGTAAATGAACATCCTTGCCCCCTGCTGCCGTGAAGGGGCTGATAGGCATGCGCTTTATTGGCAAAGTAAGCTAATTTACAGAGTGATTGTCCAAGAGGGAGCTGCTGTTTATTTGTAGAGTTTTTCCCACTGAACTTGCAGGGCAAACAACACGCTTAAATTGTTAATTAAAATATCAACGGCTAAATGTAAATACTGTGGTCTCTGTGAGTATACTGACACGTGTTTACTTATTTAGAAAGAAATAGTCCCAGCAATTTTCTGTTTTAAAGAAATGCTGTAAATCAAAGAATGCTACTGCAGGGAAAGAAAGGGACCCTTCTCTCTTTGTTTCTCCACATCCTAAAGAGCCCACAGACTTACAGACCCACACAGAGTTTAATAGCACCTCACAGCTTGGTTGGAGTCACCTTTCTGAAAAACTAATGTGCCAGGCTGCTCCTGGCAGAAGTCTGAATCTAGAGACACGATGGTAACAACTTTTGTGAGTTTTCAACGTACAAGCCAAAGGCCCTCTTGAGTCTGCATTCTCTGAGTACTGACCTTTTCCTCTCAAGCTTATAGGACACTGAACAAGAAATATCAAATAGTATTTTAATGGTCAAAGCATCAAAAACTTCTACCTGATTCTGCAAAGTATGTGAGACTATGTTTTGGAAATCATGTTTTAGGAAAGAAAGTGGTTCGAAGAAGAAAAAAACCCCACAGCCATATGTTAGAAATTTATTGATGAAATATGAAGTGAGCGCGCTCTAGTCTCAAATGTTATAGCATGTGCTTCTCTCAAATGTCCTTGCTGAAGCTCCCACTTAGTTTAAAAACTACATACTGGAATACTGACTCAAACTTGTGTCCTTCCCTTTTTTTGATAGATGTTTCCAATTTTAGACTGCTATTCACTTCCCCAGAGAGAGAGTGACCTGAACCAGCAGGGAACACTGAGAACAATGCCAGCGTCCCCTTCCTAGTGTTCATTTTTTCAATTTAATATTTTCACACTTCTGAAATTATAAAATAATTAAACAAAATGTTGTGTCTTTCTGTCAACCTAAGTGTCTTGTCCTACCAAAGGTAAATTTTACTGATCAAAAAAAATTTGAAGAAATGTTTCAGGGCAATCAAAACATTTTGTTTGGGAACAAATAAAACCAATATTGTTCCAAAAACCTCTGCTTAAAACTAGCAATTACATTACCATCATTCAGGGAGACAATGCTTTTTTATCCCATATTACATTAATGCCTATAAAGGAATAAAATTTAGTAGCTTTCATACAAATTTTTCAACAACACTTACTTCGTCACTTTAGAGCAAGTGTTGTTTTCTCTGTGCACTTTAATCTGCAGGAACATGAAAGACAAATCTCACTTCATGTTACTGCAACAAATTATGATAAGCTGATGTGGTGTTTCCAGAAAAGGGCCTTTAATATTGTTTTTGTGCCAATGCATCAGTCCAACCTTATTAGACTTCTAGAAAAGTGTAAAGCCTGTAAATCTGCAGCTCTAAATTGCAGATTACACGAGCCAAAGGGGGCACTGTGAGGAGCCTTAGATTAAATTTTCTTTTTCCTGATAAGCAGTGTATATCTGTAGAGAAGGAAAATAAGTATGCTACCCATAAGTGGGGAGGGATAAAATTCCTAACCCCCATTTTACTGACATTTGTGTAAAATACTAGAAGATGAAAATGCTGAAAATTATTAAATAAGTACAAACCATTAAAAAACAAACAAACAAATAAACAAAGAAACAAAAAAACCCAACAGGGCAATCCTCTCAAATTTTATATACTGGCTATTACTGCTAAAGAAAGTAATTTGCAGTCATTGTAGATGATGCTTTGAAAATGCCAGTTCTGGGCTCGAGGACAGCCAAAAAGAATGCCTGAAATTATTAAGAAACAAATTTGGAATGAACCCTAAAAGCATCATTATCCTGCAGTGCAAATCCATGATGGATCTACCTCAGATACTGATCCCCATCTTAAATAAGATATTTAGAATGTGTGCCACAGATTTCATGGGAGAAAAGATGAAGTCACTAAAAGTTTTCATCTTGAAATAGATGACCTAAGGGAAATATGAAACAGGTCTACAAAATCATGTACAGTAAACAGAACATAAAAAAAGGTTATTCACCATTCCTCATGAAATAGGAACTAGGAGAATGGCAAAGAAATGCTCACACAGCAAGTTTAAAATGGTAAAACATGCAATTCATATTTGAAATTGTAAAAGGAGCTGCCACAGAATGTCATTGGGGACAAAATAAAAGTGAGTTTAAAAAAGTGCTTATGTGACTTCATGATATATTGATAGCTATCAAACATGATGTTGTAAATTCAAATTCCAGCTCTGGAAGCTACAGATTACCAGAAACCAGGGAAGTATAACACACAAAGCATAATTTCCTCCTCAATCTAGTTTCCCCAGGCACCTGCTCCCATCCACGCACTGCTTGGAGAGTGGCTCCAGAGCAAACTGAACCTTTAGTCTGAATCACTGCTGCTGTTCTTACCTTCCTATATAATTACATCTCAACACACCCATTTAATTATTCTGTGACAATCTGAACAGTCTAGGGCCTGGTATGTGATGCATTTGCAAATGAACTCTGAAAGATGTCATTTAGCAGGGGGTGTTGTAAACAAATTTTTGCAAATCTAACACTGTTCAGTTTTGGAGAAGGGAAAGTAAGGATTTAATAAGCAGCACTTGGTTGAAGCTGTCATGTTTACAGCTCTGTGAATTATTTCCATTCAGATTATGTACCTCTTCATAGCATGATCTAACTTCTGGGGAAAAAAGAATTAAAACCACAGCTGTATCTGGATAGGTTTGAGATTTAATGCAAGTTATTGCTCTAACTATGAAGTACAGATTCAATTCAAGAACTTCAATTTGCATCTAGTAACTAGCTTGTACAGTAATAGAACACTGTTTTTTTATGTAATAAATTCCATGTTGATAGGTTACATGGAGCAATTGCTGCACCTCACACACTTTTTTCCCTGTAGACTAAAAAGTCTTCTGGGGACATGCTCGATTTCCCAGTTCTTCAGTACTTAACAGATCAAGTAAACTCTATTTTGAAGACTTTTGCATGAGTAATGGAGAGTGACATCTGAATTACAAATAAGTCTGCTTTGTAATTGAACCACTGTGCAGACAGAAGTGGAGTTCCAAGATTTGCACACTTAAGGAAAAGAAAAGGAAGTACTTTTTTTAATCACAAACTTTATTAATCACTTGTCACACATGCAACCATTGCAGCTATTAATCACTCACATACAAGAGCACTCCTGTTGGTTTGCTAGCCCTAGTATAAATTATCATGTCAAAGATTAACCCATTTTCTTTCATTAATACTTTGTTTTATTTCCTTGCACTCCCCATTTTCTCTTGCAGAAAAGGCTTGAATTTGGACAACTGGAGTCTGAATGATTAATCATAGTGACAGAGGGTTGACCACAGGGTCAACAAACAATGAATAAAAACATAAGACACGGGTTCATTCCAGGTTATACTCATGTTTCATTTCAGAAGTGAGAGAACAGCAGGCTCTTTTCTTCAGAAATTACTGCCTAATAGTCAGAAGGCAACCTTAGCACAATGCCTGTGCTGTTACTTCCCCACCAGAAACCCAGAGCCATTTGTTATTAGAGTTGCTGTGTAGGCCACCCAGTCTGGTGGAACAACACACTTCAGCAATTTCAGAGCACAGCTAAATGCTGACATCTCTGGGGCTTTGCCTACTGCAAACAAAGCCAGCAATCAAGACACAGAAGCTTTCCCTGAAGTGTGATATAGGATCATAAATATAGTGTGATGGCTATTAAGCTCATAAGTTGTAGTCAGAAGATCTTATAATCAAAAGTCCTCAGGGTTGTACTGCTAAAAATAAAAGAACTGTGAAAGAAAACAAAATGTGCAGAATTGGACATTACTGATTGAGGAATTGAGAGTCTTATGATGACTTCTAACAACTCTGAGGGGAATAAATGGATGTAAGTTGCATTGCAATTTTGAAATGAATAGTTTTTAATAATATTTAAGTGAAAGCCAATTTGAATACGTTAGCTGCTGAGATCAATCAGAGGTAGAATAGAGTCTAGTTCTAGTAAAAAGCAAACAACAAAAAGGTAACAGAACTATTCCTTCAATGAAGTTTGCAAGGAGGTCTTCATTTTGATGATCATGAGCAAGTTTTTTTCTCTTGGACCAAGTCTAACAGCAGTGATTTTTTCAACCCAGTGGAACAATTCCATCAAATGACTCAAAATCCCAGCAGGATTGCAAGGTCTATTTGGCAATAGTAAGGGTTCAAAGATGCTCAATCAAAACTCTCCAAGAGATGAAACTCTGTAAAAAGCTCTGTAACAGCTTTTATAAAAAAGTGTGGTGACATCTCACTTTTTTTTAATGCTTGCAGAAACTAAATGTGAAGAATCAACAGAAAGAGAAAATCTTCAGGTGAGAGAAAAAAGAATGGACAAACATGCTATAGATTGCTTTGCTATGAATTTCATGTATAATCTATGCTGTGATGGACAAAATAGCTCCTTGTGACTTAGGACAGCTGTAAGAAGGGATCCTTTCTCCAAATGACCTTTTTCAAAAGAGTGAACTCATTTGCATATCTAAGTTTTCAGAGCTGTCTTAAAAAAGTAAGGAAACATTTACTCACACAGCTGCCACTTTTTAAATTTAAACTAATCTTTGTAGTAAATGTTTTAAAATCTTAAAAATTACATGATTGGAAGCTTCAGCATACAGTATTTTTATGGTTTTTTTTCCTTGATATTTGAGTTGGCCTGAGATATGGATAAAATAAGATGCTAGGAGATAAACATCTCATTTTGTCAAACTCTTTTAGAAATAAACACAATGTAAATTTGAAAATCGGCTAAACTCCTTAATGCAACATTATTTTAAGCAGAATGTTGGTACAAATGTTTTTACTCTGAGTGCATTTCTCTAATTCCACCATCAATGTCCAGCTCTGCAGTGAAGACCAAAACTAGAAATCAAGTCTGTCATTCTTGGAATGACACCTTCCCTCTGAGTAGCATTTTCTAGCTCTAAATCTCAAAGCACATGACAAATGTCAGCACTCCTATTTTAGGGCATGGAAACGCAGCAGAAGAGGGTGCCCAAATAACAAAGTTAGGAACTAAATCAAAGAGATCCAAATGTTCAACTGCATTTTATCCAGCACAGTCCCTTCCCCAATGATACCAACCACAGGCACCCCTGAGCTGCATTTGGATTCACTCCACAGCATTCCCAGCAGAAGCTGATATGCAAGTTCTCCAATGGCATAATTCATCCTGGCTGCAATGCTGACCATCAAATAAAACTACCAGAATTCTCTATGTGCTTAAAGAGTACATGGATTTCTTGGAACACATGAGTTTATAAAGCTCATTCCTCTACATGCCCACTGAAAACAGAGCATTTCTTTAGGAGTTCCTGGGCATGTCAATGTTTCCATATTAAAAAAACCCAAACAAAAAAGCTGACACAACTCTGGCAATAGAAATCAGTTGTACTATAAAACATTAATTTAAATATGTTTGATTACATAACAATTCAACACACACAACTATCCTACTGTGAATATTTGTGTGACTGAACTTAATTTCAATCATCATCTTAATCTGAAGTGTTTTTCTAATCACTTAATTTCGCTTTGTTTTAGAACTCCTACAATTACCAGGAGTCTTTCCAAGAAGGCAATTTTTGCCAACCAGTTAAATGCAGGACTCAGAAAGATCTCTGTATACAATCTGTCTGATCTACCTCGTCACCTGAGAGGATAAACAGGATTTACCTTGGGCTGTAGGCATTAACTCTGTGAGCTTTAAAATCCAACCTGTTCTCAGTGATTGCCTGCCCAGCTGCACTGCATTACATTGAGTTCCTCTGAAATGCTGAGACTCCTGATCACCCTGAGAGCTGTGCAAATAGGACTTTTTCAAGGTTCTGTAAAAGGTAGGGGCTTTTTATTATTATTTGGTTGAGGTTTTATTATGGATAAAACCAAAATTATTTTCCCCACATTTCTGCTCAGCAAAATTTCCATGAAAGTATTTTGCCTTGGTAAGAAGTGGCTACTTTAATTACAGATAAAATGCTTTTCTTATCAAAGCTTTCCTTCCTTAGAAAGTTAAATTTATAATTTAGGGAGGGAAAAAAAAAAAGAACTGGTAATTAAAACCTGCAAAGTTTAATCCAGAAAATGTTTCATTTTGCAGAGAGTTTTGTGTTTCATTTTTCAGGCAAAGAATGTAATACAGCATATGAAACCTAACTTTTAGCCATGGAAAAGTGGAAACTTTACCTTTTGGGCAAGTAGTATACTCCTTGGAAAATTTAACTCAGTTTTAATTAACTTTTATTTTGCGTAACAAAGAATTTCTCAGCATCTTACCTTCACCACTTTTCTCAAAGAAATGTCTACTTTAAAATTCGTCCTATGAAATGCAAGGCTTTGATCTGCTGCATGATTACTCTGTGTTAATATTTAGTGTATTTCATAACTTATTGAGAGATGAGTATTTCTGTGAAAAGCTGCAGTTTTTGAGCACAGCTCCAGTGTGCTTCTATGTCACTGTTCAGCTTTTCCCTGGCTTAAAATAGAACTGCCCAGTGTTTAAGTGAATAATGGATAATTATTAGTCATTTGCTTAAACTGTTTTGCACACCAGTTGATTGATGCATTTCATGTATTTTTAGACATAAATAGAGAGTTTGGACCTCAGATGAAGAAATGGTGCTCACAAGGAAATATCAGTATGGCCTCAAGAAGAAATTCTGAATGGTTCTGAACAAGCTCAATATAAACTTACTAACTGTAGTGAGCTGAAATACATCAGATGGAAAATACAACTTCAACCCTTAAAAAGCTCTCTTGCAACCCTTTTACCAAATCATTCATAATAATAGTCCTATATTCCATTGATCTCTACGTGATATGGAACTGATTCTAGCCAGAAAGGTGATAGATAACTCTGCATCAAACCACTTGTGAACGCTGGAGCAGTCACGCAAGCTAAACAAAGAAAATTAACCAATTTTAGTTGTCTTCTGTGAGGTTACAAGGTGAAGAGTATGAGCTATAAAACAAAAACTGCTCCCAGTGGGAGCTGATACCTGCACATCAAAATGTGTTCAAGCCTGTTCAAATTAAAAACTGGAAGACCTGGAGGTTTACCTAGAAACACTAAAATAATTTTCAAGCCTTTTCTTGAAAATCAGCAGTGCTGCACTGGGAATATGGGTCTTTGGAAGACCTTCTGTCCTATATTAAGCCACAGGTGTAGGCAAAATTGAAGAGGTTGCCTCAGGAGAAGCAGAAACATTACATTACACAGGATGACATTAGTAATTCAGATGATAGCAAAAAATCCTAATTTATTCAGGAAATGACATTTTATTTACCGTGGCTCTGCAATTTGAGAATTTATGGAAGACACATCAATACAAATTTCTTGCTAAGAGAAGGTATAAGCATCTGACACGGCTGGCTGCTGCCAACAAACCACTTTCAGTATTCACACAGGGCTCTGCAAGCAGCAATGTGTTTGAAAACAAGAGGGAAGTCCTCTATAATGAAAAGCCCATTCATTTTTCATGTTACACTGTTCTGCCCATTCTTTCCTTCTCTCATATATCATGCTTTTAACAACCCAAGTTTTTTGCCACTGCTCCATTAGCTTAGTATTCTTTTTCAAACTGTTGTCAACTTGTTATTTTTCAGCAGTTGACAACCTGCCTATAAAGTGCTGTACCTGGAGGAATATTGCTTGCCCGATTCCTACAGAGATTACATGGTAATAATTCTGCAATATATTATGGAACTATTAGAAATTCTGTCTGAAATACAATGAAAACAACAGACTTGTATTTAATTGTTCTCCTGAATCAAGCCTGTCAGAAAACGACAACAAATTTTCACTGAAAAATCTGGTTACATCAAAAAAGACATATTGTGAGATCATTTCAATTCATCATAAAAAGCTTGAAAAATGCTAAAGAATCTTCTAATACCTTAAAAAATATTGAAGGGTTTTTTTTTTTCCAAATTTTGTTTCCACCATTATTTGACTATTCCATTACAAAGTAAAATTTAGAGAGGACAGAATGCCCTTTCATAGAAATAAAGACCTGAAGTCTTAAAATACCTTTTTTCCCTACAAAAGTTTTTTTTTTTTTTTTGTTTTGTTTTGTTTTTTAATTTCAATATTCTTAAATATTTTTTGTGTCCTATACTTATCCCCTTCCTAGCCTACATAGATGAAAATGAAGTCTTGATTCTATGCAGCAAGGAAGAGAGACCCAGGCAGGAGTGTGAGCACCAACCCCTCAGAGCACAGAGGCAAAGCCAAGCTCCAGGGGCTGATCCAAACCTTCCAAGCCAATGATGAGCAGTGCATGCACCTGCCTCTGCTCATTCAAACCTTCCTTCTGCTGCCCAGTCCAGAGCTCTGTTGCCTTTTTTTTTGTTCTCTTTGCTGAATGGCAAAAGGAAAACAGTTTTTAAAACTCCCTCAGAGTCCTCCATCAGCCCTGGAGAGCTGGCAGTGCACTTCCAGGGACACGGAGCAGAGGAGAGGCAGCTGCTCCACTGCCTGAGCTTTCTGCTCCACTTCTGCTATTTTAATACCACAACTCATTATCACACTCCAGCAGGGTGACCCAGCTGGGAGATTTCAAGTGACTTACAAGGAAAAGATCATCTTTATTTTGTGTAGTTTCCTTCTGAACTACACTGATTATGAGCCTTCTGGAAAAAGAGCTGATGGGAGTTTTTGCAATTTAGCAACTAACTGAAATAATAATAAGGCTAAAAATAATCTCTCAACTTTTTTGAGAGAGTAGGAATACATGACCTAGACTGAGAGGTGAGGGAAGAAGGCTGGTTTAGCCAGAAGAAGGCTTTGGGAAGACTCAAGTGCCATCTGCCAGCCCTCATGGGGAGGTCACAGTGGAGATGCAGCATGAGACAAGAGCTGTAACATGAATCAGGGGAGATTCCAGCAGGACACAATAGAAGTGCTCACTATGAGGGTAAGAAAGCACTGGCAAGGTTGTGGAATCCCTGTCCCGGAAGGAATCGTCACCATGACATTGTCCTGAGCAACCTGGACTGAATTCAGCACTGACTTTGCTTTGAGCAGAACATGGGACTGGAGGCCCCATTCCAGCCTTGGGGAATCCATGGCTCTATGAGTTCTGGCCTAATAGGAAACAACTGAACTTCTCCACACCTCAGAAAAACAAAACATGAAGAATTTTTGGCTTGCTTCTCAACTTATCAAAAATGCAGTCACTTCATCCCGTTCAAGAAGCAGTTGATGTGACACAGACTGTTTGGGAATTTCTACAGATATTTTGAAATGTCCTGAATTCTGAAGGAGGCAAGGCTTCAGACCAGATATGGATGCAGTATCTTGCCTGACTGTTACCAGAAACTACCCCCTAGTTTTGAGCATCTTGGATTTCATTCTTTCTTAAGAAATCATTCTTCACCCATCTAATTGTATGAAAAAACTTGGGAAAGTAAAACTAATGGAATGACCTCTGCTGACTCCCACTTGTGTTTGGAGCCCTAATGAAGGGAACAGTACACAGAAACACACTATTCCCTTCTCTCCCTATTGGAGCTCTGTTCATTTATGAGAAAAAAACCACTTTATTGTCATCCCTACACACATTGTAAAATATGGTTCCAAAGATCTTACAAGCCCAACATAGTGAAGTCAACTGCTCTCACACTGCAGGAAACTAACAGACATCCTACATTATAACGTGAAAAGAGAGCAGAGTTTCTGCTTCAAATGAAAGGAATCAAACCCATGACTGCTGGTGAGGTGTACGTGTCTGCAGGCAAGACTATGCTATTCTTGTCTCTAAATAATAGCTGAAGAAATACAACTAAGTGTTGTGCTAAAGTCACAGTTTCTGCTACTTCATCAGAAGTGTGTTCTTTTAGTGAATATCTTCTGTTCTTCAGAGCCACAGAATATAACCATATGACCCTAGCTCTAGACTGAAGTGAAACATACAGAAAGATGATTGGTATTACAAGAAATTTTATTTTTTTGCTATGAACAAATCCTCTGTGAAAAAGTTATTCTGCAGCAGGAGCAACAGGAATAAGAACATGAGAAAATATAGAAACGTATGAAAAAACTAGTCAGTGCTTCTCTTAAAAATAACCAATAAGTAATTTGCTTTAAAACAAAAGAAACAGAAAGCAGTGTTGTTCAAAACTTGGTGTGTTAGAGGGCTTTGCTTGCAGGAATCCTGCTGGAGGTGAGAACTGACTGGTAGATGGGGCTGCAAGTTTAAGCACTTTAATACTGGGTTGTCAGAGGTGGAAAAAAAAACATTATGTCACAATTTTAAGATGTCTAAATTTAGACAGTTTCTAAAGCTGTCAGTTATCATCCTGTTTTTTGATGCAGCACACTGGATTCTGGGTTCTCAAATTTATCTCTACCAGTTTTACATAAATTCTTTCAAAATAGAAGTTATCAGTGCATGAAGGACAGTGAATCCCACTGCCTTCGAGTCACCTGGAAGTACAAGGCTGGGTAAGAATATATTTGGAACTTTCTCAAAATTCAGGAAGCAAGCAAGGAAGATATAAATGAAGTACATTTGTGTTCTCAAAGACATCCAGAGGCCCCCAGAGCAGGGAATGCACCTCTTGTAAATGCACTGCCCAAGACTCCTGGATAAGAGCACATCTCTGATGCCACTGTTAATGTAAGCCAAGTATTCAGACAGCTGTGCTAACAAGCACATTAAAAAATAATTTCCCAGACTTCTCACTGAAACGTGCGAGTCCCAAGGAGTAAAAATGATGCAATTTGTAATGCAGACCAGTAATTACAACTCCAGTGGTTTACCACTCTAATAAATACAAAGTGCTAAGCAGTGCTAATCTGGACTTACTCATTCAATTTCTCCCTTCACCCCAATCCACTGCAAACAAGTCTGAGATCAATACTAACAAAACTGTCTTTGTGGTATCAGGTTCAGTTCTGCTGATGTACTATTATATCTTAATTTTCCTGGACATAAAATCCAACGTAATTAGACATACTCTGGAGAAATTGTTTCATTTATTCCCTTACTGTCATTAGTACTGAGATCATGGGGGAGGAAAAAGAACCTGCATAGCAGTGCAGCAAACAATTTACCATGGTTGCCTTCCAGCAATGTCATTTATTATTGTTTGAGACAGCTCAAGCCAGTTCACACCAGTTAAAACACTTCAGCCAACCTAAAAATTGTACTCTTTCAGGGCTTTCACTAGGGAAAAAAACCAAACAAAAACCAAAACCTCTTTCAATTCAATAATTATAATGTGTATTTTCCATATTTCAATACAGAACTAGGTATTCTTTCATGGAAATTACTTTAGTAAGCATTTATATAACACTAATCAGTAACCCTATTTTCCATTCATAATTCAAAAATAAAATAAAAATTGGTAATACAAAACCCACTGGTTGATATTACCCTTTTATTTTCTTGTGCTTATCATTGTAAATAACATGATTCACATTTTCTAAAATGCTACGTATTATATCAGAGTGTTTGAAATAACCCATTTGGAAGCAGTAGCAAAAAGATTTTGATTTATGTCAGAGTGGTTGCCCATTTTTCAGAAAAAAAATGATAGAACTCTTCTAGTAAACCTAATAAAAGACTATTATGAATGACTGGTAGAACAAAAAGCTTGTTTTTCATGTTACAGTCAAAAGGCATTATTAACCTGACAGGAAAAGATTTTAGTTCCTAATTTTTTCTATTATTTCTGACCCCCAGAAGAAGTGCCCCTTTGGTGGGGACAGCTGAAAAGCCTGAAGGCAAAACTTTCTTTCTTCAGAGGCCAAAGCAAAGTTCAGCCACCTTCACAACATAATCCTAAAAAATATCAGAGCCCACGTGACTCAAACATTTTACCCATTTTGTTTTGCTGCATATGTATGTATGTATGTATGTTTGTATGTATGTATGTATGTATGTATCTATCTATCTATCTATCTACCTAATTTATATATTCAACTTTTTCCTATTCCCTGTTCCTCCAAACACAAGCACAGGAAATATCACCAAGAATTTACTCTTGATTAATTCTTCTATGGTTTGTGCATGTGCAACCTGTAATAGATAGGCAATTCTTGGCCTGGGTGAATCAGTCTTTCCATTTTATGGAAAGAAGTTTCCAGCAGAGGTACAAGCTCAGAGAGAGAGGGGGAGGGAGAGAGTGGGGTTAGAGATGTAAATAGCTTGTCTTTCTCAATCATCTCCCGCAAATTCCCTAGTGCCTCACAAGACTCCCCCAGGCCAACAGAGCAGAGAATTTTAGGTTTTTGCTTCATTTTTTCTATTAAATGCAAATAAAACTATTGAACTTTCTTTGTATAAAGAAAGCTAAGTGTGTAAATATTTGAAGGAACATGGAAACAAAACTCTCATGGTTACCAGTGAAATAGACTTTAAAATACATGACACTGTACCAGCTGGGACATTAACAAGTGTGCCATTCTGACCAGACTTTACATGGAAAATTCCATAGGACTGAGGAGGGACTGTGTACTCTCCCCTGTGACCATGTGAGGGCAAAACAAAGCTGAGTGCTAAGCACAGCTTCATAGACTCAACAGACAAGATACTCAGAATCCTTGTCTACCCAAATCTGTACAAGATTAGACATAGGCAGCAGGTTGCAGGGAAGCCCAGATGAGCTGCAGTCACCATCCTGGGCTTATCCACATCACACCTGGCACACTCTGGCCCTTGACCTCTCAGTGCTGCACAGCAGGGTAAGGTCTGAGACCTGCTCAGTCATTAACACCCAGCCAAGTCCAGAAGCATTCCTTGGGTGCTTTACGGTATCAAAGTCAACAGACTTTGGAGTGCCTCAGGACTAGAGGACTTTGATCATCACAGACAGATGCAAAGCCCCATTATTCTAACAGCCTCCCTCATTAAATAAAATCACAGTGTTTTGTCACTGGAAAGAATTCTGGTAATGATCAAGCAACTCTTCAGGCCTGTATTAATGTCATGCTCAACCTTGCCCTTAATATTCTGAAATACTCTAAATTTACCCAAACATACTGGTGTTAGACCTTGTGATCTAAATCATCTGCACCGTCTTCTCAAATGACAGTGTCAGTTTTCAGAGTGAGTACACTCTTGGAAGAACACAGTCTATCAATTACTGCTGTCTAAAAGCATCAATTAACATAAGAAGAATAACATTGCAATATTAGTTGCTACAGTGGTGGGGTTTTTTTCCTTGAAAACAGAGAACTGCTACCAGCAACCTTTTGTCTTTTGTCTATCTAAGTAAATAAACTCAGAATCAAGTGAATTCATGATTTGCATGACAGTGGACTAAGCAAAAAAAAAAAAAAATAATCAATCACTCTCATGGGATTAAGTAGAGCTTCAAGTTGACCAAGGTTGCTTACCTTTGAGAATAAACTATTTTCTAAAAGAGTCAATCTCAAAGACTTTGAACAAGCAAGTTGCTTTCAACTTAATGAAAGCAAGGTTTACATTTTATTGGATTTGTGTTTGCTGTCTAATGTGGTAACAATGAAGAATAGCTAAACATTTGAATGAAATTAAATAGAAGGCATCTTTGATTTGCAGAAAGTCAACCCAAGTGCAATTTTACTTTGAGGCAGAGGTATAATGAGGAGTGGATGCCCTCAGAAAGGCTTTTTAAAAGTTTCATATTAGGTTGGTTTTGTTAACTGTAAGCTTCTACTTTTCAGATTGTGGGTTATTCTTTTTTGAATGTATGACATAAAAATCACTGGGATCGACAGCATTTCCCCACTGCCAGAATTCTTCCAAATGTTTGGAACACTAGAAATACTTCTGCTGAAAACAGCAAATGCCAAGTGTCAGTGGTACTGCAAAGCACATAATCTCATATATCATACCATATTCCCATGATATTCTAAATCTACACGTAGATATTTACCTGGGCTTGCTAACATGTACCCATGTAAATTAAAAATCTGCACCAAGTATACTCTAAACCATTCATTTCACGGTTGGCAAAATTTCAGTTTGTAAAACAGGTTTTTATCATCTATTTGTAAACTTGAAGTCACGTTACAGGACCTTCCTTCTTTCCTTGAACATTCTGCAGGTGACAGTACAAACACAGAATATTCCACTTATTTTTCTCACCAGCCATCATGCACTGCTGTGCATCCAATGCTAAAGCAAGCATTTTACAGTAGCACTGTAGTTACAAACTGGACCTTTCCCCCATTTTAAAATAAGCCATAAGCATTTACTTGGAAAATTCAACCAAATCAACTTGCACACAATTCACACAGTATCTCTAATTTCATGGAAGCAACGTTCTCCTACATAAAATATTTTTTGGGTTTATATAACACATACTTAAGATATTCAAATTCCTCTTGAAAACTAAGTTGAGCAAACC
Organism: Eopsaltria australis; assembly: GCA_034509425.1. NCBI lineage: Eukaryota > Metazoa > Chordata > Aves > Passeriformes > Petroicidae > Eopsaltria > Eopsaltria australis. Next base: position 5,056,905 of record JAVTVJ010000055.1, on the reverse strand, counting down.
AGCAGACAATTACTGAGCAGACAATTTACTTTGGGAAGCACAGCCTGCATTATACGTAAGCATTGCACACGGTCTGACAGTCACACACAGACTGCCCACCTCCTGCCTGAAACAGGGAGGCTCAGGGTATTTGATTTTCTTTAGGACACTGTAGGGTGATGCCAGCAGGAAATGGATAGCCTTTAACTTGAAGGTGAACAAGTAAATAGCCCAATAATGATTCCATATTTATTTAACAGCAGAGGTACTTTTACCAGCCAGACGCTATCTTCAGAGAAATCCTTAGAGGGTTTCTAAAGCTTCTCCAATTCATCAGTCTTTATCATCTTAACAAAACCATATTTGATTCATCTCAGCTGTTAACCAGGCCAAATCTGATTCATTCACAAACAGCTGGTGCTTCCATGCTTTTCCATTTTCTTTCAATGATCATATGTCCTGGTGGGAATAATGTCTTAGCCAGATTTCTGGAATGAGTAAAATCTTTCTCTCACTCATGCATATTCAAAATTTGTATTTCTGTGTGAAAATAGTACTTGGATTCATGCACATCAATTTTCTCAGACTCAGACTTTGAACTGAGCTATTTTCTAGAATTTATGCTAATGGTCTGTAGATGCTGGCAAAGCTTCATTGCTGCCCAGCCCACCTCCAGCCTCACTCTAGTAAAAATCCAAACAATGTACTCTGTCCAGTTGTCACAAAGACCTAAGGGTGGAGCAAGGAGCCAGAAAATGGAAACAGACTCTTTAATCTCTGGGGGAGGAAAATTGCCATCTTCTTATATATTAGCACAACAGATTGACCAAGAATTCGCAAAAGCCTCTAGATTATAAAATAGTATAAATAATAAAAGTGATCTCTATTTCTGCTTCCAGTTTAGAATTATTGTAATTATGGAATCTAGAAGAGCAGAAAAGAAATCTTTTGTTTGAGAAAGCCATTATGGCCAGCCAGACTCTGCTTTCCCTAGTGCTGTGATTGAGTGCTAACATCCTTAACCCAGCTCTGTAAGGCAAATGGTCCTCAGCCATCAATGTGATTTGGAATGATGGATTTTTAAATATCCACCATTGTGAGTAACTAAAGCTTCAACCTATATTAACAAGTAATTTGGTGCAATCAATTATTGCACCAGCCATTAGCTGAGGTTCCTGCATGTGCACTGAATGTGCTTCCCATGTCTTATTCTGGGGTACATTCAGTCTTGTACCCTGCTACCATCCCTAAATAAACATCTGAGAAGTACACAAAGGGCCAGTTATTTGTTTGGACTTTTCTTTTATGGGCTGGGATGCATTTTGTGCCCCCACAGAAAGAATTTTCAGGATTTGTTTCCTTTGAAAAAAGTCTGCTTTACACTTCTAAACAATTTCTGGATGTGGAGCAGTGAGTGGGGTCGAGGTGGCACAAGTAAGAGCAGTCAGGGCACACAGGCAAAACCTGCTGCTGTTGTGAACACACTGATGAGGGCAAAGACAACTTCTATCCAAGCTCTCTGCCAAATAAATAGCAGCTAAAAATAGGGAGGAATTGTCAATAAGGAAAAAAGAGAAGCTGGCAAAGGAGGTGCAGCCACAGGAACACAGTCTGGGCAGCACAGGGAGACAGGAGAGCAATGAGAGGGAGCAGAACACACCTGAGGTTCAACACCTGGGTATGAAAGGGGCTGCTCTTTAAACAACTGGTTCCACATTGAACTACACTGTAGTAACTCCAGATGTATCACAAAAGTTAACTTACATGCATTAAATATAATTATATGAATCTGCAATTCTCTAAAGTATGTCTTTGAAACTACCTTTTGAAAATAATTTTCCAATACATTGTCTCTAAATGGATGAGTTATCTAAAAAAAAACTGAAGAAAATATTTGCTGCAGCATCAGCCAAACTACTGTTGCTCCAAAGACTTTTTGTAAATGTAAGGTTGAAATCACAACTTGAAAATTATTTAAAATCCTTTGAAAAGAGTGTTGCTCCTAATTCCATTGATCTGTATTCATGCTTATGAACATAAATCAGGATGAGGAGAACGAGCCCTAGTTCAGTTGTTAATACTTTTTTCACTCTTGATGAACAAATGAGCTTTAATAGGCTACAATCAATTTGAATGTTACTCTGTATCTACAGCTGGGTATTTGTCTTCAGTATTTTTTTTTCTTTTTGAACTAACTAAATCATGTGGATGACTGCATTTTTAATATGTCTAAGGATAAATTAACATACAGGTTTTGAGACCTGTGACAGTGATCCCACACAAGAAAATTGAGAAGATATAAAGCACACTGGCTCAAAAGAGACTTTTTCTTTACAAGAACTCTCCAAAAGCAAATCCTCCCTCAGTTGCTTTCCAACATGACACAGTAGTTGCCAATTCCAACTCCATCAGCATGGTGCCCTGCAAACTCCATCATTATACAGTGCAGCTGTTCTGCAGTTCTCTATCTTTACTGACATGCATTAAAAAGACAGGTATGCAGATAGAACTGGTCTTAGAAATACCCTCTGAAGTTTCTGATCATCTCCTAGGTATTATTTTACAGAAGGTATCTGAACTATACTGACAGTGAACAGGAAGAGTGCAGATACACAGGTTTGCAGGTAGGGTACCTGTGTGTGCATGACACTGCTGGCTGCTTTCCTGCAGAACAGCGTGGTGCAGTGCTCTGACACTGCACAACAGAGAGGCAATCCCTCCTTGAGAGAAACAGCAAACTCACAACAAATGCAAGGCCTGAAGCAGAAAATATTGCTATGAATTCTGAATATCATTAGGCATGAGGCACACAAAAATCTTGGCTCAGAAAGGGATCGGGATAGATAGAGGCATTTAGAAAATTTAGATGCAATAATGAGACTGCACTCCTGTAAATTTAATTCCTTTAAGTTTCAAAGGCTGACAGCTCTGGAGATTTTTCTTTTTTTTCTCCTTTTGCTGGTAGTGCTTACAATTGTTACTAGGCTTTGAACATAAGAATAAATTAAAAACTGCAGCAGGTCAATGCATCCAGATGGAAAAGCAATAAATATATGCTACAATCCCTAGCAAGGGATAGGGATCCCTGTCCTCCAGGCAGTGGTAAACTTACCTCAGTAAAGCATTACTATATTTCACATCTACAAAGGCCTGTTCAGTCCAGCCTGAGAATTTGTATCTATTTTCACATGCCCTGCTCATAAGGAGCAGCTGCCAGGATGCAGTTTGTGTGAGGTTAATGGATCAGACTTTGACTTTACATTTTTGTGTCCAAGAGTAAGTAAATAAAGCAGCAGATCATTCAGCTTTCAAAGATGGTAGCCAAATATGACTTGAATCACACTATCAGTGCTCACTCAAAATCACATTTCATTTTTGCTCAAATGTTGCTATACCAGCTTGTATACAGTGACCAAATCAACATCTTTCATGCCCATCCATCTGGATCCATTTCTGAAGGCTCCATAAGGTGAAACATCATGACAGAGCTCCTTGTTATGATCACTCAAGACACTTTTTCAGGAGAGAGTTCTGTGATGATTTAAAATGTTTTTCAGAGGTTTTACTGTAGCAATGGCTATAACTCACTGGTTTGCAAATGCCTTCTCTGTTGTTAATCAGTTTAGTCATTAACCTTCCTAATTTCAAGTGTAGTCACCATGAATTCCAAATATTTGAGCAAGCAGTATAATAGTGCTTATGCTGCAAGATCATGCTGCACAGTTCACTATCCATACAATGACCCCATATGGACTGGATTCTTACTATTATTTTATTTGCAGTATTCTACTTTATTCAACTTCATATTTTATTTTGATAACTGGCAGTGCAAAAGCTGAAGGGCAAATCTGATTTCAGCACAGAACAGAAATAACAGTGTGGTAATTACACCAGACATTAGGCATATTTATTATATTTAGTGGTGGTAGTTCAGACTAAGATCACTTCTGTCCTTTGGAATGACCCACACAACATAATTCAGAGTTCATGTGCAAGATGAAATTATGTTTATTTTATACTATTATTTCAAAATATAATAAATTAATAGTGCACTAAGTTAATGCATCCTGATACTCATTTGGGCAGATCTGTAGCATGTGCCCATTTCTCACTGGGCTGTGTGTCTCTCTAGAACAAATGCGCACATATTCATGTACCCCCCCCTTCTGCTCTAGGGTCACCTGGGCAGGGCACTGCTTCTTTCTGGCACTTACCCCCTTGCTCAGTAGGTGGTTTTCATGGTAGTAATAATTACAAACTGAACATGATAGTTATTTTAATCAGATAAGAAGGTGGATGCCATTGCTCTGAGCAGACGTGAGATTTCTAGCCCTCCCTTCTCTACCCAGCTACCAATTCTGGCCTGGAATCATGGCAGCCTGTCCATTTTTGATGTGCTCAGAAAGCATTCTAGCTGAAAACAGTATCATGGCAATGAAAATTTAATACTTCCTTACACTTGCAAGCAGACAAGCCAAACGCTTTAGGAGCCTGCCTGGTCCTTCTGGCTTCACACCCCAGTGACACATTTTCCTCTGGGTGCTCCTGCAGAGGCTCTCTGGGGGCTGGGTTTGACACCACAGGGTTTCTGTGGCTGCCTTGCTTCAGTGATTTCCCTTTCCCAAGCCTGCCTTGCACCTCTGGTTTTTGAGGGGGATGAGGAGAGAGCTGTGCTCAGAATTGTGTCTCTCCATGAGGAGCTGAAGCCCCAGGCACCATCCACAGGGCACCTCCTGCAGCAGGGACCTGGGGACTGGAGTGAGGGACAAACTCAGTGTAAAAGCAGCAGAAGGGGATCATCATAAGAAAAGCTTAGTGAAAAAACATCCTATTAAATTCCTTTCCCTATTTCTTTCTTTGGCCCAACACAATTATCAAGCAAGCTCCAGGGCTGGCTCAGAGAATTAATTTCCTGAAATTGGCCAATGTATTGCTGGAAAGGACTCAAATTATTTTTTTCACCATTAAAAAAGGTGGCAGATATTGAGAGGAACTTCTAGAACTCCCAGAAGTCCTCCTTTCTCATAAGGAATTTAAGAGTAAAATCTTGAAGTTTTCTGGAAGATAATTATTTAGAAATGGGTGCAAAGATGTGCAGCCTGTGCCAGCTGCCATACAATATTGCTTTGTCTGTTCTTAGCCTTTGTATAACACAACAGCCCTAAATTCTGCCTTCTTGCCTAAATTCAGCCCTAAATTCAGCTCTAAATTCTGCCCTCAATTATGAAAAATGTGCAACTTTGTAGAGTTTTATCTACTAGATGAAAATAAAAAGAGGATTTGAAAGATTAAAATTGGTTGGAATTCCTCACTTTGCATCAAACCTAGAAAGTAAGTTACTGTGAAAAACATTTTAAAGACTGAATTAGAAATTGTTTTGTATCAGAAGAGTCTCGATTTACAAGGCTTGCCTACATTTATAGCTTGGCCAGTAACACACAATTTTTGCAGTTCACCAGGGAAATGTGTCCCCTGAGAAGAGGGACATATCCATTGCTTAGTCCCAATCCTCCTCTCTGAATCCTCTTTCTTGCTTGGAAAGGGACTTTAGTGGAATATTTGGGACAGTCTGCAGAAAGGAAAATCTCTCCAGAATTGTAATTAGAACAAGAAATTAACTGTCCATTTGATGTAACTCTGACCTACTGAACTGTATGTTAAAGAAGTGTCCATTTGAAGAACCTGTACACACTGGAAATCCGCTCCCTTCGGTCCCATCTCTTTTTCCCTCTCCCAGCACTGATAATATGAAAGCAGAGTAAAAGGGCCCTGCCCTGTCTGCAGCCTGACTTCACCTGTGATGAAAGAGCACACAGAGCTGCTGTGCCAGGGAAATTCATACTCTACCCATTATCAAGACCTACAGCCTGCACAAAGTGCAATTCCTTTGCTTTCTAGTGCTAAGTGTATTTGTGACAAGCAAAACTCCCCAGAAACTGGGCATAGAGATAATCTACAACAATCTGAAAGGCAACTTGACAGGGCCATCAAGTTTTCTAGAACAGAAAATCCAAACAAAACTAAGGCACACATCAAATTACGGTGCTAAAGGAGACACAGGGGGAGGCTGAAATACCTTAGATGAAGTTTTTTTATTTCATTGAGTTTATTCTGTCTCAGGTTTACATAATCAAACAAAAAACCAAACCATTCCACTCACATTATATTAATTCCTTAATGACAAAGGTGACAGATAAACTTGTCTTGATCAGCCACTGATTTTATTTCTTTCTGTTAACACTATTGTTTGGGTAAAACAAACCAACAAAAGACCTCTACATGTGATCAAATGTTTTTGTGGTAAGCTAAGCAATAGCATAGATTAGGACAAACTGAAGACAGGAATTGATTACCTTTAACAGCTTTAGCCAGTTAACAAAAGACAGACAGAGTGCCTTCAGCTGTGATCTGCAGATTTACAGGTACAAATACCACCTGAAATGCCCATGTGTTCACGAAAACACTCAGAAAAAGATAATTCAACAAGCCATTGTGTAAAGTCTGCCTGTCCTGATATTGGTGAAAGTCCATAAAACACAATTGTGAAGGTACCAATGTAATTTAATTACCTTCCTCCTCTGAAAAAAATTGAAAAAGAAGGAAAAAGAAAAAAGGAAAAAAGTGGATTTAGAGCTGGTTAAGATGCCAAATTGACAAGCAATCACTCTCCTGGCAGCCAGAGCACAAACAGGTGGATGTAGCTGGAACACACTTGCCCAGTGACAGCTCAGAATGAACCTGGCACCACACCAGTTACAGGGGTTGGCAAATCACAGAAGTGAAAACCATCAGCTCAAGTCTCTTGACTCTGACCAAATAAACCAATGGAATAAGAAAGGTTAACAAAGTAAAATATGTTGCAGTCCTTCAGAATGACACCAGTGCTGAAATAATCACTCATCCTTCCCAAGGCAAGTCAGGAAGGGGGCAGTCAACTCTCTCCAGCATCCACAGAACAGAACGTTTGTATTAATAAGACCCTGTGTCTGAAAACACCCTCTCTCTTATTGCCTCAGGAAAAGGGCAATGCAAATGAAACCACAGAGATTTTATCAAACCAAGACAGGATTTTTTGGGCATCTCCCTGGTTGCTAGTTTTAAATATCAACTGTCTATGCTTGATACTGTACAGAACTGACTCAAGATGAAACTCTTCCTTTAATTCTAAGCTAGACATGGTGCTCTCAAAATGGGATTCACCTAGAAAACATATGCTGTGCAAAGAAATGCAAATCTACATGTGGAAAGGGATTTATTACATTAAATAGAATAATTAACAACTGGATAGTTATTTAAAGGCCTTAGGGAGGAAGAAGAGGAGTCAAAATAGTTTTATAATGATTTGGAAAAAAGAAGCTGGTCAAAATTTTCCTTTCTGGTTTACCTTCAAGGCATGCTGCAAGGTAGATCTGTTTGGTGTGGCTGCAGCACAGGTTGCTTTGAGATAATGAATTAGCTGAGGATGTTTTTCTGATAGATGTTTCAGTTAATATATATCTGGGCACTCTGTCTCCTGGACAAGTGCTTAAATGTCAAGTTTTGTGCAGTTAAACTTTTGATATTTTATGTTAGCTCACAGTGTATAACTAGCTCATAATTTGCAAAGTAACGTTTAAGAGAGAGACTTTAAAAATTATTTTTGTACCATACTTCCCTCTCTGGTCTTTTTGGAGCAGAAGTGGGATTTATTACATCTGCACAGCTAAAGGGCCACAGTCAGGCCCAATGTACAGAAGTAAAATGGTCTCAGCAGATGTGAATTGCTAAGCAGGGCAGAGATTGGTGAAATCTAGGGTAACATGGAGGCAGCACAGTAAATACAAGCATGAGCAAAATAGGTGCACAAATGCCCTAAAATTGTGAACACCATGGGTAAGGTCAGATGCTCTCACATACTCAAGGGTTTGACTGAAGGAGCAACCTGCTCCTGTACAGGAGTCCCAGCAAGGAAAGGATTAAAAAAATTAAAAATATATGAAGGTAGAAAAGTACATTTGTACCTCTCAAGTATGGATGGCCATTAGCAAAATTCTTTGCCCCCCACCTGCTGCTGAAACACTGAGAGGTATTGCAGAAACAGTCTCCTGAACAATCCCAAAACTCCAGACACTACAAGTTCTGATCTGTTACCAAGTCCTCCATACCTCAGGAGCAGCACAGCTGCTTTCTCTTTCCCAACATACAACTTAGCAAGAGCTGGGCTCTGTGTGTGTGTGCATATACAGAGTTTTGTTTATATGTAAATGGCTGAAAAAATTTGGAACTACAACTAGTGACATGTAAAACCCTGATGAAAAAGTAGCTGCTTCTGAAAAGTGGGTTTTGATGAATTTTGTATGATCTTTTTAAAGATTCTCTAATGTATATTTCAAAAGATTTTTCAATACTGTAAGTTTTAGATCAGCTCGTAACTGATAATTTAGATTTTTCCAGGACTATTCTCCTGCGATATCTAGTTTCCAAACTGAGATTTAGATGTATAGTAGTTCTGAATGAAATCAGAACGGGCTGAATATTAGATTACAACATATAAAACATCACAAAATCCTTTGTTAATGCTAAATTAAAACCTCAGCTAAGGAAAACTTACTAAAAGTATCTGGGAATACCAGGATTAGAGGCCTTTTGTGCTTAGCAGTTTTCTTGTATGACTTGTTTCTAATGCCTCTGTATAAAGAATGATCAAACATTACCAATGACTTTAGCTCTTAAGACAGGCACAAGTTACCAAGAAATACATTATTTTGAAATAAGATTATTTCTTATGAAAATGGTCCCAGACAATAAATAACTACAAAATTTAGCTAATGTATGGGTGTGTAGACTTTAACCTCGAAATAATTACTGGATATTTTAGATAATTTAACACTGGTAGGTAAGCTCCAGGCATTTTACTGATGTTAAACTCTGTCTTCATACTCCAGTTTTTCCCTTCCTCAGCCCCCGGTGCATTCCCTGTTGTTCCACAAGCTGGAGTCAATTCGCTTCACCTCGACATCAAAAGGGCAATTTCCTGCTCCTCCTGCTCAGCCTGGCACAGGGGAGCAGGGCTGGAGGCTGGCTCAGCTGCCTGCACAGTTCCAGGCTCTGATGGGATGCACAGTGACCCCTCTTGCCAGGGACTTGGAGGAACACAGGTGGAGATTCCAGGACAAAAGCACAGCTCTGCCTCTGCCTGCCCACGCCAGGGCACGGCCACAGTGCAGCTGCTTCTGCACAAAGCCCAGGTTCCAGTTTCCACAAGTCCTTAGTTCTCACTCAGGCACCAACACAAATGGTTTCAGGGGAAGCTGAACTCCCTGGAAAATACCAGCAAATGAAAAATGCTTCCAGAGCATGTTAAAAGCTGTTGCACCACATGAGTTACTGAAAGTGAAAAGAAGTTAACAGCACCATTGCCTTTTATCCAGCTCTTGGTTTGCCATCTTCCCTTATGACAACAAATGGAACAAATATAAACAAAAAGTTCTGGCTAATGTAAAAAACATAAATTCGTTTGCATTCTCCTAAGCCCGTGTTTATTCACATCACGCTTTATTTCACTGTGCCCAAAGCCTTTATTCTTCAAAAGGCTGAAACATTGAAGCAGCAAAAATGCCACACGGTTGAGGACAGAAGGCAGCAAGGTAAATCTTTCCCGGTGTCTGTCTGCACCAAAGAACAGATCTGCAGCAGAGCTCTTGGCCATGGCACCCATACCTATTGCTCAGTCCATACACATCACATCTATTAACTCCATTTGCTGGATCACAGGATGAGAGCAGAATATCCAATGGAGAACTGCAGTGCAGAAAGAAACTCAGGTCCAGGAGGAGAAGTCTGCTCCAGAGCAGAATCAAAGTATTAGTCTCTCAGTTTCCTAAGAATCCTGTCAGTCACTGTAATTATGGATTTTAAAAAGAAGTTATAGGTCTATTTTCTCTGTCCTTTAACAAACTGATGCTGAGTATTTGTCAACTATTTTAATTCATGCTTTAATATGCATAAAATCAAGATTGCAAGTAAATCATAAATGAATGCAGAAATGTGTTTGTAAACCTTAGTTCCCCTGCCATGATAATTGCTTAATATCTGGCATTAATGATTTTTTTTCTAATGCCAGATAACTGACATTTAAACACATTTAAACATTAATGTGCAGGCATTCATGCGGAGACAGGGGATCATTTAAACAGGAAGGAATACGGTTTTAAAGGCACACAAAATATTTGCTGTCCCTCTGCAAAGGACAATCTGACTTAATCAAGGTCACATATGTAATACATTTTCATACTAGGTTTTTATAGCTATACTATATGTATATTCAAAAGGTGAATAATTTCAAATTTAACATTGCAAATTTAATCTGCCCGTAGCAAAACACCTTTAAAACTCTTGTAGAAAATCTAATACAGCTAATTCTAAATTACATTTGTTTAGTTTGCCTTCTTATCTTGTAGGACATGAGTTGGAAAATAGTTGCTCTTTCAAGCTACAAATTTGTAAAATTAAAAATAAAATGCTGTACCTGTTTATATTGGGCCTTAATGTGTATGCTTAACCCCTGATCCACTTATGCCAATATTAAGAAATCATTCTCAGACTTTCCTTGTAACTGATAATCAATCTTTTCTGCCCAAATGACAAGCCATTTTCTCATACAGTGCCCAATTCTGTACCTCTGCTGTGTGGCAATGCATTGCTTCGAGGCAACATTAATAAAGACTAAAGGGGTGTGTATGGGGCATTTCAAAAGGCTCAGAACAAAGACATTCTTAGCTGGGGCTCCCTGACAAAGGAAAATCGTGACCTTTGCAATCAGTCTCACAAAAATCATAGTCACAAAAAGAATTTTATTTAATCTCATGCTCTATAGGCTCATTTATTACAGCAGACACCATGGCTCATATCACAGGTGTCACATGCAACAAATGTAGGAGATAAGAAAAAAACCACATTAACCAGTGCTATTGGACTTTACTAAAAAAATGAAAATCAAATAAGGTGAGCCACTGTAGTTTTATTCTGAACTTACCCTCCTATTTCAAGCAATCAGAAACATTTGTGTAAAAATATATAATGAAGTTGTAACAGATTAAACCTTTTGACTTAATCAGAGGGCAAAATTGCTAAGGGATTAACACTGGTCTCTGTGAGAGCAACAGAAAAATCCCTAAAATGGAGGCAACATAATGATCAAGCATAGATGGAATCAACAGGCATTTTTATCTTTATTTGGTTTAGACATGGACTTGGCTTTTAGTGCACAATATTTCAAAGAAAAGTCTCTAATGTCTCTGAAATAGTCTGGGGACTGGATTTGCCACAGAGCTAAAAGAAATACCTCATCAGAGCGAGGGCCCTGATTGTCTCAGAGATCTGGCACAGGCAGCCTCAGCCAGGGCAGAAAGCCCCAGTGACTTCCATCTCTGAATAATAATGAGGAGCCAGGCACCAGAGTCACTGCTCATTGCTTTGAGCTCATTCCACTGCAAGATAAGCGACTCTTAAGACTCAAAGCATTTTTTTTCATGCCACAATATGAACATTTAATATCTGAAACACTTATTTCTTGTGAAACCATAATACCCAATTGTTACAGCTCTGGGAGTGACTCATTTAAATTTCTTAATTATTGCAAGCAACTTTGTCAATAATATAACATTTTGAAGAGACTAATGTTTTGGGTTTTTTTAAACAGTAAAAGCTTTCGTGTCAGCCAGCAACTCCTTAAAGGGTTTCATCTATTTTGCATTACTAAAATGCCAGAGCAACTCAATATTCACAGAAAAAAATAAAATGTTTAAATAATGTGATGATTGTGACACTGAATCAAATTCCACATTTGTTTCTGAAACTACAATGACAAGATATGTGCATTCTGTGAAGCATCTACTAGACTTTTTGTTTTACTCACTGCATGCACAAACTGCTCAGTGAAAAGCAATAAATTTATATTTGACTGTAGCAGTTTCTTTTGCACACTGATAAGCTACAAAACATTATGTTCCTCTGAAGTACTTTAACAACAAACAAAAATGGGAAATCTAATGTCTTTAATATTACCCCTACCATCATGTTTTCTAAATGTAGTTCTTCAGATACTCTAGAAAGATAAATGCCTCATGCTTGGTACAGAGACAGCTTTATTTTAATTAAAAAAGATATAAATTTCCTGTGGAATTGTATTTTCAGAAAACAGAATTATGTTTCATCTCTTTCATCACTTCTCCAAGGAAGCCAGGGTTTCTCGAGACTGAGGTTTGTTTATCTGCTCCCTTCCCTTTCTGGATATCCAAAGAGCTGAGCAGCACCCAGGAGCTGCCCTGCACAGCCAGCCAAGGGCTGGGACCTGGCACTTGTGAGGACACTGGGTGCAGACACCCACCCTGCACCCATTGGTGCCTTTCCCTACAAAGTCTTCATTAGCTATTGAGGACTGTTTGACAGGTCCTTGCTTCCAGCAGCATGCATAAGGGATTTCATATTTTCTAGGAAAGAGCAGAATTTTGCATGGTGTTCACATGTTTTCAAGCACACCTGTGTGATTCACTGAGCACACATGTATCACAAGTATCAAAATTCCTCATCTTTTGAAGAGAAAACCAGCAGATTATGACTGTTCTTGAAAAATAAAACGTCTCTGATGGATGAGAGTAATTTTGTATTCCTGTCACAAAAAGCCAAAATACCAAAAAACCAAACCTTCAGTGTTTGGAAGTATAAAGCACTGAGGATAGACTTGACAGACTGTCATCAATTTACTCCAGACATGAAGGAAGAATGCCATAAATATGTGATTATATTTCTGAAAGCATATCCAAAAATGTACATTCATTCAACAGAGGGAGAAACAAGGAAAAACTCATCTATTTTGCCTACCCTCATAGCAGGCTCAAACTGTAACCAACACTGGCACACTTGTTCTAAGATAAAATATCTTCATGTACCTACCAGGCAGTTCATTTTGTATGTATGAAATACTTGGAAATATGCAGAGCTAATAAATACATCTCTTATAAATACACACATACACAGAAAAATGCACATACGTATAAATACCTGAATAGCAATGAGATCAGGACTTGATTTAAAAGGTCATTTTCAAAGCACAGAAATTCAAGGTTCTTAACAATATAATTCAATAAAAAGAACTAGCTCACAGGATGTGAAAAAATTTCAGACCATTATGTAAGGACATAAATAGCATTCTCCTTCTTGCTTTTGACACATTCAGAAATCCATAACTCTACACCAGAAAATTTCAGGCAAATAACCCAACAGATCTGTATCACAGCTGCAGAAAAATCTATTGGTAAATGTTCACATTTGAACTGATTACAACAGTTTAACAAGTGACATTAAATTTTTATTACTGTTCATCATCCAATGCCGTTCTTGATGACCTGTTTGCTTTTACCAAATACCTCCCTTTTCTGGTAATTCTCCAGCTAATTACACATGTTTACCATATGGATTGGTGCTGCACAGCCCTCTAGTACCCCAACCAGAATGTATTGTTCATTGTAATAATATAAAGCTGCAGTCTTCAAACAGACTTTCCATCATCTCACCTGTGCAGTGGAGACTGGAAAAATTCACAGACCAATGGCCCATAAGCAGCAAGTTTGTGGGAAAGGAAACAACAGATTCCTTCTCTCTTGCAAAACTAACAGGTCTAAATAGTCACAGAAATAACATTTCAAGCTGCTGCTTGAAATGATGCCACCATGACAGTTGGTCATTATGATTAATCTTGTGAGAAATACTGATTATTATTAAATGCATGTACATATCCATGCATTCACACACCAGCAAGAGTGCCCAACAAAACACAGCAGCACACCAGGATAAGAGCTGGCATCAATTCTCATCTGTATTCACTCTCCCTTTTCCCAGAAATGGCACCACACTTAGGGGAGTGATACTTTAAACTGTTAGAAAATTTCCTGGATCCCTAACTGAGGAATGTTCTCTGGGGAAAAAAAATGAAATACGTTATTCATTGCCAAAATACTAAAATCTACCAATGACTTAAATATAACACAGGTTCCCTACCGTGCTTTAAAGCCTGTTTATCACTGTCATTAAGTCCTGAAAATTGTCACCTTGTTTGTAGCTCACTGCACTCAGTGGTCTGGCAACCAGAACACAAGGTTTCAGTTGAGATCATGAACATTCTGCAAGGAGAATGGTTGTGTCTAGTGATTAAACTTCTATTCATTGCCACAGAAATACAAGGAAAAAAGGTCAAAGACACATTTCCCTATTAAAGTGACTTCCAAGTTTTTCTATTTTTATGGATCCTCATTTAAAGCAAACCTGTTCAGTTTACTGCTCTATGAATTCCTTTTCAGCTGCGTGGTATGTTACAAAATAACTGAATGTGGGCAATTATTTTGTGTGATGATATTCACTAGGCTCTGACACTCCTATTTGTGCAGGATTTACATCTGATAGACAAAAATAAAATAAGTCTAGCTTGCAGATGGTTAAATAACTGAATTTATAAAGCTGACTGAGCAAAATGGCTCTCTTCAGAGGTTTCACTTTTAAATCTTGTTACTGCTCATTGGTGAGGATTTGCAAACACTGTGCCTGTCAAGCTTCCTGATCAGTGATAGCTTTGAAACTGAGCTAAAGCAGCATGGAGGAAAAGCCAAAACTGGATTTAGTCTCATTTCAACAACCATTTTAAACCTGTTCTCACTCAAAGAAATAAAAGTTATGATGTTTTCATGCTTTCAGTTTACTGCATATGTTTAGCAATAACCTCTGCCTGAAAAATAAAAATCTCCTAAGTGAGTACAGAAGGAAAATGTCCTGATTTATTTTCTCATTTAATTTCTGGGGATTCTTTTGGGACCACATTTTCACTGACAATCAAGAGTGCTGAATCACATATTTGAATTTGGGGAATCATTACATGCATGATTATCTATAGCATGGCCAGCCCTAAAATTTGCTGGTTTCACAGCAAACTGTTTAGACAGGCATTACAGTTTGATTCACCTCTCTCTCTCTCTCCTCACGTTGGCAGAATTACTGAACACATCCCTCACACAATAGTTAATACAAAGTGACTTTACAGAATTAAATCTAGCATCATCAATTCCAAGATAAAGAGTATGGGAGGATGTGAGTGAGCAAATGTACATGTTCAATTGTGTGCAATCAGAAGTGATAATTAGGATGAAGAACATTACCTCAGAGAACACCACCTTACCCTTAGCTTTGAGAGATAAAGAAAATAAAGTTTTGGAGTGAAGAGCAGGGTTTTGAGGGTACAGCATTACTTGCATACCTTAATGAAACAGGAGGATTCTTGAGTATTAGAAATGTCTTATGATACAACAATTACAGTGAAAGAAACACTATACAGCTGTTATTTTTCTCTGCAAAATTTTACTTCTGTTTCCCCTGTTCTCTCAAAGAAGTGATGGAGACTTATCTTCAACTATAGGCTCATCCTCCTTCGGGGGTACTGGCGGAAGGGTGAGCATTTTGCTTTTCTTTGAAGTGCAAGCACACACTGGAGATGAAAGCAACTGCATTATTGTCTTTGATGTTTTTGATACTGAATTTCTCGTTTGATTTTTCTTTGTAGACATTTGGAAAGTAGATTTACTTCCTCAATCAACCTTACCCTAAATCCTCAATAGGTACTTATCCCCTTAAATATCTGAAATTGATATCACTGTATTTAAAAGTTTGAGTTTGGAATACATTAATAAATGCAATAAATTCTAAAACACACTGCAACCTCTTTATTTGTACTGAGTCCTTAATTGCACTATGTGCTCTATAAAGAGAAGCAGCAAAGGAAATCCTTATAACTTACGTGAGACACCACAAAGGCAACATGCTTGAAGTAAAAAAGCCCTTTGCAGAGCAACCCTTTATGCACTGCTCTTAATATTATCAATACTGTGCTCATTAGACAAAATTTTTTAAAAGAAAAAAAAAGGCAGAAAGCAAACCCCAAAAGCTGTTCTTCCCAGCAGTCAAAATTTAAAAGCTAAATCCTTCAAAAATGTATCTAAGCCTCCAAGTGGATTACTCAGATGAGTAAGGACTATGTGAACAGTGGGTTCTCCAGGACTGCGTGACAGGAATAGCATGAAACAAAGGACAGCTGTAAGGAAACGGACAGCAGATGGGATAAGGATTCATAAGATATGATAATTTACAGAGAAGTTGCCTGTCTTGCATGTATATCTGGTTAGCTCATTTAAAAATCAAAACGTTACACTTTGGGAGCCAGGTATAAAAAGCCACGAGAGGTGTTGGTGGTATAATAATGAAGCACAGTAGCTTCAGCTCTGTTTCCCATAGGTATATCCTGTTTACATATATTTGGAAAAGTAATTGAATTTTAAAACAGAGTAGTTACTCTTTCTTTCAAAAAGTATTTCATTTTCATCTTGCACGTGACTGTATCAAAATAGAAGTGGCTGAAATGTTCCATATGATTCAGTACCTCCTACTTCAATTTAATATTGGGCAGATACATTCTTCCAGACAGGAAATGTACATCCACCTGTAATCACACCTGGATGAGAAATGCCTGCCAAGACAGTTAGCATCATCACTTTTGCTCTTCCTTCAGAACAGTATACTCAGTAAGCAGAACAGTTAAACTCCAGTGTGCTTCACCTTACTGACTTGAATCTGAAGGTGCAGAGAGGCACATGACTTAAAGAGCAGTGGGAGAAAGAAGAAAAATATTAAAGCAAGGTGAAAATCCAAACACAGCCATGGCAAGAGCTGGCAAACAGATTTTTGTTATGAAATACCCTACAGAATTGTTTAGTTACTTCTAAATAACAAGGCCAGGGCTACAGGACATTTAGAAGCTCTTAGGATAACGGGGAAGTAACACGAAATGGAGGATGTTTTCATCTTTATGATAGGGTGTCTTCAAATTACAGATGTCTCAAGTGAAACTCTGCCTCTCTGGTATGAGGCAAGAGCACTTGGCTATTGATGAAGAAACTGATACTTCATCTTCAGAATGAAAAACATTACAACAGGGAGAAAACCCTCTGTTATTTTGTTAAAAATACTAGTCCTTCCTTTCCAAACTGCATGGGCCTTCTACAGGAGCTCTTAAACCTCAATAACAGCTATGTTAACTCCTTACAAAGAAAGTTGATTGTACCTGGCAGTATTTACAGGCAGTTCCTATATCTGTACTGTGCTTAGTTTGGTTATGGTACACAAAGTCGACAGAATTTCCTGTCTCTTTGCACACCTTGCTCCTCTCAAGCAGGTGTAATTCAAGATGGGTGTAAAAGAGACATTAAAATCTGCCTACAGAAAATTCTCTCCAACTGGCTGCATAGATTTCAGTCAGCAGTGGCCTCACTCTGGCTGGATCAGACTCTTTTGAGGTTCACCACCAGTAAAGATGCCAGACATCATCATCTCAAAAGCTGCTATCACCTCTGACAGCTGACTCACCCAAATCCAAACTCACTTCCCTGGCAGGGCAGCAGGGAATAAACAGCCTCCACCAGGGAGCTGCAGCTTCTTTCCACACAGCCCTTCTCAATCAGCTGCTCAGACATAGAATAGCAGGGCAATCTCTTCAAATAATTTTGGACATAATGGAGGAATTGCTGGTAATCCCGGAGTACCTGCACGCAGGAAATTCTGATCTCTTCCACAGTGCAGGAATCCTGTGCCAGAATGCACACGAGGAACTAGCAGCAATTTGTTTGTATGGAATAGCAGCTTACCCAGTGAATTAATAGTTTGTCATCCTGGACCAAATGGAGATAAAGTAGAAGCTGGTTCTTAAACACAGCTAGATAGATGTGGAGAGAGGAAAATACTGCCAAAGGAATTGAGACAAGACAAGCAGTCTACTACAATTTATTGAGTGGCTCCCAGTAAAAACACAATTACTGAATATGTTTTGCTGTAGCACCAGAAGCAGGATGCAAACGTAAAACACATCTGCTGCTCCACCCCTGAACACTCCCAGAAGATTCAGGTACAACAGGACATTCAGCACTGACACTCGAGGTGCTGCACTCTGCAACTGAACTTGGAGATGGCACAAAGCTTTCTCTGACATGTTTTAGGTTCTCGGGTATCACAGGTTTGGATCAGCAAAAAGGAAGTTCAAATATCTGCTGCTGCCACCTGTAGCTTTCTTACCTCTTCTGGCATTAAAACTGATTATCCAGCCTGCACTACATTTCTAACTCCAGGTAGCAGCAAGAATGAAGGAGAAATGCTAGGTTCATGTGACATGTGGAAATCCCCTTCCCTGGATCAGTCCATAGGACAAAAATATGATAAACCTTTGTGTCATAATTCATTACCTTTTCAGGGTCAAATGTAAAATGTGGCTTTACTGAGGAGCTGTTCCTTGAAAGTTCTCACATAAAACATACATAAAAGGTTCCTAGAAAAAACAGTGTAAGGTATGTGGTTTACAGGACAAATTTTTTTTCTCTTTATTTATAGAAAAAAAGTGCAGCTTGCTTCTTTATCTTTCTGTTCTTAAAAGCTGCAGTGTTTCAGGTTGCAGTTGTACATACATATACCTAAGACAACAGATATGCAATTATTGGCCCTTCCAAGAAGCAAAATATGATAAATTAAGACACCCTTTTCTGGAGACAAAACTTCCTGTTTTATCCTGATTCTGCCCATATAAATATATACGTGCCATTTCTGCACCTCTTTCTAAACCCCCATGTTGCAAACACAGACATATGAATATTTTTCCACCTTTCCCTGCATATACAAATTATAAGGCTGGTTCCTACAATTTCTTATTACACATTCAGTAACCAAAGAACTTTATTAATTTTCAATACTTCACCCTGCATTCTCCTCTAAACAGGGTGAACCTTTGAACTCTGTAATTAATATTACTCATATTTGCTAAGAAATTATTTGATCTGACTGCAAGTCATAATGATAGTTAACGCTGACTTTATATGAAGTTTGCTCCTTTTAAAGTAAAAGGGTGTAGAAGAAAACTTTAAAATCCTACGGAACATGGGAAAAATGTCCCATTCTGAATTTGTGTATTTTCAGTGATGACACAGGATGCAGTTGACATTGGGTCTGTAAACTGTATTTAGCACATTTCTTCTCTCCAATAATCTGTACTCTTTGCTGGTGTCAGGACAAAGATATCATCCATTCAACACAAGCACCACTGGCTGAGCTGGAGCACGGGAAGGAAGCATTCTATTTCCAATGTCAGGAGGGGCTGAAGATGCTGCAGCAAACATTGTCCTTGCTATCTCACTCCTGCCAATCATGAGAGCTGTGATCCAGCAGGACCAAAGATGTGAGTGCAACACCTCTTCATCAGTCAAATGACAGACTTCAGCTCCAAATGATGAACACTGGGCTGACACTGCACTGCAAAGGGCTGGAGAAGAACACCTCCATCAGTGCAGCCCTCAGATGGATATGGGAGAGCTTTTTTTATGCTGGTGGGAATTAATTTTTTGGACAGATGCAGAAGGAAATGTTCTGATTGCAAACAAAGGCTTCCTTCTTTTCTTAAAGAATGAGCAGTCAACTTCCTAAATTGATGCAACACAACAGCAAGGCATCCGGTGCTCAAACTGATTTAAAATGGTAACCCATCATGTTTAAAAACAAACTTAAACCCAAAACAAGCCCACAAGATAAAGCAGCACAGTGCAAATATCACTTCCCATCACACTAATTTTTATTCCGTATTAGAGATGCTATGCTTTAAAAGCTGAGCAGCAATTAATTAAGAAAACTGCAACCTAAACCTCTAAGACATATGGACCACTCCAGTAGTCAGCTCAGCCTCCCAACGAGGACTGATTACAAACTCATTTCAGTTACTATTTTCTGACAGCTACTGAAGAAAATAGAACTGCATGACAATTTTTTTTCTAAGACATGAAATAGTAAACAAAGTATGTTACACGACATAGTAAATTAATGTTATTAGTGAAAGCAATCTGCCAAAATCTGGCATAAATAGTTGACAAAGTAGATCACAGAACAGTTGGGGCTGCAAAGGACCTCTGAAGATCATCTGGAGTCCAACTGACCTGCTAAATACCCATGTAAAAACACAACTGAATAAACTGTGATAGTAAAATAAAATAAAAAAGGCTACCAAAGGAGAATTTAAAAAGTTCCTTTTATTCGTAATTCGTACAAGAAAATATTTTTAATGTAGGAACAATTAGTTAATGCCCTGGAGAGCAGTATATGTATGCTATCTGACAAATGGATTAATGGTATTCCCCTAGCTGACAAAAAACTGCTTTCTATGTGTCTGACTATTCCCCCTGCCTTTCCCTCACCCCTCTTTAATCCTGATAGAGCACGTCAAGTTCTTGATTCTTTCTGGACTAATTAAAACTCTTGGTTTGGTTCAGACCTGAAAATAACAGTCTGGCTCAGACCTTCTTCCTAATTAAAATCTGTGTTTATAAAAAAAGTATTTTTCCATACTTTTGTTCTTATGTTCAGGCCAAATTGCTTTGCTATGCAGCTTGTAGAGATTGAAATTTCTTTTTGAATTTTCTATTATTTTTGTAAAAAAGAAAAATGTGTAAAAAAGGTAAGAGAATTTCACATTTCAATCTTTTTCTTCTCCATGTTCAACCTTGAGACAATACAAGAGCTGCCTTGGTTTCTTTGAAAAATGATGACTTGAACATAAAAGAGCTCAACAGACCCTAGTTTGAAAACAAAGATCCCTAACTGGAAAGAACCTGAATACACATTATTGCTAAGTAGTATTTATTTTGTTAGTTTAGTTTCTTTTCCTTTGGCAAAACATAAATCTGTTTTCCACAATAAAGCTATCAGAGGGCATGAACAAACTTCTAAAAGCTTCTTGAAACAACAAACCAATCTGGTGTGGTGAAACTATTTAAACCATTTACCAAGAGAAAAAACCACAATAAGCAAAAGAATTCTTAGAGAGCTGCTTGTCTTCTGATGTGTTAAGTTCTGTGAGTTTTCTGGTAAAACCTTTGGCTAAACAGAATTGTTTCTGATTGCGGACGTCCTGGTTTTTCCAGATTACCCCAGGGAGAGTCTCCTCTTGCCTTTTAAAAGCCCTGGAGACTGGAAGCAGGAGCAGCAATGGCTCATGGCAGGAGCCTGAAAGACTCCTGAGGCAGAGGAAGGACCTTGAGGAGTTTGAGTGATAGAGAGGCAAAATGGGAGAGCTCATCTGGGGGAAAGGTGAGAGAACCAGCACCACAAAGTCCCACAAGAGCGCAGGGGAAAGGATCTCAGTGTTTTCATGCCCAGATAACAGGGCTGGATCATTCTGCCTGCTCCTTGCTGCTTGCCAAAGAAAGTCCCGAGCAGCCACTAAACCCCAGTAAGGCGGACACGTCACCTTGATTCCAAGCCTAGGAATGCTGCTGGTGCCAACAGCTGCCAGCTAGCATTTCCATGATCCCTTTTCCTGCAGAAACTACCCAGTAACTCAATCATTCCCTCAGAACAAACTACCCTGCACCATTCTCAGCTCTCTCTCCCAGGTCTGAGGGCTGTAAATCCTGGCCAGCTCCTTGCCAGGGACACACAGTTGTCATTTTAAGGCAGGGCACCATTTCACCACTTACAACAGTTACTCTCCAGCACATTACTCTAACATTCCCATGGGATTTAGAGATATTTGTGGAATGACACCCATGTGTAAAGGGACAGAAATAATCTTTCTTGTTCAAACAGACACCGTTTGTGATTAACATCAAGCAATAAACAGAAAGCTAGCAAGTCCTCTAAATAGGTAATGAGTAACTCATACTGGCCTTTAGTAAGCTGGCATTAAACACTGTTATTATAATTGGAATTGAATAAAAGCAATTAATAGAATTGATTTGTTTCTGTGTTCCTTTTTTTAGAGATCTGAAAATTAGAAGTTAACACGATTGTTCATTATGAACAAATCACAAACTATCATGCATTAGTATATTACAACTACTCTGAAATAAACCAAGCAACTTAGCATTAAGGAACAACTCTACAATGAAGCATTTACTCTTAATCCATTAAACCAGGCTATTTCTTTTTAACATTTGGATGCCTTAGCAATATTTACATCTGCAATCTGCAGAAACATCCTCTCTAGCATATCTAAATAGATTTAATTTCTTCAGCCGCTGGACACTTATACCTAAGATCCTTTTTCACCACACTAAATAAACAAACAATCTCTTCCCCCAGTAAGTCCTGGATAATTGCCAGCAGAGGTGTTAACAGATGAGCAGCCATGCAAGTGGCTTTTCCAGCGGGACAGACACTTGCCTTGCCACTCCAAATCAGAGTAACACTCCTTTGCATTTGCCAGAGAACTGCTCATCTCTGTGCTCCATAACCTCCTAATCTGTAACACACAGGTTATTTTAAGCAGTTTAAAAAGAGCTCACTTGCACTAAACCAGATATTTGTACTCAAATAGATTAGGGAGAACAAACATGAAAAGCTCTGCTGTCAACTGTCAGAGAGTGATAACATGTGCCATGTGGGAAAGGTTGCTTCAACCTACCCTGGTAAGGGAGACCTGTCCTCAGTGTGAAGTGCTCAGAATGCAGCACAGCTCTCTGAGGAAATTTTTTCATTTCCTGGAAGAATGATGGATGTGTACAAAGGTACTTGAAGAGTTAATATCAGCAGCTCTAACTGTACCTGGTAGATGACTATGAGGAGTTGGTGAATATGGGGTTTTTGTTTGTTTCTTTTTCCAATTCCTTTTCTTGGCAAGAGGTTTCTTAAACAGCTGATTTTTAGCATTTAAAATTTTTTTTTAAAAAAGTAAACATAGTTTTAGCTGAACAAATTATTTCTTAAAAAATAATTTCTGGCTCAATTATTGCTCAAGTATTTTCTGTCTGTCTAGGTTCCCTATCCCTGCCTATGTTCCAGAGTGATGGTATTGGAACCAGCTTAATCAGCTCCATGGAGGGGAAGCAAAGCAGAGTTGGAAATAAATGAAATTTCTCGCCATGCAAGAGGTGGGCTGGCCCACTTATGCTTATCATACAAATAAAATTTTGCTTGGATTAACAGACAGACAGCAAAGAGAAGAGTAGAGAGAGATGAGAAAAAAAAAATTAAGTCCATTAAGAGGAATGTGCTGAGATGCTGGGCTTGGAGCCAAACCCAAAGCATCCTGCAGCATGGAAGCTCAGCTCACCTGGGAGCAGTGAGAAGGGGAATAATCTCCACAAATGCAGTGATTGGCAAAAGATCAAACTTCTCTGTGAAGGAACTCTGCCTTCAAGGCACAGAACAGGAATGGGGTAAGAAACCAAAACTACAGGTCATCTGAAATATCATAGGAGCTCTTCCCAAGAATAATGACAGGATGATTTTCCATGCATCCCACAAGAGCTCAGCGTGCACTGAATGAGCTGTCATAGCCAAACATCATCATTTCAGTTGCCGTTTCATGTCTAAAAATGGTATTTGTACAACCTTTGTGGAAGTTCTGAACCTTCACAAATGATAGAGGGGAAAGGACAGGTGAGACATGCAGCTCCTTTCTTCTGCCTGACTCACAAGATGGGTGCCTGCCTCCTCCTCCCCTGCTGCCCTCCTGGCTGACGGGGATCCTGTGCCTGAGAGCAGAGAGGAGCAGACAGTGAGCCAGGAGCCCCTGCCTGCCCACGGCACCCACAGGGACATGTGGCCTCACCCAATGCCACCTGCCAGCACGTGACTGCCTCACCACCTTTGCACACACAAGCTTACACCAAAATCACTTGAAAACGTTGTTATGAGCATAAGGTACTAGAGAAAAGAGAAGTGCTGGATTTTAGTCTCAGAGAATGTATTCATCCTAACAGTCAAACCACCCAGCTTCACACGAGTGTCCCAACTATTTAACCTTCCTACGTATGTCAATGTATGAGGTAGAAACAAATATTTTTTTCTTCACACTACTGATGTGACTGTTGGAAAATCAGCTCCTACTAATGTGACATAAGTCTGATTCGTTAGACCTTTTTACCAGTCAATTTCAAGATTCCCTTTTCAAGTGATTTGAAAGTAAACAAACTTTTCTTTGGCAGAGTTTGTTTCCATAAGTCCAAAACCTTAAAAAAAAAATTGCGCTCAGAGACCTTAAGAAGAGTTTTCCAACTGTGAAGTTGAGTACTTTTGATTAAAATGGTATCTGGAGCAAAGTTAAATAATACTTCTGGGGTTAAATGCTGCAGTTACTAAGCAGAGAGACCAGGAAAAAAGCCAAGTTTGGCTGATTTCCCCAAATGCATCATTCTGACCATCTGTGAGAGAGGTAATGTTCTCTTAAGAGAAGAAACAATTATCAAAAAATAGGTTGTGGGATTGTCTTGATACTTATTTTCTTGTTGTTCAATTAACTCTTCATTTATAGTCTTCCCAAAGCACAAAAAACCCCTGATGAGCCTGAACACTGTTGGTTCTGTTAATCCATGAAGTTATTTTCTGATGTGAGCACGCACGCAGTGCAATAGGTGAAGCTCCTCTGACAGACCATGGTTACATGTTGTGCATCTTTTTACCCCACAGTGTTTTGTCAGCTTTATAACCAGAACCCTGGTTGCAGGTTTTTTACAAGCAGAGAAGTGCACATCTATCAATATTATCCATGTCTCTGTGCGTGGCCATGCGTGTCTGCAGCTGCCTCATTTGTGCAAACTGGAAAAAGAATTTCTCCTTCAGGAAAAACCCCTCAAAACCCGAGAGGCTCCTGATTGTCCGTCTGTAAACCTGGGCTTGCATCTCCTGGAAGCTGTTGCAGAAATCAGAAGCACACCTACAGATATTAAGCAAAGTGTCCATTGTGTTGTTATTATGGTATCCAGAAAGGCTGATTTCAGCCACTCTTTGCATTATTTCTGGGGTCATAAATCACTGATCCTGAATGGCAGAGGCTTATTACTTCCCAACTGCTCTCATCTGCTGGGGTGCCCGCAGGGACATGTCACATCCCTAAAGCAGTCCTAATTTGCAAGGATCACTGAATAGACTCCTAGTTGGCCTTGCCATTGAGCACAGAGCTGTAGAAATACACCATTGAGGCTCCTTTCTCTCACAAGTTGTTCAATCATTAGCGCAAAAAAGGATGTTAAAAGAATTTTGAACAAATCGTACCATCTTTGTGCTTCTCAGCTCAGATCTGAGCTTCCTGCTGCATGTGATCTCATTAATGCAACATTTTCAGGGGCAAGCCAGAAATAATTTTTTAACTTTTTTTTTTTTTTTTTAAAGTCCAAAACATGGTGGCTTTAAAAATTCTCAGAGCAGCACAAGCTTATCTGTCTCCACTCAGGCACACTTCTGTTGCCCTTTAGCACCACACACAATGTAATGATTAGTTTATCTCTCTACACATACTACAGCATAGTTACTCTAAAATAACTTTAGAAAAAAGAGAACACTCTTACTCAAATATATTTTTGCTATGATGCAGAATGCTACAAAGAGAGCAAGGACTAGAGAATTAAGCACATGAATCTAAGCATTATTTCTAATGCAGACAGCAGAAGATACAATTGCGCGGCCTGAGGCTCAAATATTATTATCCTGTGAGAAACAGACATTAAAAGTAATTGCCAGGAAAATTGTTCCTCATCAATTACTTAAAATACATTGGAGATGAACACTCCTTGCTATTTCTTCTAGGGAAACTACAAAGGGAAAGATATTTGTAAAGCTTCTTTGCTTTTTCCTGCTCTTGTTCAGGGTTTGGGGCTTTTTTGGATACTCATTGGTAAATTACAATTTGAACACTGACATTTTTTTAGAATATTTTCAAATACGCTCTTCATTTCCCCCTTATCTGTATCTCTGTGTTGCACTACAAATGATCAGAAATATCCAACCTTATTCATTGATTAGATGTAAAAATATGATTTAAATGATAGTCTGTAATTACAAAGAATTACTGTGGGTTGAAATTTTGACACTCATCAAATTTGAATTCCACCAGGTGAATTCTGAACCATGGATTCCCAAAATTTACATTATTGTGCATGGGAAGGCTTGTCAGCTATGATATAGCCACTAATCACTCAATTAATTGATAAAAGATAGTTATAATGACTGCAGGGAAATGAGATGAACTTGTTGGATGTATCTAAGATTACTCTAAAAACTCTGGTTAAGTATCTTCTTTATGATACATTCCCTGAATGAAATGGGAAGATATTTAATTCCCTTTACCCACTGCAATCTTTTCCCTTTATAACCAATTATTTACACATATCCCTAACTGCCAAGAAATCTGAGAAAATCATTTGGACTCTTAGAACCAATACAGGGTTTGGGAATAACAAATAACTTTCAGCTAGGGATAGGTCAATTAATTTGTTTTGAGGAAAAAAAAACCTCCCACTGAAATTAGAAATTGTATCATCTAATGTCCTGGATTCAAAGTTTGTATTAAGTCAGGCAAAAATAAAGAGAAAAAGGTTTTCACTCATATTAAAAAAACCACTTTTTTCCTTTTTTTGGGCACACTTGAACTGCAGCCTCATGAGACTCTTGCCTGACCCAAAGCCGAACAGCTGCCAAGATAGTGACACAGAACAGCGTGGATAAAAGGGATTGAACATAAAAAGACCGACTCAAAACAACCATGAAATGGAAGCATTTTTGCTTTTACTGTCATAAAATAACTCTTATTTCATAAAGCACCTCAAGAGCTGGTGACAGGAAAGAGGAGCAGGGCAGCAGCTTACATGGATTTGTGCCCCCACCTCCCCAGCAGTGAAGAGAAGCACAGGCGGTGGCAGTGCCTGACACAGAAGTGACTTTAGGAGTTATAAATGCCACGACTTCAGCAGAACCAAAGTGAAAGCAATTAAGTGAAACTTCCAGGTAAAAAAAATCCCTGGACCTCCTCTTTCCCTCCCCCACCAGGTTCATGTGGAATTAAAGTGTTGGGGTGTTTTTCCTGCCTTCCTTCCTCTGTAATTCAGGGTATTCTGCAGACACAAAATTAATATTCATTATACTTTTAATTTACCATGATAGAAATTTTGAGGAAGCTGTTACACAAAGGTACTCTGTAACTTATAATACATTGTCACAGAAAGATTTGCTCACATGTACAGATTCCTGGATTATTTCCAGTTTGTGCTACCTCTGATTTTGCTTACTGCATCTAAATTTCTTTCCTATTCTACCATAGTATATTGTCTTCCATACATTATACCCTTAATGAGGCTACGTAGGACTATATAAAGCTCTTTTGATTAGAACTGGTCTATAAGTAATACAATAGATTGCTTGATCTTCTCACAGTTTGTACCCATTTCTTTATTTGCATAGTTGTACACTGTAAATTTCAGCTGTTATAAATATTTTTACTATGAACTTATAATAAAAATCTGTTAGCATGGTTGAACACATTTTGCAATATTTTCTTCTTGTATTTATTCTGCAAACTCATAAGCTGTATGTTTCCCTCTGCAGTGGCATGGAGCTGGCATTTTTAACCAGAGTGGGATTAAATTTTCTGTGTGATCATAAAGCATGAAAGCTTTACCACACAAGACAGTCCCCTGTGACCTCAGCTACAGAAATGGAATAACTTCAAGCATGCTCTTCCCAGGAATCCTCTCTCTGCTCCCCTTCAGGTTCCTTCTCTTTTACTTTTATTAATAATGCCAACTACTTTACACCTTGCTGGATCATTATTTGGTTCTCTGAATGTTGATGATGTTGCAAAGGTAACAGAAAAGAATCAAAGCAACCTCTAAAAATTCAGAAGTTTGATTTGAACCACTATAGGCATAACAAAAGCAGCTTTAAAGTCAGATCACAGTGATGAGGAGTTTTTTTAGAAGAAGAGAAACATTAACCTTTTATTATTTCTCACAGCATTCAAGTAACTCATACAAGAAGTATGTAAAAAGTCTGAATATTTTCCCATCTACATTTCTATCACTATTTCTCCATATCTATTATTCCAGTTCTATTTTATCTTTTAAATCTGAGTTACTAGGCCATTTTTGCCATCTTCTGAATCCCAGACCTAGAATTCATACCCCAACTCCCCACCTCATTTCATTTATTACGAGCTAAACTAACGATGGTCCTGATGCTCTTGCAACACCCGCTGTGCTCCAGACCATCCAGTTCCCTTGGAACTCTCCCATCTTCCCTAATTATTTTGTTCCCATGATGCTGGAGGAAGGTAAAATTTCATTGTTTCTCAAACTTTAACATGATAATCTCAGAGGAGAGTATACAGCCCAGCATTAGAGGAGGATCACCAGGAGAAAAAGAGTAGACAATTAAGAGGCTGGTATTTTTTGCAAAAACCTGGAATTCCAGTTACTATAAAAGAATAAGTAATTCTTTTATAAGAATTATAAGGTTTGTAAGGGAAAAAAATACAAGCAGCATATCCTACCTGCAGCACTTTTGGCCTCACCAGTCTAAAAAGGTACAGAACCTCAGCATGTGGCATGGGCATAAATATATGATTACAAACCAGCAAAGTCCTGCCTTTCCCACAGCCACCTCCTGTTCCAGTCACCTGTCTCCTACTCTTGTAATTAAATTCTCAGACATGAAACAGAAGTGGATGGGATTGCACACCACAATCTTGATATGCTGCACTTAACGCTTCCTACTAAAAACACAGCTCAGCAGCACAAAGGGAAATAACTTCTTTTTTGGTGAAATACCAGAAATATTTAGTTCTTACAAGTGGAGGGAAGGAAGGAGGGATAGGAAATTCTATTGAGTGTTTCTATAATTCTTCAACAATTAAAAACTTTTCATGGAAACTTGCACAGGTGTTAGTAATAATAAACTAAGCACATCCAATATTCTCAGCAGAGCAGATTTTGATCATGTGCAAAACTTGAAGGAAAATGTGTTGTGACCACACGACTCCTTCCATGTAGAGTGTGTGATGATGAGCTATAGTTTGTGTGGATTCCTGGGTTATTTTTGCTCTATATTTTCTCCATGTGAGAAAGGGCTATTTGAAATTACTATCTACATTTATGGAGTTCATATAAAATTAACTCTACAAAAAAACAGTGAAAGAACCAGAAAGAAATAGAAATAAATAGGAAGAAATAGAAAGAAGTTGGACCCCAAATATTGGTAAGGATGTCAGCAAGAAATCTACCAACCAATAACAGAAGTTTTAGGGGTGCTAAGTAATTAAGCATGAGAGTGCAATAGTTTTGTTCTTGTTTCCAATGTCCCAGGTGTGCTCTCTGGGTGCCTGCAGAACTTCCCAGCAGTGTTCTCCTGAAAGCAGAGTGGTCCTACTCATGCAGGCACAGTTTCAGCTGCCCAGTCACTCCACTCCTTGCCCAGTGCTGCAGAGGGACACACACCATGCACTGCCCCACCAGAATCCAGTGGGCAGGCACAGACTAAGTAACAAACGAGCTCAAGAGAACTTAAAGGAGAGAGAGCTATTGAAAGATAAACACATGATAATTATTTTATTGCCTCCATCCTGTCAGAACACATTTGTTTTTATGTATCCATAAAGCAGACTTCTGCCCTCACAACAGCTCTGTTGTGAGAGATTAGTATCTGTCAACTAAATTTTAAAGTGTGCTGTGGTTTAAGCTGGCAGGCAGATAGAGCACCACAGAGCCATTCACTCCCTCACTGCAGTGAGAAGGGGGAGAGAATCAGAAAAAAGGCAAAACTTCTGGGTCAAGATAAACACAGTTTAATAGGACAGAAAAGGAGTAATAATGACAAAAGAATATACAAACCAAATGATGCACAGCAGGGTTGCTCACCACCCCCTGAACAATGCCCTGATCTGTGGGTCACCACCCCCTGGGCAGCTCTCCCCAGTTCTATTGCTCAGCAGGACACTGTGGAACATGCTGCAACATCCCTGGGCTGGGCTGAGGTCAGCTGTCCCAGCTGTGTCCCCTCCCAGCTCCCTGGCAGGGCAGCAAGGGCAGCAGAGGAGTCCTG
The DNA here is from genome assembly GCA_034509425.1 of Eopsaltria australis. Taxonomy (NCBI): domain Eukaryota; kingdom Metazoa; phylum Chordata; class Aves; order Passeriformes; family Petroicidae; genus Eopsaltria; species Eopsaltria australis. The sequence continues at coordinate 5,027,013 of JAVTVJ010000055.1, read as the reverse complement.
GAGTGTGCAGGCTCTGCCCAGCAGCAGCTCCAGCAGCCCTGTGTTATCAACAGGATTCTCACACGAAACAAAGCACAGCACTGCACCAGCTACCAGGAAGGAAATTAACCCTCTCCAAGCTGAACAGAACAGACAATGAATAGCCAATAAACCTTGTTTTGAATTGAGCACAAATCAATTGCTATCATTTTTAAAAGACCAGATACAAACAACGGGAAGCTCAAAGGCTTTAAGCATCTTGTTTACCACAGTCAAAACATCTCAGAGAAGCAAGTCCAACATCTCTGTAAGACATGACAACAGATAACAACATGCATTCTGGATTACTTTTCCCCTTGTTTTAATTGCCACTTTAATGCAAATACTCCACAAATCAACCAGTGTACTGAATTATAGGTGTGATAATATATTCAACTATTTGACGTTTACATTAATTGGAGACAATAAAGAAAATATTTCTCTTATTCACTGGATGAGACTAAATGGGCTAGAAATTCAAATGAATAAAACGTCATTACAACATCCACTGTACACCTGTTCACAGCTCTGTTAACAGCTTGATATTTTTATTTGGTGCATGCACAGCAGTGCAAGGACAAATGACCATTTTCACACTTACAGGACAAAAGTACCCAGAGCTCAGTGTGTGGGGTCGCTTAAACCACAGAGCTCTGACAAGTGCTTAACTAGCCCCAAATGCCTCCACTTAGTCTTGACTTCTAATTTTATAAATTATTTACAGTTTAGTAGGTGCAAAGCTAGTGGAAAATGCCTTTTATGGCAGCTTGATTGACAGGATAATTATACTGTGGTTTTGTTTTTAGCACTGTTATGCAGAATCATAATGCTATAAAAACAAAATATGAATGTTATGAGCTTTTAACTTTGACAAGGTCATTCTGAAGCCTACCAAACAGATGTCATGAAAAGCTGCTGCTGTCATTAGCCAGGTCCTGTAAGTATTGCTGCACCTCTCCAGTTGTATTTTAGTAAGACTAAATATTTTTTCGTTATAAATTTTAAGATTTAACTTTTAAAATCAAAACAAAAGAAGAAGCAATACAGAGATTTATTCTTTCTCATTAGTATTATTGCTTTTGAGGAAGTGCCTAGAACCACTAGCAACAGGCTACATTGCTCTGTGTGAGGCTCTGTATTTCAGTCAGTTAATGCCTTGCAGGAATTTCTACAGACTTTCAGCTGCAAAACAGCACAACTCAATGGAAATTAAACAGCCCTATAGAATCTACCTTTAAAAATACATTTCATCTATGGTTTATGAGAATTCCTGATTATTATAGACTTTAGTGAGAGAGATGAGTGAGTACATTCAGGTGAGTTAAGTCACACTGCAGCCTCATGTCCATGTCTTTATTCATCCCTGTTGCTATCCACCCCTGCCAGCTACAACCTTGACTAGCATTTAAACACTCAGAAGATTGGTAAAGATATTGAATAGGAAGTTGTAACAAATCTGGCAGAAATTACTGTCACCTGAGGCCCAAACCACCCTGAACTGTGAAACAATAGTGTATACATAACAGTGTGGGAGCCAAGAAATCTTCTGAACAGGTTGAACTTATTCTTTAGGCTACTAAAAAGGGAATAGATTTAAGTTGCATGTCTATAAAGACAAGATTCCAATGACAGAATAAAGATGTTATAAAAGCATAAAGAACAAGGGCAAGGTCTCAGTGCACGGTAAAGAAATATGGCTGCAGGTATTAGGTGACCACAGATAATGCATTTGCCTGCTTATTTGATATTGCAACTCCTACTCATGCTGCAGTCCAGGAGAGGACAACAAGGAACAACACTGTTGCCCTTTTTGATTGATTCTGGATCTATGCTCACAAACATAACTGCAGTAACATCTGAGTGAAACCAAATACTCTCTCTGCAGAGAAACTTACTGCTCTAATGAATGACCAAAAGAGCAGGAGTCTCATCAAGGTACAACACCAAACTGTGCTGAAGCAACCAGAGTCGCTCTTTGTTTGTCTATGGGCATTCTTGTTCAGATTTTTCCCCTTTGTTAGCAAAGATTATCATTTCCTATGCTGACTGATGCTTTCACAGAAGCTTGGTATCTGCTCTGTGGCTGTTAGTTTCTTTCTCCTTTTTTATTCCTTCCCTTCTCTTGCTCCTTTACATATCTGCCCACATGCATTATAGATAAAACCGTGCTCATAATAAAGCCTCTAAAAGAATATCATGTCAGGAGTGTTAGTGAAAAAGAGAAACAAATAGATCCTACTTTAAGATATCTTATTTCTCATTATGTCCAAACAGTTCTTCCTATCCGCTTCTTCTCATCAACCTAAACACTATTTTATCTTCCAGAAACACTGCAGGCAAAGTACATGAAGGAATGAATACACAAGTGATATCAGTGCAACTCAGTTATCAATTTGGGCTTCCCTCTTGTCTGGTTACAGACAAGGAGCTGTCTATAGCAGGCTTGAATGAATGATGGCTCACCAGAGCTTCTCTTAAACCATTTACTATAAGGTAAGATGTTCTAAAAAGTGACCTCTTCTATTATCAGGTACCCAGAAAAGCCCTATTTCTACTCTGCTGTGATGGGAGATCCCACGTTTCAGCCTCATACTGCAGTCTGTTCAAGGTAAATATGACAGATCCCATAAAGGCTTCCATGACTGTTTGGCTTCATCTGCTTTGACAGTTCTGCAGAGAAGCCAACTCCAGTAGAAAACACAAAAGAAACCTCACACAGCAGATACGCTGTGCCTATGTGTATTTTCAGGTAGAAACATATTTTTGAAAATAGTTGTGATAAATTAAGAAGGAACAATGTCTTATATGGGCAGAAACATTACTTCTCATCTTGAAAGTGAATATGGAAGACAATGTGCATAATACCAATATATTAAAATAAATGCTTCTTGCCATAGTAAACAAATTGTTGTATATATTTTGAGAATAACCATGAAGAAGAAAGATGCATACTATGTCATTCTTATTGAATATTTTACTTAAGACAGTATTGAAAAAAAAAAACCCTGCTAAGCCCTTGGTCTTCACTAATTCTCAAGAGCAGATCAATGTGAGGCAGTCACCTTTACTTGGAAAAGAATACACCTTCCTTCATTAGGAACACAGAGTTTAATGATTAATTTAGTGCACTATGGAAGGATAAGTTTTCTCCCAACATGATGCATTCTTTAGAAGTCTTTCCAGCAAATACCAGAAAGACAAAACTGCAATGATTTTATTTATGACCCCAAGTTTAACCTCAAAGTGAATTTGCACAGGCTGTTCTTACTATATTGGTGCACCTACATTACACTACTAGCAGTATACCCATGAAGTAAACCTGACTAAAAATAAAGGATGCTTTTGCTTTCTTGTGTGGGCAGATATTGTACAGAAACCATTTATGGCCTACAGGCTTTACGAAGGCTGCACACAAGTCAGTTTAGGGGGCTGTGTTCCACAGCTGAAGATACCATTTCACTCCTACCAAATTTATATATGCCCATAAGCTATGCCTGAGTTCCTGTTGGAATAAGCTATACCCCAAATGCTCTCCCTTGCTAAAACCAGGGAAGCACATAGTCACAGTTTATGTCTTGGTAGTACCAATCCTGATAACTTAAATAACTGCAATTGCAATGATAAACTCAGGATTTTGTAAATCAATACATTTTCATTTACGTCTGTGAGTTTCCTGCCCCTACCAACAGTGATAATTATAATGCAGTTTTTTTCCCAAACTGATTAGATCACCCCTCATCTGAAAACATCAAGCTGCTTTGCCAAGGCACACTCAAACTAACATAAACCAGTCTGAAGCTGAAAAGACTTTCACAAAATGGCTTCAGCCTATGCAGCAAAACTCCAGATCCAATGCAAGATAAGCTTTGTATTAAGATGCAAATATAACACTAATGGACAGAGACTATAACCCCTGCTTGTCATTGCTACAATGATTGATGGATTCTAAAACTGTTTTATATGTTATTTAAATTTTAAAGAATTGGGGGCAAATGTTCAGAATCATAACTGTTGCTCTGGCTTACCATGATTTGTTGACACAGACTTTAAGCAGAATGGGGATGCAGGAGCAATGAATGCAGGAAACTTAAAATTCTTGTAATTTTTTCTTCATTATTTCTTGTATAATAACCCTTTTTTTTTTTTCATGCAAGATGTAGGACAATATAAGGGTACCAAAAAACCAACCAACTTTTAAATTTGCCGTATTTTTACAGTAGAAAAACCCTACCGTTTCAGTCTGCCTGACCGCTGATGCAATGTCTTAAATCTTGTCCAAACTGAGATGCAGGCCTTATTTTCCCTTCAGTATAAGTTGCTTTTAGGTGGGAGAAAATGAAACCTGTGTATCACAATAGAACTGAAGGTCAGGAGGTTATTCAGCTTGCTGTGGCAAGTAGTGTTGATCTAAATCACAACTGCCTGCTCAGGACTGCTCACACAACAGGAAGAAGTGGAAGGGAGGTTGCACAAAGGCAGTATCAGGTTACTTCTGTCTCAGTCTTTGAAATAATTTTCCTACCCCTACAGCTTTGTTTCCTTTATGATTTTAATGAACTGTACTGTCAAGGGAAGAAAAAAAATAAAGAATGCTAAGAAAGGGCTTAGGTGTCTGCCAGTAGGTATATGGAGGACATCACCTTATTCCAAATAATAATCTAATTGAAAATAACTTCCTGAGGCATTCCAATTTTCTACCTAACATAACATCTTAGTCCACAATCAGTTTAATCTGGTAAGCATCATTAGAGAGGGGAGTGACTGTGCTCTTCTCCTCACACAAAGCCACTTAGTTCTGTCCTCCCTTGTGGTGGAAGTGTTCTTGTAGCCACACAGTGAGGTAGGAAACGTATCCAGCCAAAAATCACAGCAGCAGCAAGCAGTTCTGTTTGGGCTGGATCAGTTCAGAACTTGGGCTGTCATGTGGCTGCGTGTGGATTTCTGTAGCACAAACACAGGGTGGGAACATATGGGTCTGCAGTGGCTCCTGCTGAACTGAGCTGATAATGGAACAGTGTGAGGTGCCTCTCCTGAGACAGGCACAGGTTAGAAACTGAGCATCCTTTCGGGGGTCTGGAGTGAAGGCATTGAGGTAAGGGCAGCAGAATCACTCTTCTAGTGAACTCATTTTAACAAAATAAAACATTCCCACCTGCTTCCCAAGTTGTTGAACAAATAAGTATGACAACATAAAAAAAATAAACAGGAGTGGTGAGGATTGCACTAATTTGAAAAGTGGAAGGTCCCATGGGCAAGCCTGCACTGAAGGACAGCAGCGTGTCCCAGTGCTGCTCCTAAAGGTCAGCAGCCTCAGAGGCACATCACCAACCATCAGCTAGGTAGGAAATGGGGTTTTTTTAACACATCTGCCACCAATGGTTGTTCTGAAGTTTCACCTCTGAGGTAAGATGATATAATTTACATGTGGAGTAGCAGACAGATCCAGAGCCATCTATTTGCAGTATTTTACAGAGCAATAGTAGAACAATTTTGAATGAACTATGGCCTTAATTGAGAAAAGAGGGAAAAGGTCAATAAACAGAATGAAAATCTCCTAATTTGATCCATTTGCTGACAACAAACACAGATTGGGCAAAGCACCAGACAACTCTAACAGAACTAGCAAGGTTAATGGAGCTGCTGCTATAACATATTGTAGATCTCGTAGTGTCAGTGGCGATAGTGGTAATGTTGTAAACACAGTTTGTTTTCCATCTGGTGCGTGGTGTATGCCCTTGATAAAAGGGTGCTGCATTATGCATTTCTGTTCTCCACAATTTATTTACTCCTAAAAATGTATAATGATTTTAATAGCCATATACAAAGACAGAACTTCTGCTTTAAAAAAGATGCTTATAAAAATTTCCCTAATGAGGTTAAGGACAACATTAAATCAAAAATATTATCATAATAAGTATGGGATTTTTTTTTTCCTCTCTTCAAAAAAACCAGTTCAAATATTTCTGCAGTTGAATACCTTCAGAGCAGTTGATGTGCATGCTGCCTAAGACTGGAATGGAACATAATAATAATATTTTACATTTGAATTCATCTTGAGCACTTTACAAATTGCATAATACATAATTTTGAAGCTATTAATTAAAACTATAAAAGATCTATGTTCCAAAGCAAATTAAAATCAATGGAAAGTCTGATCTTCATTGCAAGTGACTTTGGATCAAGCCTTGAGAGATCACTAATATAAAAATAAAGTAACTTTCAGCAGCACTTCAGATCCAACCTCATCCTGTACTCTTAGGGATACACACTGCTGAGCACATGCTTTTACTTCTCTTAATCAATGTTTTTAGCTATTATTCTTGTTGAAGCCTTGACATGAAATTTAATCACTCTTTTCATCAAAACATTTACAAGAGCAAATGTGGAGCCTTGAAGATACCTGTTTGACTTGTGCGTGGTGTCTATGGTTACAATGTATTACGGATGGTGAGGACCAGGAGCACACAGTGTGCAGGAGAGAGAAGTGCAATCAGACAATGTAAGACAGCCTGAAGGAGCTAATAAGTTGTCTAGAGAAATTCTGTGTATTGCTGGAGTGAGCTGATTAGAGGGACTAAACCAAAAGGGAGGGAAATAGCATGCAAACAGTCCTATGCTGGCATTAAATAAATATCAAATAGAGCTTGGGAGATTGTGAGCTGGCCAAGAAGAGGGGGATGAGCTGTTCAGGAAGGCAGGACACGGTGCTTTGCCATTCCCCCAGGATCAGGCTGTGATCTGGATGTCTGAAATGACATCCTGTACCTTGGGCTCTGGTGCCAGCACAGGCACTGGATCAGGTGCTGCTGCAGAGGAATGTTTGTGTCTGGCACTGAGGGAACAGCTCGGTGAGTCACTTGTATCTGCTGTGCACTGAAATCACCACCAGCAATGACCGACCAAAAACGCTGAAATTTGCTGTACAAGCGTTTGCTTGAAGTCTACTCTCTACAGCAGCACTGAGCACACAACTCATGGAAACATCTGTTCAGACACCAAGCCCTAAGAATTAGTCTGGGTTTTACTTTTCAGAGCAAACAATTAGATTAGCAGTGTGAAGATTAGTTCCATTCAATATAAATTGGTAGCTGCAGCCTATATTACCTCAAAGTTTGCAGTACAGAATCATAATGGATGTAGTTTAAATGAAGAAGTATAAAATGAGTTCTAAGAGCTGATTCTTCACACTAAAAGAATCACAACATGAGTTCATCCACTTTTTACACACTGACATCATGAAGATAAACAGTTCTTATCATTAAACATTCTCATCTAAGGAAAAAAAAAAGATTTTTTTTTTTTTTTTCCAAAATAGAGACTTGGTGACAACTTGCTTTTTTTCAGAAAAAAAGAACTTGGATTTCCCCCATTCCTTCCAAGCATTTTGTAATGTAGTAGTAATAAAAATCCTAAATATTCCAATTTAGCATTTTACATTTCCCTTCTTTTAACCCCCTTAGGGAAGCAGAACTGAAAGAAAAACAAGTTTCAGAAAGTGAACATCAATTTTACGAGCCTACCTTTCCCAGCGGAGAAGGTGAAAAATACAAGTGTGAAATGATATATATATAAAATAAGTCAGCTCAGTTGGAAAGAAAGGGAGAGTTAAAGAAGAAAGAACTGACGTGAAATTCTCAAATACCCATATTGAATCATCAAAAAAGTGAAAACAGATTGAATGAAACTGGAGATGAAACATGTTTGTATTCTCTCAGACATTCTGAGATTGCACTAACAGAACAAAAAAAAAGTTTAAAAAAATTCAATTCCATTTGACTATGCTACCTTTGTTTCATTCAGGTTTGGAGGAGAAAATTTCAAATATAGCCTAGTTAGCTGTTCACTACATTTCTTGCCAGACACAAAGCATTAGCACTGTTTTGAAGAAGCTTGTGAGAGAAGACTGCTTTTAAGAGAAACCTAGTCCTTAACTGGAGAATCTGAATCTCGATCTCATAGTCCAGACTCTAAAGTAACATTTACATATTAAAGAAATATGCTATATAGGCTTATTTAGCTGACAAACTGAGTTTGCCAGTACTTGTTCCTCATTAAAAAAAAAAAAAAATTGAAAATATTCCATTTTGACTGTTAGACCTAATGTAAAAAGTGATTCTCTACTGAGAGCTTGAAATAGGAAGAGAATTTCTCAACAATACGCTTCTCAGTGTTGCTGGAAACAAGCACCCCCACACCCCCTTTCTATAAAAATTATTTACATTATAGAAAATAATATGGATGCAAATATAGTGTCCAAATGATAGCATGGTTTCAACACAACTATTTCCAAGGAAAGCACACTGTTAATCCCAGAGTGCTATCAGATGTACAGGAGACATGGTTGGGTTACACAGCCACCAGATTCTGTGGCTGTTATTATGCAGTGCTTCCACTGCAAGTGCCAGAAGTCACCAGCGATGATCAGGAGGATGTGGCACTGGAGCTGTTTAAGCAACTAAGATAAATACCCTCATTGGAATAGGTTACTGCTCACACACACAATATGCATTAGCTTTTGACCTGATGAGCATGTAGTTTCAAACAGTTAAGACAGAAAGCATAAAGGAGAAGATGTATTATTATCATCACATAGCAAAGTGACACTAACTCAGTTACAGGACCCTGACAAGCACAGGAGACAAACCCATGTTACCTGAATTCATCAGTCCTTTTACTTATTATGTTTCTCTAAACATATGATTACACTAAATTACTCCACTTTTCCCTAACTCCTTGTCATGATGAGCTATCATGGCCTTGTCATGCACGATGTGGTTGGCTAGGATACCATCCTTCTTCCTTAAAACCAATTTTCCTTTCTGTCCTCCATTCCCCCACTCTGGCTTTTACACAGAAAAATTAACTTCTAGCAGTTTGTGCAAATAGCTATTGGAAAAAGTCTCATGAGATCACAGAATTGGGTTTTTTTAAGGCAAGAGTGAATAGTAAGTTGTTTCAATAACCATAGGTATATCAAATATTCCTGTGCCTTTAAAGCCTCTAAATCTGAAGTTTATAAGCTTGACTACTAGCTGAAAACTGGAAAAGCTTTTCCATGCATTTATTAGTGTGATGCACGACATCATACAGTGTAACCATTCTACCCACATTCATCACAAGGGTTACCTGGGATGTGGTTTGCACATTTACTTTTAATTTAGGTTTAATTTTAATTTAGGTTTAATTTCATACCTTGTTCAGGTTACTTTAATACATATCTTAAGCTGAAATATTCTTTGCTTTCTATATAGAATTTTATCACCACCACTTTATCAAAACTTGATTAATCTAAACTGTGAATGATTCAGCTGTAAACAGCTGTGCATCTTGTATTTAAAAATTCTTGATGACAGAACTCCTCAGGAGTTTGGTGAATCTTACCAACTAATTATTAAAATAAATAAATTGTAGATTAGTAATACATATGTTTTTCCATTGACTATACCGAAAAAAACCCAGAACACAATAAGAGGTGTTTACAAAATAAGATTTATATTTAAAAGTTATTGCATTTCTTTTTTCTTTCTTTAATTTTAAATTAAGTCCTTGACTACTCCTTTGGATTAAGGTCACTTATAAGGCAGATAATTGCTAGGAAGTTTATCTTTAATAATTTCAAGAATGTTTCTTTTTTAGATTTCTACTTTGCATGAAATGATGGCAAATATTTTGTAATATACATGTATATACATTTCTTTTTCCCGTGTTAATCTTTGACTCATGGATCAACAGAAGAGTTATTTAATGAAAAATCTGTTTTAAATAAGAGCTGTCACAAACCTGTTTGACTCATATTTAACCATATTTATTCTTTACATAGATAATGTCAGCGCTTGATTTTCCAGCAGTCCTAATAATCTTAAAGATAACTCTGAAATTTACTTGCTATCTTTCCTGTGATGACCTTGAATAACACAAATAGTTCTGCATATTTTGTGGATTGCAAACTTTTCCCTTCTAGGCACCAGCGTGCAGTTTGCAATCATTTTTTTGTATTTATTTATTTTTAGGTACACAGTTCTTGAAGCTTTATTCTGCTCATGGATTTCTTCAGAAAAAGCATTTGTAGCAACATCACAAAGACAATACTAAATTTCCTTTCATACAAATGTATTTAAACATAAGTATCAGACATGCAAATGCATTTAAAGATAAATATCAGACATACAAATGTCCAAAGTGCAAGTCAGTAAAATTTGAAGTGCTAATAAAGTATCTGAACTGTACCTTTTTATTTCTGCTTACAAACAGTAAATGTGAGGATTCCTAGAAACCTCAAGCCACCTTTATGACACTGACTGACCTTAAGAAATGACTGATTGGGTGAAACTGCACCTAATGATTTCTGCAGCACTTAGTGCCACTCACCAAAGGGAGATCACTGCTTGTAACACTGTGTACTGCTGGTTAAAGATACAACTAAAATTTTATCTTCTAGGAAGCTGAATCATAGAAGCTTGTGAACTAAGGTTTACACCAGAATTTTAAATTAATCCTAACTCATGGATAAATTCTCTGGATTTTGCTGCCTTGAGCATTTTCAGAAGCAGCTCCCCTGCAGGCTCCAGTGGATGTCAGAGTACCCGGAGCTGCAGTTCGTGTGCTGCTCCCCCTTGCACTGACAATTCCACACAGCAGCACCACACTCAAACTTGCTCCTGCAGCAAAAATGTTCTTATGCTTTCTGAAGGACAGGGCAGTCTTGGGAAGAGGCAGGGGAGCCATTTAGGGGTTTTAGTGGTGTTTTGTTTTCTTCCTCTGACTGGGCTACTGCACCCTTGCAATTGCCAATGTAAGTAGGAAGGAGGGGTCAGAGGTGAGGAAATCAAAGCTGCCACTCTGACTGCAGCACAGACCCAGAATGGCCCATGCTGACCTTGAAACTGCACCTTAAACTATCTTGGATAAGATATTAATGTGTTCCTTTCCATAACCATTTGTGTAGCTTTTCCTTTTAATTAATTTCTGGATATGATAGATAGTGCTTTCAAGAGCTATCACACTACCATATTAAATTTTAGAATCATTAGAAAAAGAAATTAAAGAAAAGAACAAAAATATGAACTTCAAAAGCTAGGCATAGAATAATAAACAGAGGAAATGACAGTCCCACACACCTTCTTGGAGTTTCAAACAAACTGTTTTCCAAAGGTAGAGAAAAATCATCACGTTCTGACCTCAATGGTTTTTCATCTGTTTCCTCACAATCCAGAAGTTTATGTTCTAACCATCAGAGTGTAAAGTGTTCCTTTGTTTTTTTCTTATTAGCAAATATCACATATTTTGTACAAACAGCAATTTATCAAACATTAAGGTGCAGTCATCTCACCTTGTAACACTAAGTGTCAAAAAGCCACTTTTAGGTGATTGGAGGATGATTTTTTTAAGCTTATTCTGCCCACCTGAAAGTAGGGATTTAAAGCCAAATCTGTCATAACTCAACATTCCTGGAATATTCTGCAATAGAACTGCTTCTTCCATCTGTTGTGGGAATTCAGAGAGGCTGCATCTGCTCTACTTTGTCCAAAGCACTTTATTTGGAACAGAAATGAGCAGCACTCCTCAAATCTGTCTGCTGACTTCAGAGCAATTAGGCAGCACCTAAAGGGAGGTGCAAGAGGTGGGGATTTGCCTGGGAGCCTGGATGGCCACTCTCAAGCCCTGTTACTGGGAAATCCTCTTCATGGGTGACATTTACAAACAAGAAGATACTGGATCTCTTGGCTGGAAAGGGTGTCTTTTGTGCCAGAAGAACATTCATAGTCTCATCCAATAAATTTAAACTGAAAGTGTCCTTAAATTCCATTCTTTTTTTTTAATTAAGTTTCACCCAATAGTTTGGAAAAAATCAATAGTGCTACATCTTTATACTTGTTGATCCCCTTCTAAACTGATGTGTCAGACAGTTATTGCTGCACAGGCTGAACCTCATAATCCATTTTGGATTAAACCCAACCTGCACACAGAAAAAAAGCCCAACAAAATACACCAAGAATCCTGTATGGCCACTGAGTGCATCCCAGGGGCTTTATGCCAAGCAGCTGAAATAACTTTTGTGGAAGTGTTCAGACCATCAAACCAAGGAAGCATAACCATTCCAAACGTATTCTGGATTAAAAAATAAGTGTCTTACTACTTACCAGTGTCTTCATCTGCTCTTTTCAGCACTGGTTACTATTCACTCATTCAGTAATCCTAGAGGGAAGAAAGTAGGAATGCTTATTTTAGGTGCCACCATCAGGTTTAAGTTGATGTATCCCAAATTCGGCATTTTTCACAAGCATTTAAATATAACATAGTAAAGAAAATCAACAGTTGAGCAATGCTCTACAACTTGATAAAAGATTTCACATAACCAAAATCATTGGCAATAGATCTGAACCTGTCTGTGTAAGACAACATCTGTTTCTCTCATCCTCTTTATTGCCCTGGGTGCCAATACAGGTAAGCCTCACAAATAACAAACATTGCAGCTTTTTATTTCAAAAACTCCCAACAACGGAAAAACTACTTCTGGGAATTCAAAAACCAATGGATCATGACTGCATGGAGTCAAAATACTCTTATCCTGGTTTTCTCTGGTGCTTTCTTCACCAATCTGGAAGATACATCTCCTGCCTATCTCAAAGAGTCTTTGACAGTTACAGCCAAAAAAAGTTAATTTTAAGATCAAATTTTAAAAAAAATCGTCTCAGAATACATCCTACAATGAAAAGTATTTACACAGCTTTATAACACAGTCCAAAACACTTTTTGTGCCAAAATCTTAGATATACAAATATATTGTTCTTATATATTTATTTTGAAAGTCATTAATTAAAAAAAAATATTTTCCTTCCTCATAAAATTTCGTTGCAGATTTAAAGACTGGGTTCATTAACAGAAGTATCATACAGAGCTTAATCTAGCTTGGATTTAACCTGTGCTGTGAGCTGTCTCTTATGGCTACCATGAGAGAATATTTTGGGTGAATTTTTAACCTCAGTGATCCCCTCAAATGGAAAGCTGACAGGAACTTCTTTCAGTATACCAAGGAGGCCGACAAAGCTACTTTTACTTCCTACAAAAATGTAAAATAACAACAACAAAGACCAGCACTTAAAAAGTAACACGAATTTGTATACAATACTGTGTTCAGAGGCAATTAAGAGTTTCATTTACAGCAGCTTGCTACCAAAGTAGTGCCAGCAGTGTTTATTAATTAAAGGTGTTTTTTCATCCTTAGCTCCTTTGCGAAGAAAGTGAGAATTAGTCTACTGTTTCTGGGGAATTACAGTTTCCTAATCATTTAAAAAATGAGGGTGACAAGTTCTGCCACCTATTTGCCCTGCAAACATTCTGCCTCTTATACATGCCAGGAATTATGACAGCTCTGTTTCAGCCTGCCTATACATTACTTTAAATATTGCTGTACAGAATCGAAATGATTTTGTACATCAACCAAAATCTGTGCTGGTGTTCTTTTAAAAAAGCTCTGCTCTTGGCTTTCAGAAGAACATGTTGTTTCATTCCCCTAAAGAAGCTCAGAACATCAAGGAAAATAACATCAAGTGATAGTGGGTTCAAACGTATTTCTAATCTTTACAACCCTTCAGTAGTTACATTAAAAAAGTGAGGCATAATTTATTTCTGATGAAACAGAGTTGCTCAGCTTTCTGCTAATAGGATCCTCAGGGCAAAAGGGGTAGGGAAAGCACTGATAAAAGTAGAGAGCTTCATTTTACTGGTTTTTTTCTAGTCTGGAAACAATAAATTAATAATAGTGTTTACTCTGATTATCGTTGATTTAGGATAAATTGTTCTCATTTAGCAAATGGGGAAATGAAATTCAGTGCCCAAGGGACTGAGAATGTAAATCTATGCCAAGGGCTACAATTGAAGACACATTTACAGATCCATTCTGAGTTCCTGGATTAATTCCAATCATTGCTGCTAGTAGGGAGGCTGATATTCCAGTCCCAGTTACCAGTTTAATGATGCAACTTGCCACTCCTTTCTCCTCCTCTCTCTTTTCTTCCCCTTGTGCTCTCCTCATGTCCCTCATAAAACTTACTTGTTTTTTTATTAATTCTTGAAGGGCCATTAGATTTCAGGACTTTTCTTTTGGAAAAACCAGTACAATTTTTCTCCGAGGTATATGCCTATGTTTTAATACTTCTAATTCATCCAAAATTATTCTTCAGCCAACCAATCCTTATTCAATGTAGGAATTGAGCAGGAAAATGTCAGAATCTTGAAGTGGCATACTGTACTACTGAAAAAGAAGTACTTCTCAGAAAAAACATCATGAATGTAACAGAAACACCATTAATCGGCCAAAAAGACAGCTTGGACAAAGTGTACTCTTTAAGGTATTTTCATCTCCTTAAAGTGCTGTGGTATCATCATACTTCCCATTTTGAAAACAAGGAAAGAGGATACATAACACAGTGCTGAAGCTGATGACAGATAGCAAAAGCTTCAGGCTACTGTTGGATTTCCTCCTATGGAAAGTATCACCGTTTATTACCACTCATTAAAATTTAATTTTATAGAGCATCTTTAAAAGGTCATTTTAAAAATGGGAGTATTATAGCTGATATTACTGACTAGTTAGAACTTTGAGAACACAAATCCTCAGTCTTGTTGCTTTCAATTATTAAAGATAAGGCTAATAAATCTGATTAATTCAGCTCTTTTTATTAAAAAATAATTTATTGTTTTGCTATGTATCCAGCCCAGTCATTTGCTTTGTTTTGATTTCTCTTGATAAATACTTGAGCAAATGACATTCTGTTACTACACTGATGTTCAGGGATGTATTCATTACCTCTTATTGCATTTACTATATTCTGAGGTGGTATGTACCTTAATGCTTCATTCACTTATCATAGGTGCTACATTTAGCCTTTATACACCACGCATGGAAGCAGCAATATCTGCAAATATGAAACCAAAGACTAGTTTAGAAAACAAAAAATGCTAGAATAGCACCCAAAGTGTTCAGGAGGCATATCCCAACAACATATTCATTAGCTGTATCTTCATATTCAGTGTAATTTGGTGGTGCTTAGAAATCCATTCTGACAAATCTTGGTCCCAAAAGGGGCTTAGCACAACTCTGCAGGCTACCACTGCTTCCTGCATAGGCTGCCAGTGCAACTTAGAGATATAGCTGATCCATTCTTTCAAGGAAGACCAAATTAAAAGTGCACAGATGATCAGTTCTAACCCTTAAACCCAGGAATTTAAACTTGAAACTCAATTTCTGTACTGCTAGTTTAAAGACACATCTGTGAGATGTAAGTTGTTCTGACAGCTTCTCCTTGTTGACACAAAGACTGTGCTGACTTTGAATGTTATCAATGGCTTTTGATGTCCTTGATTAGGGGTTTCTAATGATCAAATAATGACACAGGGGTGAGTTTGATGTGCTTTTTCAATGGCTATGTTTTTACTCATAGCACTGCTCTTTTCTTTCAAAAAAGAAAAAGATTTTCAAATCTTTCGAAGAAGATTTTTCTTTTCAAACCTGGATGTAACAGAATGAGGGAACTGTATGAAACAGCAGGATTCTTCTCATCCAACTATTGCCACAAGAAAAAGAACGAGGTATTATGTGCTACCTCAACCAAACCAGCACTTGTAACTGTGCTGCTGGACTGGAAAGTGGCAGCCAGGAAACACCTTGCTTTCACAATGGGAAAAAGGAAAAAAAACCACAGAGCAAGCAAGACATTCCAGTGTCAAAGACCAGCCCCAAAGATCTGTGGAACCTAACCTATGCCTCCTGCTTCTTGTCCCCTCAGCTGCACACACTGCCACAGGAATTTTCTTTTAAATATTTAAAAATCAGTTTCTTAAAACTTTCAGATGAATTTGCAAATATACAAATAAAAGTTTACTCTTTAGAGTCTTACTGATAGTAGATCCCATCAGGTAGACTGAAGATCGCTTTCTAAAACTGAGTAAATGGCTTAAGATGTGACTTCATATCTTTCTTAGTCTCACCATAATTTACATTTCAGAAGGAAACAGTAATATTACAAAGATTAAAAGAAAGATAAATTAAACTGCAAAGAGACAAGCCCTTCTATCAAATGAAGACTTCTTTCTAGGATAATAAAGTCAGACATTTACAAGCAAATAAATAAAAAACCAACACCACACATGGAGACTAAAGAAAGTAAGGATTGCAGGGTATAGATTCCATCCTCTCCTCTTTAGTATGATGAACATATTTACAGCACACAGTTTAAACACATCTCAAAGCAGAGAGATCTGTACAGATGTGTGTTCCCAACTACTACTCTTAAAAAGACCTGCTTGCCCTCACCTCCACCCATCCTTTATTTTCAAGCTTTCCCAAAGTTTTAGATACTTCTGCATCACTCATTCTCAAGCTTTAGGTAGGACCTCAGAGTTTCAAATAATGTACAGGTCTAAATCCAGCAGAAATTAAGGATTCATCTATCCAAGACCTCTTGGAATATCAGTCCGATAGTTCCATTCCGCACAAGATCAGTCAGAGCCCACAAAAAGTGTTTTAACAGTCAACTCTTCTTTTTTAATGCACAACCAGAGGAAAACAGAGCCCAGTCAGCAGTTGGCACATGGACACAGGACATGGATTAAATGGTTTGTTTAGACTGACCAGATTCAAACTCCAGATGTCAAACTGCACCCAGAGAGTGGAGTGAAGTGATAGTGACCACCTTCAATCCTTGATTCGAGAGGTATTCCAGACTGCTATAAGCAATGCAAGATTCAGTAAGACATGTGCTTTGCCTTCTGCTCCTTGGACTGTATTTGATACTGAAATTACAATGGACTTGTTCTGAAGGGAGAGCTTGTATCAGGCATATCAAATATAGCCACCTGGTACTATTAAAAAGCATTTGTAGCTTGCCTACTGTGATATCATCTTGTAAGTAAAGTTCAAAACCTATGAGAAAACCTGCTCTAATAAGAAATCCATTTCAACAGGAACACCAGGCTACATTAAAAAAGGAGATTTGTTTCTTAATACCTTTTTAAGTAGCTTTGGCTAAATTGTAGAGAAACATCCAAGCAATTGTACCTACACCTATCCAATTGCACCAGAAAAAGAGTAAACTTTAAAAATCATAAACATTTTCCAGTATACTTGATTGAATTTTGTCATTCCAGTAACAAGCAACACCCTTCATGTAATCCATCAGCAAATTATAAACTGTCCCTAAAATTTACAGTTGGAGCAGGAACAGTTCTAGGAACAGCTGAGAATCAACACTTTCCCAGAAGCACCCTGATTTTCAGTCTGTCATTCTAGACAAAAATCAGGAGGAGAGTAGTTCAGAACCAGATCCTTTTGAATTTGCTCCAGAGCAAGATCTTTATCTGCACAGTGCCATCAGCACATTCACACAGCAGTGTGATCAATGCATTTGACTCTAAACCCATGGCCTCTCTAAGGCCTCCAAAGGTCTTTAACAGCACTTGCTTTCCTCTGGTAATAATTCCTTGACAGGATCAGCCTCATGGTAAGATGTGCAAAGCCTCAAAAGGCACTGAAAAAACAATTTCCACAATAGCCTCTCTACACAAGAAGGAAGTAGCAAAGCTGCCTGCAAACTGACATTCCTGGAGTTTTTGCTCACACCATTTTCTGATGACCTTACCTATTATTTTTGTCAAATCTTTTGCATATCTGTTTTAAAAGGACTTTTTTAACCAGGGCAGCTGGTTATGGAGAGCTTAGGAGTAGGAAGCAATAACATATCAGGAGGCAAAATGTCCTTTCGACTGCAGTTTGCAAACTCACCCTTGTTTGCTATATACTGCCTATTTTTTAAATAATGCACCAATCATCTCCAGTACCATGGAAATAATCAACAGAGAATCAAAACCTGGAGCTTCTACTAGAGCACAAATCAAAAGCTGTTGGAATCCAACAGCTGGAGCTTGTCTCATTATTTCACTGCACTTTGATGTGCTTTTCAGCCAAGTATCTTAGAGATTTACTTACAGTTATGTCTATCTACAAATTCTATATTGCTTACACATTACAGTTTCTGACTGAGATAAATACACTGAGTTCTCATTTAAAAAAAATATTTTTTTTAAGTCTTCTATTAAGCACAAAATCCTGTAAATAGAGGAATTGAAAATCAGCTGCCTCTAATAAAAGAATCAAGTTTGTTATTGACTTTGAGCTGGTATTTCCATTAGATTATCCATCATGCTTTTATTATGTGATCAACTGCCTAATTAATTTCATACTCATGCATTTAGGCAGAATGCTGTATGTTTCAATGGGCTTTGCTATAATCCTGCACCTGCGGCCTCAGAGGTTTAGACAGCTCTCTATCATAAGTTTATACTGTGCCTATAATCATGTCAGCTGGAGAGTGCATCCAACTACCCAGGCTGTTGAAATATAACAGTATTTAATTTCTAAGGCACTAGAAAATTTGCATCTGTGGTTATGTATCTTTGGACTTTAATCAGATGAAAGTCACTGAGAGATATTAAGAGAGTTAGATACAATATTTTGCTCAGACAGTTTTAGTGGATGTATCAGACGCTGTTTTGATTTTCGTTGCTTATCTAGTAATATGAACAGATGCAATCATGCTATTGTATAATGAATGTTGATTGCCAACAGTATTTGATTTTGCAACCATTCTGTAGTGATAATTAAAGATAACTTGATATCCTATACAGTGATAGTTAAAGATTGCTTTGTGTGCATTATTGCATAAATAAATGCCACAGAGAGAATGAACGTATTCTCTACAACTTTTTATCTGGAATATATTTCAGGGCAAAAAAAGTCACGAGTCTTAATAACACAGAAGTCTTCATAGCAAAATTTGTGTCATTTATCTTTTATTTCCTTCTGGGTTATGGAATTTACACTAAGTAAAGTTTTAGTAATTTAGGATGCATTAGCTGCATCTTCCCCAAAATGGACAAGAAGTACAGTCTGATGGGAGCCATGCTATCACCCACTGATCACACCAGGCCTGATGGAGCCCATGGTGGCATCTTCTGTGATTACAATGAGCTTCAGATAAGGCCCACATGTAGTAGAGACCAAGATGTTTATTACACCATTGGGAAACCTGAGGAAGCAAACATTTAAATGCACTTTTCCCATAAATAAACTTCACCAAAATTGAGATATTCATACTACTACAGTGTTGTCCAGAGCTACATGAACTTGATGCTCAAACTAAGCAACAAACAAAATGTGAGATAGGAGCCAAGTTGGAATCATCCTTTTCACATCAGTAGCCCAAGGAAAGCATGGATAGGCCCAGACTACAGAGACTAGTTATTTTATTATTTTATTTTATTTTATTTTATTTTATTTTATTTTATTTTATTTTATTTTATTTTCAGATTAGTCATAATGACTCTACAGTTCTCCTGCATAGTGGAAAAAGTCTGCCCCAGCCCTGCATCCACTGCTCTGCTCATATCTAGCACATTCACTGGTTAGAATGTATGTGAGATGACACAGAAATGCATCTTTGTTCACTTAGGTGTGCAAAGCACTGGCACTGCATCCTCTGCACTCCCTGTGTGCTCAAGAAGGCAGAGAAGCAGAAATGCCTTTCTTTGCACTGCCACAGCCAAGCCCTTTGCTGACTACTTGGAGCTTGTACAGCCTATTTCAGCAGCAGGCACAGTTTCAGCCCCATGGCCATCCACCTTATGCCTCCAGCCCTGCAAACTGGGATGTTAGTTTGGGTAAGTTTGCTTTGGAACAATGCAAAACTGTGTATGAAAGCAGTGCTTGGCTGCCATGGGTGCTATATCCAGCACTAAGTAACTGATCTGCATCCCCACTGTCAATATTACATGATGATTTTTATCTCTGGAGTTTTATGTTTCACTTTTAATCATAATTCAGCAGAGAAGACAGCGAGCTCCTTAGCTCACTGGTCAATATAGTTAGCAGGTGAACTCCTTAAAAATGACAGATGCGCTTTCACTGCAGCAGTTCTCCTGGTTTAGAAAGGATGTGTCAGGTGTTGAAACTTGCCAATTAAAATATCTTCATTCGTGATGTGAGCTTTAGTCATTGAGTACCTCGTGAGCTGAAATCTCCCTCCTCTGCCGCTCAGTAAGAACTGCCAGACTAACACCTATACATTCCCTTCTGGATCACTGATAATTTGAAGCTGATAATTATTTCTGTTTTTTGCTAAGAAACTGAAAGATACCTGTGCCTGTGATGTCTTTGCACCGTGTGTCTTTGTGTATGTCAGAAAGCTATCAGTTCCCTGCGATCTAAGAAAGCATTTCTGCTGACATTTTTCTTATGACTTTTCATTCCAATTTATAAAGTTACCTGTTGAGGAATTTTTATGATACCACCTACTTCCCATAGAGGCTACCACCTAAGCCTTGATTAGTTCACAGGAGATCAAACTCCCTAACAAGTTATGTCAGTTGCAGTTTTCAAGACTAGAACTAGGTCAGGTTTATTACCTACATCAATCCTTTCATGTAGCACAGCTAAGACAAAAAAAGGATTTTAGAACAAAAACAATAAAGGAAAACAGGACTGAAAGTCTAACTAACAGATATAAAAATGCTTCTCATCTCAAAAGTGAAATGCTACAAATGATTTTTAAATTACCAAACCCCTGAGGCTGAAGCCATATAGTCTCCAGCTTTGACTAAGAGACCTTACAATAGTACAGGAGGTTTTGTTACAGAGACAGCATATGAGCAGAATCATTTGTAATATGGGATCCCTTAGATATTCATTCAGCAAAGGCGGTGGAAATGATTTTTGTTCTGATGAGGATAGAAATAGCTTCTACACAATATTGATCTTCTCCAAGTCTTGGGATTGCTTTGTGTAGTTTTGGAAGAGCTACACTACAATAGAAACGATAGTCAAAGCTTTATAAAAAGCTGTTTTGTATCATATTTAATTACATTTTTTTCCTCTTTACACCTCATGATAACACATCTCTCTATGGAATCCCAGACACCTTTCTACAACTAGCATCCATTTAGTGTTAAATCTTTATTGTGGTGTTTTGGTATTTCAGGTTCTGAGTCAAGAAATGCAAACAAACTGTGAGGGATCACAGTACCTGTTAATGAATCTAAGATGTGTGGTTAACTTCCAAGGGTTTTTGGTTTTTTTTATTTGTACTGAGCAGCCATTTGACCACTATGTCTATGGCTAGGCATAGAAGCAATCAAACACAGAGAACCACGCACTTTCTTTTGTTTGTTTGTTTTAAATTTTTGTTTCTTCCAGTGGTGCTCATGTTTTCAGGCCATCAGTTACTCAGTGCTTAAGCAGAGAGCAGCTGGCAGCAGATAGAGTGAACCTGCTTTTTCAAAAGCACTGACAAAGTGATGTCCATGGCTACATAGACATAGTTGTGGTTGTAAGGGAGAATTCTAACAAACCAAACAGATACTAAAATACAAAGTCTTAAGACATTATTAAAGGAAGTGAAACCTCTTAGGTAACCATTGTGGTGATGTAATAATCATTATTAATCCTCTTGCTTGAGCCCATATTACACCATTGTGGTGGTGTAATAACCATTATTAATCCTCTTGCTTGAGCCCATAGAGTTAGGGGATAAGCCATGGAACTAGACACAGATGGCTTTAAGATACACTTTGCAAGAGCAGGGATCCCAGGAGACAACATGACTTAAACACATTTTTGGGTCATGTCTCCTCTCCTGTACACTCTTTATTCCTGCCAGTACTAATTAATGTACAAGAGCAGACAAACATTGCCAGCAAGTGTGTGACAAGCAGCCTAAATGGGAAGCTTTCCTAACACTAATGAAACACATGGGAAGTGGGATGAGGTGTAGACAAAATACCACTATGCTGATTTTGTCATCTCTGTGGTTAATGTCAAGTGCAAAGGCTATAAAAAGCACAGAAGAGCCCTGTGGGTCAGAAGGCTCAGAGCAAACATGGAATGCATCTGCAAAGCCAGTTTACAACACTGTAGGACTAAAGCTGTCCATCAGCATCCAACTCCACACATGCCAGCAAAACCAGGTAAGCAAACCCAGAGATGGATTCTTCCCACAGGTCCTCTTCTTCAGCAGCTCCAGGACTCCTATTGATCACCATCTCCTCCCTCTTGTGAAACAGAGCAACACAAAAAGGAGCAAAGCTCACCAGTAGCTTTACTTAGCAGCATTTGAGACCAGACCCTGACATCTTTCTCTTCTGATATCTATTCTTAAATAAACTCCCTGATTATGTTTCAACCATTGACAGCTTTTCTAGAAGCTCAACATTTCAAGAGGGTGGTTAATAACCCATCTGATCTTCCAGTGAAACCTCTCTGAGGTTATACACAGTCCCCCAACCACAATTAGGTAAGAGTTACCTTCTCAAACATCAAATGCTGTCTTCCTCTTTTAGGGAAAAAAACTGCAGAAAACAAAATGCAGAAATGTAAAACATAGAAGACAGCAGCTGGTGTGATGAGGCTGTTAGGTACCTACATTGAGGAGGGCATCCCACACTCCAGAATCCCAACAGAGCAAGGAAATGGGGTGCTCTAACCCACAAAGAACAGCGTCAGATGAGGGGGAGTTCTCCTAATATTCCCATATCTATGGTAGATTAAGACTATATCTCACAAGAGTGAGGTTTTGGGATTACCTATCTGAGGATAGGAAGCAGTGAGGCATAACCAGTGCATCCTGGTCTGTTGTGAAAGAAACCAGACCTAGTGGAAAGATATTGTGATGATAAATGGCTGGAAACAAAAAAACAAACAAACCAAGAAACAACAAACCCAGGTAGACAGGGTGTCACCTACTTCTAATCACAGCACCTCCAACAGAAGAAAAGCCCTAACTTCTTTTGTGTTAAGAGAAAATAGTTCCACTTTGCCCAGGAAAAAAAATAAAAAATCAATCAATACTCTTAAGCACGGCAGGTCTAAAGACAGCAGCAGGAAGAAGATGTTTAAAGAATAAAAACAATCCCCACCCAAAGGAGAATTTGTTTGAAAAAGTAAATAAATGACCATCCTACCCCTATTCCAAAGGGAAAAAAGAACTATAAAAACCTTTTCAAAGTCCAGAGAAGGTTCTGAACCTACAGATCCTCTGCTCTCAGAATCCTTGCTTGTGTGATGTATCTCTACTATACTTTATATACCCTGTATCTGTATTCACAAGGATGCATTGTTGTGCACACATCGTTCCCAGACCTCTCCAGCTCCTGTTTTTCACTGAGGCATTGGGATCCAGCCTTGCATGAGCCTGCAGCACTCCAGATGGGTCACAGACCTTGCCAGCAGCCCTGCTCAACATCACAAGATAATTTTACGGTCTTCTGTTTAAACATTGTGCAGTGAATATGATTTCTGATTCAAAATAATAATGGCATATGGCACAGCTTTAATAGCATTGCCATTTTGGAATGGTTTTTTTTCTTTTCAATTTGCTTTATTGAAGCACAATATCTGCATTAGCTACTGCAAATGGACAGCCAAGAGTGACGAGGATGACCTATTCAACGTGAAAATTTTGTGCTAAGACCTTCTGTGCAAGTTGGCTAAATGATGTAACAGGCACAGGAGTTCAAAGGTCTGACAAAATGGCAAAACATCAACAACTCAGTATCTCTTTAAATTAAGAAGTATGGTCCCAGGGGTTGCCTGACTCCCTTCCTTTCTCTCTCTCTCTCTTTTTTCTTTTCTTCTATTTTTTCTATCAGCATACCTGATTGGGAATTAATCCTTGACAACCTTTGAAACCATTAAAATATTCAAGTTAATTTTCCTCCACTCTCCAAAACATAGTTGTACTTTGGGCAGGAATCATACATTTGATTTGTATTCCCTTTAAACAAACTCACTTATTGCACAAGTCCTTTTATCATTTAAACAAGAGAAGGAATTCAAGAGCTTGAAAGAGCTGTGACACAGCAGATCAACACACTGGCAGTGAGTGACAGTTTAAGACCCTCAATCCCACAGCTGAAATATGAAAATTATTTTTCAAATAGCATAGCTGCATAACACAGAAATATCACTTCATTCTTACTCTGACAAGGAGTGCCTTCTCCAGTTGTACAACTTTGAACTTCACACACACACTTTAAATTAGCTCAAGTTTCTTCTACTCCTACCATTAACCTCCTAGCATTCGAATTCTTTGCCTTTTCTTTGTCTCAGTCTCCCAAAATGGAGATTGCTCCTTACCTAAAGAGCAGCTTTACCTACAAACACAGACCAAAAACCCCTCAAGCCCCCTGAAAGTAGTAGGTAAAATAATTAGGAAGTTAATTCAAATTTAATTTAACAAAACCCAGAAAAAAATGTTTGAAGACTTATGGTTAGTATTTAGAAAAAAAAAAATCAAAACTATTTTGTGTAAGTTTTGCCCCTTTTTATTTACCTGAATATTTGCATAATTCTTCTATGTCCCAGCTATAGACTCTCAACCAGCCCTCACACATCTGAGTGCACTTGAACAGTGGAATCAGATCCCAATACTGTTTACAGAATTACCAACACCCAACAATGTACTTACATCTGCATTTAGTGCATTTCCTTATGATATGTTAGTTTAATTGAAAACAAGGATATATGCAAGTGGTTTCAAGGCTCCTTCAATAGAATCTGTTACTGCAGCACGGTATCTAATGGAAATAGTGCTCTCTTCTTTTAATATTGCATTTTTAAAAGAAAAATAAAATCCTGTAGTTTAGATTACATGAGCATTGTGAAAACCAAAGAGATGCTTTCTTTAAACAGATACCAAAAATATAGTCCATATTGCTGTCCCTCTCGTTCATTATGAGGAAGATCTCACCATTTTAAATCCGCCTTAAGCCAGACTTCGAATCCAAACGCAGGAGAGAAAAAGGAAAAAGGTATTTTGCTATTCTCTCACTCACTCTGAGCTCCACACTGCGAACACCACACATCAATAAACCTTGCTCAGGCGTAGATGAATGAAATCTTGCACTCTTCAGAGCCTGAGACAGAACACCAGAAGTTCAGAGCTCTACCTCTTTCAAGCCCACTCCATCACCTTTCCCATTAGAAACAGAACATGGAGAAAAGAAATGAGACAAACCCCCCCATACTTTGCAGTCTGCATGAACCTGTCTCACCTGAAAGCCTTCGTTCTCTAATAAAAGACTTCTTGGATTTAAACTTCCTACCAGATCCATACATCTGACCTCCATACCTCCTTAAAAACATCTCTCCAAGATTCAACTTATCTTTTAAAATCTGTGGGCTCTCTCCTATCTTGATTCTCTCTCTCTCTCTCCAACTCTGAGCGGTTGTAGAAAAGCAGCTTCTCATAAATCCTCTGCTTTCCTTCCTGTCCAGTACTGCATCAGTAATCTTTAACAAAGCAGCTTATGGAACAGCATCCACAAACTGTGGAAGAATTTTCAATTCCTGCACAGTGCTAGGAATGATCTTAAAAATAAGAAGAGATGGTGACCTATGAAGTAGAAATCTTTTGAAAATTGTGTTTTCCTGTTTTCCTTCCCTGCAGCTTTACACTTGAATGGATTAGTCATTTAGCAGCGTAACTACAGTGTAAATCTGAATATTTTAAAACCTTGTTCTTGAGAATTGGTTTAATATATATTCTGGAAAATAGATACTTCTCTTGTGACTCATCTGTGCAGAGTACCGTCCACTGAGCAATGTTTATAGAAAGGGAAATCCTTGGAAACTGTTTTGCTTTGTTTCCAGCCTGTAGTGTGCCTTGCTTCTGAATTCTACAGAGGGATGAGATACAGCTGTAGTCTGGTGTTATTCTTCAAAAGCATTAAAGCATAAAATTACCATTTATTGTGAGTTTTAGGACAAATTAAATAAGAGATAAAATGTATCTAATCTAAATAAAACTTCTTTAAACTTTTAGTGCAACTTTATTTCTTTAAAGGGACTATATTCAGGTTGGTGATGACTTCGGGAAAGAATAAAACAGAACACATAGGATAGCTTACATCTACTTCTAACAGCTATCATCATTCAGAAAAATGATATTATGTGCCTTTTAAATGTAATGTAAAATTATTGGAATCATTCCAATGTCAAGATGAAAGCTTAAACTGTATGTTCACAATGGAGAAATTAATTCATCAATTTTACTACTAGATTAGAAATAGACTTTTCCTCTAAAGAAATAATTTGACAATAGACAAAAGAGAAAGGAGACTTTCTATAGGGAAAGTCTGGCATTCCTCAGCACTTCACCTGGCACAGAAGCTGTGTTTATAATGCAAAGACAAAGTCAGAAAGAAGGAACAAACTACACTAGTCACTGGCAATATTCAGTGATGAGTGGAGACTGAAAGACTGCCTTATATGTTTAATCTACCTTTAACAGTGAATAACAGCAAGATTATAGAAACAGAAACCTCCATTTTCCTTAAGAAATATCCTAATTTTCATTAAAAAGAAACCAAAAACATTTGTCCTGTCCCCTTTTTGTGTAAAACTCAAATTCCATTGTTTGTCCATGTAACTTCTGGAAAGCAAGCTGAATGTTCTACACACCCTTGAACACCTCTCTCTCTCTCAAACTGAGAAGCATTTAAGGAAAGCTTCAGCTCTCCTTATAATGACCTGAAGGACAACCTAAATGCCACCAGGTCAAGGCACTGTCACCTGCACTCTGTGGTTCTGAGACTCTCTGACCAGGAAAACAAAGGACACAGTTTAAAGACATGAACTTCTAAAATCAAGCATCAAAAGGAGTTTAAAAGTGTTCCTGCAATCTTAGTCTGGTAATATTGGAAAAATAAATTAGAAATAGTCTGATATCCTCTTCAACCTGTGAAAGAGGGTAAGAGCAAAAATATTGAAGAAGAACTGCTTTGCAATGCATAGGTGTAAGAAACAATCCTCAGGATATCTGACACTGGAATACTAGGGATCTGTATTTTCTTTTAAATCTGTCTTTTTTAATATACCCCTTCTTCCCACAACATTCAATACAAGCATATCTCTAAATAAAAATAATTCTCTGCAGAATGACATTGATAATTACTTAGTTCATCAGCAAAGACTGAACAAATCAGCCTGAGAAAAAAACATTTGAACCATCTGCTTTTTTCCCTCTTGGTGTGAAATAAGGGTGGAATCAATAAGGGTGGTACAAAATGCACTGCTCACATGAAACCACTGGCTTAGAAACACAAAAATATTCCTAATAAGTGAGAAGGTCATATAAGAATCCCAAAGCCTAAAAAGCAGGCTAGTCTGTGCTTTTCTATCTATATTTCTCTTTCCAATTTCCCCTCATTCCTCTCCTCTTAACTTGTCCCTGTTCCCTCAACACACACCTCATTCAATATCCTGCTCCTCTCAGCTACTCTCCTTGTCCGTATTTGAATTAAACTCTTCCGCCAGTTTTCTAATCTGCTGAAAGTCCAGGTGGACAAAATAACAACTGAAGGAGACATTTTTTCATTAGCTCAAGTGCTCATCAAACAGAGGCCTTGAATAGCCAAGGGGAACAAACACAGTCACAACTGTGTTAAGGTTTAATTTACAAACCCAAAGCAACAAACACCACACACACAATCAATCCCCTGCCTAACCAGTAAGTTTAGGCTCTCTCAAATCCAGGTTCCTGTCTAAATTGTGTCTTAAAGATCATTTGGAAGCTCTAAGGCCCACGATCACACTGAAAACGGTTGCAGGTCATAGTGTTTAAGGTTTTCCTGTATAACTTGGAGAAAAAGCAACATGTGATCATCATCCCTAGTGGGATATTCCTGGATTAATAAACAGCAGCATTGACAGGGTTTGCACACAAACAGTAGGACAAACTAATTCCATGAACATTTCTAATCACATAATGGAGTAGTTGCTATGTACACACACTCCCGCTTTTCAACTTTGTAAGTAGATAACAGTTTTGTGTCAAATGCTAAGTGAAGATCTTCCACTCCAAAGAAATTCTTATTTTTTCCAAGAATATTGTCTCCAATGTGAAATTCCTCAATGTAAGAAGAAAGCTTCAGGAAAACCTGCAATGTCCTTATTCTAAATTCAAAAAGCATGAATTAAATCACTTAATCTGACATTTTTACCTGCTGGATAAAGGAAGAGAATGTTTTAAAATCCTTATGTGGTTTATTACGCACTGAAAAGTTAACAACAATTTAGCATGCATCACTTATTAATTTCTGAAAGTCTGAAGGACTTTTCTACATGTTTGCTGTACTTAACACACTTGGCTGGCAAGTAGAGAGCAGCTGGACATGAAAACTATGTTTCCCTCACAGCTACTGCAGGACAATTTTATTTCCACTGAACAGTGTGAAGAGAATGAAAACTGCACAGAATCCATTCCAGGCACAACCACATTCAGCCAGCAGCAGACACTGTGTCATACCAAATCCACTTGAGAAACAAACATCCTTACAGGAAAGTGGGTATTAATTAGTTCAAATAATTATATAGTCATTGACTAAGTTTTATATTTTAAAGGATGTAGCAACTGCTTGGAAGTCACCACAATAATGGGTTTCCACTGGAAAACACCTGGTTCAGCTAACATGCAGTTTTACAAGAGTTAATGTTTCTACAGACTTTAAAAAAATTCTTAATTTTCAGATGCTTCATTTCAGTCCAGGTGTCATGTATGAATACACAAAGAGATTGCATAGGAGGTCTGATAGAGTTTTTCAGGTTCTTTTTCCCTTTGTTATTTCATCCTAATACTCTTCACTACAGTCACAACTAGATATTGCACTAAATTTTACCTTTCAGCATAACACAAAACTTACTGACATCAGTGTTCATTTTGCTACTGCATGAGTGAGAAACTTATATCTACTTCTGTGAACAAAAATTTTGCAACCAAAACTCTTGACTTATGCACTGTTAAATTAAGATTTAGTTAATGAAATGTTATGAAGCATTCATTCCTTTAGCAATTGAATATCTAATGCTGCAATACAAGCTTCCAACCAAGGGATCAATTTAACTAATTACAAATTTAAGCACTTGAATTATGGACCAGCATCACTGAAATGAACAGAACTCGTCTATAAATCTCTACAGGCAAAATTAATCCACCAGTTACCCTGTTTCTTTGAGAAGAATGACAATCCACAGGTTAACACACCTGTAAAATGTCACAAAGTCCTGAATTCAGTTGCTACTTCAGAACAGATTTCTCATGCAAATTGGACAAATCAGAAATCATAATTCTGACTTTGGAGGATTTGTCTTCTGAAAGACATGAAGGCACTTCACAACCGTGTCTGAGGCAAAATCCAAATGTACACAAATTAGTTTTATGCACAAAATTGAGGCTTCTGATCTTTATTTGTACTGCCTATGGTGATGAAGGATGAGAATCTCTTTGGTTTCAGCCTGCAAACTGCACAGCACAGAGAGCTCTGGCAACTGTCCAGTACTCCACCACAGTTAAGTAAGACTTGACATGCAGCAATGTCCCTTTAGAATAACTTAAGAAAGATGACACTACTCATTATAGCACTTGCTAAAAAGAAACTTTAAAATAGATCTAAATCTCTAGTGTAAATCTCTTATTCTCTTGGAACAGCAACTATGCTTTTAACACATAACCATTTTCCATTACTGAATTTCCACTGTATTAACCCATAATTAAATACCAACACACATGATGTGCACATAGGCATTAAAAAATTCCTCAAATTACCATGTAGCACATTTATGTGCTTTCTCTGAACTTAGTTAAATATCTCAGAATCCGTATATTCACAAGAAAAGTATTTAAAAATATAAGCCTGAGGATAAATAGGAGAAGAAATAAAGACAAAGCAAATTAAGGGATATATAATGATCTGTGATTTAAGCAAAACATCCAACTGCAATGTTAAATCTCAATTAGTTTTGTGCAATGGGTATCAGTAAAGAGTGAGAAAATGGCCTGAAGCAATTTTTATACTTTACAGATAAGGCTGGTATTATGTCAGGGCCTAGACTGTCAAATGTCACCTGCTCAGGGTGTTTAACAAAAGGAGTTCTGTCACGTGCAAACCCCACACAATACATTAATAATCATGTATTTCAGTCTAGGAATGACATCAGAAAGAAGGAAAACTCCTGCACAGTAACTCTTTGCTTTTCTCTCTGATCATGTTCCATGGATGTATCACATCACCTCACCCAAGCAACTGGTGCCTTTACTCTGACTCAGGTGGCTTGGTTTTAATAGAACTGTGTTTGCCATTTTCAGGTTCATTTCCAGTTTAGAGAACTGCTCTTCTTTTCCCAGTGTGTGACAGTGCACTTACTTTCCGTATCTTTTTCACCCCACCTATGGGTGGCAATGCATTCATTTTAGAATGGAATAGACCAGACTGTTTTAGTTGGAACAATGATCATCTCCAACTGCCTGAGCAACTCAGGGCTGACCAAGCTAAGGGCATTGTCCAAACATCTCTTCAACAGTTGCAGGCCTGATTCTCTGAGCTGTTGAGATCCCTCTGCAAGGCAATTTGTCCTTCAAGAGAGTCAACAGCACCTCGTTGTTTGCATATCAGCAAACCTGCTAATGCTGCATTCAACTCTGACCACTGATCAGTGTCCTGAAGAGCACTGTCCTAGAACTGAATCCAGGGGGACAATCCTGGTCTGGATGCAGACCCCATCCACTGCTGCTCCTTCAGCCCTGCCCCTTACTCAGCATCCATGAACATGCTCATCCCACATTCAGGCAACTTGTTCAAAAGGAAGCTGTGAAGGGCAGTATCACAAATACTACTAAAATCCAGAAAATTTACATGCACCACCTCCCCTTCATCCAGTAGGCAGGTGACCTCAGCATTGAAGAATATCAAATTAATGAAACAGAACTTTCCCTTTGTGAACCCCTGTTAACTCTGCCTGTTGATAGCATCACTCTTTAAATGCCTTTCAAGAGTATCCAGTGTAATCTTCCCCATAATTTTTCCAGGAACTGAAGTTAGACAGGTCTTATCTCCCTAGGGTCTTCCCCCATATCTTTTTTATAAATTTGGATAACATTGGCAAGCTTTATTGTAAATTGAGATCATATTGGCTAGCTAGCTTTTACAAAACTCTAACAATATCTGTGTACCACACAGGATTTAAATATAAATAAATATAGTTTGAGGAAGGGCTACTACATATTATATGCATAATGTATACAGTACTATGTATATAAAGTTATTTTATGTTTTAAAAATGTTGGAGAAATGAAGAAATTAATCTGTTTATATTTTCTTAAAAGTGATCCTTCCTCTTCCCTAACCTTTCTTCAAGTTTTCAGTGTTTGGTCCTCACTGAAAGGCTGAGTATTAGCCAGACCTATAGGCAGACAGGTAGGCAGATAAACACCTACTTAAGGCAACAAATCAGATGAATGATCATATAATTGTACAAAGCATGGGACTAAAGAAAGAAAATTAGGCCTGCATCTGATAGGTCAGTTATTTCATATTGTCATATTCCAGTAACATTCACTCAGGAGATAAATGTGGTTTTTTCATGGCAAATGGTGTGGGGGGGAGGGAAGAGTGCATTTAACTCAGAAAACAAGACAGATTTTCAAGTGTCAAGACACCTGTCATTCTTTTCCTTTAACTAAACTATTAAAACACACATTTTTGAGAGACCTATAAAATTACAAAATGCATTTAAACATTTCAGAAGATCCAGCCCTTCCCAAAACTCTCCATTTTCTCTCCTGTATCAGCAGTTTCACTGCCATGTCTGAGTGCTTGCTGACATGCCACCAGGCATCTCTTCCTGTTGACGATTCTGACCTTTATTAATTCAAGTCTGTGCAATCTTCACCACTGATCTGTCAAAACTGACACCTTGTCACACTAAGATTTTGCAGGGAGCATTCTGAAATAGTTCACAGAGCATTACATGGAATCTACCTGATACCCAGAGAGGAAATTTACATCTTTTAGCTATTTCTTTTACATTTCTGTGGTAGGATGACTATATATTTTGCAATTAATTTGCAAAACAGCTCAATACTCCAAAAGATTACAACCAATCCTAATAAGTGACCAAGTGAATTATATTAATTTGTTTTTATAAAATAGTTTTCAATAGTAGATTTGGTTTTTCTGCTCAAAATGTATCCGTAATGGCAATAATGATAACAAATCTTAATATCTTCAAGTTGAACCAGGTACAGTTTGAGGCCCTTATTCATAGGTTCAGTGTATAAAGGTACTTCAAAGGAAATAAAACAGCAGGAAAACAGTATAGCCCTTTTAGCATTATCATTTGGAAAAGATCCAAGATTTGGGGAAACCACTGCCTAAAATATTCCACCAGCTGAACTGTTTTACAAGCAACAGTAACAATGGTCACTTGTGGCTGCATGAGGCAACTTCAAGACTGACATTTCATGGTGTCTTTGCAGTAATTCCCGTAACACAGCAAACTGCAGCCATAAATATTCTTGCCTAGTTATAACATAGGGCTGGTATTTTTTTTATAATCACCTAAAGCCAGCTTAACACAAAAGGATAATATTTCTGAGCATGAACTACAATAAATGTCTTAAAACAGTATTATTTACTGCATTTGAGCCTCTTAAAAGTTATTACTCTTACATTTTAAGTCTTGTACAGTGTGGAATAACTTCTGAAGGATGAAAGTGTATGAACACCTCACTATAACTAAGGCAGACTGACTTTTTATCTGCTGTAACTACACTGAAAGCAAGTGAAGGTGGTACTAAGCTTACTTGAGCTGAGGCTGTGTCAGAACCTGCAGTGTTTTATTGACAAGACAATTCCCTACCTGGAACATCACAGTTGTACACAGTAATTCTTCTCAGTATGGGGGCACTCCCAGTAGTAAGAACATTTTGGGGAGTCACATAATGGCTGCAGAAATGTGCAGGTTGGACTTTCTTCAGTGACCTTCTAGAACTTCTCAGCATCCTACAGTCTTTAACATCCTCTTGAGGAAAACATACCCTTTATTGTATGATTCATTCAGAAATAACTCTTCTGTGCCAATACACAAGGATTTCTGAAGTGCCAAGTGCAACTGGGAAAGCGATGCTGCTGGATGTTTATGTTTGTTTGGAGAACATCCTCTCACACTTTTATTCCTGACAGAAATCATGTGGCTAGTGTGTTCTTACGGACCTTCTCTAAAAAAACTCATTTTGTTTAAAGCTATGTTTTTATTCCTGTCTCTAAAGAGATTAGGGCAAAGGAAAGCAAAGTCAGAATTACAGACCAATTACAGACCACTCAGCTGTGCTTCAGCCCTGCGAAAACTTTTAGGACAAATACATTAAACTGACCGTTTATAAACACTTGCAGATTAACCATCAGATGAATAGCCAACAACACAATTTTCTTGAGAGCAAATCAGTTGTTTGACAGCTCAGTCTAACTTCCTTCAACACAAACCTGATAGCTAAGAAGAAAGCAGGAAATGTCACACCTTGACTTTAGTAAACATCTCAGCAATACCTAGCCAGATTGTCTTGCACCAGCTGAACAGAAATGTTATGTGAAAAACCCTGCAAGAGTTATGAAAACCCCTTTGGATAACCATTGGGCACATTTATTCATGTCCTAATAATTATGGCCTGTCTTCATTTGCAGCAAAAAGATTCCAGTTAAATGCTATAAATAGGTTTCAAATCAAAGGGACAACCAAACAAAACTAAACCACATAGAGAGGTCAGGGTGAAATGCCACTGACAGCAGATGTGAAGAAGGACAGAATTATTTGCTTTTCAGGATTTCTGACTTGATTTCTAAAATAGAAAATGAAAGAGGAGTGGTGAATTCCCTTCCTAAAAGATACATTTGGATTATTTACTCCTAGTCCAACTTCTTCATTGTCTTCTCAAGCCTTTTTCATATCTGTAGAAGTAGAAGTCTGGAAAAAATTAAGTGAAATGCAAACTGAATCCTGTAAGTGGTTACAAATTGCAGACCCTTTTAAAGTTATTGCAAATTTGAGGATAAAATGAAAATCCACATAAAGCACCAATTTTCTAACATCACAAATCCCAATGAGTCTAAAGACTTGCCAGTTGCAAGGTATATTAATCAATTAAGGTAACCTCCAAATTAAACACCATAAATACACATACCAATAAATACAGTAATCTCAGGAAACATGACAACATGCTGTGAACCTCTATCATGAATTGATATAATTCTTAATTCTGTTATCCAAGTAAAAGTCAATCTTAGGAGGGCCAGTTAATTATCAAATTTTCTCAAACAGGTTCTAGCACATGATATTAGCAGGACCAGATTGATAGCATCACACTACACAGCATGAGAAGTCTGTAAATAAGCTGATTTATCTCCAACAGCAGCACTTGGACTGTACTTGGAAGCAGAAAATTCTTTTTCATAAATCGTAAAAATATGGAAAAAACCACTACATATAACAAGAAAGTCAGACAAGAATAAACTAAACTGTGCTATTAGAGCCATTAGGTGAATAGGATTATGCTAAATCTGCTGGGAGAAAAAGAGTAACAAATACATAACAAACTTGTAGGATCAGCATTGCAGTACTACAGAACACGGTATAGATTTCAACTATAGTCACTATAAAGTGTGATTATTCATTGTCATGAGTAAGAGGGGATACATTTAAGGGTGTGTCAATCAGATGCATTGACACTGCCATGGAAACACAGCACATGTCTCATTCACAATTTACTTTGTGGATAATTCATCAATAGTTTGGTCCCTGACTCGAGATCCAGCTGCAGGAAACAAGCCTCCTGGGCACAAGAAGGCACTTTGTGGTGTGCTGCACACAGAATCAGCTCTGATTTCTCTCAGTGAGAAAATGGCAAATCAGGAGTCTCAACTCTTCTGAGCTTGGCATAAAACACGCAGTTCTATCAAGTGCAGTTCGCAGCCTGGGAAGTCTGAAGTTAAACACACAGTTAAACACCTTCCCTAGTCCCTAGGATGAAGCCTTTCCCTTGATAAGGCTTTGTTTTTAGACAAAGAATTTGCCTAGAGAACTGATCAAAGAAATGATCTGTTGGACAAGATGAAACTGCATATCTTCTTTTCTGATACATTATTAACAAGTATCACTGTACCACACACTTCATGTTTCTACTAAAGAATCTAACTACTCAACCAGAGATTGTTGTTGGGCTTTTTCCTCCCTTTTCAGAACTGAAACGGGTGTTAGAGGGTCTTTCCTACCTGCCTTTTTGTTAAATGTGGCTAGCTTTGAAGCAAGTATCTCTGAAATGAGGCAGATGGTGTACCCTTTGAAGTACCAGCTTATTCAAAGCAGAAGCAAAAAAGGAGAAACAGCTCTATTGCTGTTACTTTATTATGCAATGCCCTTTTAATCTCATAGGGATGACCACAGAGAATCAGAAGATGAAATCATGATTCTTCCTGCCACTGCTTTGCAAAAAGAGAAATGGAACTACAAGGAATGGGTTCAGGCTTCTCAATATGGTGTATGGAACAAAAGCCCCATTGTAATGATCCACTGTCTCACAGTGACAGAGTATGAATGCCACAATGATTTTTACATCATCAGGAACTACACAAGTCCCTGCATTCCAGTCTAAAGAAAGATGGACCAGTAGCAGCTATGCAAAGGACCAGTCTAAAAAGACCAGAATCTGTCTTCTATCATCAAGCCTGGGCCAGCAATATCACATATTTAACAGGTCAGTACAAGCAGATCTAAAAGAAAATAGCAAGAGACAGGACAAGAGGAAACGCCCTCTAGTTGTACCAGGAGAGGTTTAAGTTGGATATTAGGAAAAACTTCACAAAAAGGGTGATCAGGCATTGGAACAGGCTGCACAGCAAAGTGTGGGAGTCAGCACCCCTGAAGGTGTTTAAAAGATGCGAAGATGTAGCACTTGGGGATGTAGTTTAGTGGTGACTTGGTAATGCTGAGTTAGCAGCTTAGCTAAATCTCAAACTCTTCTCCCACCTAAATAATTCCAGGACACTGTGACTGAAAGATGCCAGTACATGCAAAAAATGTGCACAGTGGATATCAGACTGCTTTTCAGAAAGACAAAAGAGTGGGATTCTCCTAAGGACCAGTCTCCTCAGATGCTGCAATAAAAGGAAAGACACCTGAGGAAAAATCTCTTTTGGTGACAGCAGGTTCCCATGAACTGAAAGTGGTGCCTGCTGGCAAAAAAATGTTAGCTTGGGATCCCAGCAGGGAACACTGAAAAACTTGCAGTGGCTAAAAGCTTCTGGTTTTGTAAACAAAATGATATTTTGCCAGCCAAATGGGGTTTTGTAAGTGCTCGCAGCTCTAATATAAAGAATAGTCTAAAATGAGTAAACAGTGGGTACATGCAAGTACCAAACTCATCTTTTTTTGTCACTTAAATAATTAAACTGAATCTTATTGACTAATGAAGTTATTTAAAAACATCAGAGTAAAATTCCAGCCAGCATAAGCAACTGTTTTTGCCTCAAGTGACATGTTCAGAGCAGTAGATTTTATTATTTCCTCATAAAATTTATTCTGTCATTTCTGCAAGAGAGTTATTTTTAGCTGACACATAAGATAGGAAAAATATATATACATGCAAAGCTTCAAAGGAAATGAATAGTGACTCATCAGTCTGAAACTGCTCTTATAACAAGAAGAGTCAATGGAACAGGGCTTGGCCGATGGTGCCTTTCCTTAGCAATAAAAATACCCCAGAATTCTCAAGTTACATGAAAAACTGGCAAAAGTAGTACAGTGTGTGTCACCTACATGTCAGACTGGAATTGCCTGGGAGGTAGGAAAATTATTTCCTAGAAAGTGTTGAAGGCATCATTTGCATATCACCCAAAAAATACTCCAACTACTGATAGTGTGAAAGAACACTGCTTTTTACTTACCAAAATAAGCACATAAAAAGTTACTTTTACCTGTTCACCTGTATTAGGAAATTGGCCACTCTCTTCCAATAAGGGACAGGCAACACACAGACAACAGGAGAGGGGAAAACATCAGACTTATTCTGTCCATATAAATCATTTCTGTACTACAGTATTTCACAGATTATCATCATCCTATAGTTATTTTTCACCTTCCTGAAAAAATTAGAATGACTGATCTTCTGTAAAAGCTTTCATCAGGAAGCAACATTACAACACAAGGAAGAATTAATTATATAAAGGAGGAAACTGAGCTTCATTCTTGACATTCTATCAGGTATAAGGCCCTTTATCTTTGTATTTGCTGTGAGCTCTGGGACTCTACGAAACCTACAGGGTAGATTTGTTTGGTTTTTTAAGGTACACAGAATTCATTCTTGCAGTTCATATTTTTGCATAAATGTCAGCCTTTTCTTTACATAAAATGGTCAAATCATTAGACACAGTCAAGAATCCCTATTTCCTTTTCTGAAAAAAAATATCCCACAACCAAAACCAAATAATCAACCAAACACAAAAATTCTGAATCAAGATACTTAAATCTGGAAGAGTTACCCATCAGTTTATCTCAGACCTAATTTCAAAAGCTCATTCACAGAGATGAAGTGACTAAAAGAATGTTATATTCTATAAAATCCCCTGACTGCTATGTAAGCACAAAGAGATACAATATTCTATCATAGCAATAAAGCCTGTTTTAAAGGTCGCCTTTCCCATCTGTAAGGAAAGAACTGCTCTAGTTTGAAAGGACCTAAATTACATTAGAAACTTTTGTAATGGACAGACTTTCCTCTGTAAGTATTCCAAGTTTTTATTCTTGAGATTGAGGATTTAGAAATATTTGCGGAGGGGAGCAGAGCAAGTTTTCTTTTGGAGGGGATTTTGTGGGGTATTTTTTCCTATTTGTTTAATAGTAGGTGTGTTGGTTGTGGCTTTTTTTATTTCTGTGAGGTTTTGGTTTTTTGGCTGAATTGGGATTCCATTGTTTGTTTGGGGTCTTTGAGCAAAAGGGCTCTCCTCACATCTCTGTAAATGAATGGACTCAATGCACAGCCTTTCCTAATAAGTGATTTGCTCCAGCCCACATTCAAGTGGCTCTCAGGCCTCTGCCAGACTGCCACCACTACACTCATTTCTTTCTTGTACTGGGGAAGCCCAAATGGCCACCTGGGGACCCCAGATGTGCTCACAGACCTCCTTCCCAGCCCTGCTGTTCACACCCAGTACACAGCTGGCCTTTGGCACACGGGCACTGTTGAGTCACTCTCAGTTCTCTGCCCACCAGGACACCCCACGTGTCCTTTTCTGCAGAGCTGCTCTGGAGGCTGCTGGGTCCAGCCCCAG
Organism: Eopsaltria australis; assembly: GCA_034509425.1. Lineage (NCBI taxonomy): Eukaryota > Metazoa > Chordata > Aves > Passeriformes > Petroicidae > Eopsaltria > Eopsaltria australis. The sequence goes on along the minus strand of JAVTVJ010000055.1, from coordinate 4,988,793 downwards.
CTCCTGCATTGGCTGTTTCTCAATTTCACCAGGCTTCTTTCACACCATGTCTTCAGCTTGGTTAAGAGCAGCAGCATTGTTTTGTAGTGAAACCATTACCCTGGATTTAGTCTCACTCAAACCAGCAGAGCACCCTGCTCATTCCCATCAGTCAAGCTGTTAATAAAGATTTTTACCAGCACTGGCCCTACTATTGCAAGATGCTGCTGCTGCCAACCAGCTGCCAACTCTGTATCCACAAGTCCTGCCAATTTTCCACATCCCTAGCAGTCCTTAACCCAAACCACACCCAAGTATCGTGGCTGTGAGGATACACCTTGTCAGTCAGGAAAACTTCATGGGAGCAAGTAGCCTCAGAGAGCTACCAGGCTGATCAGGGCAGTCAGACTTTGTGAGACTGGGGGCTGCTCCCTCCTGCAGGTGGCCAATTCCTCCCCAGATCCTCCTCCTTAGCCTTCAGAAAAGGGGAATGTTTTCTTCCCCCTCCGCCCAATTATTAGGGATCCACACTAATCCCCCAAGACTTCCTGCTGTCAAGAATTAGAAAATCAGGTATGTAAAGACATAAAAATCCCATCTTAAGGAAACTAATCTATTTGCACAACTCCATAACCTACAATCTCAGAATCCAATTAGTACTCAAAAAGCATATATTCTCAGTTTTCCCCAGTTTTTCTTCACTCAATCTACTCGCCAATTGTCAGTGATGTTTTTTTCTATGCTCCCTCTCCTTTTTCTTCATTTACTGAAAACTTGGAAAGCAGACAAAAATGCCAATTCAAGTATTTTATATCCATGTCTGGAGTAAATCTTCGTGTATGTAACAAAGTTTCTCCTGGGTTTTGTTTTTAACAACAGTTTTAAAGAGCTACAAACTTCACTCCCAAACATTTCTAATCATTGTTGCTGCTTGTATAAACACCTGACATTGAAGACATAGTTTTGGAGTATATTATCAGAGAGGCAAAAACATTCTGCTGAAAAAGTGCAGAAAGTATTTTTCAGTCCTCAACAGTTCCTCATTTAGTAATCCCTGTGATTGTTTGAACTTTTGGGACTCACTTCAGCCAGACAATCAGAAAAACAATTAATTTTAAACTAATGAGGTAAAACACTTGTTTGATACCTGAGAGTGAATAATGTTTATTTGTATTTGTTTCTTAGACACCCTCCCACCAAGCAGCACTTCTATTACTCCCAGTCCTTTGCACACCAAGTGTCTGAAGAGATGAATCAATACCCAGTGTCACACCTTCCTTACAAATAGGAATAGAAGCAGTCTATCAGACACTCCTCTATGGCTTTATGAATCAAACCATGTGTGGCTTTATGAATCAAAGCTGACACCTGAAATTGCACCTAGAATTACAGAAAAAGACAACGCAGTTGTCAGACAAATGATTTAATACATTAACTGAAGCTCTCCCCATTCGACAGGCAGGCAACCAGCTCCAGTGTGCACATGTACACATTAAACAGCAACTTAACCACCTGCTTGAGGATGCTTAATCTAGAGCACAGATTACTCCATCATAATCAAAAATAAGTCCTAAACCCACATAGTCTTAATAGGTGAAGCAAATATAGTCAGGTTATACCACCTACACCTTATTGACTACTCTAAACAAGCAAAGCATTTAGCTTCAGTTAACAACTATGTGAAACACTGGACAAACTCAGTTAAAGTTCTACCCAGTTCATTTCAGACACAGAACTGCACCTTAAGACTGCTCTTCACTCTCTCTGTGTTAACTTGATTAAGCCAACAGAAGAGCAACAAACAGTGATGCTGAGATGTACCCACTGCGAATTGCTACAGTGAGTTCTACACTGCTTTTTGGAGCTGGGTAAGAAGATAAAACACCTCTGCATACAAATCATATTTAAAAGCCCTCATACAATACTCATTGCCCTTCAACACTATACTGATACTGAGGCAAAATATCAGCAGGCCAGTTCTATAGTGCAGTGTATCAATTGCATTAATACAGCAAGATCACAGATGGCTTCAGTAAATAACTGATTGGATGGCAATGCCTTCCTTCTCCAACATATTATGATCTACAACGATGTGATCAATTGAGACTGAAAAGTAAAAAAATCTCTTCACCTCTTTTTCAGTGAAAACTGGCTTTGTCAAAGATGATAAACAACATGTACCTCTTTTCTTATTAACAACATGCTTGTAATGTGAATTTAGGAAGTTGTGATATCTGTGACCTCCCACAGGTCACTTGTAACTATGTCTCCTGTGAGTTATGAGCTCTTGCCATCCATGGACTAACTTCAGTCTGGTGACAGTAATGAGACAAATATGTATTAGCTTCATGCCTCTGAAATTGTAATGCCCTGAGTGAATCCTTGACATTTACTATTTGCAATTTCCCCTCATGTAAAATGCAGTGTAAAAAACAACTGAAACGCATGAATGTGTTGGCAAGTAATTTCAACTTCATAGCGACTCATTAAAGTTAAAACATAGTCTTTTCCAAATCACTCAACGAATAAAATTACCACATATAAAAGGGGATGCCATATCCAGTAATATCATGTTCTATGACTTTGACACCAATCTTTTGTCACTTATTCCTAGATATGCTGCAAACATTTGAAAAACTTTATCACGTCGCGTTTATTTTGATCATCTTCCTCATCTTTTTTTGGACTTTACTGGGCCCACTCTGCTTTCAGGATGACTCATTTTACTGCATTTAGGGAAATTTTTCACATGCAGAGTCTGCAGGTGTTCTGTATTTTAATTTCTTGATAAAAAACAAGATAAATCCTCTATTAACTGAACCTTCCCAACCCCAAAGACACTGCATTTTTGTTACATAGAAACAACTCATCCCAACACCCACAATACTATCTCAGAATTCCCTAACTAGGAGCAAAACATCTATTTACAATGACTCTAAAAAAATCTTCACAGTCTATTGGGTAAACAACCCTAATTTTAAAAAACCTTATATTACAATATATAGTTTAAAAACCAGAAGTGATATTTTGTCTGATGTACTGTAATGGATCCTGAAGAAATAACAGGTATCTTGCAAAGTGTCTTTAGATATAATTATGTGATGACTTGATGCTAAAATCAAGCTGGATGCACATAAGATACCATCAATCTACAATTACATAGGAAATTTCAGTGTCCTATTCTAGGCCACCTGTCTAATTATGGAGTATTTCTCAGCTCACACTAAATAATATGAAATTGTTAAAGTCTGCAAACATTTCCCAGTACATTCCATTTGGTCCAGATTTTCTATTCATAATTCAGGCATAATTTTGTACCTCCCAGCAGGGAGTACAAGATCATGACTTCCTTAGGAAATGTACTTCATAAAGTACAAAAGTCTTTTCCCCAATCTTAATTCTGTATGAAAAGCTACATAGCTGGCATGTTTATTGTATAATTTCACTGTATGATGCTTTCACATTTACCTGATGATTTTGAACATGTGAAGGGCCTGTACTTTTTAGATCTGTGTTGGAGTGAACAAAGCCAGTGAATGTTACAGACAACCAGGCCCATTCCTATCCAAGCCTCCTGCATGGCAGTCTCTCTTTCCAGGCAATAAATACAAGCCCAGAAGGAAAGCAGTAGCCTGAAGATTATGGGCTTTTGAAATTGGAAAGATTAGTCTTAGATTTCTGTAAATACTCTGTTCTCCAAATAAACATTACAAAAAATTGCAAGACGACACAGCACAGGCAAGTGGTGCTTAGGGCTGAAGTTAACAGGTCTGACTTAACACAGTCATCACATATCAAAGTGCACACACACCACAGAGAACAACTGACAATAAATCAGATGTCAAATCAGATGCCAAAAGAAATTAAAGGTTGAAATATGAAGAACAGTTTGACATGAATGCTCTGCAATTAACAACTAAATGATGGTTGGCACACTTCTGCAGGTAGAATTTTACAAGGCACTATTACCTCACATATATAACAATTAAGGGACTGTTTGAGCCCTATTTAGGATCTTCCCTAACATTTCAATCAGAATTTGGAGGTTTTCTTACAGAGTGCTGAGAATAATATAGCAAGGGAAGTGTTTTGTAAAGAAACCTGTAGATCTCACTGCAGCAAACTGATGAAAGAGATCACTAACCATCCCAACCAACAAATACAAGCTGAAGGTTCACTGCAATATTCTGCATTTTCCCCCCCAGAAGAATAATCATGCAGGTACAGTCTTCAAATTGAAATACTGTGAAATTAGATAAAATGCAAAATCAGCAACTTTCAAATAATTTCTCTGGAATTTAACAAAAAAGTCTCATAACTAAGCTGGTTGAGAAGTCCAACCTCTCTTGTCAACCTCCCCACAAAATGTACCTTTTCAGAATGCTTGACTATCTTAAAAATGGTAACTGGAAATTCTACTCAAAGAAGATAAAAGGTTTTTTCCCCTAGTTAATTTGAATGACCAAATAGCGTTTACAAAAATAAATGTACACACAGTTCACTGCACTTAAGTTTGGAATATTTTGCTTCATATACGTAATTTAGTAATATTTTGCAAACAGTTTTTTGATCCAGAAATACTTAATTACTGGAGCTTTCAGAGACAATTACTTCTAGAGACTCTCCAGTTACCTTCACTGTGTTATTTTTAAAGCTATTCTTACATTTGAAATGCAGTTTCTTCCTAGCACATAAATCAGTTTAACTATGCTGCAATTGCTTCCTTTTTCACACTACCCTTTTATTTTGCCTGGTGGAGGAAGTTAACCTGATACAAAATGTCTCAGTAAATAGAAGGAGAAACTCCTGTTGGCTTTGATATTGATGGAGACAATTCCTGTCGCCACTGGTTTAACTCTTGCTAGCCACGGTCTCCTGGCTGCCATATGGGAGCAGCGTGCCAAGAACAACAATTGAACAATAATATACAGAGGCAAGTCTATAAAATATGAGAAGCACCTGTAGGATTTGCAATGGTAGAACACTTGGTGATGCCTCTCAAAACCTCAATCAGGGCACTGACTGGGTCTAAAAGTTACAACCATGCAGGATATCAAAACAAGGTACAGGGCAGCTCAGAAAAGGAAAGCCGTGTTCAAGTCAGCAGCTACAGATAAGATGATAAAAAACACCCATAACTCAGCCATTATTTTTTTCTTAATGTTTGTATATAAATAAATCTACTTGATATAATCCTGTATTTTGGGACAAGGATTTAAAACTGGACTTGAATATTTAGGAGAAAAATATGCCATTTTCAGAAGGCAGCGTAACTCAAGATACACAAACCATATTATTTTCAGTATTTATTATCTTCCAGCAGATTTTTTGCAGCTTTTGCTCCCTCTTATATTAATTAATCTCTAATTCTTCTGCTCTTTACAGCCAGTGAGAAGAAACTTCCAGTAGAAAACATGGGTGCACTTTTTAAGCTCGCCTCTAATTTTTCTGCTTATTCTGCACATGCAATAATCACAGCTTCTTGCTGGATACATTACAGTGCTGTTTTAATGGGAAGAACCAAAAGATTAACATTGTGGTATTGTACAAATACACATATAAGTTTTACTTCAGTTTATTCTTATTGGATAAAAATCCCATTTCAAACAGGGATTAAGAAAATAAGAGAAGACTGGGAAATTCTCAAAAGAAAAAAATAGTTTTTATAGTGACTAGAGTGCTCATATACATGCACAAATATTATAAGTTATTATTTTCGGTAATATTTATTTAAAAAGAAAGCCATCCAATAAAGTATTAAAAGTGAAAAGTAGATTTTCAGATTCAGAAGACAAACTTCTATGGAGTGATAAAAGATCAAAAGATTCTGAGTCCCAGTGTCTGGTATCTAGGTAACCACAGATCCTGGCAACTGCCATTCTTTATTTATTTGTCTGATTAACAAACAGAAATCTCAGTGCCTTAATCCCCAATACATCTCCCCACCTACCACCACTAATTGACTGATTTTCTGCAGCCCACACTGGATATGAATCTGAGGATAAACAGTAGTAAAAAATAACACATTTAGAGAACTCAGAAAATCTTCATTTTCTGAGGATTATGGGCTGGAAACACATTCCATTATTAAGTAATCATTTGAAGACTTCAGTGAAACTAATGCCTTTTCTGATTTGATCCAAGTTGTATTTGGCTATTTATCTAAAAGTAACATTTACCTTCTCTGAAGGACACTCACATCAGATTTGAAAATTCCTAGTTTCACAGCATTCTAAAATACTTATCTACTCATGCCTAGCAAATTTTATCATTTTCAATTCCCTTTAGACTTTAAATTTGGAACTCTATCAGTATTTAACACAACTTCTCAGGTGCTTTAAGCGCAGAAACCTGCAAAACAAAATGGTCTGCACATTGTCTCAGATGTAGAGTTTTTCAAATGTCTGGCAGTATCCTGTTACTAATATTCTAACATCAGCACAAAATGTTCATAGAGTAAGGCTGTACTTTTCTCCTTTTTCCTTTTTAATAACATTTTCCTTAAATAATTTACTGATTCCCACCTTGAGCATGTTACTGAAAAGGTCTCAGAGCATGTGTGCCCTCTCTCATTTTAAGTTATTTTAATCCTATCCTAAATTAGCCCTTAATTTGCTTTCATTCACTTCAGAAGAAAAAAAGCCAACAAACCAACAACCCACCATGTGACAGTCTTTTTTAGTAGTTTTCATTTATCTGTTTTGCCTGCGAGTAAAACAATTGATACAATTATATGGGGTTTTTTCCCTGTAATAGTCCATCAAACAACTCCAGCAAGAGACTTTTTTTTCCTCCAAAGACTTGGGAACATGAAACTATTTTACTGCAGCATGCAGTCTCCAGTGTAAAGGGCTGTTTGTCCTTGTTACATGAAGGAAAAGTGTATGAGAGAAATCTCAAATATACAAGTATGAAAATTAACCTTATGGACCTTGTTAGTTTTCAGATCTCATGTATTACCATCTGATGCAGGTAATAGTAATCTTGACCCAATTTTAGAGGGAAAGCTGGAGTTAGTGAAGTTTAGGGGGGCAATGCTCAGCCAGGACCATGAAGTTAGGACAGAGCATTGCTGTGATTCCTTGGCCAAGTTCATCACTTAGCCTAGCTACATAATGAGGCCACCAGCAATATGTTTTTTTAAATTTTTGTATTTTAATCAAAATCACAAATTCAATTCCAGGGTTAACAAGTTCATAATTGCCTACAAAGGGTTTGAATCTAGCCCTCCCTCTCAATAGACCACCCCTTCCTGCCTTCATTACCATTATACACCCACTTAACGAGATCGCTTATCCATGCTTCCTGGCTTTAACTTCCATATCAATCATACTCAATTTCCCTTACCTATTAAAAATGCAATTAACATCTTAAATAACTCATATATATGTATCTGTTGCTGTGCTTTCTCCTTTGCACTTCCGTACAATTGCAGGTTTTCCCTGGTGAGTCCCAGCCCACCTTGCACCGTTGCTGCTTTGTTCAGCATGAAGTGCTGTATGATCTAACTTATTCCAAGCATTGCCTTTTGGGAATAAAACTTCATGTAATACCACCCTCGTGTTATTTTGGCAGTCTCAGGAAGTTTGCATTCAGTGTGCTGATTAACTCTCTGAACTATGAACTCATTGTCTTCGAGGTGACAATATCTCTCTGGACATCAAATCCCCAAAGTTTCTTGGGGAGTACTCATCACACCTCTGGTTTTTATCCATGTTAAAGATGACCTGTTTCTGCTCCTTCCAGTCCCTCAATATTGGATTTCCTATGTGGATTAACACAGATTTCTTTCCTAAGGAAGGAGCTGTAATCCTGTAAGGGCTGGTTTAGCACTTCATGTGCACTGCCCTGGAATTTCTCATCCTGAACTCTCTCATCTTCGTTTTTTTCCTGAAGTTAGAGACACTGAACTCATCTGTTGCGTCCATTAGGAAAAAGAAAAAATTTTTAGATTCTCCTCCAGGTTCTATTCTGTAATCAACAACCTTAGTGCAAATTTTTAAGGCCTCTTAATCACAGCAATATCTGGATACTTCAGACAGACAACAAGAAGATAAAAACAAACGACAAAAATAGAAACAAATTCTAAGTTCAGCAAAGTTTGGGCACATCAGTATCAACTGTTCAAAGTCAAGATAGATTTGTACAGCACTTTTCTGTGGGACATTTAGTTAAGATCTCTGAAAAACTTCTCTTTGTCCCTTTCAGAGCACTGGTAGATGAAGATTTTACCTTGTGTATTCCAGATGGGTCTGGGAAACAGAGCCATGGACAACTTCCCTTTACTGTGCCTGCTGCCATAGCAAGATAAGCTCCAGGTGAGGTGCAGTTACTTTAGAAAATGAATCACCCAACTTCAAGAAAACAGTATGAAATATCAGAGATGTTCAGGTAAAACACACACACACACACACACAAAAAAAAAACAAAAAAAAAAAGGAAAAAAAAAAGGAGGAAAAGAAAAACCCAAACCAAACCACCTCCATGCACACAAAACACATTCAAATGCAGTTTTTTCAAACAATGTATCCATGGACAAAAGCCAAGTGTGGATTTTCAGGGCAGTTCAGAACATGGAGTGCATACTGACTGGTAACCAAGGGTTATCCCTCAGCATAAACACTAAAGTAAATTTCACAACAAAACCAGGATTACTTTCAAACGCAGACTTCAGCATTATCAAGTCATCTTGCAAAAGCCCTCAGAACCAGCAAAATGAGCCACTTTGCAAAGTAAAAAAACTCCAAGCCCTCACCTCAACTTTGGGCAGACTGCAGTTAGGCTGCCCTGAGTAATTTTTAAAACAACACCATAAAATATTCCAAGCCATCATTAAATGTGGCCTTGTGAATTTCACAGAGAGCCAATACTGCAGAGGAGCAAATCTGGATGGTAATGACTGACTGCAGAAGTAAACCTGTACTTTCATTTCATTCCTATTATAAGCTTTTTAAGTGAGATACTACTTTATGTGGGTTTGTTTTAGTTTATTTGTATTTTTTGTATGCTTTCATTCATCAGTTCTGATGGGACTTTCTGCCACTTTGATATCACCATCAAACTCCACAGAGGTTTCAACAGACCAGATGGATTCAATGGATCCTACTGAACTTAAAAAGTAGGTCCAAAATAGAAAAATTTGAAATAAATCCATGTAAATCTGCAGCAACACCAGTAAAAAACTAAGAAGTGCAAAATGAGAAACTGATAGGAAGTATTTACTGCCACTTAGATATTGAAAAGGATTAGCTATCATTTCATGTTCTAATAGGCTAAAGACAATTTCTCCCATCTGTGAACTGCACCTGATGTAACATTATCATTGTACCTCGGGCTGCACTAGGCTTGCTTTTATTATGCAGTGATTTAGGGGTCTGATTTATTTCTGTTCTATAGGTTGTCCAGATGATTCATAGAGCTTACAGCTCCCACAGCCCTTGGAAAATAAGAGATCAGGAGTGCACTGCAGGATGTACACCAGTGCACTTTGAAGGATATACATGAATTTGGAAAGGGTGCTCCATGACTCAACAGACGTGACAGAACTCTGTCTGTAACTTTTAATTCAGTCCTATTGCCTCTGCCCATGTCCCCATCTTGTCCTCAGAGCACACTTGTTTCTTCTCTTTAAAATGCTTTTGGTATTTAACAATAAAAATTAAGTTACCTCCTGCCCAGCCTAAAATGTGGCTTATTATTTCCCTTTGGCATGACTGTGTTGCATTTTACTTCACAGGAACAGTTGATTCAACTTCTCATCCTCTTTCTTGTTTCTGACCTTAACAACATGGTACCAAAAAGTTTAAAAAAATTAATCTTCACTATATTCTGATTTTTATTTGACATGAAGGATGGGGAGAGCAAAAGAGGGCTGATTTGTCACTTTTTAAAATTACATAATGATTATTAATGTGACATCCCTCTATGCTCTCTTCTCTTTGCTAGTTAAACCAGCAACAAACTCCTACATAATCTTGTAAATTCATGTAAATTAGATAGTAATTAGGTAGTGAGATAGTTCAGCATTTCCAAAAGTTTCTCTGCAGATAAAAAGACTGAAGTGAATGAAACTCCATGGGCAGTAGTCAGGATTTTCTCCACGTTGTTTGCCAAACCGTTGTCCCTGATGTGCAGTGCAAATTTAGTTCATTTCTTGTGCTTTGGACCCTTGTGATTTAATATGTCAAAGGTCTCACACCCAATTATGAACACTTTCAGTCCTTGATTAAATATCTCAGTTTTGCTATTCAAAATCACACAGCAGTATGTAAACATCTTGGAAATGCTTTTACTGAAAAAAAAAAAAAAAAGAAAAAAGCAGCCCAATAAAAAAAATCAAACTCAAAATTGGAACTTAAAATAGCACATTTCTTGCTGGATTTTAAGAGAAGTTACACACGAATTCAATTTAAAGTGAAATACAATAAACCTTATCATAGTGTATTTAAAGCTATTAAAAATAGATTTCCATTTATATATTCTTGAATATTAGCAAACTACTTAGTGACCGGACACATCAGTATTTGATGCCTTTTGGATTCACTGAAATAACCAATATTAGCAAGACATGAATTGAATTTATTTTAGCACTGGCAAACAGGAATGCTAATTAGTGGCAACAATTTACTTCAGAACAGGATTTTTATGATTTGCTGGGTTATGACCTATAATTAAATGTATTTTATGTGTTTCTTCCACCAAGATAATTGATATAATGCATAAGGCAAGATGCTTTAGGGACATTTCTTTCTTAAAATGCAATTAAAAATAAGCTGTCAAAGATAGAATGTGTTGGATATTTTGAGGCTCAAAATCTTTATATCAGTCTTATGTGGTTAATAAAAACAAGAGATAAGAATGAGGCAATTTCTTGTAAAGTGGAACGGATGAAATCACACATTTCCATAGAATCCCATATGCTTTTAATGGAACCCAAATAAGCCTAAGAACACTAAGAAAATTAACTTCCACTGCAGCACTTTTAAAACCCACTTGTCAACTTAGTGTTTTCAGAAAGAACTGAGCACATCACCTGAAAAGATTGTACCATTTCAAGGGATTTTCTTCAATTTTAAGAAATGTTGTGTTTCCACTGAAGATGTCTTGGGAACAGACAGAAACGATACAGAATATTAAATCACCCAAAAAACTCCACAATTTGAAATTATTCAATCTGAAGGCTTAATTACATAATTGAGAGCAATAAAAAAATTATGCCTTTTTTAAACTTGTGTGCTAACAGAACACAAAGATAATTGTTTTTTAAAGCAGCAAAGAAAGGTTGTACATTTACTGAAGCTCTCACTGTGACAGTCTAAAATGTGTTATTCCTGCCTTTTGAATCAGTATAAACTCATTTAAGTTCTCTTCAACATGATTTGCGTAAAATACTAGTTCATGTTCTGATAACATTCAGCAGGTAATATTTCCACTATTTTCAGGAACAGCTACTGTGTTATTGAAAATAACTGCAGCTGACAGAACAACATGTGAGACTTAACTAAACTTGAAATAAAACAGGAAATATAAAGAAAAGTGGGAATCATGGGTTGAGAGGCAACAAACTGGATACAAATGTGAAAAGCAAATATTTAAGTTGGAATGTGGCATAAAAAAATGATTGGATGTTTTTATTTGATGCCCATGTGCATTCAAAGTTCTCAAGAGTTTCAAAGCAGCAAAAAACTAAGCACTTACAGAATCATATCTTCTAAATTTCCATTTTCAAGTCCCCCAGTATGTTCTTGGAATAGACTAGGTTTTCCAAGTCAAGTTAAGATTGGTATTAACCAAGCCAAAACAGGTTATAAAACAGCCAAAAAGAAAAGCCCGACTTTAAACTCCTCTCCAAAAGATTTCTTGCACAATTGATGCAGGTGTATTGAGAACTGCAGTATGAAATTCAGAACTGAAAAATACCATGAAGGTGGATGACACCAACATTTTTTGAAGACTATGTCCTGTGAGAAAAATAGTACTCAAGTCAGACAGGAAAACATCAATGTTATCAGGCCTTGTCATAAGCACACAGATTTAATATGAAGCTAATTTCCATGGAGCATTCCTTTACATTAGGGGAATATTGTGAAACTGATGTACTACACATGTTAAAAACACGTAGGCTTTCCTTTCTGAAACCTCTTCATCAGAAGTAAAAGTACAGAAGTCGTGCACCAAATATCATGGGTGAAGTGTCCTTGTCACTTGTCCTTGTCACTTTTCCTTGTCCTGTGTGAGCACTGGAGCAGACGTGACCATGCCATGGGTTTGGATTCATTCTGAGGGCGCCTGCTCCAGAACTCCTCGCTAAAGGCACATTGCCAGGGGCAGCTTTGAGTGAACCACCACACACAGGCAGAACCTGAGAAGTATTCTTGGGTCCTGGAGCCCAGCACAATTGAAGCTGCAGCCTCCCAAACACACCCAAATCCTGGCATTTTGGTAGGAAGAGAGAACAACCATGAATATAAGGGCCAAATGCAAATTGCTGCAATGGAATCCAGTTGCAAAGACAAGAGTAGGGACATTCTCATGAATATCCATGCAGAAGGTCCAGGCACAGACAAATAGCCAGCAATTAGCAACATCCATCCATAATAACCTACCTCCCTTTGATCACGTAAACCATGCATCTCCTGACTTATTAAAGAGCTTTTCCTGATGGGTAATTAACTGCCAACTGACCAAGCTCAGCAAGGGCTTTGTTTGGGTTTTTGTTGTTTGGTTGTTCTGTTCTCCTTCCCCAAAGACAGAAGTTAATTACCAGTTAATATTACTGCCCTAGTGGATACAGCAAGCACAGCATTAGTGCAGGCCTCCTTTTGCCTGCTGTCTAAGAATATCTTGAATTTATTACAGAAATTTTGAATAATCAAAACATTATTTTTATAGTGGGAAAGTGTCCACAGCATTTAAAATGAAAGCACCAAGTTACTTGAGTTACTGTGAACTGTATAAAACTCTGAAACACATCTTGATTTTAACTTTAAAACAAAATAAATGTATTTAAAAAACCCTAAATAAACACATTCTATACTAATTATTTCTTGAGAAAAAATAATTAACAGATCAGTTGTCAGAGAGTACTGCTATAATCTCCACATATAAATATCTCTTTATACATCAAACCACTCATCACCTCACTGAAAAAGAAATATTTGTTACACTTACTGCAAAAATTTTCAAGTCATGAGGACCCTGATAATAAGTTAAGTGATAAATTTTGCTATAAGAAACACATAAATAAAACTGTATCTTAACATGTAGCTATCAGATCTTCTCTTTATTTCATTACGCTGGAAGGATGAACGAAATGAATGCTTTTATTTTGACAGAGAACCTCCTCATCCTCCCTCAGCTTTCTTCTCACTTGTGAAGATGTCTTAGCCCCCCTCTGTCAACTTGAAAGCTCTTACTGTCACCAGGCAGAAAGAAAACACCTCACTGTGTATGAAGACTGTCGTGTGCCAATGGATTTGGCTGTCAAGCACTGAAAAGTACTGTCACTCAGTGTCAGAGGACTAACAAAGCAATTATCAAAAAACCCACATTCATGAAGCTGAAGACATGAAGATTAAAATGAGACTCAGACAAATCTAGCTAGAAATCTCTCTCCAGACTAAAAAGGTGTGATTTGCATGCATATTCCACAAAGCCTTGTTTTTTATTATCCCCTACATGAACAGAAGAACCCCCAAACCCCCTGTTCATTATTTAAGATTTGGTAAGTATTTGAAATACTATTTCATGGGAAATCCTATTAAACCACCAACTGGAAAAACATAATTTTCCTATTGCCAGCTATATGGGCTAGAAAAGTCATCACTTTGAAAGCTGGTCAGGGTAAAAAACTAGTCTAAAGAAGCCAAATGCACAGAGGAGGGTGAATTTAGAAAAGTTAGAATTTTGTATGAAAAGGAGTCCAGACAGCCAAGCAGTTGCGTCAAACAAGGATGTGCAAGATAAAACCACTAAAACCACACAGAAAATTGCAGCTACTGAGAATACAGCATTTAGATGCTCAAGGAAAGTGTTCCCAAGGAAGACAATAAAACTCCTAATGAAGAAAAGCAGAACTGGAAAAGAGCAACTGAACAACAGTGACATTCATCTGTTTAAGGAGCAGCAAAGGACAATCATTTCACACGTGTAACTGTACAAATTCTCAGCCTACCAGCTTTGCTAATATGACATAATCTTAGGACATATTTCAAATTAAATAACCATTTCATTTTCCATAGTCCCTTTCTTAATTGGTGTCTCTGCACACTTTTAAACCTACCTAAACAAATCGGCTCACAGAGAGGGGGTTACCTTCTGACAGGTAAGTCAGGGTAAAAGAAAGTTCTTAGCCTAAAGAAACCAAATTTCTCCTTAATTTCATAGTTCACTAAAAAGAACAAACAAGCCCTTCACAGTTTTAACATTTTTAGTTTTGATGTAGCTCTGAAAAAATCACCAGAAGTATTTACACAACTCTCCATAGTTCTTAAATCTGCACTTATTTAATATTGCAAGGTGGAAACAGCAGAAGTGATGATTTTCTGGATGCTGGGAGGATAACTGTTCTGCTGAGTTCCTGAAGATAACTCATGAACTAGAGTCATCCTTTTCAAAAGCTTTTTTTTTCCTTGCTTGTATTTTATCCTAGATATAGTACGATTCTTCATGCTTTTTGAAATGAATTTAGGATTGAATGCTCCCACTTTCTTATCACTATTTCATTGAAAACTCTTGTTATCATTTTTGAATTGTTTGAAAGTCATCAGATATATATCCAATACATTTTAGGGAGACATCTAAAGCTTAAGTTGCTACCAGGTGCTCAGTAAAGTCTTAAATTTCACAAATTCCACCACGACACATCAGGTTTTTACATTAACCTTGAAAGCAGTAGTGCACCATGACTGGAAAAGCAGGTGACAGAGTCTGGACACTGTTCAGTCTCAGTCATGCCAAACTCTAAAATACAAGAAACATGCAGGTGGAAAAAGTGGTGTAAAATGTATTGCATGGTTTTGATAAAACATTGCACTATCATTGGAATAACTACAAATAACCAGTCTGCAGATATATTTAAGTGAGCAGCCTGTAGAATTTGTGAGAAAAGCCCAAAACAGATACAAGATTTTTTTTTCCTGTACTTAAAATCACTAGTCTTTGAAAATGTACGGTCTTTTAAGATATTTCTAAGTACCTTTTTAGACTCAGAATTATATATAAAAGATCCAATCTCTGTGTTCTGCCTCTTGCAAGTTATGCCATGTTTTTGACATTTTCTGGCTGAAGGGCTGCAGGAGAGTTAGTGGCTGTGAATTCATGACATCTTCCAATACAGTGTATTCTTTACTGTCCATATCTTTTTCTTTCACGCATTTTTCACTTACTGGTTTCTAAGTTAGAGTGGTTCAGTTTCAGGAAAAAACATTGTGAATGGCACTTCTCTCCAGCATCTCACATATTGGCACAGGCACTAAGAACAGCAGAAATGGTCAGAGAAAGCTAACAGGGAAACTCAATTGGGGAAAAGCTAATTTAAAAAAAAAAAAAAAAAAAAAAAAAAAGAAAAGAATGCTTTTAGCTGAACTAAGTCACAAGCAACACAATCCAGAACTGCACATACACAATGCTTTTCCAGAGCTTTGCTGAAATCCTGGCCAAGCTGGGGTTTGTCCAGCTTGTGTAATTTCCCAGCAGCTGCATTTAAAAGTTATGTCACCCTCCAAGTTGTCTCTGGTGACAAATGTTTCCATAAATGCTAACAGACTTCAGTGCTACTTCTTGTTTTGCCTGTGTGTGCAAGAAGAAAATGTTCAGGTCATGAAAGTGATTGCTCAGGGCCCTCTGATGAAGGGACAGCAGTGGCAAGCAAGGCAGAGCAATTGTTATTTAAAGGGACTCCAGCAATAAAGTCTTCTTCAGATGCTTGATAACACAAAAGCGATTAGAGGAAAAAACAGTCACAACCACACACATTCAGAGTCACCTTTTTCTTGAGTGTGAATGCCATTTACACACTGGGGGTTGAATTATTGCACTCAAAAGAATCATTTCATACTTTTAGTTGCATACATCAGGAATGTAATTTTGTTTGAAAAAAAAACCAATTAAAAATTGTTTTGCGTTTTAAGAGCCATAATTATATTTGGCAAAAAAGTCCACAAGAAAGGTGTGTGCTCCTTTTAAGAAAAGCAATTACTCTGTTCTGGGTTAAATCATTTCACCTGCTGTGAAACATTCAAAATCTCTTGCTACTGAACACAGGTAGTTGCTTAATAGAAGGGTCATGCAGGCATTCACAAAAAGACTTCTTGCAAAACAGTCAAGAGTCTGCCAATAGTAGGTGCATTTAAAAATAATTTTTGTGTCATTTTAATTGCCAGTAGATTTGCAAATCTCTTGTAGTGATAAAAGTTGAGAGACATTCAGAGCTGCTAGGAAGTTCTGCAAAACCAATTTATCTTAGAAGTCTAAAGAAATTATTCATGCTATTGTTAACAGATTTGTGAAAAAATCTCAAAGCACACAACTCTAACAGGTGTAAATATACCTCCTTTATGATTAGTGATACCACTACTACAGCATCACACAGCTTATTTCTCTGCCTCTGCCAGAAAGTCTGTGATTGCAGAGCACTCTCCATCATTTTCCCTCACACAGAGTAGCATCTCAGACCTGACTTTCAAGGAAACCAAAAGTTATGCAAACCTGCAGTCAAACACACATCCTTTTCCAGGATGAATTCCCTATATGATACTGCAGAAATGGAAAATCTTTAGCCCTGATCTGCCTGCAAGCAAGCACATTTCAGGAGCAGAACTAACAGTTAGGACAGGGTCTTAACACTCTGCACAAAGAGAGAAGGTGCCCAAATGGATCCATGTCAGACTGCAATACTTGAACCAGAAAGGTGAGAAATACAAGCCTGAGGCTGAGGCCTTGGGCAGGGAAGACACTGGATGAGGCAGAGGAGTCACAGGAAGGGCACAGACTCAGCACTGCCACAGAAACCTCAGCAATAATCAGTTAAAGGAATGCAGATCTGCAGCTTGACAAAAGTGGTTCAGGAGTAGCAAAGACAAGAATAAAAACCAATATTTAAAAAATGTAACAAGTACTGAAAGAACACACAGCAACGGACAATAAAAGATACAATTCCATCACCTCCTACGCACAGTTTGGATCTGCCACCAGTTGTACCCAGCACGTTTTCAGCGTTAGGTTTGACACCTATTCCATCAGCTCTGCTAGGTGAGAGCTGAGCAGCAGGGAGTCAATGCCTTGGAGCAGTTTGTACAGTGAGCTGCTCTGAAGGTCTGGGCTTGTTCACAGCTCCTTCAGGACTGGCCAAGTGACACGTGCAACTGCCACTAACACAGCACAGCTCCCTTGCTGTTTGGAAATGCTCTTATTTACAACAATAAGCACAAAATCTTCCTTGTTACAGAATACCAGCTTGTCACACATCAAAATTACACATGTAGAACAGTTAGCAGGACTTGCAATATTTATATTTTATCATCGTGATAATGAAAATCATTGCTTAATTATATAATTAGATCAGAATTAGGATGTGCTTAAAGAAAGTAGCATGATACACCTATGGGTTCATTTCATTCATTTAGTTCAGTCACTTACAGACTTAACTCAAATGAATACATAAGAGCTATTTCAACCCTTCCGGTGAGTTATTATCTAGTTTGCACCAAAAAGGGTGCAAAAGTTAGCATTATATTAGCTTGGATAGTTGAAACTACTTTTTAGCCTTAAAAACAATTTCAGAAAAAAGTACACAGGGTCTAAAAAGGCATTTCCAAGCCTTTTCAGGCAGTTTCACTGCCTTTTCATTGAGTCAAATGTTTTTTGTGTAAGTATTTTATCCCAAGTAAATATACAGTTGTCTACAGGAATATGAATTTTTCCATCCTGAAGTACCAGTAAGAGGAAAAATGATAATTTATGCTTTGTTATTCATATATAATAAACCTACACATTTACTCAACAAAAGGAATCCAACCACCTTATTTAACATTTAGAAATGTGTCCTTATGCACATGGGACATGCAAGGGGCATGTCTCATACAAATGCCAGGTTGTAAAGATGGTACCAGCAGTGGATACAGCAGTATTTACATCCCACTAAATTCTGCAGGAAAGCATTGGTATCAGCAAGGAAAGCTGGTAGCATTTAGGAAGTTATCACCTTTCCAAAAGCAACAAAGAGGACAAATCAACACCGTTTTGGAGAGTGAACATCTGCACGAATGCATTACAACTACAGAGAGTGCTTTAATAAAAGCCATATAGTGGCATTTATTTATTTAAACAGGCATGAAATAAACTTGTTTGTTTTTCAGAATCTTTCCAAAGTTGTTATTTTATTTTTCAGATTTGGATAGCACCTATGGGTACTCTTTCTTTCAGGAAAAAAATAATTAGTGATATTAAAACCAATCGAAGAATATTAAAAAAAATCCTACACCTAATTTACAAAGGCTCTGAAAAGGGACAATCTACAGTCCTATAATTAAACTAAGAGACGGACATTAAAATTAATGTTAAATTGGTCTGGTCCTGTGTAAAAATACTCTATCCCCAGTTTAAAAGGTGTGCAGGATTTACTACATGAGGTCACATAATGCTACTTCTAGTCCAAAAGTCTACAGCTAAAGGCATTGACATGGACCAGAGGAGAAAAAATTATAAAATTTGATGAAGTCATTATCATCTAACTCAATCCTGATTCACAATTACAAAAACTAAATAGCTACATATCCTGCAAAATCAAAGCAGAATAAATTTCATTTCCAGAAAGTCTGTGTGCTCCTTCCTCTGTATCTGTTTCAAACAAGGAACTAAAATATCAACATAAATAATTTCCATATCTTCATCTGAGAGCATATTCTTCTCCAGGACATACATCTCTAGATATGGGAGGGGTTTTTGCAAGTACTGAAGTTAAAATGGTAGACATTTACAACTATAACCATTAACTGTCTCTCCCCATTCATATGTAATCTATCCTGAAGGGATAATCGATTCCCACTTCTGGAATTTATATGAATGAACCAAGAAAGAAACAAATATAAGAGCTACCTGGCAAGTGAAAACAGACCTTCTGTGTCCATTGGGAATTGATCTACACAGCAAATCCATTCACTGAAAGTAATGAATTCCAGAGGCTTTTAGGAAAATCTGCCTGAAATGAAGGAAAATACAAAACATTCCACAGAGATCTTCCCTTTTTTGCTCATATTAGAAGCAAAAAATTGTATTAGACAACAGCATTTCCATCCAAGGGTATGAACCACAGGCAGGGAGATGCTGTACACCAGAGCACTGCACAATCGACCTACAAAGTAAATCAGTTCTCAAAGGTATGGCCAAAAATCCTTCAAAGATGGGGAAAATATCCTGATAATGGAGGTTGTGACAGGCAGGATGTGCTTCAGCTATCCCAAAAATTCTGCCTTTGGGATCTACCTGCAAGAGGTTCAGATTAAAGCAGTTGACAGGATAACCCACTTGAAGAATAACAACCAAAAAAAAGTCAAACAAAGAAAAAAAGATCAACAAAAGCCCTCTCACAAAACACCAAACAAACAAAACCCAGCAGCTGGAGAGGCAGCAAATTTGATCTAAGGATTATGAGGTATTTGCCTGAGTAACACCTTTTGAGTTGCAATCCAGGAAGAGGAGGTACAGCTGGGCTACTGATCCTTCCTCTGCCCCAAAATGCAAAATAAAAGAAAAAAATAAAATAAATGGGAAGAAGCCAGCGGTGATGAAACAACAAAGAGCATCCAGGCACTGGCAGATATTGACATCAGAGGAGTAACAGCGTTCGTGGCAAATTTCTGGGTATCAGTTTCTCAACTGCTACCAGCAGCCATGCTAATCACTTGAAAAATTCAGTCTTTATGAAGCAGATAAATAATACACAATAAAACAGAGTCCTATCCCCCAGCAGCACATCTAAGCAGAAAACACCCTAGGAGCAAAAATGTCCATTAGAGAATCTCAATGACACTGATTTGGCAAAAATTCAATTAAAGGGAAAAGCTGTTAGGAGAGGATGGCTTGCACTCACCAATTAACATGATTTTTGACAGTGTTACAGGATGATAATCAGTCTAATGGCTTTTATGGATTTCAGTCTTTCTGACTGGTTTAAAATAATAGTTCTGCCTTTAAATACAAGGGCCTGTGAGAGCCTTGTTACACAGACATGCAGAACAACACACTCCAATTCTCATTCAGAGTTGCAGTATGGGTAATATGGGCAAATAATCCACATGCAACACAGAAAACCCACATTGTATCTGTGTGTTAGCCTCAGAGCTGCTCAGAGTACCTGCATTAATTACCGTGTTTCCTCCATGAGTGTTACCACAGCGCCCAAGTATTTTTACTCATTTCAAACACTTGAGCTACTCAACATTTTAGTTTCAGAATCTGCAATTCATTCAGCTCTCACTATTTCATTTGGCAACCCTCTCACTTGATGAGTATTAGAATCCCTGTCCCTTGGTTTTCTCCTCAGCTGCCTGGCAGTTGGAGGCACCCAACAAACAGTTTGGTGGGTTTCAGCCCACTTTTCCTAAATATTTGCAAACTGGGCACAGACACTACCCCATCAGATTTTACAGATATCATCTGCTAATGGCTAAATTTATCAAGGAAATACTCTACAGTACTTTCAAAAATAAAATCCTTTTGATCTACTCCATCACTAACCAGCACTTCTCAAAGCACCAGACACTGCCTGAAGGAGAGTTTTCTGCAGCTTCTGCAGCATCACAGTTCTTGCAGTAAGCAGCAATTCACTGTTTGGGGTATGCAGAGCTCAGGGAAGCAGAACTGGAACCAGCCATTCACCTTCTCTGCTAATTGTCCCCAGTCTGAACTCTTTAGCACTTTCTATGGACCCTGCCACTTGTGAAAACTTCTCTGCTAAGAGTACTTTGTATTTACTATATTTACTGTATTTATGTAGTGAAAGAGAAGCACAGCTCAATCAGATTTTTTGCCCAGGGGATAAAGTAGCAGCTGCACAGGTATAATTGTTTGTCAACGACAGGGCACAAGTAGGAGGCCAAACAAGAGCAGATTCAAGCATATCCTTTATGCTATTGCTTCCTATTACAAGGTGTGTCTGACAGGTGTTGGAAGTGTGAAAAGACAGTGAACATCAGATAATGAAACACCAATAAAGCGTCAGGAGGTGAACGTCCCTACCCACACAGACAGCTCACCACAGAAACATGAAAAAACCCACTCAATCCCTAGGTTACCCTGGAGGCAAGATGGAAAACAAAGCACAGCAGAACAATCTCCATTAACCACAGCAATCCAAAGCTCCTGATTTACAGACATGTATTTTCTGTGCCCTAATGGACAGGTGTAGCCAGCTCTGACAACGAGGAATTGCTTCTTCCACAGGCTGGACTGAGACAACCTCTTCTGAAGATCAATGTTTTAAGGTGCAATAATGAACATTGTCTCATTACAACATGACCAAAAACCTCAAATACTCTACAGGTCTTCCTAAAACAAGCCAGGTATTAACAGGCATCAAAACACCCAGCTCATGGCATGATCTGAATATGACACAAAGCTGGTTTATGATATAGCTCACCTGGATTCAAGCACAGAACTGGTTTAAAAATGAATGACATTGATCTACACTTTAGGAGTTATACATAAATTATTTTACATGGTGACTTGAGCCATGTAATTTTCCTGTAGTGATATGTTACATTTAAGAAATGCAAACTATGATGTAACTTCTATTTTTTGTTTTATTATCTGGCAATCTTGGTGGAAAAAGTCTTATTTGCTTTGCTTAGCCTATAAATAAATCCAAATTACTTCTGTCTTGATGAGCAATAATCCAGAAAATTGTTTACAAGTAAAAAGCAAAAAAGTAGCAATTTTAAGCACTCACTTCTACTCTGACATTTCAGCCAGAAGCACCTGCTCCCTTCAGGGAAGAGAACAGTCAGTAAAACAGGACAACCACTACTGTTATCCATGCTTTTATCCCTCTGTGACCAGCTGACTGGAAACACCAAGGTCACTCAATGACTCTCTCTCCTTTAGGAGAGAGAAAAATTAACTTCCTGAGTATGTGCATTTTCTATAGGCGCAATATTATTTGAACAGAAAATAACTAATGTGATGCCAAGCCCACATTTAGCAAAGTAAAATCTTAAGAGCAGCAAAACAATAAAGGAGAATTAGTTATAATTTTGGCATTATCTTCAGAACTTAAGAAACAAAAATCCTGAACTCTAGCTCACATCAAATCAACATAAATCCAATCTACATCTCTTACCAGGCTTCTTTTTCCATTTAAAGTGTAAGCTTTACACCTGGTAGAAAAACAAACAAACCAACCATACAGAACAACAGTTCTGCTCAATTTAGAGCTTGTTTCACATTGTGGGGAGAGACTGCAATGTTCAAAAAGCTCTAACTTATTTACTGGGTATTAGAATAACACATATTGAAAAATGTACAACCACTAACTTCTTTTGATGTGTTTAACTCTGCCTTTGCCTTACAGAATATATTTCACACTGCACCTTAAGAAGAGAGAGCCTCAGCCACAGAAGTGCTACATTTTATTCACGGATTTGGTATGTGTTGAACTGGGATAATGTATTGCCAAGTTCTCTGAATCAAGTCCTGGTCTCCATTTTGCTCCATTTTTCAGAGGTCACAGAAGAGCCAGAAACACTTTATCAAGAAGTGGTGAAGTGAAGCAGAAAACTAAACTCAGACTGTGCACTTATAATCATTTTTAATCTTAATAAATCAGTTTAGGTTTTTTGTTTAATTACATTTAACTGGCCTTGTGGCTGAAAGAATGGAAATTAATACCAGGAGAAAAGACAGTGGCAGGAAGGTAATGAGAAAGCTTCTGTTAACTGACATTTTTGGATCAGACCAAAATAGCAGAGACCTGTCCATTTTTCTGTATTTTCACTCTGCCTTAAATGAGTTGTGGAAAAAGACCACGCCTCAGCACACCTGAACTATTGATCTGCCAGGGGACAGATTCCAAGTTTCCCTTTCTTAGTGGCACAGGAAATGGTCTTCTGAAAAAAGAGATCATCAGAAGGGAAACTACATGCAAAGCTGGGTATACTACAGCACAATCATTAAATTTATTTCACAGATTGATGGGAGAAGTGAGCAGGCAGCTCACTTGAGCTTTACAGAAGTGTAGCATTGGCAAATACCTACAGGGGATTAAAAACAAAACCAAACCACAACAGAACAAGGACAACAAAAAATGACAAGCAGCAAACCTAGATGACTTGAAAGAGCCTTTGATAAACAGGGGATATTAGAGCCCTTCACCTTTTCCTGTCTCCCCAGCACTGCATAAGTCATCTTTGGGCAAATTATTTTAACATTCAGTTTTCACCTGATGGATCTTTTTGCTTGTACAATCCATTTTGGAGGCATAACTTGTTTTCTTTGCTAAGATTTCATTTCCTCCCATCTCAGAACTTGATGAAATCTATTTCTTAGTTCCTCATCTCCCAGTGAAAGCTGACAACAAGCATCAGACAAAATGTAGCTGTCCCATATGAGGTAATTCATTTCTGTCAGAGATTAGACATTTTTTTCCCTTAACATGAGATGACTGATATTGTTCTGCAAGATCAAAAGGGACAATTTAACCGCTTAAGTGCCAAAAGATCCTGAGGACTGGCTTTCCTCCTCAAAGCACAGACACCAATGGTGAAAGCAGATGGAAGCCTCTAGAAGGTCTGGTAATTTCCTTCCTTTTCATTTGAGGCTTTGCCTCACTAAATTTGGGCCTAATCAACTATTTTTGACCTGGCTTGTTCTGCAAAATAGCAATATTTTGAAATTACATATTTGAACACTTCTAACCAGTTAAAACTTATTTTCTCCTCTATACAACACAGGGAGAAAACCTGAGATATGTTAAACTCACTTATGACTATTCATGTCCTTAATGGTAACAAATTCTTTTTAATTGAAATGCAGCTTTCACCCAACCTTCCCATCTATGCTAAATCATAATCACCCATCAAAATGCAGGGAGACAGAACATGTGAGCTCACCATCCAACTCCCTAACAGTGGAAGAGAGGAGAGAAAAAAGCAAGGTCCAAACCCCCAGCACAGCTCTGGTGGGTCAGTCCCACCCAGCTCCGCACAGCACCTGAGCCTCGCTGCTTCTCCCTCCCATGGGACTGGGAGCACTGGGAACTTGGGCTCTGTGGGACCAGGAGTGCTTGGAGTGGGCTGACTCAGCTGATGAAAATTACTGATGCTCCAATGAGTAGCAAAGAGCAGATGAAGGAACAAAACCAACCCAACCCAACAAACCCTTCTCTTTTAAAAGGCTAAAAGCCCTCGTGAGTCTTTGGCAAAGGTCTCGAGATGAAATTTTCAGGGTCAGGCCACAGCCACAAGCACAGCATATTATTTAATTTCTAATACTTAATTGAAGCTTTTCCAGAGAGATAGATGAAATAAATAGAGAACAAAACATTTTGGTGCTGGCATCTGATGTTTTCCTCAAGAAATAGCTCTTGATGCCAAAAATACTCAGGAATCAGCGTTTGAAAGGTTAATTAGATTCTCCATAAGCATTTCAATTACAGGAATGAGACATTAGCCCATTTAATACATATTTAATATGTATCCCGACACATCCTATTTGTTTCAGATTTTCTCTGCCACAAGATTTTTCTCTTGCAGACAGCATTATTAATCTCAACATTCTCTGACAACCTCAGTTTACAGCTTAGGTCACCTCTGGAGGCCAAGAGCTACTCTAATCAAGATCTTTAGTTACAGTTGTTCACTTCTTCCATCGGCAACACGAAACCTGCTCTGTTCACAGCACCACAGTAGCCCAGAAGTGAACAGAGTGCTGTGTTTCTCACACCAAACCCTAAATCTGAATTCTGCAAGATGAAGCTGTACTTGAAGACCCAAGATACCCTCTGAGTAGCCATGAATTATACACTGAGCTGCCCAACCTTGTTAACTGCACAGGAGTAGTCATGCAGAAACTCTGCTACGTAGTGCACCCTCTGGATTCCATTCTAGTTTCAAATTACATGGAATTAGATGTAGTTAAAGAAGCATTTGTGAGATGAGAACAGTTTCATGTTTTGAAAGAACAGTTTTCTTTCTGAAAATGTGGCTTTATCAAGGTCAGAATATTTTGCAAGAATATCCTTATTGTTCCTTACTCTTACTTAGAAAGTATAACTAACAATGGTTCAACAAGCTATAAATATTTAGTTTGAATTTAAGTAATTCAATTTCAGTTAAACTTCTATAAACAAAAAATATTGAGTAGGTAGAGTGCTTTAACAAGCTACACTTCAAGTCAAATAAACAAGCCTGAAACATTAAAAACTGGTGACATATGAATAAAAGGGAATGGAAACAATTTTGAGAATAAATGGTGATACCGTGTCACTGGACAGTCTGTGCTAGGGTTTGAGGGTTTTTTTTTTCCACATCCATAAGATTAATTTATAATTTTGTCCCTGAACTCAAAAAGGGCAGAAATCCACCCAATGTCTATGATTCCATGGGGAATACCATGGGAGAAAAACTGATTTGTACCATGCTTAGTACAATATCTGTGTTCTCATTTTATGTCTTCTGGGGTGGGTTTTTATGTAAATGTGATTCTGAAAGCACTTGATTAACATACAGGATGAATTTCCCTCAGACTGTTTTAAATTAAATCCAAACAATTTGTCAATACTGAGCAGACTGACACTGCCTCTGTGTTTCATGGATCTATAGCAGTGAGCCTAAATGAGTACTCATTCATAGAAGCAGTCAGAGTCCTCAAGCTTTCAGCAGAAGTAGGATTAGATGTCTGCTAAAAAAACCCAAGGAAATGTTTTCAAAAAGGAAAAATAATTTTTTTAAATGCCACATTTGCAGCATTTTTATCTTTCAAGAGTCTTTGGAAGTGGAGATAATTTTTTTATGAACAAAATAAAAATTGCTAATAAAAATATATTTTTTTTGCCTCCCCATAGCTAGGAATAAAGTCTACTTAAATGTGGCCTTAATAGATGGACAAACAAGAGGCTCAGTAAGTACATCAGCAAGCACACACAAGGTGCTCAAATAAGAACCTCAAAGTTCTGCTGTGACACCCAAGGTTTTACTAGTTGACCATTTATAAATGACCAACATACTTCTCAGAAATTGCAGGCTTTCAAATGGAAATAATAGTTTTTATCTTAAATTTTACTTTTACACAGGTTTGGAAAGTTTTGTTTTCTCTCTTGAAATGGGTTATATGTCATGACTGTAAACCAATCTAAAACTCTGCTCTGCTCTCTTTGCTCTCCCATCTCCTGGCGTTAATCCTAATCAAAGCCACAAGTCCCATCCCTGTGGGCATTAAAAGGAAATGTTTCTCGGTTTTCAGGATTTGAAACTTCAATTATTTTTGCAATTATTTGCTGAATTTAATTTCTGATCTTGTTCTATAATCTCAGTTACAATTTCTGATCAATTATTTGATGCAACTTCAAAACAACAAATCTTAAATTGGGCCTCATGCAAGATTATGATTTCAGAGTGCTCTCAGGGCTGGCTATCGGTAGGACCAGCTCAGAAAAAACCCAGCAGATCTTCCCTTGGGATTTAAATCACTTGGTAATTTTTGCATAACAATTTAATTAGGAAAATTAGCAAGAGAATACTTTGGACTATTGCAATATTTTACTAGTTTTCAGTTTCCTACCAGCAATGCTTCCCCCTCTAGTCCTGAATGACAGATCTGATTAAGCTGTTGAGAGGAACAGTGGACCATCTCTTATGGGACCAAGATAAAGTTGCAGTCACTTCACAATTTACAGAGTACAGAAGGCACCTAAAGTGCATAAAGGTCATTCAAATTAATCAAATATTAACAAATTAATAAGACTGCATTTGATGGAGGAGGGTTGTGGGTGCATCCATTCCAGCTGAAGTTGCAGTTAAGCTGCTTTTTAGTTCTATGTTCTTTTCTGGTCATTTTGCAATCTAAACATATCAAATATTTTGATACAATTTTTACCCCTGTAACAGATTTGAGAAATCCCTAACCACTCAGAAGGGTAGTGGCTCACATCCAAGCAGGTTTGAGAGTAAGAAAAATTTGTTGCACGATGGGGTGCCTTTGTTTCTCAAATTACTCTCCTTGTCCTAAAGGAGACCTTTAAGGTGAATTCTGAGTGAGCAGCAGAGCTGATAGAAACAACAATCAGGAGTCAATGATACGAGGTGCAAGAGGCACAGGGCTTTCATGGCCAAATCTGTGTTAGAACCTCTCATTCACAAAGAGCTTGACTGCAATTGCCACCTGCAAAAAAGCAATTTGGAAAAGACATTGCAAAGATAAGGTTAATGGAATTTTCCTAAAAGCAACTCCTAAGGGATTCTCTGTTAGAAGAACCATTTTCCACTTTGGATCTGGGTTTATTTCAGTTATCAGTCTTACAAATTAAGGCAGACTTCTGACAATATAAAGTGTATAAATAATATGCAGTCCTCCTTGAACTCGTACAAATTAGCCAGCAGTCAGATTCAAGTGAAAGACCTCAAAATAGCATCATTTAAACAGCAGAATTTTTCTTCCCACAAGGAAACTCAAAAGTGAATAGCAACAGACTGCTTATATTAAAGTCAGAACAGAAGTTCTGTTGACTTTCCCACTTTATTCAACTTGAGAATTCTGTCTGATGAGGGAGGTACCAGCAGAAAAGCCATAGAGACTGTAGGGCTAAAAATAACTGCACAAAAGTAAGAAATAGTATGGAAACTAACCCAACTACAGTGAAATTGGTAGGAATTAATATGGTTGAAGGCAAACTAAGAAACAGCAAATTACCTAAGTCACTCAGATGTTCATAGATAAGCAATCTTCTAAATTTTGTTCCTTTTGTCCCTGTGTTTTAGTACAGGGCTTACAGAATACTTTTGCTGAGGGGAAAAATCAGAATACTTTAAACAAATAATTTGTTTAAAAAGTCCTCCATAGAGAAGTGTGATGAAATGATTTTATTCTCTTGAACAGAACACTCAAGGGAGATGGCTTTTTCTAATATTTAGGCCTAAAATAGAAAATAGGATGTTGGAAAATGTGATTTAAGTAAGGGACAGCTGTGTTGAAGTTTTACAGTAGGAAATGCAATGGCATTACAGAAAGGATAAATTTAGACTTGTGGACTGAGGGTAAAAGCTTTTTGTACCAAGCAGTACTTTTTGTTTCTGATCCAAATAACAGAACATAAGCCACTGATTCTGAAGTGCTCTCATAATCACATAGTACTGTGAGTGTTTCAGCCCTCACATCAGAATCAGTCTGCAGACCTTAGTGACAATCCTTGGTTTTAGCTCTAAGTTAAATGGGTTCATTTGCACAAAAACAAGGCACTCATAATTCACCTGCAAATCAGACACAAAACCACAAAGTTCCTTTTCAGTCATACCACAGCCAGGCTGTTGCACATCCTGTTCCCAACAGTTTGTTATGAAACAGTTTTGCCTTCGAGATATTCCTTAAAACCATTTTCATATATTACAGAGACACTCCTGTATTGTCGGGGAATTATTAGAGTGGCACTGCTCTGTCATTTGTTCCTTGGCCTGAGAGGGGTCAGTGCCTGGCTGGCACTGATGTATGGAAAAGTCTGAATTTGCTAAGTCTGACAGTGATCTGAGTTTTGGCAAGGTGTCCCTCTTGGGAGCAAAGAAAGTGTAGATTACGAAAAGGAATTAATCCTATAATTCTGCTCATGGTGGCTGTTCATAACACTAAACTCCTATTTTACACAGAGTATCTTTTATATGGTTGGATGCTGCTTAAAGGGTACAATGTATGAAGCTTTGGGCAAGTCCAGCTCCCTCTATATTTCGTGTATCTGCAGCCACACACAGACAGTATTATAGAATAGACTGGATCCTGAAAAACAATGCTCCTGTTTCTATTTATTGAAGAAGGACTCTGATCTATTCATTTAGCAGTATAAGATACAATCGATGACCCAAGGCTTTCTGTCATTCCTGTGAGTTACAGCTTGCCTTTCCTCTCAGTTATTGAACAGGAAGACAAAAATTATTATTTCATCCATAATTCTATCTGTATTGATATGTGAACTATATAAAGATATCCCAATTCAGATTGCTTTTGAATTTAAAGTTGTATGTGCTGTTTTGCAACAAAGGAAAGAGAATTTTTTCCTGGGCTGCCTGTGGTGGTTTTTTAGAACTTGAAGGAAAGCTCCATATGAACAGAACTGTAATGTT
This sequence comes from Eopsaltria australis, assembly GCA_034509425.1. Classification (NCBI taxonomy): domain Eukaryota; kingdom Metazoa; phylum Chordata; class Aves; order Passeriformes; family Petroicidae; genus Eopsaltria; species Eopsaltria australis. Next base: position 4,959,496 of record JAVTVJ010000055.1, on the reverse strand, counting down.
AGCCAACCTGCCAATCAAGACACTAATCCTCCACACATCTCTACCATCAGGAGACAGATACCTGGAAGCTGGTATGCAGGAGATAAAGGGGAAACTTGGACAGGAACCAGAAAATGTTCAAAATAAAAATTAGATACGTATGTCCCGATATATTTTCCTTAAAAATAAATCTAATATGGATGATACCAAAGAATTTTGACCTCGACAGATTAAACAGAGCTGTAAGCACATACTTCTGGCTGTTGGTTGCTTTCAAGTACTCCCCTGGAACAGTATTTTTTCTTCAACACATTTCCAGACAAAGGCAAGATGTTCTTGAAAGTGGAAATAACTGCACTGGTTAATTTTTAGTCACATCAATGACTGTGGAAAGCATATTTAACTATTTAAAGAAATAGGCAATGTTTTCATCTCCAAGTCTTCATGTCTGGATACAATGAAAACACGGTGATTTGGAGAAGCAACAAAAACTGTATTATAATATCCAAAACTCACTGGTCATTGAATATTAAACATTGTGTTCTTTTATCCTCTGAGAAAGAAAAAGAAATGTGAGGATCTCTGTAACTGTGCTGCCCACTTCTACTGTTTTCTGACACACTAGGTTCAAGCAGATAAATTGGAATAATTTATTAAGCAAATCTTTTCTTTTCAGATGTTCTCTTCAGATATAATTGTTAATGTAATTTCTGCCCACAAATCTCGATCTGTAGCACACACACAGGCCATTCATAACAGGAATTTGACACCCCAAGTGTAGCTGTTTTGACCACAAACATAAGTTACAAGAAATGTTCATGCTCAGTGATAAACTGATTATCTTTTTTAAGATTAGGCTCGTCTTAAAACTCTGTGTGGAGTTATGAATGAGAATTTTGGTTTTTGTGAATATTCTTGCAATACTTAAAATTGGCTGGCTCCCTAAGTGTTCCTGCCAGTAAAGTAATTTGCTGGAATACTGTTGGAAAGCAAATACAGAAGGGGTGTGAATACAGTCAAAGAGAATTCATTTGCAAATCAAATGGATGGTGGAAGAGGAGTTGCATTCAATGAATTCAACAAAGACACTGTCACAATAAATACAAGAACATTTGGCAAGGATAACCTTTGCAAGACTTGCTATCTGTGTTCTGCAAAGGTATCCATATGTGTGAAGTTCCTATCTCCATGCAGGATTCTGTCTATTCCAACAGATGCAGACCTGGCCCATGGAACAGCTTGCAGAGCCAGATCACTAGACTAGCATTAACATTTAAAGCTGGAACTGAAATGGCTTTTCTGAAGTCATTGTATAAATAACTAGCCCTTGTAATAGGAAGAGGAGAAGTTGCATAATACTTTATTCCTATTTTATCCTTTATTAAAAAAACAAACAAAGCACTACCATTATTATCACAATAGTGTGGGAAAGAAATAAAAAAAATGTGTAGTTTACATTAGTAAAAACTAGGTACAGGATATTTATATTTCCACTCTCCTATTCAGAAGAGCCCAGAAAGATAGTCAGCAGCATTAAAAAACAACCAGGAAACTATTATTTTCTCCTAAGAATCACGAGGAAACTGAAAAACAGCTCATATCTCACAACAGTAGGCAAGTCCACTTCCCCAGTTATGGTCACTTGCCTCAGGAAAAATTTCTTCTCCACCGAGATCACATCATTGCTCCCTGTCAGCAGCTGCTCATAGCTGACCCATCCTAAGCATATACTGGTGTTGTGCAAAAAAAAAATTGGATTCAATAAACTCATTTCTGCAAAGAAATGCCAAACTCTTTAACCTGGCGACACAGCACAGCAACTGGGCAAGGAGCTTCCTCCTTATCCTGGTCTGTAGCACAATGGCATAAAAACCCTGAAAGGAGATCTTAGGATACACCAAAACAATCAAAGTCCATTTATGTTCTCTGAACTTTTGTAACTGAAACCAGCAATGAAATAATACAGCCACATTTCCCAAATCTTATCCATACCCTTCCTGGCTATACTGTAATTGGCTAAACATGGTAACTTCAGTTGTGACTTGACTTGTGATTTAACAATTTGAGCATGTACATTTTTTTAAAATATAATTACATACACTTTCAGTAGAAAAGCTTAAAAATAGATGAATTTAAATTTGAAATAAAGCAAAACCATCCTTGGAAATGTTTGTCCTGGCTAACATTTCTAATATTTTGATTTCATTAGATTACAAAATGAAAACATTTTGAAACTGTAAAATTTTTGCAAGTCTGTTAACTTCTGATAGACTATAGTTGATATCTGTAGAGGCTCAGGAAAAGAAATCATTGCAAAACTTGCCTGATACCTTCTTAATTACAAAATACCTCAAACAAACAAACAAACAAACAAACAGAAAAAGATATGTCCAAGTTAGGCAATGACACTTGTGTGGGGTCCAGCTTCCAGCTGAGTTCTAGAAGATAGCATAGTCTGTACTCCCTTTTTCAGTGGGAATGCCCAAAGGAGGATTATGGTACACTTGGTCAGTATTGAGTTTGAACCAGGTTCCAGAGATGAAAGCACATGAACTAATCTGTTGAGCTATGAAGTTCACTGCTGTGCTGGTTTATAAAAATCCTATTAGCAGTGTGACTGAGGGGTCAAAAGATAAGATAGCAGACAGCTGGAAATGATGGATCAGACAAATATTTTAGACAAGAAAGGTATTTCTTAGACATGTTGTACTTAACCATGTATTATACAAGCAGGAAGTACTGGTGACTAAAGTGTAACAGATTCTTCTTCTATTCCTTCAGAATTTTTAAGGTTTAAAGTGCTTCCATGCTGCCTACTAGGCTAACTTATGTCACCATGACTAAACATTCATTTTGGCTTCAGCAAGACATTAGGCAAGAAATGCATATAGCATACATAATTAGCAAATTTGACAAGTAAGATTTCATGAATTTTGTACCTTTTACTTTCTGAAACCTCTTATGTTTTCTATTATCTGCTGTCTTGAAATCCTCTCAGTATGTGCATTATTTCCCTGCTGTAGAAAAATGGCCTGGTTCAAAGTCCACTGAAATACCTAGAAAGAATCCCAGTTATACCACCAAGTTCATATCCCCTCAGAAATCAATATGCCTGGAACTCAATTTCTAAAAGAATAACATCAGTAGACTTCGAAATATCAGACATCACAAAAGCAGAAAAGTCTTGTTTCATGTATCATCCCACTGTTAAAAAATTTCTGTTTCTTTCACCCAAGGCAGATGCTGGGGACGTGTACTCACAGTCAGTGCAGATTTGGGTCTGATCTACTTCTGAACACTGAAAGAATAAATAGCAGTTGCCCCTTGTGATCAGTTGTGGAAAAAACCTATAAAATCCAAATCCTGAAAAACTGGTTTATTGTTAAAAAAATTTGTTCTACTAAACATAGTGGTTTAGTATTCCAACCTATTTAGTTCTTTGTTGTTAGAGAAAACAAACTTGAAGGTCTAAATATGAGATAACTCAGTGCTGAAGTTCAAAACAGACACAAATCAATACCTGAAGCTTCCAATTTAAGAGATTCAAACTACAGAAGTCATAACTGAAGTTGCCTAGATAAGGAGCCAAATGGCTCGAGTAAGAAAAATTAATCTTTATGTGAATGCGAACAAATGCTGAATTCTTGCAAGATCAAGGCTCTAATGCTATCTGGGCTTTGCATTCCAGAAAACTGGAAACACAGAAGGTCCACAGTGTGCTTTTCAAATGGAGTGCCAAGAACAAGCCGTGAAACTACAAAGCACGAAAGAAGAAATAATTAAAAAGAATAGGTCACAAAGCATTGCAGAAAAATTAAATGAACAAAATCCTAATGAGCTGGATTTTGCAAAGGAAATCAAACAATAAAAATGAAAGGTGTTTTTTTTGCTCGTTTATAAAGGAAAGAAGAACAAGGAATGGAGTAGTCTGAAAACCCAGCAGAGGTAACAATAATCTTGGTGTGCTTAAATGCAAAGTAATTAAGAACATATAAAGACACAACCAGAGGCAGCCACCTAAATTATTGAAATCAGTCCCCTTAGATCACAGTAAAGACAAGCAGTAAGTTTGTGGTTTCACATGTTGCACAGACCATACCCCTTGTGGTCAGTAATGCTTTGCAGCTCCATACCTTTCCTCATACCTTATGACACAACCCAAATCAAGTTAAAAAAGAGCTGAAATTACTATATGACATAGTAGGGAAAAAAGCAAGAGCATCCCTGAAGTATTATAAAATTGGACAAGATCCCAGATAATCATAGAAAATGTAGTACCCATCTAGATAGGAAGAAAACATTACTCCCATTCCAATCTCTATATGTTTTTATCAGTCTGACCTGACAAAACTTTCCTACCTGATTTCAAATACCTAAATCAGTGTAACTCCAGATTTGAGTTTTACACACAGCAACGAAAAACTAGATAATGCACCTGGATGTGAGAGGAGCACTGACATTCTGCCAGCATAGTGCTGCTGGAGATATGGATTAAATACAAGAACTGGAAGCTGATAGAGTTGCTAAAAAGGGAAATAGGTACATTGGATATTAAGGATGGACAGAAAGAAGTCCTAAAAGATGGATCTTGGCTGACCTACACAGAAGAGCAAAAAATGAATGCACTCATGAAATACATAAATTTTTCAGATTCAAAAGTATTATCAATACTAATGCAACTTGGGGTGCCCATCCTGCCAGCCTGCTGTAGTTCCAGTCCCATGTGGAGGTGTTGGTCCAGTCAGAAAAATCCACAAACTCCAGAGATTCATGTCCAAAAAGGAGACAGAGGAGTCCTTCACCTTTATTCAAACAAAGGGAGAGAATTCTCCAGGGCACAGCTCGTGGGGTTTTCTCTCTCCAGGTTTCAGAGGCTGCAGCCTCCTTTTATCCCATGCTCCCAGCCGCACGGTGCCCTCTCCCTTTCCCCATTGCTGAGGCACTGGGAAGGCACAGCCTTCCCAAACCACCTGCCCCATATCCCCCCTTGAGCCTCCTGTTTCCCCCAAAGTTCAGAGGTTCAGCCTTGAGCAGATCCCGTCTCTTTCAGGAGCCAAACTGCCTGGACTCTGTAGGGAACCTGCTGCCCAAAGTCAGGAGAGGCATTAAGACCCATTTCAAAGACATGAACACCCACACCTTCACCCCCCAAATTATTTGTAAAGACATCAGCACACATCTTTCCCCTCAATCCCCTGGCTGCCTCCAGGAACACGTGTAGTAGTTGGCCAGTCTGGTTTGTGGTAAATTCTGCTCCACACACGGATGTGACTGCACCGCATTTGGCCAGAATAAGATCATGGGAGGTCTGTGCTTCCAAATGTCCAGAGTTTCAGCACAAATCCTTTGATACGTTATCAAAAACACTGCATCAGTGGGGTGCGAGGCATCCCTCTCCTTATTCCATGGGTTTTGTACAGGAAAACTATACCATTTTTTTCCCTCTCAAGGCTATGGGCACATCAACTGACTCATGCTCCATCTTACATCCAGGGATGCAATCTCTGCTTCAAGGGGTGTTGGTTTTAGAGAGGGGGACACAAGACAGTTCACACTGATTTGTCCAGAGAACAAACTTATTGCACTGTGCAAAAGGCAAAAATGCTAAAAAGTAGTATAAGGTTGGGGGTTTTGTTGATTGAAATACAAGTGAGGAAAGTTTAATAGTGTTTAATTTCATATTTTTTTTGTTAATTCTAAGAAATTTTTCTGGAGGTCAGGATTTATGGGTTGAAATTTGATGGAGATTTAAAAAACTGGAGATTAGCCCATTGCAAGATTAATAAAACCTGCCCATGAGTCTCTTGTAAGAAATACTATTGTGACTTCAGGATAAACCAAGTAGTAACAAGTAACATCCTACTTGAATTTCAGGATTTTGTCCTGCAGAATTCTTTTGCTAAAATATTTTAAAGTAATGAGAATCATATACTTTTATTAATTCTAGTTAAAATAGTAAAAAATCCCCTCATTCCTCCCAAACAAGCACAGAAACCCGCAGCACTTTGGCAACTCTAGGTGCAGTTACCACGCAAATCCCTATCAGTACTGACAACACATAACCAGCTTAGAATCATTCAATTAGGGTTTTTAGTGTCAGATATTATATGTTTCCACTTATTTCCTTTCTCTAGTAATGGTATCACAGCAAACATGACTTCTTTCAGTGCCTGTAGAGATTGAAAAGCTCAGATTAACTCTGCATCCTCCAAGAACAATTTAATTATTTTTATTTGCAGGAAGTGACAAACCATGTTATTGATGCTGGAATCACTGAAGGATTGCACTTAGGAAATTAGGCTTTTTCCCACCCCAGACAAAAACACTGTTTTCTCGAACCATTAATTTAATATCCCTCCTTAAAGTGCTTTTAAAGAATTGTAGCGTTACAGTGCACATAGAGTCACTTGCCTGGAAAATGATTCCTATCTTTTAATAATTTCTCTCTTTTAATGCATATTTTGCCATCAAAGGTGATGTGACACTTAGTCCTTGCTATAAAAGACTCAATATCATTTTGTGTGAGAAGCTCTGTGTGTTATATCAACCCCTCCAGAAATGTAAGAATTTCCCACTCCTGGTGCACACCAGTTTCCCTACACCATGCCATATCCTTAGAAATACCTGTAGAAACATCTTATGCGTATCATTAAATATTTTTCAGTGCAAAAATGTTCTTGCCATTTTTATTTCATTCTCAGAAACTGTCCTAGGTTCCATCTCCCCTCTCATCTCTTATGTGAGAAGAGATGGATACAAACCTGAGTCCTTAGCTATGAGAGGTAAATATGTCTCATGTTTCCCTTCAAGCCGACAATGCACCTGGTACAGTTGGATGCTGTTTCCAAACAAAAGCAGACAAATTAGCATTAAAGAAAAACTGTACCTCAGTCATAATTTCTTCATTGGCTGTGACTACCTTAATTTGGGCAAAGGCATTTCTCAATAATGGGATCATAACACTGCCTTTGGTAGAAAATGCCCTGCAGAACACTGGATACTGATGCTGTTTGGAAGGGGCAAAATGAAGTCATCTGTCACCTGAAATACTCATTTGGGAAACTTTCTACACTGGTAAAATCCTGAAATGTAGTGATATGAAACTGGACTGCTTTTTTCTCTTTAAATTGCAAGTTTCAGTGAGTATAAAGGTCTGAATAGCATGGCAAGCTCATGTGATGGAGAGAACAGCCAGTAGATTTTGTATAATGTTGTAGATGTGATTCTGTATCGATGAATTCAGCTTATGTTGCACTTAAAATAGGAGTGGTAGAAAACTTTTCTGTTACCTCACACTAAGTTGCTGTAAATCAGTATCAATTCTACTACTCAGAAAGCATCATGCTGCTCTAGCAATTGGGAACTGGACTTGATGTCAGCACAGACAGAAAGACTAATTAAAAAGAACTCCTTTCCCCAAAATAGTCACCAGTTAGGAGCTGTGAGCCTGAGAGAGACATCTTCAAAACTGCAGGGAAAAGGAACTCACTGGTCAGGGAAATGATCAAATATTAGGAATCTGAAAATATAGAAAAAAAAACAAACAGTTGCAGCTACTCCTTTTTTTAAGTACAGATGCCTTGCAGATATAGAGAACCAAAGTCAACTGATTAGTTTTGCCTAATATCTCCCATATGTGTTATTCATATCATGTATGTATCATGTGACTGCTTCACATGGACTATAAGTTTATGCACCTTCTGAAGAATATATATAAAAATAAGTGCACATTCTGACACATGTACATACACAGATCTTCTCCCTCCACTTTCATCTCCTTTCATCCATCTCTCTCATCACAGATGCACACACACCTCTGCTGAAATGAAATAATTCTCACTGCTTGAGTTGGCTACAGTCTTAAGTTCAAACTAGTGATTTTTTTTTTCTGTGTTCACATCTATATTTTTTCTCTACAGGATTTAAAGCTTGAGAAGCATGAAAGATAGAGTGAAAATAAATTTGAATTCTATATTACAAAAAAATGTGAATATCAAAAGATTCTTTCACAGCTGTGTGACTGCTGGCATTTGTAAAGAGTCAAAGAATCCTGGAATATAAAAAGGCAGAAACACAGTTGGTTTTTCAATCAAGTGTATGTAGAAAAAGCAAAAGAAAAAAATCTGTAGGAACAGCAAGAAGGTCTAGGGGTGGGTGACAGGCAAAACCTATTTCCTTAATTTAAACAGTCATTTCTAGAATCACTTGAGCAGGAGGATGATATGAAAGATTGACATATTCAGTTCTACTCTTTAAACTGTAGTTTGCATTTTACCAGCAATATAAGGAAGAAGATGAAAGATGTCTTCCCTTATTCCTTACTTAATTGAAGTGTCTATTTAGAATGACATTTAATAAAAGATACAATTTTTGTGTAGTTATTATTTATATTACCAGAGCACTAAGACTTCTAGTCATAAACCAAACCCTTGCTGTGGTAGTGATTCAGGTATTGAGAAATGACTTTGTGTGACTCTAAGCATGTTCCATATTCTGCAATGGTAATGGGACACGACTACTTCTTTAATCCCCCCAGTAAATTCCTGTCTGCTCTTCAAAAACTGTAGCAAAGTAATTCATCCATTGCTAGAAAGTTTCTGGCTCAAGAGGAGTAACTGCACACAAAGACTCAGTGAGGTGGTACTGCTTGGTTTGCCCTACCATCAACATAGTAATGTCTTGTAGTCTCCTGGGAATAAATGTTGAAATTAATATCAAACAATTTGAGGTGCAAAAGGAAAACTTTTTCCACTATGTTCTTCTGAAATTTTTAAAAAAGACAAAGTTCTTAGTGAAGTAGAAGGGAAACTAATCACAAAAGGGTGACGCCCATGCTCAGTTTTATAATTTCTCATTGTTTGATCCTTTTCCATTTCGTTCCTTCTTCTAATCCTTAAATCATCCTCACTTTTCATGGACTCACCAGCTCCCAGGCTGATACCAGTTACAATAACTCATTGTCACTAAAGAAGTTCTGCTCTGAGGTTTTCAACAATACTTCAGGTACTTAGATACAGATCTGCCACAAATTGTAGAATTTTTGTACCTCTGTGTTTTTAGAGCCTGATCACACCCATTAAAAACACATCTCTTTTGGTTAATTCTATTAATTGTAACAGGTTCTTCTAGCCTGGCCAAGAATAAAGGAGATAAAATAAAAAGGTTGTTTGGATGTCCTGTAACAGAGAAGAAGCAGATGCTTGTTGGTTTTAAGGAATTCATCCTGAGAGGAGCTAAATATTAGGTTTGTTCTGTATCCTCACAAGTATGCATACAAAAACCTACAGTCACTTACAAGCGCCTCAATGATCTGGTTTGCATGCTACATGATTAGATGATCTTGAAGGTCCCTTGCAACCCAAACCATTCTATTATTCTAGGATTACAGTCCCTCTCAGTAAAAAATATAAGCCAAAAAGTAGAAACCCTGGAAATCTGGCATGCTGATAGCTAAAGAGCTGAATCTGTGAGCAAGATACAAGCAATGCTGCTTTATATGGCAGCTAGTGGATCAAACTATAGAATAAAAACCCATAAATACTGAAGCTTATTAAAGATTTCTTTATATATTACAGGCACTGCTGGAGGAAGGGCTGTTCATTTGAACTTGACAGAAACTCTTTATAACTGGTCACTAGTTATTGCTATATTTCAGTTCATTTGAGATCACTATTTTTTAATGAATAACTGATTTTTTTCTAATGTCTCCTATTTGTTGGCTCTTAAATGGACAAATATACAAAGCCTGACAAATATGCACTCAATTTTTTTGGTGGGGAAAAATTGCAAAAAATGCTATTGTGGGTTCATACGGTTCAGGTCTTTTGATTTTGTCTTTAGATTTGCTTCAGTCTCCTCTCTCAAAGTGTTTCTAAGCAGTAGAATATTGGTAGCTCACAAAAACGTCTTTTTATTTTCTTGTGTACGTGTCATATAAAAATGTATCATATGGAAAGAGCATAGCTCCAAAAATATAAAGTTAAATGTCAATTGGAAAAGAGAGCATTTGATTTGCATCTTCTGTGGACAGTTTGCCCTTTGGATAAGCAGCTACTGTAATTATGAAAAACTGGAGAATGCTTTACATAGACTTTGCTTTTTCCGCATAGACCAGTGCAATGTTTTCCAGCAGAGTAAGTTGGGTTTGTCCCCAAAACTGAACAGAATAAATACGGTTGAGCTATGGGGCAACAGTGTCAGTGGAGGCTGAGCTCACCTATGGTTAAAGTGTCCTTTAAACAATTACCTCAGTTTTGTAAATAGGCTATTCCAAATACTAGGTAAGTGTAATTAAATAGTTGGGTTTTGAAAAAGATTTTAAGGAATTTTAATCAGAACTACGATAATTGCAGTAGTGAAGAAATAAATATGTACATACATGTCATATGTTTTTATTTGTCTTTATGATGAGAACATCCTGCCCATCAAGTAGGAATTCAGCAATGCCCCCTTCAACTGGCACAGCCAAGAATGGGAGCACTCATGTGCTCTATCACAGGTTTTGTTTTACTTCCACTCAGTGCTGTGTAGCACAGCTTGACAAGATGCAAAACCCAAAGCTAACCAGGCAATCTACAGTAAATAAATACATATCTCTAATGAGCTGAAAAAGTAAAAGGTCAGAGGCTGAACTTTTGACAACAATCTAAGGAACATGTCCAGCTGTTGGAATCCCAACCTTTGACATCACACAGTCAACTGATTTTGAATTCTTGAAATAATACTTGAAAAAAACTGTGGGTGCTTTTCATATGGAAAACAAAATAGGATCACAAAAAAGAAAAAAAAACCTTTGCAGCACACCTTCAAAATTATTTTTTATTTTTTCTTTTATATTCTATTCAACTTTTATGAAAGTGGCTACATCAAAATAAGCTCCTCTCAGAGGGCACATCATTTGAAGCCAGTAATGCCAGAAGGGAAGGTGCTTTTTTAGAAATGCTTGCATTTCAGCTGTCTTTTTCCCCTTGACCAGTTCTAAATGATAAACTCTTCAAATTTCCATTCAGCTCTGGAGAAAATAAATATTCTTTTGTTTGCAAAGATCCTAAAAAAATACATAAAACAACTCTTATACTTCCATCACAATGTGTTGTACTTGGTAAACCTTTAGAAGAGCATTAAAATACTGCCAAAATTCACATGGAGTTAATTTCTCTCCCTTATGTACTATCAGCTCAGGGCAGGAAATGTAAAGGTGATTTATTCTCCCCATCCCATCTGAACTATGCTCCCAAGTGGGTAGCTCGGTGCCTTTTCAATTAAATACCCAAATGTTGTGCTCCACACAGCAACAGGTATCTCAAGCTCAATATCCCTCTTTGTGTGTATTGATAAAAAACAATCAATTTTAAACCGATCAGAAATGAAAAATGTATGTTTGAATAAACCAAGCAGGCATATCACTTCATAACTATATAAAAACACAAATTAATCCTGAAGATTCATTTTGTCCACAGGAAAAAAGCAACTCCCAAACATATTCATCAGCAATTCTGTGTTCAGTCAGCAGCCAGTGAGGGCTGCCTTCAGTGGCTCTGCCCTCATTGTTTATCACCCTTGTCAGCACTGCTGGTCTCAGGCTGATCCTGCAGTCCTTGCAAGCCCTGCACTGTGAGCAAAGAAACACAAACATTGGTAGCTCAGACTCCTGAGTGCCTCATGGATAATGGACAGGCTGTCCAGGGAATGGCTCTGATTTTTGTATTATATACTAATCATGTTTACTCACACTTGACAGCAACTGCAAGTAAAACAAACATTGCTTTAACACCAGGTTTTTAAGAGAAAATAAGTAGACCAAGGAGAATATTTTATCCATGTGCTTCAATGTTGGCTGTGCTTTATGACACAGCATTTCCATGGTAAAAGTACAGTGATACTGTTAAAGCTTTTTTATTCCCATTTAATCCATTTGTAACAAGCAGCAGTATTTTTGCCCCCACAAGGTTGATAAAGCTGCCTAGTAATTGTGCTATTCTAATGCTGAATAAGTGATCTTTGGTATTATCCTTTTAACTAAGGGATATATTTCATACAACTCCAGAAACAGCAATACATTTATAACAGCAGATGAATTAGCCCTCTGCAATTTTTCCTATTGTCATTTTCCTACTCTTGGTTAGAAACCATCTGACAAAAAATTTATTACAAGGCATAAAATATGAGCAGATTGCCCATCTAGCAACTGTTTATGTAACTTGTGAAATATTTATGCTGAAGTCTTATCATTCTTCATTTTCACGTTTTGATTTTGCTCTTTCACTACTACAGAAAAAAATAAAGAACATGTCATGCTGTAAATTCACATTTCTTTTTTCTTTCTTTAAACTTTAGAGCCTCCTCACATTTTCAGGAAACTAGAATGTCAGTTAGACATAATCAGTAATTCATTTAAAGTAATTGCCTTTAAAATTGTCTCAGCTTTCCGTCATGTCTTTCAGTTACACATGAACTGTAAATACTATTAATATGATGTTTCAAACGGAGATTCAAGCTAGCTGCTTTGCAAACTCTGGCTGCTGCTCTGCTACATCAAAGGATCATGAAACCTGGCATCAAAATGCAACCACCTCTTGGTGAAACGGGAGCAATCAACAGGTACAACACAAAAAGGAAGACTACTACTTAGATAAAACTGCAGGAAGGATTTCTGTAGGCAATGTGGCCTTGAAGACAGGTTCAGAACAAAATTAGTCTGATGGAACAGGTAACAGGAAATTACTGTTTGGGGCTACATGCCAAGATGCCCTGAGGCAGGACCTTCAGGGAGCAGTGGGCATGCAAGGCTAAAAAAGGTTGTTGTGTTTTGCTGGTTTGTTTATAGCATTTTAATGGATCCAAGAGGAAGAGCCTTGTGCAGCTGCAGCTTTGTGTGGACAAAGAACTGCTTAAATTCTGATACTTCGTTTAAATTTCTGAAAAATTAATAGGAAAGAAACTTTGAAGTGGTAGCTAATTCTCCATTGGAGTCTGACAAAACCACTTCGAGTATGGTGGTGGCCAGAAGTAGAAATGGATGTAGACCACTACAAGTGTCATAACACTTAAAATTTCACCTTTTTCATACCAAATGAATAATTTAAAAAAATCCTGAATTTGGGGGACAAGGCATATTCATAACCCAACCCTTTCAGACATATGCAGCTAAGCTGCCACTTATATTTAAGCTGTGATCAAGGCACTTAATTACTTTAAATCACATACAAATCTCTTTAGGAAGAATAGCACTGAATGTCAAACAAAACTGAACTGCACAACTTCAGTGATTAGCCCTCCAGTGACTGACATCTGAACATTCTAATTGCATAAATATTCCTCTATATCCAGTAACGCTTCTTAATACACGAAGTTTGGAATTGTGTGACTAATGCTGCCATTAGCTAGACTGAGGATTCCTGATTATTTGGACTGTACACAAATTGCTTTGCAGCAGTTCAGTTGCAATGTTAATGCAGCGCGTGATCATTGAAATGCTCAAGAGCAGCAAAATGCAAACGCAGACATTTGTTTTCCAGCCAATCTGATATAAGTGTAATTCATATCTCTGTAATGAGGTCTGCTTACTTCCTGTCTTTTTTGAAGTCTCTACACCTTCTCAAGGACAAAATTGTTTTCTAAATAGAGTCTGCCTGAATTCAATCTCTTCTGCTGGAGTACTCTATCAGGGTGAACTAAAATAGCTCCTGTTTACACATAGAACCCTATCCTCATAATATTTGCATGTTGTCTGGAAGCCTGTAGCCTTCTAAATCCATAAACATTTCACAAAGTCACACACTAATTTCTTAAGCATCAAGAAGTTTCTTAAAGTCAGAAAAAAATATAAAATGCAATTACAAGCCAAGAATAAAAAACAAAGGTGCTATATGTGACTATGTATGTGTTAGAATAACAGAATTGGTTACTATTTCAGCTCACCTAGCCACATCTGCATTGATAGCCAGAGAAAGGCCAGCATTGAGCAGCTGGAATGTTTGCTGGTTGAAAAATAAACAGCAAAACTCCTCTCGACCTCCCTCACCAGTCCCCTAAAACCAACAAAAAAACCAAACCAGACCAATCCCCAAACAAACACCAAGTATCTCTTAATTTCAAAACAAGAATGTTAAACTCATGAAATAAAAGCAATGAAAATAAGCAAAAAACCCCCACTTCTGATATTCTGGGCCTCTTATTTGTAATGTTATCCATCCTAATACTTTTACTGATAAGTGTTACTTAAGCTTATTGTGTGTCAAGCACTGACATTTGGGCACCCCCTGTAAGAAAAGTGCATGGGAAACTGGGTGTGCAGCAGCCACACTATTGAACAGCTGAATATTTTCTTTACTATGCTGTAGCTTTATCTACAGCTCTCAAATCTATCTGCTGGCTCTCTTTTTCTGTCAGTAAATAGGTAACACATGTGTGCATATAGGCCATTATGATGACTCAGAAAATTTTGTCTTTTGAAGGAAACTGTTTCTTATAAATCCTCCACTTTCACATGTCTGTTTTCGCTCCATATTTACCAGATGTCACAACTTCACTTTTGTTCATGCATCACAAAACAGATTCAATGCTGTTCTTTTCTGTAATCCTAGAACAGATTTAAGGATGACAGGTAGAAAAATAATTTTAGTAATCCTTTCATTACCTACCTTCTTGTCACCTTAGAAAGTGGTAGAGGAATGCTCTGCCTCAAGTAAACAAACCTTCAGAAATCTTTGATCCCTGCTTCTGATATATTGGTTTAATTCGTCCTATTTTGATCAACCTAAATTAAGTCTCCTGCTCTTGAAGTAGAATATAACTGAAACACTTGCCTTAATTTAATTTTTGTCTGAGGGCAATAGAAAAGCCCATGTAATCCATCCAGGAAGCACTGATTCCCTTGTGATGGCAGGTGTAGCTGAAAACACAAAAACCCCCTTCTCACTAAGAATTTACACTCCAAATTCAACATGTGCTGGATGGGCCAGGGATAGACAAGAAAAACTATGCTCTACTCATCACTTTCTTTCCCCCCACAGATACATACTAAATGTACACCATAACTATACACTAAATATACACTATATATTAAATGTGAATGTGGCATCCACATTTAACATTAAAGGGGAAATGTAAATGCAATACACAACATTGTCAAGCAACCTCCCTCATTAGAGAGGCAAGTGATCCTCTTTGAAAATTCCCCAGACTGACCTAACATCCTCCAGCTCCCAGTCAAACATATCCATTTCTCCAGGAATCATCACAAATAATGCTTTTTTATTTGCTTTTTTTCAGAAGGGTCTTGCTTTGACCAGCATTTTCTTTGCTTATCAAACATCATAATCACTATTAATGAAAGGACCAGAAAGGAAGAACACTTTGTTATCTTCTCACCACCAATTTCCTTAACAGAATCAGCAGGAAATGGATCAAAGGCTGCCATATCCAGCAGAAAGTATCCACTTCCTGACCTTCCCTTTTGCCTCGTTTGCAGAATTTGGGAAGCATTTACTTTTCTTCTTTCCCCCTCTCCCACCTTGCCCTCTGCATCCCAGTTATTTCAGGTATCAAGAGAGCAGAGTGCTTCTCCATCCAGGTCTTGTCTTTTGACCCCTGCAGAAAAACCTCCTTATTACTGCTCTGTGCTCTAAGGATTTCTTTACCATGATGTGCAGTTGGTTCAGAGTACTTACAGAACTACTCCACAGTAGTATAAATAATTTCACAGCACAGAGGCAAACTTGGGATTTGCTCTAAGAACACAGCCCCTCTCAAAGCTTCCTGCAGGTCCCCACACACAGAAGTGAGGGGTTTTGGAGTTAGGAGTGTATGAAGCTTCCTTTTAACTGAAATTGCCCTGTCAAGAACAGGAACTGTATTGGATGAATTTTAACATACGAAGTCTAGATTATTTTTTTTAATAGAAGATCATTTAATCCCTATTAAATCCTAAAACAACTGACCAGGATAATAATAGCTCAAGCAAGCACAAAGAAACAGAGAAGGAATAAGGTTCTCTATTCTATTCATTTGCTTTAAGATAGACTACCAAAAGTAGGAGGAAGAACATTTCCAGGAAGATGGGTTTAGTTTGACAGTATATAAATAGCCTGAGCTGAGGATGTAACAATTGCTCTGCCTCTTCTAACACCAAGCAGGGCAGTAACTAGAACTGAACTGACTATGGAACTGGAATATTTTTGCAGCTTAGATTTCTTCAATAAGGCTAAGCCAGCTCAAAAGATTTCACTGTTGCTCCAACACACAAGCCTTTGATGTTTCCTCATCTTTACATCATAGAAGGAGCTCAAAGGGTTAATTAAAATTTAATGATATCGGCAGTACTTTGAAAAAGTTATGAACTTGGGTGAGATCAATCACTTTCTTGGACTGTCTGACTTCAAAGCAAACATTATGCAAAGGAAAAAAATTCTCTCATTCTGCATTGAATTCATAAGCAAGGATTTCCTCATTAGCGGTCTGTGCATGGAGGAGATTCCAAATTCAAACTGGAAGAGGTGAGGTGCCAAAAAAATGGTTAATCAGAATTTCATGCCTTTGATGCTAGTCACATGTTGAATGAATGCATCACTGCAAACCAGGGGACACTTGAACAGCCCCAAAATATGAAGTCAGGGATTAAGAGATGAGCAATTTTTTTTCCAAATTCACAACTTGTTTGCAGAGATTTAGCTAAAACCTCATTAGCTTGTTTATTCACTTTTAGTGACATTCAGTAAAATGTCAACTGAAATAACAAAAGTACAGTTTTAAAAAATGTACACATCTCTGGTTTGCATTTGTGTTTTTATTTGTTTACCATCTACATTTTATTTGAGCTGGCAGCTTTCACTTTCTGCAGTCTTATTTTGACCTGAAGGTATTACTGTATTTTCCAAAACAAATACACTTCAGATGACAAAATTATGAAAATGCCCTATAAGAGATCTGAGTTTACCAGTGACTAGTTAGATTTATCATAAAGATTAAGACAAATTTATTTGAATGCACTCAAGTGCTGACAGTCAATCACCACCTCTGCTCAGAAAAGGCTGTGTGGGGAGTCTGATTCAGCACCAATCTTGTGCCTGCCTCTAATTTCAACACAAACCTACTGTGCAAAGGTGGAAATACACTCTGTGGCATGATTCCTCCTGGAGATTAATTTTATCACATATTTAATATTGTTCTGCATAAGCAATCACGTGATGTCTTCAACACATTCGTGTTCAAAGCTCTACAGCTCTCAATGTAATTATACACTTACCATGAAACATTTACTGCCTCACTCAGTGCCCAAAATATATGTCCAGGTTTTTAAACATATCTCTTTATTGAATGGTTCCTGTTCAAAAATTCCATTTCTTTTTAAATGTCATACTATAGACATAACTCTATTCAGGACCACCAGGTGTGATGTTGGGGACACAGCACAAGTAAAACTGTTTTGTGCAGAAAATGCATTACTGGAGTACCCTGAAATGCATTACTGGTTTAGTGAGAGTGGTACCTGTGAAATGTACAACCAGCTTCCTCTGAGGACTTCTCCAGACAGTTGTGATTGCAGGGCTTGCATCATTCACAGGAAGAAAACCCTGGACATGGCATTCCCTGTTCAAGATGTACTGGTTTGTCCATGCCCTCTCATTCCAGCTGCTCTTTGCTAACTAGAAAGCCCCAACTCTTTTTTATTTTTGTGCCAGCAGTTTTAATTCAATGTAATGGTGACTTGCCAAGTCACCCTGCAAATCCGTATCTTCTGATTAATAAGTGAAAAGCAAGTTTTCTGTTGGACAAGTCAATATTTATGTTCTCAACATTTCAGATCTCTTGTATCTGTGCTGATTTTGGTGGACTAGAGTCATCATCATGAAGATGATCCTTTCTATGGTATTATCACAAATATTTCAATAAAATGCTGGATTTTGAGTTTATAGATTCCAGTTGAATTAGCTCTTTGGTAAGGAGTTTCCATTTAAAGTGTATTCAACCTTTTTTTAGGGATAGAGATGAAAAAGCAACAGTAGTATTTAAAGAACTAAAGCAACAACAAATTGATTTTATTTCTGGCACTAAGTCCTTTTCCCTTGCCCCTTTAATAGAGAAAAATTCTATAAAATCTATTTCTGCTTTTTAGGTGGAAGATAATAATAGCTGTCATTTTTCAGGGGAAAAAAATTACCTGAAAATGAGGTAGAGTTGTCTTTCACTGATGTCAAACCCAGAAAAACAATACAAAAAGGATGAGAAAAGCAACAACAAGACAGCAGCTCATCCTTTCAGACCTGTCTCTCATTTCCTGACAAACCTGTTGGGCAAAGACAGACAGACCATAAGGTCTTGTCAGCTCCTTGAGAATGGCAAATCCATACTGGCTCAGAACTGTTTGTAGCAGGGCTGGTAACGCTCCTGTCTGGTCAAAAGAGGGTATGGAAACAGTTTTGATCAGGTAAATCTGACTTTTTCTAAAAAAAAGGCATTAGAAGAGAGGATGCCAGGAAAGCAGATGAGTGAGGTACGACAGGAAAAGGAAGCACAGAGGAAGGGTGACTGAAGCCTCACACTCAGTGGTGCCTGGGGTCTATCTCAGTGGTGGAGGAGTGAAGTTCTCTTCTGAAAAATGTCTGTGAGTCTCTTGGCAATCCAGAGATGTCACAAAACAGCTCTAAAAACTCAGCCCCGTTAGCCTTGTCAGGCCCCTGTTCCCCCTGAAGTGAATGGGTGGGATAGCCCACATTGTTTTGGATGTGATCTCATTTGTCTCGATATGTACAATAAAATGAAATATGTTTGTTTCAGAAAGTCAGGCTTTGATTTGACAGAGGTCTGAAATTGAGAATTCCCTTTCACACCAAACACCAATGAAAATGGCATATGGTTGGCAGTTTACATTATTTGGGGGAAAAGTTTTATCTTCTTCAGCTAAGCTTTTTATAAATGTCCAGAGGTGTAACTAGCAGTAATCACGTTTTTCTTTTAATTTTATATACTTCTTTCTTGTCTAGTGATTTTCTCCTTTGAGATGGCTAAAATACTGGCCAGTCATAATTAAAGAGAAATTAAATCAACTTTTTTTCCAAATTAACTACAAATATTTTTATTCCTTTATATTGACTTCCTTTAAATTTACTAATAAATTTCCAGTAGCCTTTCTTATCTTTAAAATTAACAAAATAATTAATATTAAAGCTATATATTTTTCAATAAGGTTCAACAAAGTCACAGTATATAAATACAGAATTGTAAAACTACTAATCAAGGGCTAATGATGGGACTACTACTACATTTTAGTGTGTGGCTTTTTTTTAAGCTGCTGGGTTTCAAGTTAGGGATGTCTCTTTATTTAATCTTCCATGCTGTACCTCAGGCAGTTCTGTTCCTTAGTATCATATTTGTTCATTTGAATTATTTCTGAAGTCTAGTCTGCTATGTTTACACCCTGGCCTAAAAATCACAGGTAATGCTGCCAGTGCTATTGAGCTCTCTAAATAGTTCTAAATAATGGGTACTCTGACTTCATTTAAGAAGTTAAAATAAAATGTCAGCCTGGTTTACGTGTCTGTAGCAAAATTTGAATAAAAGTGAAGGATTTCCTGTGACACAAAAGTCTATTATCAGTTGTTTGCAATAAAAGTATTTTCATGATTAGGTACAAGAAAATGATGAGTCCAAAGAGTTCAAAAAGACAATCAAATTATTTCCATAAGAGCTACTCCTCACAACATTTTCTGCTACTGATGATGACACTGGACTAATGTATCAGAGACAAACAAAGCAGGTGTGTTTCCCTGACAGGGAGACCCTGGAGAGAGAGAAGATGCAGATTGGGGTTGCTGAATACCTGCACTGTCAAGGCTGACAATCCACCAGGCACAGCAATCCACAGCAGTGACCATGAGAAACTTCCAGAGGGAAACCCACACTGGAAAGTTCTGTCATACCAGGAAAGACCTTAATGGTTAATGAAAATTAGCTCTGACATTTGGGAATCTAAAAGGAAAGCTTGAGAGCAATAGAGTTCAGTCGAGATCTCAGACTATAAGTCTTCTCAAAGACCCTGTGGAGCTGTGACAAACTTCTTTTACTTTAATAAAAGGATCTTATGTCTGAGAAGACCCCGAGGAAGGTGTCAGGCAAAGAAACAAAGCCTTTTTGATGGCAGACAATCACCTATCTTAATAACAGCTTTTACTGTTCACTCCAAAGACTTTCAAGTTCTTTTTTAAAAAAATATATAACGTTGCTAAATGCAATACAAAATGCCTTTGGCTGTTGTCACTGTATCTCTTTCTGTGCTTCATTTTCCCCATAAAACCTCTATGCTGTAAAGGGGAAACCAGTTTTTAAAAAAAGAATTCTTTTCTTTTCTCCTTCTTCACAAAGAGGCATTGTAGGAAGACAAATGGGAGAATGAGAAAGGGGGAAGTATACACTGTACCCTTTCCAAAGCACATTTACTCTGCCCTAGCATGTGTTTCATTGCCTCTCAAGGGTGCAGTTTATCTGCTTTTCTACTTCCAAGTAGAGACAGTGCCTTTATACCCCCTGAACATCTCCTATTACATCACTACCACTCTTAATACCAAAAGGATGACGTGGGTTCAAAATGTTCAAATGATGCAGTTCTGTAAAATATTTATTAAGCCACAATGTTTTTAAAGATTCCAGGTTGGAAACATAGATTCCCTTTGTATATTTTATTCTTAATAAGTCTGTTTAGTCTGTGGAGGGCATTAGTTATTATTTCATCCTGTAGAAGTAGAAAATGGTGAAGGGGAAAGAAAAAGAACTTGTTCTTGGAAATAACAGGATTACATTTTAGTGAGATGTCATTTGTATTGGGAATGCTGATTATTTGAAGCTTTAACTTGGGGGCTACTTTTGTGGTTGTTCTGTCTTCATGACAGTACATTCTAACAATTCCTCCACTTAATGTTATGAGACAAAAGTGTGAGCACCAAGTGAGTTTTTATATCACTTTGTAATTGTGGGAATATAGCTACAGTCTGCATCCTGCTGTAATGGCAAGCTCATGCAAAATAATTAATTGTATTTAAATTGTCATGTGAGTTTAATATACAGATGTTAAACTGCTACTTTTGGTCATTATGACATTCTTAACAGAGAATCTATCTCAGATCTTTATGGATTAAAAAAAGATGCACAATATATTAGTAAGATTTTTAGCTTGAATTTCAAATGACATGAAAGCATGGAACACTTAAAGTGCTGTGGTGGGTTGACCATTAATACAAGAAAAATGTATATTTAAAATTCAGTGCCTTTGATAGTGTTGCTTTCTGCATCTTTAACTATGAAACTTAGTAATTTCACATGTAATATGAATATAACTATTTCTGGGTTGATCCAAACCAGAAAAGTATAAAGAATTTTACATTTCAAGCTCTAAGACAGATTTTCAATAAAGCATTTTGACTGCATCCTTGCACTGAGGTAATTGGGGTTGCTGTGTTACTGTAGCTATGATGTTTTGAGTGCAGAAAAAATTGCAGAAATAAATAACATCTTTCATTAGACAAAGTGATTTTATTGGGAAAACAGACACACTTATTCATAACAGCCATTCTTCAGATCCTAAAGAGAAGTAAAATACGTGTTAGAAAAATAATTAATCTAATTAATAACCTAAATACGTGAGGGAGAGTGTGATGAACACCTTTGGAGCCAAGAGGGGTGATAATGCCAATACCCATTCTTTCAGGAATAACACTAATTTTTGTTTCAGCAATTTATCTCTTAGATGATAGTTACAGTCCCCCACAATTGTCTGCACCCATTATATTTAAGGGTAATCACATGATAAAGCTAAACACACTTCTTGGTTCCAAAAATTGCACCCTATATTATATCTCAAATTTTCAGCTGCCTGCAGCTTAATAGAAAAGTTAGAGCTTCAATGCCTGGTCATAGAGGGAGAAAATTCATCAATAGTAAAGAGATTGTACTTCAGTCCCCATAATACGAGTGTCAAGAGCAAGCAGTGCATGGGGTTTTGAAAAGATCATTGCACAGATAGATAAAATTCTTTCTTTACAGATCACCAGGAGACCTAAGCATCAGTGAACCCAATTTTTGAACCCTGCAGAGGGACTACACTGGTGGAGATTGTACAGTGGAAGTACTTGGTAGCCCAGCAGAAGGAGCATGCCATCCTGCCCACACACTCCTGGCTGGAATTATCCTTCTTCCATAAGGCACACACAGAATCACCAAGTGGAATCATTGCTTCTGGATGAAATAAACTCTCATGGGTACAGCGCAGTTCTGTTACTGTGCTCAGTGATTCCTCTGCCAGCACAGCCAGTATAAACTTCTCACTATACTTATTTGCCTTTTTTGTAGTTTAGATCTGGCCTAGGGTTCAGTTTTCACACTGAGTTATACCTATATTCATTTGTGAAATTAGGATTTAAATAAACAGGACACGTGTGGAAACCTACTGCCTTTAAAATGACTTCAACATATGCTTAAGTGCTATGTTGATTTTTTTTAACACCTGGACTTGCTCTTTCTGAAAGTGATATCTAAACCTCTTTGCCTTTTCTATCTATGTATTACCTTCAACATGCAAAATATTTACATTTCCTCAAACTAAAAAACCCAGCAAAACAACAATAATTCATCCTGTATTGCTAGAATATTTTTGACCATCAAGCCTCCAAAAATAGAAATAAATGTTTCTAGCTTTCATGTTCTCAAACAGCAAAAAATGAAGCCACATTTTGGCCAAGACCACAATGATGAATAAATGACACAGCTCTGTAATGAAACAACTTATATTTCTAGGGCCTAAACTCTGCCAACCTTCCTGGTCTTGTCTGAAGGTAAGTCCAGACTTCCAGGATTCCAGGGGGATTCAGACTCCATGAAACATGATTTTGAAGGCTGAATTTATCTAGCCACCTAAACCAACTGTTAATGCTCCACAGAAGCTCTGTGTGTACCCAATATTCTAATGGCTTCTCTGGATGCACGTTAAAGGCTTGAACACCTTGATATGTCAATAGCTTTCTGGACTAAACAATAAAATAAATTGGAAGAGAAATCCCTGTTAGTTTGCCGTGAATTATTTAAGCAGAACTCCTACGAGTGCACAAGGTCAGCAGGGGGATAGCACATTCTCACAGTCGTGCTCTGTGCCATCTGCCAAGAACAGCTCTGTGTTGGTGCTGGGAGCAGATTGACAGAATGAGGTTAGCTGGGGTAGTCAATAAGACATAGCCAAAGCTTGGAATTCACCCACATGCCAGTGACATTAATGACCTGTGTGAGCAGGAGTGCAGCCACACTATCCTTCTGAACAGAATGCCTTAACAGCCTTGAGAAAAGGACAGCCAGCCTTGCTTGCCCAGTAGCACTTGTACAGCCACATGAAATGCAGAGGTGTGATGAGAAGCATTTGGAAAAACAGAGACATTCAAAATTTGACTTAACAAATTTTCTTTAGATTTCTTCTTGCAAACCAAGTCCCAAGAAAACTACAAATGTGTATTGAATACTGGGAGTCTTTTCACCCACTGTATAGCAAAGGTGCAGCCAAAGCTCTGCAACAGAATCAGTAGAAAGAGAAGAACATAGATTCAGTAGTGCCTGTAACAGAAGCAAATCCAATTTTTGTTATGTGTGCAACACCTCTAATTTGTAAATAACAATGAGAATGAATAAACCACTCTATTCTGAGCCTCACAAACCCAAGGATTCACTGCAATTTCTCTGTAGTTCAACATGCAAGATTATTCCCTGAAATATGTCTGGCCACAAAACACCTGTGCTAATGGCAGAAGCTTCTTTTGCTGCCTTTTCTCATCACCTCAACACAGTGATGAGAACAGAAAGTGTGTAAAGCTGTGAAGGTTAGTGGGATTGCTGGTTTCCATCAGATGCACGACCCAGTAATGAATGACTGACAGGCTCTCTGAAGGGAAATGCATAACACAGGCAAGAACCTGGCCCTCAGATGGAAACTTGATGGCTGGTAAAAGACTTGTTAAGATTCACATCAGAATCAGGAATATCACTGCAACTGCTTCCATGACAACAAAATATAATGTCATAATGCATATTATGATTTCATGACAGGATGAAGCCTGTTTATCCAGGCAGCTTCTTCAGCACTAAACAGAATTGGAAAATAAGAGTTCACTTTGGGAACAAGTATACAAATAATAATTAAAAAAAATATTTTTTCTTTGATATAGAGATGGAAGAAAAGGTTAAGTGCAGCTTATTTCCATCTCAACTATGATCAATACCTACAGTAACAGTACCTATACATATCAGGTTTCAAAACAGTTGGGTTCTTTTCTTCCATTAAATTATTTTGGCATTTCAACAGAGCATATTAATCATAAAATAGATTGTCTCCTTGTTCATGCACAATATGGCACTGATTAAGGCTGGCAAATCCTTAATGGTACCTTAATCTCATCTTTTATTTCCATCTTCTATGAGAACCATGCCCTGTTACCTCTGTTCCAGCACTAGGACTCCACTGGTTTACACACCTAAAACTGTTTTATACCATGGATCTGCATAGCATGCTGCTTTCCTGTCCTGTAGGTACTCCACGTATTAATATACAAACATCTAATTTTCCTTTGCCTGAACTGACAGAGTATGTGTATTAAAGGTCCTGCTCAGATACACAGCTCATGTAAATCCCATCAGTATTACACATAAGCGTACTGGAATTCCCATTAAATCCTGATCCTTAGGAATGGTTTCTCTGGTAACCCACACCCTCAAGTATCCTGCACAGATGGAAAGAAATCTCATCTCTTGTGTTCAGGTGGAAGGAATGAGGGAGAAACCAATGACCTGCACCAGGACTCAGCTGAAGTGTTTGAGCAATAATCCAGGGTCCTATGCCTATATGATTTTACTGTACAGCCTGATGGAAATACAACAAGGCTGGCAGTAAATATCTGGAAGATTCCAATGCCAGTCCTTACTGGTCTACTTAAATGCCATCTCCACGTCCAGGACTGAGCAGCTGGAGGGGGTGGATATGACAGGTCTGTCATAACTGGCATTGCTGGTGCCCTGGCATAGCAACAAGATGTGAAAATTGTTTCTACTCAAACCCAGTTCAGCAGTGCCCCTCCCTATGCTCCAGTTATCAACCTAATCCAACAAGAACAAAAGCAAAGTAAATAATGGGTAAAAACATGTAGAATTAATTTTCTCATTCCTGCCAAGAACCACTTTTTTTTTTTTTTTAAAGTGTGCCCATCCTGGAAATGAATAAAGGTCCTCACTGAAACAAACATTTAATGGCCATACATTAAAGCAACCATGTCAGGACAATGACAAAGTTGCTGCAGTTCTGTTTTAAATGATTTTCTAATGTCAGGAACATTATGGATTCTTTGTGAGAGAAACATATAAAACCTTAAGTCTTCTATTTTTCATATTTAGTTTAAGGATTTCACTTCAATCAGCTTTCTCTACTTCCTTTTTAGAACTATCTTTGGCTGAGTGGCTAAGACTGCCAGTGAATACATAACAGTAGTTAAGCAATAATTTTCCCCTAGGAGAAAATTACTTTTTGCATAGAATAAAAAGGAATTAAATTATTTGAGGCTCAAGAAATAAATTTCTCAACACAATGAATCTATTTCTTTATTATTTTTAGTGCAGAGAAATGTTTTTTTCCAAATTATGTGTGTAATATAATAAAGACTGCATGCATAATTTTTAACCTTTCTGAAATAACTATGTAAAAATTGTAAAAACAGTCACAAGAACAATGTTCATGATATGCATGGCCTAATTACATGCTGAGAACATTTGTTCTGATTTTTTTTACAGTCTGAAATTCACCTTTTTTGTTTTCAGAAGCCATAGAAATAGCACAGCACACTTTTCAGAATAATGCAGCTGTCATAATAGGAATATGCAAATCATGATTATTTAAGATGAACTTGATCTTTTTCTCAAAGAGACTTTTATCAAATGTGACTCATATAGAAAGGTCTTATTAGAAGATAAGAAATATTATTCCCTCCTTTGATATATTACTCTCAAAATAATGCTACTGAATCAGACAACAATTACCTTACTTGTACCCAGAAGCAGTTTATTCCCATTAAGTCCTACACTTAACTACAATTGCTTTCTTATTTGCCAAAGGAAAATGTTAAAATATTAATAATCCAGTAACCTATTCCATGACAGTGAGTCACTGGTTTGAACTTTCATTTCAGTCACACGTACACGAAGAGCTAAACTTTAATATAAGCACAGAAATGGGAGTAGGTATATCATAAAGGTTGTAATATCAGGTCTTAATATTTCCTGCTACCATGAAATAACCAGTAGCACCAGCCACAACAGACTTTCGCAATACAAAAAAAGAGGCGTGTGTGTTTATATATGTGCACTTCTGTTTTGTTGCGTTCCATTCATGAAAGAAAAGTTAAACAACTGAGAAAATTCTGGCTGGGAGGGCAAAGAGCAACAATCCCAGTTTGGAGTTTCTTGGTGTTTTTACACAGGAGTTTCTTTTCCTTTCAAGCAACTGAGGAAATATCTGTAGATGTCATTATTGAAAATGGTGTAAATGTTGCTCATTACATCAAACTCCCTCACGACAGCTATGGGGACACCCAACTCGGTGGTAAAACTGGCCAGATCACAGAGGATTTAGATAAATGCTCATGCACCAAAGTAAAAACTGTTTAAAAGGACACACCTAATTGTGTTTTTACCAATCCTGATGACAGGTGAGGTTTCACACATGTAAGGCTCTAACATCTAAGCAGGAGCTGAGCTTTCGAGGGAGTTGAACAGATACAAAAGCAACTCTTTTTTGTATGTCTGATTTTGAGGACTTGAACACCACACTCTGGGCACAATTTTCATTTTCACAAGGACTTTTCATTACATAAGGAGTATGAAATCTCATACCTGGATTCACTAATAAGCCTAAAATAATTAAATAAACCACTATTTTCAATTCATGCTAGTCACCACACTTGAAGAAAAAGCTCTTATAAATTTAATTTTTTTTAATATTATGTGAATTAAACAATTGCACATGTTGTTATTTAGTTCCTGGTTAAATCCAAATGTATATTTTAAGAATGAAGTAAAAACACAGCAATGTTCATTGTTTTTTTGTTTGGTTGGGGTTCTTTTATTTAATACCCAATAACACTAAAAACTCAGTAAAATACTCTAAACAAGTACCAGGAAATATTTACTCAAATGCAAACTCCCAATTTGATTTGACATTTTTTAAAACTCTATTTCTTTTCACAAAGAAAACACTCATGAAAATTACCAAAAAATATGTTTTAATTTAAAGATTTGAGTAGGAATTGGTAAGGAGCCATCTTGACACTGACTGCCAGCCTTGCTGATGTATTTAAATCCAGTTCCTGTTTACAGTCACCTGCTCACAGCACAAAATGCAGGAGACAGGGAGATGGCAAGTGACAGGTATGGAATACTGAAAGAAGCAATTTGATTGAATCCAATTTGGAAATTGATTGAAATTCATTTGCATACGAAATATGTTTTGCAGTTTATTTAGCTGAGATTGTGTGCAGAGCTCATTCCCTCCCTGTGCAGTGAGGCTGGGGTTACCTGTGGGACAGGGCAGAGCTGGGGGGTCCCTGACAGGAGGCACCACCTGCCTGGCCTGGGGACCCACTAGGACATTTCCTTCCAGCTCTCCCAATGTCCTGTGAAGGCTCCTGCTCTGCCAGGGAGCTTCTCCTCCCACTTTTGGTCCCAAAGCTGCAAAATGCTCAGCTGAGAAAACCCAGAAGATTTTCTGTCAGGCAGAACTCTTCTGTATTCACCAGATTTTTGATAGCTTAAACCTAGTAAAAAAATACCTTAAATGGGTAGGACCAATAAAACACAACAATCAAGTTTTTCTGTCCTGCTTCTCTTACTGGAATTGCTCTCCCCATGGTAAGTGATATCCTAACCCCAAGCAGTAGAGAATACACAGAGATTGGTGTGGGCAGGCCCAGAGCCAAGTGCTTTCAGTCTCTGCTTTTGTTCTGGGCCGTGTTCCCCCTGTGTTAATCTTGGATTTATATCAGCACCATGAAAAGGTCACATTATCGTATGACCTGAATTTTTTATTACCAGTGTAAACCAAAGCTGACCAGAAAATGCCTCTTCTTAAAATTCTACTATTCCATTCATTCATTCTCAGATTACTTATTAATTTAGCTGATGATTTCCTGTGGCTAATCTTACAGACCTAAGTCTGCTTCTGTCTTTACCCCTCAAAGAAGAATTTAAACCTCTCTAATGTAATTCAGAACTTCAGATTCACTTTCACATATCCCCCTATCTTTTCTGCTTCAAGTTCATGTCCTGCATTTAAATGAACAATGATACAAAGAATCAATATTTCCTTGTATAATTTAAATTATAAGACTGAAGACTTAGAAAAGAAAAAGGAAAGACAGCACTATTTTACTGTTTTCTTAGGCAATAGCAGCTGTCCATTGTAAGTAGAAGGTTCTTTGCATTTAATCTCTTGCTATTTTACTGGGGGAAGTTGCATGTCCATAACATTAAAAAAACCCCACAAATGCCAAGCTGTACATATTCTGATAGAGAGCAATCCTGATTCCAGATTGCTTAAATTCATCATTGTTTTTCTCTATGCATGAGAAATCTTAACTGGTATAAAAAGGTGTTCTATACCACCAGACATGAATTTCTTTGAATTGAATTAAACCCACTTCACCAATTTCAATATCAATGAATTGGCATATCTCCTACAGTAGAGAGAGTCAAAGAAGAGATACAGAATAAACTCACATATCCTTGCAACAATTATGATAATAAATTCATCTTGGCAGATAGGATGACTTTTTCCAAAGAATAATTGTCCCTTCCTGGTTGCCAAGATACAGAATTTTCACTCAGAGCATATCTTGAAAATTGGGAGCATTTGAATTTTTACAGTAATTTTAAGGTGGTCAAAGGGTAATGGTGAGTAGCTAAATAAAAATCATTTTGTTGAACACATAACAGGACCTGAACCATCCAGGAGATATCATGAAATCTCCTGTAAATTCCACTTATTATTGAATTAATGGAATTGTACAAGCATTTAAATCTCACTGAATCCACAATCCTTTCACCATGTATTTCAATGTGATTGTCAAGGTTTGCAACAAAAGCGGAAGATAAAAAATAGATGTTTACCTCCAAAATACTGTGCATTTCTAGTGGTGGGATACAAGTCTGACAATTATCAACAGAGAGCCTTCTTAAAGAAATCAACTAAATTAAATCCTCAATTTCAAAACATTTGCAATAAACAAGAAGCTGAAGAAATACTTCAACTAAGCCTTTTCTCCATTAAAGCTCCCAGATTTTAGTGAGCAGCCTTGATACAGTGATTTTATTGCTGAATTGTAGCACCACTGGGAGACCATGCTGAGGCTGGAGAAATGGGGCATCAGGAAAAGGCTGGGATGTCCTGTCCTCTCCCATACACTAGAACTATCTTCCATTAACTCTCATTCACATTCCATCTTATCAAACAAACTACTTCCAGACTAAATAGTTGCTTTGACATCTGCACATCTGCAATGCAATGTGTGAACGCTTAAAAAAAAGTCATTTCTGACCACATAATCCACTTTCCCTAATCCACTTAGAGTTCTGGTAGGGCAAAAATTTGATCAATTTGCTGTGACTTGAAGAGGTACACGATGCTATGTGCTGTGTCCCTGCTCTTGCACATGACAAACTGATGATACTAGATGGCACTGAGAATGAAGTAACGCTGAGAAGAAGCCAACATCTTTCAATGGATTATTTTTTGCATGAAATCTGCATTATTGGAACAAACTTTTTCAGGAATATAGTGCTGATGCAGCAGGAAAAAAAAATCCTTTTCTACATTATATTAAATCAGTATTTTTAAATAGAAAATAACATTTTTACATACCAATAGCAATATATATTGTATTGCTTGTTTTAATATAGTAGTCTAACTTGACATTACCAAATCTCTGAAATCAGATTACAGAATATCAAGTGAAAAAGAACTTAACCAGTTGTTCTAGTACATACGACTTTTATGTTAAACAATCTTCAGAGAACCTGCATCAGGTGTTTGTACATTTCTGAGTGACTAATGGAGAATTTCTAACCTGTGTGTATAGTTAAACATACTTGAGTCCCTAACTTGCACATAAATAGCCTGAACTGACATTCACATTTTGCTTCTTGGTTTTAGTTAAACTCCCCAGAGCTGGCTGGGACAAAAGTCACAGCAGCACAAGGGAACTTTGCAAATCAAGACCAGATAAACACCAGGCTGCTGATTGTTGTCTATTCTGTGGTCTTCTGCCATTAGAGGATGCTAAAGTAGCACGTTGTTTTGAAGTGTTTTCATAGGATACAATTAACATATTAAATATATATTTTCTAAACCTATGGCTCTTGATAGTGCTCTAACCTCATTATAGTCTTATTTCTTTCCTGCTTTCTTTCCTGTATTTTTCCACACAGATCTGCCATGTGCTTGAATACTATTTTCTAATTATTACAACAGCGGAGGAAATTATAAGGATGATGGTCAAATATGGGCTGAATTGCCTTTAAGGCTGTATTTCAGTACATTCACTAAAAGGAGTGGTTAGTAAGAGATGTAAACAGGCACTCCTGTTTCAAATAGAACTGTGTGAGCAGTTGGCTTCTCACACATGTTCACAAAAAGGAAAGTCTGCTGAATTTGCTATATGAAGGATCCATTAGCTATATCCTAATAATAATTTTGGACACAGAGTGATTAAAAGTTCTGAATTTAAACATATACATTTTCCTGTTACTACAGTTTGCTTTTAATCATGGCATACCCACAACTTTAAAACAGATTTTCCAGTTTATTCAGATTCACATTATTTGGTGCCCCTCCACAAGAACAGGGGCTGTCATCCCCCATGCATAGAGCTGTATGTGATGTAGTTCATCTGGCACATACTCAAACTCATGAATGGATGAAGCACATCCAATTAATGCTGAAGTTTCTTTGAACTTCACACTGTCAGGAGAGCAGGAGTGTCTTATGCCAATTACTGCAGGGGATGGGACTGAAGGACTTCCCCCCTCGTACTATTCTAGTGAAGACAGAAGCTTTATACTTTTACAGGAATTAGTCTCACAGTGCTTAAAGACCAGGAGTACTCTTCCCAATCAGCAATTCAGCCCTTTGCTGCTGCAGACATACACCTTATCAACACTTACATAAACATGTTTTGCTCCATTTTAAGTGTTATCTCCTATGCCAGTCAGAGAAGCTGCTACACATTTTCATACCATCTATAGTTACAATTGCTGATTTCCAATAGAAATTTTCAAGGGGCACTTTTAATATTGCTGTGAGAATGATATCCTTTAACATGAACAGCCCATCACATCTACCAATTTTTATTTAGTTCATGCAGCAATGCAGCCTTACTGGGCTGAGCTACCTATATGGGGTTTACAGGCATTTTGTGCATCTGCATCCTTATGCAGGCAGCTCAAAACTCTCATCTTTGCTCTTGGACTGCTCCAAGGTCTTTCCCTGACTTGTTGCATATTTGAACCACAAAGTTCCAGTTTCATAAGTTTAGAGGCCACTGTGTCAAGCTGCACTGGAAGGTGGGGGAAGAATTCACCATGTGACACTGGCCAGATTATATGAGACCAGGAGGATCTGCATGAAAATAGCACTGCAGGCCAAAGCCCTCAGTGCTCTTCAACCCCAATGATATTTTCTAAAGTAATATCGGAAAGTGTTCAGCATTTGACAGGGGAAAAACTGCCAGGAGTAGTGAACAGAAAAATAGACAGAGAAGCAGAGAAAGACAGAGGAGTTGGAAAATGGACAGATGAGGGAAAAAAAACCCAGCAAAAGCAGTCGTGAGTGCCTGACACTCCACTCCAGGCAAAAATCAGTGGCTCCCAAATCCCACAGGGGGTAGGTCATGGGAAGGTAAAAGCCTGCTAAGTGTTATGTTATGCAGATGTGGTACTTTAACAATGACCACTTAATTTTTAGATAATATAGGGCTTGTATGTTTTTTAAATTGGGAAAATTCCCAGAAGGATACATACTTTAACACTTCTGTTCCACAGCAACAAACATTAGCTGAATGTCATGAATATGGGGTTTTCATTTGGTTGGCTGGGTTTTTTAAATGTCAACAAGGGCTTGTCTGAGCTTAAGGCTGTATCAAACACCATTCAAGTTCCCAAGTGTGAAATAACAGCAATATTTGAAATACCTTTGGTTTTTGACTGACATCACTGTGTTAATACCATTGTCTTTGTCATGCACCCTACAAACTTCCAAATCCCATACAAGTCCACAGCATCCATCACTGATGACTCAACTGCTCTTTGCCCAGCAATGTGCCACATTTACCAAGCCTTTCACAGCATAGATCCTTGACCTCTTCTGTCGCTACAACAACTGAAAAATCTAAATATTTGAAATCCCTTTTGCTATTTTTCTTCTGAGGAGCTACAATACCTAAATCTGTGCTTTATGCATCGCTTTTTACAAAGTCTTTCATCATGTATGATATCTTGTTACCTTAGATGTTGAATCTTCAGTAGGGGCTAATCTGTGGATGAGCTTTTTACAAGCCCCCTACTGTGGAAGTCAAATCAAAGTACCATTATGAATATTCATGAGCAAAACAATGGTTACTTACTGTGCTGGGCGGCCCTGGAAGCCAGTCCAAATGGTTTTGATTTTGTGATTGAGATTCTTAATGGTCGTAATTATCTGTTGCAGCCATGCAGTACAGAACATGATGGGAAATGGAGATACTTAACCCCCCCTCAAAAACCAACAAAAAAACCAGCAATCCTGAAGATTCTAATGCTCATGTTGTAGCTCCTACAGGGCAATTAGCCCCTACTAATGATGTTTATATTTATATGCAAATGTATAAAAAAGAATCTTAACAGATACTTCATATTTATGCTCCCGGGATCTGACTATCCCATCTGTCTGCAGAAAATTTTTCCCATTAGCTGTGTGTGTTGCTGATTTGGCAATAAAAACTATTTAATATGTAGTAATTTATCTTTGATTTTATGTTTTTCCATTTCCTTCAGCTCTATCATAAAAAACCTCTGCTTAATACAAGAGTTACAGAGCGCATCAGCAAAGATTTCAGTTACACTTTCAACAAACAACGAGGCTTGCATTTTGGTTTGAGTTTTACTTCTTTTTTCCCCATTGACCACTACTCTTTAACTCAAAACTAATAATAATTTGGTAGCCTAAATAAACCGTTTTGAGCCAGACCTTTTCTAGCCACTCACTACAGAGTCAATGCTCACTTTCTAGTGCTCTCTATTACACGCAAGCAACAGTGACAGCCAAGCCAGCAATGTCCAGGTACAAAACATCTTTTAAAATGAGGTGACAATTATTCTTCTGTCACTGAGAGCTGGTCTTCTGAGACCAACTTTCTGAATATGATGTAATGCAATCACCATATGTCACGGCAAGTATTTTATTTAGCTTTGCACTAATCTGTCGCCTAAGGCTCCTAGAAATCAAGGGAAGACATCCTTAAAAAGTAATGATCTGGTTGCTTTACATTATAATGATAAAAGATATTAAAATTCTCAGAGTTGCATATGCACAAGTTGCAGAGAGAAATCTCCCAGGAATTAAATATGTAAATTAGGAGCCTGAGCCCAACATAAAAATTTGGCTGATCAATGTTTTGAAGGCTTTTGATGAAAGTTATTCCAGCCAATAATTATAGGAGCATAATGTACAGATAATTTCAGGTCAACTATTTATTTTTTTCTGGCAATACCCACATGTATTGTAATTGACCTACTAATTTCAAGGAGTTTTCCTCTATCTTCAGAGACCTCCTGCATACCACAGGTTCCATAATCTGTTTGTGCTATTAAATCAATGTAGTCTATACGTTGCATCGTTAATGACATTCATTGTGTGAGACACCTGAGGCAGGCAAAGCTAAGTCTGAGCCTTGCTCCTATTCCTGCCTAACCTCCACCCTCACAGCATAACCCACATATTTCCTGTTGAGCTGATTTTCTTTTGATTCACTCATATTTTAGGAAAGCATTAGAGACCAGCTGCCAGAATTCCTAAATAATAATAACAGGAGAATTATGAAATAGAGAGAAGGGTGTCTCAGCTATGGTTTAGCTACACTGCAACGGAACTGTCATGTTTTTCTGTTATGAATTCTTTATGTCTGTTAATCACTAGAAGATGATTTGTTTCTATTTATTATCCTGACTTTAGGAGCTTAGGAAAAGCACTTGCCTTGCAGGTCTCTCATCCAATATCTGAACAATCAGAATGCATGACTAATTCTCATTGAGCTCAATGGCTTTAGCTGCAATTCCCCCACCTGTTCCCAAGTTTGAGATATTTATTAACTCTTCCAGCTCAAAAGTAGTTGTTTACCTTTTCTGTTTTTTAAATCCTAAGTTGTAACTTGTCAGACTGTTCAAATGCCATCATCTGCCCCTTTCCCCCCTGCTCCCTGCTCATTGTTCTGCTCACACAGTAGAAGGAAAAAAAAGAAGAAAAAATATTCAAGCAGAAAGATCTCGCATATGAATGTGTCCTCTTTCAGAGAAGCCATGGTCTAATTTTCCCAATCAGACTTCTTAAAGATTTCACCTTCACCCTGAATATAGCTGTGACAAGTCAGTCAAGGTCCAGCGATTCCAATTAGAGAGGTTTTCTCACGAAGGTAAAGCATATTGCATTTCCTGACAATACTGTATTACAGCAAAATTATTGTGAAAGGGTTTATCTTTAAAGAGGGAAGTAGTAGCTACAATCACCTTATTCAGTGACTTAAAATTGTGACATAAAGAAATGGATAGCACAAAATATCTGCCAAGCATAATCTTTTTCTCCTATCAATGTTCCACAAAGCAGAACAATCACTTTCATGTGGTTTTACTCTTAAAAAAGAAGAAAGTGGTAAATGGTACCACGACTTCAGTGGCAATTAGAATAATAGTTTCCAATACTGTTTGCAATTCTATATCTAGTTTTACCTTTTTTTAAGATGAAAGATCAAATCTCATTTAATAGTGATAAACTATTAATTGATAAAATACTGACCATACATAGATCTCTAAAACTGGAAAGGAAAATTCAAATAGGATTATATTTCATAATTGGAGAGGAAGGATTAAGGAAACAGAGCAAGAAGCAGAGACTGTCTACACAGCCATGCTCGGCATTCAGCTCCTTTACAGCCCCATCTGCAGGCACAGGGTAACTTTCAGGGTGATTAAAGGTACAGCAGCTTTAGGTTACAGAGCACAGTTTACACTGTGACCAGCCATATGAGTACCAGATCGTTAATAACTGGAGAGGTGGGCAGAAAGTGAAGCAGTTCTAAGCCTGTGAAACTTCTTAAAGAGTGGGGAATTCACACCATTTAACCTTAGGTGCAGAGTCCAGGTCTACGTGATTGTCTCAAATGAGAAGTGATACTCCTTTAGAAAATATTCTCAATGTCACACACTACTTAAAGCTTAGTCCAGTTATAAAATGTTGGGGTGTTCTAATCTGGTAACAGCAAATGTGCTGAATTCACTGGAATGATTAGTGATTTTCTGGTATTTAATTTAGAGGTAGATCAAGATTTTCAATTCTATCGGGATATGAATATCTGCATAAGCAGATATGCATATTATAAACTGTTTCTCTATTGTTAAATAGGCAAAAAGTAGTATTCTCTTAGGTTTTAGTTCCTGCATTTTCCTTACAAGCTTTTTTTTTTTTAAAGTAAGTCAAATAGAGTAAAAATTATGCAAAAATCTATGACTAATATTCACAAATTGAAACTTTAAAAATCCCAGAAAGTTTCTGTTATTATATGTGCTACAAGTGTCACATATTAACAATTCTTCAAAGCTTGCCAACTCTATATCCTCTGTTTCCAGTGGTATTCCATATAATTTGCTCACACATTTTTAAAAGAGAAATACATGTCATAACACATTTTTTCTCTTATTACCATACTACCATTCACTGCTTTCTTTAAGCAACATGCTGGGAGCTAAAGGTGATCTTCTGAAGCCTGTGGATAAGGTGTGCTCATTGCCATAGAGTAATTGGAAGAGTATAAACAGATATGAGGAGAGGAAATGAAATATTTTCATTAACACAGAAGAAATATACTGTTGGATTTGAGATAAGAATTTACCTGATGATTATCTAAATGTGTTGTATCTGGATTAGGGATTTTTTCCCTTATCTTTTCAGGCTACATAACATATCTCTTATGACAATGTATTACATTGCACCCAACCCAGAGTAAAGATTATTCTTTGAGGTAATTTTCCTGTGGATGATGAATATGTAATAATTGTTTAATAGGAATAATTGTGTGCCCAGGGTAACATTTCTGGTGATAATACTTATTTATTACCTTGTTTTAATGCTCAGATGTGCATGGTGTGACAGGTGAAGGAATGTCCTTTCTGGTAGGCAGTAACATTCACTTACTCTTCAACAATGTTTTCTGAGGAAGCAAAGATACACAGCCTTAAAAGCTGCCTTTAATTCAATTTCTCCTCTGTACTAAAAGGGACACCTTAGGCAATATATAACAGTGGTGTTAAATTCCAGAAGGAGTAGGTAATGCTGGCCCAACTCCTTCAGAGTTGTAAAGCTGCTATTCTGGTCACTCTTAACTAAAACAATGCACAACATCACTTAAAATATCTGCATATGCAGTCAGACAGCTCTTCTCCCAGCACAAAGCATGTGAAAGCAGCAGAATCAGGATGAAAGCTGACATCTTCCAGCTACATAGTCAGTAACTATTCCCTGAGTCACAGTGTTTCCCAAATAAACCACTCAGATCTTTGCTCCTATTTACTCATGAAGGGAAGGAAAAGCCCAGTCTGTCTTGGCTCTGCAATCACATAGTGCTTTTCCATATGTAGGCCTCAAAGCACTTTACAAGGGTGGTTGAGCTTTATTAGCTGGATCTTACAGTTGGTCTAGCTAAGTAAAGAGATTTTAAGCAATTTCCACAAGGCAGTGTCATCTACTGGATTAAACATCTGTCATGTCCAAGTTCTGTTCCCAGCATTCTAACAGACTTCCTACACAACCTTTTATAGCCTAATTTTGCTTCCTTTCTCTTACCTTGAAAATGGACCAATCCATGCCTCTTCTAGAGAAATAAAATATATTGGGAAGAGAAAAGCTTCAGTCTGATTTGAGGGTTCATCTCTTTCAGGAAAAGACAGGATGACACAGACTGGTGGAAACATTATTTTCTCACTATGATTTCTATCCTTCTGATTTACTGAGAGAATTGCTTAGGACTTTAATAAATTATTATAAACTATTCCACAAAACAATTGTTATAGCACTGGTTATATATAACTGGATATACTTCAAGACTTTTAATTTGTGATGTGATCCACAATTCAAGAACTTCATAGATAATGTTCCTGCCTGATCCTAAGAACCTCTACAAACTGGAATAAAATAAACTAAAACTTATCAGAAATTATTTATTTGTGGTAATAGAAAACTATCATAAAGGCTTTGAAACTTGAATCTAGGTACCTCTGTACCCCTATAAAGGATGAATGGTATTACTACATTTGTCAAATATTCCAAGACAGCTGGATATCCATGACAAAATAAAACCCCAAAATGCTGTTCTCACCTCACAAAGATGGAAGGGAAAGCAGGAACCCCACATGGCACACATCAGCCAGGCTGCCAGGTGAATGACTGGAAGGCGCTCGGTGCTGAGAGAGATGTAAGGATCAATAAGGAAACACAACAGGACTGAACTCCCCCAGCACAGGGCCATGTGATGGCCCAGCTCAGGGCACTGGGGGAACAGTGCCACAGCACCGCTGACAACACTTCTCTAGGTCAGTTTCGTTAGAGCAAGTGAAGACAGAATTAAATCACAATCTATAGGTGCCAGCCAGGTGGCACCTTCTAGGCAAGAAGAAGGCAGTCTTCCCCATGAGATGCTGAAGTACTCCTTTCTTGACTAAAAGCCATTTCACAACCATTCTCACATTAAGTTCCCTGCATTAAAGAGGTTCCCTTGCAGAGTCCTCAGTGTAGAATGTCTCAGTTTGAATTAATATTAATTGTAAATACAAAGAAAGCCTCTCCCTTTCCCATATTATTTCCATATATATATATGTTCATTATAGATACACTCACATACTCATTATATATACTCCTATGTTACACATATTACTCATATAAATGCCAATTAAAATTTAAGACATGCAAACTGACTTTTTCAACCGAGATTTTTTTTCCATACCTCACTAATGTCATAAAGGTTTGAAAAAGTAATTAAAGCCACTATATCTAAGTGGTACTCTGACACCCAGGTGCCTTTGAAATATCTGATTTTTTTCAAGTTTAGTCATTGATTCTGTTCTATTTTTTCTCTCTTTGCAACTGCACCCCATAATCATGTTGTAGAACACAAAGCATTTATCTGGCTAAACCAAGCCATAAATGCTGGAGACAGAGCAGTTATTTCCTGCTCTCTACTCTACTAAGAGCTATTGACAAAAAGGTCTTTGTAACACGCCTTACACCTGCAATCAAGACCCCACCTGGAATATTGCATCCAGCTCTGGGGTCCCCACCATGAAAAGAATGTGGACCCTTGGGAACTGGTCCAGAGGAGGCCATGAAGATGCTCAGAGGGATGGAGCACCTCTCCTTTGGAGACAAACTTGGGGTCATTCAGCCAGGAGGAGAGAATGCTCCAGGGAGACCTTACTGCAGCTTTCTGTACTCAGTCAGAGACAGACATTTTAGCACAGTCTGACACAACTGGAAAAGGGGTGATGGTTTTGAATAATAGAGGGCTGATCTAGATTAAATGTAAGGAAAAAGGGTGGTAAAACACTGGCCCAGGTTTTACCCTGGGAGGCTGCAGATGCCCCATCTCTGGAAATAGTCAGGTTGAATGGTGCTCTGAGCAATGTGAGCCAGCTGAAGATTTCTCTGCTCATGGCAGGGAGGTTGGATGAGATGACTTTTAAAAGGTCCCTTCCTACCCAAACTATTCTATACTTCTATTAATGCAACACAAAGCTACAGTCCTTTTACTTGCTTTGAAAATGTCCTCAATGAAGCTGTGAAGCTGCCAACTGCCCTTCCTGGGAAACTTATTTTGCTCATGCAACACAGCTGCATTCTTTCAAAGTGACCCATATTACAATCTCTAACAAGTTCTTCTGTATGTTGAGAGCTGGGTTTTGTCAGTCCTTTGTGCTACTTTCAGACATTTTTAAGTGCTTTTTTCAGCCTTTGTGGTGTGAACTGACTTAACTCTGTTTCTTTTAATATCGTATAAAGTGGCAAGAAGAAACAGGGAGAGGAAAAAAAAAGGAAGTTATTCTTCCCACCTTTCATTCCTAATGGGAAGCCATCAATGATGCTTGCACTGAGTATTTCTAGTGCTATATGCAAAAAGTCACTAGTGACACTCTCCAGCACTCTGTGGGACTCCTTTTCCATCTCTCTTTGCACACTGTGTAATCATTGTCTTTCTGAAAGAACATCTGCTGGTACCTCCACATCAAAAGCTGCTTATCCTCTTGTAGTTCTCTCATTTGAGAGTACCCCATATGATGTTGACAATCTATTTTTTAATGTCCTCTCTGATCTCTTTCCTCAAGGTCTCCCATAACTCATTGTATTTGACCTGCTCCTCTCTTCTGTTGTAGTCTTCCTTTATCTGCCCTCTTCAATCATATGTGTTTTGTTTCATTTGAATGTGGCTTTTCTCTACAGCCTGCTACCTACAATTTCCTCTTAGCTTTAAGCATTGCTTTCTTTGATTTGTCATTCAAACTTTATGTTCCTTCAGCCAGAGCTTAAAATCTCATCTGGAACTGGAGACTGAATTCTCTCATCATTGCGGAGACATGTTTTGTTGTTGGGAGGTTTGACAGTTTTTCTGCTGTGTAAGTCATTACAATGTACACACTGCTGCAGTTGCATCATAATCAAGATCTTGAAGGCAGTAAGCACTCTTTTTTTACTTAAAAAAAAAAAAAATCACAATCTATTAAATGCAAAACAGGTAATCTGTTCAGATATTTGACATCAGTGACAGAAATAACTAATCCATTAACTGAATTATTTAGTTAAATGCTTTGATTTGTGCTGGTGTTTTCATTATTAAAAAGGATTAATAATCCATCGATGCTTTCATTTAACATAAGATTCTCTTGTCATTTATTATAATCCTATTTCTCCAGCAATTTATCCAGTAATTTTGATTTGCTTTGGGCTAGTTCTTTGCAATGTTCCTGTGATTTTCATCAGACAGGCAGACCTTCCTTTTCCCATTTGCAACAAAACTCACCTAGGCCATGTGGCTGTGTAGAAGGTGCTGTTCTGACCCTTCAGCATTTAACTATACTTAAGTGTTGGCTCAAAGACAGGTCTGCACTAGAATTAGAAACCAGACTTAGTTGATTCTATAGTGGAATAAAGAAAAACAGTTTTAGGTTGGTCTCTCTGCATCTCTCACAGGGAGAAATGTGTCTTGGAGGACCCAGTTTATCAGTCACTAAAAAGTATTTGTCCAAAACGATGACATTTTTGGCTCACTACAAATAAATACTTAATCTGATTTCAAGCCAATTTTTTTCACTTGGCAACTAAGATCAAATAAGATGCATTGCCACAATATTCACTTGGATTCTATCCAAAGAGGGAATGCCAGCACGTGAGAAAGGCTTCATATTTCTTCTCTTTTTCATTTATTAATGTGTGCCTTGTATGGGAAATTTTGTATGCTCTTTTAAAATGGAGGTCTTCTCAATCACAATTTAACACATCAGGAAATCCCAGATAAATTCTCAGAATCTTTAAACAACTCTAATAGAAATTTATTCTCAACAAATTTGTTTGGCAAACTGCTGTAAGGGAAGTTCACCTGCTGTTTTCAAATCACTTGTGCTTAGAGTTATCTGTGAATCACCTGCCAGCCATCTGAATTTTCATGAGAGCTGTCCTGCAGTGCAATTTCTCATCACGCACATCTAATGATAACTCTATATAAAGTGAGAAAGAGTCCAAATTTAATTCCATTAGACATGCTGTCCCATGGTTGCCTGCTGTCCTGCAGAGTAACATGATCAACAGATGCTCTCTCACAATACCAAAAACCCACCCACAAACCCCACAATCTATACAGCATGTACCTGCTTTATAAACCATGAAATAGTTAGGGAAAGAATCATTCTCATGGATGCCATAATGTTGCTTAAATGCAAGCTATTCTGACAGTATCTTCTTCAAAAGCTCCTGAGCTGCCAGCCATTGCAGTGCACAAGGTGTCTGTATGGGATCATGTGCACACATACCCAAACACATTCTCAGCATTGTTAAGGGTCATTCCCTGTGAAATTTGAATGAGAAAGCTATTCAGCACTGCTGTCACCCTTGAAACATCCTTTTCACCCAGGATTCAAGCTAAATCTTAGAGAAATCAAAGGAATAGTTCAGGAATTCAGTAGGAATTTGATCTACATGTTTAGAACTCACAAAGAACCATGCCCAACATCTGAAGAAATCTCCTTG
This sequence comes from Eopsaltria australis, assembly GCA_034509425.1. Taxonomy (NCBI): domain Eukaryota; kingdom Metazoa; phylum Chordata; class Aves; order Passeriformes; family Petroicidae; genus Eopsaltria; species Eopsaltria australis. Next base: position 4,917,918 of record JAVTVJ010000055.1, on the reverse strand, counting down.
CAGTTTGTCCAGCTGCCTTATACCAACCTCCTATTTCCTCCACCATATAAGACATTAGAGGAAGGAGAGTAAGGATAGGTTTCTTGTCTTTACTCAGCAAACAAACCCATACAAGGGGTATGAAGGAGGAAAGCGAGGCTCCAAATGCTATTTTAGAACTCACAAGAATTCTCTGCCTCTCTTATTCACAGGATTTCTCCCCTTTCCAGTGGCACTCCACGCCTGAGAGCAGAGAGGAGCCAGCCTAAGTGAGCAGGCTTACTGTAACTCCGCAATATATCCCCACATTTCCCTCTCTTTAGCTTTACCAGGTGAATTGCATTCTCTGACTGCTTTTACCTGACTATACATAGATATTTTGCAAAAAATCTTGCAAAACCAGCTGTCAGCATGTCTGATTCATGAAACGAGTGATTAAATGTCTCTCTTCCCAGATGTGTCACATGCCTTTTAAATTAATAAGTTTGATCTCTCATTTTGCATAGCAACTTTCTTCATGAGAAAAAGACATTTTCACTGGCTTTGGAAAGAAATAGTTCAGAGGTCAGTCCTTGTACACACAGCTAATATGTAAGTTATAACTATGAAATACCTCAAACTATTAATAGAGAGCTGATTCACCTTGGAAAACAAAGCCCTTTTTATCATTATTCAGCCCTTAGTATATAAAATAGTACAAAGCTCACAGTTATTACCGGAACAAAGGTGGCAAGGCATTGTATATTTGGAAATGGCACAGAACAGAGAAATAAAAGGAAATTTTGTAAATGTGAGGAAAAAAAAACCTTCTGTAAAGACTGGGAGAGTAACCCCTCCCTCCATTTCTTGTGTATTTATTACCCTATGCCAAGGGAAAACAGGCAGAGCCTTAATGATGAATATATGAATATAATGTATGGGAAGGGAGCTATACCAAAGAACTCATCTCCTCTCCCCTTTACAGCCAAGGAAGAAAAGGAAACAAGGTGGGGGAGAAGATGACTGTTAAAGACTGTAGCTGTTGTCATTCTCATTTTTATTAATTTCTTTGAAGCAATATCTGCAAATACATCTATTTGTATGCCTATTACTCAAGTCTTCTCACTCATTTATCCTTAGCCGTATGCCTAAATTTGCATGTTATATATTAAATTTAGGTCTAAAATGAATTTCTTTAAATATCTCAGTATAGGTATTTTTTAATTGTAAAGAATGTTGTAGTAATGTTTAAACCCATTCTAACTTTTTTTCCCTTCGAAAACACTCTTCAAATCAACGTAATAAGGTGTTGGCTATTATCTACTCCTAAGAAGTCAAATAATATAAGTACTCAAGTTAAAACACAAATAAAACCCCACCAAAAAAACATATTTCTTCCTTCTCCTCCTGCTCTCCTTCCTCAAAGTCCCAGACTCGTAACAAGGCAGAAAATCCACAATAACAGCTGGTATTCCACACTGCTGGGTGGATTCAGGAACCCTGCCTGCCATGAATGTCAAATATCAATTAGGTCTACCCAGGAGTTGAGGACCATATGCTACAAGGTTCAGATTTGGCAAATTTAAAACCACCGCCTATGTATGAAATTAAATCAGTTCCTCTACATCTTAACACTTAAAGTGAATGCCCACAACTGAGAAAGCATTGGATGAATCCCTAAGCCCAGCCTGTTTCTGATTTTTTTTTTTGCAGAAGGAACTGAGAAAAAGGAAAATCTGGGTTATAATTTTCATACAAAAGAAAGTAGAAAAACAAGCTCAAATTCTTTTACTGTATTTCCAGTAGAGCTATTTCTTAATAATATCAACAGGAGTAACTAAAATTTTTTTCTATAGTATACACCCACACAGGACTGATATTTGTAATTAAATATCAACAGTACGAAAGAAATACATTCCAAATAAAGATCACTATCTAGGGAAGAAAAAGCAGGTATTATGCATTCCTGAAAATTGTCCTTTGAAATCTGTTCTCATTGACAGCAAAACTATGGAACAGCTTGTACAGAGCCTGAGAGCTGAACCTGCAGCCCTCGAAATCTTGCTGGTGACACTGAGCACTTTAAATGTAGCAGGATGTGAAAGTGGATCTGTGTTTAAGGGAAGCCAGGGCTGCAGTGTGGAACTTGGCCTGTAGCTGCTAAAAAGCAAATATTTGGGTGTTCTGGATTAAGAAAAAAATATTTTCTCTCAGCTGAAAGTGGGTAGAGAGGGGCAAGAAAAAAGATGAGAATTTTGCCTTTTTTTACCCCCCTTAAACATGAAAGGCTTTTCATTTTACACAGTTCCAATGGGTGACTGATTTTGGTTTAGCTAACTTTGCACTCACTCAGAGGTAACAGTTACAGTCTTTCTCCTGTAGCAAGCTATCTTTTCTTCTCCTTATCCTGCACTGCTCTATAGCTGCAGAGTCCATCTGCATTTCCAGGATATTCAGATTTAATTCCATCACTATTATTATATTTTCTGGTCCATGTTTATTTTTATCTTCTAGCAAGGTATAACATAATTTGAATTTTCTCTTTAATTTACACAATGAGTGCCCTATCACAAGAATCAGAGCAAAGGTGTTTACTCTGAATACTTAGAGACAAGAGCTTAACAAACTTCCACTTCCTCAGGACACTTCTTACTACTTGAGGGAGGTGGGGTACACTAAGGATTATTTTCATTACTCTTTTTAGCTAATATCTCTGTTTATATGCCTTCAGATTTACTTCAAAAGATAAGTTTGTTTCCAGCTAGGCTCATGTTTTATCTTCAATGCTTAGTCTCCTCTGACTAAGGATTTTTATCTGTTTACATGTAAGGAGGTATTTCTTCTGCCAGTCAAGTGGAAAGATATAAAAGTATGTTAAAACCTGCACTTCCATATGAAACACTGTGGCAACCCTACAAACCCTGACAGTCCAGTTAGGGCCCCTGTCCTACATGGAAGGCTATTTTCTGTTTGTAAACCTGCACATGAAACCTCTGAACATGGTTAACTGGCTATCCTCAAATCCCAGACCTTTCAATTCAGAATGGTGAACTTGAAATTGTGTTTCTGGCAGTCCCAGGAAGCTGCACATACACAGAGATGTCATTGCTGAAATGCACAGCTCCATTCCTGTAGCCTTGATTTGCAGGCACTACTGAAGTACACGAGTTTCTGTATTCCAATGACTGAAATTCATGACAGTTGCAGATGAATGTTCTAAAAGATCCTGTCATTGATGGAGGGAATGTCTTCTCATGCCATAGACACAACATCTACAAAGTTTTGCTGATCAAAGACTGAAGGAGGCTTTGGGGGCTTTAGGAATGCATATGAGAACAGAGTCAAGTTGCAGCTTAAAAATACCCCAGAAATGCAATAATCCCATATGGTCTCTTCCAGGGTTTCTTCATTTCAGAATACAGCAGGATATACTGCATGTATTGCTATCCATGAGCACCCTTAGGTGCAGAGGTGAATCCTCTTCCAACTGAGCACAGATAAACCTCTGAGAATCTCCAAACCTTCAAGACGATGGTCAATATTTGCAGATCCTACTGGGTAATTTGGACACATTATTGGAGAAAAAGAGGAGCAGAAGAACAAAAGGACACATAGAATGGATGCTATGGAGGGGAAGGGGAATTATTATCCTGAATATAACAGTGTAGGTACAGGTAAGAGCAGTTTCCCTCCAGGTGTGCCTCTTTGCAGAGGGTGTTAAGGGAAAAGGAAAGCATCACATGCTTGATGGAAAGTGCTGCTTCCTATCACATCAAATGCGAAATCCTGTGAGCACACTAATGAAAACATTTTGTCATACATGTACTTGCAATCAATGTGTGCATGACTGTCTCTTAGAAACAGACTAAAGTAATGCAAACACCAGCGAAGGGCGTTGCTTGGGAACAGGGACACTCATTCAGCATATCTTAATAGAAATTTGATTTTTTTTCCCCAGAGTAGCACAGACATTTGACACTTCAGAAAACAAACATGCACATTTATGCTAAAAAATGTGTTCTGTACTCTTAAAATATTAAAATACCATTTAATAAAACTTAAATACTAATGACCTAAATCAATCCCAAGCTTTACCACATTTAAAAATTCCTTTTCAGACAGAATAATAGATACCACTGGGTAATTATTAGGTAATTCTCTTCCCATTGGGTGCTGAAACATGCAGGAACACCAACATGCATCTGAGGACATGGAGAATAGCAGAGCCTTTTGAAACAATAGCAGAGCATTTTGAAAAGGACAGTTTGAGTACTTTCAAACACAACAGCCTTTCATTTTCATTGCTGTGAGAATTTACAGTATTCACAGTAGCACTTTTTCTGAATGTACAAGTTGTCAGAAATCAATCCCAAATATGATATTCAAAAGCAGGCACACAGGACATGTGAGGTGTGTATGTTTATATTTACAGGGACAGCAAAGGACCCTTCAGGTACTCAACTACTCTTGGAAATTCCTCCCAGAGTGTAGGAAGTTATCCATCAGCAAAACAGTTGATTTTATTATCATTCTTCAAACTACAGAGTACTTTATATGTACTGAAAGCATGTCCTGTACATGTAGCCTTACTTCTCACTCTGTTTTACAATTAATGTCAGGAATTGCTCCAGTAAACTTAGAGGAATATCAATATACATGCTTATAGCTGCCTTGGCTTTGACTGTTTTTCAGCTAGAAGACAGAAATAGCTTGGAGGAATAGCAGCACGCCAGCAGAAACTCTCTCATTTAATGAAAACTAAGACCACAAGAAACATCACCTCCCCATGTTTAACAGCAAAACATAGTTTTTTAAATGTTCCTATTTTCAACAACTTTCCAAGAGTGATACCAGGGATAAACAATTTCTTTCATTAAAATAACTGGTACTGCAAGGAAAGGATGAAAATGGACTCAAGAATGGGCTGATGTTACCAAGTTGGTGGCTGCCTTTCCATGATTCAGCACATTTTTTATGGTTGTGCAGTCACTTCTATGGCCAGGCTTAACATAGTACTAACTTCACATTTGAATCATGGAAATAAAATATACTGTGAGTGACCTTTACTTCTGATTACATTATTTAACTCAACATTGGTGATTACAAATGATGGTATTTTACATGAAACAGAATATTTTGGAACTCTCTTGCAAAATCCCTACTGAGACCTCAGTGCAAGAAGAAATCTGCCACTTAAATATGCAACTTTCTGTCATGATGGTGTCTCTCAGGTTGCACTGAGCAAATTAAAACACTTGAGAAAGCTACAAAAGACAGAAAACTTAAAACTAAATGCCATTCATAATGCTACACGGCAGAGCAAATGATGTGTTCCCTTTGATACAGGAAAACATATTTACAGCATTACCTATCATTAAATAGAGGAAACTGTCAGATACTCTTTTGTCAGGGTGGTGTCTCTTTTCCAGAGTTAGAATGTGCTGTTCAAAAAATAGGACACAATTATATCAGGAGTTTAAGTTGATTATCTGTTTCTGTGTCCTATATTAGCTAGCTAAATGAAGTCCTACCTCACTGTTTTTCAGCAACCACCAGATACAGAGGCTATCACACAACTCTCCAAGCTACTTCTGTTACTCTGATCAGCAAAAAAAAAGCCCCTACATATATATAATATGTGTATATATACATATGCACACTTTCCACTGAAGAAGACATACATATGTCTATTATTAAACTGATGAGCAAAGTGATTTGAGCTTTTATTTTTATACAAGCACCCTTTCTATTCAACTTTGGTCTTTGTGCTGTGGTTTTCCAGATGAGCAAAATAATTTCTGCTGTCTGGATCTAAGTGTTAGTTTCTCATTAGACCAAGCACACACTTCTCACACACTTCTCACACACTTTTTCCTGCTCTTTGCATTGGTTGGGAGCTCCTTTGCTAGGGGCAACTCCTTTGCTGAGAGTCACTATAGTTACAAATCATTATCTGCAATTCAAGTAATGAATAAAATAATGATTGCAGCTCCTTTCAACAGCCCACAGATTTTATGCTTGCTATGATTGCCCACTTCTTTGACCCAAACAATTTCAAATATTACATGGTCTGGGCCCCATCACTATATTAATTGTTATTCCCCCAAAAATGTTAGGATTTTCTATATGTTGTGTTTCCTAGGAGTCTGCAAATGCCCAGAGCCCATAAAATCCCCAATATACCTTTCTGTGGTAAAGGCAGGCTATGTTTGGAGCATTTCCTCTCAACATTTTTGTGAGGGTGACTGCTGAGGGAGCTCAGATCCTGCAATTCCACCCAGCCATGCCAATGCATATTTGTTTTAGCCAAAAGCAGCTTGGAGAGCATTGACATTTTAGCTAAGTTTCATAAATACTTCTACCATGGACTTTGTTCCTGACAGCAAATGTTGGGAAACCATTTCTTGGGGAAAAATACACCTAAAGGCACAGATTCTAATGTTTACAGGAGAGAGTTATGCCTTTGCACATTCACATACCATACAGAAAATTTAGTTGTATACACTTAAAGAAGAAGTTATGTAGTTTAAGCAGTTGAACCTCTTCATTGACTTAAACTTTTTAGAGCAACACTTCTCTAGAAATAAATTCACAGTATTCCTTCACACCAAGTTGCCAAATTATGCATTTACTAAATTGTTATGCAGATGTGTATTTTTGTAGTAGTGAAAAAAATGAGACCAGAAACTGGGGAGCAGAAATTTCACACAGAGCCCATGGTCTTACACAAAGGAGTTTAATTAAATATTCAAATTGGTGCCATGCAAATGTAAACGTACACTTTTCCCCCCACGTTATTTTCTTACCAAAACTTAAAAAAGAATAAGCATATACATGCCCACATATACTAGAAAAGATTGAATACAAGAGAAGTACTGTTTAGTGATAGATGCCAGATTAATTAACTCAACCATATATCAATTTGGTGAAAACCAATTAAGAAAAACTCATTTACAGAATGTTTGCTCTTCATACATAAATAGCAATTTGATGCCAACTGTATTATGCTCAGAACGTACTTGCAGACTACATTTTGCCACAATTTTTCAAGTTTCAATTTTGAAACTGAAAGTACAGTTACTGGAAATTATTATAAAATGGACTCACATAATAAAACATTAGTACAGAATCAGAATTCAAACACATTCTTCATTGAGTGAGCAGGACTTCAGCTCTATTACCATTTATAAATTTTAAGCTATCAAAGCTTAAAAGTGCTTGAAGAGAGAAAGCAACTTAATGAGAAAAGATTCAACCTAATTCTAAACATTCTAACTGATGTATTAATATTGTCCTTTCCCAACAATAACACTTCAGAACTTAGCCTCATGATTCAGTTTTTCCTCCCATAAATAATGGCAATAGCCACAGTGAGCAAGCTTCAAGTGTTTGTGGGTCAGAATTAAAATTAGCTTCAAAATGAAGGACATCTCTCACAGTGAATGACAGTTAAAATGTTTGCCCAAAAGTCATTTGGATTTCTGAGCGATCTGCCAGGGGTTAAAGTTTATCTTTTCTAGCTACATACATATGTGCTGGCATTTGGCACGGATTGTGTTTGTTTTAGTGGATCCTGCTCCTGAAAGTGTTTGTTTATAACTTTCATTTATGCTCCTAAGTGTTACACGTGTACACTGAGCAAGGAGCAAACATCAGCAGTAACCTGACATGCACTTGCTGATTTTCCTGCAGGAAAGATGGAAGTTCAGGTATATCACTTACCAAATCTGATTACAGGGGAAATTTACTAAAGCTTCATTATATTACACAGTTCGGGGTTTATTTATTTAAAAAAGTAAAAAGCCATCAAAACCCACAAAAAAAATCAGACAAACCACCACCAAAACACCACTTCCACTATGAAATATTCACAAGTCACGCATATTTGGTGAATATTGCAGTCTGAACAGATGCATGTCTGCATTTCAGATGATGAACCTTCTAGGCATTGATGCCTATTACATACAGTATGTACACACTAAATTAAAGACGTGTGAGAAGAGGCATCTGTGCTGATATAAATGCTTTTCAGAATTGTCTTCTAATGCTCAAGGCTAAACAGATACCAACAATGCCAAAAAGATGACCCCAGGGTGCGAGAAGAGATCAAACTGTAATTGGTCTCCCATAATTTTTTGTTAGTATTACAAAGAAAGCAGAGAGAATAACCTTATTATTTTCTGCATTGCTGGTAAGATTTTTTAGAGGTTGTAAGAGTTTCCCATGAAGTAGCATAGCAAAATTGTAATAAAAAGGAGGAAGGAGGGGAAGTAGCCCTGTACTCTTTACATAAAAATAAGTCACTGACTGAAAAACATGAAGGAAATTAAAATAAAAATGTTTGCTTATATAATCATTATGTAACAGTCTCCTGTTACTAAAAATATTACTTCAGGTCAGCATGTTTCTTAATAATTAAGGGCCCTTACTGTAACTCCTGTATCTCATTAGTGCACATATTTAAGCTTGTCTCAAAATAACTTATCCTTTGCCATTCAATCGAGACTCTGAGCCTGCTCTCCTCGACCTGGCAAGGTCTGATACAGCAACAGTTTTGTAAAGGGCAGATCCTTCAAGCCACAAGATTATGGTCCTTCAAAGGCATAAACTGAACACTGAACCTGAGACAACCCCCAGCAATCCACGTGCTTTTAGCAATGGCTTAATGTTAACACACCATCAGTTTGATATTCAAGATGTTCCTTGTTTCCGTAAGGTTTTGCTAAACTAAGTGCTAAACATGAAATCACTATGAATGTATCAAGTATTCATGAAGATACTTTCCAATGGTAAATTAAAGTGAAATGGTTCATAAAGATACTCAGTAACTCAAATCCAGGTTTCAGGGCAGTGACAAGTTGTCTTTCACAAAACCTGAGACACTTTTCTGAATGGCGTGGAAAGGCTGTCGTGAATCTTATCCCAAATGTATCAAAGCAATTTACACATGAAAGTGTACAACTGCAACAAAGAGAACTTCAAAAACTAGGATGGAATTAAATACAAATCTTTCATTTCTAATTGCACAACTCATTTCTTTAAATTAGATTTCCCTAAATAATTCCTTCTCTGAAACACAAATAACGAGCCTGCTGAACTCTACTGACAAAGTTGCTACAAGCTGATAGTAGGCAGGAGAAGGGAAAAAAAAAAAGCTTATTTGGAGGAGTGAGAGACTGTACCTATAACTACATTTTTAATTATTTGAGAGGCACTTATACATCAGAGCAGAGCTAGTTATATAACCCCAAGACATTTAAGAGCCTATTAAAAGTGTGTATTGTTAATTGCAACCTTCTTATTTATAAAGAACTTTAAACTATGGGTTTGTGTCTCAAATCCCTTTCTTCCCCTCCACATTCTAAGTAGCCAGGCAATTAGGTTAATAGTCAAGCTCCCTGGGGATAAAAACATCAGGATCTACCTATGTTCCTGTAGTACAGTATTACTGTGTTTGAGATATGATTGGTAATGAGAAAAATAAATACCAGAGGCATATGATTATTTCTGTAATGTAACTTGCATTTCTCTAAACCCCCTAGTAAGTAGATTAATTTAGATCTCATAAAAGAGATAGAGATGTGCCACTGAGTTTAAAAATCAAAGACCATGAAAGCCTTTTAATACAAGATTTTATCAGACATGATCAATATAAGCATCTGCACACTGAATCTTATCATTCTTATTCATGTTTCCTTTCTGGCTACTTAGTATTCTCAGATGCAATAATGCAGAGAATGAGTCAGCACAAACTGGCTGAATTTTTACCAGATGTTTTGTGATGCTTGCTTTAAAACAAGGCTTTAGCATAACTTGCAGTAAAATGTAAAAATTAATACAAACAAAAACATCCAATCCCAAATCACAAACAAGTCCCTTCAAAAGGAAATTAATCACACCATCCATAATTAGTAAGTAACTTATGAAAGACTAGAATACTTCCAACTGTCCCTAGCAAAAGTTAATCCCACAATTTAAGAAAATCAGGAAGATTACTTAATTTTTAACCTATATGTGTCTGCGGATAACTCCAAGCAAAGCTGAAAGTCTGGTGACTCTGAGAGCAAGGCAAACCCAGGAAATTGTAAAATCAAGCATCAGCAGTGGATATTGAGCAGCTCTCAACTCTCAGCTTATGAAAACTGCTTTACAGAAGTCAAATTGTAACCATACAAAGTATTTCTCTTATAAATACACTTTATTGTGAGCGCAGTAGCAACCATTGTTCAACAGTGTCCTGGTGAGAGGAGTGCTCACACCAACTAAATTTTCTGCTAGTAATGCACTGTTTTGTAGTTTAAGGCCCCCAAACCAAGTGCTCTGCACAATGTTCTGATGTCAAACCTGGAGCCTCCCTGTACCCTGGCAGAGACCCCACAACGCCAGGGGTCATCATACAACACTCACTACAGAGTTTCTAGGGGCAGAACAATCCAAATTTAACAGGGCTACCTAAAACTTTCTCTGATTGTTTCCAAATTACTCTGGTCCTTAGAAACAGGGATGGAACTGAGCATAAATAGAATGCATCAAGCAGCAGCAGCCTGTGTGCATTTAACTATTATAACTATTCATAATTTCAGTTATTGTAAGTAGTATTCTTTCACTACAGAAACTGAGAATATAATTTGTAGGTAAGAGAGTCTTGCTTTGAGCCCACAATGAGAACACCATGTGGCAAGGGTTCAGCTATTAGTTTCACATTCATTTAAGGTCTATGAAATGCAGTTAATTCATTAAAATGCAATTATGCAATGCAACTTCAGAGTGAGTAAAATGTCTTCTCTTTAGTTCATTTCCATGTTAAATTAGAGATCTTAACCTCTTTATTATGGATATCTTGGTTGCAAAAAAAAATGTTAAAGACATTAGATATTGAAGAATTCCTTTCTGCTGATTTAAAAACAACTCCCTACCTTTGACTTGAATTTATACTCACTCTGGAAACCACTCATCTAAGTCTTTTTGGATTCCTAAAAATGATATTATCAGGAAGGGTAAGGTGAGAGTAGGGGGAAGTTTAAAAGTGTTTGTGGAGAAATAAACATTATGAATTATCGTTGGGTAAATCTACCCAGGCTCATACTTTTTATATGTAACACCTGTACTTCAATGCAAACCCAGCATATCTAACCCACCATCCTGGTTAAAGCTCACAGCTCCAGAGCTGCCCCTCAGTGCCTGGGCTCAGCTGGACACCAGTGGTCACCCAGAGCCCATTTACACACTCAGACACAACCAGGACAGGGCCTCTGCTTAATCAGGTGTCAGCGTGGCCCTTCTGCTTCTGGCTTTGCCTGTGCTTCAGAACTGGGCAGTGACAGCTATTTTCAACAGGATGCTAAATCTAAATGGTTATATTAATGCTAACAAAAGCACTTTGCCAGCAATGCTGCAGCATGGTGAGCATGTGGCTGGAACTTGTGCTGTGCAGAACACTGAACAGCTGGCAGTGTTTTGGAATCCAGGTAGATGCTCAGAGAATATGCAGTGTATGACTGCTCTTCCAATTTGCACATTCCCAATGAACCCCATATCCTGTCCCACAAATAAGACACACCAAAAGAACACCAATAAAAGGAAATAAAGGAAGTTCTAAAATAAAAAAATGTCGAGGAAATCAAAGCAAGCTATTACTTTCTTTTTAATAATAATTTAAAAAAAAACAACACAGAAACCATTCTAACAAAACTTTAAATTTGCTTCTGGGTGGCAGTTAAAATCCTGTGATTTGCTTTGCTATTTTAATCCTCAGCTTTCATCTCTGGGAGCAGCACAGCACAAAGTGTATGAATATGAGCTTATTAAAGTTCAAGTCATTGTTGAAAACAAATACCTGCTGAGCCCAAGCTGGTACAAGTGAGAACTCTTTAGATTGTTTGCAAAGAGTACCTGACCAAAAAAAAAAAAAGACTGGAAACAAAACTGACTCCCAGTTTATTTTCAAATGTTCCAAATCTCTTTTCTAGGCAAAATTACTATGCAAAATTGGCTGAGAACAGAAGTGCAACAGCCACATTCTCTCATATCAGTGGAGTTCCACAGTTCTGGCAGTAGGAATTGACTTCTAGTAACTCAAGTTATTTCTAGCTACAAACAAAGCCAAAGGCAGGTTTGTCCCTTTTCAGTTGTCAGTGTATCTGTCCTTCATTTAGGAATAAGAGTACCTCAGATTATCTGTATTGTGTGTTCCTTTCATATAAGAAATGCTTTAAGAGGCATTCTCATGTCATGTTTAAATAGTGCTTCTCAGGTTTACAGCACCCATTCTGGATGTGTGCTCTTCTGAAAGCATTTCCCTTTGGTGCCAGTAAAATTTCTACGGAATTTTAACTCTGTAACTCCTTGTTAACAAGGAAGGAGGTCATGTATTTTGAGCACAGGACAAACTCCAGAGTTCAGAGCTCATTTAGAACCTTCCCAGTATCCTCATATGTGATCAACCAGAAGCACTTTAATTTGGTGAGTGCTGATGTCAGAATTTTGTTTGAATCGGTTGCTTTTGAGGTCTGTGTCCAAACTACCCCTGGTTTCACACTTTGGTTTGTGCTGCAGAGAAAATGCAGAATGTGTGGGAACTAATGCAAAGTGTGCTGGGAAGGCACCTGAAGTGGTGCTGGCAGATGTTCTGCTCACGGAACCAAACTGCCCTGAGGAAACCCTCCAACACAACTGCAGGCCCTTTGCATCAAATATCCTGTACTTTCCATTTAGACCTGCATGAACAAAATACTTTGGCCTGTACTGAGATGGCCCTTGTTTGTGTGTGTGCTTCACTGCTCTGACCAAGATCAGTGATCTGATATTCCCAATTTAGGTGTACATTTGGGTGACTACATTTCAGGGACACCGAATATTAAATTATACATGTGGTTATACACATATTTCCAAATGGAGTAGAGGAGACATATGCAGTATGTGACTGTGAGGATATAGATTATTTTAATGGTGAATGTATTTTAAAGTGAGCCATGTAGAAATTATTCATGTTACTAAAAAGAGCATGAATTATTTCACTATTCCCTTCAGTTAATAAAGTCTTTAATGCAGAGTCAAACCTCTCTATTAAAAAGGCTTTTAAGCAATTCTCCACCTGGCTTTGTCCCACCTGCAGACAGGAGTCTGGAGTGTTGAACACAAGTGGCATTTTTATGTAGTTTGTGATGATAGCCACTGTGTTTGTCCTGGCCTATTTGCAAGACTCTCTTATCATCATGAGCAGTGATAGGGTATTTCAATTCCTTTTCTCTCTGAATCATCTTTATAATTTATTTTTGAAAAAGCAGGGAGCCATTTTGCTCTCAACCTTGCTATTTCTATTCTTTCTTGGCCAGTGTGCTGCCCACACCCCTCTGCAGCACTGCCAATGCCCTTCTAAGATAACGAGCACAGCACTTCTGCATTGCATCTTTCCTCAGACAGGGTGGATTTCAAATCCATACAGAAAACCCTCAAGTATCTGGGTAGCAGCATGATGCTGCACTGCACACACCACACCACAAAGCAGACATTATCAGCTTATTTCAGGGTTCCAGTAGATAGGAATATTGAACTGCCTCTCCTGGGACAGCTCCAAATTACAACTGAACCAATACCTCCGAGGAATACAGGATTTTAATGCAGAATTCCAGTGTCAGTCAATCATTCAGCATTAAAGATTAAATACAAGTAGAAAGATGAAAGTTAACAAAATGCAATTGAATACATCACAATCCTTTCTCAACTATTTTGGGTATTTTTAAAACAATGGACTTCACAGAAGTAAAATGAACTTGTTGAAACAAAACAACACAGATTGCAGAAGCCTCATCATGCAATCTTTGCTTTCAGTTGTTTATCTCAACATAATTTCAGTATAGTTTTTACATATTTAATTTTTAGCAGGACAAAGATATGTATTTGTCAGTAAAGAAATATTTTTAAATGCTTTAAAAAGCTTAATTAAGGAAATACTACTTCCTTGAGAATCATGAAACTTTTTGGCATAGGGCACCTCAGTGTCTGTAAATCTCACATTTTGTTTATTACCACTGTTTTAAACATTTGAGCTTCAGTTTATAGCTTTTTAGAGATTGAAATATGGTTATCAAGTGTAACTCGAAGTAAAACAATAGCAGCTTAGCTAATGCTAGTCTCAGATGGTAGATCTGTTGAATATGATATAAAAATAAATCCTTTTGGGGGATTTGGGGCTTAGTTGCTTTTCATATAGGACACTGTAATTTGTCAGTGAACCATAGTCAGGTCAGTGCAGTGAGGCTGAGTTAGATAGCCAAGAGAAAAATAATTCCTATTTAAAAGCAAATCGGAGATGTCTTTGGAAAGGGTATACACAACTTATAAATTTTAAAGAAGAAACGAAATGGTTTAGTTAAAGAAACTTTTAAAATGCATTTAAAATTTGTCTCTTAAGCAGTTGTGGGAATTCTAGTATAGTAGTACTATGTTCTAAGGAAGACAAATAAAAATATTTCAAAACTTTCATTAAGATGAAAATTAGTGAAACACACCCTTTGGTCGAGGTTGCACCTCCTTGTCGGCAAATTGGGCTGTAACAAGCATAACTCCTCTCTCTCTCTCTAAATACAAGTGGTTTCAAACTGGAGAGAGAATTCCACTGCTAAAATAGATTTCTTTTGAGCAATTGTGCACTTGGACTGCAAACACTCTTAAGACAAAAAAAGTTGGCTACAACACAGAAAAAGTGAAATGTATTAAAACTCTTATTTTGAGCTTTTATATTAACTTTAAAAAGCACTCAGTGCTCAGAATATTGCAGATATAACACAGAAGCCAAAAATCTCTCCACTAAATCAACTAGTTCAAGCAATAACATCAGTGATTGCTATTTGCTTATGACAACTACAGTCCCAATTGCTCTGCACTTCCACAGAGGATCCCTGATTTATTCACAGCTAATTTCTTAAATGTCACTACAGCTTTATGAAAGTCTGCAGCACCAAAGGAATGACAATATTTTCTCAAAAATCTCCAAAATGAAGAGTATTAACCATTAATACCATATGAAAAGAGATTTTAAAATTACATATTGCAGCCACATCTGCCATACATCCTGTTAATACAGGTTACCCTTCTTTCATCTTATGGAAATACTTTGAAATAAACAAGATACAACTGAGCAAAGAACTAATATATCATCTCTGCAAGATATTACAAGTGGGTGTGTAAAAGCTTGAGGCACAACCTTTCAAATGTGTAAAACTGCAACACAAAATGGCTAGAGGGGGTGGAGACATGACCCATGTGCCTCAACAAGAGGTTAAAGAACCTTGGGTAATGATCTTCCACTGATAAAACATCGTGGAGGTGATAAAGCTCAGGCCAATTTTAGATTAATGCAGCAGAGATCTCATGGAAAAATGAATCCCAACAAGAGGGACAGGCTGACACCTGTAATTGCCACCCAGGAAAATGACAAATCCACCTGCCTGATCATTTCTCACACTCCTGTCTCTGCTCAGCCTCTCCTGCTGCCTTTTGTATGCAGCTCACCCCTGATGACTGGCAATGAGTGCCCAAGGGAGTTGGCTGGCTCAGCAAGCCCCAGGAGAGCAGGGGAGAACAGGCAACTTCACAAACAAGGCTATTTGGCCCATTTAGGGATTTGGATCATGAGTAGCTCTATCTGAAAGCCAAAGCTGAACCGTCAGACTCTAGGTTGGCAAAATATATCCAAAGACATAGATTTTTATTTTTTTCCCATTAGAATTTTTTATTATTCTAAAGGTCACTTCATGGCTACATAACTAATGAGAAAGGATATATTCCTTGAGTCATCTGGGGTCTGCCACAGAGCATTTGACCAAAGGTGTGTAGCTACTGAGCTGTGACATTCCAGAGACATGAGGGGCTGCAGTTGCAGCTCATATCAAATCTCGTGTGGCAGTTCATATTTGCCAATATATCTTTCAGGCTAAAAAGATGTGATTTCCTCCCTGGTGGTTTCACAAGTAGCTTTCATCAAAAGTTAGTTTAAATCTGGCATGGCAAAGGTTTTGCAGCAATACACTTGCCGAGACACAGAGGTTTCCTTTATGAGACCATATATGTTTTAGTTTTCCCTGGATGTTAATATGAAGCCTGAGTAAGTATTTCTGAGTTTATTTCTCCAGAACCCCAGAAAGTAGGAAAAGGAAAAGACAGAACACATCTATGATTTGCTAACGTACACATCTCTGATACTGTGCTCCCTCTGGTCAGTTTTGAGTATTTTACCACATAAAAATACATGGATTCAAAATGAAACAAACCCCACAGAAGATAAAATATAATATTCTGCTGTGTCAATTAAATGCACTATCCGTTACTTCAGCGTGTCAAACATTTGTAACTTGACACTTAGCTGTAGTTTAAAAACTATTCTGTATCAAAATCAGCAGTAGTTTAAAATTGTTACTGTAAGTTGTTTCTTGCCATATTAGAAAAAAGACAAACTTTGTACTCCTAATCTCTGTTCCAAGTGACCCTTTGTCCCATTTTCTTCTATTTCTCCACTAAATTTTTCATCTGTTTTAATACATTTTGTTTAAGGATGTTGAAACTATAATGGCTTCTTTTGATTCTACTTAGCATTTTTCTGTCTCTAGTGTGGCAGTGTTCCTATCCAGTTGGAAACCTTTTCAAAGAAACATGCACAACACTACCTACAGAATCTTGCCCCACTCTGGTGCTGATGAAAAGGAGGCAAGAATGCTGGATTAAAATTCACCCTGTGCTCCCAGGCTCTGAGATTCCCCATGTAGCAAATGTCAGTAGAAGGGTCCTTGCTGACCCTTGCAGCTCCCATGGGCTGTACTGAGGGATGGGACAATGTTTCTTGGTTGAATTCTTGGTTGAATGTTGTTCATTCAACACACTTTTGTCACCAATTTGGTGAATTTCCCCTTCTCATACTGTATGAAAATCTTAGCAAAACTAAAAAAAAATTCTGCTTATGCTTACCAGGCAGGTTTCATCCAAATTTTACAGTTATAATTAAAAACTACATTTTCATTAAGGAAATTATGAATTGCAATAAAGTGCAAGGAACATGCAAAATGAATAATTAACATTGTATAGACTTCAGCATCTTAATGAAGATTAAATACTACATATATTCAAAGTGGATTAGCACATCCACTGAAAGCTGTTATGTGCTCAGTAGGGGAGTCTATGCACTCACAAAATAATGTTTTATGAGGAGCATTCTAGCAACATTAAGCATAAGGTTGTCATATATAAAATGATTAACTTTTTGTATAAAAGAAGCTGTAATTCCAGTGAATGAAGTCATTTCATCTCCCTGCTGCTTCTACCTTTAGGAATATACTGTAAATGAAAAGTGGCTCAATGTGAAGCCTAGTTAAATAGAATATGAATCCTCTTTTTCAAAGTTAATGAGACTTGGAAACCCGCATTTAAAAAAATGTTGTGATTTTAAACCACAAATTTCATTAAGATTTGCATACAGCACCTACATTCTTGTTTTATTAAGACTCCCACTTCCTTAGCTATGTAGGACAGGATGTCACCTTGTTTTCCCTGATCTTTCTTTGCAGCCTGTCCACCACTTACAGCTACTTCTTTATAATGGGGAGGACTGCTTAAGAGATCCTGCATTAACAGAAGGCAGGTGAACAATGAATCTGCAAAAATGCTCAGACAGAGCAGCGCTGGGAAAAGGAACTCCTTGGCTGCTGATTATGAAGTCATTTTGTCAAGGCTGAGTACGTACAGATTGCTGGGGTATTGCCTCTCAGCAGTAAAATGTCCATCTGCAGAAGGGTGCTGACAAGTTGCCAGCTGCTCCAAGCTGACAGATCAAAGGAGGAATGGACTGTAATTTCCTCCTGAAGAGAACAGATGATGGCAAGGTTAAATCACGTCTACGTAGAGAAGTGACAGGAATGTCAGATGTAGATAAGGCAATCTATGTGTTGGAATTTACTGTTTCAAATCTGTTTCATCTAAAGAAGTGGCTGCTCTCTGGGAAACACTGATTTCAAACTGGGAAACCCAGGTCAAATGTGGTGGACAGAAGATTATAAGTGTTCAATGACAACGCCTTTTGATTAAAGAGATTTTGTAAAGCCACAGAAAAGGGGATAACTCATTTCACACCACAAGTTACTAAACTTTTTTGCAGCCTTTCCCCCCTGCCATTGTTAGAGAAACAGGCTGTAGGGCTGGGGCAGGCTCTTCAGGAGGAGATTGAGCAGCACAAGATTGAGCCCTGGTGCAGCACACCAGTGATTCTTCAGCCAAAAGCTGCAGTCACTCCTCTTTTGTCAGCGTTATCCTACACCTGAGAGGGAATCTGGGATCTTTGTGGAGCCCCTGCCCAAACACAAACAATTTTCACTTTTACTGCTTTCACCTTAACCTCTGTGGGCCAGGGCTCCCCTCTGCTCTTCATGGCAAAATAACTAACTCTTTGTAGCCTGTACCTGGCTGTATTTTCTGTTAAATGGAGAAAGTATTGAAAACTTTTGATAATAATAAAGAATATTCAAATAAAACTTTTTCTTATTTTTCCCTGTGAAAATGCAATGGAAATTATTTTCCATCTCTATTCTGAATTTATAGCAGTGCCTCTAAAACATTTTTGGAAAACTTCCACACCTACTTAACCACATGAGAGGATGCAGATCCTGAGGAGATGTTTTCTCATTTACATGCAGTTGGATTTCACAGAAACACAGTTTTCAGTCCTCCAGTGAAGTAAATCTTTTTCCTTATGGTAGTAAAGAAAGTATATGCAAACATAAACTAACAGATTAGAAGCTGAATTGTGCAGTCTCAATTTTTAAAATATATTTTTGATGTAGTTAAAATCTTGGCAAGATGCATATTTCTGCTATCAATAGAAATAAAATCAGTTTTATGGCTCCCACACTTGCTGGAACCCCTGTGCTAATAAATAAGGGTGAACAAAGCACAGACCCAAGAATCAGTTGGTTTGCAGGTTTTAGTAGGTCTCATTAAAAAATAAAATCCCTGTTTATGATGTTGGTGACTGTTTACTGTTTCATAGTGCACCTGTATGCATGTGCCTGCTGGCCCCTGCCTTCTCAGCTTCATGTCTGACCCCTGGGCAGGGATTCATAGAGCTGGAATATTGTGTGTGATGAAGGCCCCTAATAAAATATGGAAAATAAATGTATTTTCATGCTAAGGCAGGCCAGGCTCAGAATGGTCTTTTGGATGGAGGATGAAGGGAGGAGTCAGGGGCAGGGGATGAGGTGTTGGGTGAATCCTTTTTCTGTAATTCTGTGAAAGCAGGGGAGGTAGGAGATGCTGTTGGCACACAGGCAGGAAACCTGGACCCAGTGAAGCTGTCACATCTGAAGCTGCATGGGACAGTGGCTCCTGGCTGGTCCCTGAGCAGCCACACACTGAGGGTTTGTGGTGAGAGCAGGATGAGGGGGGTCACCAAGATCTGTTTTGGGATGCTGGAAGCCCTGTGCTTCCTCCTTTCACCTGAGCCCAGAAGCACTGAAACTCAATGGGAAACAGACTGATTTCTGGGTCATTTTATGCGGTCTTGTGCCATACCTGCTTTTAAATTTAAAGACTGATTTCAACTGTTTAAAACAGCGAGGTAACTTTGGGATTACAAGGAAAGCACAGACGCTTTATCATGTGAAATATTCATACAGATACAACCAGATTAACCTTATAGATTGCATGATTTTGAGAAATTGTCCTCCAGGTGCAAGCCCGGAATGAAAGAAAATGACAAAGTGGAGCTCATGTCTCAGAGGCCAAGCACTCTGAATCTCAGTCAGACTGGGCTTATGATATATCAAAAGTCTCCTGGAGCCAAGGAGTGTCTTATCAGCTCACAGAAAAAGCACAGAGTATGCCAAACAGCTCGGTGATTTTTTTACTGTTTTTTCCACTGGGAATGCCCTCTGAGCCCTAAGGTATACAGAAGGAATTCAGGGAACTGCTCAGAGCCCTGCCTATGGATGAGCACATCCTGTATGCCCTGAAACACTCCAGTGCTCCTGTGCTACTCTGCCAGGGCCACCAAAGGTAAAAATGCACTGCAAGATTGCCTTTCCACCTTAAAACTGGAACTGTCACCTGTCCACTCATGCATTGTAAATTTTCATTCATTGTTGTAGTTTCCAGAAGGAAGCCCATTATTCACCTGGTAACTTTTCTAGGCAAAACCCATGTTCTAATATATAATATTACAGTGTTTGAGGCCAGGTTGGGCAGGGCTTGGACCAGCCTGGTCTAGTGGGAGATGTCCCTGCTCATGGCACAAGGAGTTGGGACTAGATGATCTTAAAGGTCCATTCCAACCCCTTAACATTCTATGATTTTATGGTATGCAAAATAAAGTTATTGCATAGAATTGTAAGCAGGTAAAATACCCTGAAATGACATTTAGGTAATAAATATCCAGTTTTTACAGGTAAACCCTTCAGAGAACTCTGCTGGGGACTGTGCTGTTCAGTGTGTACATAGACAACCTGGGAAAGAGCTGAAGTTTTCTAATGATACAAATGAATTATTTGAAGTAAAAAGAAAGGTGAGAAGACTTACAGAATATTTAATGATATTTTGTCTCAATGGCTAAATGGCAGAGGAAAATGGGTCTTGATAAATGCAAAATAATGTTTGTGAGAGAAACAGCTATAACTTAATATGTACAATAATGGGATCTAAATTAGCTATTACCACTCATGGAACTCTTGACATTAAAAAATATATTTAGATGACTGTATTTGCTTAATGTTTATTAGGAAACAAAAAACATATGGAAAAAGACTTTTTCCCCCTCTGGAAGTGGATGTCTAACAGTGTAAAAGAAAGAAGCCCACAAAGTTGGGATATCTGCATACACGAATATTAGCAGCACATCCCTTATAATGTTTACATTAATAATGAATCTCTGAATCTAAAAACTATGGAGAATTTGCACTTGGGGCTTTCTTACAGACATGGATACTGGAGCACAGAAACACATGGATGGAGAGGGCTCCACTGGACAGAGAGTTCAGCCATCCAGGAAAAGCTGATTTGACAAGACTGACCCAGCAGCCCTCATCCCATAAATCACACAGCACAGCATGTGCAGTGCTCTTCAACAGGCTCGTGATCCTATGGCACAAATGTAGGGGAAAAGTGCTATTAAAGATAGTAATAGGTTTCCTTGTCCTTACAACAGCTGAGAATTTGTTAAGTGAAAACCATGCAGGTTATCCATGTAATTGGTACCCAGCTACAGGAAAAGGCAAACTTTAGTTCCTACCCATCCCAAATCCAATTTGACGTGGGGAAAATTTTCTTCTGGGTAACAATTCTAGTGACCATTTTAATCCCAAGCAAAGGAAGGTTTATTAATTAGCCACTTATGAGATTTCTATGCATCTCTAGCCCTGTTAGTGCATCCCTTCAGCATCCCTTTCTAGCCATGTTCAGTCTCTAAGCTGAACCCTTCAAACACAGATTTAATTAATGTCAATATCAATTCAGTACCTGCAACAATCAACAAATGACACCTGAGAGTCTCAGCATCCCCATCTTGAGGACACCAGCATATGGAACACACAAGGTAAAAGGGTACAGGTTTTAATTTTTTTAGTCAATTAATTTTATATTTGTATAATATTACACTTCACACTCCACATTGTCTGGAAGTGATTCAGTGCTTCCCTTTTGGCTGCAGCTTAGGAATATTTTTCTGTTTTCACATCTATGTTTATTATTGAAAAATCTGAATATTCACAATATTGTACCACTAATATCCTACTAAGAATTAACTTTATGTTAGCTCATTATCCTCAAACATAGACTTGATCAGGATCCAATGCCACCCTCAGGATATTTGCAGTTTGAAATATACTCCATCAATTTCCCTAAAAAGCCACAAAACCCGAAAACCAAACCAAACAAACAAAAGCACCAGAAAAAACCTGACGACCTTCCCCCCCCCACCTTGTTTATAAAAACAGCTTAGAAACCCTGCAAGGGTTCTGGCAGCCAATTACAGCTTGCTGGTACTGCACACTTCTTTAAGATGGCATAAGTTGCCTCTAGTGCTACAATGAACTCTGAAAACCACTTGTTGAAACCCTTGTGTCCAGAGTCTGCAGAATTCCATTTCCAAATAACTGGTTCCACTGTGAATTGTAATCAAAGGAAATTTGTGTAAGGTGGCATTTTTCAGCCTTTCAGACATGTAGGTCAATCAGCCTTATGATTAAGATACTTGCCTAATCATGCTAAAGAGCATTAAATTTTAATTGAAAATTGGATGAGAGTTCAGAGAAGCAAAATCTCTATTGACAAGAGAGCACAGTTTCCAATCTGTTGCTGCTGTATCTGCCCTTGTGGCCAGCTTTAAAATATTTTATACACATGTTTGTCGCCTTAGCATTTGATAGATCCAAACACTGATGATGAACCAAGACTG
Organism: Eopsaltria australis; assembly: GCA_034509425.1. Classification (NCBI taxonomy): domain Eukaryota; kingdom Metazoa; phylum Chordata; class Aves; order Passeriformes; family Petroicidae; genus Eopsaltria; species Eopsaltria australis. Next base: position 4,895,531 of record JAVTVJ010000055.1, on the reverse strand, counting down.
GGGTGAATGTAAAGTGACATGGGGCGATTACCTAAAGCAAAGAACTAACAAGGAAGATGGAGAGGGACTTGTTACAAGGATGTGTAGTGAGAGAACAAGGGGAAAGGCTTCAAACTGAGAGTAGAATTAGATTAGATATTAGGAAAAAATCCTTCCCTGTGAGGGTGGTGAGGCCCTGGCACAGGGTGCCCAGAGAAGCTGTGGCTGCCCCATCCCTGGCAGTGTCCAAGGCCAGGCTGGACAGGGCTTGGAGCAACCTGGGATAGTGGAAGGTGTCCCTGACCATGGCAGGGGTTGGAATTAGATGATTTTTCAAGTCCTTTCCAGCCCAAACCATTCTGTGATTCTAAAACTTTATTTTGAAAAGTCCAAAACCTAATACTTTTATTTAAGATTACTAGGCCCATAACAAACAAGTAACATAGAGATGAATATGACACCATCTCACAGAGTTTGGCTATACCAAAAGCTCAGGTATATATTTCAAATTCATGTAGCACTTACAGCTCATGCACATACATCTGAGTTAGTCATAAATGAGCTTAGCAAGGGTCATTGCAGATGCATTGCTACAGAAAACTGGGAAAAATTGCTGCCTGCTTATCTGTAGAGGGTTCTGCACGGCTTTCAAAATCTATGCTAATGTAAGATACATAGAGAAGCTTTCTTAGATTTCTTTTTATCCCAATGGCATGTTCTTCATTGTTTGAATACTCTGCCAGGGCATCATCTCTGGAAAATAAATATTCGGGTTGTATAGCATAGGAAACAATGATAAACAGGCATGTCAACTAATTAATGTCACTTTCACTGGCAAGGTAAAGGCAGCTTAATTAGGAAGCTAATGTACTTCTTCACCTTGAAGATTATGATTCACTTCTAGTATTATCCTCAAATTAAAAGTTCATATAAATTAGCATCAGCTCAGCTCTTTCTCATTGTACTTCAAATTGTCCTAAAGTGTTCCCTTGGGTCTATTTGTGTGGGAAACCATTGACATTATTCTTATTTTTATTTTGCAATAAACCAGCATGGTTTTAACCTATTTCCAGGCTGGAAATAGGTTAAAAGAATAAAGAAACCATGATGAAAGTAGGCAACTGAAGTTTTCAGGATTACATTAAAAATAAAGACCTGAGGAGAAAATATCAAGCTGGTACTGAAAACATGGAGTGCTATAATAAACATTTATGAACATTTTATGTCTCTCTTCAACTATGGGCAGCTATTTATAACAGATGCTTACTTGCTATGAACAACAGAAAATACTGTTTGGAAAATCTACACTATTTGTAATTTACTCGGAAGTTTTAGCCTATGATTAATTAGGCTATACCCAAGGGCACTTCATAAAGAGAAAGGAAAGTGGAAAAGACCTCTTTTGAGTGCTTCCAGGAGGACCATATACACTAACTTTGATTCCATCTGAATATGTAAAAGATGAAGAATCTTTTAAACCAGATTTCATTACTCTAGACCTGAGTTCTTCAGGTGCCAAGTTCAAAAGGCTGATTTACTTCCAGTGCCAGCAAATAATGCCAGAAAATAGCCATTCCACATATTCAAAAGATGCAAAGGTTTTGTGTCTGTCTGCCAAAAAAGTTGCACATATGGGCCACTGCACATTAGCACTAGAAATGAGTAATCCCTGATAATGGAGAGACCAGAAATAGCAGTGGGACTGTGTCAGCTGAAGGTTTATTCTGAAGAACTGTAATCACCAGATGACTTCATATAGACAAATGACAGGCTTTTGAACCTAGACTAACTTTGTCATAATCAGGGGCTGAAACAGGTTACATTTTACTCATCGTGTAATTGTATTTTGTACAAGACAAAACTGAATGAGAAATGAGCCACTTGTTAACTGTGTCATCATGTGTAGCAGGGAGCACAGACCTCGCCCTTCTGTGGCTTGGAAATGCTGCTGCTGATCCTGCTGGGACCAACAGAAATGTTCATTTTGGGCACTGCAGAAATCAAAGTGTCCCTCGAGATGGGTTATAACTCCTGGGACTAGGGTACAGTGTTACACATTCCACTGAGTTGTGGAACACTTTGCAAATTTTAATGAGGAGGTGGCTGAGGTGCCTGGAGTGAGAATCAATTACCCTGCAAAGGGTGACTGTCATTAGGCAGCCGTGAGGTGACTTGGTGGTCACTGCAGAGACACTGGCTACCTGTGGTAACTGTGAGAGGTGGACAGAGCTCATTCTGGCTGGGAGAACCCAAAAGCTGTCACGGGTGCAGTAATGCTGTACCACAGACACGGAGGGAGAAGTTAGCTCAGCAGTTTGGTGTCATGACTTCTAGCAAGTACAAGGGCTTGCTACTGAAGAGTGCCTCATTTCAAATGTTTACAGTCAGTGATGGAGCTGCTGTTTGCACTTCAACTCATCAATGAAACGAAATCTTATTTATATGATTTAATAATTAGATGCATTTAATTATTAATGTAAATATAATACCCGGAAAATATAAATAATTAATGATATACTTATAAATAATTTCTGTTAGTGAAATAGATTGAGAAAATGATTTGTTCTTAATAGTAGACTTATAAATATTTAAAAACAAGTCCCAACAATGTAGTTTGCAGACACTAAGAACCCTAATGCCCTTAAGCCACTTATACAGTGTTGGATACCGTTATTAAATTTGAAGATAAACTAATGATTTGCTGGACTTAAGCTTTTATTTACTGCCAGGAAGTTTGAAGTTATTTAAAATCTGACTTTCCACATTGCTGACTGTTTTATAAATAAGATGCAATTGATTTCTGAAAAAAAACCCCTTTCCTTGAGTCTGAGTATTTGAACACAGATGAACCAGGCAGTGCTTGAAGTCATAGCAACTGATTTTGAGTTTATGTTTGGTTGCAGATATGACATGCAACTGAAATCTGAAGCTGGATCTTTATGTTTATCTAAGCTATGATTAATGTGATGTAAATTGGGGGAAAACGTGACTTTTTGGTCTGTGATAATCCCCAGGCACCTAAGGTAAATGTCACCAGCATAAATGATGACATCCTTGGGTCTGCTCTGATTTACTCTTACTTGTAATGGTGATAGAGCCTGTTCTGACAGCCACCATCATTTATACCCAGGGATGCATTTGGCCTTCTGACTAAATATTGACTTAAGTGGAAAAGTAAATCAGAACCCCTGTAGTAAAGAACACAAAAATCTGTTGGAGTTGGTTGGATCAGGATCCCCAAGTGTGTCCAAACCTCTACAAAGTAACTGTGAACCAGACCTACTTACAGCCAAAACCAGTTCTCTTCTTTCTGCATCTTTAGGGTTTCATAACAGAAATATATTAATTTAGAGAAGAAGTTTATACTTTATCAGAGAAAATAAGTAATTTCAAAAGAACTTTCCAGCTCCTGGATTTGGCAGGTTACTCAAAAACACTACAGGAGACTAGTATTTTCCGTTCAATTCTGAGCCCTTTGAATAACTTTTTTTAATGTAATGTAGTTAAAATTCTATAAAATTCTATCAATTTCTTTTGACTTAATTTCTTTTGTTTCTATAGGTCACTTCCATGATAAATGGGATCTTAAATTTACCAGGTGGTAAAACAAAATATCACACTGATTACTTCACATTATTGATGATCATGAAGAACTTGATCATCATATTGGTCTGATTGTTCAATCAGAAGAATATTTTTATTATAATTCCCATAATTCCATCCACCTTGATGGTGCCTGGCAGAAACATCACCCTAAGGAAATTTTATGAGAATGCAGCTGTGTCCATGTAAGACAATCCAGTTCATGTAAGAGTCAAAACCATTACCAGCTATTGCCACATGTACCCAGCTGTTCATTGAGATTTGAGTTGGCATGTCTCACAAAGACAAAAGAGATCCAAATTGTACTTCTTTGGGACTAAATGGCAGTGCTTTCTATTTTCTGAGGTATTATTTTGTGCTGGCTCCTGGAAGTGGGGAGAGCACGGCAATTGCACCACTTTGGGGGCTGGGTGTCATGTCAGTGTAAACACATTTACGCCTTGGGTGACCCTGTAAAGGCCTTGGGTGACCCTGTGTTTAATTCTTAGCAGAAAACCTAAGAAACTATGGGATAGCACCAAGTTATTTTGAATTGAAATCATCCAAGTGTATTTAAAATAGAAAACAGTCGCATCATTTCTTTTTAGGTTGTAAATGCCTCTGAAGTGCATAATTATAAGATATCATGGGATATTTTGAGTTGGGTTTTTTGTCGGTGCTGGTTTTTTTTTTGTTTTTTTTTTTTTTTTTTGTTTTTTGTTTTTTGGGTTTTTTTTTGTTTCTTTTTTGTTGTTGGTTGGTTGGTTTTGTTTTGGTTTGGGTTTTTTGTGGTTTTTTTTGGTGAGACTATATTAAAAAACTCCTTTGATAGAGTTTTCAATAGCTGGATTCGTGTATTCTAGCCAGCTGCCCTGAGAAGATGCATTAATACCATACCATCTCCAAGCAGCAGCACAAAATATCCCATCTGAAATGGTTGTGCCTTACCTGTTCTTTGTGCAATAGAAATGAAACATTTCCTATTTGACTGTTTGGGTCTCTCTTACCCACAGTAGATAGATGAAGACTAAGGCTTTTATGATAAAAAATGAGGCTCATTATACTTAGGGATTTTAAATGCATCCGATTTATCCAGCAGTACATGTACAGTATTTTGGCAACCTATTTGCTCAGCACATTGTAATAAATTAAGATCATTTGGCAAATGTTTATTAAGGGACATTTTTTAATCTTCATGGAATGTAACAGCTCTTACAAAGCTCTCAGAGTGGTTTTTTCCTCCCTTTTTTCACTCCTTTAATTGTTTTTTCCTGCCCTTGGTCAGTGACCTTGTACAAATACAAACCTCACAGAAGCCTGTTTAGGCTATATTGGTAACACAAGTATTATGAATCAAAAATGCAGTGAAAGACTAAGATATGTGAAAAGAAGCATATAGCCAAAAAAAAGAGGATTGAAAGCAAGTGTTCCACTTTTCCCTGTCCCTGAAAACATACCTTAATCTGTTCCAATGTACACATAGAAAAATCATCATTAAGTTCTCATCTTTTTCTCCCATCTTTACCATTTTCAGTTCTACTTTGCTATGAAGCAGTAGGATATTTAGAAATGTGCCTTTCAGCCTGCTCTGTTTCCCTCAAATAAGAGAAATGCTTTCTGTGTAGTTTAGAGGCTGCACTTTCTGAGCCACCATGGTGCCACGGAAGCACTTTCTATTTATAACAAATAAGTCCTTTTCTTCAGAAGTGCACTGCAGTAGGAGCACTTGATTTTGTTTCTATTTCCTTGGAAAGCCCATCTCCTTTGAGTGTCATCATCTATTGGATTCCATCATCCCCAGATCTCTCTCCTGCCCTGCCTTGATTCCCATTCCACCTTCTCAATTCACGAACTCTGTCAAAGATTTAAGGAGAACATTTGCAAGTCATGCTAGATAAACACACAAATAAACAGATTTTTGCTTTGAGAAACACTCAAATCCCCAGATATTTCAGAGACAGGAAAGTGAACACTTCAGGATATATCCAGAGAACTTGGACAGCAGTGGTAGATAATGCAAACTCTGTTTTGTTAGTTACCATTATTTAACCCTCATCAAAGTGAATCTTCCTCTCCATTGTATCAGCATTGCTCATATAATGAATTCTTTTGAAATCTCTTTCAGGAAGAGAAAACATCTAGCAGTAACCAGGCTGCCTCAAATACAATATTCCATTGAATTTGAACACCCAGGCACAGAAAAACAGTTGCTTTTAGTTTCAAAACTAGATCTTTACAGCTGCACAGCATAATGCCATGGTATGAAGACAAAAATCACACTCTGTCTAATTCTGTCTCAAGAGTGTCAGTATTCTGGGACCACTCCTTTCTATGATACATCAGTCTTAACATCAGTCTTAACATCACTCCATACTCTGACATTTTCCAAATTTGATGTGAGCTCCTATTTCACAGCAGAAATTTCCATATAACCTGTCATGTAGGTTTAAATCAATATATTTGCTGCAAACAAGGTTTCACATTTGCTTTGCAGATTCTTTTTTTTTTTTTTTCTTTTGAGTCCTAGGAAAAGCATTGAGCTAAGAGAGAGAAAAATGCTATTATGCCACAGTATGAGTTTTTAAAAGGGTGTTACTCTAGCAGCAACACATGGATGTAACTAGTAAAATTCTCCTGGGTAAACGGAATATCTGAAGAATGGCAAAACATCCTTAGGAATGCTCTTCATGAATAAAAGTATCAGGCCATGTATCATTTGGTTTGTGTATAATAGGCTCCCACAAAGCCTAAAATAGGAATATGAACTCTTGAATCCTGGAAATCTCTGTCTAGATTTCAAATCTCCTGTGATTCCTCATGTAATCTGAGACACAATTTACAACGGAGATTTGACCTGTGCTGATTGATCCCCATTCCAGCTGCACCACCTGTGGGTTAGGAATTCTACAGATAACATTTCCCCCAATACTCATTAATATCTTCAAGATACAATTATATTTTGTGGGGTTTTGAAATTCTTTAAAGCTATAGGATTACATTGGAGCCACGCTGAAGAAACAGTTGCTTTAGGTTAATTTTACCAACTGCTGATCTACTCCAATTGCTGTGTATTTTAAGAGACCCAAACACTGTTCAGGGGGATGTTTTGAAAAAAAATTTCTTCTGCTGGTGAAACTATGTAAAAATAAAAAGCTTTGAAGTTAAAAGTTGGTTAATAAATATATTCCATGCTGTATGTGCTTCTTTTACTTAAGTATTTAGGAATGTGCTTTAGAAAAGTCTTCTAAGTGCTGGAAAAACCATCAAAACTATTTTATTAACATTAAGGCAAAGAGCATGAGGAATATGATTCTCTTTACTAACTTTGTCTTGATTTTCAGTCATTTTGACATGGAAGTAATTACTTTTTCCTCTCACTTCCCTAGCAAAGGAGCAATTTTGTAGGCATAGCTTTAAATTTAAGTTAAACAGGTGAGGGTAACAAAAATCTGGTATTTTGTGTAACCTACCCCTTGTTTCTCTGGTAGCCACAACCAGTCCTTTGAGTTAAACATTGCTCTGGATCTACAAAGACAACTCCAAGAGGTAAGGGTCAAAGGATATATTTTTCACATTATCAAACCATGCAGAAGATTTATATTTAGTTGGACCTTCAGATTCAACTGGTGCCACTGCAATATTTGAAGTGAAGCACAATTGCTGGTATCTGCCAAGCTGTGCTTTTGCAAGGCTGCTGGGCAGTGCTGGCCAAAGGCACACGGCACAAAGGCCATGGGTTAAACTAGAGCTGTAAACCTGAACTTCCACATTCAAAGAATAAGGATTAAGGAATTAGAACAAGCTGTATCTATTAAAATGTATCTATGATTAAAAAATTTGAGAAGAAATCTGTTAATATGGAACAACTAGTAAGACAGAGTCAGAAGAGCATGCAAGCATAAATTAACACATGAGGAAATGCTTTGTGAAACACACTCAGTTAATAAGGTGCCTTCAATATACTGAGTCTATGTTTTCTCTGTTGTCCATGGTTCTTTGAGTTGGAAATCTATGAATCTCAGCTTGATTTTCTCCCCTCAGTTTCTAGCTGAAAAATGGTGGAGGAGACAGAAATGTTAAATGCAGAAGGCTAAAGCCATGGATCATGATATTGCTAAAACTGAGTGTGCTCTTATTTTGGTAATTTAGGAATACAGCTCATTTGACTTTGGAGCTGCCAGGACAAGGTGTCTGACTATTAAAAATCAGATACTGACTGAAAACTATAATGTAGCATTTATTTATGATACATTGATGAATTTTTAATATAGATCTGCCTATAACAAATTAATTTTTAAGAAGTCATGCTTTTAAAGAGAAAGGTCGTAGGTGGCATAGACGGAATGGAAGATATTTCTTTTTCTGACTCTCAGACTTCAGTCAACAATGACAGCAAAAGGGAGTCTTCAACATTTTTAAGAAAATGCTTAAAGCTCTCCCATAAATGTTTGCTTGCAGAAACTACATATTGACTAATTTGCTGGAGTAGATATTTGGTTTTCATTCTGTTGAAATTGCAGCATAGTTGAAAATGTCATTTAGCTCCAAAAGGTGTGAATTTTGATTACATAATATGTTTCCTTAGAAGTTTGTTTTGCAGTAAAAGCTGAAGACAACTACTTTTTAATTCAACAGTACATTTAAAATTGTTTATTGTTCAGTGTATAAAGGAATAAAAAGTAGCACACATCAGTTTTAGAATGACATAAATGTCATTATGACCTTCATGGATTTTCATGCAGTCTAAGTAATCCCTATAAACCAAACTGATTCAAATGCACATCTTCAATCATTTCACTGCTGTTTTGCCTTCTGCTGCAGTTTTATAAAACTCTTTCTAATACATCTGTTAAAGGAAAAAAAAAACCAAAAACCAAAAAATCACAAAACAAATCAACAAACCACCCTCGAAAAAACCAGTTGATGCTGTTAAAGCTGTAAAGCTAAAAATCAGAGAACTTGTCAAGGAGACCTGCTCAGATACTGACAGGCAGCAGTATTCCAGGCTTCTGTTGTTTTAATTATATTGTATCCTTGCCTTTTTGCACCACTTCAGTTAAGGTTGTGTCAGCATTTCTGTTATAAATCCCTGTTCCTTGGGGCTTTATTGCTCGTTGTTAAAAATTCCCTAAAGGCTGCATCTTGGCATGCAAGATTTCATCCGACAAGTGGAAACTTATCTCTCTATGTAGAAATAAGAGTTCAGAGATACAGAGAGTTTTCATATAAGGGTTAAATCACACCATTTCAGAAAGCAAAGGAAGACAAGAGAAGTTTTGTAATTTCATATATTTTTCTCTTTTATGAACAGAAAGCCAAAATAGCTTCCTCTTAATTAAACTTCTGCATCTGTCAATTCTTTTATTTTTTGAAGGAAAAAATAGAAGTAAATAAACAGGTAAGTTGACTCATAATGCAATTTTCTACACACATGGTCTGTGTTTTGCTATGAAAATGTCAAACACATGTTCTATCTATATATAGTGCACTCTGCTAATAAAAAGAAGTTTTGATCAAATTTATAGTGTCAAATTTTGGAGCTGGGAGAAGATATGTGTCAGGTGAAAATTAGGATTTTTCAAAGTCTTAAGAATTTTCACAATACTAAGTCTAAGCTGAAAAATGAGGAGAAGAAGAGATTTCTAGGACATCTGGTTCAAAGTGATGGTTAAGAAAAAAGATGAAAAGCCCACATATAGTAGCTTTAGTCTGAGCAACAATATAGCAGGAGGTACAGCAGGAGTGGATTCTGCAAGCATTGTCAATCACAATCTATGGAATGTGCTCATGGAGCTGATTGTGCATTGCAGACCCTTTCACCATGTGTTTGCAGCTACAGATACTCCTACTGCCTGGTCTAAAAATTAGATCAGGAAAAGATTGACAAAATAACCAGCATTCACTCAACTGCGTACTGCAAGCCCAATCTTACATTGCCATTTAGACCTGCAAATTAATATTATAAAATATACTGGTAACACACAAACACACAGTAATATAGTATTTAATGAATATTTACAGCTCAAATTAAATTTGAAATTGGCAGTTAAAATATGTTTTATTATTTGCTAAAGCTATCAACATTTCCTCAGTTTGTGAGCAGACACATAAGAGCCTTATGCTTATAAGATATATAAGGAAGGGAAGCTCATAAACTTCACAGTCAACCTCTCTCTTGCACCATGCAGTATAATCCTAGAATATTAATATTTTAAAAATGAAATTACCTTTTTTTGGTAAAAAAAATGAAGCTGTTGGAAAAGAGATGAGACTTTCACCCTTGTCTGGGACAAAACACTCCAGAGAGAGCTCTGGAATCCTTTCACCATGCTCACTCTGTATGGGTTAAACGCACTTGATAGAATATTTGCTCCCATTCTTAAATATGCCAAAATGCTGATGCAAAAATATGGTTTTTAAAAAGCATATCTTTTTGATTTGAATAAGAGTTGGCAAGCTTGCTTTTTTAGGTTCTTTTAAGTGATTCAGTTTGATCTAAATTAATTTCAAAGCTCTACTCAGTAGTAATACCCAGCTTCTATGTTCAGCACTCTATGTACTGACTAAGGAAGGATTAAAATGAAAGCTCTGCTCTCCTATTCACAGCTCATGTTCTCCAGCTGTTCCCTGACTCCATTTTACTGCTCATGTCACAGGTTTACTGAGAGCTGTGCAAAATCCACCTTTGCAATTAACAACACAGCGACAACAGCGCCAATAGAGTGACCATTTATGTCCTTAAGTCAGACAAGAACTACTACAAAATATTATTTTATATGGGGAAAAAACTAATTAAAAGAAAAAGCTAATGATAAGAATTATAATTACTATTCACTACAGATGCAATTATAAGGAGATAACTTCCAATTATGGCAGCAGTAGTGAAGTAGAAGAATAATGACAATTAGTTCTTCTCTTTGCTGCCTGAAGACTGTTATTATTTAATATCCTGTGGGGCAAGACAGCACGGGTAGCCATGAAATCTGAAACAAGTATGAGAAAGGACAAATACATTAATTTTCTAGGAGTTTGAGAGGCGATGCTTTTTCCTGGTGGCTGACTGTCAATCAGCCAGCATCACTCCAAGTAATATTTGAAACTTGCTTCCCCATTACACCTTTCAAATGCTTGTTTCATTTGCTGTTGACCTTATCTACGTCTTAATGAGTAAAGCACAAAGCTCTCTCCCCCTTGCCTTGTTTACAGATCTTCTAATATATGACAGCCAGCCTGAATCTGTAACAAAGGCAAGAGAAAGGAATGTCATCTTCAACAGGGAAATAAGGAGGTGCAATGCTTGTATTGTGCAGAAACTCATGAGGGCCTTCTATAACTTCAGAAATAGAAAGGAAGATAAGCTTGCCATTGTTAGAGGTAACCAAGGGTATTTTGGCATTAGGTAAAAATTTTGCAAGAGTAATATATTCCTAGGGAAGATATCACATACAGACTGAAAATTTTGACAAATGCTAAATTTACACTTTAAATGTCAACTTTTGAGTGGCATATTCCAGACAACATCCAGCCTTTGGGGATCAATGAAATGGCCAAGCAATAGACAGCTCTCTTTCCTGAGCTCCAGGATGTACAGCAGAGATGCTATGTGTAGATGGGGAACACTGAATTTTTAGCACATTTCAGTATCCCCAGTTGTGGTGAATAGCAGCCCTGTTCTGGAATGGATGCCACCATGTTTCCCTGGAGGATGTACATGCTACCTCCTCGTGCGTATGGCAGGGTGGGTGACAGATGGTGGGCTCGGGAGGATTACAGCTCCCTTAGAACAAAACCAGATTGGGCGTGGACAGAACTGACTGAAATGTTTTAGTGCCATCTGCCAATGGAGAGGAGAAACCGACTGGTCTACCTCTGCCAGCCTTTTGCAGTTCTACTGTCCCTCTTCCACCTGCAGAGACACTGAGCCTCCTCCCTGCTTTCCCTGTGCCACACTGCACAAGCACAGCTCTCGTGCCATGACCCCATGGTGTGCAATCCTAATCCTGCACCCAGACACTAATGGTCAGCACTGACATTTCCAAAATACATCCTTCCACTTTTCCCCACTGATGTCTTCCTGCACTTGTGAAATATGAGTGGGGTGTTACAGTGCTGACAGTGAATGCACAGGCTCAGGGCAGAGCATGGGGCTGCCACACAAACACTGCACTGCTCAGGAGTGACACATGCTGCAGTACCACAAAGGGGCACCTATGGACCAGTCAGGGTGCCTGGCAATATCATCATAATCTGTCACTGGTTGCTTTTGCTAACTGAATGTGTATTCCAAGTATATGAGGAGAAGAGTTACATTTTTATGCAAAGAAAAAACAATTTGGGAAAATACCCATGTAAATGCATTTGAGGATGTGGTGAATTTGCAGAGAAATTGGAGTGTTTTAAATATGGCTGCCTCCATAAATGTAACTATTCATGTAAATAAAAGAAACTGTTCCAGTAAAGAAGACTCAGAATACTCTTAGATTTTGGATTTTTTACAGCACTCTGCCACTGTCTACCTGTTAAAGCTGTGCATAGTACACATGACTCCATCTACATGTTCAGGACCATATATGCCAATGCAATAAGGGATAAGGGTGGACCCACAGGCAGGATATGGACAGAAGGAATAGGAAACATCAACACTGGTCTGCAATACACAGGAAGAATCACCTGAATTGATGTATTTATTTTGTGGAAAAGTCTGATGATACTACCATGGATTTTTTAGCACAATGCACACAATATGTTGGTGATGAGAAAAATTACTGTTCCATTGCCTTCCTGTGACCATGGTGTAACTCAGTGGGAATACACCACCTTGCTGAAGCTCTTATATACCTGCTGCCATGCACTGGGGATGGCATGGATCACTCTCCTTTGAACTCGAATGTCACCAGTTCACCCAGCAGAGCACTGTGGCTCTGCACTAATCCCAGCACAGCACTATTCTAACACAAGTAGGCAATAAATTAAATGAACTGCATTATGTACATACAACATCTGTGCCTGCCTAGACATGACTTTACCTGATTGAAAGTGAGCTCTGGGATCGGATTCCACAAATGGCTGAATCTTTACGTCTCACTGTGTGTTAAGTGTGTCCAGATGGCAGGTGATACACAACTATTAACAATCTACTTTCCCTTCCCTGAAGTGTCTTTGTAGAGCATTGCTGATGTTATTGTAAAGATAGAGGTGATTGAATATGCAAAATATTTTAAAATAATCCTTGTGAGAAAAATGGAGTGCATTCATGTGCTTTACACAGATACATACACACACGGTGTATTTTGCAATGCTGCCAACACAGTCATTGTCCATTTACAGAGAGAAAAAAGTCAGAGATAAACAGAGGCATAATAGGATCATTCTGATTTGAATGCTTTGTGCTGGCACTTACACTTATTCAAAGCCATTCTTTTACCAGCCTACAGAAACAGAACCCAAATTTTTCAGCCAGATTTTGAGATGCTCTCCTCAGAAAACTAGTGCACATTTGAAATAATTTGTCACTTAACTCAAAGTTTGTCCATCCTTCAATATAGATGTCATTTCAGTGTAAAGGGAAGTAAAAATTATTGCCCCCACTGCATTTCCCCTGTGTAGCTCAGGTATCATAGGTCAGTCATTCAGGACCCTGTGATGCCTATTTAACCATTAACACAAACATATTTAGTACAGGTGTTTCTGTAACTGTGAAAGACTGGAAAATCTGTAGAGTTCATTGGCCTTTAAACTCACACTTCTGCACCATGTGATGCAGTGGCCCAGCATTAATGTGCTGGGCTGCAATATCAAAGATTGCAGGGTCAAGATCTCCTTGGGATTCTTTTCTTACTCTGTCTCTTTATCCACATGCATTTTCTCATTTCAGCTTTTGGAAAAGAAGCATATTCAGGAGGAAAAGACAGCAGGTTTTTTAGAGAAGTTAATTTAGGTGCTTAGTGTAGTGCTACAAAAGCAAACAAACAAACAAAAAAAGAAGAAAATATTTGGCACCTGAGTAGTTGGGGACTGCTTCACTTTTTCTAGCTTGTATATTTTTTTCTAAAATACACTTATATGATGAAAATTTAAAAGTGCAATCTATACCCAGTCATTTGATTATTCAGGGTGTGTGTAACCCATGCACTTCCATTTTATACTCCTGTCAGAGATTCCAACAAGGCAAAAATGAAACACAGTATATATAATACACTTACCATACATAAACCGAAATCCTTTGTCCTCCAGCCATGGCCAAAGGGGCTGAGGTGATTAGGGAAGACCCACTGATTCCCGAGCTTCCTAGAGTTTGTTTTCCTATGTCTTTTGGGGCAATTGCCCAGAGGCCTGTGTAGTGGTGAACTCTTCAATCAGACAAGAAGTGCATAGTTCAGAGTCCAGGCAGCTGATGACACCTGGGAGAATATTCCTCTAACAGCATTTGGCAGAGAGGCACTGGTAATGTGATTCAAGGCCCCATGAAGGACCAAAGCAAAAGGGGGAGTTGTGAACCTGCTCCAGTGCCCTGGCACAGCCAGGCAGCCACACTCCATCCCTCCACCTGGAGCCACATTTGCTCTATTTCTGCTCTGCACCTGCTGCTCCATTACCTGCCTTGTCACTGCTGCAGTAGCTACTTACACAACAACAATATCCAACGACCTTTTCTTTCATTTCCTCTTTTTTAACTCCACACCATTCCTGCTGTTCCTAACAAGAGATAAGTTCCTTACTTCACTTTCTGTTCCTGGGAGTTCACCATTTCCAGGTGCTGCCCTTCCCCTTAGGACAAATCCCTGGCTGCACTTACAGGTGTTTAGTGCACTCATCCCCTCGATGCCACGTAACAGAGACAAACATCACAGCCCTAATCAATAGCTGTCCTTAGGGAGCCTTTTGTAGAATTCTGTTTAGAAAAAGTATGTGGAACTCAACCTTAGATCTCAACACAGAGGCACTGCTCTCAAGTTTTATTGATTGAAAAAAAAAATAATAAAGCCACATGAAAATGCAGGTTGTAGGGCAAAGGGAGAGTTTTGTAAAAATCAGGCACTTGACAGGTTGAGTTTCCTAATCTGAACTCTGGTGGTGACACTTCTGTTTTATAAAATCCTCAGTGAATGACATATTGCAAAAGGTGCTCTCCTCCACCTGGGACTCAAACAGTAGCTGACAATATGGGTCATCTATCTATCTATCTATCTATCTATCTATCTATCTATCTATCATCTATCTATCTATCTATCTATCATCTATCTATCTATCTATCTATCTATCTATCTATCTATCTATCACTTCTACTTTATTTGCTTAACACAAGCAATGGAAAACAAAGTACTGTTTCCTTCAGAAATTTCCTGGCCATGTTTAATGAGAAAAAGTTGTTGAAGATGGTTATTTTATTGAGATAGGCTAATGAATAAAGCTACTGTATCAAAATAGGAATGCTGTGTATGTGATAAAGTATTTAATTGAATTATTTTGATTGAATTTGTCATTCAGGAAGTGGCTAATGCAGCTATGATGGAATTGCACTGAACTCCTTCTTTTCTTTCCCACAAAGAAATTTGAAACACAGCTGTTTTTACCATGCTTATCTTAAGCAGAAACGATGAGTTTTATTCCAGGATGGCAAGATTTTGCAATATTATAAATTTGGGACCAATATGAAAACATAACATTTGTATGCATTAATGAACTACCCAGGAACTAAATATTTTACAGACAGAATGTGAGAATTTCTGTGTAAGGAGCATATGAAAAAATGCCACCTCACACAGAATTCCCTGCCTCATATCTATATTGTGGTTATCCTAGTTTTAGATAATAACAATAATCTAACAAAACGATTTTGTACTTTACATTTCCAGTCTTCCCCTTTTATGACCTTCTCTGTGCTTAAGAAGCATTAACCCATTATGCCTCATATGTTTTTTGGTTTACTATTATT
The DNA here is from genome assembly GCA_034509425.1 of Eopsaltria australis. Taxonomy (NCBI): domain Eukaryota; kingdom Metazoa; phylum Chordata; class Aves; order Passeriformes; family Petroicidae; genus Eopsaltria; species Eopsaltria australis. The sequence goes on along the minus strand of JAVTVJ010000055.1, from coordinate 4,880,035 downwards.
ACCGTCAACATCATAAACTAAATCTCTATGATAAAAATATTATTAATCTTTTGCAGAGAAGTCTCTGGAGGAGAGATTAAATCACGTAGCTTGACAAGCCAGCAGAGGAACACAAATGTCTTCACTGTAACTCAACTGACCAGGAATACGCAAATATTTTTTTTGTAGTTAAAAAAATAAATAGAGAAGTAGATTCTTACTTCTCATCATAGTGCTGTCACCACCCAGTCTACATTTACACTGACATTCTCCAGGGCAGGATTAGAAGTTTTGGAACAGCTTCTGCAAAAGCTGAAGCTCTGTGAGCTAGGGCAGCTCTGACTGCCTAAGGAAGGGATATAATAAAGGTCTAACCTCTTAATTTTGGGGAGTTGAAAGAAAATACCCAGATGCTATCAGCTGGTAAAAACGAATGCAAATGCATTCTTTAATACAAATGTATTTCCCTTTAAAGAAAGTGTTTTTGTTAATTTTATTTATCTGTATACAAAGGGAGGCTTATAAAAATTGTATTTCATACAGCAAAAAATAGGTATAAACCATGATAGCATCTGATAGATGACTGAAAGAATTTCTATCCTCTCAGTCCTGAGTATTCTGCTCATTTGGCATAAAGAGAAGTCTGCATATCTACCTCAAAGCAGTGTCAACATGATAGGCAAGGAGACCTTAACACCCACAGCAGCTCCTGTCCAGCCTTTCAGATATACCATAAACAAAGGGATTTCAGTAACCCACTGCCTGCTTGGGCTGAGGTCACAACACAGATTTTTTTAAAGTTCTTTGTTTGTGGTTTTTTGTTTGGTTGGCTTTTGTTTGTTTTTGTTTTGACAACACTACTGTGTTTGTGAAATGCTTCCTCTTGTGGAGAGTCAAGATTCACAGTAAAATGGTTGCAGAATATAGGTCAGAATTATTATATAAGTGCTAACTATAACTTGAACCAGGAGAATGAAAAACAGTCTCAAAGTATCATTAACACCATTGTACCACAAATCATCATTTCAATCATTATTGTAATTATTCCTGTAACAGCTCTGGAACGAATAATTATTCCTTAGTAACCATTAAAGAAGAGAGAAAAGTAAGAAAAAAGAAAGTTAAGCTTCTATCATTTAAATGAAAAGTTCATGTCTAAGTATGAATCAAGCAAAAAAAATACATATTGTTTTATGTATATGCAATATAGAACTATATCACTTCCAAACCAAAATATGCATGAAATATTGAAAGATCAATGTGGAAGCTAAAATATCAAAGCTAATTAAGAAAATTAACAATTTGGTATTTTACTGAAAATGCATGTAATTGTAATTACAACAGCACGATATGTGCTTGAAGAAAATTGAAATACAACACCAGCATGAGAGCTCTGCACAGAACGGGAAAATTGGCTCTGAGGGAAGAGAAACCAAGTTTGCTTTACAATCCTTCCTGTGAGGGAAGGGATGACAAGTGTGCTTCCTTGGCTTTGCTGCTTGTTTTCCTCTACTCTGTGGCACACTGTCAAATCTGAAATGGCCCTAGAATTCAACCAGTCCCTCACTCGGGATGAACAAATGAATATGTGAAAGAGGATTACTGTGATTAGAATCATCACCACAATGATTTTTCCACAAGAAATGCTGCAAAAAGTTGTTTCTTCAATACTTTCAAATTAATCTCCTTTTACAAACATATAGATACGTTCAAGTAGATGCTCCTAGGTGTGTACCAGTGAGGTATGTAAATGTGTTTACTTTGTTACCAAAGACGTACATTTTAATCCTTGTTCTCTCTAGCTTATTCCCTTCAATTCAAAAAGGAAAATAATTCCTTTCATTACCGTTAGGGACAAAGTGTGCTGGAAAATACCACGTTACCTTTTCAGCCTCACACTTGACAAGGGTCTTGCAGCCCCTGGTGATGCTGAAGTGCTGCACACACGGACAGTGAACAGTGTTTCCTCTTCAAAAGCACTGATTTAATTCCCAGCAGGTCTTGGTGAAGCACAAAGGACAGTGAACCAGCAGCTGACATGAACCTGCCTTCCTGGTCCCTGTGCTGACTGCCTAGAATGTTCTCCTGGCATTTTCAACTTGAGTGTTCTATAAATCTTTTTCTGCTCTATTGAGAAATAATAGTCCTACCTTTAAAAGGCTGGCCCTTGGCCCGGAAAGAAGGGTGGTGTACCACAGTAATTATGGACATTTTTTCCAGGAGCGTTGGTTTGCCTGTGTGTTTTCATGCTTTGGTGTGGAGGGCCAATGTGACAAACAGCATTTTTTGTTCCAAAGTAAGATGGCTACCCCGTAGTAGAATCAGTTTAAAGAAGATTTTTGTCATTGAACTGGAAAAGAAAAAGATAGGCTTGTCACTTTCCCTCATTTTTTTTTGTAGAGGAGGAGTATGTTAAAGATTTCAACAGTGATATTCTTAGACAACTTCAATTTCACATGAAAGCATGTTTCTGCCTCCTCTGCCTCTCCTGTACTATATTGATAGGTCTTTGGTTGTGCCTACTGTTGTGAAGAAAATTAGCTCTTTCTCATTTCCACTTCAAAACACTGCCTGGCAGGACCATCCTCTTCCATACCTCAAATGCATTTAGTTTAGAAAGAGCCTTAGAGGAAGATTCTGGTGGAAGCATGAATACAGTGCATGATTTCAGGAAGGAATAAAACCTCGTCTGAATATACATGTATACATTAATGCACACACACAAATGCATATAAATATTTAGCATATATGCAAGTACACTGGTAAATATGTGTGTATGTATTTCTACATACACGAACACATGTATTGATATACAACTAAATATACAAACCTCAATGCAATGTACAGATACCCAATCTAATTTTCAATTAACTTGCAATCAGAAGCTTGAGTACTTTATGTGCTCACACCCACATGAACATATTTGTCCTTTTCAACCAAAACCACAAAGATTTTATAGATATGACTGTAAGAGCAATAAAATTAAAATTAAACAATTAGTAGTATCATCATCAAATTGAAGGATGGGAGGATAAGTACACTGCACAGGCTTTGAAAACTCCTTTTCCTTTGCCACTGAGGACATGTCTGCTCTTTACCCAAATGCCAATGATTTGAGGAGGTATGAAAAATTGTGCACAAGGTACTCCTCTGTGTTCAAGTGAATATTTCCTATGTGGCAAGTCCCAGCTGTCAAAAAACAAAGTGATTCCATGATTTATTAGCATTCAAACAAACTCTGCAGAGATTCTCACACTCCTCATTGTGCCTTTAATATTCTGTGCAGAATAGTAAATGGTTTTCTGCATACAGATACATTTATGTGCAAATCTTGCTAACTGTGTGCTTGTTCAGAGGATATGTCTGGTTTTTACATGCCTAACTCTTAAATTTAATAAGTAAAAATGATAAAAGTAAAAATGATAAAAATGATTAAGTAAAAATGATAAAAAAGTAGCCAAATAAGTAAAGAATATGAAGGAAAACAAAGGTCTATGGAAATGTACTTCTAGAAAAAACTTTTTACATGTCACTTGAGTATATATCTCTGAAAAGGAAAAATATTTCCTGTGGAAAAGTAGAACATGGATTAATTTAATTATCAATTTTTCTAATAAAATCTTTGTAGAGCAGCACTATTTGAAATCTTGTATTGGGCTAAAGTACCAGATTCTATGAACATATAAATCAAAGAGATTCTTTGTGAACAATAACCATTAACACTTAATCCATCACATTCCTGCTTTCAGATCGAAAATCTGGACTGGAGTTAATACAGTCAGGATTCTAACTTGCTTTCCAATGCCATATTCTGCTTTTAAAGGTAGCAAGCATAACTTTTAGATCTTAGAGCTCTCATTAGATTTTCAGCAAATGTTCTCCACTCCAGATGAAATAAAAAGTCTCAGTTATTCTGACAGTGAAATCTCTACAATTTGCTTCTGAACTGTTCCTTTCAAGTAATGAAACCACATAATTGTCTACCAGGCTTCAAAAGTTTCCACTCTGTTTTGTTAATGTCTACATGGAAAAGAATCCCAGTACAGAGGGGACTTCTAAGTAATTTCTGGTTTTCCAGTGATTAACTGGGTAATCGCAGTTTGAATAATCCAAGTGTTTTAATTTGTGACTAATTACTATGTACAGTTGTCAAGACTGGGGATAAACAAGCAGTAAGGCAGGCAAGTTGACTTCCTGAGAGCATTCTGAATTGTCTTGAGGGAAACTTCTCATTGCTGTGCCTTACCTGTTTGAGTAAGAGTGTCTGGCAGTGCTGCATAATGTGTGCTTATTTTTGAAAGTTTGAGCGTTTTGGTGAGGAACAATTTAGATAATTGTACTGCAAAGCCCCTGGATTCAAAAGGTGAGGGGTGGGAAGCGTGGTGTGTGTTTGCTGACACCTGCATGCTCAGAGTATCTCTCAGGCAAAGAACTCATTTTGTACCTCAGAAAATTTAATTGCACCAGTCTTTGTCTTTTACACCGTTCTGTTACTATTCAGTTTTAAATAGTTCCATAAACCTCCTTAAATGGTTAGGAGGTAGCTGAGACTCTGGCTAGGTAAACCCTTCAGTCACACAGCTTTGGGAGTTCTTTGACAGGAACAGCAGATCTGTTCCAGAAGAGATAGTGTATGACAATATGGGCCAGAGTAGAATGTAAGCTTTGATTTCATCACTGTACATACTGTCCAAGAGATTTTCATTGATAAAACTCTATTACTGCCTGCACGTTGGCAATAGAACTTGCATTCAGCAAACACAGGTAAATACCAAAGCTGGCACATGTAAAAGGTTGGGGGCGTGCCTCAAAAGGCACTTGATAATGCAGATGAATAAATATTTTATATTGTTATAATCTCTTTCATGCAAACCACCAAGCAAAGTGGAAATGACAATATAAACACATTTCTCAGTATAATCAGTATGATGAGAAGTCTCTTTCATTTTGATAATTTTATTTCCATTTTCTTTTGGCTTTCAGAAAGACCACTCATCTGTGAATTGAGTGAATCATTTCTACAGGTATTTATTGATTTAGGTGGAGACATAGTTATCAGAAAACTCCAGGCCAAAGAAATGAAAAGCCCCTGCCAAGAAGATACTGTGTGAATATTTCCCAGGGCTAATTTAACCCTGTAGAGCAGTGGCCCTGTCACACCTGCAAGAACAGATAATCAGAGGATGCTGAGAACACACGCAATCAGCCCAGGGCCAGCAGCCCACGCTGGCATCACCCACGGGCTGCGACTCAGAGAGGAACCCAGAGGGCAGCAGCTGCTCCTGGCAGATGAAAACCTCAGGAGCACACATTTCTACCTCAGAGGGCAAAGAGCACCCAGAGGGGCTTTCCAAGCCCTCAGCTAGGTGCTGACGGGACAGCAGTGCCACCTCTGGCTCTGAGCACGCCATGGGATTGCCCAGGCTGGCTGGGCAGGGATGCACGAGTCAAGAGGTGACTGTGTTGTGTGGGTACTTGTCTGCTATTAATTATAACAGCTTGGTTCCATTAGCACCAGCAGCTGCAATTCCTCCCAGCTTGAGCCCCTATTAAGGAATAATCATTTACAGCATGTTTACTCCTGACCACTTCATGAATAGACTTCAGAATTTCAGAAGGCTGCTGACAGTTTAGGGCAAACAGCTGATTAAAATAAATATGGAAGAACGTAAAGAACAGCATGTCTTTTATCCACCTACACCTTTGCCTATGGACAGGGGAAATGGAACTCACTTTTGCTTTCCCTGACATACCTGGAATTCCTAAAATTTAAACCAATTTGAAGGGAAAATTATGTAATTTAGATTTTTGAGAAAATAGAAGCTACCTATTTAAGACCTTCTTGGGCTAGTAATAGAAGTTTGTGTGCTGGAAACCTTCTTTGAAATAAACCTGAAACAAGTTAGCTGGCAGGTAGGTTTGTGCTGCAAGGGATTCTGACAGCCTGTCAAAGTTCCACTTTTCTCACATTCAATCAACCTCTCTCTTCTAAAGAAATCAGAAAATATGTCAAAATGACAGCTGCTGAAGCATAGCAGGAGCAGCAGCCAGCTAACTGCTAGGCCTATTACCTTAGGAAAAAATCAGGGAAAACTTGTGTAAATGGCACACACTGGGTGGGGTTATAATTTGTCTGGTCAAGTAATGACTCAATTAAAGGCTAATTAACCCTTCAGCTACTGTTACTAATGTCTCCACAACTATTTTTTTTTTATTATTATTTTGAGGTTTTGGCTCATATAGCAGCAACAAACTGATTTACAATGGGATTACTTTGATGCTTCTAATGACTTTCCAAAATTAATTTGCCACAACATTGAGTAGAATTAATTTGAAAGCAAATCCAGCAGAGACAATAATATAATTATATGGGATTTTAAACTGATATATTATATTGGGTCAATATAATCTTGATGATCTTAAAAGCTGGAGGAAGAAATAACAGTGTTTGTTTGTCTGAGGGCTCAGTTGCTGCTAATGCTCCTGCTCAGCAGAACTTTGTATGTGCAGAGGGCATCCCACCCTCACCCAACCTGCTCAGATTCTGTAGGAGCTCCAGTTCAGATCTCTGTCCCATTTCCTTCAGTTTAGTCCTGGTTTTACCAGCAGTAAATTCCTTTGGCAATGGCAAGAACCTGGTCTTAGACTGGAAAGCTTAAATTCATGTTCTACAAGTATTTCTCTGATAACTCCGTCTTTATTCCTCAGCTAAACCTGACTGGAATCTCAGGACAAAGAAAGGCAATGCTCTGACTGCATGGCTCAATTTCAAAAGTCTTCTGCAAACAACAGAGCTCCTCAAGCCTCTCACAGAAAGGTCATAAAAGGCTTTCTCTGGGAAGATCTTAAGCAACACAAATATACAGGAGGCTCCTGGCTCTAGAGGTGTGTGTGCACACAGAAAGGGTGAGACAGGGACCAGGCAAAAGAACATGGAGCTCCCAAAGATAGAGTTGCAGGGTGGATTTGTCCTAACACCTTTAGCTGCAGACTTTACCTTTGACATCTTGTACTTAAAAGTTTGAAAAAGACATGGCATTAAGTTTTTTTTTAAGAGTGTGGGAAGCTTTAGATGGACAAGATACAAACCCTGTAAAATAATACAACTGAAAAGCAGCAAAATGGCACTGAGAATTATTTGTTAGAGCTGGAAACAATACATCCCATCTTCACATTGGGGAAAGTATGAGTGATATGTTATTTCCAACCCCCTCTTTAGTAGCTTTTAGTGCTTTTAATTGCACATCTTCTAATGCAAAGTAAAAGCAGGCTAAGTCCTACCACGGAAATCATCTCACACAAAATCCAGCCACTTCAATTTATATGGCTTAATCTTTACTCAGCAGATCCTGCTTAAGTTTCGAAGTGCAAAGTGAAGTAAATCTCCTTTTAAAGGCTGCAGTCATTCATTGCTCACTATGGCTGAGAAATGGCCTTCAGTGTGGGATGGGAATCTCTCCTCTGTTACACTGAGCTATTCAATAAGGATCTGAGAGCAAATTCCCTCTAAGTAATTTCTAGAGGAGAGGTTTCCAGCTGTGAGGCATGTTTGCTTGTGTTATATGAGCACCCTAATTACTCCAGAAAGAGCATTATGTTCTCATACCCAACCTTTGAGAAAAATTACAATGATGCTGTGGTGATAAAAATGGGAGTAAGCAACAATCCCAAGAAAATCAAATTCAACAAGCCATTCTTGTAGCCAATTGTGCAGTCTCAGTCACAGCCTTGACTTTCACACACCTCATTTAGAGAGAACAAAAAGCTGGTTCCCCGGTATATTATTGTAAACAGCCCCCACACAACCCTTAAACCTGCTTTATTTCAAACTTCCATCTGCCTTCTAATTTGCCTTTGCTTGGGAAAGCAGCAAAAACTCTGAACTGGTATGACACATCCTTCATTCTGTCTCATTTTTTTTCATTAAGAATGCTTGAAAAGCTTAAATTCCAACATCAAAATAATAATTAACAAAGAAATGGCAAGCTAAAGGACTACACTTTTTTCCTTTGGTTATAGGAAGCTTCCTTTTCAAGTTGTTTGGTGGCAATACAAAAACACCCAAAAAAACAAAAACAACAGAAACAAAATCCCAAACCAAAGAACCCTCATAATTAAGGCCTCTGCAGGGTCATGGCAGCCCTGAAGGATTTACCTGTAAGAGTTCAGCACTGCTCATTAATTCCAATTCTCAGGCTGTTAAATACAGCTAAGCTCACTGCAGGATTACAAATTTAGACAGGAAGAGAAAACCAGGTCCCTGTTCTTTACAAGTGCTCATATTTTTATTTATTTTTAACACACTTCCCTGTATAGACAATAACTCCTGAGTTATTTCAATCTCTGACTCAATCCCTGTGTCAATCATGAGCCAAGCATTTCACACACAAAAGTCTTCACCTGACATTAATTCCTGATGTGGTGAAAACACACTGAGGGGATTTTGTAAAGAGTTATTTACCAGAGTCTGCAATTAACACATCTCCTATTAAAACATGATCATTTGAATTCTTTTCAAAATTGGCTATCTATATAGAGCTTCACTGACCTTCCTGGAGACTGAAATGACAATATACAAAGCAGATACATCAGAACAGTGACCAAACAGGGATTACAGCTTGGTGAAGCCCCTACCCTGAATGATGTGCCCTAGAGCCATTTACTGGGGGAGAGGAAGATGGGGAAAAAAAGAGAGCATTTTTGTGTAATCAGGAAGTATCAAAAGATAGGAGAGGATTTATTTAGGGTGTATGAGCTATGTGCATGCACCAGTAAATGAATTGGGACTTGCATGTGAGAAGATTGACCTCTAATTATGATATATGAAATTATTTCCCCACAGTCTGTGAGGTACTTGGAAACAGGGCTTCTGCTGCAGGCTCCTGATGACATCTGGTGCTCCCGGGTGAGAAAATCAAAATCAGAGGTATGACCCTTCCATTTACCTTAAGAATATACCAATATATGGCTCTAAACACCCAAAACATACCCACGCTCTGTCCCTCATTCTTAATTCCAGGTCTGCAGAGCTCTAGCTTGATGCACACAGCTTGATTGTAAAGCAGTCTGTCTCTCTGGATGTTGGAGGTGACATGCTCTCTGCCTAAGGGATTAACCAAAAGGGAAACTTGATCTGAATATCCTGGGGAAGCAGAGTTCTATTGACTCCACGAATCTCAGAATTGCTCATGCAGTAAAACAGGAGTTTTATCCTGCAGGAAAATGAGATCAAGATCTCTCAAGGGACCATGGAAACTCCTGCACCTCATTTGAGCATAAATAACATGATAATCATCACATGTTCCTATAACTGCCTGTACCTTGATTGAAATCAAAAAAAAAATGTAATTATAGATGTATAGATCTACAGCTTACAATATATGGGCATTAGTCAGATCCACTTTGCTAATATTTTCCAGTGAGATATTCTGATCCAGAGCTAATTTAAAAAAAGAAAAGAAAAATTCTATTTTGGTTGCCATGTTAAAAATAGTGGCTGAAACATATACGTTGTTTCTTTCAGTGTTTTAGGACTTAACAGCAAAAATATTACATCAATTTTAAGCAAAGAATGAGACATTATTTAAAAAATGTCACTGGAAAATTTTGAATAAAGATCTCAAACCAAAAATGTTTAATTCAAAATTAATGATACAGCACACATACTGAACGTTACTTCTGTCTGCCAAAATCTAGGAAACCCACGTTTTAGTCCTACATGTTGTGACAGCAAATTGAATATTTCTCCAAATATAAAATGTCTAATGAGTTCACTCTAAACATGCAAAATATTTACTAAACTTATATTCAGTGACTTCCATACAAATGTACTCAAATATTTCAATATATTTGTCTTAAAATAGGATTTAACTGAGTGGATTTCTAAAACTGCAGATGCATTTTTCAGAAAGGATGATGCAAAGGTAACACACAGAATTGTTATCTCTTCCAGTTTTTCTTTCCTAGAAAAGATAAATCCTCTATTTCCTAGTTAAAATTAGGTCCTTCACAATCAAAATAAATTAATTTTAATTAACTTATTTCCATGAAATATTTTAAAGAATGATCAGCAGAGCACAATAATATGTGTTATATGTTGTGCTCTCTAACTAGAGACCTGTTCTCAGTGGGACACTTTAGAAACCTCACACCAAGAAACTTTCAAAGTCTTCATTCACCACTGAATTTAATTTACACCTCCACTAAGAGACCAAAATATATTAATATAGTTATTTGGTAAATATATTAAAAATACTTCATTCTGTATGGAGCAGCAGATTAAATAACCCTCATGACTTATTAAGGAAAAAATATCTTCTCATGCCTGTCTCTCTGATACACATCAGAGATTTCATGGGATGGAGCCAAGATTGCCTCCTGTATGTGACTGTCAGTTTACCAGCTACTGCTTAAGATAATATGTTTCGGTTCATAAGATGACAGGATCTAAACTTTAATTTGAAAAGCCTTCATCTTCCTATGTTGCTATACTTCCTTTCTGTGAATTAGTGCAACTTTAATTTTATCAGTGTGATAGTTGAGGATCCATGAGAAAACTCTTCTTAGACCAACAGAAAACCAATTCTATTTGAGAGAGAGGAAAAAAAAATCTATTAACAGACATCTAGTGCTTTCACAGGATTGATTCTTTTATAGAGCGCTGGCACTTTTGGATGACCTGGCAGCAATAAAATCAAGGTGGTCTGTGCAATTTGACAGTTAGACAATCATTTATTCACACAAGCCTGCTAAGCTCTTTTCGAACTCCTGCAGAAGGAGAGCTTCAATTAAGAGTGAAGAGTAAGTTGTCCCTGATGCTATTAAAGTCAGAATAAAAGCAGGCTGCCCACCTCTCCTGCAATCTCAAGTTTTCATGATATGACTCACAGCCCTCTTTTTCCAAGAGCCACCCATCATGCATTGCCCCAAATCGCTGTAGCCTCTCCACACTCCTGAAGGACTGGATTCCAACCCTCCAGCTGAGCGCTTAAGCCATCCCTGCCAGCATGTAGCACTGCAATAAGAAGAAGGAGAAAACAAAGAGGTGTCTTTGTTTTTCACAATGAACTATGTTCAGTGAAGAGGATGGGAAACCTTTAGACTACTTTGTTTAAAAGGACAGAGACTGCAGGAGTCACAGATCTTTCATCCCTTCTCTCCATTCCCTCCTTCCACCCGTGTGTAATGCAAGTCACCCCCATGAGGAGGACATAAACAGTGAGTGCTCACCAGCACAGGTGGGTGACATTTGAAGCCCTTCTTGCTACCTCAATTTCATATTTTTTCATCATTACAATTATGGCAGAGTTTATCTAGAATGCAAGCTCTGCACTGACTCCAGCTTTGTGCTGAGCACTCGCTGCTCGAGTGGGCCATGTGACACTGTTACTGCTGCAATATTAGCACATGAAAATGGCTTTTTGGCAAACAAGTAAATCAGAGACAAAGCATGCTATGCACAGACTGTAATTATGGCTGCATACTTTTTCATCATGGAGTGAAAAAATTTAGAACAGTATTTACTGTTGTAATTAAACTGATTCCCCCAAGAACTACGATGAACTTTAGGAGGTGATAAATAAACGCAGCAGCAAGCTGTTCCTTTGAGATTTACACTCTTGATAAGATCTCATGAGTTCCTGGAGTGAGAAGAAGAAGGTAGGTTCATAATTTATCTTCTTCAGACCTGATCCAAAACCTATTAGAGTCATTAGAAGTCTTTAAATTGATTTTGCCCAAAGTTCATTCTAAAGTAATTTTATTCTTGAAATACAGGTTTTAATTTTCTAATGTTAAAATGAAACCAGAAATTGCTAGGGCTTAATATTTACTTTAGATAAAAATGATTGCAATATTTTTCCCACACATTTTCTGTAGAGAACAAAAATATTTTATGACCAACAGCAAAGATACTTTTTATAGATCTGCACAACCAGCATCAAGAAATATTTAAGAGAATTTGAAGTGTATATAACTGGACACATAACTTTTTTTTTCAAAAAAACTTCACATTTAAACAAGAGGGCAAGAGTTCTCCTTTCTGAATGCTTATTTGAAGGTCTATGCCCACAGATGTTATGGTTTTCTCCAAGTAACAGAGAAATGAAACATTCATCAGTGCCTTACAAGCCTGGCAGGACTGTGTGTGACCTTTGGGCTCTTGAAAAGGAGAGGGCAGGAATGCTGGGCTGGTTCAGGGCTGGGAGCTTACCCTTTGATTCCTGTGCCTGTAATGACAATGTTTATTTCACCTGATGCCCATTTGGGGAAACATTCCAGAAGAGGAAAAATCATATGTCAGTTTGATGGTTGAAACAGATGTAAATAAGCTGCAATAGGTGGCTACCTGCAGTAGGGTGAGAAATAATTTGTTTCATATTAATTTAATTTGATTGCCAGGGTTGTGTTTTCTCCTTCTTTATTCAACTTCTGTATTCAGTACAGCTTTTAAAAAATGAATTTTCTTTACAGCTTTCTCCAGCACATTTAATCCAACAGTCCAATTGTATGGAGTAAGAAATATTGAGCTCCTCCTTGAGAAGGCACACAACATGAAAGGGGACTCTGGTTTTGGGAACTGCTCCTTTCTCATTTACCCAGCAGCTCTGCCAAAACCATGGCAGTTTATAGCATTATCCCATGGCAGTGGGATCCCAGGTCAGCTCTTAATCAAATAATAGGTGAAGAAGGTGCAAGGTTTTCCTGGGTCTGTTACATACAGGTGGAGCTCATTAAATGACTTTCCCAATGACTTGTGATTCTTCCTGGAGTACTGGTGGCTACTTGCATCAGTTTATAGACACAAGGAAAACTCACCACAGCTCAACAGTGATATTTGTGCAGAACACTGTTACTGTGGGAAGAATAAAAGGTGACTTGGGAGAGGGAAGAGTAGATGAGGGTGAGTGCCTGAAACCTGGGATTCCTTATTTTCTTGCTCAGGTCTCTTCCATAGAGATAAGGAGTGTATTGGATAAAAGCACTCTCAGAAATAGGCTAGACTGCTATATATTCACTAAGTGGGAATACCAGAAAGGAAGTACTTGTTCTTTATTTCAGATAATTTCTGGATTCATGTTCTTATTTTTGAGTGTCTACTTTTTTTTTTTTTTTTTTTTTTTGGCAAGCAAAGCTATGTCAGTCATCTGATATTATTGGTGAATCAATGATATAATTTCTCCATTGATTGATCCTCAGGGTACAACAAAATGGGGTACTATGAAGCCAAAGTTTTCAAGAAACTTAATATTGATGGAATAAGACACATAACCCCCCATTAATTAGTATTTAAAAACTAGACAGTTACTTTTAGTGCAGTGACAAGCAGTTACTCTCCTATTCAATCCCCCTGGAATGAACTGACTAGTTGGACAAGACAGTAATTAATAAGGGAGTTACACATTGGCTTTTTTAAGACACAATGTGAACAGAATCCCACCTGACAAACTTACGGGCTAAATTTTTCAGATGAAAGGACAGGTTCCTGTAATCGAAGTTTGAATTTCTAATGAACAGATATGCATGTTTACAATAACAATAATAACAGAGAGGATTAATTAATCAGCTTTTTCAGCCCTACCTAAATCATTACTTTCTTTCTAATCACAATGCAGCAGTTTTAATAGAGCAGAAACAAGAATTTGCACGATTTGGTCTTAAGTGTATTAGCTTTGTTCATTCTGAAACAGCTCATACTTCCTCTAGGGATGTACACTGTCACTTTATTTAGTTATATTACCTATTTTTACTTTAAAAGAAAAAGAGCATCTTTGACAAAGAGCTCTGGCAGCAAACTCAAGGCATCTCACTGTCAGATGTATTCTGATCACAATGTTTCCTTCTATCTTGGTGTAAGACATACCCGTTGTGTAAATTACAGCTACTAGGAGGAAAACAAAAAAACTGATAGGATAAAAAACACATTGAAAGCTGCTGTCTGGTGTACCTGACATAAAATCTTAAATCGAAGAAAGAAAACCCCAAAACCAGTGTGGACACAGTTTGATGGGTCTTGTAAAAGTTCTTGCTATTGACTCAAGTTACTCTTATGTAGAAAGGTTTTATTTTTGTGGAAGATCAAAATCTTATGAGCAGTGTAATGAAAAAAAAAGTCAAGTAAGTCAACACCCCTTCTCACTAGCCCTTCATCTTTGACGAGAGTATCTGGTTCTAATTCTGAGAACCTTGAATGAGTAACTTAGGATCCCTTCTAAACAGTAAAGATGTTAAAAAGGTAATCGTAATCCAGACCAGAATTTGTACTCCATCTGACATCAACCCATGGAAAAAGAATATCCTCTCTCAGGATCATTTCATGCTGTTTTGTAAGCTGTAATAGTCAAAAGGATGGATCACATCAGAGTGGCTGATTTTCTGGAGGTGTGAGGCCACAACAAAAGATAATTTTTCCTCCTTGAATCCATGCATCTGCTTTTAATACAAAGAAATGGAGAGCATAACACCTAAGGAAGAATTAGTGCAAGTGGTAAATATGGTAGCCTGCCACAGTTATGACTTAAGAAGATGCCAGAAGAAGGAAGTGTTGAGCAACACAACTCAGAAGAACCTGAAAATTTGCAAATCTCATGCAAGTCACTTACATGGGTAACTTGACAGCAGGAGATAGTCTTTATTAAAACTGAGGGAAAGAGAGAAACCTGAGAGGAACAAAACCTGAGGGCTGGAGTCTGCAGGAGTGCCTGAGGGGACCCTCCCTGGCAGCAACCACTGAACGAGTGGAGCTGTGCACAACTGCTCAGAGTGTTCCTTTGGCTCCTCTAAGTTTTTGGCTTAACCAACAGAAAAATTTATCTTTCTATTTAGATGGGTGTAACGTGTACTACTGGTTATTTTTGAACACTGAAGATGAAAACACTCTAAAGAAGCAACGTTTAAAAGACCACAGCAAGCACTGGAGCTTTAGGAAGGTAGATAAATGTTTTTCATAGCCTTTAAAATGGAGTACAGAGGATAATTAATAGAGACACTGAACTTGTAATAGTTAAGAATAGAAAATAGGTCTCCTGACCGCATAAGAACTATTACTACTTTCCAGCAAAGATAAACTGTACAAGTACTCCTCATATCTTTTGTTTACTCTGACTGTTTCTCAAAACAGGCTCATTTTCAAGATTCATTTCTGCAATTGCTTTCAGCATACTCATTTTGTGCACACAGGAAGCAACACCTCTGTCTCTTTTTGCCCTGTACAATGAATAAAGGATCTTTAGTGTTTCTCACCATGGTCCCCTTGGCTCAAGGTGGTTATGTGCTGTGTAACAGAAAACAGAGAAACTTTGTCCACTGGATGAGGGCTATTTTCTTTTGGTTTTTATCCTGTCATATTCTTTTCACAGCTCTTTACTAATAATGCAGTTCATGTTGCATTCATCAATATGCCCTATACTCTATTATAAAGTACTTATGCTGACATTAATAATGTACATACTGATAATGCTTTTGATTCCAAAGTGCCCTAAAGCACTTCACTAAATACAGCCCCAACCTGTAAGTGAATCCAGCTCCCATGCACAGCCCTCTGTAAGCAAAGGGTGACAACACAGTTTGCAAGGTCAGTTAACATACAAAGGATATAAATAATGCAAATACATGTGGGATGCACCACAGGATCTAACCAGCCTGTCAGAGCCAATTTCTGAGGCTGAAGACTGCAAGATGACATGATAGTCCAGCTTGAGTGAACTGAGGGGAGACAGCTGTAGCCCAGCAGAGAAGGCCAGTGTGCATTCTGCCTCATGGGAGCACTGCCTTTACAGAACAACTGGAACAGGCTTTGGAGAACTAAGCATTTGTAAAGAGATAAAATAAGATACACACATAGCACTGAATTGTTAAAATTCCCATTTACTTGGCTGATCACTTCCTAACCCTACTGAATTGGTCTGCCTATCCATCATGCTTACACTGAACAGAAAACCTATCAAGTTGATAAATATTATCCTGGGTTTTTTGGTTTTTTTGTGTTAATACATATTTTTTCATATCCATAAGCTTTTTATCTTGTATATGCTATGACCAGAAATAATAACACGACAAAAAGAGCCAGAGCTTATATCTGAACCAATCAACACCTCATGGATCTTACAAATGTCTCTTATGACATTTTCCTCTTAAAATCTAAAATGTAACTGCACAAAGATTTCACATAAATAAGAACTGTAAGTACATGCAGCATTGTATAAAGAATGGCTGTCCTTGTAGGGACACCCAATAAAATTGATAGTTTTGACATTGTATTGTCAGTTGTTATTTAATCATTTAATTGACTTAATGTAAAAGTATGAAGTGATGACTGAGACAAATCTCCACTGTGCAAATGGAAAAATGAGTCGTTGGAAGTGGCAAAACTGACAGGCTGCATTCAGAGGTTAATGCCAAGGGGGAGAGTTTTGTCACATTAAAATTTGGGACACAAACTTTGCAGAATGGTATAACGAGGGAAATCTGATTCTGATTTTCTTCATTCCAAAGCAAGAAGTGCCTTACAGAAGTAACTTCACATTTCCATAGGCTGGTCATTCAAGTGGA
This sequence comes from Eopsaltria australis, assembly GCA_034509425.1. Taxonomy (NCBI): domain Eukaryota; kingdom Metazoa; phylum Chordata; class Aves; order Passeriformes; family Petroicidae; genus Eopsaltria; species Eopsaltria australis. The sequence continues at coordinate 4,863,508 of JAVTVJ010000055.1, read as the reverse complement.
CAAAATAGGCACAAATCAATTATTTATGGTAGAAGTTGCATCTCCCAAATAGAGGATTGTATCACTGTATTTTTGTTTTGTTTAAACAGGAGAGTGGAAAAGATTCACCATATTTTCTGAGAGTTTGTTGGAAGACAGAAAAATGACAAACTGTGAAAAGGGCATATTTTTTCATTAATAATCAAGCTGGAGTCCATAATCCAGAGTTTTGAGCCTTTAATTTACAATTTAACTGGCAGCTCAAACATCCGGATAAGACAGCAACTGAAATAACATTTTATCTAAAGGCTTATCTCTTCTATCAGAAAGGGTATGAGGAATTAATTCTAAGTTTATCCTATGAGATCACAGAGGGCAAAGCTAGAGAGATATGCTGGATTAATCCTCCAATATCTTAAAAGCAAAACACATTGGAGAGGCCAATAGACAAGGGGTAAAACCCCCAGCAAATATTAAATTTGATGAAGGTTACTTGCATTTTGAATATATCTTGAACTGATTTTTGTTCTCCCAAACTATTTTAGTTTTTCATTGCAAGTAAGTGTATAAAGTGATAAATGGCTCAAATAATTATTTTTTTTCTGATCTTTAGTTAAAAATTTAGCATGAGCTCTTAACATCTCTTAACTTGTCTGTGAGAAGATGTAAATCAGGTCCCCCACCTTGATCAGCACAATCTGGGTGGATTAGGCCTTCTCTGGGTGAGGGTTGGACGAGATGAACAACTCAGACCACTTCCAACCTTATTTTATTATTCTAGTTGCTTACTCTATTTCTCAGTTTAAGCAATAATGTACTTTTTGTTCCTTTATTTCTTATTGAAAATAAATGAAGTCTATATTTCCCTCCATCCAAAACAGACTGAAGTTCACACAGGAAGGGTGAGGACTCTCTATTTAGTGCTCTATCCATACTCTAGTCAACAGAACAAATCAAAGCTGAGTTGCCATTTAACACTTAATCAGAACAAATTCCAAAATCAGAGATGGATCTTATTACAGAGTCAGGACTAGTGTGATTTTTGTGTTTAGACAAAAGCTTTTCACACATGCCTTGTTTGAAAAAGATTCCTGCAGTACGGATTTATCCATATGTATTTCACCAATAATTACTTATTGTGAAATTTTGCTCTTCTGTTCATGTTAGAGAAACAAATATATATATACCCCCCTTCAAACCTGATGGTGATAAAAAGCTCTTCAAGGTCTTAGAACCACGAGTTCTCTGCTACTGAATGCCAGCAATTCTCACAACTATTTGTCCCAGAGCAGTGGTCTCATATACTCTTTTGACAGACTTTATTTAAAAGGTGATAAAAAGAAACAAAGCCCGTTTTGCAAACTGATATGTTAATGTTTACTGGGGAAAAAATATTGTCAAACTCTCACATTTCTGCTTGTGGAAATTCTCTGATCACCAACATAAAATATCTTTCAGCGGGCAATTTCAGACTCTGGAAGTAGCTGAACCATGTTAACACTGAATGCATGAAAAATCCAAACAGATTTATTCAGCTTGTTTCTCAGTTGAGCAAATTAGTCCAAACTTAAGTCATTGACAATCCAGTGAAGCAAGGTTTTGCACAAAAGCTGCCTTATTTATTTGGCACTTAGAAGAGCAGCCAGTCCTATCAACACAACTGTTTAAGATGCAGCGACTTAAGATTTTTGAGAGATCAGGTAAAGTTGATCACATACTTTTGAGTATTTTGATTAGATTTCTTGACTCTTCTTAACACTCTCTCATAAGTAGGAAAGAACTGCTGCTGAAAACCTGCTCTTCCTCAAATAGGCAACTTTGCTCTTTACATTTTACTTTTCAGAATCTGTTGATACTTTTTTCGTCAATACCAAAAATTTAATCAAGACTAGAAATTTGAAGGATATGGCTTTTTTTTCCTCCCCAAACAGCTTTTCTATATTAATCACATAAAGTGGAAAGACTAAGCAGTCCAGCCATTTTCACACTGGATCCATTCAACCCTGATTAATGCAGGTGTTTTGGAAACTGTTACACTGAGAAGATTCACAACATTCACTGCTTCTCACTCTTCTCCTTTTAGCCTTGGAAGTGTCTGTGAGTTTGTGAAATAGAAAACGTAAGAAAATTGTCTACTTAAGCTGAAAGGTTAATTCTGACACTTACCTTTATGGCAGTATTTGTCTACTAATGAAAAAAAACTCATAAGAAATACTTGCATACCGTAACATATGGACAGATTATTCTGGATGACACACATATAACACCTCAGATTTAGTCAGACTTAAAATGAGCATTCAGGCAGTCTAGAATATGTTTATTTTATCTGTAGTACAGTTTACTCCAGCTTGTTGTATGTCCTGCTTTGAGATAAACAGCAAAGAACGTCTTTCTTGGTTAGACCAAATATGAGAATTTGGAGTATATCTGGTTCCTGGAAACAGGTAATTACAAGGACTTATTTCAAATTTATGCAACTTTTGCTTATTTAATGCCTTGATTTTCCAGTAAAGCAGTGTGATGTTTAAGTGCTCAGTGTGTCAGTGACACAGGACAAAAGTCCATACCATGCATTTACTTCGTCCACATTATGTAACAAGTTAGAATGTAAAAGGATTATAGGATTATTTCAAAACCACACAACGATCAAAACACTGCACTGTGGCAGAGTTAATGCTTACACACAAAGAGCTGGGTTTAAAGGCATCCCAGAAGAGAGGCACAATTAAAACACTGTGAGGGACTGAGACCTCCAGCTAAGCCTGGCAACAGGCACATCCCCACAGCAGACAGCAACACCCGCTCCCTCCGATAGCACAGCAGAAAAATGGGGAAAAATTATGTCACAGCACTGGCCTTGTGTGATTTAGGAAGTCTGGTGACAACAAACACTCCTGTATGTCACCCACTACAGGCCACTGTAGGGGCAGGTGCTACACAGGTACCTGCACCTTGTCAGGTGACTGCAGTTGGCAGAGTCACCTTTGTGCAGGTGACTGTGGGGGCTTCACCTCTACACTAGGTCTTCACATCAAGAAACTCAATCTTGACACCATCTATATTTTTTTCCCCACATATCACTTGCAGAAGAAGAAATTAATTAATATAAAGGCGTGGCAAATCCAAGTAACTACTGACTATGTCTCATAACAATGAAAATTTACCTCTTCCTAGGCTGAAAGATTCACACATGACTGCTAATGCATTTTCTTGGTCTGCCTCATTTTTCACATGTCCTCTTATTTTTCCCTGCTGTGATGGTGTTGGCTTTGGTTTGTTTTTCAATTAAAAACAAGCTACCAGGATTTTTCTTCCCCCCAGAAAAAGCAGAGCTCCACTAAGAGAAAGGCTACTGGCTGGGGCCAGCACACACTGCTGGCTGGACAGTCTGGACACAGGCACTTTGAACCAGCCACAATCCTTCCACTTCTTCCCCTCCCATAGGCTGTGGACACAAAAAAGCCATTCTGTGTTTCAAGCAGGGAGCAGATAATGTTGGATGATTAAACTGTTGCAGGAGCCACATTGCAAATCTACACATCCAAAACGTACTGCAACTGCAGCAGACAAGAAATGTGGGAATGTTGATGCTGTGTTATCACAACACCCACAGCACCAACCCCATGCCCTGCAATCTGCCTTCCTTGCCCAGTGTTTGCCCTGCTAAGCCTCCACCTCTGCCCTGGCCCTTCCTGCATGCAGCAGAGCTCAGCTGTGCTGTCTGAGCAGGCTCCCACTGCAGCAGGAGGAAAAGGAGTGGAATTTGGGCTGCACTCCTCTTTTCCTGCCCCCAGCTGCTGCTCTCCTCCCTTTTCCTCACACAATGGGGCAGAAGAGCAGAGTCACTCCAGATGTGTAGTGAGTGGAAATCTGTGGTGTCTAGGAAAGGAATGTAGGACAGGTGGTTTTTTTTTTCTGGTAGAGGAGATGAAAAAGTTTCCCCCTGTCATTTTGAACTGCAGCTTCTGTTGTTAAACCCATTAATTTTGATCTACAGAAAGATCAAAGTTAAAGGACACCTCATAAGTGGGCCCTGTTCTTGAGGTGTACTATGCCCTTGTCCAGGAAGTTCTTCAGTACCACAGCACCTGGTGGGTAACAGCATTTTTTTTATTTAGTATCAGGGTGTGGAATTAGAGGTGCTGCTCATTACTCATAACAGAGAAGGGCAAATCCTAAGAGACACGACGAGGGCTGAACACGAATACAGCCCAAATGCAAATGCAAATGCAAAAAAAGAAAAAAGTTAATTCTGCTGGCCAAGACACAGATATTTTTTCTTCTTCTTTTTAAAACACAAACTCCAAAGATTCCTGTGCTGAGGTGTGACTGCCACCAAAAATGAGTCCCACCTTGCCTCTGGGGAGGTTGACAGTTTGTTTTCAGTGGAACAAATTCATTACTGATATAAGTTCATTAATATGCTGGCTAAAGCTGGCTGAGCAAAGAATGGCTATAGGGATTCAAAGGAGAAAGTAAGATGGATCAGATGGCTGGATCAAAAAAGATGTAAAATACTGCAACTTTAAAGTACCAAATTAGGTGCATAGCTACTCTCCTAGGATTGCACCCTCATTACTGAAAACAATATTTAAATCCATAAGAGAGTAGAAAAGGCAGGATTACTCTGTGTGACACGGAACTAATATTGTCTTTTGAGCTTTTCCCTTTAAAAAAAATTAAGTTGACAGCTCCAGTGTCCCTTTTGCCAAAATTTATGATACAATTTGCTGAATTATATAAAGCCCTAGCAAGAAATGACACATGTGGGATGACTTTTTATTTGAAATTGTGTTTCTTATACCAAGGTTCATCAAGCTGTTTCATATTTATTCCTCTGATTAATGATATGTCAGAATTCTAATTCTAGCACCAATTTATTGCTTGTTGGCAATTGGAGAATGAAATAGCTATGTAGGCAACATGCAATATTGATTTTTATCCATCTTCTTTGAGCTCCAGTAAATGATTCCCAAATGGGCTTTGTTGTTGCAACCTAACTAAATATTACAGTCTTTTTCCTATCATCTAGTAATGCTGTTACTGATGTAGCATATTCCTTAAAGAGCAATGTCTGGTACAATTTGATGTAAGGCAGGCTGAATTATAGGTTTTCTATTTAAAAGTTGTTACTATTCAGTTATCTCACTCACAGAGACAGATCACATCTTCCAAAGGTTATTGGATATCAGTACATTTTTGTAAGCACACTGAATAAAATAATTATAAAGAATAAGTGCGCTTTCAACTGTTTCAATATGAAATTTGGTGTATTTAAGGTTACTCCATGCCACAGAGCAGAGACTAGAGATAATGTAAAATTTGCAAACTCTCCTCATGTATTTTGGAGTTGGATCCATTATAATGGATCTGACCAATGATAGCTGATCAAGGCAGCCCTAGAGAAACAAAACAATCTTTTCAAAGGCAGCCTCAGCACCTTGTCAGTGTTCCTTTATAGAGATTCAGAGCATGAACTTTTCTAGGAGACAAGGAGAAATGACTATTTGCATTTGGGATAAAATTATTTGAAAGAAAGCTTTCACATCCTTTTTAAAATGAGGAAAGGAAGTTGATCATAATCTTGATTAGGGAAGGGATGAACATTTTAATTGGGAATGATGCAGACATATTGGGAGGAGGGAAAGCAAGAGCAGCTCTTGGTAAAAGGTGTGGTGCACACAGGCTGAACGATGGAAAGGTGCTGCTGTGGAAGGACTTGTTAGACCCTGTGTGCAGGAAGAGAAGAAATTTCACTCTATTTCTGGCCAGTACTAAAATTCAACAGATAAAGAAATGTGTTCAGCATTATGTCTAAGATTGTAGTAGCCACATACTTTGTGCAATTCTAAATCTACTAAGATATGGGAAAGGTAATTTGAAAGGAAAAGAGAAAGATTTAGAATGTATCCACAGCCCATATTTTCTAAAGCTTGACTTTCAGTGCTCTTTAAGCAGGCAAATAATGCCTAGGGGGATTTTTTAAAAGCTTCTCTTTCTGGATTTATGTGTCTGTAAGATGTTCAAAATCCCAGAGCCTACCTGCCTTTGAAAATATGGTTCTTAGCTTCAAGATAATGCCAGATGTACCAACCTTCAAAATTTTCCTCATCTGGATGCTCTGGTGCTTATGTGATACAGCTTTTGTACATATTTTCTTTCAACAAAGCCTTTCCGTTTTAGTTAAAAAACAGAGTTGAGACAGTAGAGACACATCCCTGACTGCAGAAGGCTGGGCACACATGTGGAATTGTACGTGCAACACAGGTTCACCTTTCCAGGAAAGTCACCTGGGCTTCTTCCTGGCTGAGGGCATGATAAACTTGAGCTTCAACATGAAGGAAAATTCAGGATATTGATAATCAGAAGTGATTATATTTCAAATCTGTGCTAGTCCATGACAAGTGTGAGAAGTTGGCCTAATGCTCTTCCTCAGTTCCTGCCCTTCCTCTTTTCCATCCCACTCTAGGAATGCAGGTGGATTCCATGGGCTGCCCTTGTGCTTCCCAGGCAGAACACCCTGTCCTGTTTTCCATAAGAGATCTTCTATTCCATAGCACCTTTCAGCCCAATATTTATTATATATAGAGGATATGATAATCTCTTTGGTCCTCAGGAACCTCTCAGCCTTATTCTCTGTGAAAATTAAATGTTAGGAAAGAAGCTACCTAGCCACCCACATTATAAAAGCACGATGTCATAGCTTATTAGTCTTTGAAGAAGGCTGCTAGACAGCCCAGTGTCTCAGGGTTTTATCTAAGGCCCACTGAATTGAATAAAAAACCTCACATGAATAATCTTAGATCTTCCTTAACTGACTCCTTGTAACTGTTTTAAATCCTCAAATTTAAAGCTTAGTTAATAAATTTTAAGAACTTTAAATGGGAACATTTTCAACAGCTTATTACTTATTACAAGTAAAAAAGCTGAAAGTTGAACATTGAAATAGCTTCTTCCACATTGGAACACCTTGTTCCTCTGGTTTTTTTCCTGGCATTGTTTTGTTTGTTTTTCTGGTCATAACTGCACACCCTCATCTGTCTTCTCATGTCCTCCAGTTGAGTATATCTTTGGTTCTGTGACTTCTGGAACAAAAGTGGTGTGCCATGAAAAAAGCAAAATAAAGAAAACCAGCAGATTCCCTTCCTCTCTTATTGTTGTGTTGCACCATGTCATGCAACAAAAGAATGAAAATGAGACAGACAAGAAAATGACAATCCAGGTGGCAGAATTATTTTTTCTCTTTACTTTTGAGAAGAAAACACAGCAGAAAGTCTTATTATTATAGGAAGGTTGAGTGATTTATTAAAAAAGCTTGTTATCAACACAAGACAGCCTGTTACTGGTGAGCTACATATTCCTCACAGTTGAAGTGTGAACAAAATTGGTGAGGCCAATTATAGCAAAAGTCTGATACATACAGACAGTAGAAACATCTCTTGATCAAAGGCAAGTTGGCAGAAATATTTTGTGCCTCAGACCTTCACTCATCAGAAGTGGCACGAAGAGATCACAAATGAAAGGTTGTAAGGTGGTAATAGAAATTTTCATGCTGTTAATGCAACATATTGGGCCTGTTCTTCTGCCAGGACAGGCAGTGACCCTTCCTTCAGCCCAAGGAAATGTCCTTCCTGACTGTGCAACAACAGCAGCAAATCTTGTCTCTTTTGAGCTCCTAGTGATTGTACTTTTGCTGGCTGAGAGGTATGCACTGAGATAAAACCCAAATCATGCCACTGACATTTCTGTGTGTGTGTGTGTGTGTGATTTTCTTTAGTTCTGTATGTTGTTTATTTCAAGGCTGGGGTTTTTTTTTCTAGCAGAAGTCAAATCTCATTTGGCTTACCAGTCTATCAACAAGCACAGATGCTTCCTACAGCTTACTGAAAGCTCAACAGACCTTGAACTTAGCATCCAGCCTGCAAGTGTGAGAAGCTGGCCTAGTGCCCTTCCTCAGTTCCTTGTAGGAAGGCCATCCTCTTTTTCATCCCACTCTATTAATGCAGTGGGTCTCCATGGGCTGCTCAAGTTTTATGCTTTCTAGCAAGGAACCTTGTCATTTCTTCATACTAAGAGGTCTTTTAAATCTTTAAATCTTGTTTGAGCAACTGAATCTTCTGTTCCTGTATCTTGGTCTCTGGTTTTGTCTGCAAACCCTCTAATCTTGATTTTTCCTCCTGTCCATCAATCCTGGCCCAAATGTTTATTCCCTGACTGCAGCCCTCTGGGGCCCATAAAATCAAATATTCACAGAACCTCAGACTTTACAGGAACATATCCTCTAAAAATTCACAGCCCTTAATACATTCAATCCTAGGGAGCAATTACAAACCATAGAAAGAGCTGTAGGGATTACCTGGCTCCAAATGAAGGAAATCCAATGAATTAGGCTTTAAAGGTGGTTAAAAACAAAAAAAAAAAAAAGAAAAAGAAAAAGAGAAAGAGAAAGAAAAAGGAAAAAGAAAAAGAAAAAGAAAAAGAAAAAGAAAAAGAAAAAGAGAAAAGAAAAAAAGAAAAGAAAAGAAAAAGAAAGAAAAGAAAAGAAAAGAAAAGAAAAGAAAAGAAAAGAAAAGAAAAGAGAAATAAAGAAAGAATAGTGTTCTCCAGCATCTAGATCTAGCACCTGAAATTGCCCAAATGACAGGATATATAAAGGTTAGAACAGTGGAATTTCCCAAGAGCAGGGCCTGAATAAATTTTCAGGAAGACAAATGTTTTGCTTCTGCTTAAGCCATAAATTCCTGTTATTCTCAGTGAATCCACAATGTGGTCACCTGGTGGTTGATCTACTCTTTATTTCATTTATCTCATGATGTAGAGAAAGGGAGGAAACTGAAACCGCAACAAAAACTGTATTAAATGAAGTATGTGGAAAAAATATCAAGAGCAGAGGTCTTTTGGGAATAAAAGCAATCCAATCTTGAATATAGGAAACTATTTGCAATATTTCCCAAAATGAAGTAGGAACAAGGAATCACAGCCGTAACCTCATCTTTATTCATCTCCTACTATGCTATTTCATGGTTCTCCAGAAAAATCACCCAGGAACTACAGATGTTGTAAAGCATAATTCTTCTGATATGTGTGGTACTCTCAGATAATGCATCCAAAGTCATCTTTACAATGCACTGGGAGATAAAACTTGAAATGAAAAACCCAGCTCTTTTTTTTAAAGGTCTGTCAAGACTATAGGCTAATGTCCTTATTTCAACACTAAGGATACAGAAATTTTTTAAAAATGGGGTTCAAATCTAGTTTAAAATTAGCTTTGTGAGTTACTTTTAAAGATGTGGCCAAAAATGAATATAGTTGTGGATCAGTAAGTACACAAAAAAAAGAAGAATACCATAAACCATAGAAAACCCAGCCTGTGGCTTTAAAATATTCCCCTCTACTTCACTGGTGTACTTCTGAAAAAACACAACCAAAAGCCACCCAAATGAGAGTAGACATAATTTAAAGCAAGAGTAAGTATCTTTAATTAAGCTCTCTTTAGAATCTCTTTAGAATTAAAGCTTATAGGGTTTAATTCTTTATTGAAAAACAGTAAGAGTGCTTACTCACCATACAGGATTTTTTTCAAGTTCTTGCAGCCTTAAAAGAAATCTATTATAGATAAAAAGGAGCTTAAATAGCACATATTACATCTTGCTTTTGTTTATATATGGTGAAGAGTATTCAGAGTGGACCACATCTTAGACTTGCACTAATCCTTAAATAATTACTATTCATTTACTCAGTGCTGGAAAAACCTCATGGAATGTGACTTTGTTCTGCTGGCTTGTCTAATCCAATTCAATTACTTCAGTTCTTTCTCCCAGAGGTCTCACATTTAGAAACTGAGCACTACACGTCTCCTTATCCTCCTACCATCCCCCCAAAAATGGAAAAGAAAAATTGGAAGGTAGAATGCAAAAAAGAAAGAAAGAAAGGAAGAAATCAATTCCAATGGAAATGAACTGTACATTTTTACTATTATTCTTTTGGTCCTTTCCCAAATATCAGTCCATCAATAAACATGAGAAACAGCTTGTAATTCACAAAGCCTTCGGCAACTCTGTTGTGATAAAGGCAAATTGGTCTGGCTCTACAAATGCTGGAGATGGGAATAAGTTCAGTGGTTTGGACCAATTTGAATGGATGGAAAACGCAGAAGTCCCTGAAGCTGCAGCAAGCAGTGCTGTACAGCTGGCAGCAGCTCATCATCTGCATGCAGAAAGCCACAGCAATATTCCACATTTCCTGCCCAGAGTCAACTATTTCAATCACCTGTAACGACTTCCCTCATCAAATGGAACAGATGCAGAAAACTTCTAACTACAAATTTTTTTCCTGTCCCTTCCCTCTTCCTCTTTTCTAATACCAGGCACTTGCCAGGAATTAAAACTTTGATTTCAAAATATCATAGAGCAGTGATTCTTCAGTGATTTCTGTCAAAGAAATTTCATAAAAAGAAAGGCAGTGCAATGGAGCACTAAGAACTACACCATGTATAATCTAACAGATACAACAGCAGATGAGATTGTGTGATCTTCTTGAGATAAAAATGTATAATCTTAATTAAGAAACCAGACTTTCCCTGCAACCAAATGCTATTGAAAACAATTTACCCTCTCCTTTTGCAATAATTTCTATTCCTGACCTTGCATTACTTTGCAACAAATCACAGCTTTCATTGAGAGACAGTCCTATTATTCCTGTAAATTGCATGAATTTTGCCCACAAGGGATGAAATAATGAAATTAAAGAGGAAAGGCAGTTGTGGTATCTTCCTATTTTATAAGGAAACATAATTATCATGTACCCAAAAACCTTCTGATTTTAAAATGTTTCCTGTCATTTTTGCACCTATCTTATTTGTATGTACTAAAAAAATTGATTGTCTTGATTAATCTGCAGTAACATATTCAATATAGATTTTTCCCTTTATACCACAGAAGGAACCATTTTATCACTTTTAGATTGTACTTATGCACATGCTTATTAATTCTATAAATTAAACGAACATTTCCTACCATGCAGCTCCCAGCCCCACCAGATATATGATCATTTTCAGCTCAGGCTGCTGCTGAATTTGAACACTTCCACAGCTATGTACACAACACATCTCTGCTGTCTTTCTTCCCTAGATCATCCCTGTGAAGCTTTTCTGGTAGCTTTTCTTCCAAAAGAAGTAACAGCAAATCACCAAATCAATTTAAATTACAAATGCTTGGGCAGGTACCCCAGCATTATCCAAAGTCAGGGGAGGATTCTGCAAGGGGCAGGGCAGTGGACGCACTATTTCCTACTGATTTCTTAATTTGATTTTTAAAATCAGATCAAAATCCTCACTATCTGCACAAAAAATCTGATTTTTATTAAAGTAGCCTTTTATTCCCTTCAGGGATTCTATATTTTTTTTTAAATCTTCCATTTCAGAAAAAAATTTACCAATCTGAAGCAGAAAATATATTTTAGCATTTCTGGAGTAATCTTTTTCTCCTCCAATGAAATGCTGAAATTACCAATGAATCTTTCGTTAGTAATAATTATATATGTGTGTGTGTGTGTGCATATTTTTCAACATGTTAATTCCTTTTTGAGTATCAGTTTGTTCAGTATTTATTCAAAAACATTGCACTGTTTCACCCACAGATAGTGGGGATGTTAAAATACATAGTGGGGGATGCCACCCTTTACCTAGTAGGGAGATGGTTGAATTCTGAGTTACTATGAATGAAGAGTATAAAAATACACTGCATCTTGAAATCTGATTATTGCAGAACATAAAATATGATTTTTCAAGCCATAACATCACTCTTTTTGAGAAACCCAGGGAATATATTTCCCCTACATTTATTTTGGTATATAATGGAAGTATTTCCTTTTTTTTCAGAAACAAGCTTTGACTGCTCAGGAAGGCAAAAAAGATTGATAAGTGGATTTATTACCCAGCAAAATAATAGCAGATATTCCAGAGAGTTTCTGTGAACTCGTACTTGGCCTCTTTGCAGACAATGTGAGTGCTGAGAAGTGGAGTAGAGTAACATGGGAAGATCTTTCAGAAGGTTTTCACCTGTCCCACTAAACAATAACGTGGCACCCCAGGACAGATCCTGTTTGTGTCTGTCCTACCTTGGGAGCTGTTTGCTGTGCTAACCACGTGCCCTTGGACAATCAATCACTGTTGTCCAAACATGACAATTCTTGCAAGTCCATTGGCTTCTGGTGATCATATTTAGATAGGACCAACCTCTATCTTTTTAATTCGTTTTGTTTTGATTTTGTGTGTATCTGTTTTTGTTTAACTCTTTCTTCTTGACTTTCACAACTGTGTATGATACCTGGTAAAACATCATTCTAACAGATGTTTTACAAAAAAGCCAAGTCTTTTGCTTGGGTCACCTAGGGTGTAACTTCATGGGGAAGTTCTGGCAAGGGAATCTTTGCTGTCTACAGGAGCACTCAGGATGGAAAATGACTCTGAGACAAGATGCAATTTTTATGAAGAGTAGGAACTGATGGCAAACCTTTAATTTCATTACTTCCACAGTAAATATTGTTTTCTGTTATTTCTTTTTCATGTGCTTTTGCACACCTTTGTATCTGTTTTTATCCCATTTACTCCTTTCCTTCTCTTTTTTATTCCCCTTTCCTTTTTCTTCTTCTGTTTTCCCGTATAATTTCATCCTCCTTATCCTCTTTTTAAATGTTGGCATTGGACTTCCCCAGAGATAAATCAACACTTTTCACTCATTCCAGGTTTTTTTGACTGCTGAGTGCAATGCTAGGAAAGGGGAGGATTACAGCAAGTGCCAGTTTGGCACTTAGAGGTAGGGAAGTCTGGCACCAGCACTATTATCTGTTCAAAGACTGCAGTAGTGTGGTCTCCTGTCTCTGGATTTTCTTTTCATTTTCTTTGTAAAATTCTATACAGCTGAAGGCTTTTTTTTTTTTTTTTTTTTTTTTTTTTGGCAGCCCAACTAAAGATTTTTTTCATTTATAAGGTTTTGGAAGCTTATTCTTCCCAACAAAGTGTTTCTAATTCACAATTAGAGAAGAAAGAGGGATAAACCCCCCAACATTTCTACCGTACCTTAGCCTGATTTAAACTTTTTGACTATATGACGTCTGCAAGTACTTGTTTAAGAGAATATGCTCAGAGATTTTCACTCTCCTGGCAAGTCATCTGAGGCTGAGGAATGTCTAGATAACATATAATGGCCTCTCTTCTAATGTATAGGCTTGTATGTATATGCAAACACATAGACACAGGCAGCTCTGGCACCAAAGCACTTACAATCTAAATTGATGGTGGGAGGGGAAAAATGATTCAAAGCACTTAGATAAATACCATTGGGTCAACAAGATGTAGGAAAATATATTAATAACACTCTCAAAAGCAGTGTAGTTCAGTTGATCAAACCACCTGACAGCTTTTTGTGCTGTCTAATGGCAGTGAGAAAACATTGCAAGAAAAAAGTGTCCCCTGTGTTGGTTCAAAATTGTCCATAGATAGGAAGAAATGAAATATGAAAAGGAAACTCTTGAGAGAGTTTGAGCACTCAAAGTCTCTTTGTTTCTGGTCTTTAGGCAAACAAATCTAAACTTTTATAATATTCTGCCATCACTGGCCTTTGTTGGGAGATTTACTACAGCTATAAATGGAAAGTGAGACCAAACAAAACTGTGTCTGAGCAGCTTTAGCTGTTCAACATTGTTAGCAAGTGCCTGTCCTCTGCTGACAATTACATTTCTATACTGTCACCTGTGACATGCAATCCTGTAAGAAAAGAAATGAGATCATGTTAGCCCTCAATCAGGAATTCCAAGCAAGGGGATGCAGATGGAGGCTCAGGTAAAGCTGCGAAAATGCACAACCTTGAAATTCTGAAAACATCAGAAAATATTTTTTGAAAAAAACACTGTACAGTGTCCTAATAATTCTTAATCTTGGGGGAAAAAAAAAAACAAACTCCAACCAACCAAAAAACAAAACAAAAACCAAAAAAACAAACAACAACAACAACAACACCAACACAAACAAACAGACAACATCAAAAAACCCCAAAAGCAGCAAGCCACTTATAATGCAGAAGGGCACAAAGCTGCATCAATCAGGTATGGAAGAGAGTCAGGTTCAGCAAACTATCTGCTCTCATGTTCTTGGATTTATTCACCTGTTTGATCTGAGATGTTTACACTTAGCTTTGAATAATCAGCATTCCTGGCTACAATAGGTATATGTTATAAAAAACATTTAATTCATTTTCCTGACTATTTGTACCAAAGCTTCAGTTTGTAAACCTGGTTTTTTCACCTGAATAGGTAAAAGACAAAACCCTGAAGATGAGTGGACGGTGAAAGCAGAAGAATGAATCTGTGTCTATTTCTCCAAGTTCTCAGTGCTCGTGAAGGAGAAGAAAAGTCATTTGCCAATGCTGGTGACTTTTCTGTTACCTTTGAGCTTAGGAAAATTTAGCAGAACTTCATAACCTTCAAAGTATACAGTAACACTCAGTCTCCTCCAAAAACTGTGGTCCTTCCTTATAAACAAACAGCTCATTTTTATCAGAAATTGAACATGTCAACATCTTATTTCCTCCAATGACTTCTGCGGTTTGTGTTTACTTATTACAAGCATAATATTGAGTTTGGGTGAAACCTTCAATGACTGCCAGGCTCAGCTGCTGGCAAGTGCTCCTAGGGCTCGAAATTCTGCAGGAAAAGAAGGGATCTGAGAGTTAAAGCATGGGGAGATGGGACAATAAAGAAAAAGGTCATGAATTCCATGTTCTGGTGTGCCTAAGTAGTGGTTAGTAAAATCCTCAGACTGTAGGAATAACTTGGCACCTTTTCAAAGAGAAGTTTTGCATAGTTAGAGGTGAGAGTTTGAGAGCTTTATCAGAGCCAGAGACTGGTTCAGGGCCTGGCTGGGGTAATGTCCCTTGTGTCCCCCTCCCTGCACTGACCTCTCCATGGGGGCCTTTACAGTGGCAGGCTCATGATATAAAAGCAAGCAATCAGACTTGGCTTCTTGTAACAAATTCTAGGGTTTGAAATTGTACTTCTTAGCTTTCTAGAGCTGATATAGAATAGAAATACAAAACTACAGTGATTTATGTCCTACATTTGATCTACCATGTGAGATTCAAGTAACAGTGGGAAAAGTGGTCTCGTTTTACCTTCATGTATAAAAAACACCTGTGAAGAAAATGTACTTTGCAAAAATAAAGGCGCTTCCCATCTAGCAATTAGCATCTTTAAATTATCTTTTCCTTCAGGACAATAGCTACTTCTACATAACAGAAGTGGGCTCCTTCCAAAGGAAATTGAAGAAGTTCTACTTTGACTGAGAGGATCCTTTGGAAATGAAACAATGAGGGAGAATGCTTCTGAGACAGAAAGAAAGCTGTAACAAAGCAGCAGAACACAGGCATAATAAGCAAATGAAGCCTCACAAACCATCACTGCCAATCCTTAGAATTCATTAATTTTCAGATGGCACCTGCATTTTGTGGCACTCTCAGCCAGTGTTTTAGAGTGACATGCAAAGAAAACAGCTCTAATGATCACTTGATTAGTTCACAACACTCAAACTCTTAAACACAGACTAGAAGAAAAGCAAACCCAGCCTCCTGGTGTTTTCTGACCTGGTGTTTGATGCTTCCTGCAGCACAAGTATAATCACTACTCTAAAAGGGAAAGGTAAAGCAACATTTAAAAAAAAATGAATCCTTAATTTTTAAAAGTTTATTTTCTTTTTTCCTGCAATAAGGTGTTATGAAATCAATCTAATTGCTAAATTAGATCCAGTTCTTACCTTTAGGCTGTATTATATTTGCTTATGGACTTTGATTTCATAACTAAAGATACTTTTGAGATAAAATTAAGATTTCTACCATTTGAAATTTTTTATCTGGGAAGAAAGTAAAAACTTTGACCTATTTTTTTGCCATGTAAAATAATGATATCAGTAGTCTATGTTACAAAAAAATTTCTTAGTTCTCAGATCTATGCAAACAGTATTTATCATTAGAAACACAGCTTATCAGTCCCACAAGGAAGTATGCTCTATTTCCTTGCAAGAAATTAATAAGGGGCAGATATTCCTGTTCTTGGAAGTGAATGAACTTGTTCTAGACAGTCCTATCTTGCTAAATGTCTAGGGAAAAAGTGAGTGTGTTGGATATTCTGTTGTCTTTTTCCCAACCTGGAAATGAAACTCGAGATCATTTTAGTAAGGAGGTCATATATGAGCAGATCTTTCTTTGAGGGTCTTCAGGGGCAGTCATGGGAAGATGTCCACAACGCCCAACCCCTCCAGGAGTGAATACATTTTTATAGGTTTTAGGAAATGAACATAATTGATAAAAAGCATCACTTAGGAGGACAAGTGGTGATGCAGTTCCCCTCCAAGGTCAAACCCCTTCTCTGGAGTCCCCTCCTTGGCACTGGCTGCACTTTGTCCATGAAAATGTATCTCGAAGAGTTCTCAGGCTTGGTTCCCAGGAAGAACCAAAATAGCCCAGGGACCCTGCACCTCCCTTGGAGCTCTGGAATTTGTTTTGTCTTTCTGCCCAGGGAAATGCCATGGAAAAGTACTGGGAAAACTAGCTATTAATATAATACAGAGCTACAAATACAGGTGCAAAGAGTAGAGGGAACATACAAAAGAAGAAAAGGCAAACACCAAATGGCATCAAGTCTAGCTACAGTTTGAGCCTCTCAAAAGCAGCAAAGCAGTACAATTAGCACACCCACACAGGTTGACACAAAGGTTAGGCAAATCTTTTCCCTCAAGGCCAGTGCAGAGCTCTTCCAGTCACACACATGTTCCACTGAACCCTCACAGCCATCAGCCTGCACACTATCTTGGACATGACAAGAGGATTTTGTTCACTATCTCTGTGATTTTCTTGGAAAGCTATTAGCATGAAAAAGAAGTACAACTGCAGATAAAGAGGTTCATATTGGGTACTACTCAGTAGTCAGAATCCTAAAGCACCTTACACTCCTTTTAAAGGAAAGACTGTAAAATAATGCTGCTAAGTGGTGACAAATTCTTCCTACTTGTATGTCTGTCTGGAATTTTGAAGACACTTTTGCCTAAGTGAATAATCTTATATTTTTAGTGAAACAACTTGTAAGGAAAGAGAATCATCAATGTGAGAGCAGCTAAAATGATCTGGCCTGTCGTATCACATGAAATCCAGGAAAGCAAATTTAGCAATTTCTGAAAATGTTTTATTTTCCCCTCTCCAGGGTTCCAGCAAGAATGACTGTTCCTTCCTAATCCACTGCTGAGAAGATATGCTATTTGCAAGGCACAGAGTTTCATTCACCTATGAGCAAAAGATCTAATTCACTCAGTGTGGAATTTTGTAACAGGTTGTATTTCTCTTGATAGAACCACTTTTTTATTTATTTCCTAAAATATGTCTCTAGTGGGACTGCTCCACATCTATTACTTTTGTGAATGCTGCTGGCATGATGAGCATGACAAACAGCACCAGGTGACATCACTTTACTTTAGCAGATCTGAGATACAGATTCCACAGATGACCTTTGTGAACCTTTTGTCCCTTAGTACACTAAATACTTTCCAAAGAGTAGCCTCGGTTCCAAAAGAGAAGACTGACTGATCATGAACAGTCCATTATGGTTTTCTGAGTAAATGGTATTTTAAACAAAAGTAACACATAGTAAGTAATACCAGATTTGCTATGGTCTGTGTCTTTCTTTTACACTACACAGGCAAGTTCAAATGTCACCACAACCCTATTTTATTCACATTTTGTTTCTCTCATTTTTGATTACGCATTATCAGAATCTTAAAAAAAATCCATAAATTTTTAGATATATTATGATACTTTCCAAAACCAAAATATCCTACAAAAATCTTCATTCCTTAAAATTAGTGTTAACACTGCCACTGACATAATTCAGCATATAGTAGGAATGTAGTCCCAATTTTTCCACAACAGCAATTTAGGAACAAATTTGCCAGTGAGATCTTGTACTGTCTATGGAAATAGGCACTTTATCGAAATAGGTTTTTATCATATATAGTGAGATGCAGGGGCTTCATCAGTTTATTCTGCTAGGTTATGCACACAGTACCTGAGACCAGAGTAAGAAGAGGTAAGACTTTGGATATGTTTAGAAAGACAAGGGGAAACCAAGGTTATCCTGACTTCTTTTTTTTGCAGAATATCATTCTGCTATGTTTTACACTGGACAAGCTCTCCTGCCCCCCAAATGTCTGGGTGATTCTGTTAAAAATAGCAATTTGGGTAACAGACTGCACATATTCTCTTTCTTCTTTATGCCTCAAGTAATCAGAAAATCCACTAATGTAAAGCTCTGATCACCTGATTGCTCTAATGGGATACTGCAGACAATTTGTTGGAAGACAACAAAAAATGCATATGTGAATGATGCTTCAAACAGGAAACACGTCATCTCAGAGATAGCATTTGACTAGGAAAAAGGTTTAAAAGTATACAGAAATTAGTTCTAGCAGTATTTACCTATAACAGAGATAGTTAAATGCAGTCAGCTGCATCATGTGACTTTATGTGAAAGCAAAAAGCACAACAAAGAGCAAAACCTGTTCACAAGGCAAGGTGAATACTGTGGACTCAAAAACCAGTGCCAGGATTCCCCATTGCCTTTCAGCTGGAAGCTGCCCAAGGCTGGAAACAAGAAGCTACTCATTCCATGCATAATGTAGATTGCTTTGTTACCTGCTCTGTTTAATCAGGAAACAAATCAATGTAACCCATATGACTGGACTGGTCTGAGATCTTGCTTGTTACTACTGCCTGTACACCTGCAAAATGTCTCACAAGGGGTTTTGGTCCAAACCATTTCTTTTCTAACAGCTTTTCCTAGCCACTATTTCCTAGATGTTTTATTTATTTAGAATACATCAGTCTACATGACAAATACACGTGAGCACGTTGCACTGTGAAATATCTGGTTGCAGAGATAATATGGTAGAAATCTTCTGAAAGTGTAGCATTTCTAGTAGTTTTGCTAATGAACCACCCACCAAAAGGAGTAGCACGCCTTAAAGGAAGCAGTCTCTAGAATGCTGAATAACTCAGCACTCAGGAGAACAGCGTTTTGTTTCTTCTGTGCATCTTAACCTCTGCTCTGCAGGGAATATTCTCTAGGACGGCATCTAAAGAAAGCGTATTAGGCTCTATGCTAATCAGTTCTGAGCCTTTCAAGTAACTGCTGCTGATTGTATCAAAAATGTGCCAAGAGAAACAAACTGAGAATGCAAAATCCATTTGAATTTTCTTTTGAAGCTACAAGTAAAAACTCCTGGCAGCACCAGTGCTTTCAGCAGTGTAAGATTTTTCATACTTTATGCATTTCAAAGTGCAGATGAGGATTGTGACCTCATATATTGTATATGTACCTATATTTTATTTATACTGCATCTGTGCAATCAAGAGAAAAGATATTTCCATGACCTTCTACCAGCAAGAAACCTACCAAGAGTATTCAGACCTATTGAAAATTCACAGTTAATTAAAGGTTAAAAGGAACTTGCCAATTAGTATGAAAGATAATTGTCCTCCTTTGGCTATCTGATTATGTTTCCCTTTGAATACGCTGAAGTGTATGTTGTCATGCTGTTGGTAAATGTAATCATAAAGCACTCACAGCACTCCTGGCTCTGAAAATACTTAGCCTTAGAAACCAAAATTCTGTGTGAAGTTTATAATTATCCTTTCACTATGCATGTGAATATCTTTGTATAGTTGTGGGGGAAAAAAATCAGTGACACAATAAAGGTAAGCAAGGCTTAGAACCCAAAGAAGTGGGAGTTGTAGTTAGTATCACTTTTATGCCAAAAAACACAAGAGAAAAAGAACACACTAAGGCTACAGCTGTGAAATCCAAAAGATGAGAAACATCTAATGATAATTCTAACAATAATTGTGATCTTTTTTTCATTTGCTATTTATGTTACCAAGAACAATACACAGTGGTTCAGACTCAGGATGCAAATAGCAGGGAGCTGTTTCGTGTCCTGCCCATTTCATTTACCAGGTCACAGACAACAAAGATGTGCTTGCTCTCTCTGTCTCTCAAAAACAAAATAAACCAGACAACACCAAAACACTCCCTCAAATTTCAAGTAAAGGATGAATTAATGTGTTTTGTTGAAACAAGAGCTCAGCCAATAATCCAGTAAATAGAGAAATCACTATGTTCTACCTCTAGTTGTGATAAGCTATCTATAAAAGACTTCCATTTTCAGGACTGTGTCTTGCTTTGAAATTAATTGATTAATTCTTTAAGGCAACTAATGTTAATTTAATGATAAGAAAAATGTAAATGATTCTATGTTGTTGATATAGCCACAGCTTGTTATATGTGCTATTAGAGAAAAATACACGTTATTTTTCCTATCAATAGATTTATAATTTACAAATCTATGGCTGTAATGAGAAATTTCTCTGGTTTTGAGTGAACTTTCTCTTGTAAAGACTATCTGATTGCTCTTTGTCTTCTCTTTCAATTGACTATCTTAAGGTTATTTTATAGATTCTCTTTTCCCCAGCATTGTTCCCTTTATATTATTTTTCTTCAAAATTTCCCTCCCTATACTGAAGCACCTCTCATTATTACACCAAAAACCACCCCACACCAAAACAACCCAGAAGACTCCTCTGGGTCTAGAATTCTATTCATCCCAGTTATAGTATTTATTCTACCTTAGCCTCCTGGTCTGACCTTGCCTTTTCTCTTTTCTATTATAACTTTTTCTGATAGACACTTTTTGTTATCACAATACTGGCCTTGCACTGTCAAGCCAATCAGCCAGTCAATCTACTGACATAGTTAAATCCTATTCAACTTCTCTGTAATGACAGTTAAAGTTTAAATTTGAGCTTGTAATGTTTCAATACAAAATTTTGGCAAAGTTTCTCTCTTTTCATAGAATTATTTTAGAAGTGTGTCAAGATCCCTTGATTAATTCTGAGAAATGACAAGGACACCCTTTGATCTCTAGGCATGATGGCAAATTTGCTGTGGGTTTTCTCAAGTCTGAATGCTGGAGACAATTGAATTTTCTTCCTGACATTTATGAGTCTCTTGGTACTTACAACAATTTTTCAATTTTTGCAAGTACACTTGCTGCTATAATACATATGTATGTATTCCAATAATCTGACAAAGACATTATGAATTATTTCTCCTCATATTCAAGAAGAACTGGCACTTAGTTTCTGTTATAAAAATTGTGAATGCTGGCACAAATAACTTCTCAGTTATGTTCATCAGGAGAATTGGCTTGGCATGGAATGAGAATGAAAGCAGGACATAAGCTACAGCAAACAACTTTCACATGCTGTTTTAACCACCACAATATTAACCTTATTTAAATTACCCTCAGATCTCATGCCGATCTGCACAATGCCCTTCCAATCACCACACTAGATTTATTATGGGTTTTTCGTATTTCCAGGACTTTGAAGTTGGTAAGAATTATGCAAAAAGATTTGAAGATAGATTTATTTTTCTTCTTTAGTTGATTTGCTTATTGTCCACAGAGAAATGGACATTTGGCTTCTCAGTTCTTCACATGTTGTGAGGACAAAAAATGTATTTGTCTCAAAGCAGGAAAAGCAAATTACCACAGCTATTTTTGAAAGGTATTTATGCAATCTACTGGCTGATGTGTCATTACAAGTAACTAAAATTTCTTATTACTGTATTTGTTCCTGTATTTGTTATTGTATTACTGTCTTGTTACTTTATTACTCCCATTTTAAATGTTTCATGATGCTCATGCCCTCCTAAAACTAAATGCTACACTATGTTACATAAATATTACCAATATCACTAGTGGGCAAGACAATTTTAAGTTGAGCAAGAAATTCTAGTACAAATTATTCTTGTCACTAACAAGTGATTTTTCTAAAAATAAATTTTTGCCTGCTTACTAATAACACAAAACTGAAACACTAAAGATTCAAACTAATCACTTTTAAACAAAATACAAATTGACTCACTGGTCAATTCTGGCGTGGGCTGACATTACCTTTGAAACCTCTGTATGAATGGCTTATAAACAGCTTGACAAATATTCAATACTGTAGCAATTTCAGGCTTTTTGGTTTGTTCTGTGTTTGTTGTTTGCTAAACTTCTTTTTTTTCCCCTCAAATTATTCTATTTTCTAAAAGGAAAATTATCTTCTGCCTTTATCCTGCCTGCCAGTATGTAGCCCTTTTAGAAGGCAGCATTTAATTGACTATCACTTGAGCTGATCTGCACTACCAGTTTTTTCTTGGTTTTACCTGCACTGTGATGATGGTCAACATTCTGGATGTAATAGAGGCTGGGAAAAGTGGAAGAGCTGTCAAATAATCTCATTAATTAACTTCCTTTTCATTACAAATGTAAACTAAAACTTTATAAATACCAAAGAGACCTCCAAATTTTCATAAGAAAGGATGGAAAGAAAATTAAAACCTTATGACAGGGAGACCTCTTGCCTTAAACCTTTTTCTTTCCTTCATTGAACTTTTATGTCTTTTCAAATTAAATTCCTGTCCAGACAAACAGGTCAGGGCAAAGAAATCAACTGTTTTCTTTAAATAGAACACCTTAGGATATATTGCAAATTAAAACCAAGCCTGCACTTCCAATTTACACTTTGCTGATGTCTGAGCATTCAGAATACATGGAAACAAAGTGAAAGGGAACAATGCAAACTTACTAGAATCAAGGAAATGTGTTCTATTTCCAGCTGAGAGAGAAAAAAGAAAGACTCACCTTTCTATCATTATCGTGTTGAAAAAGAGAGAGTGATATTTTGAAATAACAATCAGTTCCTAAGCATTGATTGAAAATTGCTGCAGTGATCTGACCAAGGCAGGGCTACTGAGGCATCTACACCTGGAGCAAGGTTTGGAGACCACAGATCCCAAACACACAGCCCTTCCTTCTGCAACAGAGACATTACAATTAATATCCTGCCATCTGCAGATAATGCCCAACATGTCTGGATATGGTAATATCTACTATATTTAAATCTATATCACATCTGGAGACAATACCTTTCCCCCCATAGTTTATTAACTGAACAGATTTTTTAAATTAAAAAAAATCTAATAGCACATGTAAAGTACACATATGCTAAACCTGTAAGCATCCAGTCAAAACATAGTTTAATTTTTTCTCATTACACAAGAAAAAACATTGAGAATTTGAAAAGAGTTCATAAATAAAAGTTCTTGTTTCAGCTGGGTTTACATTATAGTTCAGAATTTTAATTCAAAATTGGGACAGGGTCTGGACATTGTTAAGACTGCACCAGTTTCTGGTGAGTGCTTGTAGGGTACTGTCTGAATTTAGACAGTGTGGATTCCTGTGGAGGATTTATTTCATTCTGGTTATTATATCAGCATGCCACATGAGAAGACAGCTAACAGTTTTCTGAATAGACATCAAGAACATACTTATCAGGAGGATAAAAAAATATTAAAAACAGAAAATGCTTTTATCAGACTTCAGCTATCAAATTTTTTATCATTTTGTCCAAAGAAAAAGTCCAAAATTTGAAGTTCCATATGCAGATTTTCAGAATGGGTACATATCACTGTCTTAGAAAACTTCTGATGAACAGCAAAAAGTTATTGTGACCTCAACAATTTAGCCAAAAGTAGACTAAATGTCAATCTCATAGTCTAAATTAAGTCTGCTATCTGTAGAAAGATGCATGAAATTTTTACAGAATATGGGAATGGAAAAATTAAATCAAACTGGGAAATTTTGTTTTGATATTTCTGTTTTTCAAATTTATTTAAGAGAAATAGAAACCTGAAGGGAATTTGCAAATCATACATATCACAACATTCAGTGTTAGTTAGAAAAAAAGAAACCAGTTTTATTGTACCTAAATTTATTTTTACAGGGAAAAGCCATTCCACCACTTTTTGGTCGAAAAGTTTTAACACCACACTCTAAATTTTAGTTCAGTGAATCAACTGTCTGTAAAAATTAATGTGAGTAACTTGGAAACGTGTCACCAGCAGTTCACTGTTAGTTCTGCTCTAATGTGTAGACTTTATAAAGTGTCCAGAAAGACAAATGAGTCCCAGGGTTGTTTAAATCAGTGTTTTATTTATTGACACTTTACCAATGTCATCCCTTTGGTATATTTTTAAAGGTTTCTAAGTTTATTTTTAAAGGTTTCTGTCACGTGTTGACCATCATGTGTTTTGTAACTCATTACAATTGCAGTTATATTGAATCATCACACAAGTTTTTCAGCTAACTAATTTATTGAAATTTCAATGTTCAAATTGTCAGTAGTGAATAATGCTAACTGGGCATGCTACCACACTCAGTATTTTGTTAAAAAAGGATTCCAGCCATACTGCTTATAAATTAATCTTCTCATTCATCAAATGGAAAATTAGTTAATCACTGTATCAATCCCAAAAGCAAAGAAGTGGGAAATATATAACACTTTTGTTAGTAATAATTCTTATAATCCCTAGTCTGTGCTGTCTAGGCACAATCCAGCTACAGTCTAAGGATGTGCTCTACTGTTAAATGTGCTTATGCTTGTGAGACTGGCATCAAAAATTAGAAAAGATAGAAAAGGACGTTAAGCCAGAAGACTGACTGCTTTCATTTAAAAACCCCTGTGATGACAAGCTTAGCAGAAAATAAAATAAAGTATGGGGTCACTAAATGACACACGGAGTAAAAGAGCAAGAGTCCAATATCCAGCCCACAATTCCACTGTAATTTACACATTTGCTTGGCAGCACTGGCAGCTCCAATTGTGCCACTAGAAAAGGCTTTGAGTAGTAACCAATGGACACTTTAACTCTGTAGTCTGAGAGCACCAACCTTCCCCAAACAGAATCAGTTCAACATCACAGTCACTGTTCAGCTGCTGGGCTCTGTCCCAACTCTACAGAAGCTGAGGCAGCTTGGACTGCTCACATGTGACTTACACAGAACATTTTCACAGAGGGTACACAAAGGCTTCAATTTTATGTCCCCAGGCAGAAAGGATTTGCCTCTTTCTTGCTTCTGTGCCCTTCTATGAGTGCTCACAGGTTTTCCATGGTTGTTTGAGTATAAAGGGGGCTGTTAGCTCAGAAACCCCACCTGGGAAAAGGGAAGTGTGAGTTCAGCAGCAGAGGAGGAAGAATGAACCTGCTTAAGTAAATTCTGAGAAGTAATTACCTTCTGTGAGAAAACTGTCTGCATAGGAGACACACAGTAAATATCATATATTCTGCTTTATTAAGTCTTGCCACACTAGCTCATATGCCATTTCAGAAGTAAACTGCAGATATGGGAAATTGTGAAAAGTTGAGGGTAGAACTATTTGAAAAACTACACTTAGAGCTTAGTTGTAAAGAGAGATGCACGTGGAGTAGAAGTCAGTAGATGAGTGCAAATATCTATTTCTAGCTGATTGAGAGAACAGAAGGAATACTTCTTGAAAGCTTTCAGCAAACAGGGAAGAACCACAAACATGTTAAAAGACCAGCTTGTTCTACAGAAGAGTGACAAACTGCATAAATCATATGAAGTACAGCATCTAGTTAAGGAAGCCTAAGATCCCCTAGTCTTGGAGAAACAAATCAGAAAACACACACTGAAGGTTTTAAAGGCCAAATTAGACAAATGATTTGCCACATATTATCACAGATAATCTTGTCTTACCACAGGGAGATGGAGGAGACAATTTTTTGACTTTACAACCTTTGCAGTTCTGTTTTCTACACAGGTATAATATATAAAATGGGGCTTTTGTAATTTCACTAACTGTGAAGATAGTTGTAAGAATAAGTGTATTAAAAATTTATGGAAGTGAGGACCAGATAAAAAAAAAATTGCCTTTGTAAGGCAGGTAAAGAAATGAAATGTAAAAACCACAGAGAACAATTTTCAATATTGTGGGAGTTTTTACATGACATGCAATTAAGTGAAAACAGTGGATATGATCCAGAAAGTTGGTGATGTTGTAAAATGTCTATCCTAGAATGCATTATAAGAACATGAATTTCTTGCTAAATTAAACATCCTGCTTTTATCTTAAATAACATCAAATCACATTTGTGCAGAAATTGTATTTGAGTTTTGAAACCCTGAAAAAACGTCAAAAAGTTGGTGTGAATTACCAGAAAAAAAAGCCAAAATGTAAGATCCATTCCCAACAAAACAAAGAAAAAAAACCCAAAAAACCAAAAAAACCCCAACAAAACACACACACAGAAAAAAACCCAACAAAAATTCTTTAATTTTGTATTATGGAGGGAAAAGTGTGCTATGATGGGAATGATTCCATTAGATAGAAAAAAAAATTGTTTTGTTGCTCAGCTTGGCAAATGAACTGTACATTCATGGTCCCCATTGAGAAGATAAGAACAATTTCTTCTGATGAGAAAGGAATGTAAGTGCTGCCATCTCTGACCACTAATAAAAGCTATTAAGGAAACAGCAGGGGACAAGTATTTGTTTGCTCCCCCTGAGCTCTGGTTTGTCCGTGGTCACTGTGGTTGTGCACAGAGAGCACGGGTGTTCCTGGGAGCAGGGGCTTTCCCTCTGCCCTGCTCACAGGGCAATATTTATATCTGAATTTATGTGCTGCTCAGGTGTCTTACAAGTGCCTGTGAGAGCAGCAGAGCTATCGGAGTGTGCTTTCCAAAATCAGCCCCTTGGGGATCTCATGGATGGAGAGATCCTGGCAAGCAGGGGCCAGCGTGGCACTGCAGTGTCCCAGCACAGGGCCATTAATGGGGTGTTTCCAGTCACAAGTTCAATTTGCACAAATCTTCCTCAAATTTACTGTCTCTGATTTATCTTTTTTCTCTTTCAAATGTGCTAGAATTGTTCACCCATTCAAAATTTACCAGTCACACAGTGATGCCCAGAATATGGATTGAACATGCCATTTTTTTTCTAAGAAAAAGAGATTAGAAGCTCCTCTTAGGCAGAAATTGCAGGTTTTCTAGAAAAACCAACAGCAAAACAACACCAACAACAAAAAAAACCCCTCATTTTTTTACTATTTTGTACACAATAAACACATTTGAATGTCATTGAAATAAATACACATATTTGGAGCATGTTTGAAATAAACAAAGGTGTAGAAATAAAACAGCAAAGACAAACAAAGCCAAGACCAAGAACAGGACTTGTGGTATGGAGTATGTGTAACAGAAGGACAAAATTAGGATAAGAAGAAAACAGCATTGACAGCAAATACAAGGATTCATCAGCAAAAATTTAAATGGAGGGGAAAGGAAAATAATAAAGAGAGCTATGAACAGTCCATCATTGAGGACTGTAACAACAAAAGCGAAAAAGAAGATTGAAGGTTAAAACAGCACTTAATTAAAACTATTAATTGAAATTGTATGTGATTGCACAGGGAAATGTTATGTCAACAGCTACTGAATATTAGATTAAGGGCACAAATATTGTGCCTCTTATTTTTTGTTTTTCAATTTAAATAGGTTCCTAGATAAAAAGGAATCTGGAAAATGCCATTCCTTCTGCCTTCAGTACTCGAAGGCAAAAGAAAAAACACATTCTTCTGATCTGGAATGTTGTCAATGGGACACTTCTTAACACTGCTACAAACTTAAGGAGACTCATATTGAACTTTTACCATTATAATCAAACTGCTGTTTTACTGTGATACTATGTAAAAAACTATTAAGTTTTTAAACTTCATAATGTCTCTGAGAGGTGCTTCTCTTGCTGGTCTCAGAGTCAGTATTTTTGTTAGGAGAAAAAGCTTTCATTTCAGAAGATAAGGGACTCAATTTGCTGGTATTCATGTGAGCTTCTTCAACTCCATCAAATTTGAGCTCTGTATATCAAGTTTTAGCTAATAGAAAGGGTTATCTGCACTCACACCAGAATTGTGTGATATAACAGGTGACTGCTGAGAACTGTTTGTCACACAGCATGAAATGGAAGGAGCTGAATACAATGGATTAAACAGGAGAGCAAATTGGGCCAAATAGCTCAGGAGAAGGGGTTGAAGGGAAGAAAATGTCACAAAAAATACTACAGGATCAAATGAGAGAAGCAAGAGAATGAATTTAAAAGGGCAAGGTGGAAACAGAAGATAGATGAGAAAATTAGGAGCTCAAAAGCTAAAAAATCAACTGCTTAACCAAAAGATTGGTAATTTAGGAGCTGGCAAAAAAGTGCAAGGTGATAGGAACATACATGAAGCACTGCATGAACACGAGGTTAAGAGTCCAGCTAACACCTTAAGAACCAGGGGACTGAGTGAAAGTTGTAAAAATGTTCCAAAGCGCTCCAGCTCATCTAAACTGTGCACAAAGCAGCCCTGAAATCACCACTTCCCATTTAAACCAGCAAACAAGTGGCAGAATGGTGATCCTGTCACTGTCAGGAACATTGAGCAAATCATGCTTTTCATCTGAATTTCCTCATCTACACAGTGAGGTTATAAATCTTAATTAATTTTTGCAAAGCAGAAAACTCTTTATGGATGTTTTTCTTCTCTGTAGATTTAAGGTAGGAAGGACTACTAAGTTAATGTAGCACTTTCTTTGTTAAAGAATTATCAAGCTTGTTTCTAAGTTGCAAAATATAAACAGAAGTATTATAAAAGTATGATTATTTTTTCCAGAAACACAAAATAGTCAAGGTCAGCAGAGACATCTGGAACTCATCATTTCCCCATGTCTCTGCTCAAAGAGGGTCACCTGGATTAGTCTGACCAGGATAGTGTCCAGATGGCTTTTGAATATCTCCAAAGATGGAGACTCCATAGCCTCTAGAGGGAACCTGTGCTCAGTTACCTCAGTTAAAAAGTTTTTCTTCTGTTCAGAGGGAACATCTTCTGTTTCAGTTTGTACCCATTTCCTCTTGTCTTGTTTTGGGCACCATCAGAAACATTCAGCTTGGTGAATGGAATAAGAGACATCATGGTCAAATGTCCAAAATTCAAATATGTTCCTTCAGAGAGAAAACCTGTTGAAACATTTCCTGCTCCTACGAATGCTGGACTGTTCTGATCAATATCAAGGACAATTTCTGGAATAAATTAAGTAATCCAGGACAGCATACGGTCCAAATTCTGTGATTTAGACCTCTGTTCAGATTTAATAGAATAGAATAGAATAGAATAGAATAGAATAGAATAGAATAGAATAGAAACTTTTGCTAAACACTTCAGATAGTATATAATTATGAACTAATAACTAAAACCTGAAATTAGGTAGAGAACAGCCAAAAAAGGCTCATGAACTGATGCAAATGGAATCTATATGGTGTAGATCCTGATAACCTGGTTGAAGTGAGATGCAGCAATGAAGCCTTGCCAGGCTTTAGAAACCAATTTGTGAAGTAAACAAATCAGCATT
The DNA here is from genome assembly GCA_034509425.1 of Eopsaltria australis. Taxonomy (NCBI): domain Eukaryota; kingdom Metazoa; phylum Chordata; class Aves; order Passeriformes; family Petroicidae; genus Eopsaltria; species Eopsaltria australis. The sequence continues at coordinate 4,834,141 of JAVTVJ010000055.1, read as the reverse complement.
AGCAAACAGTGGATGACTGTATGGAGCTTATTTGCTCATCCAGTAAGTGAAGGGACAAATATCTACTCATCATCTCCTCTTTTATCTGAGCCTGAGCTAATGCCTGTGCAGTCAATGGAATTTTTTCATTGACTTCTAAGATGAAAAAAATTATTTTGAAACAAGGGAAAAACCTGGTTCCTAGTATTTTTGGTATCTGGAATGCTGCAGGAGGATAATATTAAACCAAATAAAACTGATTTGACACTTCTTTCCTGTTTAGAGCAATTTTTGTTCCCCTTAGGACACCCCTATTTTTAGCAAGCTTTTAAGTCATTTGTCCAAATTGCTTGAGTAGTATAATTTTACTGCAACTCCTTAATAATCACAAGCATTTTGCCAGTTCAGCTTCACTGAAATCAGTTGAGTTAGACTGGTAAGCAAGCATTTCAATAAAGAATTGGATCATGTCAATTAATACTCTCAATTTTTCATCTGTTTTTGCTGTTTATATCTTCTGTTTTCTTTGTAGGTTGCCCTTTCCCCCTTCTAAACAATTCTGGTTCATTCTCCCACACTTGATTCTTCCTGATAACATTTTCTCAAAACTGAGTTCCATTTGGAAATGCAATTTGTTTACTCGCTTTCTTGGTTTGCAGCCCAGTCGTTCTGCCTCAGTTCTGTTCCCACCAAGGAGGCAGGAAGAGGAATCATATGGCATTTTTACAGCCATTTGTTACTGCTTTGATGGCTTCACAGCTCTCTGCACAAGTTGTCACCTGATGGATGGCTTTTTCTGGTGGGGTGGGTTTCTTTCAACTCTTCTCATCCTTAATGGCAAGAGACGTGCATGTTCATATGCACAGGAGGGTTATGTCATATCCAAACCATGCTAATGGGCACAATCATATACAATGTTTAGACAAAACATTTCAGAACTGTTTGATCAGAGACTAAGAGAAAGCTCCTCAGATCATTTGGAAGGACATAAAATTCAGTATGACTATAATTAGATTAAATTCAACAAAATATTTTCACTCCAACATCCTTCCACACAGAAAAACCTTTCCCCTGCCATTCTGTATCTGTGCAAGGGTAAGGTATATTAGAGAGATGACATGAGCATGGACCTGCTTGGAGCCCAGCTGGTGCACACTGAGTGCCAGGAGTCCATGGACCACTGTCCTGTCAGGCTGCTTAGCCCACAGCCTCCACAGAAAGGCTGTTCTCGTAAACTTTCACAACTATCTGTGACATGAGAAGCAAGAGAAATAATCTTCTGTGAAACCACCTGTGTTCACCAAGAGTACAAAACAGGTAACAGTGGGAAAGAACAGTACAGGGTATTTTAGAGTTCCCAACACTGCTTTCTAATAAACCAACATGCCAACTATAAATGTATCACTTTCCTGGATAACGAGACTATTTGTACTGACATTTAACATGGAAATCAGGAATTCACAATTCATTAGAAATATAAAGACAAGTTTGAAATTTAGAGATATTTGCCTTCAGTAAATAAATATGAACAGTTTACTATTTAAAGGTATTGTTACCAGCATTTTTTAAAACATAAGTAATTTATTTATGTGGAGAAGAGCTAGAATTTCGGACATAAGTCTTTATTTGTTCTTTGCCAGTTCTTGGGAAAAAGAAAGAAAGAGAAAGAAGGAAAGAAGGAAAGAAGGAAGGAAAGAAGGAAGGAAGGAAGGAAGGAAGGAAGGAAGGAAGGAAGGAAGGAAGGAAGGAAGGAAGGAAGGAAGGAAGGAAGGAAGGAAGGAGAAAGAAAGAAAAAGAAAGAAAGAGAAAGAAAGAAAGAAAGAAAGAAAGAAAGAAAGAAAGAAAGAAAGAAAGAAAGAAAAGAAAGAAAGAAAGAAAGAAAGAAAGAAAGAAAGAAAGAGAAAGAAAGAAAGAAAGAAAGAAAGAAAGAAAGAAAGAAAGAAAGAAAGAAAGAAAGAAAGGAAGAAAGAAAGAAAGAGAAAGGAAGGAAAGAAAGAAAGAAAGAAAGAAAGAAAGAACATTTTTGAAAAGCTGCTCAGTTTTGCAATGAGATTTCAATCTGAGATGGAACAGTGAGTTGTACAGGGAGAAAAGGTAATTCCTGAATATGAATGATCAAATTATAAAATTGTGAAGTTCCCCAAGATGGTTTTGTTTGTTGATTTGGTTTTTCATCATCAGACAAATAGAACCAAGCATTTGGACAACACTCTCAGACACAAGGTGTGATTGTTGAGCTGTCCTGAGCAGGGACAGGAGATGGACTGTGGTAATCCTAGTAGGGCCCTTCCAACACAATATTCTGTGATTCTGTGCAATATAACTCATTGCAACTAATGGGGATGTTCATGTGAATAAATTACCCTCCAGACTGCATCTTTCTCTAAGTCAAATGCTTTTATTAAGAAGAGAGGAAGAAGTCTGCATTAACTCTCTGAATTAGGTCAATCTCTTGAGCACTATCTTAATACAGAAAAAACTTGAAAACCCTTGTATGCCAAGCTTCATAGGCATGGTCACTTAGAAAATACAGGCTGTGGATTCAAGGATAAGCAGCTGCTTTACACAGCGTCGCTGAGGCAACTGATGCCACAAATTGAGGTAAAATGCCAGCTAAGAAAGATTCACTGAATAATCAGAGCAACAGAAAAACATCCATCTCAACTGCTATCTGAAAGGATGCCTGGAGAACAGACCTTCCTAGCTGGCCTCTTTCAAGCACTCCAGAGAGCCCCTCTGCCAGGACAGGAAAGCAAGGGCTGTGTAATGAGCCGCTGAAACCACCACAAAACCAAAGACAAGGAGGAAATCTTGGAGCTTATTTCTGAAAGTGGGAGCAAAAAGAGGATTTCACCATTTTGTATTTCAGATGCAAGTGGCCCCGATTGCAAAATGTGTGTGGTTGACCTCAATTTTGTGCAGTGCAGATCTGCAGCTCAGGTTTTCACAAAGCTCTCATGCTGTATCTGCCTCTGAATCAGACTTCATGGCTTGCTCGCTTTTTCACTAACATATTGTAAGCTCCCTCTTGTCATTGCACAAATACATCAATTTATTTCGGGTCTGTCTTTTAACAGATCAGTGTCTTTTGATCTCCTCTTTTAGCCTTGGCAAAATAACTTCAGTACCACCACTGGGGCTGAAGATTCCTCTTTATATACTTCTAAATTTATATATTTCCTCCTGTGTTTGAGAGACTGTAGCCTCATTGAGAGTGGAGAAACAGTAGCTTTAAACAACCTTTTAAGGGATTATTTATAAAAATATTAAAAGAATAGACTGGTAGCAGAACATTCAAAATTAAATGAGCATGGTAACCTACCCAGTACAACAAGCTGCTGAGCTGGATATCTATGAACCTGGTAACACTGAGGAGTATTCAGCTTTCATTTTCCAAATGATCTCTCACTTTTACACCATAGCCAAAACAGAAGCCAAACTCTGCAAAGAAATGTTCTAATGATGAAACATTAGAAAATACTGAAATACTGAAATCTGAAAGACGTGACAAGTTCCTCTTCCTTATATGAAAGGCCATTGATTCAACAGAGGTGCTCAAACCCATAAAACAACAGGCTAATTAAAATATCATTTTGAATATATTGAATATACTTGATAGTATATTAGGTTTATGTTCTGGCTAACTCATCTGTGCGTGGAGATGTTCTGTCTGGAGAATAAAGATTTAAGTACATCCAGGAAATTAACTGTTCTTACTTGGTGAATAAGAGATACACTTTGTGATGGTAAGTACTTATTTAAATGTTCTTCTGAAGTCTGAGAGCTTAGGAATTCAAGGGTTTTATAAAGAAGGATGATATAGATGAAAATAAAATAAAATGGAACAGGGCAGGATATGTGAAAAGACAAAAAACCAGTGTTAAAATCTCTAAGAAACCTCTTAACAACAGAAGGCTGGTTAGCTCCATCTCAGAAAAGTTATTTATCTTGAATTTTTTGTTATATCAAAATGTGTTCAGTGAAATCAAGTGAAAGGAGAGAGATTATCAACCTTGTCAACCATCAATGTAGGATGTAAGCACTGAGCAATTAAAGAACTGCAATACCTTTCATAAAGATCAAGTAGATCATGCTTTTCTTTAAACAGAAATAATTACACTGCTCATTCATTAGCTTCTTCATAAATCCTATTAATTTTGAACTACTATACATCCTGAAAATGCAGTTGAGGCTAAATGAACCTCATTACACAGTGTCCATGAAAATGATAATAGGACTAAGGACAGGAAGTGCAGATGGTAATAATTAATTGCTCATCTTCCAACTTCACAAACTTTAAATCAAAAAATTGTTTTGTAAAGGTATTTTACTACAGTCCACTTTCACTGGTGGTAGTTTCTTTTTAATGCAATTTTTTAATGGTGAGGAGATAAACACAGAGTGATTTTTATCTATGTTTTTGATAAATGAATGTCTCAGCAAAATTTTACAGCTAAAAAGGTTATTTACTTAAGAGAGATTTTCTGTATGTGGAAAGGTCAGATTTTTTTTTTAGATTGCTGTGAAATTGCTTCTGCCTTTTAGGAAATCTTCTAAGACAGCTCCTCTCCTTGTAGTGTTGACAAGGACACAGGAAGGATGTGGCCTGAAGAAATCAAATGAACAGCATAAAATCCTAGCTGGAATCTCCTGCTGCCCAGTTTGTGGGGTTTGAAATTCTGTCAAATGTTGAACAAAACAAGAAGAGAGAGAGGACTTCTGAGCAAAAATCAATAACCAAGTCTTTTGAACTGTCCATGTACAAAGTTCTAATGAAAATGTCCTTGAGGGAAGTTTTAATAGTGGACTTTGAGCTCAGCTCCTCCATTGCCCTGATAGCATTGTAGAGCATTTGAAGTTTTCAAAGGTACCAAAGCACAAAAGTTTGGCTCGTACAGCTGAGGCTGGGGATGCCACTGAGGGATCTCAGAAACAGCAGTTTGCCACTGAAGACTGTACAGAATTCTCTACGTGTTATTTGCACTGTGTCAGGTTTAGCTGGAGGGTACAATTTACTTCAAGGGAGTTTGTAAGACTTTAAATAGCATCTCTCCATGTACAAACTAATAAGTGATCAGATGCTCAGTGCACTACAAAAAGTGCTCTGGTCCAGCTAAAGGGATTTTACTTAATATACTGTAAATAGATGGGACTTTTATATAAATACAATTTAGAAAATGTTAAATAAGGTTTGGATGTAATATCCCATTAGGTGGGATTACACTTCTTTGTATCTGCATGAGCCTGATAAAATATGCAAAACATTCAGTACAGCATCAAGGTCATTCTGGGAGAACTGCCACGCACATTAAACTGAGGTTAAAATGGTTGGTAAGTGAGGGTTGTACAGTAATTGTACTGCTGTTCCCCTAAAATACAAAATACAGACATTCACTGTCCCTTTGGAGCATTTTTTCCCCCAGTGCCATTGAGAATTCGTATGCATTTACACTCACTTATAGTCAGTGTCATTAGAAGAAAATATTTTTGGTATTAACATATAAGATATCTGGCACAAGCACAGGAAATGTTTCAATTATCTGAAGATGTTAATTAAAAACACCCCAAAATGATTTTTTTTTCATTATATGATGTTTTTATATATAACCTATGTATCATAATAAAGACATATCACAAAGTCAGCACAGAGATTTCCACAGAGACAGAATAGTAGCATTTTGAAATTACTTTTGCTTAATAAAATGGAGCCTTTCTCACTTTAATTTTACAGCAGTCTTCTGTGTTTTGAAAAACTGGTTCTTACAGGGTTTTTTTAACTTTCTAGCATTCAGTTTATTTCAACAGAATTCACCCTGCAGTTCAGTAAACATTCTGCAAACATTCAGCCTGTGCTGCTGCTCATGAAACCAGAGCCAAAGAGCCAAGGTGAAGAGCTCATGGCTCCTGCCCTGGTCAGCTGGAAACTCAGAGAGAACAATTGCCCTGGGCTTTGGATCACCTGGGCATCCTCAACAGACAGCACAGCCATGACCTACCCAGGCTTCCCTCAAATCTGTTTACAGTAACACACCTCACCCCTTAAACCCACCAAGATTCAGCTGTTTAGTCCAAAGTACTTTGTTTTCCTTTCTTATGTGCAGCCACTGATTTGATATTTACCAAGCAACTGATTTTGCAGGCACTGCTGCACAAAGACTTTTCCACCAACAGATTATTTCATACATTCAGGTATTAATTATGGCAATACAAAGACTGATAAAGATACCATACACATTCTCAGCATTCAAAATACAGAGAACTGTGACAGTAAGATATTTTCCCACTGCATATATGCAGCTTAAACATGATGGCATTAATACAAAACAGAAATTCTTACAGCAAATCCAGTAGTTAGAACCAGGACCAAGGAAGTATATTAATAACTACAAAGGAGCATATCAAGAGTGAGTGAAATAAATTGTTGTATGTAATTGTGAATGGTTTAATTTATGGGAAGCATATCTATAAATACTACAAAGGTGAAGAGATATGAGAGTTCACATCTATCCTATTATGTGTAATTGAAAAATATCACCATGAAATCACACACTGCTTAAAAGTTTCAAGACCACAATTTAATGTTCATCCCTAGCGTGTGAATAATTCCTGAATGAACATGAACTGAGTGCTTAGAGAACTCTCAAATACTGTGACTTTCACTTTGGAGTTCTGTTAATGACATTTTTTTCACTCCATAATGGAGAGGAAGCATAATTCACTGAGCTATTTCGTCTTCTATAAAGCACTTGAGTCAATTCTATATCTGACTGAACAGAAAGATGCCAAAGAATTAATCACCACCTGCCTCCCAGTTAAAACTGCAAAGGCCAGTTTCCTTGTTGTGAGTATTCACTTAGCCCTAATTGAAGCAGCACTTAAATATCACAATAGAACCATTCCCTCTAAGAATTCTCTGCCATTTCCATCCTCCTCCTGCCATCCCTCCTCCCTATTAAACTGTTTCCTACTTCCAATTCAAATAACTTCATATAGTTTGTCATGGATTTTTATTGCTGTAGGAATATATATGGGTGAAATGCAACTGGTGGAGGAAATTTGGAGAGAAAATGAGATTTTTGTCATTCAGTCTGTAAATCTGCTTCTGAAACAAAAAATGCATGAACATTAATTATTAACATGAAAAAAAGGACAAAATAGCTCTTTTTTCATAATGTTTCTGAAATTAAAACATGTGGAACAACTGACTTTTTGAAAATACAGCTTAGGGCCAGTAAAAAATTACATTATCACACAGAACTTACAAAAAGTAGGCTTAGAAAATTTTAAATAGAAAACAAACAGTGAGATTTCATCTGACATGGATTCCACTCGTACCACAAAATCATGGCAATTTGAGCAGAATCATCTCTGCAGGAAATTTTCATGTAAGCAGGATCTGGCTTTGGGAAGTGATAAACTGGAGAACGCTGGCTGTCAATGACCACGTTCCCATGTTCAGCTGAGAGAACTGATTCACGTCTGTGGTGGACTATTTCCTACTAAAAATCAATTAGTTGGCAGAGATTAAAAGATCACAATGTCCAAATCAGAGACAACAGTTCGTACTGATGGCATCTTTCAACTGGGAGGCTGCGAAACATTACAAAGGGAAGTCTAAACAAGAAGAAAACATCCTGATTTTCTTTCCATTTGCCTAGATTTTTAGTTTTTCCCTAAACTAGACAGATACCTAGAAGCAAAAACAAAATTGAGGTTTTGGTAGCCATTAGTGAAATCTGTTCTTGATGACAACTGCTGGATTACATGATTCCTGTTTTAAATAAATTTTAAAATTTGGACTGATCTCATATTAATTTTCACTGCACTTAAAAGATTGTTTCAACATCCAAGTGAGGCAAAATGATTCTTTTTTCAGCGCATACTAGACTGACTTCTCTGATCACAGCAGACTGAATTGTATTTTTGTGAGGCTCTTCAACAGTCAGCCAAATAAATAGCTTTTTCCCTGCTGCATGGTTTGCTGTTTGCTTAAGCAAAAATCCAATTTCTGGAGAAGACTCCACAAGGGCTAAATTCCCTGCCATTTACAAGTGTCCCATTAGAGTAGCTTTCTATATGGAAATAACAGTCCAAGAGAAGGAGAGAAAGAGTAGGTCTGAGGTCCACCCTTCCTGATGTGTTTTATTATTTCTTTTTCATTTGAAGAGTAGAGCTGTGCTCCCATGAGAAAGAGAGAGTAATATCTGAATACAAATGTCTCAAGAAAATGGGGCTTCTTTAAAAGTAAAATCTTCTCTCTGGCTTTTTTATTGTTTCCCCCCTGTATGTATCAAGGACAAGGGGAGACCTGACAGCTTCAGACTCAAGCTGTCTTTTGTTGAAAGGTTTTTAATTAGAAATTCAAAGAAAAAACTCCTACTGGGGCAGCATATATTAGAAATGTTGGGATTTGGGCTTATTACTGTTTTCTTTAGTAGAAGTTCTCAATTTAGTAGAAGTTCTGCAATTAAAAGGATGGGGTGAACAAGACCCTGTGCATCCAGTGGCAGTGAGAAGAATCATCAGTTGTTACTGTTACCACATCTCAAAGGGGGAAAAGTAAAACAAAAGCTTTTAATGAAAGTTCACAGAAGTGCATTTAATTTAGATCTAATAGGACAGGCATTCCAAATCTGCAGGATTAGAATTGATCACTGAAAGAAGGTTCACTGAAATTTAACAGCCATATAATGAACTCTGACATTCATCTACTTTACAAGTGACAGCCACGAAACATCCTGTACCAGGTGGCACCTCTGTGTTTCACAGTGGTTCAACTAAAAACTTTTCAATGAAAGCTGCTTTTAAATGAATTTTCTTTACTTCGGGATTGTAATTATAATAATAATAAAAGTCTGGAGTTCACCGGGGTTTCTCTTGTCCTGACAGGACATTGCTGGGTCTCCAGGTTATTCCTGGTAATGGCAAGCAGGAGACATGGGAACCTCCCAGCCCGTGCTGGTCACACTGACTCAGAGATCTCAGACACCTACCTGGGGTCTCCACCAGCCCTGACCCTGCCTTGTCTGAGGGCACTATCAGGACACCTTGTTTGCATCCAGAATTTTGATCCACGTGAGAGCATTTCTATTCTGCAGCACTTAGGAACCTGGCAGGTTGGGATGCATATATTGCATATCTGATTTCCTGAGTGATGCTTTTGTCTGGGAATGTTTTGCACTAGAATACTGACCATAAACTCACCTAGCTCACAAATTCAAACTCTTAGCTGTAGTGATTGAAGTTGTTTAGTTTTGGTCTCTGGTTTGCTAATAGCATTTATAAAAAAGTGGTTTGGACTTGAGAATTCATCACCTTACCTGTCTTCTGAAAAGGAGGTATGTGCATATAGTCTATGAATATTTAAATTACACAGCTTAAATATGTATTTGAAGTGTATTCAGAGCTGTCTCCTTGAACAAAGAGGGAATAAGAGGTCTTTGAGGAAAAGTGGGAAACTGGCATACATAATATCCAAATAAAAAAGGAATGGAAATCACTAAAGAGTTAAATTTACACAGAACATTGGATTACATAAGATGAACAGGGTTTGTAGTTGACACAAAAATAAAACCTAAGGTTATTTTCCTTTTTCACACAGCATCAAAATGGGAACATGACATGAGAAGCTACTGGGAGAATTATTTTGTGCAAGACAAAGCTCCTAGAAACCCACAGTCCCATTTGCTTAGAACAAGTGACTGGAAAAAATATTACCTGATGATAATTTATTTTTTATCCAAAAGGCACTTCAGAACAGGCCCTCTGCAGAGCACTGCTTCTGTTTTGATCAAGGCCAGAATGTGTGGAGCTCTGAGTCTCTTTTTCCATTCATTTGTGAACATTTAGTGTGTTTTAGTGTTTTGTTATGGTGAGATCATTTGGTACAAAGCAATAACTAGATTTTTCTAAATGTAATCTCCTAGTGAAGTTTAAAAGTCCTGTTCAAATTTCTGAAAGGTCAGTATGAGATACCTTCCCTTGTTAAGCTATTTCCTACATACATTCATTTACCTTATCTTATTAATGTACTATTTCTCATTTGTAATTTATTTTTTTGCCTTCTACAGCAGTTCAAAGGTGTCTGCCTTAACATATTTATACACCATTTAAAAAAGGCATTTATAACCATAATAAACCACTTTTGGAATTTTGAGACTGAAGAATCAGTAAAATATTATGAGATGTAATAATTTTTTTTATCTTAATACTAGAACTTATTTCCCTGGCAGGGCAGAGAGTAGTTTGTTTATTTTAATTAATGACAACAAACAAGAATCTTTCCTAGGAAGATTTGAGAGTCTTACCTCTCAAGAGCAGGGTCCTGGTTCTCCAGAAGACACATGCAGGCATTTCACCTTCAAATAATTTCTTTAATATTTAGAAGAGTACAGAGCATAAGTAATTTTTAATAAGAAAATATTTTTATGTTTTTATTCTATTTCCTAATGAAAATTTGACTTTAATGATTTAAATGTAAAAATTTTATATTAACCTTTAAGGTGAATGTAGTAAAAAAAATTACCAGTGCTTAGAGATATTACAAATCTCTAAAATTCTGAAAGTTGAGCTCAAGGCAATACTTATAAACAAGGAATTGTGCTGAACTTATTCAAATAATCTATCATGGTTTTGCCTGAAATTTAATTATATATTTTTGGATTCTATAATTTTCATAGAGTTTCTCGGTTTTGTTTAAGGGATTACTGTTTTGAATTTACACAAGCTTTACTATCTTAGAATAATATCTTTAAAATTCACCTGTTCTGATGTTTGGAGAAAAACAATTAAAAGCATTACAAAACCTAAAAATGCATAAATCTCCATATGAGTTATCAGTAAGAAAAATTATCTAAATGACCTGTAAAGAAAAATTTCCAACTATGATGTACTTAGTGCTAAAAATTTATTTACATACCTAATGAACTGATGTAAGGTTGCTCCATATTTTATACACCTCAGAGGTACCAGTGTTCAGAGTTTAAATTGCCTTTGGATGTCAGGAGGTGTTATATCAGATTATTGTCATTTAGAAAGAAGCGAGTTCATTTGGAGAAATACCAACAACTCCTGGCAACAGTGACTTGCTAGGATTGGATAAGTGCTGTGTTGCCTTCGTTCTTAGCTACATAAATTCCCAGTACCTGAAACACTGCATTTCAAAGTTTTTTAGGGTATGAGGAGGGAATTCTGTCTTTGAAAATTAGTCTTGTGTTGAATTGTTAAAAAGACAGTTGAGTCCAATGAGTGCTGCTTGTTCAATATGTGTATCTGACTTCAGGTAAACTCTAAATATCAGCATGATCAATGCCCAGAGTAAGTTCAAAACTCTTTGGCCCTAAACAATCATGACTGACAAAATTGCCCAAGTTTGTGAATTTTTTATTTCTGCCTATAGGTTATTTTTTAAAATGCATGAATCAAAATAGCTGTAGTGAAATGGGAATAACTACATTGCATGAATATAATTATGAGTCCAAGGGCAATTCCTACTATTGTTCCTGAAGAATTCTTATTGTCAAATAAGGGTGAGACAGATTAAGAAAATAAAAATAAAAAATAACTTCCACAAAGCCACAAAAATCCAAAACCCCCCACAAACAAACAAACAAACAAACAAACAAATCATAGATATTAGCTATTTCTGAATTGATTAATTCAGAGAATTTTAGTCAAATTGTCAGGAATTAAGAAGACCTTTTAGACAATAACATTTAAAAACAGTGTCCTAACTACATACATATATGACTGAAGATACCCCATGGTGAATCCTGCATATCTGACAAAGGATTCTGGCTTGGCTTTTTTTTTTTTTATTTTTTTTTTTTATTCTAACTTTCTTTGGCTGATTAATGAAGAACTTTTGAAACAATATCATCTACCCAGGGATGTGACTGTTAGTTTATATTTTTCAAGGCTGATTACAGAAGAAGTTCTGAAGCAGTTTAATCTGTTCAGGGGTGTTAAACAAATATGTCAACATTCATTTTACATTTGTGTCTACCACAGCCAAACGAGAAGAATGCTGGAAATGTATTGCAGTGCTCTGTTTGCTCAAGGAAAAAAAAGTCAATATGCTTCATATTTTATAGAAGATGCAAACTCCTTTGTAAGATGAATGCTTTTCAGACTGAGCTTTTCAGTAGCTTTACTGTGCAGATTATGGTCTGGCATTCTGCCATATAATGATATATAACCTTATAGCTCACTATTATGCAAATAACAATTTGGCTGGGAGGACTGAGTGCTTAGATTTTCTCTAAGGACTATCATATATTTCAAACTTCTAACACCAAATTATATTTGACATTTAATTTGAACTCAATTTATGTAGAAAAATAATTTTAAAAACCCTCTTGTGTAAATTTCTAATAAGTGTTACTTTTTAATTTTTCCTTTTTTTCATATGTAGATATATATGTGCAGGGGAGGTTTAATTTGGATTGACAGGGAATGCATCATTATACAGTACATCATATATGGAAGGGTATTCTAGGCCAGGATCTCCCAGCATAAAGTAAAATATATATGGAAAAACGGTGGCAAAAATGTTAAAATTCATACACGCATCTGCTATTAATTAATTCTTACAAAATAAGACTGACAGGTACATATGCATTCAAGCGTGTTGTACAGGGAATTAATGAGGGAGAATGGCGGATTAAACATAATGAAGTTCAGGAGCTGGTAATTAATCTGGGAAAGGTCAGTTCTAACCTGCACTCCTCCTGCCACATCTCTCAGATTTACCTGGTGGGGCTGGTACAAGGCTCGTGGGAGACATCATTTCACCCCCACCCCAGCCCCACCAAGGACACCAAGACTGAATCTGGCACAGAGCTTTTTCCTTACCAGCAGCTCAGGCTCTCGATCCAGAAGCTGGTCTGACAGCATCTGTGAGTATTTACAACCTGCAAATTCACTGAATCTGTCCTATTCTTTTTCTATACTTATGTGTCCATATAGCATGAAGGATTACATTACTTACTCAGAAGTATTTATTTCTACTCTACTGTTGCTTCATCTCACCTTTATTTTACTATCTTACACTTAAGTATTTGTTAAGAGCTTTTGCTACCTTGAATGAGCACAGTCAAAGGTCCATCACATCATGTCACAATCTGAGGTTCTAGGTTGTTTGATACTTCCCTTGTTTATGTTAATAAAAATATAGAGAGAAACAATATAGGGACCAGATTTCCAAAGCTATTTAAAAAGTGCATGGTTTGTCGAACAAAAGTGAACAAAAGTCTTCATGAATTTCACAGCAGACCTTACATTTAGAAAATTGTAAAAAATAAAGCAGCCAACCAAATAAAAAAAATCAATTGTGTAATTGAGAAGTTTACTGTAGCTCCATACCACTGACAGGTCAAAATTAGTCATATTTTGATAATTTTCATACCTTTGGGAATGATGGGTATCTCTTTAACTGGCATTAGACAGCAGATTTGGAACACAAGCCAGATATTGTGGTTGAGTGTCTGCTTATACTTCAATGGATAGCAATTTGAGTAGGGGTTTTTTAAAAGTTTTATTCCTAGATACATCCCTGAATACAGTGTGTACAGTCCTTTATAAAGTCCTGTGATTAAAGCCAGGACTCTGTCAGTCCAATACCACGTCAACAAATGACTTCTTGAGACAGAGGATAATGTAACAACCAGTTCAAGGGGGGAGATGCTAACAATAGGTTGAGGCAGAGGATTAGAATGGTTCTCACTACTGAAGGATGGATGTTTACATTAATTAATAACACCATGAGCAGTAATCTTGGAGGTTTACTCTACAAAGAGAACAGGTACCAAGGGTCTTGAAACTCCTGCATGACACAAAATCTCAAATAGTTTGTTTGCTCAAAAGTCTTCCATATCTTACTCTGCACAGAAAACAACAAAAATCCAGCTTAAGGTGTCTCCATAATAATTTCTCCCTCACTCTTTGATGTCAATGTTTATTTCTATGCAGTAATGATCCTCAAACATCAGCGACACCAGTGAAAACTGTGGCATGGGGAGGAAACACTATCTCCAACTCCAGCAATATTGAACAGGAATTGATTCTGCTTGGTCATGATAATCTTTGCAGTCTGTCACTGTTCACTTTCCCTCAGGCACGTCAGCCACAGCGTTTCTCTTCCACATGTTTCTCAAGTCCCCCTATCATGCATTCTTTCATCTATCTTGAGTGGCATTTTTCTGCCAAGCTGTGCAAAGGGATCAGCACATTTTCGAAAGGACCTCCACGTTTGATGCACACCAGTAAAGCCTTGCAAAGAATAACAGGAAAAGGCATTTCAACACTTCCCAATGGATGGTTTATGTAACAGGAAATGTACATGAAAACACCAAATAAAACAAAGAACTAATTTAAAAAACAAACACCCAAACAAACAAAAAAATTGCAATTTGCTTGAATTGTGGGAAGACTTCCATTAAGTAAGCACTGAATTAGAAGTAAAGTGAAGGCATAAAAATCCCCAATACAGGAATACTCCTGTAGTCTGTTGCTGTTTGGGGTAGATGTGGTCTTGGAGGTACAAGAATCCCTGTGGTAATGAATGACTTTAAACACTGTGAATGCCTGTTTGACAATGGCAGCCATGCCAATGCAAATGTACCTAAGGATTTATCATGGACTGTGCTATAAAATTCATTTTTCAGAATTTTACCCTGTGGCAAAATATTCACTCCTAGGAGAATCTTGTCTTTCCAATCCTTCACTTGAAAGGAAACTTTCTCTTGGAAACTTGTTCTAGGACAAATGGCCATACTTAGATTAGGATGGTGCAAAAAGCACAAATTCCCGTGCCCAATTTTTTTTCTTTTTTTCTTTTATTACTAAGTCCTATAATACAACCTTGACAAAAATTATTAGCTCGATCTTGCAAACCAAAATTGACCTTCCTTAAATCTTGACCTAATGACATGCTGGGCAGGTAGAATTGAAAATGGCTCAAAGACTTTTCTGTTCATCTACACTGATATCAACTGCTCCAATGTAAATAGCAGTATCTAAATAATTCACATTGAAACTGCAGAAAAATCATGTTTCTGGAAGTTTGAATCAAAGAAAATGAAAATGAAGCTGAAGCTATGTCTTCTTCTCTGAGCACAGAGAACTTGTTTTTTCAGTTTTGAAAACCCTTACATAAAAATTGTTTCAATCAACTTCAGTTTTAAGTAATTTAAAACTAACTTTTGCCTACAGTTAAAGAGAAAGAAAATTCCCCATCAAAAGTTCAGCGGCATGCCATAAGTTTAGGGGAAATTATTGTGATCACAGTCCATAAAATAGAGCATGAGACCTTGTCTAGCTTTAAAAAATGATCCTGAAAGTGATCTAGCCATGGCAACGCACAGCTCAGATCATTAGTCCATGCAGCATTTTATTTAGTGAGATTTCCTGTCTTGTCCAAGCCAGATAATTAAAGATAGCTAAATATGCATTAATTATAGTCATATCTGCTGTGTACACATACTCAGACTCAGTTTGAAGGGTAGAAAAATCTACAGCACAGGTCTGTGTGTGTATTAGTTGTACTATCATACAATGACATAAAATACATGGTGTAGATGGATTGATTATTTTTTCAATTAAAAACCCTCCAGGAATTATCATACCTAGAACATGAAATTTAATTTCCTTAATCTAGGGCAAATGGCAGTGTGCAGTGATTGACCCAGAACATTCCTTATAGAAACAAAAAGCATTTTCTCCTCTAGTAAATACTGACAAAAAAAAGGTGTAGATTGATCAAATGATGCTGTTCCAACACTAACTCAAAACACCCCATTGGATGATTATCCCATTGTTAGAACTATGAAAATAATTCACAGTGAGTAATTTCCTCAGTAACTTTTTCTTATTTTATTCACACAGAGTCTGTGAGAGGACTGCAGCTTGCCTCAGTTGAATCACCTTTCACTTTTCTTCAGTCAGTTTGGGAAAGACTTTGGAATAATTCAACTACTGTTATTTTATTTAGTTAGTTATTTATTTATGTTTAAGCTTTGACTTGTGACAGTATTCAGCTGGATGCATCCAGGCACTGGATGAGCATAAGCCAAACAGAAGACCTTATGAATATGGTTATTTTGAAGGTTCCTACTCTGCATAAGAACTCTTCTTTTTCCCACCCAGCACATCTTCTCTAGCAGGGAAAATCATTGAAACTAGGTAGAGTAAGGAAAGGTAAATATCAAATGCCTTCCTTATTGTCTCTTGCCTATAGGTGCTGTTTCTTTTCCCCTGAATATCTGAAAAAAGCACAACATTGTGTGATACTTCTGCTATTGAAACAGACCTACACACACAGAAATAACCCTAAATCAGAAACAACAGCTAAACAAGGGGTAGTGAGCAAAGTATTGTGGTCTGAGAAAGAAAGATGATAAGAAAATTAGTTCTATAAAATGGAAAACAAATCCAAACCAAATTTTTTAAATGCTTTGAAGTTAGTTTATACAAAGTGCTGACATTGCTGTAACCTATGGAGTGGCTGGATGCATAGAGATCAGACACTGTGCTTTAATTACTCAGCATTAACTATAAACTCATATTCAAATGATGAATTATATTTAGCATGCTGTCAGCAAAAATATTGCTAAGAAGTATTATTTAAGCAATTAATGACATTAGTTAAAAATACTGCAATGTTATGCAAAATGTAACAATGGACTCACAAGTTTTCATGTAAGAATCCATTCTAGGGAATGTTTTTTGTGTGCATATCTGTTTGTTGACAATCCAGAAAAAAAGCATGCAAAGATAAAAATCCTGTCATGTTGCAAATCAAATTGAACATACATAGACTCAGAATCAAAATTCCAATTAAAATAAACCACAAATTCTTAGTATTTCTACTTGCTTTATTTTCTATTATGAAAACTTGCTCACCAAAACAGCCATAAATTTTGACAGATCACTAATCCATAAGAACACAGCTTATTTATAAAATATATGACACTGTTGGGAATATATTATGAAAGTGATTTTGAAGGAACAAGATGTTCTTACTCCAATTACACAAATCATAAAGTACAGACCTCACTGATACCTAAATAGAGAAAGGGTATAGAACTGTGCAACTCATATTCAGGACTCAACTTTAGGACATACAGAACTAAAATGATTGTGTTCTCTAACCTAAAAATGGGCAATATTTTTGGAAGTAATCATAGTATTATAAATAGTAGTCATATGCTTTTTTGATATGTAAATACTTAGAAAGAATATTAGCAAAACCAGGCAGTTGACAACCTTGACCAATACTTTGCAATGTGACTTCAGTGTTTGTGTTAGTTTAGCACAGTCTGTAGATCAAAAATGTACAAATATTCAATCTGGTCTAGTGACTCACTTGGTATAATGAGATAGTAATGTTTTAATGTGATTACATCAGGACTAGTGCTAAGCCAATCTACAGCATATTTCCTAATCCTAGAACCACAACAGGATTTGACAAATTTAATTTTCACTACAAATGATCTAAAACTACCCATTACATTTCAAAATCCTGAGACCATGGTGTGCCATATATCCCTGTTTTTAACACAGCAAACCACAAAGACTTCAAGCTGAATAACACTGAACTGAGTATAAAATATTTATTGGTAAGGTAGCCATAGGACGGAGAACAGTTTTTACTTCTTTGTAAAGTATTTGGTGTTTTTCAGACAAGGGGTTTGAAAACTCAGAAATATGGACCAGTTCTATAAATGTGCAGAACAGGTGATTATGATTCCATGGAATCACACACCTTCACACCTGTTCTTATACCAGTTCTCAACATGGAGATGAAGAAATATTTCTATATTGAGATACAAATGGCAAGGGACTTGATCACTGCGTAGTGTAACACTGTAAAGTCAATTTTTTTCACTGTAGACCTTTATTCACTCCTAAACAGAGGCAGTCATAAGTCATGCTGCTCTGCCAATCTCACAAGGGTGCCTTCAAAAAGCATGTTATGCAAATTTTTACCTCTCCATAAATAAGAACAACACAGCAAGTCTTGGATATTCTCCTTTCTGAGACACAGTCACACACTTGCCATTGCTCTGTTCAGGCTGTAGAAGAATGAATCTCAAAAAGGCAAGTGACATACCTTACAATTATGTTACATGGCCCAACAGCTGCTGCTATCACAGCACACTTCAAAGCAAGTGTTACCTCTCCAAGAGCTGCTAATATAACATATCTAACTGGTCATTTGGTCAAGTACTGAAAAAAAACAAACACATTTCTTCACAGTCAATAGAGTGACATATTGTCATATACAGAGAGAAAAAAAGGGGAGGGGAAGGGAGCAAACTATTTGCCTTCTGGGCATGAGTATTATCCTAAGACACTTAAAGGAATCCATTAAATCCATTTAGCAACCCTTCAGTATCACCAGAATGTACTTCTCTGGTAGAAAGCGAGAGAACCAGTCTTACAGCAGAGTGCCTACAAGAATATTTCCTGTGCTTGGTCAGAGTGAGCTTCAACATAAGGGGTTAAATTTCTTATTGCCACATGTCTTTTTCAGCAGCTTATAACAAGGAATTACTATTTTCCTCCAAAATTTTCTTCTTCCCCTGCAGCTGCTCAGACCAAATCTACGTTAAGTCATAGAATGATAAATGGCTTCAGTTAATCAGTTCCTTATAATGTTGCAATATGCTCAATTAAGTTTCTCTTCTTTGGGTTTAACTATCACATAGAGATATAGACCACTCATTTCTTCTGCACAAATGCTTTTAGGAAACATACCAAGACAGTAATAACATCCCTCTTTTGCTAAATCAATCTTTACTAATCTCTACATGATCTTAGAGTCCATGAAGAATGCTGATCAGGAGACAGGGACTCACCCACCTCTTTCACCCCAGGCAACAGTGTCACAGACTAGGAAAGACAGCTGGCAGAACAACTCAGAAAAAAACCCATAAACCCCTAAAATAAAAATATATAAGGAAATAAACAAATGAGAAAAAAAAAAACCCAACCCCAAAAAAACAATCAAACAAAAAACCCAAACCCAAACCCCAAAGCCCAAAACCACCCAACAATGAAGCACAATTGATGTTTTCATGGGGCTATAAAATGACCAGGCACTTATAAGGGGTCAATAACTCCCCAAGGATTTCTGAAATTTCAATGGACTCCAGTGCTAAGCTGACAGGTTTCAGAAAGACTGACTGGCTTCTAAACTATTTCACAAGGCATTTCTGTGCAAGAATGAACCCTGTGGAAATATCCATCATCTATGATCCTTGGAACGATTTCTTCAGTCTGATGGTGCTCTTTGCAATGAGAACAGACATTTTGGAAGTAGAGAAGTCACACAAAGTTGCAGAGCTCAGAAGGAGAGAGGAACAGATGGTTTCGCTAATGAGTTTTCCAAAACACACCCCCTGTCCTTGGTGGACGCAGTGCAGAAGCTAAAATGTTCCAGTGATTATTTTCTTAAAAAGCTAGACCTTTTCTAAACAGATCTACATACTCAAATAATACAAAATTCTAAAAATCAATAAGCAAAAGTTCTGGGTTTTTTCGTGGTTTGTTTTTTTTTTTTCCTTCATGCCATAACAGTCTCAAGAAAATCATGAGGCTGAATTTTCACATTTTTAAAAGATATAATTTATGAAGGCTGAGCTCACTGATGTTAAGCATAATCAAGTAAGTATTATCATTGTCAATAAAGGCAACTTCAACTTTTGGGGACTGTATTTTTTTTTTTTTTATTTAAAGAATGCTGAACAGAGAGCAATGTATTCTTGTAAGAAAAGGAATCAGCTGCTGTGGTAAATCAGAATCATGATATGCACTTGGTGACTTCTAGAAAATAATTAATTCTATAGGATTTAACTTCACAGCAACAAATTAATACCAATTTACTCTTACCTTAAATTATTAAACAGTACTTTTAATTTGCATTATGGACAAATAAGACATTTAAAAGTAATGGAAAACTTTGGAACTAATTATCTGATTTGTAAGAGAGTTCCTGAAATTTTCTTTCTTCATTTAGATGCACTTGTGCATTTGCTGAGTCACTTTTTTCATGGTATAATATCAATATGAGCATTTTTAGGAAAAAAAAGAAAAAGAATACTCACCAAAATATTACACCATGATTCAGTATGCAATCACTGCATCTTTCAGCAAATACAAGTGCTTGGAGACAGAGCAGTTTTAGCCTTTTACTGTAGACTCTTACTAGCATATTCTTGCTCAAAGTATGATTCTGATTGCTATTTGCTTTCTTGCCAAAAAAATACAAATTGTATAAACAAATGCAAGAAGGTATTGCTGTTATTTAGTAACCACGCCTTGTACTGGTTTGGAGATCACCCAAGTGTCTCTAGGGTGGAGTAATGACATTCCCAGCACCACAAATGGATCAATTTCCATTGCAGGAGGAGCTCAGGGCTGCTGTAATTCGTGGCTGGGTGAAGTGAAGGGCTGCTGCCAGC
The DNA here is from genome assembly GCA_034509425.1 of Eopsaltria australis. Classification (NCBI taxonomy): domain Eukaryota; kingdom Metazoa; phylum Chordata; class Aves; order Passeriformes; family Petroicidae; genus Eopsaltria; species Eopsaltria australis. Next base: position 4,813,700 of record JAVTVJ010000055.1, on the reverse strand, counting down.
TCAGCTTCTCGCAGGGTGGAACCCTTGGCCCCTCTGTTACAGCTGAGAGAGACCACCCAGCACTGCCACCGCTCTGAACCCTCTGGGACAAATCTCTACCAGCAGGATGTTTTGTACTGCCACTTAAAAGAACCCTTTTAACTGATATTATTATTTTTCTATCAATTTTGAAAGAAGCTCTGCCATAACATGTTAAATAGCAGCCAAAAGGCAAATCAGTAAAAGGCAGTTTCCACAGTGCATGGACAGCTGGGTTACCTTGCCTCACCTTCTAGTGAAAGGATGATGTAAAAAGAAAAACCAACCCACCAATAGATGCTGGACACTTGTACAAACTTTCCACTTCTAGATCCTGGCTATTAAATAAATAACACAGCCATTGGCACTGCCAAAGGCACCACAGCTGTTTGGGAATTTAAAATATTCCATATTTCATTCTAAAATCATAACAAATAATTATGGTGTTATTTTAAATCTTGTGGGTTTTTTTTTTTTTTTCCTTTAAGATAAGAATAATAATAAAATTTGGAGTGGAGAATTTGTCATTTCTAAGTATAAAAATTTTAGAAGTTTTTAGAAGGATACAAGCAATGAACACTGATGAAACATCTACACAACTTCAAAAGCCCCAAACCTTTCTGCAGCATTGGACTGTATTTTAGGTAATCTGCTCTGTAACTATAATTCTGGTGGGAAATATTTGAGCATTTTCTCAGGAAACTGGTTATCAGTATGGTCCATGCCCATGATTAAAATTTTTAGTAGAATAGAAGTTTCTTTTGCAAACACAGATTGATCGATTTTTGTGCATTAATTTATTATCAGGAGTGAATACAGCTCTTGAAGTTTACAATACCAAAAATTCCACAACTGCTTAAAAATCTAAGTGGGAGATAGTACGTTTCTGAAAGAAAGATTAGTCTGACAGCATTAATCATGCATCAGTGCATCATTCCTGGTTTTGCATCTACAAATGCATTGTAAGAACACAGTGATTATCTGGGATCAACACACTTATTCCTAAGGGGAGAAAATTCTGAATGTTTAAGTTTTTATTTTCTCTCTTCTTTGATAATTGATTAATTTTACTTGGTAGAATTAATTAGTTTTAATTGATCAATTTCTGCTAGTTATTAGTTTAAAGAAGATAAAGGTTATGATGTTATCCCATCCTGCTCTAGGAATTTAATTTTAATTTTTTCCGTTATTCTTAGCCATGGTGAGCAGCTGACACTCATTCTTAGAGATCTTTTTTGAAAACAAATGCAATCCAATTATGAGGTTTAAAGAAAACCTCCATGACAAGATAAGAACAAGCAAAAATATTTCACCTCTAGTTAGAATATACTTGACGGTTGCCAAAAGAATTTGTGCACTGAAATGACGCCTCCTCTTTCCTTACAAAATCTTTTAGATGTGTCATCTAGGAATGTCTCAATGTCTTAATACAAAATATAGATCATGTTTAACAATTCATAAACAATTCACTCTGTTTTTTGCAAGTCTTAGAAAGCAGACATTCCTCACTTCTCTCGAAGAACCTATCTTGGTTAAAGTACAAGCTCTTAAATTCATAACATTTTTCTACATTAATTATTACTTTATCATCCATTATCTTCTGTTAGACAGCCCTCATTTGATAAAACAGATAAAACAAAATGAGAAAAAAACATTTAGAACTTGAATCTCTGAAACTCTCAAGCTACAACTTAGAAGTACTGACCTGAACTACAAGTTTTCAGAAGTCACAGCTGTGCATAATTTATCTGTGTAAATTATGTGCAATCTATCACTTGGATGTTATGGAAACTGCATGAATAAGTAAAATTGCATGACTAGAATGAATGAATGAATACTAAGTGATAGACACTCCATTCCTGAGCAAGTCTTTATTGCAGGCGTCAAGTATGGCGAGGAAGAAGCTGCCAAATGTTGTGTGAGTTGAACCACTGAAGAAGTAAAACAATCCTCTAAAATGTACTTCATAGTGTCATGTCATTGTTGTAAAATGAAAATTACTCTTTTGGAGGAAACTCTCATATCAATGTATCCAATAGGCTTTTCTACATCAGGGGTGACATCTCTGGCAGACGATCTGGCAACACCCTTTGTGTCAAAAGTTCAAAAGCTATTTCAAAAACTTCCTTGAATCCATTGCCAGCTCCTTTTGCTAACCAACAACTCCTAAAATAGAGACTAAAACAGAGACTGTTGTTGCACTGAGGCTTTTACTGAAATAAGCTGCTGTATTGATGGCGTTTAGTCATAATTAGGATAAAATAAGAACTTGCCACGAGATAGGAGAAGTTGGTATTGGAAATGTTTTATACTCACTGTATGCAAAGGGGTTCAAACTCAGATTTAACCTGATTTAACACTCACCAAAAACAGAGCACGCAGATGTCATAAAAATACAGTTACTGTGAAAAACCTAGCATTGGATAGTAATTGGATTAGATTCTGATGACTCTTGTAAAAGTCTTCACTCTTTGCAGTAAGAACAAATATGGAGGGCATTATATAGAAATTTTTCTGCTTGTTCTAAGCACTAGACTTTATCAGCAAAGCAGCTGCACCAGAAACTTCAGTTAAAACCAGTTCTGAGGGCAGCTGGTTACACACTTAAACTTCTGTGGTGTATCTATATCCTATACAAACCTTAAAAAAGCACATGAAATAATCTGGTTTCAGTTGTTTAGAAAATCTCTCTTGCCCAATGTGTAGCCTAACTTAGGTCAGGTATGAACAACAGAATTGTACTTATTCTCACACAGAGTCATGAGATCTAAAATATGATCAATGATTTTTTAAAAGCACTTTTTATTCATACTTTAGAACAGTTTTATTTTAACAGCACTGCTGTTGGTTTAATGTGGTGGTGCTCGAGGTCCTGAAGGACTCGGTCTCCCCTGAGAAACTGCGGAATAAAGGTGCCCAAGTTTAAAGTCTCCCCTGGGGAGGAGACACAGGTGGTTTTGCCCCGCAAGGGGGATGAGTTTCTCAGGGGTGGTTCCCTTTTCCTCCATTAGTTTAAGCACCTGCCACTCTCCTGCCAGACATTCTTGTGTTCTAGAAAGTTCTGTTCCATTCAGTAGTTGATTGTACCCCTTGGTTGTCTGTTACCCCCTCTCCTCCCCTCTCTATCCCCCGTTGGTCCCCTGATCCCTCCCTGATTCCTCGCTCCTGGTGTTTGATGGTTGGATAATGCCCTCACAATAAAGGTCTGTGCGCTGAGCTGTTCAGGGTCTTCTGATCCTGGACGCCCAGAGCGCAGTTGGACCCTACGCCTCTGCGTCTCTATTACTCTAGCCAGAAGATCCCTCCCTATTCCTCCGGCCTCTATAGAGATAGCTTGCTCTCTAAGAGCTACCTGCGGCTGGGAACGCACCGATTCCCGCGGCAGCGGACCGGCGCTCCGGCGGTCAGGGATGCTGGCTGCAGACGCCGATGGGTGGCTAGCCAGAGACCCTGGGGCTAGCTGTCCACGCCCAAATACCGGCGACCACGGCAGTTTAAGGTTCTACATGTGAAAATACCATACAGGAATTCCAGAAAAGGCCTCCAATGGATAAACAGTACATGAGTTGGACTAAAAGATGAATGTGAGAAGCTTTATAAATTGCTAAATAACATTCCTCTGGGTGAGGCATATGGATATCCTTGAATGTATTTGGGGGCTAGATATTGATCTGGTGAATTGCATTAAACAAGTGAAGGAAAAAATAATGTTGATGTGATTTGTTTGTGTTTTTCTTAACAACACAGTAAAGTAAGTTAAGCTACTTATGTCAGTTACTAAAAAAAAGTCTTCATAGGGAGCCCATTGGAGCATCTGATTGCTTTATGAAATAGCTTTTGATAATATCAAAACGGAAAATGAAATTTCTTACATTTTTGTTTTAAGATCAAACAATTTTCTTGATTAGTGTAACAAGCCCTATCAGACAGAGATAAAATAAACTACAGTTCATGTTACTGATACTCCAGACAAGAATAGAAAGTTACTTTGCTGGGTTTGGCTGGGGTAGAGTTATTTTTCTCCACAGGAGCTGGTATGGGCTGTGTTTTGGATTGTGCTGGAAATTGTTTGCTAACACAGGGATGTTTTCCTTGCTGCTGAGCAGGGCTCACACAGAGCCAAGGCCTTTCCTGCTCCTCACCCCACCCCAGGAGCGAGGAGCCTGGGGGTGCCCATGGAGCTGGGAGGGGACACAGCTGGGACAGCTGACCCTGAGTGACCACAGGGGTACCCCGACTGCATGGAATCACGCTCAGTGTATAAACCAGGGGGAATAAGAAAGGAGCAGGGGCATGGGGGACTCTTCTAAATGATGGTGTTTGTTTTCCCAAATAACTGATGCATGTGATGGAGCCGTGCTTTCCTGGGAATGGCTGCCTGCCCATGGCAAGTGGGGAATTAATTCCTTATTTTGCTTTGCTTGCGTGTAGCTGTTGCTTTACCTGTTCAATTTCCTTTATCTCAAGCCATGATTATGTACACTTTCATCCTTCTGACTCTCTCCCCCATCCACTGTGGGGACAGCTCTGTGTGGCTGATTTGCTGGCTGAGATTAAACCACAACCATTATACTCACTATTAGTGTGACCCAAAAAAATTTAAATTAACAAATGTCCTAATCACTTTTGTTTCTTAATTTGAACAATTTTTAAATTATCTCTAGGACAGGTTAAGAAGTTATGAAGATCAAATGCCACATTGCACTAGCCAAGGAAATGATGAATGTAATCTCAATGGATATTGCAGTTTGATAGACAGAGAGAGATATACTTGGTAGACTGCAGCTGAAAGATACTCAGAAATAAATTAATAGAAAAGGGAAACTTTGTACAAGCATAATCTGTCCAAGCCAAGACAAAAAGTCATTTGGTTTAACAGCTCATCCATTGTAATACCACTATTTAAACATCTCCTTTGGAAAAAAAAAGAGAGAGAGAATCACTGTTATTTGCTCTCTAAAAATAAAGTGATGAAAATGTTAATAGTTAAATAATACCTGCTCTGGTCATAGGCCTTCCAGTTCACAGGTATTCTTAATAAAACTAAGTATCTTCTCTAGTATCACTGGTAGTATATTATTTATAATTTATTACTTATAATATTAATAGCTTAGCAAGCAGCATAAAGCTAACAACTGCTTATGGTGCAAGAGACACAGAAAATGCAGTGAAAGAAATCTAGCTGTCCTGAACAATAGTTCATATATAAAAACACATTTTCAAGTAAGACTCTTCAAGAAGGATGGAAACATATTCGTTATGAAAGTCTGCATAACATGGGGGAGGATTCATTAATTTCCTTTCAGCTTTGAAGGCAGTAGATCCTTCCAATTTTTCCTGTGGGAGTGAAGCAGTACCCACAGTAGAGGAAGAGAAATGTATAGATTGCTCAGCCCACTTGGACATGCACAGATTCATGGGATGTTGTGAGATGTGTCTGAGGGTGCTGAAGGATACCCTAGGAAGGCTTTTGGCACAGTCTCCCAGAGCTGTCTTGTCACCCAGCTGGTGAGTGACAGCTGGAGAGGAGGACAACGAGGCAGGTAGAGAATGGACTGGACTGCCAGGATGCACAGTGCCTGAGAGCCCAGCTGACAATCTGTGCACAGTGGTGTCTCCCAGGGATCAGTGTGGGACTGACACTGGGAATTGCCTGCATTAATTCAGGTGCATGAGAGGACAAAGTGCACTCTCAGCAAAACTGTGGATGTCAACAAACTGAGGGGCAGCAGTCGATATGTGGGGACAGGGCTGCTGTCCTGGGGGACTGGGACAGACTGGAGACTTGGCTTGATGGGAAACCACTGAACTTTAGCAAAGGCCTTCCCAATAAAAGATACTGAAACACTGGAATGGGTCCAGTGGAGACCACCAGGATGGCAGGGGATAGGGAACATGAAAGGCATCCAGAGCCAGGTTTGATCAGCATTAAGAAGAGGGTGCTAAGAGACACATTATTGCTCTCTGCAACTTCCTGCACTCTGGGGGATGCACAGCAACAGACTGACCGGCAAAGAAAATGTGTTGGAATATGGAAATCCTGGTTAGATATCAGGAGAAAATTATTTGGGTTTTCTATAAGGGTGGTCAAATGTGCACGAGGACACAGAATCTCCATCATTGAAGGTGTTCAAGACTGTGATTTTGTGTGACTCAACTGGACAAACCCTGAACATTCTGAAGAGAACAACTGTAACAGAGGGGTTAAACTACTTAACCTCCAGAGGTCCTTCTCAAACTAAATTGTTGTATGATTCTGCAAGAGCAAAGGATCTTAAAAAATTAGAAAAAAAACCCCAGTGAATCCCTGCTACTGATCTATCATTTGGTTTCTTTATTTTTGGTTTATTTTTCTTTTCCTCCAAGTCAGTATTGTTATACTAAACATTAGTCTGAGCCTTTATTACTACATAAAACATTCCTTTATTCAAATGTAATGAAAAGCTCATTATGACTTCCCAGCTACCAGTGCAAACAGTGTACTTAGCCAAATGGTAATTGTATCGGTCTTCCTTCTATTCCAATACTGCTCTGAAAGTTGTGTCCCTCAAATGAATAATTACCTACAGAATAATTAAATGTTGCTGATATGGTCTACTCATCCCACTTGTACATAGAAACAGCAAAGTCTGTCTTCCCTGAAATCTATCTCCGTCATGTTGGATAAGCTTACTGCCCATCACACGGCTGGCATCGATCCCCACTCAATTACAGATGAACATAGCACCATATTAAAAGACAAATAAGGTTTAATTTTAATCACAGACAGCCTGTAAGTCCATGTTCCATTATAGATTAAAAGAACCAATTATTTTTAAAAGTAAAGATTTAATGAAAGGCCTTACTAATATATAGACACATTGCTCCCTCTGCATTCTAAGTCAGACTCTGCAGTAATGTTTGAAATGGCTGCAAGCAATCCAAGCAAGGCGTGGGGATGCAACTTGGAGAAGAATGTTTTTCCTTCAGATACAAATACATTTTCTCAACAGGGTTCCTTTTGCAAGGTTTCTCTTTCAAAAGAGTAAAATCACAGACCATTTATAGTCAACAAATTAACTCTGCGGCCAGAGTTTTATTGTTACTAAGACAGAGTAAATGCAAAATAATTGCATTGAAGCAGGCAGAAATTCCACACTAATGGCACCAAATGCTGCTGAAATCACTTTATCCCAGACTCAGAAAGGTAGTTAGGAACCTAATTCTCATTTGAATTCAATGAGAGTTAGGCACCTACACATCTCTGAATCTAGACATTATAGCTTTCCATCTGTAACAACAGGAGCTGGCTTGCATAATTAACTCCAGAATCTAGGGCATCAGAATTCTTATTTTCTTACTATTCATTCCTTAGTACAAGTTTCCAATCTTCCTTGTTTATTGAGGTAGTATAATGTTTGTGAGACTGTGAACTAATAAAATTGTAGCTCTATAATGCTGTTGATATTAGCCCTGAGAATGCAAAGATAAAAACATGTATATTTTAGGGAGACATCTACAAAAGGGGCAGTCAAACAATGCTGTTAATAATGCTGTGAATGCAATTCCACTTGTACAGAGAAAACACAAGTGGCTACATATATCTATATACCTATATATCTATATATATATACACAAAGTTAACACCCCAATTTTTAAAGCTATTTTTATATTATGCCATGCATTTTTTAGGAATTTCACATACACTGCTCAACAAGAAATGCTTTAATGCATAGTAAAGTCTCTTCATTTTCTAAATTTGGACATATCTTTTTTAGAAGGGTTAAAATTAAAGCACAATTTACCAAGACACATTGTTACATCAATCTTACAATTACAATACGCAGTTAAAACAAAAAAACCCAACACCAACCAGGGCTCCCTTGACTAGAAAGAACCTGTAATTTATCTACCCCTCTAATATTTGAGGAAAAGTGTACCAAACAAAACACTAGTTAGGTCTGTAGAATGAGGGTTCAGAAAAGAAAAGCAGGCATTTCTGATATATTTTAAGGATCTCATATCAAAATATCACTTAGAATACTTCTGATGATGAACAAAAGAGTTGGGAAACCTTCTCATCTACTTATACTCAGCCCTTGCTGTTTTCATCCTGCTAAATTCCTTTTGGTTTTGTCCTCACTGATCCCTGAAGGAAAAAAAAATCTCCAGCTTCTCTCCACTTGTTAGATATTCACAAAGAGAATACGGGAGAACAGCAAGCAGGTGCTCCAATGGAAAACAGCTCCTCACAAGGCAGGTGCATGGCAAAGACTCGGCTTCAGAAAGCAGCAGCTGTGTTCTGGAGTGTCCTCACCTTCCATACACACCCTTACATACACACAATTAACAGAAATTAGAAACTGAATTTACCAGGCCTAGGGATAACCAGGATTGTGCAGAACTGAATCCCTACTTTCAGGCTGGAATCCTCTTTTTTTTTTCCCATTTTTTAAAGTTCTTTTAAATACAACACATTCCAATTTTTAGGTATACCACCAAATTCTTCCAACGTGTTCTGTGAAATATCTTAAAGGACACATGAAATCAAGACTTTGTTAAATCCCTGCACAGAAAAGCTATGAAAATAAGATAAGATACACACTGAAACTCTTGTCTTAGCATATCTTTCATTAGCAATATGAGGATATAAGAGTTCTTCAACAGAAGTAACAGGTTTCACAAAAATATTCAGGTACAGATTGTTCTCCAGCTGACCCAATACCAGTTCAAGTCAAGACATGGATTACTGGTCCAACTATGATTTTAAAGCAACACATTTATTTTCCTATATTGAACCCAAATATATTGTACATTAAATTTATTATCTTAGTTCTTAATTTTATAAACTTTTTAATTAATTGTTATCTATTCTAAATTCTGTCTGGGACTTCCATAAGGAAGAAATACATTTTATGCAGAAGAAGAATTAGAGAATATTTCCAGGGTTTTTAAAAACCATTTATTGAGTTTGCTGTGCATTCAGAAGCAGAGCCTTGTGTGTTGGAAATGTAAGCTGATGGCTCACACTGAAAATGTCACCTGCTATTTATTGTCACGTTTTCTTTTTCAGGTTCAAAGGCCTCACCAATATGTTGTAGCAGAAAACTATCTGGCCATATTGTCTGCTAAATCCTCATATGTATTTTTTCACTGTAAGCAAAACACTCTCCAAAATCTGCACACTGGGTTCTAGATTAAACTATTATAAAATGCACCTTTATAGGGGCCACTGAGTAACTTTCCCATTCTGTTCTGGTTTTAGCTAGAGGTGATCTGAGTTAAGGTATTTTGCAAAATCATTAGTCCTCCTCTAGAGTATTTGCAGCAGTGACAAATAAGATTTTCTGTTATTAGCTATCACAAAATCTGGCACAGCATTATGTGCAGAGTAATAAATGTCTTCATTCTCACTGTGACACACAGCATGGAGACATTTACATGAGATTGCTGTTGTCACAGACAGTAATTAGGTGCTTGATTCTGCCATGGCCTTTCAAAAGGTCTTGGGTACCTCAAATTCATGCTATGGAACACACATATATATTACTCTGAGAAAATTTTACAAGCATAGTACTGTAATATGCAGAGATATGCATATATGAACTTTTCTTTGAACCATAACTCAATATAAAAAACAGTGCACTCAAAGTCTGAAATACTTAATAAAAATAGCCAGTTTTTATAAGCATAATTTTAAAATTAACTGAGTAATTTTGGCTGCATAATCATACCCCTGAAGGGATGCAATAAAATATAAATTTAATCAAATACGTTTTTAGAACACGCTTCAAGCAAGTGCATGTACAATTTTGATCCAAATATCTAGTCATGAGTATAATATCAGACCTTTAATTATAACTCCTATTATAATTGTTCTATTGAAGAAAATGTAGCCAGTGCCCTTACCTGCAATTATGCACACCACAGTCAGTAGAAAGAGTAGATAAAGACTCTCCTGTGAACCATCCCTTGCTGAGCTAATTCACCCAACTGGTTTAATTTCGTTTGCCCTCAGCCTGCCATTGCAGTGATTACATCTAAATGAAAAGACAAGGAAACACCAAAATGGAAAAAAAAATCATTAGATTTATTGTCTAAATTTTCAATTTGAGTTCTATTTCTGAACAATCAGAAAGTCAGGGTCACAGATTGCATGTTGCAAGAAAAACTGTTTGGTACTTTCTGATGGTAGCATGTATGAATATCTCATCTAGAGGCTAAAATGTGTGGCCTCCCTGAGACTCATTGCAGTGCACACCTGGTGCTCTGTGACAGGTGCCCTGTGTTTTACTGCTAATATATTGGGATTTATAAACCCAGAAAGAAAAGTCTTTTTGGGAATATCTAGTGTAACATTGCAGGCTGCCCTTCAAAGTTAAATACTCTTTATAGGCCACAATTTTAAAAGGTCTTCTGTGGCACAATGATCTGAGGGAATGGCAAAATGCTTGTTTTAAATATCTATATGCTAATACGTAAGTTCCAATATCATAATATACATAATCTTCTAATATTTATTTCAATGTAGCTTCTGCTACATGGGGCTTTGGAACCTGCATTGCTGGCTTTGTTACCCATGTCCAAAGGAGAGCAAAGCTTTGCACAGGGGGGAGGTGTAGATTCAACAATCCCACATGTCCATCCATGAGATCCTCCTTACAGGAATGAACTTACCCTTATAGTTATATATATACACAGTATGTATGTATATATATATACAGTCTCTTGTAGTGTTTGTGTTATGGAGCAGCAGGATTACATTTCCACACAATGCACCATTTATCAAAAACATGCTATAAACACACTGAAGCTATTCCAGAAAGAGAGTAGGCATCAGACTTCTATCAAATGGCCCAGGAATCCCCTCTACCCATCCAATCCACAATACAGAACCACAGAATCACAGAATCACTGGGTTGGAAGAGACCTCAAATATCATTGAGTCCAACCCATGCCCCAACCCCACCTCAAATAAACCATGGCACCGAGTGCCACGTCCAATCTTTTTTTAAACACATCCAGGGATGGTGACTCCACCACCCCCTTGGAAAGACAATTCCAATATTTTACCACTCTTTCAGTAAAAAAACTCTTTCCTAACATCCAACCTAAATTTCCCTTGGCACAGCTTAAGACTATGTCCTCTGGTTCTGTCAGTCGCTGCCTGGAAAAAGAGACCAACCCCCACCCGACTACAACCACCCTTCAGGCAGCTGTAGAGAGGTACTTCTCTGGAAAATATCAACTCCCTGTCACATTTTATAGCTGCTTCATATTGCCCAAATCATTGTTTACAATGTTGTTTTTATTGTTGTACAGTAAAATTCAACCCACTAAAAGGTCAAAAATCTTCTTCCAGAGAATTCCAAGCTACACAGTTTAATGTGTGGATATAATGTCAAATCTTTGGAACATGAACCACATATGGAATTTTACATGGAGTCTGCTCCTCCCCCAGAATCAACCTTGACATTGCAAACGATGAAGTTGTTAGCGCAGTCTCCTGGGAAAATCATAGTAATAAATGCTAGGCTATTAAAAAGTACCATACGATGAATTTCAATCCCAAGACCACAAATAAACAAAAACCAGTACATCTTCCCAGTAAAGCCCAAACAAACTAGTCTATCAATTAACCCAAAAAGCCCCCTGAAAGAGGCCCTAGGGTGGAGGTTAAACTATGTATCAGTAATTAGATTAATTCATTCAATTGATCAGATACACAAGCATGAAATAAAGAAAACATGGAAAAATACAATAAGCATACACAACCACATTGACCTCTCAGGCAAAGCAGTGTCATGTAAGGATTGCTTTTTCCATCATGTGACTCATTATGCCATACTAATTACATCATCTCCCCATCCTGCTGCCTCTAGACACTCAATTGCTATGGATTGGTTGCTTTCCCTGGGGCTGCAGATTTATAATTTTTATAATAAGCATGGCCTAACCTCAAAGCACTAAATTCTACCCCCTTGGTGAATTTATCTTAAACAGAAAATGTTAGAAAAAACCCCAAATATCTTATTTTAAAAAATATCAAAGATGTTCGGCTGGGCTTCTGAGAAAGACATTTTTCAATTGGAAACCAGCTTGCTCATGCAGATGTCTGGCTTACACTCCTTTATGTTCTTTATACAGGGATTTAAGAAGTACAGCACCTTTTACACAAGTCCATTTAAATTATTTAAGCACCATTTTTTTGCTTTCTGAATTAATTCCAACTTTCATATGTGACTACTTCTGATAATGCCATGAGTTACATCTAAACTTTGGTCATACATATTTGAGTGGACAGTGCCAGAATTTAGCCTTGTTCTAAAGAACTTCAGATTTAGAGAGATTAAAATATCTGCTCTTTTTTCTGAATACTTTCCTAGGCTAAGGCATACCGCTGGAAAATTATAGAAAACGGAAAATTTCCAGACCATCTACAAACACATGCAACACAGTGCCTTTAATGAAGATGTGCTATTTGTCAGAGAGGTATTCAAAAGGTTTATCTCTTTATTTAGATGACAGTTTGTACCAGAGCAACCATATGTTGAGGGAGATTCCTATCAAACATTTTATCTTCAACGATTCTAACACTCTCAGCACATCCGTGGTGCAAACCAGGTTGTTAACTCCAACAATATTGATACCTATTTCCAGAGCATTTAACTTAAATTGAAATCCAGTCCTCTGAATTATGAGGAGGCTAAATTCCTTATATCACAATTTTTAAAGACATACATGACCTCTCACCCATCCACCCTCACTTTAACGCATTACTTCACACATGTTTCAAAATGAAGAGCACCAACTACTGGGATCATCAGAACTCACAGAGTAAAAACAGCTTTATGGAGCTAAATCACTCATTTAGCATGAATGCTAAGGGAATGTTCCCTGGCTGGTTTGTTTTTCATATTATTATTTTATTTTTGTTCCATAGCCATTACACTGGAAAGTTAAATAATAGGAACTATAATTGTGATTATAGCCAGCACATCTGGCTGCTTATCTCTCCTAACAGTGACCAAGAAATCTGATCACAAACTTTTCTGAACTGTTAACATTGGGGAAAATTCTTATTGTAATGGTGAGCAGGCATATTATTTACTGTGCAAATCAGAGTACTCAAATGGATCACTGATCCCACATCCACATGAAAAGTACATTATAAGTTTATATGTGCTTTTTCTGCATGTGCAGAAAAGGAAAGTTTTGTCTAATACCTCCCTGACTCTTGCTTGCATTGATGCTTCACACAGCCTTATGTACCAAACATACATCCTGGATCATTCCCCTCTCCACATCAAGAGAGGATCAAGGAATGGATGTCACAAAAAGATTCTCTGCCTCAAAAATGGTCTTCATTTTACAGCAACAGAGCCAAACCCACAGTCAATTATGGGGACAATATACAGCAGCATACCCATGATTACCACAAGGAAAGCTCAAACATGATCCTCAGAGTTCAGGTAGAAAAATACAACATAACAGCCCACTTAGAAATGCTAAGTCTCCTTTTTATGAATGCAATAGTTGCATTTAAATAAGATCAGATAGAAGCAGTAGCTACAGAGGTGGAGAAAGCTCAACATAATTAGCATTTCTGAATCTCACCAGTGTTAACAAATTCAAGTATTTATGAGGAAGAATACAGGGGGAAATGTCTGCTAGTGTGCCTTTTATGACGCACAGAGAATAGA